>CM059800.1:5210621-7610621 GCA_030435695.1 Brachymystax lenok tsinlingensis
ACTCTCCAAAACCGTCACCTCTGCTGCCGCTCCCTAAGAAGTTAAGGCTATTCTATTCTAGATTGTCTAGTTTGAGAAACAGACGCCTCACAAGTCCTCAACTGGCAGCTTCATTAAATACTACCCGCAAAACACAAGTCTCAACATCAAAAGTGAAGAGGCGATTCCGGGATGCTGGCCTTCTTGGCAGAGCTGCAAAGAAAAAGCCATATCTCAGACTGGCCAATAAAAATAAATAATTAAGATGGGCAAAAGAACACAGACACTGGACAGAGAAACTCTGCCTAGAGTGGTACCCTCGTCCTATTTAAGCACTCGGGGAAAAGTGGCATTCCCTCCTTTTGTTATAATGTCTGTGCTCGCGTGGGTGTGGCCACTGACTTGGTTAAGACTTTATATGAAAAATAATTATCTCATTTAGAAGGCTAACATCACATTACATTTTCTCACAAATAGTTTCATATTTAATCATATAAATTCCACAACATCTAGATGTGAATCCACCTATGATCCTCACCCAAAAGGGCAAGTCATTGCACTCCGCACATTGACTCGGTACCGGTGCCCCATGTATATAGCCTCATTATTGTTAAGTAATCTTCTTATTTAGTTTATTTAGTAAATATTTTCTTAACTCTATTTCTTGAACTGCATTGTTGGCTAAGGGCTTATAAGTAAGCATTTCACGGTAAGGTCTACCCCTGTTGTATTTGGCGCATGTTTCAAATCAAATTTGATTTGTACTCTGTCGCAGACTTCCTAATTTCGTACAGGTTTACTAACAAAACAGACTCTCCAGACCGAACCGCTGCAAACCAATATGTCAATAATAACGAAATGTGAACACAAAGGTGTCAGTTGTTCTGCTCTATGATGCACACACATTTCAGGGGAGTCGTCTGAAGATAGTAGCAGGCTGAAAAATGGCACAAAGTGCATATGGGCTAAAAAGTGCCATGAATAACATGACCAAACATGGGTCAAATCTTCTGAAGCTTATGATTTATTTTTGGACTGTATGTTTTGCCATGTACAAATGTGTTATTCAATATGTTTCTATGGGCTATGTAAAGGCCAAATGTAATGTTTCATATAATTATTTTTATAAATACAGGGGTCCTAAATGTTATCCATATGTTATCAGTAGATATTGCGACCTAAGAGCTTAGACCTACAGGGATTAAAGGGGAATGGAAACACTAGGATTTAGAACGCCAGCTATCTGTAACTGTAAATGACCATATTGGCATTGTGGCATCACTGGCATGAGAGAAAACTCCCCAAAATGGCTGAATTTACCGGTTAGCTCCGAGTCTGAGAATGAGTTTATTACAGAGAATGAAAATTATTTAGTTAGGGAGCCAGTAAACCTACTGAAGCCATTCATGTCTGAGCCGATCGTTGCCCCAGATCAAAGAGTTTGTTCTTGTAGCAGTAACAACACAGATACGCTGCCAAAAACACCTCAGCTTGAGGGTCAGCATAGCAGTGACACAAACTGGTGTAACTGCGGATGCTGCCATTTAATGGCTAGAGAGTATGAGTGTGTGTTGTAGAGAGATGGTGGCAATACAGCACAAATTCCCAGTGGATGGTAGCTGTGTTACATTCAATCAGAGGTTTTTGTCAGTCTGTCTGGATTGCAATGTATTTATTGGACGTTTCACTAATCCTTATGAAGGACTTCCAGGCAGAAGAGGTTACTCGACCAGTCAGCAGCCAGTATGCCAGTTAAATAATTGCTGAGATTTTTCACGATTATAGATTGTTTAAGGTTAATATCACTAGTGGGTAGGTGCTCAATATATATAATCAGTAGCCTATAACGATGTTCTACACTAGCGCTGTTTGGCGCGATGGTAACACATTCTCCTTTTGATTAGACTACTGGAGTTCAAATCGCAGACAGCATCATGATTCATGTAATCTCATTCTAACCAATAATGGGGCGTGCTCATTACAAATACATTGTGATTTAGTTTCGAGGCTAACTTTTCTTATGATTTTGTTTGCAGAGCGTACAGGCTGGCAGTTTATCGCCAGTTCACGAGGTGTAAAGCGTGTCATCCCTGCGTGTGTCAATTCTTCCATTAGGCGCGCATACCCAGAAGCAAGAGGCATTTACATAGGGTTTGAATTTGAATAAAACCAGTTCATTTATTAAATCTAGCCAGCTGTAATTTTTTATTCAAGACATAGACCTGATCCCTGCGCCTTATGTAAAAATAGTATTAGTTAGCTTATCCACTATAACAACAGGTTGATGCGTAACCAGATAAACTTGCTATGAAGATAATACTACTTTCAACTCGCACTAACCCCCTGTCCCTGTTGCTAGAGAAGTGACTTCAATTAACTTTGGCTGCCATCTATTGGAAAGGAATGGTAACTACACTGGGCAGCTAGTTGGCAAATGAGAGTTTAATAATATATGCAATTTGGCAGATGCCTACAAGTTCCAATGAAACAAGAAGAGGATTCACATTTGTATTTGCATTTATTAGGGATCCCCATTAGCTGCTGCCAAGGCAACATTTATTTTTCCTGGGGTCCAAACATATTAAAGCACTTACATTACATATAAAACAAAACATAAAACACTACATCATATAGCATTATTACACCACTACATATCTACAATACAAAATGTTTAATACCACAATACAATAATATCACAATGTACGCGTATGCATGTGTCTGTAACTTTGTGTGTGTCTCTTCACAGTCCCCGTTGTTCCATAAGGTGTATTTTTACAAGTTTTTAAAAATCTGATTCTACTGCTTGCATCAGTTACCTGATGTGGAATAGAGTTCAATTAAGTCATGGCTCTATGTAGTACTGTGCACCTCTGATAGTCTGTTCTGGACTTGGGGACTGTGAAGAGACCTCTGGTGGCATGTTTTGTGGAGTATGCATGGGTGTCTGAGCTGTGTGTTAGTATTTTAAACAGACAGCTCAGTACATTCAGCTTGTCAACGCCTCTCACAAAAACAAGTAGTGATGAAGTCAAACTCTCCTCCACTTTAAGCCATGAGAGATTGTCATTAATGTTAGCTCTCCGTGTACTTTTAAGGGCCAGCCGTGCTTCCCTGTTCTGAGCCAACTGCAATATTCCTAAGTCCGTCTTTGTGGCACCTGACCACACTACTGAACATTAGTCTAGGTTTGACAAAACTAGGGCCTGTACGACCTGCCTTGTTGATAGTATTGTTAAGGCAGAGCAGCGCTTTAATATGGACAGACTTCACCCCATTTTAGCTACTGTTGTATCAGTTTGTTTTGACCATGACTGTTTACAATCCAGGGTTACTCCAAGATGTTTAGTCAGCTAAACTTGCTCAATTCCCACATTATGCATTACAATATGTAGTTAAGGTTTAGGGTTTAGTGAATGATTTGTCCCAAATACAATGGTTTTAGTTTGGGAAATATTTATGACTAACTTTTTCCTTGCTACCCATTCCAAAAATAACTGCAGCTCTTTGTTAAGTGTTTCAGTCATTTCAGTTGCTGTAGTAGCTGACGTGTGTAGTGTTGTCTTCTGCATACATAGACTGACTGGCTTTACTCAACGCCAGTGGCATGTCGTTAGTAAAGATTGAAACAGCTACTCTGGGGAATTCTTGATTCTACCTGGATTATGTTTGAGTGCCTTCCATTAAACAACACCTTCTGTGTTCTGTTAGAGAAGTAACTCTTTATCCACATTATAGCAGGGTTGTAAAGCCATAACACATATGTTTTTCCAGCAGCAGACTATGATCAATAATGTCAAAAGCTGCACTGAAGTCTAACAAGATAGCCCCCACAATCATTTTATCATAAATTTCTCTCAGCCAATCATCAGTAATTTGTGTAAGTGCTGTGCTTGATGAGTGTCCTTCCCTATAAGCGTGCTGAAAGTCTGTTGTCAATTTGTCTACTGTGAAACAGCATTGTATCTGGTCAAACACAATTTTTTCCAGAAGTTTACTAAGGGTTGGTAACAGGCTGGTAACAGGCTGATTGGTCGACTATTTGAGACTGTAAAGCGGGCTTTACTATTCTTGGGTAGCGGAATGACTTTACTGTCCCTCCAGGCCTGAGGGCACACACTTTCTAGTAGGCTTAAATTGAAGATGTGGCGTATAGGAATGGCAATATTGTCTGCTATTATCCTCAGTCATTTTTCATCCAGATTGTCAGACCCCGGTGGCTTGTCACATATTGTTTTTACCTCTTCCACACTGACTTTACTGAATTCAAAAGTACAGTTCTTGTCTTTCATAATTTGGTCAGATATACTTGGATATGTAGTGTCAGCGTTTGTTGCTGGCATGTCATACCTAAGTTTGCTTATCTTGCCAATTAAAAAGTCATTAAAGTAGTTGGCAATATCAGTGGGTTTTGTGATGAATGTGCCATCTGATTCAATAAATGATTGAAAGGCTTATGATTGCAAGGTCAATAGACAAACAACAGTAGCATACCTTAAAGGGGTAATCAGCAGTTGCTACATCCATTTTTGCACTTATATATTCATGATTTGTAACCATTGATTTTTGAAGAATCTAGCTTATAAATGCCTGAGCTTAGTTCAACTGTCGTAACCCATCAGAACTCAAATTATAAGCTTGTTTTACTCCAATGTTTGTAAACAAAGAAAATGTAAACAAACACAATATAGTATCAAAACATGGTTAAAACTATAATTTTTATATCATGGATGGCCAGTCCTTGCATCTATAGCTCTGTCTATGAATTTGAGAGTGGCTACACTTCTCCAGCCCCATCCCTCAGCTTTTTACTGAAAGAGGAGCAGGGAGACACATTGTTATTGTTTCTGCTGCTGATTGCCACTTTAAGAAGTTAAGATGCAGATTAACTTCTTAGGGAGCGGCAGCAGAGGTGACGGTTTTGGAGAGTCTGGCGTGCCCAAAGTAAAATGCCTGCCACTCAGGCCCAGAAAATAGGATATGCACATAATTAGTACTATTGGATAGGAAACACTCTGAAGTTTCTAAAAGTGTTAACATAATGTCTGTGAGTGTAACAGAACAGATATAGCAGGCGAAAACCCGAGAAAAATCCATCCGGAATTACTGTTTTTTTGTGTCCTTTGCTCTGTTTGACAGTCTCCCTATTTATTTCAAAGGCTAGCAGCTCCGAGATTTCAGTACCTATGGCTTCCACTAGATGTCAACAGTCTCTATACAAAACCAGGAAACGTTAGCCCTGACCAGAACGGATAGGGAGAGAATATGGTCCAGGGAGCTCAGATGTCAACAAGCTTTTGCAGGCGCCAAGAATCGAGGCGCTTCCACTGTTTTTTCCTTTCTTATCGTTCAGGCTACAATCCGGTTGAAATATTATAGTAAATATACATAAAAGAATACCTAAGGAAACATTATAAATGATGTTCGATTTGTTTGTAGAAATATGATAGGTATAATTTCAACAAACATAATGTGCCAACCAAACGGAGATTTATGGTTATAATAAATGACTTTTTCTAACCAAAGAAGCATGGATTGTCTTCGTTGGACACTTGGGAAGCCCTCAGCAGAAGTTCATCAAAGACAATCTCGCGCCAGTCAAACGTTGTAAACAAAAGTGGTTGCCTCATTTTGAACCCCTCCCTTATGAAAATGCCCATATAAGGGAGTAAGATTTCAGTACCTATTGCTTCCACTGGATGTCAACAGTCTCTAGACAGTGTTTTGATTCTGTTTAGTTGCTTTAGATGGCAATAGAAGAAGAATTAGGAAGTGGTCACACAGAAGTCAACAGAAGAGAATGCGTTGCTCACCCGGCTTGCGCGCTGTGGTTTTTTCCTTTCCTATCGCCCAGTTTATATTCCGGTTGAAATATTATACTAAATATACATAAAAGTGTTCCTAAGGATACATTATCAATGATGTTTGATTGTTCTTGGACAAGTTTATAGGTATAGGTTGAACGAGTTCTCTTCACGGTTCAATGGGCGAGTGGACGCTGTATTTTCTCATCATAACGCACCAACCAAACGGAGATTTATGGATATAATAAATGACTTTTTCTAACCAAAGAAGCATGGATTGTCTTCGTTGGACACTTGGGAAGCCCTCAGCAGAAGTCCCATCTTCGATGTCCGCACCTAACCTCACTCTCTCTTCAGAAAATCAGGCAAAAGGGCTATCTATGGCCAGGACGTGACAGTACCCCCAAAGGCGCAGACTCACCACGACCAAAAGTCACTGGGGGTCTCTCGGTGGGTCCTCGCCTTTGGCGGCAGCTTCGGTGCGGGCCGTACCGGCCCGAGAAGACGCACTGGAGGCCCGGTACGTGGAGCAGAAACAGTACGTGCCAGGCTGGGACGACACCCTAGAGGCCTGGTGCGTGAAGCAGGAACAGTCGTACCAGGCTGGGACGACATCCTAGAGGCCTGGTGCGTGAAGCAAGAACAGTACGTACCAGGCTGGGACGACATCCTAGAGGCCTGGTGCGTGGAACAGGAACAGTCTGTGCCAGGCTGGGACGACACCCTAGAGGCCTGGTGCGTGAAGCAGGAACATTACGTGCCAGGCTGGGACGACACCCTAGCAGCCTGGTGCGTGGAACAGGAACATTACGTGCCAGGCTGGGACGACACCCTAGAGGCCTGATGCGTGGAACAGGAACAGTCCGTGCCGGTCTCTCGATGCGCACAGGGGGCCTGGTGCGCGGAGCAGGGACAGGACGCGTGCCGGGTTTCTCGATGCGCACAGGGAACCTGATGCGTGGAGCAGGGACAGGACGTGCCGGGCTCTCGATGCGCTCAGGGGACCTGATGCAGGGACAGGACGTGCCGGGCTTTCAATGCGCACAGGGGACCTGATGCGTGGAGCAGGGACAGTCCGTGCCGGTCTCTCGATGCGCACAGGGGGCCTGGTGCGCGGAGCAGGAACAGGACGTGCTGGGCTCACGATGCGCACAGGGGGCCTGGTGCGTGGAGCAGGAACCGGACATGCTGGGCTCGCGATGTGCACAGGGGACCTGGTGCGTACAACGACCGTAACACAACGTGTAGCGCAACACAGCAACTAACACAATGAACATAAATATCCCACAACCGAGGTGGGGGACTGAACAACCTAAATAGGATTCCCAATTAGAGACAACGACTAACAGCTGCCTCTAATTGGGAACCCAAACCAACCAACCTAGAAAATACAACATAGAACAAAAACACACCCCTGATCACGTCCTGACCAAAACCACCATAGAGCAGCCAAAAGGGCTATCTATGGCCAGGACGTGACACTAGCTAATTTCATAATTTCTTGAATCTCAGAAAATTGTTGTTGTCATTTAGCAGACCCTTATCCAGAGCAGCTTGCAGTTAGTTAACTACTTGTGGAGCAGTGGGGCGCCAAATTCAAAATCCAAAAGTTGAATTATTAAACATTCATCAATATACAAGTGTTGCATAGTCATCAAAAGCTAAGATTCTTGGCAATATCACAGCGTTGTCAGATTTCAAAAAGGCTTCACGGCGAAAGCACAACATTTGATTGTTTGAAGATAGCCCCTCTCATATTTTATGCATTAGCATAAATCCATAACCAAAGCGGGTCTCAAAAAACGCATAAAATCACTAATATAAAATCCCTTACCTTTCGAAGAACTTCTGCTGAGGGCTTCCCAAGTGTCCAACGAAGACATCCAATGGTTCTTTTGTTAGAAAAAGTCATTTATTATATCCATAAATCTCAGTTTGGTTGGCGCGTTATGATCATAAAATCCACCGTTGAGTCGCCCATTGAACCGTGAAGAGAACACTTCAAATTATACCTATACACTTTCTACAAACAAATCAAACATCATTTTTAATGTATCCTTAGGTATCCTTTTGTGTATTTTTGGCGTAATATTTAAACCGGACGATAACGTGAACAATAGGAAAGAAAAATAAAGTGGTGCGCGTTCACAATCTCGCGCGCCTCAAACCTCGTTTACAAAAGTGGTCCTCTGGCTTCTTCCTGTCCCTATCCGTTCTGGTCACTCCTAGAATTTAGAGTGTTTCCTATCCAATAGTACTAATTATGTGCATATCCTATGTTCTGGGAGGGGGGATTTTTAACAGCTGCCCCCTGAAAGGTATGTGCATGGCTCTGCTCTCTCTGTGTCTCTCCATTCTCACACTCCATTCTCACACTCTCTCTCTTTATTTCCCTCTTTCTCGCTTTCCATTCTCTCTCTCCCTCTCTGTCTCTCCATTCTCAAACACTCTCTCTCCCTCTCTATTTCTTTCTCTCTCTCTCCTTTCCCCCATTGTAAATGTGAGTTGTTGTCCCTCCCTTGAGCTCTGCATCCTTATACCGAGGTACAGAAGGGTACAGGTCAGTGATGACAAATGACACACACACACGCACTCTCTCTCTCTCTGCCTCCATTTTTCTCTCTCACACAAACACCTGCTTCACATTCACACACACCTGCTCACAATGGATCCTGTGCACACTCTCTCTTGCAGCTGAGAGTGTGCCAAGTGGAACATGAAAGAAATATGAGATAAATGGCTGACCCAGTGCCCCACTGGATACGCTCCCAAGTTTCCTCCCAGCCTTTTCCACATACAACTGTCTCACTTGAAAACTTGGGCTCACCTCTGGGGTTTGGAGAGGGGCTAGGGCACAAGGCTGTATCTATTTTTGCTTATGCAGTGGTTGTGTTTTGGGTGTATCTTGATCTCAGACGCCAGACCATACCGGTGGAAGCTTATACAGTACTCTGCTCAGTCCAGTATTTGGCATCTCTCCGATGGTTCTTTGGTTTCTTACACTGGAACAGGGCTGGGGAGAAGGGCCTGGGAGAGCAGAGCATGACACAAGGCAGTAGCAGGGCTGTGGCAAGATGCTGGGGCTGATATGAACGGGAACTGGGAATTTTCCTACCAGGATTTCCGGAAAAAAAGCTTATCTGCGATTGTCAGTTCCCTTTTTGCTTATTGTGTAGGCTGTGGATGTGCAGCTATTTTGGTGCTATCAGGCATGTGAAGCCTCATGCACTCAGTGCCACTCTTCTTTAATTGCTCTTAATATTTAAGCGCTCAAGCAGATCACATTAAAAGAGTGCCTCTGACTGCTGTTTAGGCTTCTGGCATATTCCATTATATCCTTCTCATTTCCCTACCTGTCCTTCAAACTGCTCTGAATGTCAAGGCGCTCGCAGCGTCTGGAATTTGTATAAGTTCTAAGTGTGGTTCAGCACGTCACAGTTTATCAGGGGCTGATATGTGGATGTGACGCGAGAGAGATGAGAGCACAGAGTGTCTGAGACTAGAACACGCAGAGATACAGGACACTGTTGGAATCAGACAGTACAGAAAATAGTCTGTAAGAGATACTATGGAGGTATAATAGATGTGGAAACTGTGAAGAGAGACTGAAGAAAAGACTATGAGAAACCTTGGAGGAACTGATATTTGAGCGGAAAACTATGTAAATGTTTTGTACAGTAGATATATTATAAAATATAATGGTTAAAATACCTTGAAGATTAAACTGAGGAATAAACTATGGAGATACCTGGAGCAGAAAATGCCTGTGGAGTGAATTTGAGTTTGGAGAGGGAACGTGAGGAGATAAATGTGACGACTGGAATGAACACTAGAGATGTGGATTAAGCAGTGTTGTGGACTTTGAACATCCAATTTTGTTGTTTTAATATATTTTTTAAAGAGTTATTTTGAGAGTGAAACAAAACCTGGGAAAATAATACCGATAAAATGTGATTTTATAGGGCCCTATACTGTACATGTATGTGGTTAGACCACAATCTCTGTACATGTATGTGGTTAGACCACAATCTCTTCACCCTAGCACCTGTTTTCAAATGCAGATAAATCTAACCCTGCTCTAGACTTCAACCATGCTCACTCCACACCCTAGGTCCCCCGGAAAAGTGTATGTACAAGCTCGAAACTGATGATGATATGAATTACGAGGTCTGGAATTTTCAAGGAAGTGCTTTTTGGGGCGTAAATAGCAGCTGGCAGAGTGCAGGTGGGCCGTCAATCGTACCATTAGCACTTAGGACCCAAGTTAGGGCTTTCGTCTGACTGACGGATGTGAGACGACTGAATATCTGTCGCCATCTTATCTGGAACACGTCTAAAACTGGCAAATGTTGACAGCAGGAGATGTTCCTGCTAGTATCGTGTGATCTTTTTGGATACCTGGTAACAGAGCTAAGTGGTGTCAATTTATCTTGTGTCATGTTGTGCTAAATTGATTATTTGTGGCTGTAAATGATACCAGGTTGAGTACTTAACAATGATGGCTGTCTTGGGAATGAGTGTGCAGTTGAGATGTGGCGTGTGGGTGTATTTAATTTCCTACAGAAGTGTGTGTCATAATGAAAATGTGACGTGTGTAAGACATTATTATGTCCTATTTACCTCAGATGTCGAATTTGTTTGATTCTGGCAGAAATGTCTAATTATGACTTCAGGATCGTTATAATTATTACATATGTTTGTCAAAATGAATACTTCAATGACACAAGAACCCTGAAAATGTTACATTTAGGCAACTTGCCTCTCTCCTCTGGCCTCCACTCATTCTCTCATCTCATTGCTGCTCTCATCTCATGTGGAACCATAGAGGGCCAGCCTTAATTACGGGAAGAGGTTCAGTGTGAATCAGGATGTACGCTCACCACCCCGAGAAGGTCCCTCTCTAGTGGAGGGTTCGAAAGGGATACCCCTTTCATGCAACCAGAGTACCCTTAGTTAGGCCAATCATCTGCTGCTGCTTCCCTACCAAAGGCCCAGGACACACACACATACACAGACACAAACACATGCATACGCGTGTCCAAACAACATAGAAGAGAAAAGAACATGATTCATTCAACTCTCCTCTCTTCCCATTGGCCTTGTCCTCCTCACCTCTGCTCCTCAATTTCTTCCCCCTTTCCCTCCCCCTCTCATTCACTCTCATCTCTCTATTTATCCATCTT
This sequence comes from Brachymystax lenok tsinlingensis, assembly GCA_030435695.1. Taxonomy (NCBI): domain Eukaryota; kingdom Metazoa; phylum Chordata; class Actinopteri; order Salmoniformes; family Salmonidae; genus Brachymystax; species Brachymystax lenok. Next base: position 5,221,585 of record CM059800.1, read on the forward strand.
GCTGGACTACTGTCTGTGTGTGTGTGTGTAAATGCTAATTCTAAATATGCTGTAGGTGCCTAATGAGGGCGGGGGCTTGGAGAGAGCACTAAATCCTCTAAAAGTTATAATATGTACCTGTTAGAGGATTTAGACCTAAGTGCTTTCTCTAAGCCCCGGCCCTCATTAGGCACCTACAGTATATTTAGAATGAGCATTTACACACACACACACACACACACACACACACACACACACACACACACACACACACACACACACACACACACACACACACACACACACACACACACACACACACACACACAAAGATACACACACTCAGTCAACATCTGCTTGGGCTGGCAGGCTCCTCACTTGAGAGAAATAAAAATGGGATATAATGAAGCAGTCTTACACCGTTCTTGGCTCAATCAGCCCAAAAAGGTAGACTTCATCCAATTGACATCAATTATGTCAATTGGCCATGCTCCCAGCAGGCTTTGTGGTGCCAATGGGAAAAGATAAGCGTCAACCAATTGATGCTTATGTCAATACATTGCATTCAATGGGGGAAAAAATGCGTCAACCAATTGGTGCTTATGTCAGTAAATGTGCAGTCAATGGTAAAAGATGAGTGTTAGCCAATTGATGCTTATGTCAATACATTGCGTGCTTAGTCCCCTCCTGTACTCCTTGTTCACCCACGACTGCAACACCATCATTAAGTTTGCTGACGACACAACAGTGGTAGGCCTGATCAGCAATGACGATGAGACAGCCTATAGGGAGGAGGTCAGAGACCAGGAAACGGAGGGCCAAGCACGCTTCCATTCACATTGACAGGGTTGTTGTGGAGTGGGTCGAGAGCTTCAATTTCCACGGTTTCCACATCACTTAGGATCGATCATGGTCCAAACACACCAACACAGTCGTGAAGATGGCAAGACATCACCTCTTCCCCCTCAGGGCCCTTAGATTCTCAAAAAGTTAGACAACTGCACCATTGAGAGCATCTTGACTGACTGCATCACCGCTTGGTATGGCAACTGCTTGGCATCTGACCATAAGGCTCTACAGAGGTTTGTGCGTACGGTCCAGTACATCACTGGGGCCAAGCTCACTGCCATCCAGGACCTCTATACCAGGTGATGTCAGAGGAAGGCCCTAAAATGTTTTAAAGACTCCAGCCACCCAAGCCATAGACTGTTCTCTCTGCTACCACACGACAAGTGTTACCGATGCACCAAGTCTGGAACCAACAAGATCCTGAACAGCTTCTACACCCAAGCTATAAGACTGCTAAATAGTTCATTAAATACCTACACAAACTATCTGCATTTACCCTTTTTTGCACTCACTTTTATTAATCACACATGCTGCTGCTTATGGAAGAGTAGTACAGTAGAGCCAAGTGAAGAAAATATTAATAAACGGTACTTATTTTTTTGCACAATGCTACTTAACAAAGTGGCAATATTTCAATAATTTAAATATTTCTAGAATAAAGTCGAAATTACATTTCGTGAATAATGTGGCAATTGTTTGAGAATGTGGCAATATTTTGAGAATAATGTGGTAATATTTCAAGAATGAAGTGGCAAAATTTGAAGAATAAATTCTAAATAAAATTTTGAGGATAAAGTCTCAGTTATACTTCAAGATTAACATAGGGGATTTGGTTAAGTGCATGCCTCCCTGGCTCCCATTTGCTGTGCGTGCCACCGTTCAAATGCCTGCAGTTACATAGATGACATGGTGAAACTATACTTTAGAATTGGCTTTAGTAACAAGGAAATCTTTTCTCTTTTAGCAGATAATAACCATATTATTATAAGTATTAGGACCTGGAAAAGGCAGTCCCACTGATTATTTTCAGAAGGAGGAACAGTGGTAACATACATACAGTGCGGCAAAAAAGTATTTAGTCAGCCACCAATTGTGCAAGTTCTCCAACTTAAAAAGATGAGAGAGGCCTGTAATTTTCATCATAGGTACACTTCAACTATGACAGACGAAATGAGAAAAAGAAATCCAGAAAATCACATTGTAGGATTTTTGATTTATTTATTTGCAAATTATGGTGGAAAATAAGTATTTGGTCAATAACAAAAGTTTATCTCAATACTTTGTTATATACCCTTTGTTGGCAATGACAGAGGTCAAACGTTTTCTGTAAGTCTTCACAAGGTTTTCACACACTGTTGCTGGTATTTTGGCCCATTCCTCCATGCAGATCTCCTCTAGAGCAGTGATGTTTTGGGGCTGTCGCTGGGCAACACGGACTTTCAACTCCCTCCAAAGATTTTCTATGGGGTTGAGATCTGGAGACTGGCTAGGCCACTCCAGGATCTTGAAATGCTTCTTACGAAGCCACTCCTTCGTGTGCCGGGCGTTGTGTTTGGGATCATTGTCATGCTGAAAGACTCCAGCCACGTTTCATCTTCAGTGCCCTTGCTGATGGAAGGAGGTTTTCACTCAAAATCTCACGATACATGGCCCCATTCATTCTTTCCTTTACACGGATCAGTCGTCCTGGTCCCTTTGCAGAAAAACAGCCCCAAAGCATGATGTTTCCACCCCCATGCTTCACAGTTGGTATGGTGTTCTTTGGATGCAACTCAGCATTCTTTGTCCTCCAAACACGACGAGTTGAGTTTTTACCAAAAAGTTCTATTTTGGTTTCATCTGACCATATGACATTCTCCCAATCCTCATCTGGATCATCCAAATGCTCTCTAGCAAACTTCAGACGGGCCTGAACATGTACTGGCTTAAGCAGGGGGACACGTCTGGCACTGCAGGATTTGAGTCCTGGCGGCGTAGTGTGTTACTGATGGTAGGCTTTGTTACTTTGGTCCCAGCTCTCTGCAGGTCATTCACTAGGTCCCCGTGTGGTTCTGGGATTTCTGCTCACCGTTCTTGTGATCATTTTGACCCCACGGGTGAGATCTTGCGTGGAGCCCCAGATCGAGGAAGATTATCAGTGGTCTTGTATGTCTTCCATTTCCTAATAATTGCTTCCACAGTTGATTTCTTCAAACCAAGCTGCTTACCTATTGCAGATTCAGTCTTCCCAACCTGGTGCAGGTCTACAATTTTGTTTCTGGTGTCCTTTGACAGCTCTTTGGTCTTGGCCATAGTGGAGTTTGGAGTGTGACTGTTTGAGGTTGTGGACAGGTGTCTTTTATACTGATAACAAGTTCAAACAGGTGCCATTAATACAGGTAACGAGTGGAGGACAGAGGAGCCTCTTAAAGAAGAAGTTACAGGTCTGTGAGAGACAGAAATCTTGCTTGTTTGTATGTGACCAAATACTTATTTTCCACCATAATTTGCAAATAAATTCATTAAAAATCCTACAATGTGATTTTCTGGATTTTTTTTCCTCATTTTGTCTGTCATAGTTGAAGTGTACCTATGATGAAAATTACAGGCCTCTCTCATCTTTTTAAGTGAGAGAACTTGCACAATTGGTGGCTGACTAAATACTTTTTTGCCCCACTGTAGGTAGAGACGGGTGGGTTGTGTGTGTATGCAGGTGTGTGTGTGTATGTGGGCGGTAAAAAGTAGGGGCAAAACAAATAAATGGCCATCAATCTAATGATCGAATACACTCATTCAAACAGGCATCACTGCACACTCACGGTTTTTAATCTAATGGTCAAATAACTTTCACACAAACACACTCACACAAACACAAACCAAATTTCCCCCCAGGCAATTTCAAACTATACTCATACATTCATGTAACGGCCATGGTGCGTTATGAGCACAAACACTAAACGCAAAGAGTCCTTGTCAGTCTGTTCTCTTAATTCGCTACAACTTTCTGCTGCGTAGCCTAGACGAACACCTTGCAAATAAATCTGTGCTTAATGGCAACTCTACCTTATCGATGGTGTTTTACTAACAGTAGTATTTCCCCCTTATGGCAACTATTCTTCTAATGACTATAGGCCAGTAGGCTGCGTGAGTGCACCCAACAAAAAACATTATTCTCAAAATATTGCCACTTTATTCACGAAATGTAATTTACATTTTATTCTCAAAATATTGCCACTTTAGTCATGAAATGTAATTTCGACTTTATTCTCAAAATATTTCCACTATATTCTTGTGGCGGCAGGTAGCCTAGCGATTAGAGTGTTGGGCCAGTAACTGCAAGTTTGCTGGATCGAATCCCTGAGGTAAAATTATGTTGCTCTGCCCCTGAACAAGGCAGTTATCCCACTGTTCCCTGGTAGGCAGTCATTGTAAATAAGAATTTGTTCTTAAATAAAGGTTAGAAAAAAAAGAAGAAAAGAATAGAATAAAAAAGAATAAAAATAACTTTCTTCAAGTGCAGTCGCAAAAACCGTGAAGCGCTTTGATGAAACTGGCTCTCATGAGGACCGCCACAGGAAAGGAAGACCCAGCTGCAGAGTCTAAGTTCATTACCAGCCTCAGAAATTGCAGCCCAAATTAATGCTTCACAGAGTTCAAGTAACAGACACAACATCAACTTTTCAGAGGAGACTGCATGAATCACGCCTTCATGGTCGAACTGCTGCAAAGGAACCACTACTAAAGGACACCAATAATAAGAAGAGACTTGCTTGGGCCAAGCAACACAAGCAATGGACATTAGACAGCTGTCCTTTGGTCTGATGAGATTTTTGGTTCCAACTGCTGTTTCTTTGTGAGAAGCAGAGTAGGTGAACGGATGATATCCGCATGTGTGATTCCCACCGTGAAGCATGAAGGAAGAGAAGTGATGGTCTGGGGGTGCTTTGCTGGTGACCCTGTCAGTGATTAATTTAGAATTCAAGGCTCACTTAACTTCTTAGGGAGCTGCTCCCGAGGTGACGGTTTTGGAGAGCCTGGCGTGCCCAAAGTAAAATGCCTCCCACTCAGGCCCAGAAAATAGGATATGCACATAATTAGTACCATTGGATAGGAAACACTCTGAAGTTTCTAAGAGTGTTAACATATTGTCTGTGAGTATAACAGAACAGATATGGCAGGCAGAAACCCGAGCAATTTCTCTCCTGGAAAAAGTGATTTTGACACATTGCCTCATTTTGAACCCCTCCCTTATGAAAATGCCCATATAAGGGAGTAAGATGTCAGTACCTATTGCTTCCACTGGATGTCAACAGTCTCTAGACAGTGTTTTGATTCTGTTTAGTTGCTTTAGATGGCAATAGAAGAAGAATTAGGAAGTGGTCACACAGAAGTCAACAGAAGAGAATGCGCGTTCACCGGCTTGCGCACGCTGTGGTTTTTTCCTTTCCTATCGCCCAGTTTATATTCCGGTTGAAATATTATACTAAATATACATAAAAGTGTTCCTAAGGATACATTATCAATGATGTTTGATTGTTCTTGGACAAGTTTATAGGTATAGGTTGAACGAGTTCTCTTCACGGTTCAATGAGCGAGTGGACGCTGTATTTTCTCATCATAACGCACCAACCAAACGGAGATTTATGGATATAATAAATTACTTTTTCTAACAAAAGAACCATGGATTGTCTTCGTTGGACACTTGGGAAGCCCTCAGCAGAAGTTCTTCAAAAGGTAATTGATTTGTTTTCGCTGTGAAATGTGTTTTGTGTGAACCGCATGGTTTATGAATTCATGGTAATGGAAAAAATATTGGAGGTGCTACCCTCAAACAATCAAATGTAGTGCTTTCGCCGTAAAGCCTTTTTGAAATCTGACAACGTGTTATTTCATAGTTGTGATGTCTTTACTATTATTCTACAATGTAGAAAATAGTAAAAATAAAGAAAAGCCCTTGAATGAGTAGGTGTGTCCAAACTTTTGACTGGTACTGTATGTTTGAATTTGTTTTGATGTAAAATGGACCATTATCATGCACCTGTCTCGAAACAGGGGCAGGGAAATAAATACATCTATGCACTTAAATAGCAAATGGAGAATGCTTTTCCCGTGGTTCATTTTCATGCCAGCCAGGTAGGCTACACTCTTGTTGTAAAGATGAAAAATGTGCTTAATAGTAGGCAAGTTGATAAGTAAATATAGACCTAGCCTATAGAAAGCTGATGGGATCCTCCTCTTTTTTTATAGAGGTCATCACTTTTCTTGCGCAATTGCAAAGCCTATATAAATGTTGAGCAACATGGGCTCTCATGAAGTGTTTGATTAGATTTTTGATTACATTTGCTTTGATGTCAGAGTGATTAGAGAGACAATAGAGTGCTGAGTACCAGGCAGTTAGCAAGTTTGGTAGGCAAAAAATGACCATCAGCAGCATCAGCGCTTGGAGAACCCTAATTACCGTGACTAAACGGTGACTGCATTCATGACCACCGTTGTGGCTGTAATACACAACAGCCATACTCACAAGTCATTATCCTGTCTGTGGAGGTGGGAGAGCTAGAGATAAAGGGGAAGGGGAGACTGTAAATAAGGGGGAAAGAATGGAGGGGGGAGAGAGAGAGAGAAAGGAGTGAGAGAGGAGGGAGAAAGAGTGTCACAGTGAAGGGAGTAGGAAAGAGAAGAGGGAAGGGAGAAAGAGAGAAATGAGGGAGAAGGACAGTGTCAGGTACCATAGGCATCCATATTGGGATGCTAACCTTTCCCCATTGAATGCAATGCATTCACTTAGGCTTCATGTCCGTGAAGCCTTTCTATAGGCATCAATATTGTCAGTATAATTTTACCCCATTGAATGCAACCCTGTGATGCTCATCTTTTCCCATTGAATGCAATATGTTGACATAAGCATGCTTTGGTTGACACCCGTCTTTTCCCATTGACGACAAATGTATTGACATAAGAATCAAGGATCTGACACTTTTTTTTCCCATAATGTATTGAAATAAATGTGACTTAACGTAGATGACAGGGAGTCAGGAAGCAAGTGCAGTTAGTGAGTTTAATGATGAACATTGAACGAAACAAAACAAGAAAGCGTCTTAACATGGAAACAAACAATATTGCCTGGTGGGTGATAACAACGGAGCACTAAATAAAGGGGGAAGTAGTCAGGGAAGTGATGAAGTCCAGATGTGCCTGCGGGTGTGAGGTGCGCGTGTGCGTAAGGATGGGTTGCCAGGACCGGTGGTTAGTAGACGGCGACGAACACTGGAGAGACAATACCCCCCATGACGTGCTGCTCCAGCCGCTGAACGACACAGGCCAGGAGGACGAAGAGCGGCCGGTCCGGACGGCGAAGGTTGAAATCTCGGATGATGTTGGGATCTAGAATGTTGTCCACTGGAACCCAACCCCGCTCCTCTGGACCGCACCCCCTCTCAGTCCACCAGGTACTGGAGTCGACCCCTATGACGTCAGGAGTTCCGGAGGGACCTGACGGCATAGGCGGGACTACCCTCAATGTCCAGGGGAGGCGGAGGGTTGTTGTGGGGGACGGCATCAGCCAGGGGACCAGGAACCACCGGCCTGAGGAGGGAAACGTGAAAGGTGGGTGAGATCTGGTAGTCATTGGGAAGCTGTAATCGGTAAGTTGCCTCATTAAGTCCTCCGGAGGACTTTGAATGGCCACACAAACCAAGGGCTCAGCTGCCGGCAGGGCAGGCAGAGCGGGAGGTTCCTGTTGGATAGCCAGATGCGATCACCAGGAAAATGGAAAATGGGTGCCTCACTGCTTCTTCTGGCGCCAGACGGTGTGTTGGAGTCTCAAATATCCTCTGTGCGCCGGAACCACTCATCCACCACAGGGGTTTTGGTCTGGCTTGCGGTCCACAGAGCCAAGGGTACCCCAGGATGCGCTGGAAGGGAGACAACCCGGTGGATGAGAGTTCTGGGGGTAATCCTCTCAGGGAAGAAACCGGGCCCACCCCCTCTGCCGGTCCTGCCCCAGCTCCTGATTGGTCCTCTCCACCTACCTGTTGGACTGAGGCCAGTACCAGAGACTGACTGTGAGCCCCAGCTTCTCTTTGAAGTCTCTCCATTCACGTGACGTAATTGGGGACCACGGTCAGAGACGATATCCCCCAGAAGGCCATAACACCTGGAGATCAGTAGGGAGACCAGAGAGAGGGATAAAACAGCAGGATATGGAGATTCTGTCCACAACAACCATAGCAGTGGTGAAACCATCAGACAGGGGAAGATCAGTGACAAAATCTATCGACAGATTGGTCCAAGGCTGCTGAGGCATGGGGAGGGGAAGGAGTTTCCCTGCTGGTACGTTCCGAGAAAACTTGGTTTGGGCACATGCGGAGCAGGACTTGACGTAGCGGGAGACGTCCTGAGCAACGAGTGGGTGGTATGATGGGACAAGAACCTCTCCCGAATCGTGGAGTCGGGACAGGGCATCGGCTTTGATGTTCTTTGAACCTGGGCAGTATGACAAGGTGAAGTTGAATCTAGTAAAGGAAAAGGCACACCTTGCGTGACACGGGTTCAGCCGCCTCGCTGTCCGTATGTACTCCAAGTTCCACTCGTTGGTGAGGATGAGAAACAGGTCTGTGGCACACTCCAGCCAGTGTCTCCACTCCTCTAATGCCCACTTCACCACCAGGAGCTCCCGATCACCGATGTCATAGTTCCACTGTCACATATGTTCTCTATCCAGCGCTCTAGGTCACCTCAGCTGGATCGACAGGTTCCCGCGCCTTAGCAGAAGTGACTGGTCCACTCCTGATCCCTGGAATCGTCATCTTGGTCGGCGTCCTGCGACTGGAGCCGTGCGCCGGGAGGGGATACTGTCACGTGTGCTCCCTCTCCGGCCTCTAGATCACCAGGCTGCTCGTTATGGCGCACACCTGTCACCATCGTTTACGCGCATCATTTCATTTTTACACTCACCTAGATTCCATCACCTCCTTGATTACCTGCCCTATATATGTCACTCCCTTTGGTTCCTTCCCCAGGCGTCATTATTTCTGTTTCTGTTTCTTGTCTGTGAATTGTTTGTGTTTGTTTATTGTGTTCGTTGTGTTCGTTTATTTATTAAATGTATTCACTCCCTGAACTTGCTTCCCGACTCTCAGCGTACATCGTTACAGCTGAGATCCCTCTAATTGTGGCATACAGATATGATTTCTTTTTATGATAGTGATGTATTTTTTCTTTTAAATTATTTTACTTTAATTAAATGTTCGTTTTTTCTGATATTTTGAATGAAAGACAAAGAGGATAAACAACAAATACATTTTTTGCTTATATTTATTAGTGGAGGGCACTGCACATCTAAAGTAAATCCTAACCCTTTAATTATACTAAACCTTTTGGAGGACTTCCTGAACCAGAAAGATTAGAACTTCCTGAATAAGGAAATATCTCTCTGAGAAATTTGAGAAACAATTAAATCTCAAAAGAGTGGCAAGACCACCAACCATTTCGAATCCCACCGTACAGGAAGAAATAGGGTTATACAGACCAATATCTCTCCTCAATATAGATCAAAAGATCTTAGCAAAAACTCTGGCTCACAGGCTTAGCACTTTAGTGGGCAAATTGTTCCATTCCGACAAGACCGGCTTTATCCCTAACAGAAACTCATTCTTCAATCTCAGGCGCCTCCGAGGTCTCTCTGCAGGGGACAGTTTTATAGGATAGTATGCACATGGATCCAATTTTTGTGGATTACTTTGACTTTGTGACAGTGTGAGGCGTCCACCTCCACCACAAAGGGCAGCGTAGAGTCTGGGGGCTTCAGCAACGTGGGGCAGAGGTGAAACGCCCCTTCAGCGGGCGGAAGGCCTCATTTCTGTACAGCACTCTGTGACATCAGCTGATGTAAGGGGGGCTTTATAAATAAATTTGATTTGATTTGATTTGATCAGCTGCAGGATTCCAAGCCAACGGGTACCACTTTTGAGAAGAGAAGTGAGAGGAGAGGTGATGGATCTGAAGTTCCTGATAAAGCTGTGGTAAAAATTGGCAAACCCCCAAAAACGTTGTGGTCCCTTTTTAAAGTCATAGAACCTTATGACAATCAGATTAAATGAACTACATTTTTCAGAGAGAAAACTTAAATCGGTCCAATTCGATCAGAACACAGCAGGAGGGTTAAATGGTTTTAAAGCGTTGTTTAAATGTATATATTGAAAAGTTTCTGGTTTGCTCAGTTAAATTATTCCTTTTCTTTATTGCTCTAAATCTAAATGTTATTTTGCCTACTTCTCTTTCTGTCTGGATAACACATAGATGGTGGACAATCTATTCTTAGTATTTACTGAATGTCTGTCTCTTACCAACTGAATACCGTTGTGAATAGAATTTGGCCGTTTCAAATAGTGTTTATTATGAAATAAAATAAGCATGTTTTTTTCAATTATCTTGTTGATTGATGACCAACCAAGAGCATTGTGCATGACTACAACAGAAGAACCATATCTCCACCTTAAAACAATCCTTGCTGCTTTGTTCTGTTCAATCTGCAGCCTCCTAATTTCACTTGCTGATGCATTTCCCCAGACCACAGAACAGTAGTTCACCTGACTCTCAATTAATGCTTGTGTTATTTGCTCAAGAATCTTTCCTGGTAAATATTTAGCTATCCTTCTGATCATGCATGTAGTATTAATATATATTTTTTTACATAGATTAGTTATTTGAGACGACCACGATAAGCTGTTGTCTAGCTGCACTCCCAGTAATTTGGTTTTTGCCACTTCCTTTATTAGTACTTCTCCCATACTTAATTGTATCCCTTGCTGTGTTTGCCATTTCCTGGTGGAAGAAGTTTGTTCTGGCAAACCCACTCCCTGATATTTTCCAAATCTACTGTAGAGCTTGCTGTACCTGTTCAACCGATTGTCTTGCTGTATAAATTGTAGTATTATCTGCAAATTTAGTAGCTTCAGTTTCGGATAAGTCACATGGAAGGTCATTGGTATATATTAAGTACAGAAGTGGCCCAAGGCAGCTGCCCTGCAGTATTCCACAGTTAAAGCATGAGGGGAAGAAAATGAACCATTGATATAGGTGGACTGTTTCCTGTCAGTTAGATATAACTGTACCCAATTAAATGCTACTTCTTTAAAACCATAATGCTTTAATTTTGTCAAAATTATTTCATGATCCACTAAATCAAATGCTGCACTAAAATCTGAAAATAGTACACCCACAAACCTTCCATTATCCATAGTACCGAGCCACTGGTCAGTCATGTCAACCAATGCAGTGGTAGTGGAATGGGTTTTGCGATACGCATGTTGATTGTCTGTAATCAAATCATTATTTTCCATGTACTCCCATATTTGTCTACTCACAATACCCTCCAATATCTTACTGAGTGAAGGGAGTAGACTAATTGGTTTTTGGCAGGAGTAATGAGTTCTTTGCTGTCTTTCGGGAATAGGACACAGTTTAGCATGCTTCCATACATTTTCAAACATCCCCTTTTCCGGTGACCAATTAAATATGTATTTCAGTGGAGCTGCAATCTTGGAAGCAGCATAGCGAAGTACATTTTTTTCCATAATATCATAACCTGTAGATTTACCAATGGGTAATGACTTCAATAAGTTTAACACCTCCTGTACTGACACCATTTGTAGATTGAAAGAGCAGGTTTTGTTGCTCATAATATGATCATCAATCCATTGGACAATAGCTTGTTTGGAAAAATGGGTGTTTACATTATTGCTCAGTAAATACATTTTCTTTGTAAAAGAAAATCTGCTTAATTATTGGCAGTATTATTATTTATACCTTTTTAGAATCATTTTTATAATCAATAAAAGCATTTTTGTAAAATAAAGTTTTTTTCTTACGATTCAATTTAACTGTATAATTACGTAGTGTTCTCTAATTCTGTTCAACAAATTCTAGTTTAGATTTGGCTGCTAAGACTTTTTCCATATTTCTTTGAGAAAAAGCCTCACCCAGTTCATCATCAATCCATGGAGATGGACGAGCCCCAACTGTACTCTTTCTTACTGGGGCATGATGGTCCATTACCTCAGTGAGAAAATCAATCAACATTCTGTAGCGTGATTTAAGTCATCCTCTAGATAAATCAGCTCCCAGGGTACAGCAGCCAAATCATTTTGAAATAGCTCATGATTAAATATTTCTCTTGACCACAATCCTTGGGGGTTTCTTTGGAACCTTGGTGTTCATGGTTATGATCACAATATTATGGTCTGTTTAAGCAATGCAGTGGTATATTACAGAAGATCAGATCAATGCATGAGTCCGAACGGTGACCCAACTTAGTTGACGATCTAGTAGTATCATTAACCATTTGTTTCAAACCACAGTTCTCGACATATCTCATCAATTTAGTTATATTTGAAATATTATGATCCTTCCAATTTATATTAAAATCACCCAAGATAAATACATCTCTGTTACTATCTGTGGCCTGGTCAAACCCAGTGCATAAGTCATCCAGATAGGACACCTTAGAGCTAAGAGGTCTATACACACATCCTACCAATATGGGTGCCTGGTGAGGTAGATGTACTTCAGCCCATAATGCCTCTATTTCACATACAGTACATTAAGGTCATCCCTATATGATTCTGAATGTACAGTGCTACACCCCCACCATTCCTATTCCTGCCCCTTTTAAGTAGATTATTTCCTTGAATGTTCATCATTTACAGATGAATCTAAATGTGTTTCGGTCAAAGCCAAAATCGGAATATTATTAATGTTGACCAAGTTAAAAACCTAATGTATTTTGTTAGGAAGGCTACATTAACCTGAGCTATATGCAACCCATTCCTTGTCAAGTGGAGATCACTAGGGCATGTGTTTGTTATAGTTGATGTTGTCATGATACACTACAACACACAAACTCAGATTTGAACATTGGATTAAAATAGCCAGGGAGTTACTCTAGAGTCCCGATACAGTTGCCCGTTGATGTAAAGTTTATCCATCCCCATGGAGACTCGTTGATCCAGGCAATGCTTTTCCTTCAAGATGGAATACAGTTCTCCTTTCATTGATCTCGGTGTGGAAGTGATCATTCATTCCAAAATCTGTCTTCGCCATTTCCTTTTGCTTAAAATGTTCAAAACATGCAATAACAGCCCATGGCCTTTTTCCACAGGCCTTACCCATTCTATGGACTCTGGAGAAAGTGACATTACGCACAACCTCAGTGGGCAGTTTCAGTTGAGTTGACATAAAGTCTCGGACAGTGTCCTCACAGCCTCTGTCATTCTCCGGTATCTCTGAAAATATTAGATTGTCCCGCATTGATCGACATTGTACATCAAGCAAGGTTTTTTTAAGTTGTTCTTTCCTTAGATCATCAATCTGACATTGGCTGAATTCTAGACTGGCACATAATGCATTGATGTCCTCTCGTAATATATCCACAATATCAAGTTTGGCAAGCCTTTCATTGATGGATTTTAACAGTCAACATCCATATCAGTAAACCTCTCCGCACGATGGTGTCATCGTTGATACTGCTTGGCCAACTTGGCTTTGGTTTGTTTTGTTGATTGGGTTTGTGGACCTTAAGAGTTCTTGAATCATCCGAAACCAGCAACACCTTTCTTGGAGCTCTTAAGTATCTCTCGTCAATGAATCGTTCAAGCTCTTCAATGAATCATCCAGTGTGTTTTCAGGCAGAGTAAAACAAAAATAACAAAACAACAGATGTATCTCTCCGACTTGTACAGGCCGTCGGTAGATACACCCAATTAAAATTTTAAAAAATATATTGTGTACTCACTCGTGCCGACACGCAAAAGAGTCTTGTGTGTTCTAGCAGCGTTCCAGCAGCGTTCCAGCCAATGATGAATCTAGTGAAAGCACAAATCTTCAATGTATGGAGCTTTTGAAGGAATATGACCCTTTCCTGCAAAGGTACAATACTCAATCAAATGTGACGTATCTCTCTCCAGAATCTCAGAATGACATGATCGAATGCTGTGCTCAAGAGATTACGGACACCATAGTCTCTGAGATGTCAATGCCTGGAATGTATGCCATTATGGGCGGATGAGGCCAGGGATGGGCAGTCTGAACAGTTGCCTCTGTGTGTTAGGTCTGTGACAGAGGGGACAGTTAAGGAGCGTTTACTAGCACTAGCAGAAATCAAGTCATTTGATGCCCAATCGATAGCAAATGAGTTGCAACAGCAGCTCCAAATAAGAGGGGAGGCAGGCCTAAAGTGCGTTGCACAGACCTACGATGGTGCAGCTGTCATGAGGGGGTCCAAAGGAGGTGTGCAAGCCAGCTGTGTTCCATGAATGCAGTTCTGGACACTAACTGCTATTTTTTTATTTTTTTTTAATGTTAAAACAGAAGAGATGTTGGTGGCCAGAAACGTTCTTGCCTGGAAAGAGAGGCTGGATGTCCTCATAAAGATATGCTTGCTGTGCATAACCTCCTGGATGATGATATGTTTTCTTCTCTGAAGGAAATCATTCAGGTTGCCCTCACAATTCCTGGGAGCAGCTGCTCCTGTGAAAGGTCCTTTAGTGCACTGCGCCGGCTGCACTCCTGGTTGCTTAAGACAATGGGTCAGAAAAGGCTTGCAAGTCTTGCAGCCATGTCCATTGAGGGTGAAGTGTTTGGGCCACTAAGCCACAATAGTGTCATTGACCGCTTTGCCACCTTTAAAAATAAGAGGTCCACTTAGATGCGTCCACCCACAAAATAAGCATCAAAAGAGAGAAGCAGGAGGAGAAGTTCTGTAATATAGGTTGTAATATTTGTTTGGGATCTTACTTTTTTATCAGATTTTATTCCTAATTATTTTACTTTTATTTATTTTTTAATTTAGCTTATTAGTTGAATTTAGTTTTGCCCCATTGTGGATGAGACTGTTTAAGATATTCCATGTGTCTGAATTAGTATGCATGTTTCTGTGCCTATGTTAGTGTTGCTTCACAAACATAGAAAAATTGAAGTAGATAAAATTGATAATAGATAAGTAAAAAAAAGGAATTACTAATTATTAAAGAGCAGCAGTAAAATAACAGTAGCGAGGCTATATACAGGGGGTACCGGTACAGAGTCAATGTGCGGGGGACAGGTTAGTCAAGGTAATTGAGGTAATATGTACATGTAAAAGTGACTATGCATAGATAATGAACAGAGGGTAGCATTAGCGTAAAAGAGGAGTCTGGATAGCCCTTTGAATAGCTGTTCATGAGTCTTTTGGCTTGGAGGGAAAAGCTGTTAAGAAGCCTTTTGGACATAGACTTGGCGCTCCGGTACCGCTTGCCGTGTGGCAGCAGAGAAAACAGTCTATGACTAGGGTGGCTGGAGTCTTTGACAATTTTTATGGCCTTCCTCTGGCACCGCCTGGTATAGAGGTCCTGGATGGCAGGAAGCTTGGCCCCATTGATGTACTGGGCCGAACGCACTACTCTCTTTAGTACCTTGCAGTCGGAGGCCAAGCAGTTGCTATACCAGGCGGTGATGCAACCAGTCAGGATGCTCTCGATGGTGCAGCTGTATAACTTTTTGAGGATCTGAGGACCCATGCCATATCTTTTCAGTCTCCTGAGGGGGAATAGGCTTTGTCGTGCCCTCTTCATGACTGTCTTGGTGTGTTTGGACCATGATAGTTTGTTGGGGATGTGGACACCAAGGAACTTGAAGCTCCCAACCTGCTCCACTACAGCCCCGTCGATGAGAATGGGGGCATGCTCGGTCCTCCTTTTCCTGTAGTCCACAATTATCTCCTCTCCTCTTGATCACGTTGATCCTGGCACCACACGGCCAGGTCTCTGACCTCCTCCCTATAGGCTGTCTCATTGTTGTCGGTGATCAGGCCTACCACTGTTGTGTGATCTGCAAACTTAATGATAGTCGTGCCTAGCCATGCAGTCATGAATGAACAGGGAGAACAGGAGAGGATCGAGCACGCACCCCTGAGGGGCCCCCGTGTTGTGGATCAGCGTGGCGGATGTGTTGTTACCTACCCTTACCACCTGGGGGTGGCCCGTCAGGAAGTCCAGGATTCAGTTG
Source organism: Brachymystax lenok tsinlingensis (assembly GCA_030435695.1). NCBI lineage: Eukaryota > Metazoa > Chordata > Actinopteri > Salmoniformes > Salmonidae > Brachymystax > Brachymystax lenok. Next base: position 5,237,434 of record CM059800.1, read on the forward strand.
CAGAGGGAGGTGTTTAGTCCCAGGGTCCTTAGCTTAGTGATGAGCTTTGAGGGCGCTATGGGGTTGAACTCTGAGCTGTTGTCAATGAATAGCATTCTCACATAGGTGTTCCTTTTGTCCAGGTGGGAAAGGGCAGTGTGGAGTGCAATAGAGATTGCATCATCTGTGGATATGTTGGGGCTGTATGCAAATTGGAGTGGGTCAAGGGTTTCTGGAATAATGGTGTATATGTGAGCCATGACCAGCCTTTCAAAACACTTCATGGCTACAGACATGAGTAGTCATTTAGGCAGGTTATCTTAGTTTCCTGGGCACAGGTGGTCTGCTTGGTATTACAGACTCAGTCAGGGACAGGTTGAAAATGTCAGTGAAGACCCCTGCCAGTTGGTCAGCGCGTGCTCGGAGTACATGTCCTGGTAATCAATCTGGCCCTGTGTCCTTGTGAATGTTGACCTGTTTAAAGGTCTTACTCACATCGGCTACGGAGAGCATGATCACACAGTCGTCCAGACAGCTGTTGCTCTCATGCATGCTTCAGTGTTGCTTGCCTCAAAGCGAGCAAATAAGTAATTTAGCTCATCTGGTAGGCTCGTGTCACTGGGTAGCTCGCCGCTGTTCTTCCCTTTGTAGTCTGTAATAGTTTGCAAGCCCTGCCTCATCCAACGAGCGTCAGAGCCTGTGTAGTATGTTTCAATCTTAGTCCTGTATTGACGCTTTGCCTGTTTGATGGTTCACGGGGGGCATAGCGGGATTTCTTATACGTTTCCGGGTTAGAGTCCCGCAGCTCTATCCTTTAGCTCAGTGCGGATGTTGCCTATAATCCATTGCATCTGGTTGGGGTATGTACATTCAGTCACTGTGGGGACGACATCATCGATGCACTTATTGATGAAGCCAGTGACTGAGGTGGTGAACTACTCAATGTCAGATTTGCCAAATGGAGGGCGAGGAAGAGCTTTGTACACGTCTCTGTATGTGGAGTAAAGGTGGTCTACAGTTTTTTCCCTCTGGTTGCACATTTAACATGCTGGTAGAAATTAGGTAAAATGGATTTAAGTTTCCATGCATTAAAGTCCCCGTCCACTAGGAGCACTGCCTCCGGATGAGGGTATTCCTGTTTTGCTTATGGCCGTATTCAGCTCATTGAGTGTGGTCTTAGTGCCAACATCGGTTTGTGGTGGTAAATAGACAGCTCCAAAGAATAAAGATGAAAACTCTTGGTAAATAGTGTGGTCTACAGCTTATCCTGAGATACTTTGCCTTAGGCGAGCAAAATTTTGAGACTTGGTTACTATTAGATTTTGTGCACCAGATGATGTTTACAAATATACACAGACCGCCACCACCATGTCTTACGGGAGGCGGCTGTTCTATCTTGCCGATGCAGCGTAAAACCCGCCAGCTGTATGTTATTCATGTAGTATTTCTGCCATGACTCGTGTAACATAAGATTTTACAGTTTTTAACCCGTTGGTAGGATATACGTGATTGTAGTTTGTCTATTTTGTTATCCAATGATTGTACGTTGGCTAATAGGACTAATAGGCAGATTACCCACTCGCCGTCGGATCCTTACAAGGCACCCCGACCTGCGTCGCCGATATCTCTGTCTCTTTCTCCTGCGAATGACGGGGTTGAGGGCCTTGTCGGGTGTCTGAAGTAAATCCTTCGCGTCCGACTCATTAAAGAAAAAGTCTTCTTCCAGTATGAGGTGAGTAATCTTTGTCCTGATATCTATAGAAGCTCATTTCGGTCATAGGAGACGGTGGAAGAAACATTATGTAGAAAAGTAAATAACGTGAAAAAACACACACAATAGCACAATTGGTTAGGAGACCTTAAAACGGCAGCCATCTCCTCTGGCGCCATTGTCCCAATAATAGGCTAGAGAGGTTATAGACCTACTGTCAGTGTCCACATTTCAGTTTCCATTTAACCCATCTGAACAGTACGCTGCAGTTCCCTTGACATGCCATAGGCCTATTTGAAGTCCCCATCTTGTGACTGTCGAATTTGTATAGCGCCTCACAATCAACACACGTAACATAGCAGGCGCTACTATCATCCTCTTTTACTACTTCACCAGATCTTTCCCAAACATTATTTTTCTGGCCCTCCCTTGTCTTTATTTTCAACTCCATTTTTTAGCACTTCTCAAATTTAATTAAACCCTGAAATTGTATTTTTTGCCTTTTTTTCTGCCCGTTCCCAAAAGCATTTGGCGATTGGCATGTAGTTAATTAGGCGCGTGTACAGTTAGGCGCTAAAGCTTAGGTTTACTTACTAATGCCAGATAGCCTAAAATAACGAAATAACTCAAAATCCAAAAGTTTAATTATTAAACATTCATCAATATACAAGTGTTGCATAGTCATAAAAAGCTCTGCTTCTAGGCAATATCACAGCGTTGTCAGATTTCAAAAAGGCTTTACGGCAAAAGCACAACATTTGATTGTTTGAGGATAGCACCCCACATATTTTACACATTAGCATGAATTCATATCCAGCGCGGGTCACACAAAACCCATATAAGAGCTAAAAAATATCACTTACCTTTCGAAGAACTTCTGCTGAGGGCTTCCCAAGTGTCCAACGAAGACATCCAATGGTTCTTTTGTTAGAAAAAGTCATTTATTATATACATAAATCTCTGTTTGATTGGCGCGTTATGATCAGAAAATCCACTGTTGAGTCGCCCATTAAACCGTGAAGAGAACACGTTCAAATTATACCTATAAACTTTCTACAAACAAATCAAACATCATTTTTAATGTATCCTTAGGTATCCTTTTATGTGTATTTACTGTAATATTTCATCTGGACGATAACGTGAACAATAGGAAAGGAAAATAAAGTGGGGCGTGCTCACAATCTCACGTGGTCCCTTCACTACTTCCTCTTCCTATCCGTTCTGCTTAGTGCTAGAGCTTCCAGACTCTGTATAAAGACTGTTGACATCTAGTGGAAGCCATAGGTACTGCAGTCTCAGTCCTAGTTAAAATAGAAATGAATAGGCAGCCTGGAGAAGAAGGTGATGTACAAAAATAACTGCAAATCCGGATGGATTTTCCTCTGGTTTTTGCCTGCTATATCAGTTCTGTTATACTCACATACATTATTTTTACACTTTTATACATTATTTTAACAGTTTTATAAACTTCAGAGTGTTTCCTATCCAATAGTATTAATTATGTGCATATCCTATTTTCTGGGCCTGAGTGGCAGGCATTTTACTTTGGGCACGCCAGACTCTCCAAAACCATCACCTCTGCTGCCGCTCCCAAAGAAGTTAAGGATTCAAATGTGAGGCCTTGTGCTAAACAAATGAGTAAGGTAGTGTAGTAAACAATCAACGCTTTCAAGATTACAAGTGATGATAGTAGTAGCCTACAATAGGGAAAAACTCAAAGTAAAAATACACTATCTCTAGTCCTTGGCCTGTGTCCTAATCTGTGTGTCCAGGTAAAAATATTGTACACATATTTAATAATTATTAAAATATGCTTACCCAGACACACTTGTCTAAATTGATGGGTCATGTAAAATAAATTATGTAACCACTCCCCAGCCACATCTAGCTAAGTGAATGCATCCCTATTGACATGTACACATGTTCATGAAATACAATAGATGGTCGTAATCACCCGCAGACAAACCTTGCTAAGTTGATGTATCATGTAATCATCTGGCAAAGTGCAGTATTTTGATTAGACATGTATCTAAACAATTAACCATAATCACAACCCATAGCTACAGTTTGAACAGATTGTCATGGCTATCCACCATGCATGAAAGGCTGTAGTTTGAATCTTCAGGTAGCTAAAGCTAACCAACTAGGTTCAATATTAGCTAGCTAGCTAACATTAGGCTATACCTAGTAATGCAAAATTATTGACAGTCCTGTTTTCAATAACTTTTAATACCTCACCTTGCGAGGATAATGGCACTGAGCCTTTTTCTCAAATATTTTTTAAGTTGAGAAGACATTGGGAGGGATCTTAGACAATTCCTTCATACAGAATTGTTCCAGATCCTTGGTCTCCTTCTTATTTTCGATGCCAAACCAAATGCATGAGCAGAAAATATCCCCATACCTACTGTAAAATATGGTGGTGGATCTTTGATGTCCTGTGGCTTTTGCTGAGGTCAACAGCATCATGAGCTTTACTCAGTACCTGGACATTTTAGCAAAAAACCTGGTTTCCTCTGCCAGGAGGCTGAAACTTGGCCCCAAGTAGGTCTTCCAGCAGACAATAACCCCAAGCACAAATCAAAATCTACAAAGAAAGGGTTATTGATAAGGACAGTCCATAAGCAAAGCATTTCAAGGATCTGGAAGGATTCTGTATGGAGGAATAGTCAAACATCCCTCCCAATGTGTTGTCCAACTCATTAAAAAATAATCTCAAAGTGAGAGGGACAAAATCTCTTTCTCTGAGCAATTGTATTAGTATTTAAGAATAGAATGTAAAAAAAAAAATTGCGTACAATATAGCTCCGTTTTTGAATTATATATTTTATACAGTAATTTTTGCTCATATTTTTCAAGGTTGTCAATAATTTCAGCCGCTACTGTGTGTAAGTGTGTGCACGTGTGGACACACCAGCCCCTCTCTCCACCTCCACCGCTGATTGTAATAGGTTTTCCACTCCAACCTTCAATCTGGGGATTGAAAAGAAATGATCAAGCCGGGCCTGGCCCTTCCCTGCATATGGCATCACTTTTTCCCAGACCTAATGGAGCATAACCTACCAGCACAAACAACCAAACAACCATCATTCATTAAAGCAAATAACTGTCAGTCTTCTCTGCCTCTGTTAACCAAAGGGAACTATGATTATGTTAGATAAAGGTGGGTTTCCAATAACCTCAGTGCCGTAAAAGCTAGCACACACCTAGACATCTACACACACACATACAGGCACACACACACTGCCACATACAGGCCCATATACTCCTTCCAGAGCCCAGACAGATCTCGGCAGAGGAGCACAAAATTATTTTTAGCCACCTACTCCCCTATTTCTGAGGCGAGAGAGAGAGAGAGAGAGAGAGAGAGAGAGAGAGAGACGCCTACCTACTCCATTATCTTTGACCTACATCACAAGCAGAAGCGAGAGAGAGACGGAGAGACGGAGAGCGAGAGACGGAGAGCGAGAGACGGAGAGCGAGAGACGGAGAGAGAGAGACGGAGAGAGAGAGACGGAGAGAGAGAGACAGAGAGAGAGCGACGGAGAAAGAGCGAGAGAGTGAGAGAGACAGAGAGAGATAGACTGCACATGGCCTACAGCAGAACCTAGACCTGCTAGAGCAATACTGCCAGACCTGGGCCCTGGCAGTAAACCCCAAAAAGACTAAAATAATGATTTTTCAGAGAAGATCCAGATCTCAGGGAATTAGACCAAAGTTCTCAATTAGTACAACATATATATAGTACTGCACACACTACAATTACTTAGGTTTAAAAATAAGCTCAACTGGACACCTTAATGAGGCAGTGAATGAACTGAGAGAGAAAGCACGCAGGGCATTCTACGCAATTAATAAACAAATTCAAATTGAAATACCTTGGCTAAAACTTATTGAATGTGTCATTGAACCAATTGCACTTTATGGCAGCGAGGTGTGGGGTCCACTTGCAAAACAAGATTTTTTGGAGTTTTGGAAACATCTAAAAATACTCATATCATTACCAAGCCCTGCAATGCCAAGAGCTGAGCAAAGAAAAGAGTCCCCTCATCCAGCTGGTCCTGGGGCTGAGTTCACAAACCTGTTCTACTAACACACTGAAGCCTCAGGACCAGAACATCCAATCAATCAGAATAAAACAAATTACATCACAATTAAAACAAAACTACATTTCTCATTGGGAAACACAAGCACAAGCACAAAGCAAAATGCAGTGCTATCTGGCCCTAAATCGACAGTACACCATGGCAAACTATTTGACCATGGTTACTGATCAAAACCTTAGAAAAACCTTGACAAAGTACAGGCTCAGTGAGCACAGCCTTGCCATTGAGAAGGGTAGACACAGGAAAACCTGGCTCCCTGTAGAGGAAAGGCTGTGCAACCACTGCACAAAAGCAGAACCTGAGACAGAGCTGCATTTCCTGACAAAATGTCAAAAATATAAAACAAGTAGAGAGTGTCATTTCCCCAAATTTGAAACCCTTATTCAAGGCTTCAAAGACCTCTCTGATGAGGATAGGCTACCCGTCCTGTTGGGGGAGGACGCAGAGAGCTGTGGGTTGGCAGCGCACTACAAGAAGAGGGACAGTGTCTGACAGACCAATCAACCTGCACATGTCCTCTACTGTATGCTCATTGTTATTGTTTAATGTATGGTTATTTTGACCCTTGGTTATTGTTGTTACAGTTGTCCCGTTGACAGTTTTGATTCTTGTTATTTTCATATTGTAAACATCAAAAGTAAGCTTTGGCAATATGTACATTGTTACGTCATGCCGAGAGAGAGAGAGAGAGAGAGAGAGAGAGAGAGAGAGAGAGAGAGAGAGAGAGAGAGAGAGAGAGAGAGAGAGAGAGAGAGAGGGACAAAGTGAGAGAGACTGACAGAGACAGACAGAGAGGGTCAGACAGACAGACAGACAGACAGACAAAGTGAGAGAGAGGGACAAAGTGAGAGAGAGAGAGACAAAGTGAGATGGACAGAGACAAAGACAATGAGGGAGAGAGACAGAGAGACAAGGTGAGAGAGGGAGATTGAGCGAGAGAGAAAGAGACAGAGACAGAGAGAGGGACAAAGTGAGAGGGACATAGACAAAGACAAAGTGAGAGACAGAGACAAGCTGAGAGAGAGAGATTGACAGAGAGAGAAAGAGAGAGACAAAGTGAGAGGGACAAAGTGAGATGGACAGAGACAAAGACAAGGTGAGAGAGAAAGAGAGACAAGGTGAGAGAGGGAGATTGGCAGAGAGAGACTGAGAGACAGAGAGACAGACAGAGAGAGAGACAAAGACAAAATGAGAGACAGAGACAAAGACAAAATGAGAGACAGAGACAGACAAAATGAGAGACAGAGATAAAGACAAAATGAGAGACAGAGACTAGGTGAGAGAGGGAGATTGACAAAGTGAAAGACAGAGAGAGAAAGAGAGAGAGACGGAGAGAGAGAGATGGAGAGAGAGAGAGACGGAGAGAGAGAGACATAGAGAGATAGAGTTATGGAGCGAGAGCGGAGGGACAAAGTTAGACTGACAGAGACAGACAGAGAGGGTCAGACAGACAGACAGACAGACAGAGAGAGAGAGAGAGAGAGAGAGAGAGAGAGAGAGAGAGAGAGAGAGAGAGAGAGAGAGAGAGAGAGAGACAGACAGACAGACAGGGGGGACAAAGTGAGAGGGACAAAGTGAGAGAGACAGAGACTAGGTGAGAGAGGGAGATTGACAAAGTGAAAGACAGAGAGAGAAAGAGAGAGAGACGGAGAGAGAGAGATGGAGAGAGAGAGAGACGGAGAGAGAGAGACATAGAGAGATAGAGTTATGGAGCGAGAGACGGAGGGACAAAGTTAGACTGACAGAGACAGACAGAGAGAGAGAGACAGACAGGGTCAGACAGAGAGAGAGAGAGAGAGAGAGAGAGAGAGAGAGAGAGAGAGAGAGAGAGAGAGAGAGAGAGAGAGAGAGAGAGACAGACAGGGTCAGACAGAGAGAGAGAGAGAGAGAGAGAGAGAGAGAGAGAGAGAGAGAGAGAGAGAGAGAGAGAGAGAGACAGACAGACAGACAGACAGACAGACAGTGGGGACAAAGTGAGAGGGACAAAGTGAGAGAGACAGAGACAAAGACAATATGAGAGACAGAGACTAGTTGAGAGAGGGAGATTGACAACGTGAGAGAGTCAAAGTAAGAGAGAGAGATTGACAAAGTGAAAGAGAGAGAGAGAGACGGAGAGAGAGAGACGGAGAGAGAGAGACGGAGAGAGAGAGACAGATAGATAGGATGAGTGATGGAGCGAGAGACGGAGGGACAAAGTGCAATTTAAATTACTTCAAACCCAAGAGCTGAGCCCAGAAACGAGCCCTCTCAGTCAGCTGGTGTTGGACCTAACCAACCAAGCTGACACCAGCACTGGTTCAAAAGAAAGAATTCCAATAAACAAAATCATGAACCAATCAAAGGACTCATATTTACAACATTGGAAAAACGAAACAAAATCCCAAAGCCGACTAAATTGCTATCTGACGCTAAACAGAGAATATGAATTGGCTGATTATCTCTACTCTGTCAGAGATACGAAGCAGAGACAGATCCTTACCATGCACAGGCTGAGTGACCACCAATTGGCAATAGAAACCGGCAGACATAAAAAGACATGGCTACCCAAAGAGGAGCGTGTATGTGGTCACTGCACGACGGGGGAGGTAGAAACAGAGATGCACTTTCTCCTTTACTGTGATAAATATTCCTCACCAAGAGATTCGTTATTCACAGAAATGACTACATTTCTTCAAAATTGTAACTTTTTAAACCAAGAGGAAAAACTAAAAATACTCATGGGCGAAAGAGCAATGGCTCCTCTTGCAGCCAAATATGTATTTGCCTGCCATAGCCTGAGGGACACTGAGTAATATCTGCATAGTAAGCAGTAACTTACTTATTATTACTATACTTGTTATTACTTTTATTGTTATTACTATTATTATTGTTGTTTATCATTCCAAATAGTAATGGTATGGGTAGTAGGGTGATGGTAATGATAGCAGTTTAATGATGGTGGTGGTGGTAGTAGTAGTAGTAATGATGATGATGGTAGTTGTAGTACTGATGTAGATTACCGTTATTTAGTTATACGTTATAGTTTAATTTTCCATATTTAGATTTTTATATTTATTACATTTCTACTATTGACTGTTACCATTTTATTGTTATTTATAATTTTATTACAATGTATATTGTATACATTGTTGCTTTGGCAATATTGCCACAATGTTTTTCATGCCAATAAAGCAGCTTGAATTTGAATTTGAATTTGAGAGAGAGACAAAGTGAGAGAGAGACAAAGTGAAACACCAAGGACAACTGTAAGAGTTTTAAAGAGATCAACTTTTGATTTGAAATTAAACCTGACAAACAGAGAGATGGGGGTGAATTAGAACAGTCCCAGTAAGCAAAATTAAGTTTAAAATACGTATTCTTCCAGACGATGAAGTTAGGTTCATTTTAAGTTCTGAATGAGAGGTGAAAATACGTATTTTCCAGACACTTAAAATACTTATTTTCTGGACATTTACATTTTTGGTTCTGAATGAATGCTGAAAAGACGTCTTGAGTAGAGTACATTTTAGTAACGTAGGGTGCAATACGGTACATTATATACGTTTTTTTAAATGTTTAAACCTATTCATACTGTACATATTACCCACCGACTCATTATGCACTACTTGAAACCTCTAGGCATCTTGAGGTAAGTTAATTGCATACATAAATTCATACTTGGGGAGGAAATCTTAGCAGTGAGAGCGGTGAGAGACCCAACCTCAAATATATTCTTTAGATTGGGGGATAAGATATGGAAATACACCAAGGAGCAGATCCCTTAAGAGTAGGAATTTTACAGAGTCCCTTAAAACCTGTTCGGGAGCGGCAGCAGTGTTCAGAGTTTTGGAGAGTCTGGCGTGCCCAAAATAAAATGCCTGGTACTCAGACCCAGAAACTAGGATATGCACATAATTAGTAGTATTGGATAGAAAACACTCTGTTTCTAAAACTGTTAAAATAATGCCATCAGAAGAAGATCTTCAAAGGTAAGTGATTTATTTTATCGCTTTTTATGAGTTGTGTGACACCCGGTTATGTTATTATGCTAATGTAGAAAATATGAGGGCCGCTGTCCTCAGACAATCAAATGTTATGCTTTCGCCGTAAAGCCTTTTTGAAATCTGACAACGCTGTGAGATTGCCAAGATTCAAAGCTTTTGAAGAGTGTGCAACACTTGTTTTTTCATGAATGTTTTATATTATAACTTTTGTAATTTGAATTTGGCGCTCTGCATTTTTATGGATGTTGTCGTGGCTGGGGAGGTAGCGCCCCACTGCTCCCTAATCCGTTGTGGGAAAGCTGTCATCCTGGAGGAGACAGCTCTAGTGCTCATAAACTGCTATATGACACACACATACACACACACAGCTGTATGACTCTTCTCCTCCCTTGTGTCTGTCCAGTTGCATTTCATCACTAGTCATCCAGCTCCTCTGATAGCTCCCTTAACTCAATCTGTGTTTTAATGCTTATAAAGATGACTTTACAATACATTAACAGAGGAAACATTCTGTCCGTAGCCTGGTTGTAATCTACAATGATACAGTATTACCTGGGTATTGTTGTGTAAGATCTTCCGGGCTTGGTGTGTGCCTTTCATATTTTCTCTCCCTTTCTCCCCCTCCTTCTCTCTCCCCCTCTATCTCTCTCTCCCTCTGCCTCTTTTCCTATTTCTGTAAAAATGGGACCGAATGCGTCTATGCTTGGCACTCACCATTGAGGAGATAGATTGGGGATAAGGCCCTGCGATAGACTAGCATCCTGTCTAGGGGGTGTACTTGTACATCAAGCTGCCTCAGGCTACAGAAACAAGAGATCCTGCTCCCATTAACCATTTCGTCTTGCACAAGCCAAGGTTTGTGCAAGGCTACTTACTTATAGAATTCAGTATTGTAACATTACTGACTACTGTATAGGGCCCCCATACAGTACAGATTGTACAGTACAGCCCACCTTTAGCTAAAACATTGGTACATACAGTACCTTAAGAAAGTATTCATACTATTTGACGTATTCCACATTTTGTTTTGTTAGACTGAATTCAAAATGGATTAAATAGATTTTTTCTCTCACCATTCTACACACAATACCCCATTAGAAATGTTTGCTAATTCATTGATAATGAAATACAGAAATATTTCATTTACGTGAGTATTCACACCACTGAGTCAATACTCTGTAGAAGCACCTTTGCCAGCGATTACAGCTATGAGTCTTTCTGGGTAATTCTCTAAGAGCTTTCCACACCTGGATTGTGCAACGTTTGACCATTATTCTTTTCAAAATTGTCCTGCTGAAAGGTGAATTCCCCACCCAGTGTCTGGTGGAAAGCATACTGAACCCAATTTTCTCAAGGATTTTGCCTGTGCTTAGCTCAATTCCGTTTTTTTTTTTAATGAAAAACTCCACAGTCCTTAACAATTACAAGCGTACCCATAACATGATACAGCCACCTCTATGCTTGAAAATATGGAAAGTTGTACTCTGTAATGTGTTGTACTGTATATTCCCCAAACATAACACTTTGTATTCAGGAAGAAAAGTGCACTTTTTTGCCACATTTTTTGCATATTACTTTAGTGCCTTTAGGATGAATGTTTTGGGTTCTTTTTATTCTGTACATGCTTCCTTCTTGTCCCTTTGTCAATTAGGTTTGTATTGTGGAGTAACTACAATGTTGTTGTTCCATCCTCAGTTTTCTCCTATCACAACCATTCAAGTCTGTAACTGTTTTAAAGTCACCCCATGGTGAAATTCCTGAGTCGTTTCCTTCCTCTCCATCAACTGAGTAAGGAAGGATGCCTGTATCTTTGTAGTGAGTGGGTGTATTGATACCCCATCCAAAGGGTAATTCATAACTTCACCATGCTCAAAAGGATATTCAATGATTTTTTTTACCCATCTAACAATAGGTGCCCTTTTTTTGCGAGACTTTGTAAATCCTTCCTGGTCTTTGTGGTTGGATATGTGTTTGAAATTCACTGCTCTACTGACGGACCTTAGTCGAGCACATAATCAAGCACGTAATTGTATGTGTGGGGTACAGAGATGTCAATCAAAAATCATGTTAACACTATTATTGCACACAGAGTCCGTGCAACTTATTATGTGACTTGTTAAGCACATTTTTACTCCAGAACTTATTTAGGCTTGTCATAAGGGGCTGAATACTTATTGACTGAAGACATTTCAGCTTTTCTTTGTTAATTCATAAAAAAATTAAATAATAATAATAATTTTACCTTCACATTATGGGGTATTGTGTGTCAGCCAGTGACAAATCTCAATTGAATCCATTTTAAATTCAGGCTGTAACACAACAAAATGTGGAAAAAGTCAAGGGATGTGAATACTTTCTGAATTCACTGTACATACATGCACACACATATATGCACACACAGACACACACACATTTAACTTTATTTTTTACACACACACACACATACCAAGTTGCTGGTGACAGTCAAGTGCAGAGTAATTGGTGAGCACTTAATTGCCTGCTCTCGACGGGTTTCGCCTCTATGTCATTTCGTGTCTAGGCTTCTTCATGTGTTCCTGAACGATGGTCGCAAACAGGCAATTGCTCGACTCATCGGAGATGTTGGCAACGTGCTGAGTTTTCAAATTCAATTGGATGGAGTTGTTAGCCCATGTTGATTGCAATGATTCACCTCGCTGCTAGTTGGCTGCATCATTGAGAGCATCTTGACTGGCTCCATCACCGCTTGGTATGGCAACTGCTCAGCATCCGACAGCAAGGCTCTACAGAGGGTAATGCTTACGGGCCAGTACATCAGGCGGTGTCAGAGGAAGGCCCTAAAAATGGTCAAAGACTCCAGCCACCCAAGTCATAGACTGTTCTCTCTGCTACCGCATGGCAAGCAGTAACGGAGCGCCAAGTCTGGGACCAAAAAAACAGCTGAACAGCTTCTACGCCCAACCCATAAGACTGCTGAACAGTTAATCAAATGGCTACCAGGACAATTTACATTGATCCCCTTTATTATTTATATATTGTAATTGTTTTGCAGCGATGTGTGAGTGATACACACTCACACATACTAAAAGGACACTCCAAAATACACACACACACACACTACATATGCTCACACACACGAAACATATAGAAACATGTTAATATTGACGCCACACACACACACAGACACGCTTTCAAGCTTCATATACGCTGCTGCTACTATGTTTATACTACACTGAGTGTACAAAACATTAAGTACACCTTCCTAATATTGATTTAAAAAATTTATATATATATTTAACCTTTATTTAACCAGGTAAGCCAGTTGAGAACATGTTCTCATTTACAACTGCGACCTGGCCAAGATAAAGCAAAGTAGTGCGATTAAAACAACAACATAGAGTTACACATAAACAAACGTACAGTCAATAACACAAAAGAAAATTAAATAAAAAAATCTATGTACAGTTTGTGCAAATGTAGAAGAGTAGGGAGGTAGGCAATAAATAGGCCATAGAGGCTAAAATAATTACAATTTAGCATTGATACTGGAGTGATAGATCTGCAGATGTTGATGTGCAAGTAGAGATACTGGGGTGCAAAAGAGAAAGAGGGTAAGTAATAATATGGGGATGAGGTAGTCGGGTCTGATATTTACAGATTGGCTGTGTACAGGTACAGTGATCGGTAAGCTGCTCTGACAGCTGATGCTTAAAGTTAGAGAGGGAGATATAAGACTCCAGCTTCAGAGATTTTTGCAATTCGTTCCAGTCATTGGCAGCAGTGAACTGGAAGGAAAGGCGGCCAAAGAAAGTGTTGGCTTTGGGGATGACCAGTGCAATATACCAGCTGGAGTGCGTGCTATGGGTGGGTGTTGCTATGGTGACCAGTGAGCTGAGATAAGGTGGGGCTTTACCTAGCAATGTCACGACTTCCGCCGATGTCGGTCCCTCTCCTTGTTTGGGCGGCGTTCGGCGGTCAACGTCACCAGTCTTCTAGCCACTGCCGATCCACTTTTCAATTTCCGTTTGTCTTCATTATACACATCTGGTTTCTATTCCCATAATTACATGTTCCTTATTTAAACCCTCTGTTTCCCCCATGATTTTGGGCATGTTTGTTTATTGTAAGTTGGTCCATTTTGTGAGCTTGTATGTTACTACTTGGAATTTTGTAGTTTGTTTGAATAAAAGATACGTGATTACTCATCTCTGTTGTCCTGCGCCTGACTCCGCTTTACCAGATACACTGAGACCCTTGACAAGCAAAGACTTATAGATGTCCTGGAGCCGGTGGGTTTGGCGACGGATATGTAGTGAGGGCCAGCCAACGAGAGCATACAGGTCGCAGTGGTGGGTAGTATATGGGGCTTTGGTGATAAAACGGATGGCACTGTGATAGTCTACATCGAGTTTTCTGAGTAGAGTGTTGGGGGCTATTTTGTAAATGACATCGCCGAAGTCAATGATCGGTAGGATAGTCCGTTTTTCGAGGGTATGTTTGGCGGCATGAGTGAAGGAGGCTTTGTTGCGAAATAGGAAGCCGGTTCTAGATTTAATTTTGGATAGGAGATGCTTAATGTGAGTCTGGAAGGAGAGTTTACAGTGTAACCAGATACCTAGGTATTTGTAGTTGTCCACATATTCTAGGTCAGAACTGTCCAGAGTAGCGATGCTAGTCGTGCGGGAGGGTGCGGGTAGCAATCTTTTGAAGAGCATGCACTTAATTTTACTAACATTTAAAAGCAGTTGGGGGCCATGGAAGGACTGTTGTATGGCGTTGAAGCTCATTTGGAGGTTTGTTAGCACAGTGTCCAAAGAAGGGCCAGATGTATACAGAATGGTGTTGTCTGCGTGGAGGTGGATCAGAGAATCACCAGCAGCAAGAGCGACATCATTGATATATACAGAGAAAAGAGTCGGCCCGAGAATTGAACCCTGTGGCACCCCCATAGAGACTGCCAGAGGTCCAGACAACAAGCCCTCCGATTTGACACACTGAACTCTATCTGAGAAGTAGTTGGTGAACCAGGCGAGGCAGTCATTTGAGAAGCCAAGGCTATTGAGTCTGCTGATAAGAATGCAGTGAATGATAGAGTTGAAAGCCTTGGCCAGGTCGATGAAGACGGCTGCACAGTACTGTCTTTTATCGATGGCGGTTTTGATATCATTTAGGACCTTGAGCGTGGCTGAGGTGCACCTATGAGCAGCTCGGAAACCAGATTGCAAAGTGGAGACGGTACGGTGGGATTTGAAATGGTCGGTGATCTGTTTATTAACTTGGCTTTCAAAGATTTTAGAAAGGCAGGGCAGGCTGGATATAGGTCTATAACAGTTTGGGTCTAGAGTGTCTCCCCCTTTGAAGAGGAGAATGACCATGGCAGCTTTCCAATCTTTGGGGATCTCAGATGATAAGAAAGAGAGGTTGAATAGGCTTGTGATAGGGGTTGCAACAATTTCGGTGGATCATTTTAGAAAGAGAGAGTCCAGATTGTCTAGCCCAGCTAATTTGTAGGGATCCAGATTTTGCAGCTCTTTTAGAATATCAACTGTCTGGATTTGGGTGAAGGAGAAGCGGGTGGGGTTTGGGCAAGTTGCTGCAAGGGGTGCTGAGATGTTGGCCTGGGTAGGGGTAGCCAGGTGGAAAGCATGGCCAGCCGTGGAAAAATGCTTATTGATTATCGTAGATTTCTCGGTGGTGACAGTGTTTCGTATCCTCAGTGCAGTGGGCAGCAGGGAGGAGGTGCTCTTATTCTCCATGGACTTTACGGTGTCCCAAAAATTTTGGGAATTAGTGCTACATTAAGATTTTGTACACAATGTATATCCTGATTGCCTAGCCACTTTTATCCCTACCCACATCTACCGTAAATTACGTAAATTATCTCAACTACCTCGTATCCCTGAAAATTGACTCAGTACTGGTACTCCTTGTATATAGCTTTGTTATTTTTTAATTGTGTTACTATTTCCTTTTTTATTCTGCAAATATTTGTCTTCCTTTTTAACTCTGCAATGTTGGGAATGAGCTTGTTTGTAAAGTCTACACCTTTTGTATTCGGTGCATGTGACCAATACAATTTGATTTGATTCGTTGGTGCTAATTTCAATATTCTTCTTGACACTTGTTACTTTCCCATTCTAGGATGACTGTAACTCCTCCTTCAGATATTGACAACTCCTATAATAATAATTGTATATAGAATAGTGCCTTTCTACGTGCTCAGAGTGTTTATATAATAATAACTCTCTAACCTCGAGGCTACCTGCCGCCCTTTACATTGTATGGAGATAAAATAAACCCAACTGGGTAATGCCACAGCACCCTTAATAGTGCACTACTTTTGATAATGGCCCATAGGGCTCTGGTCAAAAGTAGTGCACTATAAAGGGAAGAGGGTGTCATTTGGGACACTACCTCTTTCTTTACCAGAGATGGAATTCCACTTCTTTTTTTACATTTTTTGTATTTTTATTGAACAGTCATAGAGGGATAGTGTGGAAAAGTAAGAGGTGAGAGTATCAAAAGGTAGTAGGACAGAATTGAACCCACCTCAATACAGGTACTTGCGGCCTTGGGTCTGCAGCACTAACCACTAGACCAGGGTTTCCTAAACTCTGTCCTGGCGCTCCCCCTGGGTGTATATTTTGTTTTTGCCGTAGCACTACACAGCTGATTCAAGTAATCCAGGCTTGATGGTGAGTTGATTATTTGAATCAGCCATGTAGTGCTAGGGCAAAAAACAAAACGTGCACCCAGGGGAGGCCTTATGTCCGAGTTTGGGAAACCCTGCACTAGACCACCCATGGCACAGCGCTTCATTTCTGCCACAAAGCTCTGTGTGTGTTCCCTCAGATATTGACAACACCTGTGCCGGTGTCTGGTATAGTGGTACTGTAGTGCTGCCGGCTCCAAACCACACATACCCACTGGTGACAGAGTTCTATTTTCCTCCTTGACCCCTACTCTCTGTCTCCCTTTGTATCTGTCCCCCCTCTCCACCCTCCAACGGTCACTATCCATAAACAATGAAATACTAAACAATATATACATATATATACACACAAATATATATTGACAACTCCTCTGTGTGGGTTCTCCTCTCTCAGATATTGATGAGTGTGCCGCTCAGAGGCACTACTGCCAGGCTAACACGGTGTGTGTGAACGTCCCCGGCAGCCATCGCTATGACTGTCTACCTGCCTTCATCAGAGTGGACGACTACTCCTGCACAGGTAGGTCAAATATGCACACGCACGTATACACACTCTTTGAACATGTGGCTAGGCCAACACAAGCACACACACACCTACCCACACAAACACTTCCTGTTTTTCCATACCACCTCGTACCTAACTTCCTGAGAATTATTGATCATTTTGAGATCTCAAGGTTGGCAAGTATTGTGTCTTGGTAAAAAGAGTTCACTCACTTAACGGTTGTCAGTTTGTTTTAGTCTGAGCTTTGTACAAAACTACAGAACAGGGGCAGTGCAATGTTTCTCAGAGAAGGATTGCTGATTTAGGATCAGTTTAGACTTTTAGATCACAAGGATTAAGATTACATGGACCCGGGAAGCTGAACCTATATCAACATTCGGAGAAGCTTGATACATAGAGTTTTATAGTTTTACTCAGTGCTGGTTGAGAGAAGCAACACATTGCAGCTCATGGTGACTTGAGCATCCTTCTCCCTCTGCCTCTCAGAAAACCGTGAGTGATTGTTAGAGCCATTTGACCCCAGGTAGATCGGTGTACTCTGGAGCCACACACTCTCCTTCAACTGGAGAGGGGTCAGGACGCGGCTCCACACTGTAGTCAAGCTGGGGTCAGGACGTGGCTACACACTGCAGTTAAACTTGGACTGTCAGGTCAAGACATTTCAAGAAACTGTTTTACAAAGGTGGGAAAGACACAAGAGGAAGGGGCCTTTGAAGTATGGAAATGTGTACACCTACTGTCTGTTGACACTGGCTGAGACTCTTCATCTGATTCAAACAAGCCAAGCTTGTGTTTACTTCTGATACTCTCTGATTTAGTGAAATCAAACACATTCCTCTGGGCATGCAATGCCTCCAATTAGGTTTTGTTGTGGTGGATTATTCTATGTCTGCATGCAGATAGTGGCGTGCAGATTATAAACAGAATAGCTAATCAGATACAGTGTTTTCGAGGCTGTAATAACGCAAAGACCAACTGATTACCGCCATTGATTTGTCTTATTGGAAAATCGCTCGTATTTTTGGAAATTCACATTTCCAAATGGCACCACCTCCTCTGTCATTTCCTACATTCAGCATGTCAGAATGTTAGCCAATTCTGCTAGGGAAAGGAGGAATGTTAAGATGGGGAAGTTATTTGTTTCAGGGTACAGTGAATTTAACCTCGAAGAGAGTTACTTTTAATTTCCTGTCCATTAAGTTTGTTAAGGGTCCGAGCAAAATACCAGCCTTAGTAAAGTGGACAATTTACTCTGAGGCCTTTGACTCTACAGCTACAGTACTCATCAGTTTCTCCATAGAATAACTATCTTCAAAGTAATGACTCTGGACGTCGGGTTGTTAAGTGAAAGCTGCTTTTAGTAATAATACTTGTTCACGTTACATTTAACAACTTTACATTCTACAAACAATACAAGAAAGTTGCTAGCGAAAGTGAGGATAATCACTTGTCACTTGTACATAACTGCCGCGTTCTCCATTTTCTACTACCTGTCACAAGGCATTCTGGTACTCGAAGTCAATAGCCTAATCCAATACTAACCAATACAACATAAATATGTATGTAGTTCTCTCAATCTCCATCACACAAATTCTAATACAATTACATAGGTAAATAACTGTAAAGAAATTATCTTTAGATACAGCTCAATTAATGACTGTAAACATTACCTCTGTAACCCAATAACAGTTACAACACAGAGGTCCATAGGGCATCCCTGTAGACTGGCCGAAGCTGGTGTCTTACAGCTGTAGACTTATTATGGTTATTATAAGCGAGAAAACACAGAACCCAGAAGACTGAGGACAACTTTTGTATGCTAGCGTACACTCCTTAACAGTTTTACTGGATGAAAACACAGCAAGAAAACACATAGGCCAATATGTAATAGTCGTCTATTTTAGTGAAGTATTGGTGGTGGTTGAACAACAGCAACAAAAACTTTTACTAGAGGAAAAAAAACTGCAAGAAAAGACTGACAACTTATGAATATGCATCACCCATATTTCATATTCATGCAGTGATTGAACAACAACTGCATTTCCACCTCCACCTCCACCTCTAAAGGCATAGTATCATGGCAGATCACCGGTCAAGTCACCTGTCAAGTCAGTCAGTAATTGCTGCAGATGTGCTCAATTATGAAATGCAGAGGTGTGTCACAAGCTGAACACATGTACTTTGCTTCCTTCTCCTGGTGCCAGACAGGCAGACTTTGCAGTGCTTCCGTGTATGACTAACTTGAACAGCAGTTTGAGAGACTTTGCAGGGAAAATGCAGTGTTATGTGAGGTGTAGGGGAGTGTCTGCAGCAGGACGGCCCCCAGCTTGAAGCACTCTGCTTTGCACTCCAGACTGGGACTCATCAAAGCAATCAGCAGGGCCAGGAGGGGTGAAATGGCTGGCGGCCTTCCAGCTACCACAGATCTCCTGTACTTCAACCACTGTCGGTCTGCCACCATCAACACCAGCATCTTCAAAGGGACCTGGGACTTCGTCAGTGAGCAAGGGGTCCTCAGATTCAGGATTCTCAATGGCTACAAGGTGGTGGGGAAGCTCCTCATTGTCACTGTCAGAATCTGATTCTTGACTTTCATACTCAGACTCATTGTCAGAATTTATATCAATCTCCAGAATTTACACATTTGCAAGTTGTCTGAAAGACATTGCTACTGCGACATCTTAGCCCACTAGCTATATACATAAACTACAACACTGAATGGCTCAGAGTGGGAGTCAGAGGTTATGTGATTGACTGCCTGCACGCACCACTTGTATCAATAAATCACTATCAGAAAATGTTTTGTGTGGTAATTATTTATTTATTTACTGTTTTATTCAAATGTTTTCAAGTACTGGTCATGCATTCCGATTTTGCATATATTGTAATGGACACATATTATGTGTTTAAAATACTTTTTCGAAGATTGCACTGATTATGATGAGCTAAGCTAATTCCAGCTATGTGTGGAGCCATGTTTGTTGACATATAATGCATTCTGAGTTTCATGTAAACGTCTGTTGGACCATGTTATAACAAAAGGAGGTGAGGGAGGGTTCACTCATTTTTCGAGTAAACTTCCGGAAGTGAATGATGGGATGTGAACGATGGTA
Organism: Brachymystax lenok tsinlingensis; assembly: GCA_030435695.1. Lineage (NCBI taxonomy): Eukaryota > Metazoa > Chordata > Actinopteri > Salmoniformes > Salmonidae > Brachymystax > Brachymystax lenok. The sequence goes on from CM059800.1 coordinate 5,257,522, forward strand.
GACGACACACCGCCTTCAATATGCATACTGCAAACAGACCAAACTCATCTTGTCTCCTATTATTATCTTTGGTTGATGCGAAAAAACAAACATGGCTGTGTGCACAAACTACCCATCTTCGGATTACTTTAGATTTCTAGTGTTTTGCTCAATTATTTAGATCAATGTTGAGCTCACCCATGATGTGATGAACTATAAATAGTAATTGCTATTAGCTAATTCATTTTGTGGTTTCTGTCAGCCGAGAGCTATCGAAATATGACCGCTTATGTTACGTCAATCTTTCCTCAGTTAGCGCTAGGACCAACGTAGCCTACATTTTCCAGTTTGGATGATTGTGTTATGCTGTAGCTATTCTGTAAATGTCTGAACATTGCATCCAAAAATAAACTGGTCACATTCAGGACATGAGAACTTTGTAAGGACTGTGTTTGTGCAAAATGTTTCTGTAAAAAAAACTGTGTGGCCAGCTCAAATGCATCAATCAAAACTGGATGTTCTAAATAAGTGTTCTAATCACACCGGTTTGAGTGTATGCTGCAAGGACCATTGTAGAATGATCTCACTCGTTTGTTGGTACGTGTGAAAAGGTTGATTGCCATATTAGGCATAACTCAATGTCTACCTTTTAAAATAAGAAGTATGTACTCAATACTGTACTGGTACCCCATGGGAATCAAACCCACAACCTTGGGGTTTGCCAGTGCCATGCTCTACCAACTGAGCCACACAGAACCTTAATCATGTTGTCTGTATGTTGATGATTTCAGTCCTCTTGAATGCGAGAAAAATGTGTTAAAGTCCATATAAATTAACTGAACGGATCTGCTCACTATAGACAAACACACCACAGCAAATCTCCCCAGATATTCTGCAATATCTAAAATCCACAGATTTGATTTAATCTAAAAAGAAAGTGTCAGTTTATGTAAAGGATACAATTGCACAATGCAGGTTTTGTGTGTCACTAGCTCATTTCTTCTCCAATGGAACAGTGAATGTCAACATGGATGCATCCCAAATGCCATTTGGGGATTATTCTATGGGGGCATGCCAACTGGCACCCTATTCCCTACAGTATGTAGTGCCCCATAGGGCCCTGGACAAAAGAGTAGTGCACTAGGGAATAAGGTGCCATTTAGGACACAGACCATTCAGAAACTGCCGTGCAGATTATCAAAAGAATAGTTAATCAGCAACATTGTTTCTACGGCTGTAATAACGCAAAGAATGACTAGTTACCGCCATTGATTTGTCCGATTACCGCCATTGAATTGTCTGACTGGAAAATCACTAATATCTTTGGAAATTCACATTTCCAAATGGCACCACCTCCTCTGTCATTTCCTACATCCAGCATACCATTCCTCCTGTCCCTAGCAGAATTGGCTAACATACTGGGGAAGCTATTTGTTTCAGAGTACATTGAATGTGACCTCGGAGAGAGTTACTTGTCATTTTCTGTTCATGTGGTTTAAGGGGACCTGTAGTAGTTTTACTACACGTCAATGTGTCTTACACCATAGTAGTGGTGATAGGTATGAAGGAGTCTATTTCATAGCTATATTATCCACGGAGGAGCTAACCTCACGACGGAAGTACTCTATAAACACTGAACCAGTCATATGCGGTTTGATCATGGTTCATGACTTCTAATAACTTTCCTCCTGGATGGAGGATTCTATTTAATAGTGGCATGTGTGTTAACCATCAGAAGAGTGTTCTGGAGATTCTCTTACACGTGTTGCAATCTGAGTGACTACTAACTCCTCTATCGCTTTTATCAATAGCAATTTAACCTGTTAGGTCTCTAACCTCCTTACTGATTGTGCCTGGACTGACTGTGCTGGCCTTTGTACTGGTACTCAAGGGGACCAGTTATCCTGCCAATTCATTCTGAAATGTTATCCTACTGGAACACATGATTAGAGCATTTTACTAGTTGCATTGTAGTTGAAATTACATGAATGATTATTTTTGCCATTTATTGTTGAGGTAGTGTGGCCTCCAGTGTGGTACACCTCTGTAATATCTTAGATTATCCCGTCGAGAGGCCTGTCCACTACTCTCTGTTCTCATGGGGAAGTTTACAACTAGATTTGTTTCCTGCTCTGGCAGCCTCGTACAGTGTTGCACATAGTCTCGACCCCCCCATGGGTCTGGGCTAGTATTCCCCCCCTTTGTGTCTCGGACACCCCACCAGCGGGTTGGTGTTGGTATCCGAGGCACAAACAAAAAGATCGGAACCTATGTACGAGTTGTCAACGGCCGCATTGTTATTAGATTGGCTGTAACCTTTCAACCAAATCTCCTGGTGTTCGTGCTTCAAAACGCTCAGTGGCTGTCGAGGCCTGTCCGTCACCACAGCGTCTGTGTGTGACAACCTCTTCAGTACCTTGCGAACTGAGATGAGGATATCTGTCTGTGATATCGCAAAGTGCTTCACCAGTGGGAGTCATCGGGTCAGTTGCGGGACTGACACCGTTAGTGTCATTGTAAGGGGTGCCTTACAAAGCGGAAAATTCATCTCAACTACAGTTTTGCACGACTTCAAGGAGAAGGGAAGTTGCTCATTCACAGAGACTGCTGGCTCTAAATCATGAAAAGAATGGTCAATCAGGTTTGCTGATGGAATGTGTCGAGATATCGTAATATCTCCTTGGATCGGATTCTGCACCAAGAGGTTTCTAAATGCCTTTTTCCCAAGGGGTGCTGTTGACAGATACCCCCCGTGGATGACTGTGTTGCAGCTAGCGTTAGTGGAAGACAGTGTGGTCAAGTGGAGCAGGCACTGTGACCTGTGACCATACGTGGTTGGATTTCCATCCATCAGTGGGAGTAAACAATCCATCAAGTCTGCTCTGATGAGCAGGGGTTCAGATTTGAGGCTGGTAACATACACAGGGTGAACAAGCGATACGTACTGGAAATGTAGTTTCAGCATGAGTCTCAACCTGAGAGGCGAGGTAGTCTAAGTGAAACCTCGAAGTGTAGTATCGCATCGTTCCCTTTTTAACCAACGCTTAATTGGCTTCAAAGCCCTTTTGAGATCATTGAACAATGTTTGAGAGATGAGCGATATTGTCGAGCCTGAATAAATTAGCGCATGACAGGTTAAGCAGTCCTCCAGGACTGTTTCCAGACATGGCCGTTTTGAGTTGCGTTTAGTGGACATATTCCCCACAAAATGGAGTGGTTGTTCGCAACGACGTGATGTGCCATTTCTGTTCAAGGTGAAAACAGATCGACTTATTATGTTTTGAGTTGACTTGGCTTTAGCAAAGCTTTTTCTTCTCAACTTTTTTTGTCTATAGACAAAGCCCATGTGGGCTTGTGTCGTGATCGAGCGGGCCCTGAATAGGGTCTCGAGTGAGAGCGAGAGTAATTTAACTGTTAACGTCTGTGTTAAGGGGGTTTAATTCCGGCTGACCAGGTTGTCTAGTCATAGTGACTTATCTTTGTCCCTTTTCTGAAATGTTTCTTGCTTTAGTTCTTCACGTAGTAGAACTTCTAGAGATCATTGGTCTACGTTTTGCTCGTCATTGAACCCTTTGTTACCTTTGTGCTCTGACACTTTGTGTGGGTTGGGTGCAGGAACGTAGCGATCAGGTCAATTGTAGCGGTAGTCGTTTCGATGGCGGCGTACTTTACAGTTATTTTGACCGCAGTGGGTATTGGTGTCGCGTTAGAAACTGTTATTGTGTGTCATCTCTCAATGCTCCAATACCTTATAATGCACCCTCTAACTGGAGTGAGTGAGATGTCAAACCGAGATGTGTAGTTCTGCACGTGTTGCTGTTGTAAACTAATGAACCTCGTCACGTGTCTATTCAATGTTCGCTTCAACAGGTAAAGCATGTCACAACCCGTAGTGTTCGGGTAGCCATCCAAGGCGTCCTCTATGTCTGCTAGGAACGTCTCAGTGTCGTTTGGCTGATCTGGAACGGTGTCAAGGGTGCGGAAGGTTTTGACGAGTTTGTCAAGGCATTCCGTGCCAAGCGGGCAGAGAGGGTTGGCTTTATCATGTGGGGAAATTAGGGCCGAAAGGCCAAGAGGAGGAAACAAGCTTTGGCTTTGTTGGAGAAGAGGCACCATATTGCTCTGTGCCGAATGGCCAAGAGGAGAAGACTGAGGGACACATGAGGGAGGCAAAGTCTGAAACCTTTAATCGTCTTCACTCCTTTGAGTACCGAGCTCCAGTTGCATGGTTGGGTACAGCGTGCGACCATTCTGTAATTCCTCCAGATGGTACCTAAGGGTGGTATTCTGCTGCGTAGCAGAGTCCACTTGGGCGCTTAGAGTACTGATTTTAGACACATGAGTGTCGCATTTTCTCCTTTGGCCTCATACTTATCTGTCATGGTTTGCAGGTAGAGGTCTTGAGTACGGAGCGGGAGATTCAGTGATGATATTTCCTCCGCTTGCTTAGAAATCAGTTTTTCCAGCTTCATCGCCTGAGTTCTCTGATCATTAATTTGGTCAGCGACTTCAATGAGTTCTGGTGATTTAACGGATCATCTTTGGTTTGCAGCATTTGGACTAGAACATTATTGCTTTGAGTAACGTTTATCAAAACTGCATGCATGTTATCAAATTGAGCCCTCCTGTTCGTAAATAACTCAACATATTTATCTAGTTTGGAGTGGACCACATCGTATTTAGTTTTGGCTAAATCGAGTTGTTCCTTTAGAAAAATATTCCAATTGTTTTTCTGCTAACGCCCTAGTTAGTGTTTGTATCGCTGCTGAGGTCAGTGATCAATCCTTTTATGGGTGAGGGTTCACTAATTAGAGGGGGACTGGGAACCACCCCCTCTGATAGCTTGTACATTATTTAATGAGTCGGTGGAATCTGACGTTAATGAACCATCAATACGGGATCAGTAATGTGGGAGTTGAACGTGAATTAATTTGCAATAGAAAATTTAAAGATTAATCAATGTTAACGATAAATCAAACCTGTATAGGCTATTTGGGAATTAAACTTTAATTAACCTGAAAGCAGTGCTGTGTTATCTAGGTTAATGTAGGCAAGTTTAGATTGTCACATAGGCAGAAAGACATCTATTTGGGTATTATCCAATGATCACCTGAAAATATTTGTTTGGCAATTTACTTCTTAGTTAAAGTGAATGATACATCGATATCCAATCAGTCGAGATTAACCGTTGAATGTGTCTTTGTTTTGTATGTTTTGAAATGTTCTTGTCTGTATGCCTAGAACTGTACATGTCAACATGTTTACACAGGGCACAGCCGTAAAAGAGATCCAGGTCCCTGTTAAAATAAATAAAGATTAAAAAAAAAAAAAAAAAAAAAAAAATGTTTTAACAATGTGAGACAATGGTGGAACTCAATGGAATTTTTATTAAAAAAATGTTTTTTATTCTCTACCACGAGGGGTCACTTATCCCTGATGGATGAAACCACATGGGATTCCCATGAAGGCGGGACTTCCGTCAATACTGGATCTCAATGAGCTTGCAAAAGCAAATATAATTGATTAATCAATGTTAATTATATATCAAACCTGTATAGGCTATTTGGGAATTCAACTTTAATCAACCTTAAAGCAATGCTGTATTTAGGTTAATGTGGAACAGTTTAAATTGTCTCATTTGTAGAAACCAATCAATTTGGATATTATTCAAAAGATCCACCTGAAAAGGGTTGGAAGGCAATTGAACAACCTAGTTTAATTGAATGTGACAACGATATCCAATCAGTTGAGATTGGTAGGATATCATAAGTGTAACCACAACGTTGGGTGTCACATAGAAATATATATATTTTTTAATTACTTGCAATTCTTCACCCCCAGGGGTCACTGATCGCAGAAAGCTGAAATCAAACAGGAGTCCAAAGAAAGCTTTAGCATCTTGTGCACGTTAGTCCTACTTTGTACACTTTCAAGCACAACATAGGACCCGTTTCAACAAGGGAATGGTTTTACTAATAACGTCTTAAATTCAAACCCTTCCGGCGAAATTTTCGCAATGTTTTAACCGGAACGCGCGGTAAACAAAGAAATACACCGTAGTCTATAATGCGGGAGATAATTACTTGCTTGTTAAGCTAGTATATTTACTCAAATTTCTACATTTGCCAGCCCATTATGTCTGGCTCAAGAAATTAATAATATAGAATGTACTCGCTCCTGAGGCACGATATCACATTTTAAGGTAAGACCCAGATGCAGACTGTTTATTACAACAGGGGCAGGCAAACGACAGGTCGAGGCAGGCAGTTGTCAATAATCCAGAGAGGGTATAAAGGTACAGGACAGCAGGCAGGCTCAGGGTCAGGTCAGGCAGAGGTCGGTAATCCAGAGTAGTGGGGCAAAGGTAGAGGATCAAATCAAATCAAATTGTATTTGTCACATACACATGGTTAGCAGATGTTAATGCGAGTGTAGCGAAATGCTTGAGCTTCTAGTTCCGACCATGCAGTAGTATCTAACAAGTAATCTAACAAATTCACAACAACTACCTTATACACACAAGAGTAAAGGAATGAATACGGAGTATGTACATATAAATATATGGATGAGCGATGGCTGACCGGCATAGGCAAGATGCAGTAGATGGTATGGAGTACAGTATATACACATATATACAGTGGGGAAAAAAAGTATTTAGTCAGCCACCAATTGTGCAAGTTCTCTCACTTAAAAAGATGAGAGAGGCCTGTAATTTTCATCATAGGTACACTTCAACTATGACAGACAAAATTAGGGAAAAAAATCCAGAAAATCACATTGTAGGATTTTTTTATGAATTTATTTGCAAATTATGGTGGAAAATAAGTATTTGGTCAATAACAAAAGTTTATCTCAATACTTTGTTATATACCCTTTGTTGGCAATGACAGAGGTCAAACGTTTTCTGTAAGTCTTCACAAGGTTTTCACACACTGTTGCTGGTATTTTGGCCCATTCCTCCATGCAGATCTCCTCTAGAGCAGTGATGTTTTGGGGCTGTCGCTGGGCAACACGGACTTTCAAAGATTTTCTATGGGGTTGAGATCTGGAGACTGGCTAGGCCACTCCAGGACCTTGAAATGCTTCTTCTGAAGCCACTCCTTCGTTGCCAGGCGGTGTGTTTGGGATCATTGTCATGCTGAAAGACCCAGCCACGTTTCATCTTCAATGCCCTTGCTGATGGAAGGAGGTTTTCACTCAAAATCTCACGATACATGGCCCCATTCATTCTTTCCTTTACACGGATCAGTCGTCCTGGTCCCTTTGCAGAAAAACAGCCCCAAAGCATGATGTTTCCACCCCCATGCTTCACAGTAGGTATGGTATTCTTTGGATGCAACTCAGCATTCTTTGTCCTCCAAACACGACGAGTTGAGTTTTTACCAAAAAGTTATATTTTGGTTTCATCTGACCATATGACATTCTCCCAATCCTCATCTGGATCATCCAAATGCTCTCTAGCAAACTTTAGACGCGCCTGAACATGTACTGGCTTAAGCAGGGGGACACGTCTGGCACTGCAGGATTTGAGTCCCTGGCGGCGTAGTGTGTTACTGATGGTAGGCTTTGTTACTTTGGTCCCAGCTCTCTGCAGGTCATTCACTAGGTCCCCGTGTGGTTCTGGGATTTTTGCTCACCGTTCTTGTGATCATTTTGACCCCACGGGTGAGATCTTGCGTGGAGCCCCAGATCGAGGAAGATTATCAGTGGTCTTGTATGTCTTCCATTTCCTAATAATTGCTCCCACAGTTGATTTCTTCAAACCAAGCTGCTTACCTATTGCAGATTCAGTCTTCCCAACCTGGTGCAGGTCTACAATTTTGTTTCTGGTGTCCTTTGACAGCTCTTTGGTCTTGGCCATAGTGGAGTTTGGAGTGTGACTGTTTGAGGTTGTGGACAGGTATCTTTTATACTGATAACAAGTTCAAACAGGTGCCATTAATACAGGTAATGAGTGGAGGACAGAGGAGCCTCTTAAAGAAGAAGTTACAGGTCTGTGAGAGCCAGAAATCTTGCTTGTTTGTATGTGACCAAATACTTATTTTCCACCATCATTTGCAAATAAATTCATAAAAAATCCTACAATGTGATTTTCTGGATTTTTTTCCTCATTTTGTCTGTCATAGTTGAAGTGTACCTATGATGAAAATTACAGGCCTCTCTCATCTTTTTAAGTGAGAGAACTTGCACAATTGGTGGCTGACTAAATACTTTTTTTCCCCACTGTATATATGAGATGAGTTGTAGGATATGTAAACATTATATAAATGGCATTGATTAAAGTGGCTAGTGATACATTATTTCATATTATAATTATTAAAGTGGCTAGAGATTTGGGTCGATGGCCGAACGGCATAGGCAAGATACAGTAGATGGTTTAGAGTACAGTGTATACATTTGATATGAGTATGTCGGATACGTAAACATTATATACAAAATTGTTTAAAGTGGCTAGTGATACATTGTTACATCCAATTCCTATGTTTAAAGTGGCTAGAGATTTAAGTCAGTATGTTGGCAGCAGCCACACAATGTTAGTGATGGCTGTTTAACAGTCTGATGGCCTTGAGGTAGAAGTTGTTTTTCAGTCTCTCGGTCCCAGCTTTGATGTACCTGTACTGACCTCGCCTTCTGGATGATAGCGGGGTGAACAGGCAGTGGCTCGGGTGGTTGTTGTCCTTGTTGATCTTTTTGGCCTTCCTGTGACATCGGGTGGTGTAGGTGTCCTGAAGAGCAGGTAGTTTACCCCCGGTGATGCGCTGTGCAGTCCTCACTACCCTCTGGAGAGCCTTACGGTTGTGGGCGGAGCAGTTGCCGTACCAGGCGATGATGCAGCCCGACAGGATGCTCTCGATTGTGCATCTGTAAAAGTTTGTGAGTGATTTTGGTGACAAGCCGAATTTCTTCAGCCTCCTGAGGTTGAAGAGGCGCTGTTGCGCCTTCTTCACCACGCTGTCTGTGTGGGTGGACCAATTCAGTTTGTTCGTGATGTACGCCGAGGAACTTAAAACTTTCCACCTTCTCCACTACTGTCCCCTCAATGTGGATAGGGGGGTGCTCCCTCTCCTGTTTCCTGAAGTCCACGATCATCTCCTTTGTTTTGCTGACATTGAGTGAGAGGTTATTTTCCTGACACCACACTCCGAGGGCCCTCACCTCCTCTCTGTAGGCCGTCTCGTCGTTGTTGGTAATCAAGCCTACCACTGTAGTGTCGTCAGCAAACTTGATGATTGAGTTGGTTGCGTGCTTGGCCACGCAGTCATGGGTAAACAGGGAGTACAGGAGAGGGCTGAGAACGCACCCTTGTGGGGCCCCAGTGTTGAGGATCAGCGGGGTGGAGATGTTGTTTCCTACCCTCACCACCTGGGACCGGCCCGTCAGGAAGTCCAGGACCCAGTTGCACAGGGCTGGGTCGAGACCCAGGGTCTACCAATTAATTAGTACTATTGGAGATTTATGTTTACTAAACTAGAGTACTTAAACAACTGCAGACTGAAGGTTCTGGCAAAAAGGGGCGTTCCTGATGCTGACATAATGTCTGTGCTCCTGGGTGTGGCCACTGACTGGGTAGAACTTTTATATGAAAAACAATTCTCATTTAGAAGGCTAACATCACATTTCATCTTCTCACAAATAGTTTCATATTTAATCCTATGAATTCCACAACATTTGGATGTACACCTGACAACTGGGAAATATACACATTCAGAGATATGTTATGTTGTTATGTTGTTATGTTGTTATACCGTATGCATGCTTTTTACCAAATGCATGCTTTTCAACCGTTCGCTGCCTGCATCCGCCCGCCCGACTAGCATCACTACCCTGGACGGCTCTGACCTAGAATACGTGGACAACTACAAATACCTATGTGTCTGGCTAGACTGTAAACTCTCCTTCCAGACTCACATTAACCTCTCAGGGATTGCTGGGGCGCTAGCGCCCCAATCCCGACACTACCAGGTGAAATGCAAGGCGCCAAATTCAAAATCCAAAAGTTGAATTATTAAACATCCACCAATATACAAGTGTTCCATAGTCATCAAAAGCTCTGTTTCTTGGCAATATCACAGCGTTGTCAGATTTCAAAAAGGCTTTACGGCGAAAGCAGCACATTTGATTGTTTGAGGGTAGCACCTCACATATTTTTCCCATAGCCATGAATCCATTAGCCATCATGGCACACACATAACACATTTCACAGCGAAAACAAATCAATTACCTGTTGAAGAACTTCTGCTGAGGTCATCCTAAGTGTCCGAAGAAGACAATCCATGGTTCTTTTGTTAGAAAAAGTAATGTATTTTATCCATAAATCTCCATTTGGTTCGCGCGTTATAATCAGAAACGACAGCCTCCACTCCTCCATTGAAACGGGACGAGAACTCTTTCATCTTATACCTATAAACTTGTCCAAGAACAATCAAACATAGTTTTAAATGTATCCTTAGGAACACTTTTACGTATATTTACTATTATAAATCAACCGGAATATAAACTGATCGATAAAGACGGTAAAAAATACACTGCGCGCCTTCTCGGGAGTGCGCGCTGGGTACTGTTGACATAAAAAGTACACTTCCTGGTTTGCTCTTCTTCTCTGGTCTAAAGCATCCAAAATGAAAATTTACACTGTCTCGAGACTGTTGACATCTAAAGTAAGCGATGGGTACTGCATTCATATGCCCTTATATGGTCATTTTCATGAGGGAGGGGTTCCAAATGAGCAATGTGTGAAAATCACTTTTTCCAGGACAGAAATTCCTCCAGTTTCGCCTGCCATATGCGTTCTGTTTTACTGACAGACAAATGGTTAACACAAATGGTACTACATATGTGCATATCCTAATTTCTGGGCCTGAATGGGAGGCATTTTACTTTGGGCACGCCAGGCTCTCCAAAACCGTCACCTCGGGAGCCACTCCCTAAGAAGTTAAACATCTCCAATCCAAAATTAGATCTAGAATCGGCTTTCTATTTCGCAACAAAGCCTCCTTCACTCATGCTGCCAAACTTGCACTAGTAAAACTGACTATCCTGCCGATCCTCGACTTCGGCGATGTCATCTACAAAATAGCCTCCAACACTCTACTCAGCAAACTGGATGCAGTCTATCACAGTGCCATCCGCTTTGTCACCAAAGCCCCATAAACTACCCACCACTGCGACCTGTATGCTCTAGTTGGCTGGCCCTCGCTACACACTCGTCGCCAGACCCACTGGCTCCAGGTCATCTACAAGTCCCTGCTAGGTATGCTAGGTAAAGCCCCGCCTTATCTCAGCTCGCTGGTAACCATAGCATCACCCACCCGTAGCACTCGCTCCAGCAGGTATATCTCTCTGGCCACCACCAAAGCCAATTCCTCTTTTGGCCGCCTTTCCTTCCAGTTCTCTGCTGCCAATGACTGGAACGAACTACAAAAATCGTTGAAACTGGAGACACTTATCTCCCTCACTAGTTTCAAGCACCAGCTGTCAGAGCAGCTCACAGATCACTGCACCTGTACATAGCCCAACCAACTACCTCATCACCTACCATAGTCATTTATTTATCTTGCTCCTTTGCACCCCAGTATTTTTACTTTGCACATTCATCTACTGCACATTTACCATTCCAGTGTTAAATTTCTATACTGTAGTTACTTTGCCACCATGGCCTATTTATTGCCTTATGTTCCTTATCCTACCTCATTTGCACACATTGTATATAGATTTGTTTTTTTCCTACTGTATTATTGACTGTATGTTTGTTTCACTCCATGTGTAACTCTGTGTTGTTGTATGTGTCGAACTGCTTTGCTTTATCTTGGCCAGGTCGCAGTTGTAAATGAGAACTTGTTCTCAACTTGCCTACCTGGTTAAATAAAGGTGAAAAAAAAAAAATAAAATAAAAATATTATTGAGATCCCAAAACAACAACTGATCTGACATTATTGTTCTTTAAGTACCCACGGACCATTCCAACTGTTTGGATTACAGAAATATTGTTTTGTTATCCAATCTTGGATGTCACAGTAATACAAAATCTATCTCTGTTGTAACAAGGGGATTTTTAACATCCATTTCTGCGGAGTGGGAGAGAGAGAGTTCCAGCAGGTATTTACGACTGTCATAAAATTGCCAACTTCACCCCTCTCCCCCTCTGCAGGAGAGAAAGAGCGCTGTAGAGCGGAACCACTGTAACCTGATCCTTCTGATCTTCACAGGAGAGTCATGACAAACCATACTGTAGTTAACACCATGTTTGCACCATCTCCAGTGGTTAATCCACTTCCGTTTCAGAGACCGCAAGGCAAAGCAACATACAAATGAAAAAATCAAATGCATGCGACACACTGAACTTACCGGAGCCTAGTCCGGCAGATGAGAAGCAGCATTATGGATTGACTTCCATTGAATTTAATTAACTTCCACCGGAAAGCATACAGTTTACCACGGTTGGTTTGTACGCAGCGTAAGATCAAGTGTGTGGCGAAGTTTGAATCGTTAACTGCATTCAAGATATCTTTGGGCTGTGTTTGTGTTACACAACCTGTCATGGATTCCCAGAAGTAGGCGAGTAAATGAGATGCTGTTTTTTTGCAGAAATGAGCGGCTACAGATTGTGTTTGATCATACACTGCCTGTGGTGCAAACCCACTCCCTATTCCGTGAGGCTGAATGTTCAGACCAGACCCTCGGTAGCAGCTCAGATCTACAGTACCCTGTTGAATGAAGACAACTGACGTTGACCCTACAGGAGGGGTGCATGTGCACACTCGGCATACAAACACAGACACAAACAAACACATATTCAAAGACACAAACATACATTCATGATACAAATACACTCTCACACTGCTGAGTAGTCTATACGCACACAGACAGACAGACAGACACTACCACACAGTTTGACCCTGCTGCATCTCTCCCTCAGAACATGACGAGTGTGCCAGTGGGCAGAGCTCCTGTGACGACAATGCCATCTGCACCAACACCATCAGAGGCCACCTGTGCACCTGTAAGCCTGGCTACGTGGGGAACGGCTCCATCTGCACAGGTAAGACCTCACCCTCCATGCCTCTCTACCTCCTCTACTTCTCTCTAACTCTCCTGAGCTCCATCGGTAACCCTACCCCATACTCTGGACATCCACAGCCCCCTCCCTTTTTCCTCTTCTTTCCTCGTCTGCAGAGAAAAGGTCTTCCCCTCCTTGCCCCTTTCTAACCCTCTACACCAGGGGTGTCAAACTCATTTTGCCCAGCAGGCCGGAGGTCCGGAGGGCCACACTTAACTTCTTAGGGAGCGGCAGCTGAGGTGTCGGTTTTGGAGAGACTGGCGTGCCCAAAGTAAAAGGCCTGCCACTCAGGCCCAGAAACTAGGATATGCACATAATTAGTAGTATTGGATAGGAAACACTCTGAAGTTTCTAAGAGTGTTAAAATATTGTCTGTGAGTATAGCAGGCAAAAACCTGAGACATTTCTGTCCTGGAAAAAGTGTTTTTTTACACATTGCCTCATTTTGAACCCCTCCCTATGGAAAACAGCTATATATGGGAGTAAGATTGCAGTACCTATTGCTTCCACTGGATGTCAACAGTCTCTAGACAGTGTTTGGTAATATTAGGTTGCTCTGGATGGCAATAGAAGAAGAATTTCGAACTAGTCACCGGATGTAAACAGAAGAGGATGCGCGTTCACGGGCTCGCGCGCGCTGTGGTTTTTTTACTTTCCTATCGTCCAGTTTATAATCCGGTTGAAATATTATAGTAAATATACATAAAAGTGTTCCTAAGGATACATTATCAATGATGTTTGATTGTTCTTGGACAAGTGTATAGGTTGAACGAGTTCTCTTCACGGTTCAATGGGCAAGTGGACGCTGTATTTTATGAACATAACGTGCCAACCAAACATAGATTTTTGGATATAATAAATGACTTTTTCTAACAAAAGAACCATTGGATGTCTTCGTTGGACACTTGGGAAGCCCTCAGCAGAAGTTCTTCAAAGGGTAAGGGATTTGTTTTCGCTGTGAAATGGGTTTTGTGTGAACCACGATGGTTTATGAATTTATGCTAATGGTTAAATATTGTAGGTGATATCCTCAAACAATTCGCCGTAAAGCCTTTTTGAAATCTGACAATGCTGTGATATTTCCAAGAATCAGAGCTTTTGATGACTATGCAACACTTGTATATTGATGAGTGTTTAATAATTAAACTTTTAGATTTTGAATTTGGCGCCTTACATTTCACCAGTGGGGCGTAAGTAGTTAAAATGTATTATATTTCCTCATGGTCAAAACGTGCAAGAAAATTTCCTCTATCCATTGCTTTTGGAATTTCAATGCTCCCTGATTGTCTAGCTTTTGTTTTATATATACAGTACCTGTCAAAAGTTTGGACACGTCTACTCATTCAAGGGTTTTTCTTTATTTTTACTATTTTCTACATTGTAGAATAATGGTGCAGACATCAAAACTATGAAATAACACATATGGCATTATGTAGTAACCAAAAAAGTGTTAAACAAATCAAAATACATGTTATATTGAGATTCTTCAAAGTTGCTACCTTTAATGCGATGCCATGCTATTTATCAAATAATTGACTATGTTAATTATTATGTAATTCAATGAATCATGTAACAATTAACTCAGTAACCTGGGGCACCACATGAAAAGTTTGTTTAGTAAGTTACCATTTCCCATAGCAGTCACTAATTCATAAATTTCCTCATCAGTCTCATTCTTAATGTTGCATGTCGTAAATCTGCACAATCCCGGTTTTCACTAGTCATTACCACACAAATTGAGTTAAGAATGTATTTACTAACAAGCTAAATGATAACATAAGATACACATACACAAACAGTCTAGGTTATTGGTTATTAGAACTTAGAACTTAATACAATGACAAAACGTCCGTAGCGGACCAACACAATATATATATATATATATTTTATTTCACTTTTATTTAACCAGGTAGGCTTGTTGAGAACAAGTTCTCATTTACAACTGTGACCTGGCCAAGATGAAGCAAAGCATTACGACACAAACAACAACACAGAGTTACACATGGAATAAACAAACATACAGTCAATAACACAATAGAAAGTCTATATACAGTGTGTGCAAGTGAGGCAATAAAATAGGCCATAGTGGCGAAATAATTACAATATAGCAATTAAACACTGGAGTGATAGATGTGCAGAAGATGAATGTGCAAGTAGAGATACTGGGGTGCAAAGGAGCAAAATAAATAAATAACAGTATGGGGATGAGGTAGTTGGATGGGCTATTTACAGATGGGCTATGTACAGGTACAGTGATTTGTGAGCTGCTCTGACAGCTGTTACTTAAAGTTAGTGAGGGAGATATGAGTCTCCAGCTTCAGTAATTTTTGCAATTCGTTCCAGTCATTGGCAGCAGAGAACTGGAAGGAAAGGCTGCCAAAGTAGGAATTGGCTTTGGGAGTGATCAGTGAAATATACCTGCTGGAGCGCGTGCTACGGGTGGGCGCTGCTATGGTGACGAGCTAGCTGAGATAAGGTGGGGCTTTACCTAGCAAAGACTTGTAGATGACCTGGAGCCAATGGGTTTGGCGACGAATATGAAGCGAGGGCCAGCCAATGAGAGCATACAGGTCGCAGTGCTGGGTAGTATATGGGGCTTTGGTGACAAAACGGATGGCACTGTGATAGACTGCATCCAATTTGCTGAGTAGAGTGTTGGAGGCTATTTTGTAAATGACATCGCCAAAGTCAAGGATCGGTAGGATTGTCAGTTTTACGAGGGTATGTTTGGCAGCATGAGTGAAGGAGGCTTTGTTGTAAAATAGGAAGCCAATTCTAGATTTAATTATGGATTGATGCTTAATATGAGTCTTGAAGGAGAGTTTACAGTCTAACCAGACACCTAGGTATTTGTAAATATCCACATATTCTATGTCCGAACCGTCCAGAGTAGTGATGGCGGGCAAGTGCGGGCAGCGATCAGTTGAAGAGCATGCATTTAGTTTTACTTGAATTTAAGAGCAGTTGGAGGCCACGGAAGGAGAGTTGTATGACATTGAAGCTCGCCCAGAAGTTAGTTAACACAGTGTCCAAAGAAGGACCAGAAGTATTCAGAATGACATGTGTTACACAAGATGGAGATTTAAAGAGAGAGAGAGAGCAAGAGAGAAAAGCAACAATTGGATACATTTGTAAACTATGCTTAGTTTTAGCCCTAACACCTTGCCAGAACTGCCGCTCTTATGGGTAAGAATTGTAATGCCTGTATTTACGTGTTGAAGGTCTCCATTGGGTATCTCTTCATGGGCTGAGTTCTGCTTAGTGGGATAGGTTCGGCCGACGCCTTGTTCTTTCGATGGCCGTCTCCTTCGTCATCGGGTGTAGTCTCTGATTGTCCACAAGATGTCACAATATCCTTTCTCTTAGTTGTCTGTTTCTTTGCAATCGTTCTGTGAGAGTGGGCTTCTGAGGAGGCTAATCAGCCATGACGACGCTCCCAGCGTGGGTAGGAGGGCCGTGCAGACAACCAGTGACTTGAAAAGAATAACCGGGTGGTCCTGCTTGAATTCACATTCTTAGATACAGTACTCAACTGTAGCATTGATTGTTAAGAGGTTTCCTTTGTCTTCAACAACCTTGTGTTGCATTTCCGGGTCACGACTAGTCGTAGACCTCAGCTGCAGCGCGTGGTCAACTTAGTCTGATATGTAAATTATTAACTCACATGTTTTATACCCTAGGGTAGAAAGGGGCAGATCCTGACCAAGAGCATAAGAGGTGAAGAAATTGTCACATGTTATGTTGTGCCCCTGGAGAACTGCAGTCATTTCCAGGACCATCCGCTTCCCCTGGTTCCTTTTGGTAACACCGTCAGCAGGTTTCCCGGTGTAAAGGCATAACTTGTCCTGGCATCACATGCTGTCCATATCTTTGTTCCATATTTAGACGTCCCCTAAAAGCGACCAGACGCTCATCCACTGTGATGTCTGGACTTGGGTTATAGATGAGTGGCAGGCACTCTCTGATCGCTGCCAGCTTGTCTTGTTGACGGCGGCTTGGTCTTGTATCACGGTTTTCGAAGCAAATCATCCGTGACAACACGTGAAATGTCTGGAGTGACATAGTGGCACGAACAATTGCCCGACCAGACTCTGCATCCCATAAACTGGGGGTAGATTAGTTTCTGGATCTGTACATACCAGCCAAAATCAAGAGACCCACGTATGCTTGGACGTCTGTCGGGTCTACCTTCTTCCAGTACTCTTTTTAAACCCGTCTCCCCTCCAAGTTGGTCATGTTTATCACTATAGTTTCAATTGACTCTGTCAGGTACGGGAACCACACATGTTGGCATTCTCACAAACAATCGCAACATTGTTTCAATAGTAGATGTAACTTTTCTCGCAGCTCTGGTATATAAAGCAGGACTTTATGTCATCAACTCATCAACAAGGTTCCTGTGGGGGTTGCCATGGAAGCCAAGAAGGGGAGTGCTCAAACACACATGCATTTTGGGGTCTGGGAGAGGAAGTGTGTCCATCTGATGAATGGGCATGTGCATGAACTCAATTTTATACACTAATTGTAGTCTCACCCATTCATTTCTAATGACCGGTCATTTTTGACCGGGAACACCACAGGTGCACAAAAGTTAAATAAAACATCCAAAATGTAATGAAAATCATCAAAATGTATTTGTGTGTTCTGATCAGATCAAATCAAATCAAATTTTATTTGTCACATACACATGGTTAGCAGATGTTAATGCGAGTGTAGCGAAATGCTTGTGCTTCTAGTTCCGACCATGCAGTAGTATCTAACAAGTAATCTAACAATTTCACAACAACTACCTTATACACACAAAAGTAAAGGAATGAATACGAGTATGTACATATAAATATATGGATGAGCGATGGCTGACCGGCATAGGCAAGATGCAGTAGATGGTATAGAGTACAGTATATACACATATATATATGAGATGAGTAATGTAGGATATGTAAACATTATATAAATGGCATTGTTTAAAGTGGCTAGTGATACATTATTTCATCCAATTATAATTATTAAAGTGGCTAGAGATTTGGGACGATGGCCGAACGGCATAGGCGGTTTAGAGTACAGTGTATACATTTGATATGAGTATGTCGGATACGTAAACAATTATATACAAAATTGTTTAAAGTGGCTAGTGATACATTGTTACATCCAATTCCTATGTTTAAAGTGGCTAGAGATTTAAGTCAGTATGTTGGCAGCAGCCACTCAATGTTAGTGATGGCTGTTTAACAGTCTGATGGCCTTGAGGTAGAAGCTGTTTTTCAGTCTCTCGGTCCCAGCTTTCATACACCTGTACTGACCTCGCCTTCTGGATGATAGCGGGGTGAACAGGCAGTGGCTTGGGTGGTTGTTGTCCTTGATGATCTTTTTGGCCTTCCTGTGACATCGGGTGGTGTGATGCCCTGTGTGGACAAAGTCTTGGAACCTTATGACAATCAGATTAAATGAACTACATTTTTCAGAGAGAAAACTTCGGTCCAATTCGACCGGAACACAACAGGAGGGTTAAGGCAAACACAAACATTCCAGTCTCTCACATTAGAGACCAGAAAGGAGTTGGTCTGCTGCCTTATAATTTATGAGGGGCGTGAGGTCATAACCCCCCCCCCATCAATCCCTCTATACCTCTCCCCCTCTGCGGGAGGGAGAGATATCTCTGTAGAACTGTTATCCACTTTAACCTGATCCTCACAGGCCAGTCATGACAGTAGCCACCCTTTGCCTTGATGACAGCTTTGCACACTCTTGGCATTCTCTCAACCAGCTTCATGAGGAATGCTTTTCCAACAATCTGGAAGGAGTTCCCACATATGCTGAGCACTTGTTGGCTGCTTTTCCTTCACTCTGCCTTCCAACTCATCCCAAACCATCTCAATTGGGTTGAGGTCAGGGGTAGGTGGAGGCTAGGATATATGATGCATTTCTCCATCACTCACCCTTCTTGGTTAAATAACACCTAACACAGCCTGGATGTGTCTTTTGGGTCATTGTCCTGTTGGAAAACAAATGATAGTCCCACTAAGCACAAACCAGATGGGATGGCACATCGCTGTGGTAGCCATGCTGGTTAAGTATGTCTTGAATTCTAAATAAATCACAGACAGTGTCACCAGCAATGCACCCACACACCATCACACCTCCTCCTCCATGTTTCACAGTGGGAATCACACATGTGGAGATCATCCGTTCACCAACTCTGCTTCTCACAAAGACAAGTCGGTTGGAACCAAAATCTCAACTTTGGACTCATCAGACCAAAGAACAGATTTCCACCGGTCTAATGTCAAATGCTCGTGTTTCCTGGCCCAAGCAAGTCTCTTCTTCTTATTGGTGTCCTTTACTAGTGATTTGTTTGCAGCAATTCGAACATGAAGGCCTGATTCACGCAGTCTCCTCTGAACAGTTGATGTTGATGTGTCTGTTACTTGAACTCTGTGAAGCATTTATTTGGGCTGCAATCTGAGGTGCAGTTAACTCTAATGAACTTATCCTCTGCAGTAGAGCTAACTCTGGGTCTTCCTTTCCTGTGGCAGTCCTCATGAGAGACAGTTTCATCATAGCGCTTTCTGTTTTTTGCGACTGCACTTGAATAAAAAAATGTATCCGTATTGACTGACCTTCATGTCTTAAATTAATGATGGACTGTCATTTCTCTTTGATTATTTGAACTGTTCTTGCCATAATATGGACTTGGTCTTTTACCAAATAGGTCTATCTTCTGTATAGCACCCCTACCTTGTCACAACACAACTGATTGGCTCAAATTAACAAGGCACACCTGTTAATTGAAATACATTCCAGGTGACCTCATGAAGCTGAATGAGAGAATACCAAGAGTGTGCAAAGCTGTCATCAAGGCAAAGTGTGGCTACTTTGAAGAATCTCAAATCCAAAATATGTTTTGATTTGTGGTTTTTGCTTTCTACATGATTCCATATGTGTTATTTCATACTTTTGATGTCTTCACTATTATTCTACAATGTTGAAATTAGTAACAAGAAAGAAAAACCCTTGAATGAGTAAGTGTGTCCAAACGTTTGACTAGTACTGCATATATATGTATATGTGATTGGATGTATAGACATTATGGACAGTATCTGGATAGAATATGTAGTATATGTACATACACATGGAACACTGGTCACTTTAATAATGTTTACATACTGTTTTACCCATTTCGTATGTATATACTGTATTCTAGAGAAGGCCATCCTATTCAACTATTATTGTACGTATACTATTCTATCCTATGTATTGTACAACAGTATTTGAATAGGATGGCCTAATCTAGAATACAGAATATACATGTGAAATGGGTTAAACATTATGTAAACGTTATTAAAGTGTTCCGTTAGTAAAGAAACCAGTGTTCTATGTGTATGTACATAGGGCAGCAGCCTCTAAGGTGCAGGATTGAGTAACCGGGTGGTAGCCGGCTAGTGACAGTGACTAAGTTCAGGGCAGTGTACTGGGAGGAGGTCGGCTAGTGATAGCTATTTAACAGTCTAATGGCCTTGAGATAGAAGTCGTTTTTCAGTCTCTCGGTCCCAGCTTTGATGCACCCGTACTGACCTCGCCTCATCCAATCAAGTTGTAGAAACATCTCAAACATTTCGGGGCGGCAGGTTGCCTAGTGGTGAGATCGTTGGGCTGAATCCCAGAGCTGAGAAGGTAAATATCTGTCGTTCTGCCCCTGAACAAGGCAGTTAACCCACTGTTCCCTGATAGGCTGTCACTGTAAATAAGGATTTGTTCTTAACTGACTTGCCTAGTTAAATAAAGGTAAAAAAAAAGAAGAAAATAATCGAGTCTCATAGTAAAGGTTCTGAATAGGGTATTTCTGTAAAAAAACAAAAACATTTGCAAACGTTTCTATAAACCTGTTTTTGCTTCGTCATTATGGGGTATTGTGTGTTTTTTATTAAATCATTAAATACATTTTAACGTAACAAAATGCGGAAACAGTGAAGGGTTCTGTAAACTTTCCGAATGCACTGTATGGGTGTTTTTATAAACTGGCGACCATGAGTCTCAGGCAAGGAAAACCACCTCTCCTCTCCTCTTCTCATCTTTTTCCCTTTTTCTTAACTCTCCTCTCCTTAACTCGGTCTATTAATCTTGTTCTGTCTCCCAGAAAAAGGACCACAGTCTTCTCTTCTCTTCCTCTCCTCCCTCGCTCTATTGCTCTACTACTGTCTCTCTGTCTGTCCCCCGTGTCGACCAGTGTGTAATTAGAGTGTAGAATATAGGGAACTGTCTTTATTTGGGAGTGTGTGTGTTTGTGCGCACGTGTGTGTGTGTGTGTGTATCACACCTGTCATCTTACCACCGCCTCCCCGTGTCCTTCTGTAATAGAGAGGCATTAGGATGGGAGGCAGGTGGAAGGTAGGTCTACTGAGAGATCAATGCAATTTGCAAAGTGCTTTCCAGACTATTTCTATGCTGGATTGTCTCCAACAACATGCACAGCAGCCC
The DNA here is from genome assembly GCA_030435695.1 of Brachymystax lenok tsinlingensis. Classification (NCBI taxonomy): domain Eukaryota; kingdom Metazoa; phylum Chordata; class Actinopteri; order Salmoniformes; family Salmonidae; genus Brachymystax; species Brachymystax lenok. Next base: position 5,279,033 of record CM059800.1, read on the forward strand.
CAGAAAAAAAAATAGATAAAAAAGTGCCATTGAACAACTTTACTGCCACCTCCACATATTTCACTCTGGAAGTCATGAGTAATATGCAAATGATCCAACTGGGAAAAAATGGTTTGTTGTTCAGAGAAAAACGCATAAAACAATGACTTGAATATGAAATGCCACCAGCTCAGAGAAAGAGCTTTCCAACCACACACTAACTGATCATATCTATTTTCGTATTCACGATAAATCAAGTCAAATATGCTTCATTGGTAACGCTTCTTCATGGTGACATGTCAATGTGTATTCAGAGTTTCCCTGTTTCGAGACCAGTGAGGGACAGAAGAGTTAAGCTGGTAGGAATGTAGCTAGCATAATGTTCCTGCTAATATATTAGTGGCGTGTGGTGTTGAGAAGCTAGATTCAATTTCCATGAGTACAACGATCTTGAACAGCAATGAATGTCATAGAGGAGACGTGGACATATTATGGGAGCCAGAGGTGCCATTCTGTATCCATGAATCCATTACATTTTCTTTTGTGCAATACTGCATTTTACATTCACCTATATTGTGCATGCGTACTGCATCTCATTCAAATAACATATTTGCAATATATAACATAATTATGTCCCTCCATTTCATCTATAATGTCTAGGATCAGACCAGGACAGCTCTGTACAGATGGAGATGTATGTGATCCATGAACTGAGTTGGTAAAAAGCACTCAGCTCCATCTCATTCTTATACTTATCTGCAGCTCTTACAGCTGCAGCCTTTACTTACCTTGAATTTGGCTCCCCCTAGTGTACCTAGAAAATTGACCCATCATGTGACCTATTAAATCAAGTCAAATTTTATTTGTAACATACACAAGGTTAGCAGATGTTAATGCGAGTGTAGCGAAATGCTTGTGCTTCTAGTTCCGACCATGCAGTAGTATCTAACAAGTAATCTAACAATTTCACAACTACCTTATACACACAAGTGTAAAGGAATGAATACGAGTATGTACATATAAATATATGGATGAGCGATGGCTGACCGGCATAGGCAAGATGCAGTAGACGGTATAGAGTACAGTATATACATGTGAGATGAGTAATGTAGGATATGTAAACATTATATCAATGGCATCGTTTAAAGTGGCTAGTGATACATTTATTACATCCACTTTTTAATTATTAAAGTGGCTAGAGATTTGAGTCGTTGGCCGAACGGCATAGGCAAGATTCAGTAGATGGTATAGAGTACAGTATATACATTCGATATGAGTAATGTCGGATATGTAAACATTATATACAAAATTGTTTAAAGTGGCTAGTGATACATTTGTTACATCCAATTTTCTATTATTTAATTAAAGTGGCTAGAGATTTAAGTTAGTATGTTGGCAGCAGCCACTCAATGTTAGTGGTGGCTGTTTAACAGTCTGATGGCCTTGAGATAGAAGCTGTTTTTCAGTCTCTCGGTCCCAGCTTTGATGCACCTGTACTGACCTCGCCTTCTGGATGATAGCGGGGTGAACAGGCAGTGGCTCGTGTGGTTGTTGTCCTTGATGATCTTTTTGGCCTTCCTGTGACATCGGGTGGTGTAGGTGTCCTGGAGGGCAGGTAGTTTGCCCCCGGTGATGCCTTGTGCAGTCCTCACTACCCTCTTCTCTACCCTCTTACGGTTCTGGGCGGAGCAGTTGCCGTACCAGGCGGTGACACAGCCCGACAGGATGCTCTCAATTGTGCATCTGTAGAAGTTTGTGAGTGTTTTTGGTGACAAGCCGAATTTCTTCGGCCTCCTGAGGTTGAAGAGGCGCTGTTCCACTTGCTTCACCACGCTGTCTGTGTGGGTGGACCATTTCAGTTTGTCCGTGATGTGTACGCAGAGGAACTTAAAACTTTCCACCTTCTCTACTACTGTCCCGTCGATGTGGATAGGGGGGTGCTCCCTCTGCTGTTTCCTGAAGTCCACGATCATCTCCTTAGTTTTGTTGACGTTGAGTGAGAGGTTATTTTCCTGACACCACACTCCGAGGGCCCTCACCTCTTCCCTGTAGGCCGTCTCGTCGTTGTTGGTAATCAAGCCTACCACTGTAGGTTCGTCAGTGCTTGGCCACGCACCCTTGTGGGGCCCCAGTGTTGAGGATCAGCGGGGTGGAGATGTTGTTTCCTACCCTCACCACCTGGGGCCGGCCCGTCAGGAAGTCCAGGACCCAGTTGCACAGGGCTGGGTCGAGACCTAGGGTCTCGAGCTTAATGATGAGTTTGGAGGGTACTATGGTGTTAAATGCTGAGCTGTAGGCAATGAACAGCATTCTTACATAGGTATTCCTCTTGCCAGATGGGTTAGGGCAGTGTGCAGTGTGTTTGCGATTGCGTCGTCTGTGGACCTATTGGGACGGTAAGCAAATTGGAGTGGGTCTAGGGTGTTTGGTAGGATGGAGGTGATATGATCCTTGACTAGTCTCTCAAAGCACTTCACGATGACGGAAGTGAGTGCTACGGGGCGATAGTCATTTAGCTGAGTTACCTTACCTTTCTTGTCGACAGGAACAATGGTGACCCTCTTGAAGCATGTGGGAACAGCAGACTGGGATAAGGATTGATTAAATATGTCCGTAAACACACCAGCCAGCTGGTCTGCGCATGCTCTGAGGACACGGCCAGGGATGCCATCTGGGCCGGCAGCCTTGCGAGGGTTAACACGCTTAAATGTTTTTCTAACGTTGGCTGCGGTGAAGTTGAGCCTGCAGGTTTTGGTAGCGGGCTATGTCGGTGGCACTGTATTGTCCTCAAAGCGAGCAAAGAAGTTGTTTAGTTTGTCTAGGAGCAGGACATCGTGGTCTGCGACTGGGCTGGTTTTCTTTTTGTAGTCCGTGATTGACTGTAGACCCTGCAACATTCCTCTCGTGTCTGAGCCGTTGAATTGTGACTCTACTTTGTCTCTATACTGTTTGATTGCCTTGCGGAGGGAATAGCTACACTGTTTGTATTCAGTCATGTTTCCGGTCCCCATACCCTGGTTAAAAGCAGTGGTTCGTGCTTTCAGTTTTGCGCGAATGCTGCCATCAATCCACGGTTTCTGGTTGGGGAAGGTTTTAATAGTTGCTATGGTTACAACATCACCGATGCACTTGCTTATAAACTCGCTCACCGAATCAGCGTATACATCAATGTTGTTGATGCTGTCCGGAACATATCCCAGTCCACGTGCTCGAAGCAATCTTGAAGCGTGGAATCAGATTGGTCGGACCAGCGTTGAACAGACCTGAGCACGGGCGTTTCCTGTTTTAGGCTGGGAGCAACAAAATGGAGTCATGGTCAGACTTGCCGAAAGGAGGGTGGAGAATGGCCTTGTATGCGTCACGGAAGTTAGAAGAACAATGATCCAGGATTTTCCCGGCCCGGTTCGCACATTTGATATGCTGATAAACTTTAGGGAGCCTTGTTTTCAGATTAGCCTTGTTAAAATCCCCAGCCACAATAAATGCAGCCTCAGGATATGTGGTTTCCAGTTTACATAGAGTCCAATGAATTTCTTTCAGTGCCGTCGATGTGTCAGCTTGAGGGGGGGATATATACGGCTGTGATTATAATTGAAGAGAATTCTCTTGGTAGATAATGCGGTCAGCATTTGATTGTAAAGAATTCTATGTCAGGTGAACAAAAGGACTTGAGTTCCTGTATGTTGTTATGATCACACCACGACTCGTTAATCATAAGGCACACACCCCCGACCTTCTTCTTATCAGATAGATGTTTGTTTCTGTCGGCGCGATGCGCGGAGAAACCATGTGGCTGTACAGACTCTGATAACGTGTCCTGAGTGAGCCATGTTTCCGTGAAGCAAAGGACGTTGCAGCCGCTGATGTCTATCTTGTTGTCCAGAGACTGGACATTGGCAAGTAGTATACTCGGGAGCGGTGCGCGATGTGCCCGTCTATGGAGCCTGACCAGGCCACCGCCCCGTCTACCCCTTCTCCTGCGCCGCCGTTGTTTTGGGTCGCCGGCTGGGATCCAGTCTATTGTCCTGGATGATTGACCAAACAGAGGATCCGTTTCGGGAAAGTCGTATTCCTGGTCGTAATGTTGGTAAGTTGACGTTGCTCTTATATCCAATAGTTCGCCCCCGGCTGTATGTAATTTCCCGGGGTAACAATGTAAGAAGTAATAATAGGAGGAAGTTGTTCATCGTTTCCTCATGTAGAGCTCAGAGTGCTTAATTTCAGTTGTTTGCTTACAATCTTCATCAATCTCTTACGTTGTATGCCTTAGGAAGCTTAGTCAGTGAGTATATATCTTTCCTTTCAGAGAATTATTTGTGGAATTTGGATGTGTATGTTTACTTTGTGGAATAGATGGACAGCACTAGCTTAATTGCTACAGTATGTTAGCCTAGCTTTTGCTTGTTGTTAGTGTGAACAAAATATCAGGTTACATTCATATCTAGTTTGTATTTTAGGACAGATTACATTGTCTTATGCAGACATTATTGTCTTTGTTTCAGTTTCACACTGTTTCAAATCAATAAATCTTGTGAACATGGAGATCATGCTTTGAGGATTATTGATGTGAAGGCGTTTATCTTGCTGTCAGAATACGCACAGTAACGCATACAGAGGACAGTATAGTGAAATGACAGCTCAGCAAGCAGGACCACAAGTTGGATCAAGCAACAGACACTGCTAACCCGTCACAATGCCAAGAGGCCTACAACAATTACAGCAGTGTACACACAACCTCCAACACACTGTGGCCGAGGAGCAGGCATCCACGTTCAAGACCAGGTCTCGTGCCTCAGCCTCATCCTACAATTCAAGCAGCTCACCTACAGGAGCTGCAGCCGCCATAGCAAGGGCAAAAGCAGAAGCTGCAAAAGCTTGCCTCTCGTTTGCGGAGAAAAGAGAATGAAAATGGAAAAAGTACAATTAGAAGCAAATATGGATGTGCTGAAAGAGGAAAAGGAAGCGCCTGTAGCTGAAGCTGAGGCTCTAGAAGCTGGTGCTGATTTCAGCAGTCAGAAAAGTAATTGCAGACTCAAGCTCAACTCCACCCAACTCGACCCCACACAACGTATCTCATAGAGCAAGCTAAATCCTACGACACTCCCAAGCCAATGACAGGAGTAGAGCCGTCCTCTGATGACAAGACAAGACAGGGATATACCAGGCCAGAGCCCGCACGTAACACCCTATTGCAACGTCTCGAGCCTGAGATCAGTTCTCCTTCTGTTGACACCCCTACCGCTGTAGACCGCCACTTCCCTAATCCGGAGTCAAGGCCAGCGCAGCAGTATCACCTCACCCCTAGTGTACACGGTTCCCTTCAAGAATGCCAGAACAGCAGCTGGACCCAAAGAGGTATGCACAATGACCGAAGTCATCCACTTGCTCCACATTACAAGCGCACATGGGAAGACCCCCAAAGTGAGAACCCAAACATTTCCAACTTTGTGAGGTACTTCGCTCGTCACGAGCTCCACTCCACGGTTCTTCTCCAATTTGATGACCAACCGGAGAGCTACAGGGCTTGGCAGTGCTCTTTTCACAATGCCATCAGAGGCTTAGACTTAAACTACATTGACGTAATGGATCTTCTAGTTAAGTGGCAGAACTCGAACCCAAGGCTCCCATCATGCTCCTTCTTGGAAGAGATATTATAAGTCCATAAGGTGCGCACGCAAGTTAACTTTCCCTTATGAAAATGCCCATATAAGGGCATATAAATGCAGTACCTATCGCTTCCTCTGGATGTCAACAGTCTCGAGACAGTGTTCAGATTTTTTTGGGATGCTATTAGAGCAGAGAAGAAGAGAAATCAGGAAGTGTCCCCTTGGATGTCAATAGGAGAGGACGCGCGCTCCCGAGAAGGCACACTCTGTGTTTTTTTCTGTTCTTATAGCCCAGTTTATATTCCGGGTTGATTTATTATAGTAAATATACATAAAAGTGTTCCTAAGGATACATTTAAAATGATTTTTGATTGTTCTTGGACAAGTTTATAGGTATAAGTTGAACGAGGTTCTCTTCACATTTCAATGGAGGAGTGGAGGCTGTAGTTTCTGATTATAACGCGCAACCAAACAGATTTATGGATATAATACATTACTTTTTCTAACAAAAGAACCATGGATTGTCTTCGTTGGACACTTGGGAAGCCATCAGCAGAAGTTCTTCAACAGGTAATTGATTTGTTTTCGCTGTGAAATGTGTTTTGTGTGAACCGTGAAGGCTAATGAATTCATGGTAATGGGAAAAATAGTAAAGGTGCTACCCTCAAACAATCAAATGTGGTGCTTTCGCTGTAAAGCCTTTTTGAAATCTGACAACGCTGTGATATTGCCAATAAACAGAGCTTTTGATGAGTATGAAACACGTTGGAGAAAGGACGCTCCACTCTCTTCGAGCCATGTCCCAACCCTTTGGAATCCGGAATGCCCAAGCTCCCGATCAACCTGCATTATGCTGCTACAAACGTCTTCCTTGCGACAAAGAGCAAGTTTACTTGGGCTGCAATGTGTTGCAGCAAACTAAGAATGACAATAAAGTGGCCTTCTCCATCGAAGATAGCTCTTTTCTGAAAATCATGAAAGAAGGGATCAGGAAGTACGACAGCAAAAGCTGGGTGGCACCATTATCATTCAAGTCAACAAGACGTCGTCTCCCCGACAGTAGACCTCTAGCACTGAAACGCTAGAGGTCTCCCTCAAATGCAACTTCCTTAACTATTTAGGGAGCGGCAGCCGAGGTGTCGGTTTTGGAGAGTCTGGGGTGCCCAAAGTAAAATACCTGCCACTCAGGCCCAGAAACTAGGATATGCACATAATTAGTACTATTGGATAGGAAACACTATGAGACTTTCATGTGGTCTTTCATCTCGGGCTTCTTAGCCTCTTAGGGAGTAGCGGCGCGCTCCCGGTGAAATGTAAGGCGCCAAATTCAATATCCAAAAGTTGAATTGTTAACTTGTTAGAGAGTGGCAGCTGAGGGGTCGGTTTTGGAGAGCCTGGTGTGCCCAAAGTAAAATGCCTCCCATTCAGGCCCAGAAGATGGGATATACACATATTTGGTACCATTGGATAGGAAACACTCTGCATTTTCCAAAACTGTTAACCATTTGTCTGTGAGTAAAACAGAACGCATATAGCAGGCGAAACCCCGAGGAATTTCTGTCCTGGAAAAAGTGATTTTGACACATTGCTCATTTGGGAACCCCTCCCTCATGAAAATGACCATATAAGGGCATATGAATGCAGTACACATCGCTTCCTTTAGATGTCAACAGTCTGGAGACAGTGTACGTTTTCAATTTGGATGAATAAGACCAGAGAATAAGAGCAAACCAGGAAGTCACTCATTTATGTAAACAGTACCCAGCGCGCGCGCCCGAGAAGGCACGCTGTGTCTTTTTTACCATCTTTATCGATCAGTTTATATTCCGGTTGATTTATAATAGTAAATATACGTAAAAGTGTTCCTAAGGATACATTTGAAACTATGTTTGATTGTTCTTGGACAAGTTTATAGGTATAAGATGAACGAGTTTGCGTCACGTTTCAATGGACTAGTGGAGGCTGTCGTTTCTGATTATAACGCGCGAACCAAATGGAGGATTTATGGATAAAATACATTACTTTTTCTAACAAAAGAACCATGGATTGTCTTCGTTGGACACTTAGGATGACCTCAGCAGAAGTTCTTCAACAGGTAATTGATTTGTGGCTATGGGAAAAATATGTGAGGTGCTACCCTCAAACAATCAAATGTGCTTTTGATGAGTATGGAACACTTGTATATTGGTGGATGTTTAATAATTCAACTTTTGGATTTTGAATTTGGCGCCTTACATTTTACCTGGTAGTGTCGGGAGCAGCCCCGCTAGCGCCCCAGTGATCCCTGAGAAGTTAAACATTCATCAATATACAAGTGTTGCATAGTCATAAAAAGCTCTGCTTTTTGGCAATATCACAGCGTTGTCAGATTTCAAAAAGGCTTCACGGCGAAAGCACAACATTTGATTGTTTGAGGATAGCACCTCATATATTTTCCACATTAGCATAAATTCATATCCAGCGCGGGTCACACAAAACCCATATAAGAGCTAAACAATATCACTTACCTTTCGAAGAACTTCTGCTGAGGGCTTCCCAAGTGTCCAACGAAGACATCCAATGGTTCTTTTGTTAGAAAAAGTAATTTCTTATATCCATAAATCTCCGTTTGGTTGGCATGTTATGATCAGAAAATCCACTGTCGAGTCGCCCATTGAACTGTGAAGAGAACATGTTCAAATTATACCTATAAACTTTCTACAAACAAATCAAACATCATTTTTAATGTATCCTTAGGTATCCTTTTATGTATATTTACTGTAATATTTCAACCGGACGATAACGTGAACAATAGGAAAGGAAAATAAAGTGGGGTGCGCTCACAATCTCGCGCCCGTCAAACGTTGTTGACAAAAGTGGTCCCTTCATTACTTCCTCTTCCTATCCGTTCTGCTTAGTGATAGAGCTTCCAGACATTGTATAAAGACTGTTGACATCTAGTGGAAGCCATAGGTACTGCAGTCTCAGTCCTAGTTAAAATAGAAATGAAAAGGCAGCCTGGAGAAGAAGGTCATGTACTAAAACAACTGCATATCCGGATGGATTTTTCTCGGGTTTACGCCTGCTATATCAGTTCTGTTATACTCATACATTATTTTAAAGATCTTTTTAACACAAGAGATTCTCGCCAACTCTAATCTGAGGTTACACAAGATTGCATCGAACAAGAAGGAGGGAATGGGAGCATTTCTATCTCAAGATCACGCAAACGACCTCAAAGATCTCGACATAGGGTCAGACACTCTGCCTATGCAGCGCAGCTTGGGTCTCAACTGGGACCTCAGGACCGACACTTTCACCTTCAAGGTAGCCGAAGATGAGAAGCCCTTCACACGCCCAGGAGTGCTGTCAACTATGAACAGTCCTATATCGAGGCTTGCAAGCCGAATTGGTAGAATTGGATAGAAAACACTCTGAAGTTTCTAAAACTGTTAAAATAATGTCTGTGAGTATAACAGAACTCATATGGCAGGCGAAAACCAGGGGGAAATCCAACCCGATTTATTTTTTTTGAGCTCCCAGCCACTTCAAATGTAAAGCTGTGACTTCCGCCTTCCAGATTGCAGTTCCTATGGCTTCCACTAGATGTCAACAGTCTTTATACGTGATTTCAGTAATAGTTGTTTATCCAAAGGAAGCTCTATGGAAAAAGCAGTCTCCTTGCGTGCGTGAACGGGGGCGCGCTCGTTGTTCATTTCCTTTTCTATTGAACATAGTTCTCTCCGTATGAAATATTATAATTTAGAGGATTAACACGAGGATTAATTCGAAATGTTGTTTGACTTGTTTGGACGAACTTTACCACTAACTTTTGGGACATCTTTGTCTGCATGCTGAAGGGGTGGATTACTAAACTCAATGACGCCTACTAAACAGACTTTTTGGGGATTTAAAGGACTTTAATCGAACAAAATGACCATTCTTTGTCTTCCTGGGACCCTTGGGATTGCAACCAGAGGAAGATCTTCAAAGGTAAGTGATTTATTTTATCGCTTTTTGTGATTTTGTGACGCCTGTGCTGGTTTGAAAAATATGTTGTTGTTGGGTGCTGACCTCAGATAATCGAATGCTATGCTTTTGCCGTTAAGCCTATTGTAAATCGGACAACGCGGTTCAATTACCAAGATTCTAAGCTAAAGAACAGTGTACTTTTATTTTCATGAATGTTTAATATTACGATTTTTTGTCATTTGAATTTGACGCGCTGCATTTCACCGGATGTGTTCGATCCCTAACAGGTTTTAAACAGCTTGGAAAATTGCAGAAAATTATGTCATAGCTTTAGAAGCTTCTGATAGGCTAATTGACATAATTTGAGTAAATTGGAGGTGTACATGGGGATGTATTTAAAGGCCTACCTTCCAACTCAGTGCCTCTTTGCTTGACATCGTGGGAAAATCAAAAAAAATCTGCCAAGACCTCAGAGAGAAAATTGTAGACCTCCACAAGTCTGGTTCATCCTTGGGAGCAATTTCCAAATGCGTTCTGTCTCCTAGAGAGGAACGTACTTTGTTGCGAAAAGTGCAAATCAATCCCAGAACAATAGCAAAGGACCTTGTGAAGATGCTGAAGGAAACAGGTACAAAAGTATCTGTATCCACAGTAAAACAAGTCCTATATCGAGGCTTGCAAGTCGAAGGAAACACCATCCCAAACGTGAAGCACAGGGGTGGCAGCATGATGTTGTGGGGTGATTTGCTGCAGGAGGGACTGGTGCACTTCACAAAATAGATGGCATCTTGAGGAAGGAAAATTATGTGGATATATTGATGCAACTTCTCAAGACATCAGTCAGGAAGTTTGGTCGCAAATGGGTCTTCCAAATGAACAATGACCCCAAGCATACTTCCAAAGTTGTGGCAAAATGGCTTAAGGACAACAAAGTCAAGGTATTGGAGTGGCCATCACAAAGCCCTGACCTCAATCCTATAGAACATTTGTGGGCAGAACTGAAAAACCGTGTGTGAGCAAGGAGGCCTACAAACCTGACTCAGTTACACCAGCTCTGTCAGGAGGAATGGGCAAAAATTCACCCAACTTATTGTGGGAAGCTTGTGGAAGGCTACCCGACACGTTTGACCAAAGTTAAACAATTTAAAGGCAATGCAAACAAATACTAATTGAGTGTATGTAAACTTCTGACCCATTGGGAATGTGATGAAAGAAATAAAGCTGAAATAAATCATTCTCTCTACTATTATTCTGACATTTCACGTTCTTAAAATAAAGTGGTGATCCTTACTGAGCTAAGACAAGGAATTTATACTAGGTTTAAATATATGTGAAGAATTGTGAAAAAATGAGTTTAAATGTATTTGGCTATGGTGTATGTAATCTTCCGACTGTAGGTATTCCTCTTGTCCAGATAGGGATAGGGCAGTGTGCAGAGTGATGGCGATTGCATTGTCTGTGGATCTATTGGGGCGGTAAGCAAATTGAAGTGGGTCTAGGGTGGCAGGTAAGGTAGAGGTGACTAGTCTCTCAAAGCACTTCAAGATGACAGAGGTGAGTGCTACGGGGCGATAGTCATTAAGTTCAGTTATCTTTGCCTTCTTGGGTACAAGAACAATGGTGGCCATCTTGAAGCATGGGGGACAGCAGACTGGGATAGGGAGAGATTGAATATGCCCGTAAACACACCAGCCAGCTGGTCTGCGCATGAACACAAATTGCTCCTCTCCCTCATACCCACTGTCACTGAGAGGATTGCTGGTTCACATAAAGCTTGTTCTCCACCACAGGAGACAGTTTACTGTTATTGATCCTGAAATGGTCGAGAGGACACCACATGCATGGAAATTAGAAGCTTAAACTGGTACTGTGTGGCTCAGTTGGTAGAGCATGGTGCTTGCAATGTGAGGGTTGTGGGTTTGATTCCCACGGTGAAAAAGTAAAATAAATTCATGCATTTATTGCTGTATGTCTCTGGAAAATATAATTTTCTGTAAATGTTAAACTCCTCTCTATCACCCTTTCTTTCTCTCCTTCCTCTTACTGTCTCTCTCTCCCTCCCTCCATCTGTCTCTCTCCCTTACTCTCCCATCTTCCTTCTCTCCATCGTCATGTTATCCTCAGTGGAGCAGAAAGTGTACCATTGTTTAAAACCCCAGCACACAACAATAGACCGGCCACTGTAGTTCAATCAGAGCCTAGCTAAAGATTATAGTTCAGTATTGTTACCCGCTTCCCGCTTAATGAACAGAGGCGCATTGTAAATCCTTTTGTCGGCTGTAAAATGAGCTCCCTAATCTTGTTAATGGTCTTTTTCTCTTTCTTTAGGACCGGTTTGTTGTACACAGAAGAGGTTTTTAAAAAGAGAGGATTTCAGCGGGGCCTAAACACTGGCTTAGAGAACAATGGGAGATGCCTCTTTTCTCATCTATTTGTGCTAACAACGTGCGACTGTGTTAGAAAAGTCTACCGTAGGGGTGTGATACTGAGGGTAATGATGTTCGATGCATTGGGGGAAATGGAGTGAGGAGGGAGGGAGGTGGAGTGTCGGAATATGATTCTGCTAATATAATTTTTTTCAACATTTGGCAGGACGATAGGAAAACACTAAGTTGTGCTGTTCAGATCCGCGCTGGAGGCCATATTGGTATTTTCTCAACATTTAAGGTCATAGGAGGAAAAAGCATGCATGATTAATTGGAAAATGTAAAAAAAAAAACTTGTTTCTGCAGGTGGTATTAAAAAATAGCCTCATCCTGCTGTTGTATTTAGCTGCGGTGGAGCAAAGAAGAAAGTGTCTGCAGTCATCGTCTCAGATCCTATTCCTTACAGAATGGCAGTTGAGTCCCAAATGGGATCGTATTCCCTATATAGTGCACTACTTTGGACCAGGACCCATTGGGCTTTGGTTAAAATAAGTGCACTATATTTGGAATACAGTGACATTTGGGACTCCTTCGGCATCAGAGGAGCTTCTTGTGTGTGTGTGTGCTTTTGTGCACGTGTGTGTGCGTTACCTCTGCCTACTGAGTCATAGTTAATATTAGGAAATCAATAAATTGAAATAAATTCATTAGGCCCTAATCTATGGATTTCACATTACTGGGGAGCCACGCCCAGCCAATCAGAATGAGTTTCTTTCCCACAAAATGTCTTTATTACAGACAGCAATACTCCTCAGTTTCATCAGCTGTCCAGGTGGCTGGTCAAAGAATGGCGCCGGAGGGGATGGCTGCCGTTTTACGTGCTCCTAACCAACTGTGCTATTTTGTATTTTTCCATTCCTTGTAACTTATTTTGTACGTAATGTTGCTGCTACCATCTCTTATGACGGAAAATAACTTCTCACCTCGAACTAGACAAAGATTTTCTCTTTAACGAGTCCGGCGCAAAGGATGTACTGCTTTTTCTGGAACGGGCCCAAATCCCCATCATTTGCGTGAAGAAAAGACGGAGAAAAAGGGGGCGGAGGTCGGGCTTCCTTCTGAGAATTCGTAGGCGAGTGAGTGAAGCCCCTGGATAACAAAATGGATGAGCTCTGATCAAGGATATCCTACTAACGGGACATTCAAAACTGTAATATATTATGTTTCAATGAGTCGTGGCTGAACGACGACATGGATAACATACAGCTGGCGGGGTTTTCGGTACATCGGCAAGATAGAACAGCTGCCTCCGGTAAGACAAGGGGTGGCAGTCTGTGTCTATTTGTAAGTAACAGCTGGTGCACAAAATATAATATTAAGGAAGTCTCAAGGTTCTGCTCGCCTGAGGTAGTATCTCATGATAAGCTGTAGATCACACTATTTACCAAGAGAGTTTTCGTAGCTATCTATTTACCACCACAAACCGATGCTGGCACTAAGACGGCACTCAACGAGCTGTATAGGGCCATAAGAAAACAGGAAAATGCTCATCGAGAGGTGGCGCTCCTAGTGGCCTGGGACTTTAATGCAGGGAAAATTAAATACATTTAACCTGCTACCGTTTAACCTTCTACCAGCATGTTAAATGTGGAACCAGAGGGGGAAAAAACTCTAGACCACCTTTACTCCACACACAGAGACTCATACAAAGCTCTCCCTCGCCCTCCATTTGGCAAATCTGACCATAACTCTATCCTCCTGATTCCTGCTTACATGTACCAGTGACTCGCTCAATAAGGAAGTGGTCAGACGACTCAGATGCTAATCTACAGGACTGTCTGCTAGCACAGACTGGAATATGTTCTGGGATTCCTCCGGTGGCATTGAGGAGTACACCACATCAGTCACTGGCTTCATCAATAAGTGCATTGATGTTGTCGTCCCCACAGTACATACCCCAACCAGAAGCCATGGATTAAAGGCACCTTCCGCACTGAGCTAAAGGGCAGAAATGCCGCTTTCAAGGAGTTGGACTCTAACCTGGACATGGCAGAACTCACAAACTATTGCACTCCACACTGCCCTTTCCCACCAGGACAAAAAAGAAACCCCTATGTGACAATGCTATTCATTGACTACAGCTCAGTGTTCAACACGATAGTTCCCACAAAGCTAATCACTAAGCTAAGGAACCTGGAACTAAACACCTCCCTCTGCAACTGGATCCTGGACTTCCTTATGGGCCGCCCCCAGGTAGTAAGGGTAGGTAACAACACATCTGCTTTGCTGATCCTCAACACAGGGACCCCTCAGGGGTGCGTGCTCTTTCCCCTCCTGTATTCCCTGTTCACCCATGGCTGCATGGCCAAGCACGACTCCAACACCATCATTAAGTTTACTGATGACACAACAGTGGTAGGCCTGATCACTGACAACGATGAGGCAGCCTATAGGGAGGAAGTCAGAGACCTGGCAGTGTGGTGCCAGGATAACAACCTTTCCCTTAACGTGATCAAGACAAAGGAGATGATTGTGGACTACAGAAAAGGAGGACCGAGCACACCCCTATTCTCATCGACGGGGCTGTAGTAGAGCAGGTTGAGAGCTTTAAGTTCCTTGGTGTCCACAACACCAACAAACTATCATGGTCCAAACACTCCAAGACAGTTGTGAAGAGTGCACAACAATGCATTTTCCTCTCAGGAGACTGAAAAGATTTGGCATGGGTCCTCAGATCCTCAAAAAGTTCTACAACTGCACGATCGAGAGCATCCTGACTGGTTGCATCACTGCCTGGTATGGCAACTGCACAGCCTTTGACCGCAAAGCAATACAAAGGGTAGTGCGTACGACCCAGTAAATCACTGGGGCCAAGCTTCCTGCCATCCAGGACCTATTTACCAGGTGGTGTTAGCGGAAGGCCCAAAAAATTGCCAAGAACTCCAGCCATCCTCGTCATAGACTATTCTCTCTGCTACCACACGACCAGCGGGACCGCAGCGCCAAGTCTAGGTCAAAAAGGCTTCTTAACAGCTTCTACCCACAAGCCATAAGACTCTTGAACAGGTAATCAAATGGCTACCCAGACTATTTGCATTGTTCCCACCCCACATGTTTATGCTGCTACTACTCTCTATTTATTATCCATGCATAGTCACTTTACCTCTGCCTACATGTGCTGTACATATTACCTCAACTAACCGGTGCACCCACACATTAACTCCCTCTATATAGCCTCGCTACTGTTATTTTATTGTTGCTCCTTAATTATGTGTTATATAAAAATAAATAAAACTGCGTTGTTGAATTCGGCTCATGAGACAAATACAATTTAATTTGGTCTCAGACGATCCCGCAGGTGAAGAAGCATGATGTGGTGGTCCTGGGCTGGTGTGGTTACACGTGTTCTGCAGTTGTGAGGCCAGTTGGATGGACTGACAAATTCTCTAAAATTACATTGTAGGCAGCTTATGGTAGAGATCTTAACATTCAATTATCTGGCAACAGCTTTGGTGGACATTCCTGCAGTCAGCATGTCAAGTGCACACTTCCTCAACTTGAGACACCTTTGGCATTGTGCTGTATGACAAAACTGCACATTTTAGAGTGGCCTTTTACAGAGGTGCACCTGTGTAATGACCATGCTGTTTAATCAGCTTCTTGATATGCCACACCTGTCAGGCAAAGGAGAAATTCTTACTAACAGGGATGTAAACAAATTAGTGCTCACAATTTTAGATAAATGTGCTTTTTGTGCATATGGAACATTTCTGGGATATTTTTTTTCAGCTCATGAAATATGGGGCCAACACTTTTTATGTTGAGATTTATATTTTTGTTTAGTATAAGATGGTCATACTATGGATCATTTAACTATTTGAGTTTTAATTTTAGTACTGTTTTAGGTATAAAAAATATATATATTTTGTTGCTTTAGGTTCAGTGAGATGCATCTGAGATTTCTTCATAAGTATTCACAGAACGTTCCTTCTGTACACAAGCAGTTTAACAGTGCCTACAATGTAATGCGTTGCCTTTAGTCTACAAACATACCTTGGGTAAAATCTATACATTTGATATAACAGAAAATACCCACTATAACCATTTTAATGGCATAGGAAAAGAGAAGAAAAAAAAGTCTCCGTATGCTTCAAGAATAGATCAACATGTAATTTTACCTTTATTTAACTAGGCAAGTCAGTTAAGAACAAATTCTTATTTTCAATGACAGCCTAGGAACAGTGGGTTAACTGCCTTGTTCAGGGGCAGAACATCAGATTTTTACCTTGTCAGCTCGGAGATTTGATCTTGCAACCTTTCGGTTACTAGTCCGGCGCTCTAACCACTAGGCTACCTGCCGTCATACATCCTTCAGATTGAGACATTGTCCAGAAAACGTGTTTAAATATCCTTTGCACTATTGGTGGAATGGTCAAGCTGTTTTAAATGGTTAAAATATTGATCTGTTGATGAAGAATCAATAATAAAGCAGTAAGCTATACACGCAAAATAATTAATTAACAATGAACCACCTATGAATAAACAAAGAAAGAGTAATGGTTTAACAATAACAGTTTGAAAACAGTGATTGATCATTATGATACACAGGATAAGTCTTTAGTCAATGTTCAAACAAGCTGCACTATTTAATTTAATTGTTATTTAATTATTTTGTAAATTGGTAAAAATGGGCATAGATGGTTAAACTGTTTACATACATGACAGCCAATTGGTAGCTTAATAATTTAAGTAATGTACTTCAATTGTAACGCTGATTAAGTGTGGAGGGAAGTCAGTCTGCTTCATAAGAAGAACCACAGTGCCATAGGATCAATCAACTTTTTGCCACCAGAGGGAGGACATGAGCTGTCCAAGTGGTAGATAGAAAAAGGGAAGGGGTCTGAATGCTTTCCCAAATGCACAATAAATGTTTCTGAATTATTTTATTAAAAGGGGCACCATTATGGGTTGTATATAGATTAAATTATTTAATTAACTATATCAGTAGTTAACATATATCATTAATCCTATTTCAACAATAGTCTTAATCAACAGTCAATTTACTATATTATCATTCTGAACAGTCGTCAAGCTCTGGTTCCTCAAGAACCAAATTGCTCGCAAATGAACTCAATTCCACAAATAATTCATTCAAGGCTTTATTTACTAGACTAAATAAGTTGGAAATTAGGTAGTTAACAGATACAGTATAAAGGCAGGATATAATGGGATACAACACAGTGATTGAGGTGACAGTCTCCACAGGTTAATATGAATAGCTTCCGTACTCAACTCAGACAAATACAATGAATAACACATGCACAGAACTTTGAGAATGATATGATCTTATTAATTGAAAGTGAAAATGTGAGAGGCTACACCGACACAGGCTTTCACAACCGCAAAATTATAGCAAGCTTCACTAACCAGGAATAGACAATGAACTAGACTATCTGTTAGCATCCAAATGTAGACAATACCGGGACAGTATTGGCCATGGATTCGTACATTAGACCTGCTGTCTTACAATTATGTTACACACACAACGGCACTTTCATAGGCTATGAATAATGTAACAGGGCAAATTAATTGTATGTCGTTGTTGCCTCTCAGTGGGATTCCGTTAGGATGGGATAAGTGGTTGGAGGATAGTTGTCCCAGTCTCTCACTAGTGGAGCTGAGGCCAGCAGGCCGGAGTAGTTCACTGCCGAAGGTGAGATACAGTGATTCCTCAATTAAAGGTTTTGAGCTTGTACCGCTACTGTTTGTGGTAGATGGTGGAAGATTGCACCACACTATGACAAGGGGGAGTTAGAACGCCTATCTCTGGGTAGTCTAAACTGTGGCACAAATTGACTATCTTTTCATAAATTAATGGAGGTGTGAATGTTTGAGTCCAAGAGTCTCTCTTCTCTGGCACTAGAGTTCTGCATCAGGCAAAAAACGAAATTGAGAGAGAACTTGGGTAAATACAACGGCGCAATTACACTTGACATGTGGACTAACGATTTTCGAAAAATAGGCACGGTGGGCTTTTGGTTTCTCTCCCTCTAAAAACAGAACTGAAAAAGTGTGTGCAGGCAAGGAGGCCTACAAACCTGACTCAGTTACACCAGCTCTGTCAGGAGGAATGGGCAAAAATTCACCCAAGTTATTGTGGGAAGCTTGTGGAAGGCTACCAGAAACGTTTGACCCAAGTTAAACAATTGAAAGGCAATGCTACCAAATTACTAATTGAGTGTATGTAAACTTCTGACCCACTGGGAATGTGATGAAAGAAATGAAAGCTGAAATAAATAATTCTCTCTACTATTATTCTGACATTTCACATTCTTAAAATAAAGTGGTGATCCTAACTGACCTTAGACAGGTCATTTTTACTAGGTTTAAATGTCAGCAATTGTGAAAAACTGAGTTTAAATGTATTTTGCTAAGGTGTATTTAAACTTCCGACTTCAACTGTATACTTAAAAACTGAAAATCAACCAATGTCAGCCTTTAAATGCTTTTATTATCCAAATGTTAGAAGTGCGTGTGGGCGGCAGAGAGAAACAAAATGGTGCAGTTTGAGGCCGTGTGGAGGCGCTGGAGATGGGGGTGTGAGCAGGAGGGTCCTGGCAGGTGTGATGTAGTTATCGTTTTTATGTGTATGTTTTGTATTGTCTAAAAACGTAAAATATATATTTTTTTATTCATAAAATTACAAACTTGCAACACACATCTGATTATTCATTGTGAATAGGATTTACATTCTTCATTGTTGTCACGTTTCTCTTCCGAGGGAACAGACAAAGACGCAGCGATGTAGCCAGAATACATATTTAATGATAACAAGGGAACGAGACGGAACAAAACAATAAACGGAGAACGTAACGACGAACATAACTGACAATACAAAACCAGCTATGAACATACAATAACCCACGAACCCAGAGTGAAACCTACTAACCTAAATATGGTTCCCAATTAGAGACAACGACACACAGTTGCCTCTAATTGGGAACCATTACCCAACATAGATCTATGACACCTAGAACAAACAAAACCCTACACCAAGACAAAACCAAAACGCTCCAGCCTGTAATCTCGGGCCTGGGCGTTAGTACTCCCAAAGACTCCGGACGCGCCGAAAAGTCTGTGGGGGAGGTCTTCGGGTGGGTCCCTTCGTCCCAGGTGGGGGCTCCGGTGCTGGCCGTGCTGGTCTGACATCCTGAACCGGAGGCCCTGGACCATCTCCTGGAACTCTGGTGCGTGGAGTTGGAACTGGCCTTACCGGACCCACGATGCTCACGGGGACTCTGGTACGTGGAGCAGGAACTGGCCGTACTGGACTCATGTTGCTTACTAGAACTCGGGTGCGTGGAGCAGGAGCTGGTCGTACAGGACTCGTGATGTTCACTGGAACTCTGGTGCGGGGAGCAGGAACTGGTCGTACCGGACTCGTGATGCTCACTGGAACTCTGGTGCGTGGAGCAGGAACTGGCAGTACTGGACTCGTGATGCTCACTGGAACTCTGGTGCGTGGAGCAGGAACTGGCAGTACTGGACTCGTGCTGCTCACTGGAACTCTGGTGCGTGGAGCAGGAACTGGTCGTACCGGACTCGTGCTGCTCAATGGAACTCTGGTGCGTGGAGCAGGAACTGGCAGTACCGGACTCGTGCTGCTCACTGGAACTCTGGTGCATGGAGCGGGAACAGGCCGAACTGGGCTCTCTAAGCGCACGGGGAGCTTGGTGCGCGGAGCCGGAACAGGACGTGCTGGACTCTCGGAGCGCACGGGGAGCTTGGTGCGCGGAGCCGGAACAGGACGTGCTGGACTCTCGGAGCGCACGTGGAGCTGGGTGCGCGGAGCAGGGACTGGACATGTAGAAACCACTACACGGACTGGGATCTTGGAACACGGAACTGGAATCTTGGAACACGGAACTGGAATCTTGGAACGTGGAACAGGGATCTTGGAACGTGGAACAGGGATCTTGGAACGTGGAACAGGGATCTTGGAACGTGGAACAGGGATCTCGGAACGTGGAACAGGGATCTCGGAACGTGGAACAGGGATCTCGGAACGTGGAACAGGGATCTCGGAGCGTGGAACAGGGATCTCGGAGCGTGGAACGGGGATCTCGGAGCGTGAACGGGATCTCGAAGCGTGGAACGGGATCTCGGAGCGTGAACGGGATCTCGGAGCGTGGAACAGGGATCTCGGAGCGTGGAACAGGGATCTCGGAGCGTGGAACAGGGACTGGACGTGTAGAAACCTCCACCCGGACTGGGGACCTGATATGGAGAGCCGACCCCATACCTCCAGCTAGCTCACTAACCCTGGCCTCACGGGTGAGTGGAGCTGGAATCTCTCGGACTGGGCTGTGGGTTCGTACCGGAGATTCTGCCCGTAGGACCACAGGATAACTTGGTCCCAAAAGGCGCACTGGAGGCCTGGCTCGCAGAGCTGGCACCACTCTCCCAGGTAGCACACAGACCTCGGCCCGACCAATGAGTGACGCTGGGATCTCTCGCACTGGACTGTGGACACGTACCGGAGACACCGCACGCAGAACCGGGGCAGGATATCCGGGTCCCACGAGGCGCACGGGAGACTTAGCGCGCAGAGCTGGCACCACTCTACCTGGCTGAACCCTCAGTTTCGCCCGACTGATGAGTGGAGCGGGAATCTCTCGCACTGGCCTCTGAATCCGTATAGGGAAACCGTGCGCAACACTGCATAGCACGGTGTCCCTTCGGTGCGACGCCTCTCCCAACGCTCTCCACCAGGCACGAGGAGTTGGCTCAGGAGTCCCTCCTGAACCGCCAACCTCCTCGTGTGCCCCCCCCCCAAAAGTTTCTTGGGGCTGCCTTACGGACCTCCGTGCCAGGCGAGATCCGATGAGGTCCTCCCCGGTCCAGTACTCCCGGGTCTCTCGCTGCTTGGTCTTCTTTTGGTGGGTTATTCTGTCACGTTTCTCTTCCGAGGGAACAGACCAAGATGCAGAGATGTAGCCAGAATACATATTTAATGATAACAAGGGAACGAGACGGAACAAAACAATAAACGGAGAACGTAACGACGAACATAACTGACAATACAAAACCAGCTATGAACATACAATAACCCACGAACCCAGAGTGAAACCTACTAACCTAAATATGGTTCCCAATTAGAGACAACGACACACAGCTGCCTCTAATTGGGAACCATTACCCAACATAGATCTATGACACCTAGAACAAACAAAACCCTACACCAAGACAAAACCAAAACGCTCCAGCCTGTAATCTCGGGCCTGGGCGTTACAATTGTATCCACATCACAAATAATTGAACACACACAACATGAGCAGATTAAGTTGGTCAAAACATTTCTTTATTAAAGACTGTCAGAAAGAATGTTGGTACTTATTTATTTTGATCCAAAGCCATGAATGAGTGAGTCACTCAGCTTTATGCTGACAAATATAGCTTATGCTGCGAAATAGCCTACTAAATAGGCTAAGCCTAAACAAATATATTAAAATACCTAAATAAACAAATACATTTCATAAATAAATGAAGGAACTCAGTTCTTGAAAATATGGGCAACCTTTTTCCCCTCCCTATTTTCGCTGGACTCTCTTTCATTCAGTTTCTTATTCACATCAGCAAAGAAGGACTCAGTATTTCAGATACTCACTTCATATAGAGGGGCTATCACTCTTTCACACTGTGGTAAATAAAGCCAGTTTGTTATTTTGAATTATTTCTTTCTGCCCACAAATGTTCTATAGGATTGAGGTCAGGGCTTTGTGATGGCCACTCTAATACCTTGACTTTGTTGTCCTTTTTTTTGCCACAACTTTGGAAGCATGCTTGAGGTCATTGTCCATTTGGAAGACCCATTTGCGACCAAGCTTTAACTTCCTGACTGATATCTTGAGATGTTGCTTCAATATATCCACATAATTGTCTTTCCTCATGATGTCATCTATTTTATGAAGGGCACCTGCAGCAAAGCACCCCCCACAACATGATGTTGCCACCCCCCGTGCTTCACTGTTGGAATGGTGTTCTTCGGCTTGCAAGCCTCTGCCTTTTTCCTCCAAACATAACAATGGTCATTATGGCCAAACAGTTCTATTTTTGTTTCATCAGACCAGTGGACATTTCTCCAAAAAGTACGATCTTTGTCCCCATGTGCAGTTGCAAACCGTAGTCTGGCTTCTTCCTTGCTGAGCGGCCTTTCAGGTTATGTCGATATAGGACGCATTTTACTGTGGAAATAGATAATTTTGTACCGGTTTCCTCCAGCATCTTCACAAGGTCCTTTGCTGTTGTTCTGGGATTGATTTGCACTTTTCGTACCAAAGTACGTTCATCTCTAGGAGACAGAACGCGTATCATTCCTGAGCGGTATGACGGTTGCGTGGTCCCATGGTGTTTGTACTTGCGTACTATTGTTTGTACAGATGAACATGGTGCCTTCAGGCATTTGGAAATTGCTCCCAAGGATGAACCAGACTTGTGGAGGTCTACAATCTTTTTCTGAGGTCTTGGCTGATTTCTTTTGATTTTCCCATGATGTCAAGCAAAGAGTCACTGAGTTTGAAGGTAGGCCTTGAAATTCATCCACAAGTACACCTCTAATTGACTCAAATTATGTAAATTAAGCTTCTAAAGCCATGACATCATTTTATGCAATTTTCCAAGCTGTTTAAAGGCACAGTCAACTTAGTGTATGTAAACTTCTGACCCACTAGAATTGTGATACAGTGAATTATAAGTCAAATAATCTGTCTGTAAACAATTGTTGGAAAAATTACTTGTGTCATGCACAAAGTAGATGTCCTAACCGACATGCCAAAACTATAGTTTGTTAACAAGAAATTTGTGGAGTTGTTGAAATCTAGATTTAATGACTCCAACCTAAGTGTATATAAACTTCCGACTTCAACAGTTTTTTTTTCATGATGATTGACAAAAAGTATTGTCCAACCTTTAGGGTATCTCACTGCACCCTTATATGCCATGTCTGTGTGATGACATGCACAAATGAATGAATGATTGATTGATATACTGTATATTGAAGTAGGCCTTTATGCCAATAAATAAGTTACCCTAAAGCAGCATCAGTAAACAGGACTCCTAGGCCTACAGCTCCATGTCATTTCAATAACTTAGCTTCTCAAAGATGCCCTCTGGTGGTCGATCATTAATGGCAACAATGGCTGACAGTAAAATACTATGACGTCATGCACTTCAACGTGCCATACCATTCCGTAGCACACCACAACTTTTAAAGGAAGAACAACTGTACACCTGTTGTATTTGATGCATGTGACCAATACAATTTGATTTGAATCTCTCTCTCAGTCCTCAGTAAAGTAGGATGGGGTCACCGCATCCACCTAGGTCGGCCTTCTGAGGTTGAAGGTGGCTGAGCTACAGCGATGTTTGGAAGACCATTTTCACACGAAAACATCTGTAGCGTCAACGGTTTGGTATGACCAATCTATGGAAAGATGAGACTCTCACAAACATTATGGTGTACTCAGTTTGGCTCTTAGACCGCCCCATGCATCACGGCTGATCCTAACTGTTAGGCCAATTTCTATCTTGCCCTGTTTATCAAAAGTGTTGGAAAAACTTGTCAACAATCAAATGACTGGCTTTCTTGATATCTATAGTATTCTCTCTGGTATGCAATCTGGTTTCCACTCAGGTAATGGATGTGTCACTGCAACCTTAAAGGTCTCTCATCCATGTATATGCCGATGATAGTCTTATACTCTGCTGGCCCCTCTCCGGATTTTTTACAACAAAGCTTTCTTAGTGTCCAACAAGCTTTCTTTGCCCTTAACTTTGTTCTGAACACCTCCAAAACAAATGGCACTCTCCCCATTGGTGTGGTTACTACCTCTAAGGGTTTAGAGCTAGAGGTATTCACCTCATACAAGTACTTGGGAGTATGGCAAGATGGTACACTGTCCTTCTCTCAGCACATATCCTAGCTGCAGGCTAAGGTTAAATCTAGACTTGGTTTCCTTTATCATAATCACTCCTCTTTCACCCCAGCTGCCTTAACGAACCCTGATTCAGATGGCAATTTACCTCCAATGCCATAGGTTTACCTCCACTGTATTTACGTCCTACCATACCTTTGTCTGTACATTATGCATTTAATCTATTTTATCGCCCCCTGAAACCTGTTCTTTTTACTCTCTGTTCAGGACGTCCAAGACGACGCAGTCATTATAGCCTTTAGCCGTACCCTTATCCTACTCCTCCTCTGTTCCTCTGGTGATATAGAGGTTAATCCAGGCCCTGCAGTGCCTAGCTCCACTCCTATTCCCCAGGCGCTATCATTTGTTGACTTCTGCAACCGTAAAAGCCTTGGTTTCATGTATGTTAACATTAGAAGCCTCCTCCCCAAGTTTGTTTTATTCACTGCTTTAACACACTCTGCCAACTCGGATGTCCTAGCCGTGTCTGAATCCTGGCTTAGAAAGACCACCAATAACGCTGAAATGTCCATACCTAACTACAACATTTTCAGACAAGATAGAACGGCCAAATGGGGCTGTGTTGCTATCTACTACCGCTTGCTATAGACCACCCTCTGCCCCCAGCTGTGCTCTGGACACCATATGTGAACTGATTGCCCCCCATCTATCTTCAGAGTTTGTGCTGCTAGGGGACCTAAACTGGGACATGCTTAACACCCCGGCCATCCTACAATCTAAGCTTGATGCCTTAAACTTCACACAAATCCTAATTGAACCTACTAGGTACAATCCCAAAGCCGTAAACACGGGCTCCCTCATAGATGTCATCTTAACTAACTTGCCCTCCAAATACACCCCTGCTGTTTTCAACCAAGATCTCAGCGATCACTGCCTCATTGCCTGCATCCGTAATGGGTTTGCGGTCAAAAGATCTCCCCTCATTACTGTTAAACGTTCCCTAAAACACTTCAGCGAGCAGGCCTTTCTAATCGACCTGGCCCAGGTATCCTGGAAGGATATTGACCTCATCCCATCAGTAGAGGATGCCTGGTTGTTCTGTTAAAAGTGCCTTTCTCACCATCTTAAATAAGCATGCCCCATTCAAGAAATTTAGAACCAGGAACAGATATAGCCCTTGGTTCTCTCCAGACCTGACTGCCGCCCTTGACCAGCACAAAAACATCCTGTGGCGTTCTGCATTAGCATCGAACAGCCCCCGTCATATGCAACTTTTCAGGGAAGTCAGGAACCAATATACACTGGCAGTTAGAAAAGCCAAGGCTTTGGCTGTTCGATGCCTCCTCCTGTAACAAAAACTCTAAAAAGTTCTGGGACACTGTAAAGTCTATGGAGAATAAGAGCACCTCCTCCCAGCTGCCCACTGCACTGCAGAAAGCAGCTGCGGTCATCCCCCTCTTCAAAGGGGGTGACTCTCTTGACCCAAACTGCTACAGACCTATATCTATCCTACCCTGCCTTTCTAAGGGTTTTGAAAGCCAAGTTAACAAACAAATTACCGACCATTTCGAATCCCACCGTACCTTCTCCGCTATGCAATCTGGTTTCATGGCTGGTCATGGGTGCACCTCAGCCACGCTCAAGGTCCTAAATGACATCATAACCGCCATCAATAAGAGACAGTAGTGTGCAGCTGTTTTCATTGATCTGGCCAAGGCTTTTGACACTGTTTCACCAACTACATCTCCGATAGAGTTCAGTGTGTCAATACAGAGGGCCTGTTGTCCGGGCCTCTGGCAGTCTCTATGGGGGTGCCACAGGGTTCAATTCTCGTCAATGATGTCGCTCTTGCTGCAGGTGAGTCTCTGATTCACCTCTACGCAGACGACACCATTCTGTATACTTCTGGCCCCTCTTTGGACACTGTGTTAACTACCCTCCATACGAGCTTCAATGCCATACAACTCTCCTTCCGTGGCCTACAACTGCTCTTAAACGCAAGTAAAACTAAATGCATGCTCTTCAACCGACCGCTGTCCGCACCTGTCCCCCCGTCCAGCATCATTACTCTGGACGGTTCTGTCTTAGATTATGTGGACAACTACAAATAGGATTTTGTAGGATTTTTTATGAATTTATTTGCAAATTATGGTGGAAAATAAGTATTTGGTCACATACAAACAAGCAAGATTTCTGGCTCTCACAGACCTGTAACTTCTTCTTTAAGAGGCTCCTCTGTCCTCCACCCGTTACCTGTATTAATGGCACCTGTTTGAACTTGTTATCAGTATAAAAGACACCTGTCCACAACCTCAAACAGTCACACTCCAAACTCCACTATGGCCAAGACCAAAGAGCTGTCAAAGGACACCAGAAACAAAATTGTAGACCTGCACCAGGTTGGGAAGACTGAATCTGCAATAGGTAAGCAGCTTGGTTTGAAGAAATCAACTGTGGGAGCAATTATTAGGAAATGGAAGACATACAAGACCACTGATAATCTTCCTCGATCTGGGGCTCCACGCAAGATCTCACCCCGTGGGGTCAAAATGATCACAAGGACGGTGAGCAAAAATCCCAGAACCACACGGGGGGACCTAGTGAATGACCTGCAGGGAGCTGGGACCAAAGTAACAAAGCCTACCATCAGTAACACACTACGCCGCCAGGGACTCAAATCCTGCAGTGCCAGACGTGTCCTCCTGCTTAAGCCAGTACATGTTCAGGCCCGTCTGAAGTTTGCTAGAGAGCATTTGGATGATCCAGATGAGGATTGGGAGAATGTCATATGGTCAGATGAAACCAAAATATAACTTTTTGGTAAAAACTCAACTCGTCGTGTTTGGAGGACAAAGAATGCTGAGTTGCATCCAAAGAACACCATACCTACTGTGAAGCATGGGGGTGGAAACATCATGCTTTGGGGCTGTTTTTCTGCAAAGGGACCAGGACGACTGATCCGTGTAAAGGAAAGAATGAATGGGGCCATGTATTGTGAGATTTTGAGTGAAAACCTCCTTCCATCAGCAAGGGCATTGAAGATGAAACGTGGCTGGTCTTTCAGCATGACAATGATCCCAAACACACCGCCCAGGCAACGAAGGAGTGGCTTCGTAAGAAGCATTTCAAGGTCCTGGAGTGGCCTAGCCAGTCTCCAGATCTCAACCCCATAGAAAATCTTTGGAGGGAGTTGAAAGTCCGTGTTGCCCAGCGACAGACCCAAAACATCACTGCTCTAGAGGAGATCTGCATGGAGGAATGGGCCAAAATACCAGCAACAGTGTGTGAAAACCTTGTGAAGACTTACAGAAAACGTTTGACCTCTGTCATTGCCAACAAAGGGTATATAACAAAGTATTGAGATAAACTTTTGTTATTGACCAAATACTTATTTTCCACCATAATTTGCAAATAAATAAATAAAAAATCCTACAATGTGATTTTCTGGATTTCTTTTTCTCATTTCGTCTGTCATAGTTGAAGTGTACCTATGATGAAAATTACAGGCCTCTCTCATCTTTTTAAGTTGGAGAACTTGCACAATTGGTGGCTGACTAAATACTTTTTTGCCCCACTGTATGTGTCGAACTGCTTTGCTTTACCTTGGCCAGGTCGCAGTTGTAAATGAGAACTTGTTCTCAACTTGTCTACCTGGTTAAATAAAGGTGAAATATATATATTTTTTAAATCTCTGTATAGGCCTCACTCCCCTCCTATCTATTGCAGCCCTCATCCTCCACATACAACACCCAATCTGCCAGTCTTTCTGTTCCCCAAAGCACACACATCCCTGGGTCGCTCCTCTTTTCAGTTTGCTGCAGCTAGCGACTGTAACGAATTAAAAAAACACTCAAAATGGGCAGTTTTATCTCCATCTCTACCTTCGTAGAAACAATCATGGACACTTTTACTGACACATGTGGCTGCTTCGTGTGATGTATAGTTGTCTTTATGTTTTGCCCTTTGTGCTGTTGTCTTTGTCCAACAATGTTTGTACCATGTTTGTGCTGCTAGCATTTTGTGCTGCTGCCATGTTGTGTTGCTACTGTGTTGTCATGTTGTGTTGCTACTATTTTGTTGTCATGTGTTGCTGCCATGCTGTGTTGTCTCAGGTCTCTCTTTATGTTGTGTTATGGTGTCTCTCTTGTAGTGATGTGTGTTTTGTTCTACATTTTTATATTTAATCCCCAGTCCCTGCATGACCCCTTTTTGGCAAGAAATTTTGCTTAATTAATTTGATTATTATTATAGGGTTTCTGTTTGTATGCAATGGAAAATATGGCGCAGTACAACCTAAAGGTCATGAGTGGGCTACAGTACTAAGAGCCGTAGTAACTTTAATAATTCTAAATTAATTAATAATAATAATCGCTTTGTTTAAAAAATAACAATATTTTGGAGATGCTTTCATTTTCAAATAACCTAAAGTGAGTGAGAAAAAGGCCATTATCGAAATGGGGTGAGACACTGTTACTAATTTGTAAATAAAGCCAGTTTGTTATTTAGAATTATTTATTTCTGTTTTTAGAGGGAGAGAAACCAAAACCATACTGTCGCCTCATGGATCTCCCCCGGTCACGGCCGGCACTGAACTTGCATCTGTAGCAACACAGTTTGCACTGTGATGCAGTGTCTTAGACCGCTATGCCACTCAGACGCTGTACAACGTGACCGGTTGGGAGTAGGCTACAGTACTACATTAAGAGCAAAAATTATTCTTACATTTACACCCCATAATTGTTCTCTTAGAATAAAAACTTTAGTGTAACAAAAGTTTTAGTACATAATACTGACGAGGAGTAACAAATAAATACGTGTGCAGGACAGAGGAATAGCAATTCTTACACTATTGTTCTAAATTCAATCCCCTTCTTCATCCTCATCATTCAGTTCACTGAAATTCAATTTTGAAGTCGTGCACAATTATCAGTTTCTATTTGGTTTATGCCGCCCATTCATTGTCAGAGACACAGTAGCGCATTGGGACCCAAAAGCATAATCAGTGCTCTAACTCCCCATTGTGCTGGTCTGGAGCAATGAAGTAGTGACGCAGGGTACCGTACCGTACGAATTGTAAAGGAGTGCCCTGTAAGTGTGAAGGAGATTGAGGTGGCAAAAGTTAGAGTGGTCAATCGAATCTCCTATGTGGAGGTGATTAAAATAATTGAGAAAACAAGTGATGCTAGTGAAGATATGGTAGTGGACGCACCAGACCCTGTAGTAAATGTTTACTGCCAGGCAAAAGATGCCCTGTGTGTAAAAAAGGTGGATTTGTGGCATTCATTGCCACAGTTATAAACTGTACGGCACAAGTTTCAAAGAAACTGGACATTATTGTGGCTGCGGCAGAAACGTTTTTGAGTACTGGTGCCGGAAGACCCGCCTTCCCAGGTTCCCCTTGAGCCTGTGTAGGGAACAGAAAAGTTGTTTGATTTAGTTTAGTTTATTTATTTAAAAAAAATGTAGTTTGGTAGTTGTTTTGGTATTTAGTTCCATTTTTTCCATCCCGTACAGTAGATGGCAGAATACACATTCAATTGTGCAATCGCCAATATACCATAGATTAAGACGAAGAAGAGCGAGAGCTGCCATTGTTTTGCTGTGTGCCAAAGAGGGATTTTAGGCTGTTTTTGGTCAAATAGACACTGCATAGTTCAGGGCCATCCTTTCCACTTTTACCTTTACTTTTTTTAGTTGGATTGTGACTTTGCATTCAGATTCTGTTGCGATGTACTTTTTCTTGGGTATTTGAAGGTTTTTTCCTTTGGATTACAAACATTACTTTGGACTTGGATTTGGACTTCCATTCGAGTCCACCTGTTGTAAATTCAATTGATTGAACATGATTTGGAAAGGCACACACCTGTCTATATAAGGTCCAACAGTTGACAGTGCATGTCAGAGCAAAAACCAAGCCATGAGGTCAAAGCTCAGAGACAGGATTGTGTCGAGACACAGAACTGGTGAAGGGTGGCAAAATAATTCTGCAGCATTGAAGGTCCCCAAGAACACAGTGTTCTCCATCATTCTTAAATGGAAGAAGTTTGGAACCACCAAGACTCTTTCTAGAGCTGGCCACCGGCCAAACTGAGCAATCGATGGAGAAGGGCCTTGGTCAGGGAGGTGACCAAGAACCGTCCTGTTGGAAGGTAAACTTTCTCCCCAGTCTGAGGTACTGAGCGTTATGGGGCATTATGTGTAGATTGATGAGAGAACAAAAATATGTAATCAATTTCATAATAAGGATGTCGTAACAAACTGGAAAAAGTCAAGAGGTCTGAATACTTTTCCAAATGCACTGTATATGTAAAGATTAAATCAAGAATAGTCTGATGGGTGACTATTAGCCTATCACATGTGAATTATATATTATCACTTGTGAATGATGCCCAGCATAAGGCAAGAAGCAATGCCAATTTTGTTTTATTAAGCACATGAATCTGCTTTACCAAGGGTTTAGAGCCTAACGGTCATGCATAAGCAGCACGTGAGTTTCAAGATTGGGGAAGATGCACCTTTTATTATAAAATCATTATCGCATTTGCGGTCACTTTTGATAATGGAACATTCACGCTTATAGCCTACTGCCGTGTGCGCATTGCTGCGTTTTTAATGGGAAGAAATAGCCTAATAGTCTAGTAATATTTTAAGCTAAACTTTATGATCTGTTGCATCAGCCTCATTGCATACAACAGGTGTTTTGATGCTTGTGGTTGTATTAATTTGACTATGTTTGGAATATCTATTTATTTATATATGTCTTCACTTGTAGCATGTGAGAAAGACCCGATCACGTGATGGAGAGCCATGTGAGTGAGAAAACCTTTGGAGAAAGCAGCACCCTGGGAGAATGGAATTATCATTATTATAGGGTTGAGTAACCGGTTGGTAACTGGCTAGTGATGGCTATTTAACAGTCTGATGGCTTTGAGATGGGTGTTTTTAGTCTCTTGGTACCAGCTTTTATGCTGCTGTACTAACCTCGCCTTCTGGATGGTAGCAGTGTGAACAGGCTGTGGCTATGGTGGTTGATGTCCTTGATCTTTTTTGCCTTCCTGTGACATCGGGTGCTGTAGGTGTCCTGGAGGGCAGGCAGCGTGCCCCTGGTGATGTGTTGGGCAGTGATGTGTACGCTAAGGAATGCTATAGGGCAGTGTGCAGTGCGATGGCGATTGCATTGTCTGTGGATTTATTGGGGTGTTATGCAAATTGAAGTGGGTCTAGGTTGTCAGGTAAGGTAGAGGTGATTTAATCCTTACCTAGCCTCTCAAAGCTTTTCCTGATGACAGAAGTGAGTGCTACATGGCGATAGTAATATAGTTCAGTTACCTTTGCTTTCTTGGGTACAGGAACAATGGTTGGAGATCTTGAAGCAACAGTGAACACTCCAGAGCATGCGCAGACCAAATGGCTGAAGACGCAGCTAGGGATACCATCTGGGACGGCAGCCTTGTGAAGGTTAACACGTTTAAATGTCTTACTAACATTGGCCACGGAGAACGAGAGCCCACAGTCCTTGGGAGCGGGACACGTTGGTGGCACTATGTTATCCTCAAAGCGTGCGAAGAAGGTGTTTAGCTTGTCCAGGAGCAAGACGTCGGTGTCCTTTACGTGGCTGATTTCCCCTTTGAAATCCTTGATTGTCTGCTACATACGTCTCATGTCTGATTCTTTGAATTGCGAATCCACTTTTGTCTCTGTACTGACATTTTGCCTGTTTGATTTCCTTACGGAGGGAATAACTACACTGTTTGTATTCAACCATATTCCCAGTCACCTTGCGTGAATGCTGCCATCTATCCACGGTTTCTGGTTTGTGTAGGTTTTAATAGTCACAGTGGGAACAACATCCCCTGTTAAAATCCCCAGCTACAATACATGCGGCCTCAGGATATGTGGTTTCCAGTTTGCACAAAGTCCAGTGTAGTCCCTTGAGGGCTGTCATGGTTTCAGCTTGAGGGGGAATATGCATGGCTGTGACTATAACCAAAGAGAATTCTCTTGGGAGGTAATCCAAGGCATTTGATTGTGAGGTATTCTAGGTCGGGTGAACAAAAGGACGAGTTTCTATGTCATCACACCATGAGTAGTTAATCATGAAACATACATTTCTTCTTCTCGTAGAGTTCTTTATTCCTGTCTGTGTGATGTACTGAGAAACCAGCTGGCTGTTTGGACGGGGACAGTATATCCGGAGAGAGCCATGATTCTGTGAAAGAGTATGTTACAGTCCCTGATGTCTCTCTGGAAGGAGATCCTCGCCCTGAGCTCATCTACTTCATAGTCCAGAGACTGAACATTAGCGAGTAATATATTTCGGAAGCCGTGGATTGTGTACATGCCTCCTGAGTTGGACTAGAAGTCCACTCCGAATGCCTCTTCTCTGCTGGGGCGTCTTGGAGCAGCCTCTGGGATAAGTTCATTTGCCCTGAGGGGAACAAACAAAGTATCCAATTCGGGAAAGTCGTATTCCTGGTCGTAATCATGATAAGTTACCGCCGCTCTGATAGCCAAAAGTTAATTCCGGCTGTGTGTAATAACACAATAACTGTTCTGGGTTAATGTATGAAATAACACACCAAAAAACAAACATTTGAAATTGTTTATTTTTACATTGGTAAAAGGTAGAGACTCATGGTATATCATACACTGCATCATACACTGCATTTTTGAGGAACAATGGGAAAGTAATTCTGCTTTGAAAGTTGATAAACTTGTGAACTCACTTTTGAGAAAAGGGCCTTTGAATCTTTTGGTACCTACTGGAGAGCTCTCCTTTGTCTTCACCCATTCAGCATTGTTTACACCTTCTTAAACCAGCTCCACCCATCTCTAAGGATTCACATGTGAGGTCATGTTCTAAACAGTGAGTAGTGTAATAAAGATTAAGACTAAAAGTGGTAGTAGCCTACAATAAGGAAAAATTCCAGGTAAACAGAAAGTGTCCAGATAAAAATATTTTACAAGTATTAGAAGAAAAAGTATTGAATTGTCATACTTGAGTAAAAGTAAAGATACCTTAATAGAAAATGACTGAAGTAAAAGTCACCCAGTAAAATACTACTTGAGTAAAAGTCTAAAAGTATTTGGTTTAAAAAATACTTAAGTAACAAAATTAAATGGAATTGCTAAAATGTACAAGTATAAATCATTTCAAATTCCTTATATTAAACCAGACGGACCAATTGTATTTTTTTGCCAGGCGCACACTCCAAAACTCCAAAAGACATAATTTACAAAAAAAACATTTGTGTTTAGTGAGTCTGCCAGATCAAATGCAGTAGGGATGACCAGGGATGTTCTCTTGATAAGTGTGTGAATTGGACAATTTTCCTGTCAAAATGTACTTTTGGGTGTCAGGGAAAATGTATGGAGGAAGTAAATATAACATTATTTTCTTTAAGAATGTAGTAAAAGTAAAAGTTGACCAAAAAATAAATAGTGAAGTAATGTACAGATACCCCCAAAAAATACTTAAGTAGTACTTTAAAGTATTTTTACTGAAGTACTTTACACCACTGCGCAAATGCCTTCACACCAGTACATTAGCATACTTTATATACTGTTACACACGCACTTATCACATAGTATTCCATACATAAGTTAAGGCCATGCATCCTGAGTTGAAACCTGAGTGAGGTGCACATGACCAGTAAATAAACAGAAGCATGTGCCATTTATTTATGTGGTGGACACTTGATACGGTCACATGATATTGTTGTGGTATGTCACAAAATCATGTTACGACCACACATATCAATAATAATTTTATATATCAATATTTTGCTAAGTCTTGCCAAGTGGATGGTCTCTACAGAAGGTGTAAACGGTACAGCCAAATGGTTGCTTGCATAGTAGTAATATCAGAAATATAAATAAATATTTGAATAGAGGCACTGCAGATATTGCTGATGACTGGTTCGTCCAAACCACGCATGAACAAGGGAATCTACATTTGTGGAGAGCCTGATCTGTCCTGCCCTTGACTTTGGTGCAGGGCATGTGATGTCCATAGCCTCTTCACCGCAAAACTCCCTGATCTTCTCAAAAAGATAGGTTTGTCTAGCTGTGTCCAGTCCAGGGCGTGCTTGTACAGACAGACCATCTATGGGAGGAATAATGTCAGCGTTGCGCAGCAGCTGAAACCTGGTCCCGACTGAGTCCGAATGCTCCTTAGCGACAACAACACCAGGCTCCAGAGCATGTAAAACAGGGTATAACAACAACAAAAAATCACAAGACATTACAACCTTGCACAACATCAATTCACCTCCAAAGTTTATATAGTAAGAATAACTTCATACAATGCAATGAAAATGATTTTCACCAGCACCGCATAATCCTCCAGTCCAACCAGCTGTGGGATGTTGACCTCTGTCACAGTGCTGTCGATCACAACACCAGCAATCTCAGGCAGTGTTCACTCTGGTCTTTCGGAAGTGCTGCTTGATGAGGCCAAAGCACCAGTCGGGGGGAAACTTGGTGTGGCCTGTGATCAGGAAGTAAAGGTCCAGACTGTGGTGGAGCTTGTGCATGGTCCGCCAGCCACAATACCAGAGCACAAACGTATTCTTTTGGCCACTGCAGTTATCACAATTCAGGTCCACACGTGTTTCCCCAACTTCCCCAATGGTGCGTATAGTTGATGACTGCGCTGCTGCCTTTGCTGGATGACATGCCTTCATCAATCAAGTAGTTGACTTGTTGTGGTATTACTTCACAGCAGACACCAAACAAGCCACTCTTGCATGGTGCTAAAAAGTTGATGGGACCTGGCTGCACAGGGTCAGAAGGATAGTGCACCAGCAAACAACAAAAGAACAGTAAGATAATTTACAATTAATTGTCTTACCCCTGTCTGTCTTTACAAAGCGCAGTGAAAGGTATTAGCCTGCTTCCCATATATATATATATATATATATATATATATATATATATCCATCTATGTCCTTAATCAGTATAAAGGAGGAAATGTAGCTTACTTGTTGAGTAAAATCAAAGCTGTAATGCATCCTGATGTTTTTGCTTGCTGGTTCAGTAGGGGCCCCCAGAGACA
Organism: Brachymystax lenok tsinlingensis; assembly: GCA_030435695.1. NCBI lineage: Eukaryota > Metazoa > Chordata > Actinopteri > Salmoniformes > Salmonidae > Brachymystax > Brachymystax lenok. The sequence continues at coordinate 5,313,924 of CM059800.1, forward strand.
ACTGCAGGTCTTGACAGGTGGTCTTGCAGTCAGCAACCATCTTCTGGTAGACAGACCGCTCACTCTGAACAAGCAGGAGATGCTGCTCTTGCTTCATCAGCTTGGCTGACTTAACAGCTTCTGGAAAATACAGAAATAATGTGAGATCAATAAAACTAGTGCCAATCATGTTGGAGTGTTGTCATCGATTCTTTGTAGAGACGCCACATCTTTTGCCACATAGGATGGCAGCAGCTTTCCCCCAAAGTGTTTGTGTCCTGGGTGGCATCCTGGTAATACTATTGCATTATCGTCTGCATAGTTGCTGATGAAGTTCACCACTCGCTGCAAGTCCTCATGCTTCAGGTGTAACCTGTGCTTGATTGGGCCAGCTCTTTTTGATGGGAGGCATTAGACCATTCTCCTTGTATGACCGGTAGAGGAGAGTCTGGCGTGGTCCACCTGATGCTGAAAGACAAAATCCAGATACAAATATTTTAGCATTATTATACAACAGACGTGAAATGGCATTCTGAGATAACATCAGTACACACAGTTCATCAAACGTCAGCTAGCTAGCTAACAGAAAGCTTTAACTTGGGGTCTTTTGTTTAGACATGTATCTAGCCAGCTAAACAATTAACCATAATCACAAACCATAGAGCACTAGCAATACAAACTGAATGTCATCGCTAGCTAAAGTTAACAAAATAGGTTAAATGTTAGCTAGCCATAACTAGCAATGCGAAATGGCATTCCGCAGTAAACATCACTAGAGTAACACACACAGTCAATACACATAAGTTAATGTTAACTAGCAAGCCAGCCATCTAACCTCAGCTAACTTGGTATTAGCTAGCTAAACGATAGCTAGCTAAACAATGAACTACAATCCCACACTATAGAGTACTAGCAATACAAACCGATTGTCATAGCTAGCTAAAGTTAACCAAATATAGTAGGTTCAATGTTAAGTCAAGTCAGCCATCGTACTTCAGCTAGCTAGCTAACAGCTGCTTTGCAATGAAAACAACTTTCTGACAAAATTAGAAACGTATAATATCAAACTGTAACTAGACTCTTACTCTGTAAGTCTGTAAGTCATTGAGGACGTCAGTTCTGTATGTGAATCCATGATAACAATGACGGAAAAATCAGACTCGAGGGACAATCAAGGCGGAACAACATGTTTGTGGACGGAATTTCAAAATCTCCACATGAGATCTGTACGGAGTCTGAGGACAAAGTTACGGAAATGATCTCAGAGAAATTGAAGATGGACCACAGGATGATTGAGGTGGAGTGCGCCCACAGGACTAGAAAACCCACCACTGCCCCAGGTGACAGGCCCAGGCCGATAGTGGTCAAGTTCCTGAGGTTCAAGGACAAGGTAGCTGTTCTGGAAAGAGCCAAGAACCACCTCATGAGTTCACGTCAAGTGTACTGTTTTGGAATTTGCGCGTAACAGGGAATGCGCGCTCAGTTGTATTTCTCTTCTATTCAGCAGGTTATATTCCGTCTGAAATATTATAGTGTATATTAATTTTTAGTATTGATTACAAATGCTGTTTAACTTTTTTTTTGACAAACTTTCGTTTGTCTGCATGGATGAAAGCCTTTGGGCAGGTGCATTACTGAACACAACGCGCCAACCAAACAGAGCTATATGGATATAAAGAGAAACTTTATCGAACAAAAGGACCTTTTATTGTGTAACCTGGACGCTTTGATATGCCATCAGTGGAAGATCATCAAAGGTAGGCGATTTATTTTATGCTATTTTATGCGATTTTTGAGTTTTGTGACACCTCTGCTGGTTATGATATTATGCTAATTGAGTTTTTGAGTGGGGGTGCTGTCCTCAGACAATCAAATGTTCTGCTTTCGCCGTAAAGCCTTTTAGAAATCTGACAATGCTGTTAGATTAACAAGAGTCTAAGCTTTTGAAGGGTGTGCAGCATTTGTATAATTTTTTTTAATGTTTGAAATTAGTATTTTTGTAATTTGAATTTGGCGCTCTGCATTTCACCGGATGTTGTCAAAATCAATTAATTGATCCCTAAGATTAAACAGCTTGGAAAATTCCAGAAAATGATGTCATGGCTTTAGAAGCTTCTGATAGGCTAATTGACATAATTTAAGTCAAATGGAGGTGTACCTGTGGATGTATTTCAAGGCCTACCTTCAAACTCAGTGCCTCTTTGCTTGATATCATGGGAAAATCTAAAGAAATCAGCCAAGACCGCAGAAACAAAATTGTAGACCTCCACAAGTCTGCTTCATCCTTGGGAGCAATTTCCAAACGCCTGAAGGTACCAAGTTAATCTGTACAAACAATAGTACGCAAGTATAAACACCATGGGACCACGCAGCCGCCATACCGCTTAGGAAGAAGACGCGTTCTGTCTCCTAGAGATGAATTCCAATTTATCCCAAAGGTATTCGATGGGGTTGAGGTCAGGGCTCTGTGCAGGCCAGTGAAATTCTTCCACACTGATCTCGATAAACCATTTCTGTATGGACCTCTCTTTGTGCACGGGGGCATTATCATGCTGAAACATTAAAGGGCCTTCCCCAAACTGTTGCCACAAAGTTTGAAGCACAGAATTATCTAGAATGTCTTTGTATGCTTCACTGTAACTAAGGATCCTAGCCCGAACTATGAAAAACAGCCCACGACCATTATTCCTCCTCCACCATGCAATTGGAAGGGGTGTCCGCATAATTTTGTAATTACAGTGTTGCAAAATTATCCTTGGTGTGACCTTAAAACAATTCATTTAGCTTAGGAGAACCCCACATACACAATCGGGTGATTGTGGAGGCCAGGTCATCTGATGCAGCACTCCATCACTCTCCTGCTTGTTAAAATAGTCCTTACACAGCCTCGAGGTGTGTTTTGAGTCATTGTTCTGTTGAAAAACATATGATAGCCCCACTAGGCGTAAACCAGATGGCATGGCGCATTACTGAAGAAATGCTGTGGTAGCCATGCTGGTTAAGTGCGCCTTGATTTCTAGAAATCATAGACAGTGTCACCAGTGAAGACCCATCACACCTCCTCCTCCATGCTTCACAGTGGGAACCACACATGCGGAGATCATCCATTTACCTACTCTGCTTCTCATAAAGACACGGCGGTTGGAACCAAAAATCTCAAATTTGGACTCATTGAACCAAAGGACATATTTCCACCAGTCTAATGTCCATTGCTTGTGTTTCTTGGCCCAAGCAAGTCCATTCTTCTCTTGGCCCAAGCAAGTCTCTTCTTCTCATTGGTGTCCTTTTGTAGTGGTTACTTTGCAGCAATTCGACCATGAAGGTCGCGCAGTCTCCTCTGAACAGTTGATGTCGATGTGTCTGTGAAGCATTTATTTGGGCTTCAATCTGAGGTGCAGTTAACTCTAATGAACTTATCCTCTGCACAGAGGTAACTCTGGGTCTTCCTTTCCTGTGGCAGTCCTCATGAGAGACAGTTTTGTCATAGCGCTTGATGGTTTTTGCAACTGCATTTGAAGAAACTTTCAACGTTCTTGAAATGTTCCGTATTTACTGACCTTCATGTCTTAAAGTAATGATGCTTTGCTTATTTGAGCTGTTCTTGTCATAATATGGTCTTGGTCTTTTACCAAAAAGGGCTATATTCTGTATACCACCCCTACCTCATCACAAAACAACTGATTGGCTCAAACACATTAAGAAATTCCACAAATTAACTTTTAACAAGGCACACCTGTTAATTGAAATGCATTCCAGGTGACTACCTCATGAAGCTGGTTGAGAGAATGCCAAGAGTTTGATAAGCTGTCATCAAGGCAAAGGGTGACTATTTTGAAGAATCTCAAATATAAAATATGTTTTACACTTTTTTGCTTAATGCATGATTCCATGTGTGTTATTTCATAGTTTTGTAGTTATTCTACAGAAAATAGTAAAAATAAAGAAAAACCCTTAAATGAGTAGCTGTGTCCATACTTTTGACTTGTACTGTAGGTATTCAGACCATGTAGGTCTTCTCCTGACAACACCACTAATGAGGTTTCACCCGCCAAAGCATGTAGGCTAAGAGCTTAACGTCGATTATCTAAATGACCGCTGACGCGCCTCCATGAGTATGGATGACTGTATTTATGATAATGTTTCCAGGACCCCTCTATAACATGTGACGATGCTCTCCTCTGTCATATTTTCTTTGAACAGAGCGAGTCAGTCGGGCTTGACTTTGCTCTCTCCGTTCGTCCCCCTCATGAGATTTGTGCTCCCAATTAGAGATAAGGATCGTTATGAAGAGGGCTGATGATCTCTTAATGCAGCACATTAGGGATGTGCGACAGTCATCCCAGCACTAATTAAGTCAATTCCATTTCCAAGCATGGAATCGTAATGCTATTATTCATTTGGTGGATTTGGAGGAACCTGGAATTACAGGAATTTCCTTTGGTCACACCGTCTTTGATGTTCCCGCATCCCAAATGGATCCTTGGATGCTCAACAAGCATGAATGGGCAAGTTAACAAGGAGCCGGGATGATTCCTATGCCACCCGGTGCTGGAAGGCAATCTAGGACTCTAATCGAAAGTCAAATAGCAAATTTGTGGTTATAAGTGTGTCTCCAAAAGTAGTGAATCAGCAACAGGCTCAGTTAGGCAGTGGGATGGTTGAGCTGAAGGTCACTGGAGCTGCTGTGGAGGAGGGAATCTCTCCCTTACGCCCCCGTTATGCTGATTGCAGTAAAATGATAGTTAGAGAAGTAGATACACTTATATTGACTCAGTCAGATTCATTCTTAATTGTGAGGTGTATTAGTACAATCAGGCTCTTAATGAGGTGCCTGAAATAACTTCTTTATAAGGGTATCCAGTCAAATGAACAGCACTAATGGGTTTTGGCACTGTGCTGTGTGGTTATTTACTGCACTTATGTATCAGTTTGTATATTTAGCACGCTTTTATACCGAAACCGGGGTGATCATTATGTGAGCAAATGGATGTTTATTGGACTCATAAACTAAAGCGAGGGGACCTATGTGTTTGTGTAGTGTGTCTTGGCCTCAGACTCTCTCTCAAACACACACACAGTAAAACAAACACACAGTATAACACTATAAATAGAGGTTTTTGCCAATTTAGACTCATCCTTCAAATCCTTTCATTAATTCAACTTATTGAAAGAAATGGAGACCTGCACACTGTCAAACTTTTCTCCACTAACTTTTTAGGCACCATGATGTGGTGCCTAAAAATCCCCTGCTGATTTTGTACGTTTGCCCACTGACAAAGAAATGATCAGTCTATAATTTTAATGGTAGGTTTATTTGAACAGTGAGAGACAAAATAACAACAAAAGAATCCAGAAAAACGCATGTGAAAAATGTTATAAATTGATTTTCATTTTAATGAGGGAAATAAGTATTTGACCCCCTCTCAATCAGAAAGATTTCTGGCTCCCAGGTGTCTTTTATACAGGTAACGAGCTGAGATTAGGAGCACACTCTTAAAGGGAGTGCTCCTAATCTCAGCTTGTTACCTGTATAAAAGACACCTGTCCACAGAAGCAAACAATCAATCAGATTCAAAACTCCCCACCATGGCCAAGACCAAAGAGCTTTCCAAGGATGTCAGGGACAAGATTGTAGACCTAGACAAGGCTGGAATGGGCTACAAGACCATCGCCAAGCAGCTTGGTGAGAAGGTGACAACAGTTGGTGCGATTATTCGCAAATGGAAGAAACACAAAAGAACTGTCAATCTCCCTTGGCCTGGGGCTCCATGCAAGATCTCACCTCGTGGAGGATCATGAGAACGGTGAGGAATCAGCCCAGAACTACACGGGAGGATCTTGTCAATGATCTCAAGGCAGCTGGGACCATAGTCACCAAGAAAACAATTGGTAACACACTACTCCGTGAAGGACTGAAATCCTGCAGCGCCCGCAAGGTCCCCCTGCTCAAGAAAGCACATATACATGCCTGTCTGAAGTTTGCCAATGAACATCTGAATGATTCAGAGGACAACTGGGTGAAAGTGTTGTGGTCAGATGAGACCAAAATGGAGCTCTTTGGCATCAACTCAACTCGCCGTGTTTGGAGGAGGGGGAATGCTGCCTATGACCCCAAGAACATCATCCCCACCGTCAAACATGGAGACTGAAACATTATGCTTTGGGGGTGTTTTTCTGCTAAAGGGACAGGACAACTCCACCGCATCAAAGGGACGATGGACGGGGCCCTCCTTCCCTCAGCCAGGGCATTGAAAATGGGTCGTAGATGGGTATTCCAGCATGGCAATGACCCAAAACACACGGCCAAGGCAACAAAGGAGTGGCTCAAGAAGAAGCACATTAAGGTCCTGGAGTGGCCTAGCCAGTCTCCAGACCTTAATCCCATAGAAAATCTGTGGAGGGAGTGAAGGTTTGAGTTGCCAAACGTCAGCCTCGAAACCTTAATGACTTGGAGAAGATCTGCAAAGAGGAGTGGGACAAAATCCCTCCTGAGATGTGTGCAAACCTACAGGAAACTACAGGAAACGTCTGACCTCTGTGATTGCCAACAAGGGTTTTGCCACCAAGTACTAAGTCATGTTTTGCAGAGGGTTCAAATACTTATTTCCCTCATTAAAATGCAAATTAATTCATAACTTTTTTCACATGCGTTTTTCTGGATTTCTTTGTTGTTATTCTGTCTCTCACTGTTCAAATAAACCTACCATTAAAATTATAGACTGATCATTTCTTTGTCAGTGGGCAAACGTACAAAATCAGCAGGGGATCAAATACTTTTTCCCCTCACTGTACAGAACCCAGCCTTCCCCTCCATTCCTCTACCATGCCCTTTTTCCTTTTTATCTAAATCAGCTCGCTCGCTCGCTGTGGCTCTGTTAGTAGAGTATGGGGCTTGCAGATTCCCACTAAGGCCAACCATACGGAAATGAGAGCGAGCGATCACGTCTTGTACATTCACAGCACAAGTCACAGTGAGTTTCACATTGTGGTTTGCAATCCATCATCTGGGGGGTTGTGAAGATCACATGATGCGCATGCGCACACACACTCTCTCACACACATACATAAACACACACACACACAGAAAGTGGGACCCACAAAGCCCCACCTCACCCCCTACTGAGAATGCATAGAAACTAATGGTGACCTTGGAAAATGCTGGAGGGCATTATTTTTAGAATGGGTTTACACCTGTGCGTCCGTGCGGCAGTTCTGCTTAGCAGAAGTGGCCCACTGGGTGGCTCACATTCCACGCCCAGGGCCAAGCCTGGCGAGCCGGGCTTCTTACCCATATAAAATTTGAGAATAGGGTGGTGGTGGTAATGCACAGTGAGGGACTGGTCATTTATAGCCACAAGAACCAACGCTGTTAAATAGAACAGAACAAAATGGTATTGACAGTAGGATTGTGTTTTTGATATGGATCTGTGAAAATTAAACTCTTGCACTGTCTCTTTATCTCTTTGTTTCTCTCTGTTTTTCTCCCTTTTCTCTCTCACTTTCTCTCCCTGCTTCTCTATGTTTCTCTTTCTGTCTCTCTCTCTACTTTCTCTGTCTCGCTCTCTACTGTCTCTCTCTCTTTCCAGCATTCTGTGAGGAGGGGTGTAGGAGCGGAGGTACCTGTGTGTCGCCCAACACCTGCATCTGCCCCTCAGGCTTTACGGGACGCCATTGTGAGACAGGTATGACTGTAGTACCACACTGTAAAAATAGATATGTTGATTGAATGTACAATTGTATGGCAACCAGATGCAATAGGATTGTAAGTTTGCTCAACAAAATAGCTTTGAAGTTGACTCAACGTACATCTGTAAGTGTAAGGCAACCAGCTGCAATAGGTTTGTGAGTTTGCTTAACATTTGGGCATATAGCTGAATCTACATACAGTTGAAGTCGGAAGTTTACATAGCCAAATACATTTAAACTCAGTTTTTCACAATTCATGACATTTAATCCTAGTAAAAATTCCCTGTCTTAGGTCAATTAGGATCACCACTTTATTTTAAGAATGTGAAATGTCTGATTAATAGTAGAGAGAATGATTTATTTCAGCTTTTATTTCTTTCATCACGATCCCACAACTTTGGAAGTATGCTTGGGGTCATTGTCCATTTGGAAGACCCATTTGCGACCAAGCTTTAACTTCCTGACTGATGTCTTGAGAGGTTGCTTCAATTATCCACATAATTCTTCTTCCTCGTGATGCCATCTATTTTGTGAAGTGCACCAGTCCCTCCTGCAGCAAAGCACCCCCGCAACATGATACTGCCACCCCTGTGCTTCACAGTTGGGATGGTGTTCTTCTGCTTGCAAGCCTCCCCCTTTTTCCTCCAAACATAACAATGGTCATTATGGCCACACAGTTCTATTTTTGTTTCATCAGAGATTATTCTCAACTGAAGACACATGTAACCACGTTAAACCCTAGCCTATTGGTGATAGTCATTTTCTCCGTTTTTCTGTAACATATCATGTATCTCATGTACACTGTAATTGTTTGTGTTAATTATTTCATGACTAATACTTTCTATTAGTTGAATTGAGTAAATGCATTACTCATTTTAAAGAGTAATTCTTTGATTGACTATACGCTTATAATTTAGTAAGTCTGTTAGAACATTGGTCACCAGGATTATCTATTATCTATATATCTAGTCTCTTAATAATTGTATAGTGGTACAAGTTAGACACATGTTCATTATAGTCACACTAACAGGTGATGTAAGGCTCGCTACCTTGACTAGATTCCTCCAGAGACGTACAGGGCATGTTGTATGTATTTATTCACATAATAGTCAGATTGATAAATGTAGTTATGTATTATATTAAACATGACATTTCTACATGATGGTTGGAGAATTTCCATCCACCTATAATCAAGCAATGCTTCCGCCAAGAGTTGTTCACAATCTAGTGCGGTTATGGCCTTGTTTAAAATGTATAAAGAAATATATGTATTTGCATGCCTAGCAATCAACCAGAATACATTGTTTAAAGCACACTTTTACAAGTCTGTCACAAATGACAGCTCAAATAATTGTATTTTATTTTATTTATTTCACCTTTATTTAACCAGGTAGGCCAGATGAGAACAAGTTCTCATTTACAACTGCGACCTGGCCAAGATAAAGCAAAGCAGTGCGACAAAAACAACAACACAAAGTTCACCCTATGGTGAATAATATGCTTGTAGAATCATGACACTTTCGAGTTTTCAGTTCTTTGTTTGCCGGTAGGGGGTCCTGCATGCTCTAGGCATTACTGACTCAAATGAACAAAATTAGTTGAAAGATGTGTTATTTTGACTGAACTACTGAAAGATCAGAGTCAGTAAAAAGAGCCGAAACTTCCCATCACCTCTGCCGGGGTAGGAAAGTTTTATTACTGAGAATACCTATAGTGATTACCATTATTTACTTTTTAATTACATTTGGTCCCCTTAAATTCTTAGGGAGCAGCGCACGAGGTGACCGTTTTGGAGAGCCTGGCATGCCAAAGTAAAATGCCTCCCATTCAGGCCCAGAAAATAGGATATGCACATATTTAGTACCATTGGATAGGAAACACTCTGAATTTCCTAAAAGTGTTAACCATTTGTCTGTGAGTAAAACAGAACGGATATGGCAGGCGAAACCCCGAGGAATTTCTGTTCTGGAAAAAGTGGTTTTGACAGAGTGCCTCATTGGGAAACCCTCCCTTATGAAAATGCCCATATAAGGGCATATGAATGCAGTACCTATCGCTTCCTCTGGATGTCAACAATCTCGAGACGGTGTTCAGATTTTTTTTAGATGCATTAGAGCAGAGAAGAAGAGGAATCAGGAAGTGGCCCCATAGGTGTCCTTTACAAGACAACGTGCGCTCACGCCAGGCGCGTCCTTTTTTTTCCTTTCTTATAGCGCAGTTTATATTCCGGTTGAAATATTATGCTATTTTTACAGAAAAGAATACTAAGGATACATAAAAAAAAGGATACTAAGGATACATTAAAAAGGATGTTTGATTGTTCTTGGACAAGTTTATAGGTATAAGTTGAACGAGTTCTCTTCACGTTTCAATGGACGATTGGAGGCTGTAGTTTCTGATTATAAAGCGCGAACCAAACGGAGATTTATGGATATAATACATTACTTTTTCTAACAAAAGAACCATGGATTGTCTTCGTTGGACACTTGGGAAGACCTCAGCAGAAGTTCTTCAACAGGTAATTGATTTGTTTTCGCTGTGTTTTGTGTGAACCGTGATAGCTAATGAAATCATGGTAATGGAAAAAAAATGTTAGGTGCTACCCTCAAACAATCAAATGTGCTGCTTTCGCCGTAAAGCCTTTTTGAAATCTGACAACGCTGTGATATTGCCAAGAAGCAGAGCTTTTGATGACTATGAAACACTTGTATATTGGTGCATGTTTAATAATTCAACTTTTGGATTTTTAATTTGACACCTTGCATTTCACCTGGTAGTGTCGGGAGTGGGGCGCTAGCGCACCTTGCTGCTCCTTAAGAAGTTAACTGGGGGGACTATGTACAAAAAGTGCTGTATTTTCTGAACGGTTCACCCGATATGGATGAAAATACCCTCAAATTGAAGCTACAATCTGCACTTTAACCTCATTATCATTGTATCATTTCAAATCAATCGTGTTGGAGTACAAAGACAAAAAACTAAATTGTCACTGTCCCAATACTTTTGGAGCTCACTCGGAAAGTATTCAGACCCCTTGACTTTTTTAATTTTTTTTCCTCATCAATCTACACACTATACCCCATAATGACAAAGCAAAAACATGTTTTTAGAAATGTTTGTTAAATTATAAAAAATTAAATACTGATATCCGATTTCCATAAGTATTCAGACCCTTTACTCAGTACTTTGTTGAAACACCTTTGGCAGTGAGTCTTCTTGAGTCTTCTACAAGCTTGGCACACGTGTATTTTTGGGGATTTTCTCCCATTCTTCTCTGCAGATCATCTCAAGGTCTGTCAGGTGGATGGGGAGAGTCTCTGACAGCTATTGTCAGGTCTCTCCAGAGATATTTGATCAGGTTTAAGTCCAGGCTCTGGCTGGGCCACTCAAGGACATTCAGAGACTTGTTGTTGTCCTGTTGGAAGGTTAACTACTTAGGGAGCAGTGGGGCGCTACCCGGTGAAATGTGAGGTGCCAAATTCAAAATCCAAAAGTTGAATTATTAAACATTCATCAATATACAAGTGTTGCATAGTCATCAAAAGCTCTGATTCTTGTCAATATCACAGCGTTGTCAGATTTCAAAAAGGCTTTACGGTGAAAGCACAACATTTGATTGTTTGAGGATAGCCTCTCTCATATTTTATTCATTAGCATAAATCCATAACCAACGCGGGTCTCAAAAAACGCATAAAATCGCTAATATAAAATCCCTTACCTTTCGAAGAACTTCTGCTGAGGGCTTCCCAAGTGTCCAACGAAGACATCCAATGGTTCTTTGTTAGAAAAAGTAATTTATTATATCCATAAATTTCCATTTGGTTGGCGCGTTATGATCAGAAAATCCACCGTTGAGTCGCCCATTGAACCGTGAAGAAAACACGTTCAAATTATACCTATACACTTTCTACAAACAAATCAAACATCATTTTTAATGTATCCTTAGGTATCCTTTTGTGTATATTTGCTGTAATATTTCAACCGGACGATAACGTGAACGATAGGAAATAAAAATAAAGTGGTGCGTGTTCACAATCTCACGCGCGTCAAACCTTGTTTACAAAAGTGGTCCCCTGACTTCTTCCTGTTCCTATCCGTTCTGGTTACTACTAGAATTCTCAGTCTTTGTCTAAAGACTGTTGACATATAGTGGAAGCCATAGGTAGTTAAAACCAGTCAGGGATTGCTGGGTCGCTAGCGGGCTCGTCCCGACACTACCAGCGAAATCTAAAGCGCCAAATTCAAAATCCCAAAATGGAATTATTAAACATCCACCAATATGCAAGTGTTCCATACTCATCAAAAGCTATGTTTCTTGGCAATATCACAGCGTTGTCAAATTTCAAAAAGGCTTTACGGCGAAAGCAGCACATTTCATTGTTTGAGGCTAGCACCTCACATATTTTTCCAATAGCCATGTATCGATTAGCCATCATGGCACACACATAACACATTTCACAGCGAAAACAAATCAATTACCTGTTGAAGAACTTCTGCTGAGGTCATCCTAAGTGTCCAACGAAGACAATCCATGGTTCTTTTGTTAGAAAAAGTAACGTCTTTTATCCATAAATCCTCCATTTGGTTTGCGCGTTATAATCAGAAACGACAGCCTCCATAGTCCATGAAACGCGGCGCGAACTCGTTCAAATTATACCTATAAACTTGTCCAAGAACAATCAAACATAGTTTTAAATGTATCCTTAGGAACACTTTTACGTATATTTACTATTATAAATCAGCCGGAAAATAAACTGATCAATAACGAGGCTACAAAAGACACTCCGTGACTTCTCGTGCGCGCGCCACGGGAACTTTTTTCAGAAAGAGGGGTCACCGCATGATGCTAACTCCACCTTGCTTCACAGTAGGGATGGTGCTAAGTTTACTCCAGACGTGCCGCTTGGCACTCAGGTCAAAGAGTTCAATCTTTGTTTCATCAGACCAGAGAATCTCTTGTTTCTCATGGTCTAAGTCCTTTAGGTGCCTTTTGGCAAACTCCACGTGGGCTGTCATCTGCCTTTTACTGAGGAGTGGCTTCCCTCTGGCCACTATTTCATAAAGGCATGATTGGTGGAGTGCTGCAGAGATGGTTGTCCTTCTGGAAGATTCTCCCATCTCCACAGAGAAACTCTGTCAGTGACCATCTCATTCTTGGTGACCTCCCTGACCAAGGCCCTTTTCCCCCGATTGCTCAGTTTGGCTGGGCAGACACCTGTCTCAGAGCTCTACGGACAATTCCTTCAACCATGGCTTGGTTTTTGATGTGACATGCACTGTCAACTGTAGGACCTTATATAGACAGCTGTGTGCCTTTCCAAATAATTTTCAATGAATTTAATTTTCCACAGGTGGACTCGAATGAAGTTGTAGAAACATCTCAAGGATGATCAATGGAAACACCTGAGCTAAATTTCGAATCTCATTGCAAAGTGTCTGAATACTTATGTAAATAAGGTATTTCTGTTTTTTATTTGTAACAAATGTATTTGTCTAAATTTTGCTTTGTCATTATGGGGTATTGTGTGTAGATTGATTAGAAAAAATATGTAATTAATCCATTTCACATTTAAGGCTGTAACGTAAAAAAATGTGGAAAAAGTCAAGAGGTCTGAATACATTCCAAATGCACTGTATATCATATAAACTCAACAGCTATCTAAGTAATAGGTGCAATAAATCCAACTACTAACAAAAAAAATGCTAATTAAGATGTATGACCATCTTAAAAAATTCCATGTGAGCTTAGGACTTCCGCACCACAATGTGCACATCAGACTCCCAGCGATCAGATAACATGTTTCCCTCAAATGCACTTCTTCCTGATGAGCACTCTGTCACCTTCAGTGATTGTCGATGCTATCACTTTTGAGTCCCAACTACATTTGTTGGCCCTCTGACTCTTTGTAGATTTCACAGCGTACTTCAATTGTCTTCTTAGCTGTTTAGTGTAGTTCTGGTGTGGTTGTGTTTCTGCCAGCTGGATTCAGTCCAAAACAAAGGTCAACGGGTAACCGAGTTTGTCGCCCAAACATGATAAAGAGTGGAGTCTCACCTGTTGTGTCATTGCGAGTGCATTTGTATGCATGCAATAGGAGTTTCACATAATGCCTCCACTCTTCTTTTCTCTTGTCACTCAGTGTGCCTAACATGTCCAATAAAGTCATTCTGAAGCGCTCAACAGGATTACCACAAGCGTGGTAAGGGGTTGTTTGTGATTTGACGTCAGCAATGGAGCATAATTCTGCTATCAACTCAGATCAGATTCAAAATTGGCGCCTTGGTCACAGTGAATCGTCTGAGGAAATCCATAATTTAAAATCATATTGTCCCAAAGTCTCTGGCTACTGTCTGGCGGGTTTGGTCTATAGTTTGGATAGTTTTGTGTAAAATGATCTAACTTTACTAAGATGTTTCTGGTGTCTGAATTGTCAGGTTCTAGTGAGAGAAGATATATATAGACAAGTTCTAGTGGCATAGATGTTTTGATATTCACTAGGTTTGCAGATTTTTTGCACTCTACTCTTGCGCTACACGGACCTCAGACATACACTTCTTGTCCTCTTCAAAAGCCATTCTAGACCAGAAGAAGCAGAACCTTGCAAGATCCTGAATTCCCAGTACGGAAGTTTCCACTTTCCTCATGGATACCTTTTAGAGCGCGTTGCCTGTGATTTTTGGTATTACCACTTGGAAGAAATGTTCTCCATGCTAGTCCTGAACTTTTCGAAATATCACACCTTCTCTGAGAACAAACTTATCCCATTCTCTGAGCATTATCCTGACTTCCGTTGGCTCATGCATCCTTTGTTTCTCACTAGGCTTCTCATCATCTTCAAAGCAGCGTATTACCACTGAGAGACGTGGGTCTTCCTGCTGAAGCTTTTACCAGTCTGCTGCTGTTAACCCAGGCAAGTAGGGTTGACCTGGCCACTGTTGTGGTTCTTCAAAATCCATGGGATGGCTCTTTCTCCAGGTCTAAGTCCTTCCAACATGGCAGTGTCAATGGCATCTACATCTTCTTCATCCATGTGTGTTTGAACATAAGAGGTGAATCTTCTTGCTTGATCGTTGATTGTGTTAGCAGTTGATGTTACTCTTGAATAACACAGACCCCAAGGCAAATCAGGGGGACGAAAGTAGGTTTGTTCAGAGAGGACAAATCATGCTTTGAAGTAATTTCTTCCCTGTCCTCAGTGATTCTCTCCACAGAACAAAGTGACAGGGTGTAATTTATAACCCCCAGCCCTAGCCTGTGGTTGATCAATTAGAATTCCTTGCAGTAAAATTGGGCCAATGGCCAAATAACAAGTATCCAATTTGAGACTCAATGTCCTGACGATTCAGACCAATGAAAACATGGCACACGTAGCTATGAGTCCAGGACTGACATTCCCAGATTCTAAACAGATGTTGAACTGAAAACCAAATAAACACAGAAAAAAAAGAAACGTCCCCTCACTGTCAACTGTGTTTATTTTCAGCAAATGTGTAAATATTTGTATGAACATAACAAGATTCAACAACTGAGACATAAACTGAACAAGTTTCACAGACATGTGACTAACAGAAATTGAATAATGTTTTCCTGAACAAATGGGGGGTCAAAATCAAAAGTAACAGTCAGTATCTGGTGTGGCAACCAGCTGCATTGAGTACTGCAGTGCATCTCCTCCTCATGGACTGCTCCAGATTTGCCAGTTCTTGCTGTGAGATGTTACCCACTCTTCCACCAAGGCACCTGCAAGTTCCCAGACATTTCTGGGGGGATTGCCCCTAGCCCTCAATCTCCGATCCAACAGGTCCCAGACGTGCTCAATGGGATTGAGATACGGGCTCTTCGCTGGCCATGGCAGAACACTGACATTCCTGTCTTGCAGGAAATCACACACAGAACGAGCAGTATGACTGGTGGCATTGTCATGCTGGAGGGTCATGTCAGGATGAACCTGCAGGAAGGGTACCACATGAGGGAGGAGGATGTCTTCCCTGTAATGCTCAGCGATGAGATTGCCTGCAATGACAACAAGCTCAGTCCGATGATGCTGTGACACACCTCCCCAGACCATGACGGACCCTCCACCTCCAAATCGATCCCGCTCCAGAGTACAGGTCTCGGTGTAACGCTCATTCCTTCGACGATAAACACAAATCCGATCATCACCCATGGTGAGACAAAACTGTGACTTATCAGTGAAGAGCACATTTTGCCAGTCCTGTCTTGTCCAGCAACGGTGGGTTTGTGCCCATAGGCAACGTTGTTGCCGGCAATGTCTGGTGAGGACCTGTCTTACAACAGGCCTACAAGCCCTCAGTCCAGCCTCTCTCAGCCTATTGCGGACAGTCTGAGCACTGATGGAGGGATTGTGCATTCCTGGTGTAATTCAGGCAGTTGTTGTTGCCATCCTGTACCTGTCCCACAGGTGTGATGTTCAGATGTACCGATCCTGTGCTGTTACACATGTTCTGCCTCTGCGAGGACGATCAGCTGTCCATCCTGTAGCGCTGTCTTAGGCGTCTCACAGTACAATTTATTGCCCTGGCCACATCAGCAGTCCTCATGCCTTCTCACAGCATGCCTAAGGCACATTCATGCAGATGAGCAGGGACCCTGGGCATCTTTCTTTTTGTGTTTTTCAGAGTCAGTAGAAAGGCCTTTTTAGTGTACTAAGTTTCCATAACTGTGACCTTAATTGCCTACCATCTGTAAGCTGTTAGTGTCTTAACAACCATTCCACAGGTGCATGTTCATTAATTGTTTATTTTTATTTATCCATTATTTTACCAGGTAAGTTGACTGAGAACACATTCTAATTTACAGCAACAACCTGCGGAATAGTTACAGGGGAGAGGAGGGGGATGAATGAGCCAATTGTAAGCTGGGGATGATTAGGTGACCATGATGGACAGCTTGGGAATTTAGCCAGGACACCGGGGTTAACACCCCTACTCTTACGATAAGTGCCATGGGATCTTTAATGACCTCAGAGAGTCAGGACACCCATTTAACTTCCCATCTGAAAGACGGCACCCTACACAGGGCAATGTCCCCAATCACTGCCCTGGGGCATTGAGATATTTCTTTAGACCTGAGGAAAGAGTGCCACCTACTGGCCCTCCAACACCACTTCCAGCAGCATCTGGTCTCCGATCCAGGGACTGACCAGGACCAACCCTGCTTAGCTTCAGAAGCAAGCCAGCAGTGGGATGCAGGGTGGTGTGCTGCTATTTATGGTTCAAGCATGGGAGACAGTGTTTAAACCCTTTACAATGAAGATCTGTGAAGTTATTTGGATTTTTACGAATTATCTTTGAAAGACAGGGTCCTGAAAAAGGGCCATTTCTTTTTTTGCTGAGTTTATTTCCATTGATAATTCCCTATTGATCGTTAGTACCCTCTTGACCTTTAGTTGTCTTGACCTTTAGTCCTCACGTCCTCTGCGTTGTGTATTTATCTTCAATATAGTCTTACAATTGTCACCATGTGCACCTGTGAAGCTGCATCCAGGACAGCCTTATTCACTATGGTATCTGCATCAGTCAACTCCATCACTCTTGACTCTCTAAATTCACAGCCATAGAGGTAGTCCTGGAACTCATCAGTGACTGCCCACTTGAGAGCAAGAAACTCCAGTTTATGGGCTGGATAGTTCTGTTCACTTCTGCTGAGTCCTCTGATGGTATATGCAGCCACCATTAACTGTCCATCTTGCATCTGAGGCCTGAAGTGCTGTCATCAGTATGAAGCATATATGAAATCCTCCAATCCGCTAATGCAAGAACAGGTGCCGCCTCTCAAGGACGGTCTCAAAAGCTCTCTGGCAATGATCATCCCATTGTCCGGCGAGTAGTGGGCTCTTCATGGGCCTCTTCAGTTGCCCTTTCTTCTTCATGGAGGTATCTCCAACTATAAGATCATTCAGTCGCCTCACAATCCTTGAATAATTCTGAACAAACCTTCTGTAATATCTAGAAAAGCCAAGGAATGCCCTCACTTCCTATATGGTCCTTGAAACAGGCCAAGTCTTGAGTGCAGACACTTTGTCTTCATCAGGCACGATTCCCCTCTCAGAAATGACAAGTACTTCATGGATGACTGGAAGAACTTTCATTTGTCAATAAGAGTTTTATATTCTTTCCCATCAACAAACACTTTCGTTTCACATGCCTTGCCGACCAAACCTTCCCTGTCCACCTTTCCATCTGCATGTATGTTCTGTGAGTGCAGCATGGGAAATTCATCTCATTCCACTAGAGGGGTCATTTGGTTACCTCAGAACAGATTGTAGAGAATGATGCACTAACAGATTCATACATACTTTATTTTAATTTCAACCATTGATGTAGAGAAAAATAAAACATGGTCTGATTCACTTGATCCATTCTTACTACAGCTCTTTGCCCTACTTATTGCAGAGCCATTGACCTATATTATTAACCTCTCAGGGATTGCTGGGGCGCTAGCGGGCTGCTCCCGACACTACCAGGTGAAATTCAAAATCCAAAAGTTGAATTATTAAACATCCACCAATATACAAGTGTTCCATACTCATCAAAAGCTATGTTTCTTGGCAATATCACAGCGTTGTCAGATTTCAAAAAGGCTTTACGGCGAAAGCAGCACATTTCATTGTTTGAGGGTAGCACCTCACATATTTTTCCCATAGCCATGAATCCATTAGCCATCATGGCACACACATAACACATTTCACAGCGAAAACAAATCAATTACCTGTTGAAGAACTTCTGCTGAGGTCATCCTAAGTGTCCAACGAAGACAATCCATGGTTCTTTTGTTAGAAAAAGTAATGTATTTTATCCATAAATCCTCCATTTGGTTTGCGCGTTATAATCAGAAACGACAGCCTCCACTAGTCCATTGAAACGTGACGCAAACTCGTTCATCTTATACCTATAAACTTGTCCAAGAACAATCAAACATAGTTTTAAATGTATCCTTAGGAACAATTTTACGTATATTTACTATTATAAATCAACCGGAATATAAACTGATCGATAAAGACGGTAAAAAAGACACTGCGCGCCTTGTCGGGAACGCGCACTAGGTACTGTTTACATAAAAAGGTCACTTCCTGGTTTGCTCTTATTCTCTGGTCTAATTCATCCAAAATGAAATTTTACACTGTCTCGAGACTGTTGACATCTAAAGGAAGCGCTGGGTACTGCATTCATATGCCCTTATATGGTCATTTTCATGAGGGAGGGGTTCCCAATGAGGCACTCTGTCAAAATCACTTTTTCCAGGACAGAAATTCCTCGGGGCTTCGCCTGCCATATGCGTTCTGTTTCACTCACAGACAAATGGTTAACACTTTCGGAAAATTCAGAGTGTTTCCTATCCAATGGTACCACATATGTGCATATCCTATTTTCTGGGCCTGAATGGGAGGCATTTTACTTTGGGCACGCCATGCTCTCCAAAACCGACCCCTCAGCTGCCACTCCCTAACAAGTTAACTTGACAATATTTTCTGGTGTAATATCTAAGATCGGGAAAGCGGCCTTCCCATACAGAAGGGAAGTATTCACACAACTTGACTTTTTCAACTTTTGTTGAAAAAAGGTCATTTGTACAACAATTGTTTACAGACAGATTATTTGACTTATAGTTCACTCTATCACAATTCCAGTGGGTCAGAAGTTTACATACACTAAGTTGACTGTGACTTTAAACAGCTTGGAAAATTCCAGAAAATTATGTCATGGCTTTAGAAGTTTCTAACAGGCTAATTGACATAATTTGAGTCAATTGGAAGTGTACCTGTGGATGTATTTCAAAGCCTACCTTCGAACTCGGGGCCTCTTTGCTTGACATCATGAGAAAATCAAAATAAATCTGGTTCATCCTTGGGAGCAATTTCCAAACGCCTGAAGGTACCACGTTCATCTGTACAAACAATAGTACGCAAGTCTCAGGAAGGAAACGCGTTCTGTCTCCTAGAGATGAACGTTCTTTGGTGTGAAAAGTGCAAATCAATCCCAGAACAACAGCAAAGGACCTTGTGAAGATGCTGGAGGAAACAGGTACAAAAGTATCTATATCCACAGTAAAACGAGTCCTATATCGACATAAACTGAAAGGCCGCTCAGCAAGGTAGACGCCACTGCTCCAAAACCGCCATAAAAAAGCCAGACTACGGTTTGCAACTGCACATGGGGACAAAGATCGTGTTGTTTGGAGAAATGTCCTCTGGTCTGATGAAACAAAAATAGAACTGTTTGGCCATAATGACCATCGTTATGTTTGGAGGAAAAAGGTGGAGGCTTGCAAGCTGAAGAACACCATCCCAACCGTGAAGCACGGGGGTGGCAGCATCATGTTGTGGGCTTGCTTTGCTGCAGGACGTACTGGTTTACCTCACAAAATAGATGGCATCATGAGAAATGAAATTATGTGGATATATTGAAGCAACATCTCAAGACATCAGTATGTAAAGTAAAGCTTGGTCGCAAATGGGTCTTCCAAATGGACAATGACCCCAAGCATACTTCCGATGTTGTGGCATAATGGCTTAAGGACAACAAAGCCAAGGTATTGGAGTGGCCATCACAAAGCCCTGACCTCAATCCTATTGAAAATTTGTGGGCTGAACTGAAAAAGCGTGTGCGAGCAAGGAGGCCTACAAACCTGACTCAGTTACACCAGCTCTGTCAGGAGGAATGGGCTAAATTTCACCCAACTTATTGTGGGAAGCTTGTGGAAGGCTACCCGGAACGTTTGACCCAAGTAAAACAATTTAAAGGCTATGCTACCAAATACAAATTGAGTGTAAACTTCTGACCCACTGGGAATGTGATGAAAGAAATAAAAGCTGAAATAAATCATTCTCTCTACTATTATTCGGACATTTCACATTTTTAAAATAAAGTGGTGATCCTAACTGACCTAAAACAGGGATTAAATGTCAGGAATTTTGAAAAACTGAGTTGAAATGTATTTGGCTAAGGTGTATGTAAACTTCAGACTTCAACTGTATCTGTAAGGTCTTGCAGTCGAGTAGGGAATTTCAAGCACATATTCAACCACTAAGACCAGGGATCTTTTCCATCACATCGCAAAGAAGGGCACCTATTGGTAGTAAATATTTAAAAAGCAGACACTGAGTATCTGTCCCTTTGAGCATGGTAAAGTTATTCAATACACCCAGTCACTACAAAGATACCGGCGTCCTTCCTAACTCAGTTGCCAGAGAGGAAGTAAACCGCTCAGGGATTTCACCATGAGGTGATTTTATAACAGTTAGAGTTTAATGGCTGTGATAGGAGAACACTGAGGATGGATCAATCACATTGTAGTTACTCCACAATACTAACCTAAATGGCAGAGTGAAAAGAAGGAAGTCTGTACAGAATACAAATATTCCAAAAGATGTATCATGTTTGAAAAAAGGCACTAAAGTAATATTGCGTAATATTGTAATATTGTAATAATGTGGCAAAGAAATTAACTTTTTGTCCTGAATACAAAGCATTATGTTTAGGGCAAATCTAGCACATCACTGAGCACCACTCTTCATATTTTCAAGCATGGTTGTGGCTGCATCATCAATAAATCAATCAATCAAATGTATTTATAAAGCCCTTCTTACATCAGCTGATGTCACAAAGTGCTGTACAGAAACCCAGCCTAAAACCCCAAACAGCAAGCAATGCAGTTGTAGAAGCACAGTGGCTGGGAAAAACTCCCTAGAAAGGCCAGAACCTAGGAAGAAACCTAGAGAGGAACCAGTCTATGAAGGGTGGCCAGTCCTCCTCTGGCTGTGCCGGGTGGAGATTATAACAGAACATGGCCAAGATGTTCAAATGTTCATAGATGACCAGCAGGGTCAAATAATAATAATCACAGTGGTTGTAGAGGGTGCAACAGGTCAGCACCTCAGGAGTAAATGTCAGTTTGCTTTTCATAGCAGATCATTCAGAGTATCTCTACCGCTCGTGCTGTCTCTCGAGAGTTGAAAACAGCAGGTCTGGGACAGTCCGGTGAACAGGTCAGGGTTCCATAGCCGCAAGCAGAACAGTTGAAACTGGAGCAGCAGCACGGCCAGCTGGACTGGGGACAGCAAAGAGTCATCAGGCCAGGAAGTCCTGAGGCATGGTCTTAGGTTTTCCGAGAGAGAGAAAGAGAGAAAGAGGGAAAGAGAATTAGAGAGAGCATACTTAAATTCACACAGGACACCGGATAAGACAGGAGAAATACTCCAGATATAACAGACTGACCATAGCCCCCCGACACATAAACTACTGCAGCATAAATACTGGAGGCTGAGACAGGAGGGTTCGGGAGACACTGTGACCCTGTCTGAGGATACCCCCGGACAGGGCCAAACAGGCAGGATATAACCCCACCCACTTTGCCAAAGCACAGCCCCCACACCACTAGAGGGATATCTTCAACCACCAACTTACCATCCTGAGACAAGGCCGAGTAGAGCCCACAAAGATCTCTGCCACGGCACAACCCAAGGGGGGGCGCCAACCCGGACTGGAAGATCACGTCAGTGACTCAACCCACTCAAGCGACGCACCCCTCCTAGGGACGGCATGGAAGAGCACCAGTAAGCCAGTAACTCAGCCCCTGTAATAGGGTTTGAGGCAGAGAATCCCAGTGGAGAGAGGGGAACCGGCCAGCCAGAGATGGCAAGGGTGGTCCGTTGCTCCAGTGTGTTTCCGGTCACTTTCACACTCCTGGGCCAGACTACACTCAATCATAGGACCTACTAAAGATATGAGTCTTCAATAAAGACTTAAAGGTTGAGACAGAGTCTGCGTCTCTCACATGGATAGGCAGACCATTCCATAAAAATGGAGCTCTATAGGAGAAAGCCCTGCCTCCAGCAGTTTGCTTAGAAATTCTAGGGACAGTAAGGAGGCCTGCGTCTTGTGACCGTAGCGTACGTGTAGGTATGTACGGCAGGACCAAATCGGAAAGATAGGTAGGAGCAAGCCAATATAATGCTTTGTAGGTTATAGCTTAATTGTAGGTTATAGCTTAATCAGCCGTAGCCTTAACAGGAAGCCAGTGTAGAGAGGCTAGCACTGTTTTGGTCAAGATTCTAGCAGCCGTGTTTAGCACTAACTGAAGTTTATTTAGTGCTTTATCTGGGTAGCTGGAAAGTAGAGCATTGCAGTAGTCTAACCTAGAAGTGACAAAAGCATGGATACATTTTTCTGCATCATTTTTGGACAGAAAGTTTCAGATTTTTGCAATGTTACGTAGATGGAAAATAGCTGTCATTGAAACAGTCTTGATATGTTAGTCAAAAGAGAGATCAGGGTCCAGAGTAACGCCGAGGTCCTTCACAGATTTATTTGAGACGACTGTACAACCATTAAGATTAATTGTCAGATTCAACAGAAGATCTCTTTGTTTCTTGGGACCTAGAACATAGTACTATATACTAAATATCTTCTTTCTAATGATCATGATCTTTTCCTCAAAGAAGTTCATGAATTTATCACTGCTGAAGTGAAAGCCATCCTGTCTTGTGAAATGCTGCTTTTTAGTTAGCTTTGAGACAGTATAAACATTTTATTTTGGATTGTTCTTATTTTCCTCAATTAAGTTGGAATAATAGGATGATTGAGCAGTGGGGGGCGGCAGGTAGCCTAGTGGTTAGAGCGTTGGACTTGTAACCGGAGGGTTGCAAGTTTGAATCCCTGAGCTGACAAGGTAAAAATCTGTCGTTCTGCCCCTGAACAAGGCAGTTAACCCACTGTTCCCTGGGCGCCGAAGACGTGGATGTTGATTAAGGCAGCCCCCTGCACCTCTCTGATTCAGAGGGGTTGGGTTAAATGCGGAAGACACATTTCAGTTGAAGGCATTTGGTTGTACAACTGACTAATAATGGTGACTTTGACAGCAGTGAGTGCTCTTTGATACTGCACGGTACTGTCTTCCAGTTTGGTGTAGCACCATTTCTGTTCCAATTTTCTGGAAGCTTGCTTCAGAGCTGGGGTATTTTCTGTATACCAGGGAGCTAGTTTCTTATGACAAATGTTTTTTGTTTTTAGGGGGTGCGACTGCATCTAGAGTATTACGCAAGGTTAAATTGAGTTCCTCAGTTAGGTAGTTAACTGATTTTTGTACTCTTACGTCCTTGGGTAGGCGGAGGGAGCCTGGAAGGGCAACTAGGAATCTTTGGGATGTCCGAGAATATATAGCACAACTTTTGATGATCCTTGGTTGGGGTCTGAGCAGATTATTTGTTGCGATTGCAAACGTAATAAAATGGTGGTCCGATAGTCCAGGAATATGAGGAAAATCATTAAGATCCACAACATTTATTCCATGGGACAAAACTAGGTCCAGAGTATGACTGTGGCATTGTGTAGGTCCGGAGACATGTTGGACAAAACCCACTGAGTCGATGATGGCTCCGAAAGCCTTTTGGAGTGGGTCTGTGGACTTTTTCATGTGAATATTAAAGTCACCAAAAATTTGAATATTATCTGCCATGACCACAAGGTCTGATTGGAGTTCAGATAACTCAGTGATGAACGCTGTATATGGCCCAGGAGGTCTGTAAACAGTAGCTATAAAAAGTGATTGAGTAGGCTGCATAGATTTCATGACTAAAAGCTCAAAAGACGAAAACGTTGGGGTGTTTTTTGTAAATTGAAATTTGCTATCTTAAATGTTAGCAACGCCTCCGCCTTTGCGGGATGCGCGGGGGATATGGTCACTAGTGTAACCAGGAGGTGAGGCCTCATTTAACACAGTAAATTAATCAGGCTTAAGCCATGTTTCAGTCAGGCCAATCACATCAAGATTATGATCAGTTATTAGTTCATTGATTATAACTGCCTTGGAATTGAAGGATCTAACATTAAGTAGCCCTATTTTGAGATGTGAGTTATCACAGTCTCTTTCAATAGTGGCAGGAATGGAGGAGGACTTTATTCCAGTGAGATTGCTAAGGCGAACACCGCCATGTTTAGTTTTGCCCAACCTAGGTCGAGGCACAGACACGGTCTCAATGGGGATAGCTGAGCTGACTGCACTGACTGTGCTAGTTGCAGACTCCACTAAGCTGGCAGGCTGGCTAACAGCCTGCTGCCTGGCCTGCACCCTATCTCATTGTGGAGCTAGGGGAGTTAGAGCCCTGTCTATGTTTGTAGATAAGATGAGAGCACCCGTCCAGTTAGGATGGAGTCCGTCACTTTTCAACAGGCCAGGCTTGGTCCTGTTTGTGGGTGAGCCCCAGAAAGAGGGCCAAATATCTACAAATTCTATATTTTGGGAGGGGCAGAAAACTGAAGCTGGGCGTGCAGCACAGGTATCCTTGCCGTAAGATGATCGCTCTCCTGTATATTATGAGTACAGCGACTGCAATTAGAAGGCATCATGTTAATGTTACTACTTAGCTTTGGCTGGTGGAGGTACTGACGAACCATGCCCAGATAAAGCGTCCGGAGTGAAAAGGTTGAATTAAAAAAATAGAGCAAGGGAAAAACGAAAATAATTAAAAAGTTAAAACCGTAAAGTTGGCAGGTAGCAAAGTAAGGTTAGCAATATTTGTGCTCTCATGCTATGGATATGCTCCTGATCGGCAAGGACTAGGGATTATTTTTGGGAGCTAAGCACAGGCAAGATCCTAGAGGAAAACCTGGTTCAGTCTGCTTTCCAACAGACACTGGGTGACATTCACCTTTCAGCAGGACAATAACCTAAAACTCAAGGCCAAATGTACACTGGAGTTGCTTACAACATTGAATCTTCCTGAATGGCCTAGTTACAGTTTTAACTTAAATCGGCTAGAAAATCTATGGCAAAACTTGAAAACGGCTGTCTAGCAATGATCAACAACCAACTTAAGAGCTTGACGAGTTAAAAACATTATCATGGGAAGATATTGTACAATCCAGGTGTGCAAAGCTCTTAGAGACTTACCTAAAAAGATTCACAGCTGTAATTTCTGCCAAAGGTGATTCTAACATGTATTGACTCAGGGGGTTGAATACGTATCCAATCAAGATACTGTGTATTGGTGTTTCATTTGTCATTAATCTGAACTTTTATTAGATTTTTTTCTTCCACTTTGACAGAGTATTTGGTGTAGATCGTTGAGGGACAAAAAATACAAATAAATACATTTTAATTCCAATTTGTAACACAACAAAATGTGAGCTGGTAGGCTTGTTTCAGATGTGTTAAATTGCTTAGATCATAAAAATAATTGTGCTGCCTTATTTATAGACCTTTCCAAGGCCTTCAACACTGTTGACCATCACATTCTCATTCAAAGGTTGACTGAAATAGGTTAATAGACCAATATTATTTTCATACATCTGTTAATTTGTAATTAATCTGTATGCTGACTATACTATTATCTATGCCATTGCCACAACTGTAGACCAGCCGTTGTTAGAGCTGCAATCTGACTTGGTTGCCTTTAAAACATGCATTTAATGTGGTGAAAACTAGATATATGTTGACTAATTCTTGCAAAGATGTTTTAGATGGACTACATATTTATTAATTGAAGGGTGCTCTCATCGATTGGGTTCCCACCTATAAACATCTGAGCATTTGATGGATGGGCCTGGGAAGGCATAGGCCCACCCACTTGGGAGCCAGGCCCAGCCAATCAGAATGAGTTTTTCCCCACGAAGGGGCTTTATTACAGAGCGAAATACTCCTCAGCTTCATCAGTTGTCCGGGTGGCTGGTCTCAGACGATCCGCAGCTGAAGTAACCGGATGTGGAGGTCCTGGGCTGGCATGGTTGCATGTGGTTTGCGGTTGTGAGACCGGTTGGATGTAATAACAAATTCTCTAAAACAACATTGGAGGCAGCTTGTGGTAGAGAAATTAACATTATATTATCTGGCTACAGCTCTGGTGGACCTAACAATGAGACAGACCTAACAATGAGACAGATTTGAGTAACTTACATTGTGGTGCTAAACTTGAAGCAGCAGTCGGGGCACAATCAATCAGACATGGACAGCTGATGGTGCTGAAATTTGCACTGCACATTTTAGAGTGGCCTTTTATATTGTCCCCAGCACAAAGTGCACCTGTGTAATGATCATGCTGTTTAATCAGCTTCTTGATATGCCACAACTCTCAGGTGGATGGTTTATCTTGGCAATGGAAAAATGCTCACTAACAGGAATGTAAACAAATTTGTGCTTTTTGTGTGTATTGGACATTTCTGGGATCTTTTATTTCAGCTCATGAAAATAATGTGATCATGTGACCAAGACTTTACATGTTGCATTTAATATTTTTGTATAGTATAGTAGTAGCAAGCTATCATAGTTGACCTTCGGTCCTCCTTCTCATCTACATGCTCTCCTACTCATCTACCTGCTCACCCTTTCAAACTGAACAGAACATAGGCTGTGGGCTAGTCCACATGCAACATATTGCATTTTTTTAGACTAGACCTAATTAACAACAAATATTTGACTCCTGAAGTGCCACTGTAGGCCTACACAGCACAGCATTGGTTGGGCTTTTTGATCAGCATGATCAGCATGAAAAACTTTTTGATCAGCATGAGCAGAGCAGGCTGTGGCTCAGGTTGGAATATCAATTGCAATGTGCAGTGGGGTAGTGCTATTCTTTTTAGGTGAGGGAGTGCAACACATTGTCTAAATTATGTCCTTATTTCTGAATCAAAGAATATACCGACAGGTGTAGCCTATTGAATATCATTGTAGAATAGGTATATGCATAAAATGCATCCTCTAATTGAAACGTCTTCCTAAGCCCACACATATTGTCAGAAGAAAAATGTATATTTTAACACCCTCAAACACCAAGTCTGACATACGTAATTTCTAAATAGGCCATCATCACTGTCAATCGTGAATGATAATTAATGTGTTACCAGTGAAATGTCCAAACTGCATACCAATCGTTTGATCTCAGCCAGTTTCATGGGAATATGCATTTAGATCTCATTATTTTAAGCGATTTGAACGCCCTTCGATTCATGGTGGTGAAAGGACAGCACCGTAACCAAGTGGTCACATCGTTCTGGGTTCCACTGCGCAAGAGGGATCCCGTGGAGTTTTATGAACATCAAGGCAGGCATGCAGTGAATTTGGGTCCTTGATCTTGTTGGTGTGATGATAAGGTTCATGCGGTGGATCAGTTTGTTTGCATATGCAGTAGAGGTGGTACATTTCTGTAAGTTAAGCAATCAGAGAGTTGGGCGAGTTCAAGTGTGTCATAGGCCTACATGAGCCCCAAGTCGATAAAACTGTTTTGAGGACAATCATTTTAGCAACCTCTGGTAGAGTTCTCTCTGTGGCTGTTCTTGTTACGTCGGATTTGACTTGCTCAAAGTGGTCAAGCCTCTGACAGACAGGCCTCTACACACACAATTTCCTTATCAACAAATGTGGCGAGAAGTACAGTAAATATAAAATGCACATAAAATCAAGTGTTATTGTTGGATTCAGTCTTATCAGGTGAACTGTTGTGTACTCACGTTTTGGTCTAATTTCCCCATTATTTCCAAACATTTGCTACCATGTTTATGCATTATTTTCTGTAAGAAACATTTAAATTTAGCCCTATCCATGCAGGTCTATTCCCACCAGTGTAGATGGTTAAAGTTGGCTTCTTTTTATAGATATTGCCTCACCCTAAACAACAGGAAGCAGATGGTCAAACACTAGCAGGAAAGACGACTGTACAATGGTAACACAATTTACTAGAATGCAGCAGCCACTACTTTTAAACCTTTGGATGCCGTCTACCATAGTGCCCTTTCCTTTATCACAAGTGATTCTTTTTAATGTAAATAACTGCATCCTGTATCAAAAGGTTGGCTGGTCCTCATTAAAGTCCTGTAGATCACTTCACTATTTCCTTTTTGTTTACAAAGCTTTACTACACAAACTTCCGACTTACCTAACTTTGTTGTTGAAATATAAAAACACGAGTTACCAAACCCGTTCACAGGGTTGATTAACTCTCAAGGTTCCTTGGGTCTCAACGAATTAGGAGTTTGTTGAATTTCTTAAATGAGAATTGCAATGTTTTGATTAAATAAAAAAATTGATTGTGGTCAACAATTGAAGTAAAATAATAAAATAAATGTAACCTGTTTTATTATTGTTATGTTTTAATGCTTTTTTTGAATGTTTGTGTTGAATTTGTTGTCCATAGGGCACCATTGGAAATGAGACCCTTATCTCAATGGGATCTCCTGATTAAATACAAGTTTAATACAAAAAATAAAATAACTTATGTTATGCTGTAGAACTTATTCATGCTTCTTTAAAAAATATAGCATATCACTTAAATCGAAAGCATTAGACTTGTACAGTAAATGCATATAAAACCTATTGTAACATTCTGTTGAAAAAATACAAATTAACACATTTATTTCAAGCGTAACAATATTGTATATTTTGAATCCCAGATACTCATAGTTGCCATTTGATAACTGCTTTAAAATCATTAAATATGACATCCTTTCTGTTCTAATAACTTATTCTGTCTTGTAATAGCCTTTACGACCATAACGTTTAAATAATCATGCCCAGTGTTGTATGGCTACATTTACCTCCTGTTTGATTTGTTTATATTCAGACAAAGATGGGATTAGAATCACTTAAAGCTGTGTAGCAAAGTGATTTCCCTATGCGTACTCCTGTGTACACACACCCGGCACACATATTGTACCATGACGGTGCTGTCTCTATATTATGTAGCATTTATTTTATCATGACATTCATCATAACACGGTAATGTAGAGATTATTTTTTCCCTGTGAGGCTAATCAAATGGAGAGAGAGTGATTGTGTGATAAAGTGCGAGTGTGTGTGATAAAGTGCCAACGTGCATGTTTCCGGTCTATTCATACCCTTAATGAAGCTCTCTACATGATCGTAGTGTTGTGGAAAGAATTGTCTTCCACAAATGATCCAGTGCCCACCCTTGGGCCAATTAGTGACAATTATTCAAATTTATGTTGCGTGGATTAATGACAGAGAGAAAATATTTAATATATGTAGCTCCAAAGGGACAGGAGATATTATTGTTCAAAGTTTGGTAGTGGACAAAATTAATAATTTGCGGAAAATGTAATGGGCCGAGGTTATAGGTTCTCATGGGAAACGTGTTACTCATGAGGTAGCCTCTGTTCCGGTTTTCAGTGGAAATGGAAAGAGAGCCTGTGATGTCACTTCTGCTTTTGGATGTTAACAAGGTGACACTCCATCTTAACTCCTCCTCCACATTTACTGGATTGGTTAAACAGTGCAGAAGAGAACCTCCACTGACAGTTATTTTTCCTCTCATCAAGATCAGTATGTAGGGGGATCTAGTTTCAGGTGTTTCTTTTACACCTGCTACATTAGATTACTCATGAGGAGATGCATAAATATATAAAAATGTCATGACTTGAGCTCGAATGGGACTGGAGATATGCTTGTTGCCAGCCAGCCAGTCATTCTCTGCCCCGTACACACTCACAGCAGAGATGGGTCTAGCTAGCATAAGCACTGTGTGGTTCCTACAAAAGCCCCATATACCCTCACAGCAGAGCTGGGTGTAGCTAGCCTAAACACTGTGTAGTTCCTACAGAAACTTTTGCAGATTATTTTAAAATGCTATTTTTTATTTGGTGATAACAGGCCTATACGTACATTGGCAATCCAGTATCTATTGTAACCAGTGGTGATTTTAGAATGTAAATCTTGGTGGAAAAAAAATAAATATAAAATGCAGGCCAGCAAAGCCACTACACAACACAACAATACATTAATTGCATTATAACGGTGACAAACAGTGCCCAGAAAGTCCTACATAAAGCTGTCCCAACAGCAGAGCTTTCTTTTCAGCATCATGGAGTGAATCCTTACCACCGCTACACCTGGCTATCAGTGGATCCTTATCTGGCAGAGAAACAGTTCATTCATCCTTATTTACTGCCTTTAAAAAAAACATACAGTACCAGTCAAAAGTTTGGACACCTACTCATTCAAGAGTTTCTTTATTTTTACAATTTTCCACATTGTAGAAAGTAATGATGGCAAGAAAACTATGAAATAATACACATGGAATGTGTTAAAAAAACTAGGATGCCCACTCCGACAAGGTTAATTGACCCACAGTTTTAGATTCTTCAAAGTAGCCGCCCTTTGCCTTGATGACAGTTTTTCACACTGTTGACATTCTCTCAACCAGCTTCATGAGGAATGCTTTTCCAACAGTCTTGAAGGAGTTCCCACATACTCTACCGTTCAAAAGTTTGGGGTCACTTGTTTTGAAAGATAAGCACATTTTTTTTCATTAAAATAACATCAAATTGATCAGAAATACAATGTAGACATTGTTAATGTTGCAAGTGACTATTGTAGCTGGAAAGGGATGATTTTTTATAGAATATCTACATACGTAGGCGTACAGAGGCCCATTATCAGCAGCCATCACTCCTGTGTTCCAAAGGCATGTTGTGTTAGCTAATCCAAGTTTATAATTTTAAAAAGCTAATTGATCATTAGAAAACCCTTTTGCAAATATGTTAGCACAGCTGAAAACTGTTGTTTTGATTAAAGAAGCAATAAAACTGGCCTTCTTTAGACAAGTTGAGTATCTGGAGCATCAGCATTTGTGAGTTCGATTACAGAATCAAAATTGGCCAGAAACAAAGAACTTTCTTCTGAAATTCATCAGTCTATTCTTGTTCTGAGAAATGAAGGCTATTCCATGCGAGAAATTGGCAAGAAACTGAAGATCTCGTATAACACTGTGTACTACTCCCTTCACAGAACAGCGCAAACTGCCTCTATCCATAATAGAAAGAGGAGTGGGAGGTCCCGGTGCACAACTGAGCAAGAGGACAAGTACAAGTGTCTAGTTTGAGAAACAGACGCCTCAAGTCCTCAACTGGCAGCTTCATTAAATAGTACCCGCAGAACACCAGTCTCAACATCAACAGTGAAGAAGCGACTCCGGGATGCTGGCCTTCTAGGCAACACAACTGCAAGGAACCACCACACCTCTTCCTCCATGCTTCACGGTGGGAACCACACATGCAGAGATCATCCGTTCACCTACTCTGCGTTTCACAAAGACACGGCGGTTCAAACCAAAAATGACAAATTTGGACTCCACCGGTCTAATGTCATTGTTTGTGTTCTTGGCCCAAGCAAGTCTCCTCTCATTATTGGTGTCCTTTTGTAGTGGTTTCTTTGCAGCAATTCGACCATGAAGGCCTGATTCGTTCAGTCTCCTTTGAAGAGTTGATGTTGAGATATGTCTGTTACTTGAACTCTGAAGCATTTATTTGGGCTGCAATTTCTGACGCTGGTAACTCTAATGAACCTATCCCCTGCAGCAGAAGTAACTCTAGGTCTTCCTTTCCTGTGGCGGTCCACATGAGAGCCAGTTTCATCATAGTGCTTGATGGTTTCTGCGACTGCACTTGAAGAAACTTTCAAAGTTCTTGAAATGTTCTGCATTGACTGAACTTCATGTGTTAAAGTAATGATGGACTGTCTTTTCTATTTGCTTATTTGACCGGTTCTTGCCATAATATGGACTTGGTCTTTTACCAAATAGGGCTATCATATGTATACCACCCCCACCTTGTCACAACTGATTGGCTCAAACTTATTAAGATGGAAAGAAATTCCACAAATTAACTTAACAAGGCACACCTGTTAATTGAAATGCATTCCAGGTGCCTACCTCATGAAGCTGGTTGAGAGAATGCCAAGAGTGTGCAAAGCTGTCATCAAGGCAGATGGTGGCTACTCTGAAGAATCTGAAATATAAAATATATTTTGATATTGTTTAACACTTTGGTTACTACATGATTCCATATGTGCTATTTAATAGTTTTGATGTCTTCACTATTATTGAATGAGTTGGTGTGTCCAAACTTTTGACTGGTACTGTAGCTGATATGGCTGACTTGCTTAAACACATGACAATTGAGATGTACAAACTATGGCATATGGAAATGGATCAGAGACAATCCATAATTTCAATTAAGACATTAATGAGCAAGCTAGGATGGACGTAGTTAATATAACTATTTGTTCAGCACTTTTGAAAATGTACAGCGACAGAATTCAGAACATGGGCCGTACTTACAGTATTCTCCCTGTACACCAAGTCAGAACCTTAGGATAAATAAAGGGGGCATATAGGCAGACAATGACAATATTAAGTGATTACATTTCTCTGAAACATGCTATAGGCTACATGTGCCCCACCAAGTCAGAACATGAGGGGGGAAAGGGACCAAATTGTTAGCGTGCGGCGGCACATGTCTACTAACAGCTTGGTACACAGCATACACTTACTATTACATTCTTAGCTACACTATACATATCATAGCTCAGGCTAAGACCCATATGCAGACACAGGTGGCGGATAGTACGAGTCTCAGAGTGTATTACAGTACAAGGGGCAGGCAATCGGTAGGTCAAGGCAGGCAAAGAGTCGTAATCCAAATCAGAGTCAGGCAGGTACAGGATGGCAGGCAGGATCAGGGTCAGGACTGGCAGAAAGGTCAGAACTGGGAAAACTAGGAAAAGCTAAAACTAGAGCACAGGAAACACGCTGGTAGGACTTGATGGGACAAGACGAACTGGCAACAGACAAACAGAAAACGTAGGTTCTGGGGCGGCAGTTAGACTAGTGGTTAGAGGGTTGGGCCAGTAACCGAAGGTTGATGAGCTGACAGGGTAAAAATCTGTTGTTCTGCCCCTGAATGAGGCAGTAAACCCACTGTTCCTTGGTAGGCCGTCATTGTAAATAATAATTTGTTCTTAACTTCTTAGGGCTAGGGGGCAGTGTTTTGAAGTTTGGATGAAAAACGTGCCCAAAGTAAACTGCCTGTTACTCAGGCCCAGAAGCTAGGATATGCATATAATTAGTAGCTTTGGATAGAAAACACTCTGAAGTGTCTGTGTCTGTGAGTATAACAGAACTGATATGACAGGCAAAAACCAGAGCAAAATCCATCCGGGATGTCTGAATCAGTCATGTCACACTGTTTTCAATAGGCCAGCTATTCAAAGCCTAATAGATTAACCCCCAGATTGCAGTTCCTATGGCTTCCACTAGATGTCAACAGTCGTTAGAAAAAGGGTGGAACGTTCAATCATGAAAATCAAGGGAGTAAGACCACTAGTTCCTGGGTTCACGTCAAGTGTACTGTTTTGGATTTTGCGCGTAACAGGGAATGCGTGCTCAGTTCTTTTTCTCTTCTATTCAGCAGGTTATATTCTGTCTGAAATATTATAGTGTATACTCATTTTAGGGTATCTGAGTATTGATTACAAATGCTGTTTGACTTTTTTCGCCAAACTTTACGGGTACTTTTGGGATATCGTTTGTCTGCATGGATGAAAGCCTTTGGGCAGGTGGATTACTGAACAAAACGCACCAACCAAACGGAGCTATATGGATATAAAGAGTTACTTTATCGAACAAAAGGACCTTTTATTGTGTAACCTGGACGCTTTGATATGCCATCAGAGGAAGATCATCAAAGGTAAGCAATTTATTTTATGCTATTTTTGAGTTTTGTGACACCTCTGCTGGTTATGTTATTATGCTAATTGAGTTTTTGAGTGGGGCGCTGTCCTCAGACAATCAAATGTTCTGCTTTCGCCGTAAAGCCTTTTAGAAATCTTACAATGCATTTAGATTAACAAGAGTCTAAGCTTTTGAAGGGTGTGCAGCATTTGTATTTTCATGAATGTTTGAAATTAGTATTTTTGTAATTTGAATTTGGCGCTCTGCATTTCACCGGATGTTGTCAAAATCGATCCCGTTCACGGGTTTGGATCCCTAAGAGGTTAACTGACTTGCCTAGTTAAATAAAGGTTAGGTGTTCGGGAGTTCAGAGAGTCTAGCATGCCCAAAGTAAAATGCCTGTTACTCAGGCCCAGAAGCTAGGGTATGCATATATATTAGGGTACCTGAGGATTGATTAGAAACGTTGTTTGACTTGTTTGGACAAAGTTTATCGGTAACTTTATGGATTCTTTTGTCTGTATGTTGAACGAGTTGAACGGGTGGATTACTGAACAAAATGCACCAACCAAACTGAGTTTTTGGGATATAAAGAAGGTCTTCATTGAACAAAACGACAATTTATTGTGTAGCTGGGACGCTTTGGATTGCAAACAGAGGAAGACCTTCAAAGGTAAGTGATTTATTTTATCGCTATTTTTGATTTTTGTGAATCCTGTGCTGGTTTGAAATATATTTATATGCAGGAAGTATGTGGGGCGCTGTCCTCAGATAATCAAATGCCATAAAGCCTATTGTAAATCGGACAAAGCGGTTCGATTACCAAGATTCTAAGCTTTTGAATGGTGTACAAAACTTGTATTTTCATGAATGTTTAATATTACTATTTTTGAAATTTGAATTTGGCATTCTGCATTTCACCGGATGTTAGCTAGCGGTCCACCTAGCCCAAACAGGTTAAATAAAAAAATACACATGAGGTAAAGGTGGTGGGGGTTTGAGACAATCACAAGACAGGTGAAACAGATCGATCAGGGTGTGACAGTACCCCCACAGGGGTGCCACCTGGCGTCCTACCCTGGGACATAACTGGTTGACTGTGGTGTCGACGGCGGAAGTCCGCGATGAGGGCTGGGTCCAGGATATTCCTGGCGGGGGACCCAACACCTCTCCTCCAGTCAACTAGGTACTTGAATCCCCTGCCTCGAGGCTGAACACGCAGGAGGCACCTCACCGTGTACGCTGAAAGACCGTCGATGAGACCGGGGAGAGGGGTGGGCCTGGAAACTGGAGAAAAAGGGCTGTGAGACCTGAGTTTAATTCTAGATACATGGAAAGTGGGATGTATACGCAGGATGCGGGGCAACAGAAGGCAAAGGGGCTAAGGACCTTAGAGATGGGGAAAGGGCTGATAAAATGGGCAGGAAGTTTGCTATACTCCACCTGGAGGTGCAGATCCTGAGTGGAAAGCCATACCCTCTGCCCAAGACGGTAGTCGGAAAAAAGGGTCCGGTGGCGGTCCGCCTGTCGTCGATACCTGGAGGTGGTCTTGAGAAGAGTGGCCCAGGCTCTCTTCCAGGTACGGTGACAGCGACAGACGAACATCTGGGCAGAAGGTATGCTGACCTCTTCCTCTTGCTCCGGGAAGAGCGGGGTCTGATATTGCAGGGAACACTCAAAAGGCGAGAGACCAGTAGCAGAACAGGGAAGGGTGTTGAGGGTATATTCCACCCACACAAGTTGCTGGCTCCAGGTGGTGGGATTGGTGGAGACGAGGTAACGTAAAGTCGTCTCCAGGTCCTGATTCACTCGCTCCGACTGGCCGTTGAAAACCAGAGGACAGGCTAGCGACGACCCAGTGATGGTGCAGAACGCCTTCCAAAACCGGGATGAGAACTGAGGACCATGATCAGAGACCATGTTGACCAGAAGTCCATGGATCCGGAAGACGTGCTGTACCATAAGTTGGGCCGTCTTCTTAGCTGAGGGAAACTTAGGAAGGGGGATGAAATGGGCAACTTTGGAAAACCTATCCACCACCGTAAGGATGGTGGTGTTGTCATCTGACGGAGGGAGACCCGTGACGAAGTCCAAGGATATATGGGATGAGGGGCAGTCAGAAACAGGGAGTGGTTAAAGGAGGCCAGCCAGAGCTTGCCGCGGAGTCTTGTTCTGCACACACACAGTGCAGGCGGCAATGAACGCAGAGACGTCAGGAACCATGGTGGGCCACCAAGCGTTGTTGGATGAAATCCAAGGTCCACCGGGAGCCAGGATGACAGGTGAGCCTCGAGGAATGTGCCCATTTCAGGACCGGAGCACGGGCAGAGTCTGAGACAAACATCCGGTTAGCCTCCCGCTGGGACAGGACAGCCCCCACTCCAACGTCCAAGGCGTCAACCTCCACCACGAACTGACGGGATGGGTCCGAGTGGATTAAGATTGGAGCGTAGTGAATCGCTGCTTGAGTTCTGAGAACGCCCGGACAGCTGCTGGAGACCATATGAACGGAACCTTTGGAGAGGTGAGTGCAGAAAGGGGGGAAGAAAGGGTCCTGTAACCCCGGACGAAACGACTGTAGAAGTTAGCAAACCCCAAGAAAAGTTGCAACTGCACTCTGGATGTAGGTTGAGGCCAATCCACCACCTCTCTCAACTTGTCAGGGTCCATCTGAATATTCCCTGCAGCGATGATGTATGCTAGGAAGGAGATCATGACGACAGTGATCTTCAGGTCAGAGCACTAGAAAGAGGACTGAATTCCTGACTAATATTTTCAGAAGTCTGAGATTTCTCACATTTGGATGGCCAATGTATTCAACCTTTTCTGGCCCATGGTGTTGCATGTGAATGTTTTCATTTTAAGCTTGAAAAAAGACTGTTAAACCCCGACCTGGACCAAACACCCACTCCACTGAATAGCAGGCTAGTGATTGCTTTGCAACACTTGCAGTTAGCTACTGATTCATTCCAAACCACTCCTTGTTGAATTTGAGATTTCCAACTTGTTGTGTAATGTTTAAGTCCAATGGCCGAACAGCACCAATACGTTTTATCTATCATTTCTCTTGATATGACGAGGATTGAAAAGGATTTGCCAGTAGATTGTCGACTTGATACATGATGATGACTGCTTGTCTTGCTTGCTAGCTAAGATTTTGAAAATATGATGTTGACATGATCAGTCCAATCAAAGCTACGGTAGATATAACGTGATTTAACATCATTTTATCTATGGCCGATGACCTTGAGCCTTCTTGGATGGGCATTTCTAATGTAAATCTATGGCAGCACCCAAGGGGCTTGAATTTTCAAGCTTTCCTTGTAGATATTACATCAATTGTTATTTACTGCTGCTCTTTAATAATTTGTTATTCTTATCTCTAATTTTTCTTTTTGTATTTTTTTAACTGCATTGTTGGTTAAGGGCTTGTAAGTAAGCATTTCACTGTAAGGTCTACACCTGTTGTATTCAGTGCATGTGACAAATAAAATTTGATTTGATTATGCGGTGATGTAGTGTCCCCATGAGTGACAGAACACTGAGCCAATCCCGGCGTAACTAGAGAACATTACCAACGCTCCATATTTTCCACTGGCTGCCCCACCACCACAGAAAGCACTGAGCTAGGATGAAATACGTACCTGCATTTTGGAGCTGCCTTACTGAAGAAAGCAATGTTTTGTTTTTTTACTTTGTTTGCAAACTGATATGTGACACGTATTAATGCCAAAATAGCATGCAAAACAGGCAACCCAACAATATATTTTTTTAGATAAACAGGTGGGGCTCAAAACAGGCTCTGCCCCCACCTGCCCTAAATGATAGGTCACCACTGATTGTAACAATCAGGAGACAGATAGGATTGCCTTGAGTGCAAATGTCATAGAATTACATATAGATTAAGTAATTCATAGGATCTTTGTGAAAAATTATGTTGATGGCATCAGATATGTGTGTTTCCCCCAGACATTGACGAGTGTGCGGAGGGCCTGATCCAGTGCCACAATCACTCCCGCTGTGTCAACCTGCCGGGTTGGTACCACTGTGAGTGCAGGAACGGTTTCCATGACAATGGCTCCTACCTGATTGACGGGAGCTCCTGCATCGGTTAGTATGCAGTCATTATATTCAATCGCTACTGCTCCTGTCCATCTTGGTCTTCTGTAGCTCAGTTGGTAAAGCTGTAAGTCGCTTTGGATAAAAGCTAAATGTCACATATTACAGGGGAGGGGACTGATAACATGGCAATGCAGCTTTGTTTCTGCTGCAGCATTTTGTTGTGTAGTCTGAATGAATGGAATTTGATTTGTACGTCATGAGCACAGCAGTCATAAACAAATAGACACGGAGAAACAGTAAATGACAGTACAATATTCATGTCTATAGAAATCAATGTAAAACACTGTTTAGTGCATAACAGCAGCTGACGTAGTGAATCACAATCTCTGTTACAATGAGAAGAGCATGATTTCTCCCTATAACTCAGGATGTAGCGATGCATCGATCATGGAGAGATATAATGGTCAGGAATACACAGGAGAACATCACTATCTATTATCTCTAAAATGTACTATGGAATGCTGTTAATTTGTGCAGAATATCTCTTTAGTTTATCCTGAGAGGGGAACTTTGTTTCTTACTGTTTGAGATGTATGCATCACCCATATAGATACAGTAGGGAGTAGGGTATACTCTATGACAGACAGAGGAAATGTCCTAATGTCCATTCTCTATTTCTGAAATTAATAGCAGAGGACAGTGACTGTTGAGTCATATTATACTCTCTGAGAATGTACTGTACCCATTGCCCATGTAGAGGTAGCATGCTCAAACATTAAACAAAAATACATAAACATGTTTCCTGATCAAAATCAAATTGCTAAATGATCCTTCTTAAAACAATTCCACTAGATAGTCTAAGCCCCCCCACTGGCTTAGACTACCTAGTGCCAAAAATAATGCGTTAAATACATAATAAAACATGTTTCCTGATCTTTCTTATATCTCTCAGATATATTTTTTGGATATCAGATATCTGTTTTTACATGAAGTGAACCTGTTATTCAATGCGTTTGTATGGGCTAATAGCAGTAAGGTCCCCCCAAAAAATTCTGTAAATAAATTTTTTATATATTTTTTGATACTTCAAAGGGTCCTAAAATTCTAAATCAAATAGCTAAATTATCCTTGGTATGACCTTTTTAAAACAATTGTAACGATGTACGCTGAGAGTCGGGAAGCAAGTTCAGGGAGTGAATAATTGATCAAGCTATGATAGAACTGCAATCTGATTTTGTTTCATTACAAAAAAGCCCTTGTTGATTTAAAACTTGTACATAATGCTGGTAAAACTAAATACATGTTCTTTAATTATAGAAAATGTCCGATTGGCTACATATTCACTCAGTGGATGGTTCTCTCATTGAGCAAGTTCCCGCTGATAAAAATCTGGGCTTTCAGATTGATAAAGATCTAACATATAAAAAAACATACTGATGAGCTACTTAAAAAGCTAAGATTTAAAGTGGGCTTCTTTTTTAGAAATAGATCTTGCCTCTCCATGAACAGCAGGATGCAGATTGTATAGTCAACTTTACTGCCAGTTCTTGACTATGGTGACGCCATTTACCAGAATGCAGCAGCCACTACTCTTTAACCTTTGGATGTCATCTACCATATTGCCTTCACTTTAATACAGGTGACAGTTTTAATACTCATCACTGCATCCTGTATCGGAAGGTCGGCTGGACCTCACTAAAGTCCAGTATATCCCTTCATTACACACTTCTTGTTTACAAAGCTCTGCTCCACAAGCTTCCAACATACCTCACTTCCCTGTTGAAATATCAAAATATGAGATACCAAACCCTTTCGCAGGGTTGGTTAACTGTTGAGGCCCGCTTGTCTCCACAAAGTTTGGTAAATCCCCCTTTAGTTTTAATGCACCATAGTTATGGAATACCTTACAAAATAAATTACACCTGGGTTCCCACGTACCGATAGGGCAGTATAAAACTCTGTTGTTAAATGAGTTTTTTGATTATTATAACTTGCTGTAATGTATTTATAACTGTCTTTACCTTTTGGTTGCTGCTGTTTT
Source organism: Brachymystax lenok tsinlingensis (assembly GCA_030435695.1). Classification (NCBI taxonomy): domain Eukaryota; kingdom Metazoa; phylum Chordata; class Actinopteri; order Salmoniformes; family Salmonidae; genus Brachymystax; species Brachymystax lenok. Next base: position 5,354,169 of record CM059800.1, read on the forward strand.
GATTACATTTTTGTCCTCAGGGCACCATTGTAAATGAGACACTGGTCTCAATTGGGTGTCCCTGAATAATTAAAAGTTCAAACAAATTTAAGTTAATAAATTAATCATGATATATGCCTTTTATCCAATGTGACTTACAGTGTATGCATGCATGGGTGGCCACCACAACGGGACTTGAACTTACAATCCTGATGTTGCAAGCGCCATGCTCTACCAGCTAAACCACAATGTATCACATAATAAAGTCCTAAACTGGGTCTGCCAAACTCTGTATGTATGGATCTGCTTACTGTATACCACTTCTCTTATCGCCTCTCTTCTCCCAGAGTGAGTGTATAACATTTCCTCCTAGGTCAGTCTGCGTCCTAAATGGCACCCTATTCTCAAAAGTAGTGTATTGTAGTGTATTATATAGGAAATAGGGTGCTATTTGGGACGCAGACCTACAGTACATTAGTATGTGGGCGTGCGTTTGGTTTAATTACACACTGGGTGCCTGGCCAAGCTGGATCTGAATAGATATTTATTAACCATATGCTTGAGTGTCTGTATGCATGTCTATGTGACTCTCTTTTTCTCTCTCTCTCCTCCCCCCTCTTTCTCTGTTCGCTCTCTCTATCTATTTCACTGACGTCCATGACCTTTCCGTATGGACTACACAAATGAAGTACAGTTGAAATTGACCAATGCACAAATTCAGTGCTGGCTGATGCCCCCTAATTACGAACAATATTGTCTGTTATGTGTGTATGTGTCGGTTAGGCTACAGTATTTTTCCCTGAGGTACAAAAATATCAAATACACAATGTAGCATTCAGAGGTACATTGTATACATATGTGAAATTGTGTTATTTACATTAGATTAAAGTAGAGACTCAGAGCTACAAAATGGTATAGCATACATTACAGTTGAGGAACAATGGGAAAGTAATTCTGCTTCTCAAAAAACTCACTTTTGAGAAAATGGCATTTGAATGTTTTGGTACAACTACTGGAGAGCCCTTCTTTGTCTACACCCATTCAGGATTGTTCACACACTCTCAAGCTTTAGCCCCACCCATCTCTTTAAGGGTTGGTCTGAGCATTCTGTACTAACAACAGCAGTCAAGCACCTAAGCTAACTTGCTAGCTCATTCCAGACATCTAAGTGAGAGAGTACACCTCACTGAACATTACTCGCCCTAGCAGAGCAGGTTAGGCTGTTAAGTAATCCAGAGTGTTGGTGACTGCAACTGTGCTGTCAGATTATCCGTTCGTGAATTCAGAGCGCTTCGCACACCGCATTCAGAGGGCACATCGTAAATTCGCTCTGGCCGATGAGTAGGGTTGATCCGAACGTTTTGACCTCACAACGGAGTCAAGCACCCAAGCTAACATTGGCTAGCTTGCTAGCTACGTCCAGACACATAATGAGAGAACACCCCACTCTGACCATTTTACTAGCCCTAGCAGAGTTGGTTAGGCTGTTTTCATGTTATCCAGAGCATTGGTGACTGTAACTGTGTTGCTGGCAACAATTGAATGATGCTTTTTTTGCTGACGTTTACTGACAACGGCCATATTCAACGGGTGTTGAGCATTTGTAAATTCAACAGTCATTCTGCGCTCTGTCACACTCAGACGAGAGTGCTCTGAAATCAGAGCGAATTTACGAATGCACCCTAAGTGGTTACTTGCATAGTGGAGTATTTTGTTAAGACATGTAGCTAGCTAGCTAGATAAACAATTAACCATAATCCCAACTCATAACGTTACTACCCTGCATGAATCTGCAGGTAGCTAACCAACCAGGTTCAATGTTAGCTAGCTAACATTAGTCTATAGCTAGTCAAGCAAATGGCTCTGAGATACAAATAATAAGATCATACATGTAACTTTAGCTAGCGAGCCAGCCAACGTTAGCTAGCTAGCTAATTAAACAATGAACCATAATCCCAACTAATGACGTTACTACTCTGCATGAATCTGCAGGTAACTAACCAACCAGGTTCAATGTTAGCTAGCTAATTTTAGGCTATAGCTAGCCAAGCAAATGGCTCTGAGATATTAATAATAAGATCATACAAGTAACGTTAGCTAGCAAGCCAGCCAGCTGATGTTCACTAGCTAGCTAACAGTACACTTTAACTTGAAATGAAACCCCTTTCTGTCAAAATTAGAAACATGAAATATTTGAAAATTTAGCTAGCTAGTCTATCTTACCCATATACATACATATACATTCATGGATGGACGTGTCTCCTGTCGGATGCCATGGTTGCCCTTAGTTTGAAGATGTAATCCGGAGACAGGTGTTTTCTCCATCTCCTTAGCTATCATACTCCGAATTCCACTGATTTCAAAACTCGGTCCTCCAGAAAGTGGAGAGCAACACTTATGTAGTTTTACTACAAGATACTTAAAAAAAAAAGCTGTGTTAGTCAGGATTACCAAGACATACTGACCAGCTCAAATAGACAGAAGCATGCTATATGGCAGACCAATCGAAACTCATCTCTTGGCATGTCCAGCCCACTCATTATCTCAGCCAATCATGGCTAGAAGGTTGCTGACTTATTCTGTGGCTAAACCAACTAGGCTTGTAATTTAACAATTGTATTCATATTTATAGATAGCATACAAGATTGTTATTAAGGCATATGAAAGTTCACATGTTCGAGAAGGCATTTCTGCCCAAAAACGCATTTTGATGTAAAAAAAGGTTTACGTTCAAACGGCTCTCCTGTGAAGTAGTGACCTGCGACAACAATCAAATGTATTTATAAAGCCCTTTTTACATCAGCCGATGTCACAAAGTGCTATACAGAAACCCAGCCTACAACCCCAAACAGCAAGCAATACAGATGTAGAAGCACAGTGGCTAAGAAAAACTCCCTAGAAAGGCCAGAACCTAGGAAGAAACCTAGAGAGGAACCAAGCTCTGAGGGGTGGCCAGTCCTCTTCTGGCTGTGCCGGGTGGAAATTATAACAGTACATGGACAAAAAGTTAATACGTTCATAGATGACCAGCAGGGTCAAATGATAATAATCACAGTGGTTGTAGAGGGTGCAACAGGTCAGCACCTCAGGAGTAAATGTCAGTTGGCTTTTCATAGCTGAGCATTCAGAGTTAGAGACAGCAGGTGCGGTAGAGAGAGAGTTGAAAGCAGCAGGTCCGGGACAAGGTAGCACGTCCGGTGAACAAGTCAGGGTTCCATAGCCGCAGGAAGAACAGTTGAAACTGGAGCAGCAGCACAACCACGTGGACTGGGGACAGCAAGGAGTCATCAGGCCAGGTAGTCCCTCATTTATGCACATCAACAACAAGATCAACAACTAATGCTAGCCAGAGTAAGATGAACTCAAATCTAACGAGGGAACATTAGATAAAAATGTTCAGCTAGTTGGCCATCACAACTGCACTGATAAAGGATAGGGGAACAGTATCCTGCTCGTCCTTCCGCAGCTTGCCTCCCAATGCATGCTTTTCCTAACCCACATTTTCACAACTGAATGGGAACTTGCCTGCCCATTTGCTCAATGCCAAAAGCATTTGATTGATTAATAGCTAAGGGTGCGTTCATAAATTCCCTCCAAGCGCTCTAAATTCAGAGCGTTGTCAGATTGTCTGTTCATAAATTCAGAGCATTTCGCTCTCCAAGCATTCAGAGCACCCACTGTATGATTGACACTGGACGCTCAGGCTGAGGAGTAGGTAGGGTTGATCCGAGTGTTCCTCAAACCAGCAGTCAAGCACCCAAGCTAACTGCCAGAAATTGTCTAGCTTGCTAGCTACTTCCAGACACAATGAGAGAACACCTCACTGACCATTTTACTCACCCTAGCCAAGCTGGTTAGGCTGTTTACATGTTATATAGAGCATTCGTATCTGCTACTTCTTTTTGCCTACGTTTTTTGACACCGGTCATATTCAGTGGGTGTTGAGTGTTTGTAGATTCAGCTGCTATTCTGTGCTCCAGCACATGCAGACGAGAATGCTCTGAAATTGGAGTACATAGCCACAGTAAATTTACAAACACGAGATATACTAACTGGATAACAGTCCTTCAAGTTCAACATAGCTAGCTAGCAAAGCAATTCAACATTTTTGCTAGTTAACCAAATGCCATCTGCATCTAGCTGTAGCCACCAAAAACTCTTCCAATCACATGGCATGCCTCTCAGCAGCTACCCAGCTAGCAATGAGGAATCGGCCCAGAAGCGTCCCTCTTCCGGGGGGCCGGAACTGATTGAATCGGCCCGGAATCAAAATGAATGACTGCCCAGAATCGGCCCAAGTACATCGGGCCATTTCCATCTACCAGAATTCAGCCGACTTTCCCCGGCATCTTACCAGAATCCCCCGAGAAGATGCCCGATGCAAATTTAAATAAATGTATACAAAATTACCCAATTTAGTCATTTTAAATATTACTATTATACTTTTTATACCCAGCCACAAAAAACATTTTGTGTCGGAAGAAACACCATACACCTGGTGATCGTGTCAGCTTGCATGTGCCTAGCCCGCCACAGGAGTTGCTACAGTGCAATAGGACAAGGACATCCCGGCCGGCCAAACCCTCCCCTAGCTCGGACGAGCTGGGCCAATTGCGCGTCGCCTCATGGTTCTCCCGGTCGTCACGGGTCTCGAACCAGCGTCTGTAGAAACGCAGTTTGCACTGCGGTACAGTGTCTTAGACCACTGCGCCACACAGGAGGTTCCGTCGACAATGTTTTAAATGCTTATCAATTGCCTTGCACAAAGTATCAAAATATAAAAATACTACACAGGACTCTTAAATAATTTCATTTAAATGTAAAAAAAAATATTTGATCACAGAAACAATGAGAAAAATATGGAAAAAATGTATAAACTCAGGCCACTTGACGTCAGCCGAGTGTGACTCTCAGCCGGGTGCCCCGACTCTCAAACGAAATCGTCCCAGATCCACTGTGCTAACTGGGTAGCTAGCTAACGTTAGGCTCCGTATTTTTAAGTTGCAAAATAAAGAGCTACATAAAGAGATACGTTAGCCTATTAGCCAGGTTATGACTGACTTGATCATTGCCCTTGCTAGTTTGATTTTAGTGAAATTCCCAGCCTTTGAAACTGAAACAGTGCTTTCCGAATGGGTGCAGGATGTACTAATGTTAGGCCAGCTGTGATTTACAACCTGATAGCAATATTGTTTGGTCTACCAAGAAATGTATTGGTGCATTATATTAATTATCTATTCTGCCAAGTGTCCGTCATGGATTTTTGTTTTGTAGCATAAATGGGAATTTGATATCTTGATTGTCTATTTCATAAATGCAAAGTAGTTAAAATGTTGTCAGTTCCACTTTACTGTGTTAGTGGTGGTCCACTAAGTAATGTTAAACAACAAACCATTTACAGCTTGTGAGACCTTAAAAGTCAGGCTACTTTTACATATTTTGTAGCCGTTCAACATTGCCTCAATTGCCCGATGTGAGTTATTGCAGGTGTAGTTCACTTATTTTTTTCCTGATATGCATCTGCCTGCATGTTTACACAATTTAAATTTTGAATAATTACTGGACCACAAGGTTCCAGCATGGTTACTTTGCATGCAAACAGTTATGTATCTAGGAATTCTAGTTACTGAGGACAATTTACATAATCAACTGCTTTTAACTGTAAAGGGAGCTCTTGCCACACATCATAGAAGAATGTCTTTACTGTTGTTGATCTTAAAGAATATATTTCAGAAGACCAAACAGTTGTTTGTCTAGGTTTATGCTGTTAAATTCAGAATGAACTACATGGTCACTATTGAACTGATGTTCATTGTAAGCTGCTGACGAAGGTGTATTAGTGGAGGTCCACTAGAGTAGTGTTGAATCAGAGATATATATTTTCAGGATATTCCATTATTTTCATTGCCCCAATGTGAGATTGTTTGCACTGTGTTCATGTATATGGCTTAATACACAGGTTTGTGTTGTCTTAACCCTACCAGTCCCGAGACCCCAACAAAGATTGGCATTTCATTTATCTGCATGTCCAGCCCTTATATTAGCCCCACAATTAAGTGGTTTACCATTTTATTTTCTGCATAACCAGGGCTACAAGAACACAAATGTAATGGCAAAAATGTAGATTTCCGCCTAAATAGACATACCCAAAAGTAACTGCTTTTACTGAGCAGTTATACAGTGGGGCAAAAAAGTATTTAGTCAGCCACCAATTGTGCAAGTTCTCCAACTTAAAAAGATGAGAGAGGCCTGTAATTTTCATCATAGGTACACTTCAACTATGACAGATAAAATGAGGAAAAAAAATCCAGAAAATCACATTGTAGGATTTTTAATGAATTTATTTGCAAATTATGGTGGAAAATAAGTATTTGGTCAATAACAAAAGTTTATCTCAATACTTTGTTATATACCCTTTGTTGGCAATGACAGAGGTCAAACGTTTTCTGTAAGTCTTCACAAGGTTTTCACACACTGTTGCTGGTATTTTGGCCCATTCCTCCATGCAGATCTCCTCTAGAGCAGTGATGTTTTGGGGCTGTCGCTGGGCAACACGGACTTTCAACTCCCTCCAAAGATTTTCTATGGGGTTGAGATCTGGAGACTGGCTAGGCCACTCCAGGACCTTGAAATACTTCTTCTGAAGCCACTCCTTCGTTGCCCGGCGGTGTGTTTGGGATCATTGTCATGCTGAAAGACCAAGCCACGTTTAATCTTCAATGCCCTTGCTGATGGAAGGAGGTTTTCACTCAAAATCTCACGATACATGGCCCCATTCATTCTTTCCTTTACACGGATCAGTCAGTCCTGGTCCCTTTGCAGAAAAACAGCCCCAAAGCATGATGTTTCCACCCCCATGCTTCACAGTAGGTATGGTGTTCGTTGGATGCAACTCAGCATTCTTTGTCCTCCAAACACGACGAGTTGAGTTTTTACCAAAAGTTATACTTTGGTTTCATCTGACCATATGACATTCTCCCAATCCTCATCTGGATCATCCAAATGCTCTCTAGCAAACTTCAGACGGGCCTGAACATGTACTGGCTTAAGCAGGGGGACACGTCTGGCACTGCAGGATTTGAGTCCCTGGCGGCGAGTGTGTTACTGATGGTAGGCTTTGTTACTTTGGTCCCAGCTCTCTGCAGGTCATTCACTAGGTCCCCCCGTGTGTTTCTGGGATTTTTGCTCACCGTTCTTGTGATCATTTTGACCCCACGGGGTGAGATCTTGCGTGGAGCCCCAGATCGAGGAAGATTATCAGTGGTCTTGTATGTCTTCCATTTCCTAATAATTGCTCCCACAGTTGATTTCTTCAAACCAAGCTGCTTACCTATTGCAGATTCAGTTTTCCCAACCTGGTGCAGGTCTACAATTTTGTTTCTGGTGTCCTTTGACAGCTCTTTGGTCTTGGCCATAGTGGAGTTTGGAGTGTGACTGTTTGAGGTTGTGGACAGGTGTCTTTTATACTGATAACAAGTTCAAACAGGTGCCATTAATACAGGTAACGAGTGGAGGACAGAGGAGCCTCTTAAAGAAGAAGTTACAGGTCTGTGAGAGCCAGAAATCTTGCTTGTTTGTATGTGACCAAATACTTATTTTCCACCATAATTTGCAAATAAATTCATTAAAAATCCTAAAATGTGATTTTCTGGATTTTTTTCCCTCATTTTGTCTGTCATAGTTGAGGTGTACCTATGATGAAAATTACAGGCCTCTCTTATCTTTTTAAGTTGGAGAACTTGCACAATTGGTGGCTGACTAAATACTTTTTTGCCCCACTGTATGACAAGGACATGCATAAACGTTGTATCATTGGAAAGGAAATACCTGGGAGATAAGGAAATGGTCAGAACATAGGAATTGGCACAGTTCAGATGACATGAGCAAGCACACAAACTAACCGTTTTATTTTTATTTTGAAGGTCGTCTTTCATGGACAAGCTATATGTCAATTATTGATGAATAGAGCTGGAAACACATCAGATGGCTTCCACAACAAGTCAAACACTTCAGGGAAAAATGGGACTGATAAGACACAACAGGTAGAACTTTACAGATGTTTTAGTAAGGGGTGTCAGGTGCGGTCAAGGGACATCTCCAAGTGTCCCCTCAACCTTTCCAAAGTGTCCTAAGTATGTACATTAGGTAATTCCACTGCTATTACACATTGAATATGCTTAAAAGATATTGATCACTACACAAACACAATATCAATCTCTCTCAAACATGGTGGTGTTTTCAGGGGACATCCAGATGAACCTGGGTGTTACTTGCTCCACATAACCTTGAATGACTGAATGGGGGATACCTAGTCAGTTGTACAAATGAATGCCTTCAACTGAAATGTGTCATCCACATTTAACCCAACCCCTCTGAATTAGAGAGGTGCAGGGGGTTGCCTTAATCAACATCCACAGCACCCAGGGAACAGTGGGTTAACTGCCTTGCTCAGGGCCAGAACAACAGATTTTTACCTTGTCAGCTCGGGGATTTGATTCAGCAACCTTTTGGTTACTGGCCCAATGCTCTAACCACTAGGCTACCTGCCACCATCTGTCCTCAGGTTCACCTCCCTCTGTTGTGTTGATTCCAGTGCTGGTTTCAGTGCTCCTGACTTTGTTCCTCCCTCATCTCTGTTGAGGCCTAGGTGTCCTCCCTGCCCCCGCACGTCTAGGTGAACCGGCTGAGAGGGGATTGGAGCCAGGGTCTGCAGTGGGGGTAGTGGTAGAGGAGTGGGGCCTTTGTGGCATGGTAGAGCTTGAACCATCAGTAGAGACAGACATTGTCATCCTACAAGAAACATGGTATGAAGGAGACGGACCCACTTGCTGCCCTCTGGGTCACAGAGTGCTGATAGTCCCATCCACCAAACTACCAGATGTGAAACAGGGAAGAGACTAAAGGGGTATGCTATTTTGGTATAGAGCAGACCTAACCCACTCCATTAAATTAGTCAAAACAGGAACATTTTACATCTGGCTAAAAAATAAGGAAACTCTCTCAACAGTGAAAGATTTCCTCATGTGTGCTACCTATATCCCCCCAATAGAATCCCCATATTTTAACAATGACAGCTTCTCCATCCTAGAGGGGGAGATCAACAATTTCCAGGCCCAGGGACATGTACTAGTCTGTGGTGACCTAAATGCTAGAACTGGACAAGAACCTGAAACCCTCTGCACACGGGGACAAACACCTACCTGGAGGTGACAGCATTCCCTCCCCAAATGCCCCCCTAGACACAATTACGACAACATAACCAACAAAAACAAGTCACAACTCCTGCAGCTCTGTCGGATGCTGGGTATGTATATTGTCAATGGTAGGCTTCGAGGGGACTCCTACGGTAGGTACACCTATAGCTCATCTCTTGACAGTAGTACTGTAGACTACTATATCACAGACCTTAACCCAGAGTCTCTTAGATCATTCACAGTCAGTCCACTGACACCCCTATGAGATCTCAGCAAAATCACAATCTACTTGAACAGAGCTATGCTCAATCATGAGGCATCAAAGTCAAAGGAACTGAATAATATTAAGAAATGCTACAGATGGAAGGAAAGTAGTGTGGAAATCTACCAAAGGCAACAACAAATTCAATTCCTTCTAGACAATTTCCTGGACAAAATGTTTCACTGTAATAGTGAAGGTGTAAACTTATCAGTAGAAAACCTAAACAGTATATTTGACCTCTTAGCTTCCCTATCAAATATAAACATCTCAAGCAGACAACCTAAGAAAATTAACAACAATGGCAAATGGTTTGATGAAGAATGCAAAAACCTAAGAAAGAAATTGAGAAACCTATCCAACCAAATAATAGAGACCCAGAAAACCTGAGTCTAACGCCATTCGCTATGGTGAGTCACTAAGACAATACAGAAATACACTACGGAAAAAGCAGGAACAGCACAGCAGAAATCAGCTCAATGTAACTGAAGAATCCTTGGAATCTAACCACTTCTGGGAAAATTGGAAAACTAAACAAACACCAACACGAAGAGTTATCTATCCAAAACGAAGATATTTGGCCCCCCCAGAGGCGCAGTGGTCTAAGGCACTGCATCTCAGTGCTAGAGGTGTCACTACAGACCCTGGTTTGATTCCAGGCTGTATCACAACCGGACGTAATTGGGAGTCCCATAGGGCGGCGCATAATTGGCCCAGCGTCGTCCGGGTTAGGGTTTGGATGGGTTAGGCCGTCATTGTAAATAAGAATTTGTTCTTAACTGACTTGCCTAGTTAAATAACTGTTAAATAACATGAATACTGTCATGATTATCCTCTCTCGGGAATGACCAAGGCGCAGCGACGTAACCAGAATACATGTTTATTAACCAAAACGGGACGAGACGGAACAAAACAATAAACGATGAACAATATGTGAACCCTACCGCTAAATCCTAAACTGGACACAGAGATCTAAACCTAAACACGACTGGCGAAACCTAACGAAACACATAATGGCAGAACCTAACTATACACGAATGACAAGAACCTGACTGAACACGATAACCATAACATAAACAATAACCCACAAAACTAAAGTGCAAACCCCAAACATATATATGGTTCCCAATTAGAGGTAACGAGACTCAGCTGCCTCTAATTGGGAACCATTATCCCAACATAGAAATAGACACCATAGAACACAAGCAACCCCTACACCAAAGCAAAACTAAACCCTCCAGCCTGTGCACTCAGGCCTGGGCGTTACAAATACAAATAAATACGTTGAATTAACTACAGGACAAAATACAAACCCTCCAACCCAAAAAAGCCTTTGGGGTTGATTGTATCCTAAATGAAATGATCAAATATGCAGACCACGAATTCTAATTTGCTATACTTAAACTCTTTAACATCATCCTCAGCTCTGGCATCTTCCCCAATATTTGGAACCAAGGACTGATCATCCCAATCCACATACGACATTATACAATTAATGTACGCAAACAACAAGTGTGTGGTTAAAATTGGCAAAAAAACACCCATTTCTTTCCACAGGACCAGGGGGTGAGACAGGGATGCAGCTTAAGCCCAACCCCCAACATATATATCAACGAATTGCCAAGGGCACTAGAACAGTCTGCAGCATCCGGCCTCACCCTACTAGAATCTGAAGTCAAATGTTAGTTTTTTTTACCTTTATTTAACTACTTACGGAGTGGTGGGGCGCTAGCTCCCGACACTACCCGGTGAAATGTAAGGCGCAAAATTCAAAATCCAAAAGTTGAATTATTAAACATTCATCAATATACAAGTGAGCATAGTCATCAAAAGCTCGGATTCTTGGCAATATCACAGCGTTGTCAGATTTCAAAAAGGCTTTACGGCGAAAGCACAACATTTGATCGTTTGAGGATAGCCCCTCTCATATTTTATGCATTAGCATAAATCCATAACCAAAGCGGGTCTCATAAAACGCATAAAATCGCTAATATAAAATCCCTTACCTTTCGAAGAACTTCTGCTGAGGGCTTCCCAAGTGTCCAACGAAGACATCCAATGGTTCTTTTGTTAGAAAAAGTCATTTATTATATCCATAAATCTCTGTTTGGTTGGCGCGTTATGTTCATAAAATACAGCGTCCACTCGCCCATTGAACCGTGAAGAGAACACGTTCAACCTATACGTATACACTTGTCCAAGAACAATCAAACATCATTGATAATGTATCCTTAGGAACACTTTTATGTATATTTACTGTAATATTTCAACCGGATTATAAACTGGACGATAGGAAAGGAAAAACCAAGGAACAAAAACAAGCCCGTGAACGCGCCTCCTCTTCTGTTTACATCCGGTGACTAGTTCGAAATTCTTCTTCTATTACCATCCAGAGCAACCTAACATCACCAAACACTGTCTAGAGACTGTTGACAGGGTTCAAAATGAGGCAATGTGTCAAAAACACTTTTTCCAGGACAGAAATTCCTCGGGTTTTCGCCTGCTATATCAGTTCTGTTATACTCACAGACAATATTTTAACACTCTTAAAAACTTCAGAGTGTTTCCTATCCAATATTACAAATTATGTGCATATCATAGTTTCTGGGCCTGAGTGGCAGGCCTTTTCCTTTGGGCACGCCAGACTCTCCAAAACCGACACCTCAGCTGCCGCTCCCTAAGAAGTTAACTACTTAGGGAGCAGTGGAGTGCTAGCAGTGGGGCGCTATGTTCATGAACTACTCCCATTGGCCCTATAGTTATCACATATTTAGATAGCACATATAGTCACTCCTTGTCTACTCATGAACAACTCCCATTGGCCCTTCTCTACAATTATCTTCCTCTCAGTTATTTGCTTGTTAACGCCCACATCTGACAGCTGTCTAGGCCACAATGGTACCTATAATGGTGACTGGTCCTATATGCTCCATTCCTTATATAGCCATTCTGTCTCCGCACTTAAAAACTTGTTAGGGCTAGGGTCCCATTTTCAGAATTTTCGCCTGTCTGACGTGCCCAAAGTAAAATGCCTGCCACTCAGGCCCAGAAACTAGGATATGCACATAATTAGTACTATTGGAAAGGAAACACTCTTAAATAATGTCTGTGAGTATAACAGAACTGATATAGCAGGCGAAAACCAGAGGAATTTCTGTCCGGAAATCATTGACACTGTCTGCGTGGGTGGACCATTTCAGTTTGTCCGTGATGTGTACGCTGAGGAACGTTTCACCTTCTCCACTGCTGTCCCGTCGATGTGGATAGGGGGATGCTCCCTTTGCTGTTTCCTGAAGTCCACGATCATCTCCTCTGTTTTGTTGATGTTGAGTCAGAGTTTATTTTCCTGACCCCACACTCCTAGGGCCCTCACCTCCTCCCTGTAGGCCGTCTCGTCATTGTTCGTAATCAAGCTTACCACTGTAGTGTCGTCTGCAAACTTGATGATTGAGTTGGAAGCGTGCATGGCCACGCAGTTATGGGTGAACAGGGAGTACAGGAGAGGGCTGAGAACACACCCTTGTGGGGCCCCAGTGTTGAGGATCAGCGGGTTGGAGATGTTGTTTCCTACCTTCACCACCTGGGGGGCGGCCCGTCAGAAAGTCCAGGACCCAGTCGCACAGTCAATGAACAGCATCCTTACATAGGTATTCCTCTTGTCCAGACGGGATAGGGCAGTGTGCAGTGTGACGGTGATTGCATCGTCAGTGGACCTATTGGGGCGGTAAGCAAATTGGAGTAGGTCTAGGGTATCAGGTAGGGTGGAGGGGATATGCTCCTTGACTAGTCTCTCAAAGCACTTCATGATGACAGAAGTGAGTGCAACGGGGCGATAGTCATTTAGTTCAGTTACCTAAGCTTTCTTGGGAACAGGAACAATGGTGGCCATCTTGAAGCATGTGGGGACAACAGACTGGGATAGGGATTGATTGAATATGTCCGTAAACACACCAGCCAGCTGGTCTGCACATGCTCTGAGGACGCGACTAGGGATGCCATCTGGGCCGGCAGCCTTGCGAGGGTTAACACGTTTAAATGTTTGACTCACGTTGGCCACGGAGAAGGAGAGCCCACAAGCTTTGGTAGCGGGCCGTGTCAGTGGCACTGTACTGTCCTAATATACCCTAACTGCACATGAGTGCACATTGAGTGCACACACAACAACAAATGTCGATACATATAAATGTCTTATATCGGCTGAAAGCTTAAATTCTTGTTAATATAACTGCAAAAAAAATACCATGCTATTGTTTGATGAGAGCTCCTAACAATTTTTTTTTTTTACTGCTATAGGTTTGATAAATTCACCTTTGAAGGTGAAATATGTACTTACATTCTGAAATCTTGCTCTGATTTATCATCCAAAGGGTCCTAGAGCCAACATTAATTGTTGTTTTGTTAGATAAAATCATTTTTCATATCCTAATAAGGTCCATATAGCATGCACGATCGATTTTGTATTTCGACTTGTTCAAATTGAAAAGAAAGGAATCTGTGAAAATATAACGCTAAACGTTGTTTCAATGCTTCACTACAGTCCTGGTGATGTTTAATGGGGCCCTGTTCGACCCTCATTTTCCTATAGTCCACGATCAGCTCCTTTGTCTTGCTCACATTGAGAGAGAGGTTTTTGTTCAGGGCACCACACCACTGCCAGGTCTCTGACCTCCTCCCTATAGGCTGTCTCATCGTTGTCGGTGATCAGGCCTACCACTGTTGTGTCGTCAGCAAACTTAATGATTGTGTTGGAGTTGTGCTTGGCCACAAAGTCGTGGGTGAACAGGGAGTAGGGAGGGGACTAAGCATGCATCCCTGAGGGGCCCCAGTGTTGAGCATCAGTGTGGCAGATGTGTTTTTGCCTACCCTTACCACCTGGGGGTGGTCCGTCAGGAAGTCCAGGATCCAGTTGCAGAGGGAGGTGTTTAGGACTCAGGGTCCTTAGCTTAGTGATGAGCTTTGAGAGCACTATGGTGTTGAACACTGAGCTGTAGTCTATGAACAGCATTCACAGAAATGGGCTCCTTTTGTCCAGGTGGGAAAGGGCAGTGTTTAGATTGCGTCATCTGTGGATCTGTTGGGGCGGTATGCAAATTGGAGTGGGTCTACGGTTTGGTGTTGATGTTGTTGGTGTGAGCCATGACCAGCCTTTCTAAGCACTTCATGGCTACCAAGTGCTACGGGGCGGTAATCATTTAGGCAGGTTCTCTATTTGAAACATGTAGGTATTACAGACTTGGTCAGGAAATGGTTGAAAATGTCAGTTAAGACACTTGCCAGTTGGTCCTGTCGTGGAGAATCGTCTCAAAAATGTAGCACTCTTACAAGAACTTGTGAATTCAAATAGGCTTTAAACAGAATAGCAAGAAAGCCGAGCTGCTCCATGGAACACCCAATTTCTGTACAGCAGAGCACGGCCTTTATAGTATTTCATCCTTACATTAAATGTATAGCTTATCATTAGATATTCTTCCTCGAGACTTCTTTTATATTAGACATCGCGCACCAGCAGTTATTGACAAATAGACACACTTCCCAACCCCTCGTCTTACCAGACGTAGCTGCTCTGCCCTGCCGAAACACAGAGAAGCCAGGCAACTCTGTATTATCTGTGTCGTCGTTCAGCCAAGTCTCTGTGAAACATAAGATATTACAGTTTTTAATGTCCTGTTGGTTTTCCAATGATTGCACGTTGGCCAATAATACAGAGGGTAGTGGTGGTTTACTCACTCGCCGACGAATTCTCACAAGGCACCCAGACCTCCGCCCCTTGTATTTCTGTCTTTTCTTCACGCGAATGACGGGGATTTGGGCCTGGTCTCCGGGAAGCAGTATATTCTTCGCGTCAGACTCATTAAAGAAAAAATATCTTACTAGATTCGAACGGTCATTCTCATCACTGTACGAACACTGTCCGTTTTCCATTATTTTGGACAATATTCTCCTTGATTCTACCGCCATTGTATTCAGAATCCACTTCATCATCTGCTTCCGCCATCTTTCGTTCAGATCCTTCCCCTCATCTTTGCAAAGCGTGTACTGATGTGTACAGTTCCCGCCAACAAACCGGTCCGCCCACTATGGGATTGTGGGTCTGGCCTGCCCTTTAATGGCATATACCCATATATGGTACTGCATCGCACCAAAGATAGTATGACACGGGTGGAAAACAAAGATTGGCTTTCACAGATAGGGGCAACCTTTTCTTATTTTAGACAACATTGAATGAATTAATTTATGAATTAATTGTCCCCTAATTAAGGAACACTACATTTAATGGGTTAAAAGTTGCATTCATGAGTTTTATTGACACATTTTATTTTAAAAAGTCTGCCAAAGCAAAAAAACTAAAAAATTAAGTTATATGGACGCTATAAGTACATAAATGGTTTGCTCTGTGGGAAATGAATATCCAATAGTCAGTGACAACTGTTTGGAGTTTGTGACCGCTATGTGAGCTTATTACAGTATTATAGACATGTTCTGGGATTTCCTATGATGTATGTAGAATTACCCCTAATGACTCTTATGTAGCTTGTGAGCCTTATAGAGCAAAACATGTTACACATGTGCATGTTCTCGAGAGTCTTAGCTTTTCATAGATAGCTTTAAATAGTTTGTAGCTCAAACCATTCGGACTCTACAGACCTTTTTGTAAAAAAAGACCCAGCCCCAGAGGGAACTCCAAAATTACACCGGCGTGGGACTCATTGGGTTAAGTCTAGCCTAATACTAGAATGTTTTGCGGCCATGTTATTTGAATGTGGTTTTAGCTTATAGCAAAATGAACTGTAAAATTGATTTATTTAAGCACTTGACTTTTTTTCATCCTGAGAATATTTTTCTTATAGTGTTGGCTGAGAATTACTTTGGTAATGGCATGTTGCAAAATACAGGTTGAGGAAAAAACTATTTGATTTGTGTTGTCATTTGTCTGCTTTCTTTTGATTATTTGAGTTAATTTTGGTATGACATGTCTAATTAAGCATTTATTCAGTAACTAGTTCTACAGCCTTTTGTCGTTAAGAATAATAATAATTTCTAGTTGAATAAACATATGAGATAAGTTGAGCAAACATGCCATTTTAAATTGGAGCTAAGTTTGGGCCAACTAAAACATTTAAATTCAGGTTTGAAGGCAGTGAAACACCATGAAATGTTTTACAGTATATGTCTCTCCCCGACGTCAATTTCATTTAATTTAGTTTATGCAAATAATGTGTCCCACTTACAATAAATTCCAGTCATATCTTTTTTCCCTCCATGCTCTGGTCAGGATAAGCCAATTACTGTGTGTATTCATCGCTGTTACTGGAGGTGGAACTCTAAGTGTATCCTGACCAGTGGCGTGGCTACCAAGTCTCCTCACCAAACTCTGGGCGTGTCTCAAATGGCACCCTATCCCCAATGTAGTGCACTACCTTTGAGGCTAAGATCAAAAGTTGTGCACTATATAGGGAATAGGGTGCCATTTGAGACGTACCATGTTTCTCTCTACCTCACAGATAACGCTGGTGTCACTGGGTAAAATGCAATTAATAGTTAAGGTGGTAAAAAAAACATTTTTCACATTGTTTTTGTCTTTTGAAGATTTCAGGTGCATTCCGTATATTGTAATATTATTGCAGGGTTTTATTCATGTTGATATGCTTGGTCTCTGGGCACACTGTTGTGTTACATTTGCAACAGCTAAACTAAACACTGGAAAACAGGTAGGAGATAAAGTAAAGGGGAAAATGGTGTAGCGAAGAAAGTCACACATCCTTGTTTTTGATAGGTAAAACAGCTATTCTCTGTTTCAGACGTTGATGAGTGTGCCACACAGACACACACCTGCTGGAACGACAGTGTGTGTGTGAACCTTCCGGGTGGTTTTGACTGTATGTGCACATCTGGACCGGCCTGCAGTGGAGACTGTCTTCACGAGGAGGGCCTCAAACTCAACGGACAGGAGTGGAACCTCAGCCTGGACCGCTGCTCCCTCTGCTCCTGCAAGGTAGGGCTAACATACACACACACATTAAGGCAGCCCCCCGCACCTCTCTGATTCAGTGGGGTTGGGTTGAATGCGAAAGACACATTTCAGTTGAAGGCATTCAGTTGTACAACTGACTAGGTATCCCCCTTTCCCCTTTCCCAAAACACATTCTGCTCCCTCTGCTTCTGCAAGCTATAGGGCTAACACACACACACTCGATCTCACCCACACACACACACACACACTGCTCTCTCTGCTCCTGCAGTGTAAGACTAACACACACACACACCACATCTACATGTGAGCCAACGCTCATCCAAGAATGCACTCACAATAACACATCACTGTGTTTACACACACACACACAATATATAGCTTTTCTGACATACGCCCATCTCCACCTCACACCTACTTTGTTAGTGGTTACTACCTAGTAAACAGGAACAAAGCGAGAAAATACAGAAAGACATCCATAGTCACATTGATGAAACAACCATCTGCGTACACACTCACATCTGGGTTCCCGCTGTAACATCACACACACCTACCTCATAAAGTCAAGACAGAGAAAGAACACGGAGAACGACACACACATATACTCAAACTCTTTGGTGTTGTTTTTTCGGGTGGGGGATGACGACAATCTTAATTGACATTAAAATGACTAAAACAAAATCAGAACTGAGGAGAAATGAAGATAGACCTACATTTATAGTTTCTTTACTTGCTAACAGTCAGCTAAAAACGAAAGCTAGGCAGTCAGGAAGCATAAACAATTCCAAAAGTGATGGATAGAGGCCTATTGTTTATTAAATTATTTTGACACCCTGGGTTTATCAGGTCCCAGTACAGTTGGGAGACATGTACTGTAGAGGAGTTCACGAGCAGGTCCGGATCCAGAATTCTAAATAATGTCACTGATATGGTTGTCACGAGTCTCAGGTATGCGTAATTGTAACTGGCTTGTCTGGAAGGACCCATACAGATCTGAACGGGACTGCTGCAGTGGAGAGTGAGGCATTTTATTATTTATGCTGATGCTCTTGCTTTTCACGAGAGTGGCACATGTGGCTTGTTGTCGTTGTTGGCCAGTCATAAATCAGGCAATAGGCTATAGTCATAGAGCCTCTGTGTGTGGCAATAGTTAGGAAATATCTAATCAATTGAAGATGGAATTAAAATGACAGAATGAAAAGTTAAAGGAGAAGGATAGGCTACAACGATCAAGAACCAACAGATAGGCTGCTCCTAAATATTCTGAATGGAGTTGTTATTTGTAACTGTAGGATTAGAAAGCGCATGCACTGCAGCCTCAATTACAGTGTTAATTTCGTCAACAAAAATAGTGACAAATATATTCGTCAAACACCTCTTCTTACTGACTAAATAGACCCAGAAAAACTATAAATATAAATAATACATTAATTTCAGTTGACTAAAACGAGACAAAATGTACTATGCGACTAAAATCTGACTACTAAATGGACTGGACAATAATTTTTGGAGAGATTTGGAGCTTTTCAGTGATAAGCACAATTAATATTAGCAGCGCAGTTATGTTGATCAGTGGAAAGGACACCTCACACCCGGCAAACACAGCCCACAGTGGTTCGTCCTTTAAAAGTTGCAGTGTACTGCAGCACAGCTTGCGTGGTGCCGCAGAATTCTATGGCACGTTATTTAAATGCTAAATTAATTTGATTAAAATTAAGGTGTTTCTATTCCCTTTAGGATGGAACGGAAAATATGGCGCTGAACAACGTGACGGTCGGGAGTAGGCTCCCCCGTGCAGTTTGATACCCGTGCCGGCCGCCACCGGGAGACCCATGAGGCAGATTTTGGTTTTAATTTAGAATCCTTCAATCCTCTATATGTAATTGTTGGCGGAGAGTCGCGTCATATTTTTTTATGTATTGTAGGCCTACCCTAGGCAACATGAATCTCACTAGTATTGAGTAATGTGCTGTTAAAAGTGGTGTAGGTCTTATTGATTTAAAGAGCATATTGAAGTTAGAAGCAATAGGATTTGAAGCACAAAGTATCAAAATACAGAGAGGTGTTGGTAAAGGTATATTGTCCTGCTAATAGCCCATAATGGGCTATTATAATACTATACATGGTGTCCAGGTCAAGATAACCAAAACATTTGTTTATTAAAGACTATCAGAAAGAATGTTGGTACTTATTTATTTTGATCCAAAGCAATGAATGAGTGTGTCACTCAGCTTTATTTAGGTGTCGGGCTATCTGACTGTGCCATCAACTTGATAATATATAACGATATTTTGGAGGTTATTTCATTTTCAAAAAAACTGAAGTGAGCAATTGTAATCTGAATAAAGGCCAACATAATATTTGAAAAGGCCAAAACATTTATTTCTGTTTTTAGAGGGAGAGAAACGCTGGGGAAATTGTGAGCCGCCCTATGGGACTCCCATTCCATTTCTATTCAAGCAAAAATAGTCTCGAACACAAAGATCTCACTTCAGCCTGTGACATGCAACTGATATGCTACTGATATGCTAACTACCCAGTGAGCACAGTCCGACACGGACGTCCATGAATGTTATCTGTTGTGTGAAATTTGGTCCGTCCGCCCTGGCCTTGATTTAAAATGTCCACAGACGTCCGGACCGGACCAAATCTGAACCAATCATAGGCGTCTATGTTTGGTTAAGATTTGGTCCGGACCGGCTTTGATTTCAACGTCCACAGACTGATTGATCTGGCCCAAACATAGACGTCTATAATTGGTTCAGATCTGGTCCGGACCAAATCTGAAACAATCATAGACATTTATGTTTCACAAGTTTGGGCAGCACAGTACAACACAGTACAGTGCAGTACAATACAGTTGAGCACAGCAGAGTACAGTACAATACAGTACAGTCAAGAAAAGTACAGTACAGTATAATGTACTCTATTGCACTATACTCTACTTTACTGTACTGAACTAAACTCTACTGTTCTGTACTCTACTGTGCTGTACAAACTTGTGAAACATAGATGTCTATGATTAGTTCAGACTTGGTCTGGACCAACCACATGTGGGTCGTGTCCCCCTTCTCAGAGGTTGCATTCATCAACCAATGGTTTCGTGCCATGTCATCAACTGTGCCTTCAGGAACCAGATTGCTATATAGCTGATACGTAATCTCGGTTAAACCAGAACTTAAGTCTTGTTTAATTGGTCAGATGCTCAATTAAAGGTTAATTCTGACCAATTCTGGGTAAATTCTACTAAGAGAAGAAAGAATGAGGATCTGTACCAGAACTAAGAGCTTTACCAACTCATTAGAATAACAACCAGTGTGTTATGCAAGTGTTGACTTCTACATTTACATTTTGGCCTTCATGCAGACACTCTTATCCAGAGCGACTTACAGTCAGTGCATTCAACTAAGGTAGATAAACAACCAACATATCACCCGCTTCTGTAACTGTTACTGTCATTTTTTCTGTTGGTCCAAAACATTTGAACAGGATTACTGCCAGTAAGTGACATAAGTGCATGTGACAGTTGGGAGCAATAATAAATATTGCATAATGCAATCTTCAGTTAGCCCTATTTCTTTTTAAATTGGAATAACAATTTGGGAGAAAAAAATTATAAATATATATTTTCAACTTACATTAAGAAACGAAAATAAACCTGATTTCAACATCTGGAGAAGATGTCTTTCCAAGATAATTTTTCTCACTGGGTAACTAATCAAGTAAACATGAACTAGTGGGATTTTATCAGAATAGTGCAAGCTAATGCTAATGACTTTTCATGACACTTGCCAGGTTTTAGTATTAAGTACAGGCCTACCACTGGCTAGTCAAAGTATATATTTGTACCACCCATTGTTTACAATTTTACATTGTTAAAAATCTCATTGGGAAAAAAGGTGAACATTTTTGCAGCTTAGCTGTCAATCGCTATAGGCATGAGCATGTAAACCTTGCATTGGAAACCCGGCCGGTAAAAATCTCAGATATTGATTGGAATTGTCTAAGGCAGTGAGAATAATGTCAAGCTGAATAAAACGATATTAAATTGAAAGATAATGCAATATAACCTTAGGGCTACACACAGAGGTATTCCAGTCAACCTTGAGCGGTTTCTCAGATAAAGACTAGGACTATTTCAACTCCTGGAAAGGCTGATTTTTAGGGTGGTTGCCCCAAAATTATTTATGTATTCTGTATTGAATTGGAGGTTGTTTGCATTATTGAAAGGTATGCATTTTTAACATTACAAACTTGGCATTTATTTGGTAAATAAAACAATGCAGCATTTGCTGTAAAAAGCCTAATTTCAAGGCTATTCCAAAGCATTGTTACAATGTATACAATGGGAATGATATTGCATGGCATTAGTCAGCCACCCAAGTAAAATTAGCGGTGCTACTCGTATCTGTAGCCATAACATTAAAAGGCTAACGCTAATAAAGCTCTTGGATATTAGCACCATGAGAGTAACTAGCTACTGTAGCGAGACAATACGTGCCAATAAAATATTGGCTACTCATTATGCAAGTACATTTATACATTTTGCAACAGCTTTTTCAGGAGGGCTCCGGAGTGCCGCAGCGGTCTAAGGCACTGCAACTCAGTGCAAGAGGTGTCAATACAGTCCCTGGTTAAAATCCTGACTGTATCACATCCGGCAGTGATTGGGAGTCCCATAAGGCAGGGCACAATTGGCCCAGTGTCGTCTGGGTTTGGCTGTGGTAGGCCGTCATTGTAAATAAGAATTTGTTCTTAACTGACTTGCCTTTTTAAATTATATAGGGTTGTTGTGCTCATTGCCAAGCTGGCAAGGGCTCAGCATGGCCAGTAAAATGGATCATAAAGTTTTCACTGATAATGAGCCTGG
The DNA here is from genome assembly GCA_030435695.1 of Brachymystax lenok tsinlingensis. Lineage (NCBI taxonomy): Eukaryota > Metazoa > Chordata > Actinopteri > Salmoniformes > Salmonidae > Brachymystax > Brachymystax lenok. The sequence continues at coordinate 5,376,440 of CM059800.1, forward strand.
AATCTCTGTAGGAAGAGTTGCACCCATGGCCTTGATCAGACATCCAATACAAAACCCTAACCCCCTAAAAACATTCCTCTTAATACGTCAATGACTAATTGTAGTCAGTATTGTTGGGAACGGCTCAATAAAGTGTATTTTCCTCTAATGGTTATACCTTCTGTAGGAAGAGTGAGTGTAACTATTTAAATATGACTGTAGGTAGTTAGGTAGGGTAGGAGGCATATCAATGTGTGTGCATGTCTGTGTGTCTGTGTGTTTGTATGTGCATTCAAGCAATCACTAGACAAATATTAAAATGTCAGTAATAAAACTGTAAACGTATTTACAAGCAAAACCAGCCAAGGTTACCATTTGTACAACATAACTGCAGTCTTACAAACTTTGTGGGTGGATGGATGTAACTGGCCTGATTACAGTAGGTCATTAGACATTTGGAAGAAAGGCCTCAAAGTTCAAGCCCTGCTGGGAATGAGGATTATTTGCTTATAGGGGTCAGATGGGGTCAGAATTCTCACAGCGGTGCATAGTACGTGATCCAGAGTCATCAGCATAGACTGCTGGACCGACCCAGGCCATGGCCTTGACATTCCTTTGTATTCCTATGCATTTACTTTGTCCCCAGGATGGGCGCACCTTCTGCAGGAGGAGAGAGTGTGACTGTGTGGACCCCGAGGCAGACCTGTTCTGCTGTCCTGAGTGTGACTCCAGAAAGTCCAGCCAATGTCTGCACCAGAGTGGACACACACTGTACAACAGCAGAGACTCCTGGATCTACAGCTGCCGGCAGTGCCGCTGCCTGGTATGTGTATATATATATATATATACAGTGGGGCAAAAAAGTATTTAGTCAGCCACCAATTGTGCAAGTTCTCTCACTTAAAAAGATGAGAGAGGCCTGTAATTTTCATCATAGGTACACTTCAACTATGACAGACAAAATGAGGAAAGAAAATCCAGAAAATCACATTGTAGGATTTTTAATGAATTTATTTGCAAATTATGGTGGAAAATAAGTATTTGGTCAATAACAAAAGTTTATCTCAATACTTTGTTATATACCCTTTGTTGGCAATGACAGAGGTCAAACGTTTTCTGTAAGTCTTCACAAGGTTTTCACACACTGTTGCTGGTATTCTGGCCCATTCCTCCATGCAGATCTCCTCTAGAGCAGTGATGTTTTGGGGCTGTCGCTGGGCAACACGGACTTTCAACTCCTCCAAAGATTTTCTATGGGGTTGAGATCTGGAGACTGGCTAGGCCACTCCAGGACCTTGAAATGCTTCTTACGAAGCCACTCCTTTGTTGCCCGGGCGGTGTGTTTGGGATCATTGTCATGCTGAAAGACCCAGCCACGTTTCATCTTCAATGCCCTTGCTGATGGAAGGAGGTTTTCACTCAAAATCTCACGATACTTGGCCCCATTCATTCTTTCCTTTACACGGATCAGTCGTCCTGGTCTCTTTGCAGAAAAACAGCCACAAAGCATGATGTTTCCACCCCCATGCTTCACAGTAGGTATGGTGTTCTTTGGATGCAACTCAGCATTCTTTGTCCTCCAAACACGACGAGTTGAGTTTTTACCAAAAAGTTCTATTTTGGCTACATCTGACCATATGACATTCTCCCAATCCTCATCTGGATCATCCAAATGCTCTCTAGCAAACTTCAGACGGGCCTGAACATGTACTGGCTTAAGCAGGGGGACACGTCTGGCACTGCAGGATTTGAGTCCCTGGCGGCGTAGTGTGTTACTGATGGTAGGCTTTGTTACTTTGGTCCCAGCTCTCTGCAGGTCATTCACTAGGTCCCCCCGTGTGGTTCTGGGATTTTTGCTCACCGTCCTTGTGATCATTTTGACCCCACGGGTGAGATCTTGCGTGGAGCCCCAGATCGAGGAAGATTATCAGTGGTCTTGTATGTCTTCCATTTCCTAATAATTGCTCCCACAGTTGATTTCTTCAAACCAAGCTGCTTACCTATTGCAGATTCAGTCTTCCCAACCTGGTGCAGGTCTACAATTTTGTTTCTGGTGTCCTTTGACAGCTCTTTGGTCTTGGCCATAGTGGAGTTTGGAGTGTGACTGTTTGAGGTTGTGGACAGGTGTCTTTTATACTGATAACAAGTTCAAACAGGTGCCATTAATACAGGTAACGAGTGGAGGACAGAGGAGCCTCTTAAAGAAGAAGTTACAGGTCTGTGAGAGCCAGAAATCTTGCTTGTTTGTATGTGACCAAATACTTATTTTCCACCATAATTTGCAAATAAATTCATTAAAAATCCTACAATGTGATTTTCTGGATTTTTCCCTCATTTTGTCTGTCATAGTTGAAGTGTACCTATGATGAAAATTACAGGCCTCTCTCATCTTTTTAAGTGAGAGAACTTGCACAATTGGTGGCTGACTAAATACTTTTGCCCCACTGTATATATATATATATATATATATATATATATACATACACACACACACACACACACACACACACACACACACACACACACACACACACACACACACACACACACACACACACCATCCATATACACATGCTTGAATTCACATACAGACACACAGACATGCACACACACATTTGGTATTCTTCTTGTGTACAAACACACACACACTCTTGTTCACACACACACGTTTTACACTTGTGCAACATGGATGAAGAGGATGTGTATATCTCCTCTGATCTTTTTTTTCTTCGTATTAAAACATACAATCTACTTGCAGTGAAGACGCTTAACATTTACATTATATGAAGTCATCTAACAGACTCCCATCCAGAGCGACACACAGAAGCAACCAGGGTCAACGCCCTGCTCAAGAATACATCGACAGATCTTCCACAAGGTCAAAAACCAGCGAACTATCAGCCACCGGCCCATTCTCCCAAGCTCCCAACTGCCAGGCCACCAGCCCTCCAAGATCCTCCCCCTCCCTCCACAGTTCCCAGAGAGCTGCCCCTCAACCATCCGAGACACCCCTACAGGCCCCCGTCCCCCCCAAAAATAGTAATAAAATAATTCAATTTCCCACCCCCAAGACCCCCGCTGTAACAACACTGCCCCTCAGTCATTCAAACTTACTTTTTGTTTTGTTTTATTTTGACTTGATTTATTTTATTTGATCTTTGACCATCATTCTATTCCAGCCCAACAACTCCACTCCCACTTGTCTCCAATTCCACATTCAAACCCTCAGCTTCCCTCAGCCCATCCCACCTGTCTCTGCTAGCCACCCCCTTCGGATTTCTACACAGCATATGTCTTTCAACTATGCTGTGATGTTTAACATACAATTTTTATCTATCTAATCGAATAAGTAAGCTCGTAAGAAAGCATCTCACTGTAAGGTCTACACATGTTGTATTCGACGCATGTGACTTATAACATTTGATTTGAATAGAATCCACAAATTGTGAGTTGAAGATAAATACTTTTACTAAGAGTATTAGTATGTTAGTAATTGACTGACCAGGTCTCTCCAGATCTCCCAACAATGCTATTTCTAGGGGCAAATTTTAGATTAATGTTATGCTTTTTCAGCCATTCCTGAACCTGAGACCAGAAACAGGCTACCGGAGGGCAATACCAAAACAAATAGTAAATTGATTCTGTATCCTCACAACAAAATCTGCCGAGCTGCGATGATTGTATGCCCCAAATATTCAACATTTAGGTAGTGGCAAGAATTCTGTCCAATAATTTTAGCTAAAAGCACAGAGTCTTGAATCTTGCGTCGTTTTATATATCAGCTCATACACCCTGTCTCCTCTGATCTTGACTGCCTGTCTTTCATGAGCAGCACCCAGCTAATTATTATGGCTACCAGGAAACAAAACAGATCCTTGCATGCTATTGAGATAGACTGTGAAGAAGCCTGATAACCGAAGAAAAAGCAGGTGTTACCATCTTGATATGAAATACAATTATATTTTTGGTGGCCTAGGCTTTGTGTGTGTGTGTGTGTGTGTGTGTGTGTGCACCTGCGTTTGTGAATGTGTGTGACATTTTTGTGTGTGTGTGCATGTGCATTACCTTACTCTGATGGACCTGATAATTAGCGGGCTCTGACAGCTGTGCAATTAGCTAAGCGATGCTGCCGTGGAAACACAGATCCCAGGATCAGCATGGCACCAACAACCACTCTAATTTGCCCAGACAGCCTTCAGGTGTCATCAGAAAGGAAGAAATACATTCGACGCAGGTATCACTACTGTAGCCTATGGCCAAACCTTCAAGTGACTCACAACAAGAGAGACAGTGTGAGCCTGTGATGTTAAACTGATATTATAAACTGGGTGATTCGAGCCCTGAATGCTGATTGGCTGACACCCGTGGTATATCAGACCATATACCACGGGTATGACATAACATCAATTTTTTCTGCTCTAATTACATTGGTAACCAGTTTCTTATAGCAATTAGGCACCAAGTTTTTGCTATGTGGCCAATATACCATGGCTAAGGGCTGTATACAGGCACTTCGCTTTGCGTCATGCATAAGAACAGCCCTTAGTCGTGGTCTTTTGGACATATACCACACTTCCTTGGGCCTTATTGCTTAAGTATATGTCGGTAACCAAAGCCATAGTACTGATCCCACTATGTCAGCCATCAAGTGATTCACATCAGAGAGCTGCTTAGACACTTGTCTCTGTACTCCTAGCTTTATCCTTTCAATATGGTCTTACAATAACCCATAGTAGTCATCTCAGGGTCCAGCGGTTATAAGGACTGTTCCAAACAATTGTCTCTTCTTTTTCTTACATTCTCCTCCAATTTCTCTCTCTCTCTCTCTCTCTCTCTCTCTCTCTCTCTCTCTCTCTCTCTCTCTCTCTCTCTCTCTCTCTCTGTGTGTCTGTCTGTCTGTCTGTCTAGGAGGGAGAGGTGGACTGCTGGCCCCTGGCGTGTCCAGTGTTGGCGTGCAAGTACTCGGCCTTGGAGGAGGGCGATTGTTGCCCGCACTGCGTCACTGACCCCTGTCTGGCAGACAATATTGCCTACGACATCACGAAAACCTGCCAGGACCCCGCTGGGATCACCCGCCTCAGCAGTGCCACGTGGCCCATGCCAGGGTCACCCTGCACCACCTGCAAATGCAAGGTGACAACAACAACAACTCATCTCTTACCTTACACAGACACACATACACACACAGGAGCACGCAAAAACACACATACATGCGTACATACACACACACACTGACACACACACACAGTGAATGGCAAGCTTTTCCTACACCTCTTGCAAGTGCAAATGATTGTACAGGTTCCGCTGATATTGTGTCATATCTAGTGTCATACAGACACACCTTTTAGACACACAACCAATGCCAGGACGACCCTGTATGTGCCACCCTCGTCTGCATATTTACAGGAACACTAACAGACACAGCTGTGTCACCTGCAAGAACAAAGCACGCAACCCTAACCTAGGCCGGGATTCAATGCAAGGCGCATTATAGGGCAGCATACTATACAGCCGATAATGCACCATTCATGGTAATTGCTGCACATGTCGGTTCTATAGCGTAAATGACCTTTTAACGTTTGTTGAATCCCGGCCCTAACCTCACCTTGCACCACTCACACATGGTAGCATACGCAAACATGCAGAAAAAGAATGGAACTAACTACCTGTCTCTCTTTTTTTTTCTTCATATTCCCCTTTTTTATCGCTGCCGTGGTCAGAATGGAAGTGTGTGCTGCTCGGTGGAGCTGGATTGTCTTCAGAACAACTAAATACTCCTCTTTCGGTAGCCGTACTCCTCTCCTCCTCTCCAATAGCTCCTTTCTTCAGATCCTAGACTGGCCACACTGTTTGAAGACCCTACCTTTGGACCTTTTACCACACATGCTCACAAACACACACATATACGCACGCACACACTCTGCCTGGGTTAGGGCAGTGGCTAGAGCTGTGTGCCCATACTGGTTCCTCAAGCAACACTGTATCACTGTATTGAGTGTCTGTCTGCTACACAACTACAGGAGGAGACCAACCCACATATAACCGTTTCCTTACTCACCCCCTACTTGCACCCTAATCAGTGTGTGTACTGTATGTTTGTGTGCGTGCGCGTGGGTATACCAGGGGTTCCCAAACTTTTTTGGCCCACAACCACATTTTGATTAAAAATAAATTGCAACCCCACAATGTGAGAAAGTTATGTAATCAAGGGACAGTGTTTTTTAATTGTGGCTATTACACTCTATTAGAAATCAGTCTGACAGTACTTTGGAAAGTATTTCAATGTGAAGGAAGTATGGTTTGAAGTGACTGAAATGTTTCTGAAATGTGTTGGGAAGTTCAGAAGATCATCAGGCAAACATGTTGATCTTCTGTGTAGAAAACATTGTTTATGTTATTTTTCCCCCAGTTTGATTTACTGCTTGGTCCTGTCCAATCTGTTCTAATGAGTCCTGTGTGACGTGGGCATTGTGGAGGGAAACAGAAGACACATGAGTGGTCCTGAGAATCGTATGTTTGATGGGGTCATAGCATTTGTAGAAAGAAAACATAAACTTCTCTGTTTATTACAACTGCATCGAGCGGCTACCAGCGCAATCTTTCCCGCCAGAGTTTTTCTCAACTTGAATTGTATTGGTCGCATACACATATTTTGCAGATGTTATCGCAGGTGGAGTGAAATGCTTATGTTTCTAACTCCAACAGTGCAGTAATACCTCACAATACATAACAACACAGACAAATCCCCCAAAATTAAAGTAAAGAAATTAAGAAATATCAGAACGTGCAATGTCAGACTCTGGAATATAAATGTATTTTTATTATTTAACCTTTATTTATCTAGGCAAGTCAGTTAAGAACAAATTCTTATTTACAATGACAGCCTACCAAAAGGCAAAAGCATGCGTGGACGGGAGCTGGGACTAAAAATGTAAATTTAATAAAAATATAGGACAAAACACACATCACGACAAGAGAGACACCACAACATTACATAAAGAGAGACCTAAGACAACAACATAGCATGGCAGCAGCACATGACAATACAGCATGGTAGCAACACAACATGACCACAACATGGTAGCAGCACAAAACATGGTACAAACATTATTGGGCACAGACAACAGCACAAAGGGCAAGAAGGTTAGAGACAATAATGCATCATGCGAAGCAGCCACAACTGTCAGTAAGAGTGTCCATGAGTGAGTCTTTGAATGAAGACATGGAGATAAAACTGTCCAGTTTGAGTGTTTGTTGCAGCTCGTTCCAGTCGCTAGCTGCAGCAAAATGAAAAGAGGAGCGACCCAGGGATGTGTGCTTTGGGGACCTTTAACAGAATGTGACTGGCAGAACGGGTGTTGTATGTGGAGGATGAGGGCTGCAGTAGATATCTCAGATAAGGGGAGTGAGGCCTAAGAGGGTTTTATAAATAAGCATCAACCAGTGGGTCTTGCGACAGGTATACAGAGATGACCAGTTCACAGAGTGCAGTGATGTGTCCTATAAGGTGCATTGATGGCAAATCTGATGGCCGAATGGTAAAGAACATCTAGCCTCTCGATAGCACCCTTACCGGCCGATCTATTAATTACGTCTCCGTAATCTAGCATGGGTTGGATGGTCATCTGAATCAGGGTTAGTTTGGCAGCTGGGGTGAAAGAGGAGCGATTACAACAGAGCAAACTAAGTCTAGACTTAACCTTAGCCTGCAGCTTTGATATGTGCTGAGAGAAGGACAGTGCACCGTCTAGCCATACTCTCAAGTACTTGTATGAGGTGACTACCTCAAGCTCTGAACCCTCAGAGGTAGTAACCACACCTGTGGGGGCAGAGGCATTCTTCTTACCAAACCACATGACCTTTGTTTTGTTTTGGAGGTGTTCAGAACAAGGTTAAGGGCAGAGAAAGCTTGTTGGACACTAATAGCGTTTAACACAAAATCCATGGAGGGGCCAGCTGAGTACAAGACTGTATTATCTGCATATAAATGGATGAGAGAGCTTCCTACTGCCTGAGCTATGTTGTTGATGTAAATTGAGAAGAGCGTGGGCCCTAGGATCGAGCATTGGGGTACTACTTTGGTGACAGGCAGTGGCCGAGACAGCAGATATTCTGACTTTATACACTGCACTCTTTGAGAGAGGTAGTTAGCAAACCAGGCCAAAGTCCCTCAGAGACACCAATACTCCTTAGCCGGCCCACAAGAATGAGATGTATGGACAGCATTCAAAATCAGTTTTGCATGAATGCTGCCATCTATCCACGTTTTTTGGTTTGGATAAGTTCTAATAGTGGGAACAACATCCTCTATGCACTTCCTGGTGAACTCAGTCACTAAGTTAGTGTATACAATTTTACTATTCTCGGAGGCAACCAGGAACATTTCCCAGTCTGTGTGATCAAAACAATATTGAACCATAGATTCTGATTGGTCAGACCAATGTTGAACAGTCATTACCGTTTAAATTTCTGCCTATAGGAGGGGAGGAGCAAAATTGAGGCGTGATCTCATTTGCCAAAGGGAGGGTGGGGGAGGGCCTTGTAGCCGTCCTGGATCAGGGACTAGCATTTTTCAAGCTTGCTCGATGAGCGAGTAGCACAGAAGATGTGTTGCAAGAACTTCGGTAGCGATTTTCTTTTTTAAAGTCCCAAGCTACAATAAATGCAACAATTCCAATGTAGTTCATTGACAGTTGTCGCGGTGTTGGCTTGGGGGGAATATACATGGTAATGACAATGATCGAAGAAAATTCTCTTGAGAGGTAATGCAGTCGGTATTTGATGGTATTCTGATCAGGCGAGAGAGAGAGAGGTGCTAGTCAGCAGCTCCCTCTCTCTCTCTTTCTATTTATTCACTAGGGCTATGAATTGCCAGGGACCTCGCGATACGATATTATCACGAAACTTAGATGCCAATTCGATATGTATTGTGATTATGTATCAGAATTGTATTATATTTATCACGATGTATCACGATTCTGTATGTATTGCAATTTGATACTGTGATTTTATTGCAAACATAGGCTTATTGCTGACGTTGTCTTTTGCAGAGGGACAAGAAAGAGCCATGAGAAAACACGTTTTGATCAGTCATGGAAACAAAAGTGCTGAAAACATTTTGGATCACCATTTAAAAAGAAATGAGAAATACCAGAGTTTTGTGGGAGGTATAGCCGACTATCGCTAGCTAACGTTAACTACCTAGCAAGAGAATCAATACATAGAAACTATATAATATAGTCAAAATTAATACTGCAATACTGTACTGCAGGGCTCTCCAACCCTGTTCCTGGAGAGCTGCCATCCTGTAGGTTTTCACTCCAAACCTAATCTAGCACACCTAATTCTAATAATTTGCTGGTTGATAAACTGAATAAGGTTAGTTACAACTAACGTTGGAGCAAAAACCTACAGGAGGGTAGCTCTCCAGGAATGAGGTTAGATAGCCCTGCTCTACCGTATCAATTTTTTCCCCATCCCTACTATTCACCCTCTGTAACAGTGTCTCACTCTTTCCTCTCATTCTCCCATCTTTCTCTTTCTTACCTACCCTCCGACACTGTCACTCTGTCCTCTCTTCTTCACAACCACATTTTTCATACCTCTGCCCATTTTCGGTCCCTTTCTCTCCCATTTTCCATGTTCATAATAGAAAGCTTTTGAGCTCTTTGAAAAGCGCCATAAAAGTTGCTGTCCAATATCATTACTGTCATCATCCTGTGTTATTGTGAAATACTGATCCTGATTGAGCACACAATGTGTTTGTCCCACCTGATCTGAGGTCAGCCCTGCTGTATAGTGGTGCAATGGATGTGTTGTCTTATCCTAGAGATCCAATCTATAGCATTTCAAATGGGCACTGATCTCCCTGATGTCTTTTAGGTTCTACAAGGAGTACACATGAGGCTTTATTTGTCATGGATGTGGACTCCTGCTTGTATTTACGCTATAACGAGATGCACATTCATGGGTGACATTTTTGCAGAGTAAAAAAACAATGCTTGTCAAAATGGCACCCGCCTCACAGATACTGTGTGAGGCATTGCATCTGCATGATGAATGAACAATCCCCACAAGCGTCACAGAACAAGGGTGCTGAAATACATTTGATGACAATGTCACAGTCCCACTTTGACACTAACTTGATCGTTGTTTGACGTTTGCAAAATGGTACCTTTTGTATCAACCACGATTTCTATGTTTTTTATATTTTGTTGTTGGTCTTAATTTGCACTGGGTGTCTTGTTTGTGATAGAAAGCTTTGTGAATATTATAAACCACCTCACAATCCCAATCAGACCAGTCCTGGCATCTGGTACAAATTAAAATGTAATCTGCAAAAGGAATACACAAAGAAATGTGTAAACTTGAAAAGTGAACATTTGTAAAATAAATAAATAATAATAACAAATTGCCACTGAAAATCAAGGGGCAATACTTATGGACATAAGCAACCATTTAAATTTGAAACGTTTCTTAGGCTAAAAATGTCAATTATTTTACTTGCAGGTGACAGTTTGCTAAATTGTAGCTGGTCCCATCATAAAATGGCACACGTTAGCCTTATGCTGACCTCACCAGGTGGCAGTGATTATATCTTGGAGCAAGGTCTGCATCAGCCAATTAAAATCATTGACATAGTTGGACGTGTTCCAACACTTCATAGAAGCGTCCTTAACATACTTCAGTTCAACAGCATCATTAAAGCAACTATCATGTATATTTGAGTGACTGGTCAAATTGCTCTCTGTGTAAAGTGCCTAGTCTACGTAATTGTTGCAGATTGTGGCAAGGGTTTGAATCTCACATGAGTTTTTCCACCCCAACACATAAATGTTGAAAAGGGACGTAACCAACAGCTTGAAAATTAAGATTAAGAACTACTTTAATAAAGAGCTACTTCTTTCAGCCTTGCAGACAAACACACTGGTCGTGTCCGAATACCCATACTTGTGTCCTAAATAGTAGGTCGTTTGACTGTTTGGAAAAATTAAGTTTAATAGTAAGCGACATTTAAATAATAAAGTTTACTTTAAATGCACAGATGTCTTACTCATTTCAGATTTCACAAGAGCTGATCAATTAGATATGGGGATGCGCTACCCGAAATGAACAAATATCGGGAAACAACACAATTACGCATGACACATTCTCAGTATGTGAAAATAGAATGTTTAATATTAGAGATTTAAAAAATGTTGTATGGTCTAAATGCCAGGATGTTATACTCATTTTGGCTCTTCATCTGCTGTAGTAGAATTCGATGCACACTTTTCCATAATGCATTGGAAGAGGTGGGCTTCGAGTGATAGTCCCTAGTTACCTTCAAGTACCAAAACTAGGCTACTTAATTGGGAAGATACCCAACGCTTCTGAGGTGGTGTTCAAATGTATGCTAAATAGTTTTTTGTTCTCCTAAAAATTATCACGAGTATTGCATGTAGGACACATCTTTGGGAAAAAATAAATACAAATTGTTGCCCAAAGTGGTTCTGTTTTCTCACTGAAATGTGTTTCTCGACCTTTTGGCCTTTGTCAGAGCTTTTAAACTAAATATTAAATCATCTTTTGATTTCTGTATGTGTCGGCATCGGGGACTCGGGATGTAGCTGGGTTATTGATTTGTTTTTGTTTTGTAGGCTAGGCTACCTATTTAAATTAATGGATAAAACCTTAGCAGTCATTCTGATCTCGTTCCCAATGATCAGTGCTTTAGTTTATTATGTTGCTGTCCAGCAGTTCTGAATTTCTGAAGCACCTGACTTTTTCTGTGCATTAGCCTTTTGATTTGAGCATATGAAACGTTTGTGTGCACTAAACCATTTGCTTTAATTTATATATGTTATAGCACTTTGGTTTCAATAATAAATATGTTGAAATGGAACCAAATTATCTGTTTCTGTCTTCAGTCATAGATAGATTTTATTTGACAAAGTCATCTAAATGTTAGTAGTAGCTAGTAGTCTAGTCAAGGATGCATCAATGCAATATCGGCACATTACATTTTGTTACAGACCAAAAGTAAACTTGAATTTGTAGGTTTAAAATATCCCTATAGTGGCAGTGACCTGTTTTTAAGAAATGCCGTTGAGTTGGTGGATATAAAGTCAAAGATCTTTGATAGGCAGATGAAAAATTTGTTCCAGGGTATAATCACTGCCACCTGGTGAGGTTAACGTAGGGCTAACATGTGCCATGTCATCTAACAGGACAAGCTACATTTTAGTGTTATGTTCGGTGCAAGTAAATCTACGATTTGAAATGGCTGATATGCATTTGAATCCGGAGAAACTGTTTAAATTTAAACGGTTGCTTATGTTCAAGTATGGCCCCCAAGATTGTAAGATTGTCCTTTTGATTGGTTAGTTATTGAATGACTACTGTAAAACTATTTCTAAGTCGGTGTGTAAATGTTGTTACATACTGAAATCATGATGAGATTCATTTTTTTTATCATCATTATAATCTTCATTAGCCATGGTTTCATGACTGCTGTTACTTATTTTGTTTGGGTGTGTTCCATTATGCTGTAAATATTGTGTAAGGTGAGAATTCTGTAAAAAGAGTAAGACTATGTGAATAATAATTCTCCATTCCACACCTTCTTAGACCTGAGCATTTTTAGTCAACGGTGTGAGAAAGCTATACATTTCTATTGTTTCTTTATGTATTATTGCCTTAACCGTTTTAATAGTTGTCACATGTCCCATCGCCTCAACAGGAGAGAAACTTGCTCCGCGGGGCGAAGCTGCTCTTAATCATTAGAAGTGTAAAACACAAAACTGAACATAGATCAGCGTCAAGGTGCAACTTCATCCAACTGCAGGAGGCTCTGCAGTGATCAAAAAGTCACAACGCTAAACCACCATGCAAACGGAATATTCATGGACTGAATTACTCCAAGTGAACTTATTTAAACCCAAGAGATGGAATAAAGAAAAATAAAGTGTAAACTTGTAAACAATGTTGTTCTTGATTAAATTCCTATTAAAAAAAAATTATATAAAAAGCAAACCCCTTGTGTTCTTCTTTAAATGTCTCACTTTTCAAAAATATACAATTTTGAATTCTCTCATGTGTCTGGAAGTAGCTAGCAAGCTAGCCAACTTTGTTGAATAAGCATCAGCCAGAGTGTGACCGTGGCAATGATGGTTCGATGTTGGATCTCTCTAAGGGGCTAATAAGGGACCGTCAATAAATTACACAATGTATATAGGACAATATTTTAGTTTTCCCATTAAATCAATGTTGTATATGAATTTTTACAATTTATAGTTGGTTTGAGGTTTTAAGTATTTGAAATAAATGCCACATCAATCAATCAAATGTATTTATAAAGCCCTTACATCAGCTGATGTCACAAAGTGCTGTACAGAAACCCAGCCTAAAACCCCAAACAGCAAGCAATGCAGGTGTAGAAGCACGGTGGCTGGGAAAAACTCCCTAGAAAGACCAGAACCTAAGAAGAAACCTAGAGAGGAACCAGGCTATGAGGTGTGGCCAGTCCTCTTCTGGCTGTGCCGGGTGGAGATTATAACAGAACATGGCCAAGATGTTCAAATGTTCATAGATGACCAGCAGGGTCAAATAATAATAATCAAAGTGGTTGTATAGGGTGCAACAGGTCAGCACCTCAGGAGTAAATGTCAGTTGGCTTTTCAAAGCCGATCATTCAGAGTATCTCTACCGCTCCTGCTGTCTCTAGAGAGTTGAAAACAGCAGGTCTGGGACAAGGTAGCACGTCCGGTGAACAGGTTAGGGTTCCATAGACGCAGGCAGAACAGTTGAAACTGGAGCAGCAGCACAACCAGGTGGACTGGGGACAGTAAGGAGTCATCAGGCCAGGTAGTCCTGAGGCATGGTCCTTGGGCTCAGGTCCTGAGAGAGAGAGAGAGAGAGAGAGAGAGAGAGAGAGAGAGAGAGAGAGAGAGAGAGAGAGAGAGAGAATACTTAAATTCACACAGGACACCAGATAAGACAGGAGAAATACCACTAGCCCCCGACACATGAACTATTTCAGCATAAATACTGAAGGCTGAGACAGGAGGGTTCGGGAGACACTGTGTCCCTGTCTGACGATACCCCCGGACTTGGCCAAACAGGCAGGATATAACCCCACCCACTTTGCCAAAGCACAGCCCCCACACCACTGGAGGGATCTTCAACCACCAACTTACTATCCTGAGACAAGGCCGAGTATAGCCCACGAAGATCTCCCCCACGGCACAAATGCAAGGGCGGGCACCAACCCGGACAGGAAGATCACGTCAGTGACTCAACCCACTCAAGTGGCGCACCCCTCCTAGGGATGGCATGGAAGAGCACCAGTAAGCCAATGACTCAGCCCCTGTAATAGGCAGAGAATCCCAGTGGAGAGAGGGGAACTGGCCAGGCAGAGACAGCAAGGCTGGTTCGTTGCTCCAGGGCCTTTCCCTTCACCTTCACACTCCTGGGCCAGACTACACTCAATCATAGGACCTACTGAAGAGATGAGTCTTCAATAAAACCTTAAAGGTTGAGACCGAGTTTGCGTCTCTCACATGGATAGGCAGACCATTCCATAAAAATTTAGCTCTGTAGGAGAAAGTCCTGCCTCCAGCAGTTTGCTTAGAAATTCTAGGGACAGTAAGGAGGCCTGCGTCTTGTGACCGTAGCATACGTGTAGTAGGTATGTATGGCAGGACCAAATCGGAAAGATAGGTAGGAGCAAGCCTATGTAATTCTTTGTAGGTTAGCAGTAAAACCTTGAAATCAGCCCTAGCCTTAACAGGAAGCCGTGTAGAGGCTAGCACTGGAGTAATATGATCAAATTTTTTGGTTCTAGTCAAGAATCTATCAGCCGTGTTTAGCACTAACTGAAGTGTATTTTGCTTCTTTAATCTGGGTAGCCGGAAAGTAGAGCATTGCAGTCGTTTAACCTAAAATGACAAAATCATGGATTGATTTTTCTGCATCGTTTTTGGACAGAAAGGTTCTGATTTTTGCAATGTTACGTAGATGGAAAATATCTGTCATTGAAACAGTCTTGATATGTTCGTCAAAAAAGAGATCAGGGTCCAGAGTAACGCCGAGGTCCTTCACAGATTTGAGACGACTGTACAACCATCAAGATAAATTGTCAGATTCAACAGAAGACCTTTCTTGGGACCTAGAACTAGCATCTCTGTTTTGTCCAAGTTTAAAAGTAGAACATTTGCCGCCATCCACTTCCTTGTGTCTGAAACACAGGCTTCCAGGGAGGGCAATTTTGGGGCTTCACCATGTTTCATCGAAATGTACAGCTGTGTGTCGTCCGCAAAGCAGTGAAAGTTAACAATATAGTTCCGAATGACATCACCAAGAGGTAAAATACAGTTGAAGTCGGAAGTTTACATACACCTTAGCCAAATACATTTAAACTCAGTTTCACAACTCCTAGTAAAAATTCCCTGTCTTAGGTCAGTTAAGAATGTGAAATGTCAGAATAATAGTAGAGATAATTATTTATTTCAGATTTTATTTATTTCATCACATTCCCAGTGGGTCAGAAGTTTACATACACTCAATTAGTATTTGGTAGCATTGAATTTAAATGGTTTAACTTGGGCCAAACGTTTCGGGTAGCCTTCCACAAGCTTCCCACAATAATTTGGGTAAATGTTGGCCCGTTCCTCCTGAGCAGTGGCTTCTTCCTTGCTGAGTGGCCTTTTAGGTTATGTAAATATAGGACTCGTTTTACTGTGGATATAGATACTTTTGTACCTGTTTCCTCCAGCATCTTCACAAGGTCCTTTGCTGTTGTTTGGGATTGATTTGCACCTTTCGCACCAAAGTACGTTCATCTCTAGGAGACAGAACGCATCTCCTTCCTGAGTGGTATGACAGCTGCGTCGTCCCATGGTGTTTATACATGTGTACTATTGTTTGTACAGATGAACGTAGTACCTTCAGGCGTTTGGAAATTGCTCCCAAGGATGAACCAGACTTGTGGAGGTCTACAATTTCTTTTCTGAGGTCTTGGCTGATTTTGTAAACATTTTCACATGATGTCAAGCAAAGAGGCACTGATTTTGAAGGTAGGCCTTGAAATACATCCACAGGTACACCTCCAATTGACTCAAATTATGTCAATTAGCCTATCAGAAGCTTCTAAAGCCATGACATTATTTTCAGGAATTTTCCAAGCTGTTTAAAGGCACAGTCAACTTATTGTATGTACAATTCTGACCCACTGGAATTGTGATAAAGTGAATTATAAGTCAAATAATCTGTCTGTAAACAATTGTTGGAAAAATTACTCTTGTCATGCACAAAGTAGATGCCCTAACCGACTTGCCAAAACTATAGTTTGTTAACAAGAAATGTGTGGAGTGGTTGAAAAATGAGTTTTAATGACTTCAACCTAAGTGTATGTAATCTTCCGACTTCAACTGTATATAGTGAAAACAATAGTGGTCCTAAAACGGAGCCTTGAGGAACACCAGAATTTACAGTTGATTTGTCAGAGGTCAAACCATCTACATAGTCAAACTGATATATTTCGGACAGATAAGTTCTAAACCTGGCCAGAACTTGTCCGTGGAGGCCAATTTGGGTTTCCAATCTCTCCAAAAGAATGTGGTGATCGATGGTATCGAAAGCAGCACTAAGGTGTAGGAACACGAGGACAGATGCAGAGCCTCGGTCTGACGCCATTAAAAGGTAATTTACCACCTTCACAAGTGCAGTCTCAGTGCTATGATGCGGTCTAAAGCCAGACTGACTGATGCGTTTCGTATGCATTGTTTTGTCTTTAGGAAGGCAGTGAGTTGCTGCGCAACAGTTTTTTCAAAATGTTTTGATTGGAATGGGAGATTTGATATAGGCCGATAGTTTTTTATATTTTCTGGGTCAAGGTTTGGCTTTTTCAAGAGAGGCTTTATTTCTGACAGTTTTAGGGAGTTTGGTACACATCTGGTGGATAGAGAGCAGATTTATTATGTTCACCATAGGAGGGCCAAGCACAGGAAGCAGCTCTTTCAGTAGTTTAGTTGGAATAGGGTCCAGTATGCAGCTTGAAGGTTTAGAGGCCATGACTGTTTTCATCAATGTGTCAAGAGATATAGTACTAAACATTTTTAGTGTCTCCCTTGATCCTTGGTCCTGGCAGTGTTGTGCAGACTCAGGACAACTGTAATACGGTGGGTGTAGCTGGTGTAGGTAGTCAGGTGCAGGAGAGCAGAGATGAGTGTACTAAGTACTTTTACTTAGGCAAATGTACAAAAACAGAATGCAATTGCGTCATAAAACAAATGCCCAAAACCAAATAAGGCAGCATAAAGTACAAAATACACGTACAAAAATACCGTCTGAACAAAGCACGGGTGAAACATAACAACCCGGCGTAATGCAACATGCCCAAACAAACAATTCCTGACACAGACATGGGGGGTCTAAGGGTTAAATAGACAACAGTAATGAGGGAAAATAAAAACCAGGTGTGTGGAAAAACAAGACAAAACAAAAATGAAAGGTGGATCGCTGACCGCCGTCCGAACAAGGAGAGGAACCGACTTCGGCGGAAGTCGTGACAACAACTGAGCTTTGGAGGAATACGCAGATTTAAAGAGGAGTCTGTAATTTGCTTTCTAATGATCATGATCTTTTCGTCAAAGTTGTTAATGAATTTATCACTGGTGAAGTGAAAGCCATCCTCTTTTGTGGAATGCTGCTTTTTAGTTAACTTTGCGGCAGTATCAAAAATAAATGTTGGATAGTTCTTGTTTACTCAATTAAGATGGAAAAATAGGATGATCAGGCAGCAGTGGGGGCTATTCGATACCACACGGACTTGTCTTTCCAAGCTAGTCGGAAGACTTCCAGTTTGGTGTAGCGCCATTTCCGTTCCAATTTTCTGGAAGTTTGCTTCAGAGCTCGGGTATTTTCTGTATACCAGGGAGCTAGATTCTTATGACAAATGTTTTTTGTTTTTAGTTGCATCTAGGGTATTACGCAAGGTTAAATTGAGTTCCTCAGTTAGGTGGTTAACTGATTTTTGTACTCTGACGTCCTTGGGTAGGTGGAGGGAGTCTGGAAGAGCATCTAGGAATCTTTGGGTTGTCCGAGAATTTATAGCACAACTTTTTAGGATCCTTGTTTGGGGTCTGAGGAGATTATTTGTTGCGATTGCAAATGTAATAAAATGGTGGTCCGATAGTCCAGGATTATGAGGAAAAACATTAAGATCCACAACATTTATTCGACGGGACAAAACTAGGTCCAGACTGTGGCAGTATGTAGGTCCGGAGACATGTTGGACAAAACCCATTGAGTCGATGATGGCTCCGAAAGCCTTTTGGATTGGGTCTGTGGACTTTTCCATGTGAATATTAAAGTCACAAAAAAATTTGAATATTATCTGCCATGACTACAAGGTCCGATAGGAGTTCAGGGAACTCAGTGAGGAACGCTGTATATGGCCCAGGAGGTCTGTAAACTGTAGCTATAAAAAGTGATTGAGTAGGCTGCATAGATTTCATGACTAGAAACTCAAAAGATGAACACGTCGTTTTTTTTTGTAAATTGAAATTTGCTATCGTAAATGTTAGCAACACCTCCGCCTTTGCAGGATGCGCGGGGGATATGGTCACTAGTGTAACAAGGAGGTGAGGCCTCATTTAACAGTAAATTCATCAGGCTTAAGCCATGTTTCAGTCAAGCCAATCCCATCAAGATTATGATCAGTGATTTGTTATTTGATTATAACTGCCTTGGAAGTGAAGGATCTAACATTAAGTAGCCCTATTTTGAGATGTGAGGTATCACAGTCTCTTTCAATAATGGCAGGAATGGATGAGGTCTTTATTCCAGTGAGATTGCTAAGGAGAACACCGCCATGTTTAGTTTTGCCCAACCTAGGTCGAGGCACAGACACGGTCTTAATGGGGATAGCTGAGCTGACTGCACTGACTGTGCTAGTGACAGACTCCACTAAGCTGCCAGGATGGCTAACAGCCTGCTGCCTGGCCTGCACCCTATCTCATTGTGGAGCTAGGTGCGTTAGAGCCCTGTCTATGTTCGTAGATAAGATGAGAGCACCCCTCCAGCTAGGATGGAGTCCGTCACTCCTCAGCAGGCTCCTGACTGTGTTAGTGGCAGACTCCTGTTTGTGGGTGAGTCCCAGAAAGGGGGGCCAATTATCTACAAATTCTATCTTTTGGGAGGGGCAGAAAACTGTTTTCAACCAGCGATTGAGTTGTGAGACTCTGCTGTAGAGCTCATCACTCCCCCTAACTGAGAGGGGGCCAGAGACAATTACTCGATGCCGACACATCCTTCTAGCTGATTTACACACTGAAGCTATGTTTGCTCTTGGTGACCTCCTAACACCGTTGGTGCCGACGTGGATAACAATATCCCTATTCTTGCCAGTTTTAGCCTTAGCCAGCACAGCACCATCTTCAGATTAGCCTTAACGTCGGTAGCCCTGCCCCTGGTAAACAGTGTATGATCGCTGGATGATTCGTTTTAAGTCTAATACTGCGGGTAATGGAATCGCCAATGACTAGGGTTTTCAATTTGTCAGTGGTAATGGTGGGAGGCTTCGGCGTCTCAGACCCCGTAACGGGAGGAGGAGAGACCAGAGAAGGCTCGGCCTCTGACTCCGACCCGTTGCTTAATGGGGAGAACTGGTTGAAAGTTTCTGTTGGCTGAGTGAGCGACACCGGTTGAGCATTCCTACAGCATTTCCCTCCAGAAGACATGAGAAAATTGACCGGCTGCGGGGACTGTGCGAGGGGATTTATACTACTATCTGTATTGTTAGGTTCTTATTTTTCAGTGTAAATAACTCATGGACACTAGAGAAGCTCAACCAAGTTTAATTGCTTTTAAATGTCTTATGTTTCCCTGTACGGTGTCCTTGAGTGTCAAGAAAGGCGCCTTAAATAAAATGTATTATTATTATTATTAATTCTTCCCAAAGGGTCGTTACAGTTGTAATTCAGACATCCCAACATTTCTCATCATCACCATTACCCCTTTCAAACACGTTATTAAAAAAAACGTTAAATCAAAAATTTACAAATTCGAATAACTAATCAACTTAGAATTACAACTAACTCCATATGGAAATAATAATCTCCTAAAGTAATGGTACAATTTGAAGAGACTGGTGTTTCTCATTAATTGTATAATTAAATCCCCCTGTTCTGTTAATTTCCAGTGAGGTTGATCATTCCTCACAAGGAATTCTAGGAACATGGCATTTGACACCATTAAAATGTTTCCTCTCCATTTCTTTCCCTGTCCTTCAGAAACCATTAAATTGTTGTTTTAATCCCCCCCATGCTTTATTTAGCATGTACTACCCTTAGACACGGTGACGTTGTCTCTCCACCGAGTCAAACGATTCACTGGTCTCCTTTCCCCCATGGTTCTCCATAACCACCACACCACATAAAACAATGAAAAGTTAATTTTAGGTTTGGTAACCCCTATACAAATTCCTTGTGACCCCAGTTCATTTTAGGTTAGGTAACCCCTATACCAATTCCTCGTGACCCCCTTTCATTTTAGGTTAGGTAACCCCTATACTAATTCCTTGTGAACCCTCCACCCTTTCGGACATTCTAGAAATCTATTTCAGAATAATACGACATAAAATGTAAATGTATTTAATATTAAAACCACATAAAATGACTCATGAGATCAAAAAATCCCAAGGCCTTCTGTGTTTGCAAGGAGTGTTTGGCCATATAATTTAAATGTGTTACCTTTAGAATCCATTCCCCTGGCATTTCGCCTAGAATCTTCAATCCAAAATAGGTTTTCCTGTGGCAAATTTGGCAAATTTCTCATTGTAAGGAATCCACAATATTTAATCCCTGTCCTCTACTAAAAAGTTAAGTAAAACGTGATCTCATACGTCTTCCTCTATGAACCACTTATCGATCGAACAGAGACTATACACCGCTAGGTGAAAGTTCCATTCCTGCTACTTTCCGGAGGATTTGTTGTTGCGCTTTTGAAAAATAATGCAAATGCTTGCCTGACAGCATTTTCTCAGAATACAGCAGGCTCCATACCCACTTTACATTCCCTTTTCCAATGACCAATAGCCTCACACCTAAAACAGGACTCGGTCTCCCTACGCTCTGATGCTTTTCCGTTACGTTTCTTAGTCTTATCTTGGCCATTGAAACTATAGTTAATGCTTTTCTCTATAGCCCTATTAACCCCTCGCACGTCTGCGAGGTGAGCGGAGTTATATTCCACTCTCAAAACATCTTCTTGAATTAAATCTACCACCCCCGCAATTACCGTTTTGATCACAGGGTTCAAACCTGCCATCAAAACAGGAGTGCAAATTCTATGAATACACTCCCGTTCCCAGTCCTTCTGTAGTAGTGTACAGAAGGACTGGGAACGGGAGTGTATTCATAGAATTTGTGCAGAGTCCTGGAACCCTTTGAGCAGGTCACTGTGGAGATCAGTGGAGAGAGGTACAGTAAGCAGTTATTACTACATCATTATTTAATCCAGTATTATATATGTATATGAGCAGTAGATGAGAATGTAGTATCAGTAGACAAAACATGAACCTGAACTAATAAGTTACTGTTCTCTCTTTTCAGCTATGTGACAGCCTCAAAAAGTATACTCCTGTGTAAGGGTCTGCAGTGAATCACAGCCAGCTGCCAGAGAGAAGCAAATGTAACCACAGGACATGTGACAGAGTTGATGGCCATCCTATGTTCATCAATGGACAGAGATTTCCACAGAATGGAATATAATTACGTGCTATTAGAAACCGCTGGTTTAAGAAGTTAGCCTTCAGTGATGCCAGAGCGATTGATGAGGCTCTTCAAAGAATAACCTCAGCAGCAGGGAGGGACAGACCCAGCAGTCAGCTGGCTCAGGCACCAGGGAGACAGGAAGAAGAGGGATCAGATGGAGCAGAAGCACCAGCAGTAGTGCCACAAACGTCTGCTGTTTGGATGCTGTTTGACAAGAGAGCAACTGGGGATGCAGCACAAAGGAATCCCTCAGCAGATGCTATAATGGAGGTCCGATCCTATTTGGAGGAGCCCCAAAGCTCTGCAGATCCTCTGAGCTGGTGGAAGAACAAGGCCTCTGTCTACCACACCCGCGGCTTACTATAGTCATGACAGGGTGACTCTGCATAGTGGCCACATTCTTTCCCTCTGAGAGGGACTTCTCGAAAAAGGGACAAATAATTACAGAGAGAAGAAACCGCATCAGCCCCTTGAAAGTGAGGCAGCTTGCATTTCTGAATGCAAATCTCTCATAAAAGCAAAACATGGTCAGCATTGCTGTGTGCTGCTGGTTATACCATGGCAATGAAGAAGAGAGAGAAAAGAGGGACCAGTTTAATGTTTTAGGTGTGATGCTGCAGTTTTGCAAATTGTTATTTATTTTTCTTTGATATGGTGCAATATTCTATTAAGCTGTTCAGATTGTATTCGTTTTGAATGGTTAGATTTATATGGACTTTGTTTGTATACATTAAAAATACTTTAAATGCAAATGTTTAATAGCATTCTTTATCATAACAAACCAATGCATTTTTAAATACATTGTGGTTAAGGTAGAGTATGATTTAATTTAATAATTTAATTAGAATTGTTTAAACATCAATCATAGTCAAACTGTAACGCCCAGGCCTGGGTTTACAGGCTAGAGCGTTTTGGGTTCATTTTGGTTTAGGGGTTTTCACAGTTCTATGGTGTCTAGTTCTATGTTGGGTTAATGGCTCCCAATTAGAGGCAGCTGAGTCTCGTTGTCTCTAATTGGGAACCATTTATATGTTTGGGAATTGCACCTTAGTTTCGTGGGTTATTGTATGTTCATGTCATGATTATGTTAGGTTCATCAGGTTCTTGTCTAGTTAGGTTTCTCCGTTCGAGGTTTAGTTAGGTTTCTTCCGTCGTGGTTAGGTTTAGTTCTCTTTGTGTTAGTTTAGCATTTAGCGTTAGGGCTCTCGTCTTGTTCATCGTTTTCTTGTTTTGTTCCGTCTCGTCTCGTCTGTGAATAAATCATGTATTCTGGCTACATCGCTGCGTCTTGGTCTGTCCCCTCAGAAGAGAATCGTGACAGAATAACCCACCAACAAAAGACCAAGCAGCGAGAGACCCGGGAGCTTAGCTCTTGGGAAAAGGAGCAGCGCAGGTGTGCGAGGACTGAGCGTGGGAGCTATGAGGACTTATATGGCGTATGGACCTCGGAGAGAAAAGTTCATTGGAACTCGCCTGGCACGGAAGCCCGTAAGGCAGCCCCAAGAAACTTTTGGGGGGCACACGAGGGGTTGGCGGTTCAGGAGGGACTCCTGAGCCAACTCCTCGTGCTTTATGGAGAGAGCGTAGGGGAGAGCGTCGCAGCGAAGGGAGGCCGTGCTATGCAGTGTTGCGCACGGTTTCCCCTATAGGGATTCAGAGGCCGGTGCGAGTGATTCCCGCTCCACTCATCAGTCGGGGAAAATAAGGGTGCAGCCAGAAAGAGTGGTGCCATCGCTGCGCACTAAGTCCCGGCACGTCTCCTGGGACCCGGATATCCTGCTCCAGTTCCGTGTGCGGTGTCTCCGTGCGTGTCCGCAGCCCAGTGCGAGAGATCCCAGCGCCACTCATGGGTCGGGCCGAGGTCTGTGTGCTACCTGGGAGAGTGGTGCCAGCTCTGCGAGCCAGGCCTCCAGTGCGCCTTTTGGGACCAAGCTATCCTGTGGTCCACGGGCAGAATCTCGCGCATCCACAGCCCAGTCCGAGAGATTCGGCTCCACTCACCCGTAAGGCCAGGGTTAGTGAGCTAGCTGGAGGTATGTCGGCTCTCCGTATCAGGTCCCAGGTCCGGGTGGAGGTTTCTACACGCCCAGTCCCGGTTCCACGTTCCAAGATCCCTGTTCCACGTTCCAAGATCCCTGTTCCACGTTCCAAGATCCCTGTTCCACGTTCCAAGATCCCTGTTCCACGTTCCAAGATCCCTGTTCCACGTTCCAAGATCCCTGTTCCACGTTCCAAGATCCCTGTTCCACGTTCCAAGATCCCTGTTCCACGTTCCAAGATTCCAGTTCCGTGTTCCAAGATCCCAGTCCGTGTAGTGGTTTCTACACGTCCAGTCCCTGCTCCGCGCACCCAGCTCCCCGTGCGCCCCGAGAGTCCAGCACGTCCTGCTCGGCCCGCGCACCCAGCTCCCGTGCGCTCAGAGAGTCCAGCACGTCCTGCTCCGGCTCCGGCGCACCCAGCTCCCGTGCGCTCCGAGAGTCCAGCACGTCCTGCTCCGGCTCCGCGCCCAAGCTCCCGTGCGCTCCGAGAGTCCAGCACGTCCTGTCGGCTCCGGCGCGCAAGCTCCCGTGCGCTCCGAGAGTCCAGCACGTCCTGTCCCGGCTCCGGCGCACCAAGCTCCCCGTGCGCGCTCCGAGAGTCCAGCACGTCCTGTTCGGCTCCGGCGCACCAAGTTCCCTGTGCGCTCAGAGAGTCCAGCACGTCCTGTTCCGGCTCCGCGCGCAAGTTCCCTGTGCGCTCAGAGAGTCCAGCACGTCCTGTTCGGCTCCGCGCACCAAGCTCCCGTGCGCTCAGAGAGCCCAGTTCGGCCTGTTCCGCTCCCGCACCAGAGTGCGGCGTCGAGCCCAGTTCGGCCTGTTCTCGCTCCCGCACCAGAGTGCGGCGTCCGAGCCCAGTTCGGCCTGTTCCCGCTCCCGCACCAGAGTGCGCGCCCGAGCCCAGTTCGGCCTGTTCCCGCTCCCCGCACCAGAGTGCGCGTCCCGAGCCCAGTTCGGCCTGTTCCCGCTCCCCGCACCAGAGTGCGCCGTCCGAGCCCAGTTCGGCCTGTTCCTGCTCCACGCACCAGAGTTCCAGTGAGCATCACAAGTCCAGTACTGCCAGTTCCTGCTCCACGCACCAGAGTTCCAGTGAGCATCACAAGTCCAGTACGACCAGTTCCTGCTCCACGCGCCAGAGTTCCAGTGAGCATCACAAGTCCAGTACTGCCAGTTCCTGCTCCACGCACCAGAGTTCCAGTGAGCATCACGAGTCCGCACGACCAGTTCCTGCTCCACGCACCAGAGTCCCAGTGAGCATCATGAGTCGGTACTGCCAGTTCCTGCTCCACGCACCAGAGTTCCAGTGAGCATCACGAGTCCAGTACGACCAGTTCCTGCTCCACGCACCAGAGTCCCAGTGAGCATCATGAGTCCGGTACTGCCAGTTCCTGCTCCACGCACCAGAGTTCCAGTGAGCATCACGAGTCCAGTACGACCAGTTCCTGCTCCACGCACCAGAGTCCCAGTGAGCATCACGAGTCCGGTACTGCCAGTTCCTGCTCCACGCACCAGAGTTCCAGTGAGCATCACAAGTCCAGTACGACCAGTTCCTGCTCCACGCACCAGAGTTCCAGTGAGCATCACAAGTCCAGTACTGCCAGTTCCTGCTCCACGCACCAGAGTCCCAGTGAGCATCACGAGTCCGGTAGGGCCAGCTTCTGCTCCACGCGCCAGAGTTCCAAGAAAGGGTCCAGGGCCTCCGGTGCGTGACATCAGACCAGCACGGCCAGCACGGAGCCCCACCTGGGACAAAAGGAACCCACCTAGATCCCCCACAGACTTTTTGGGGCGCGTCCGGAGTCCGCGCCTTTGGGGGGGGGTACTGTAACGCCCAGGCCTGGGTTTACAGGCTAGAGCGTTTTGGGTTCATTTTGGTTTAGGGGTTTTCACAGTTCTATGGTGTCTAGTTCTATGTTGGGTTAATGGCTCCCAATTAGAGGCAGCTGAGTCTCGTTGTCTCTAATTGGGAACCATTTATATGTTTGGGAATTGCACCTTAGTTTCGTGGGTTATTGTATGTTCATGTCATGATTATGTTAGGTTCATCAGGTTCTTGTCTAGTTAGGTTTCTCCGTTCGAGGTTTAGTTAGGTTTCTTCCGTCGTGGTTAGGTTTAGTTCTCTTTGTGTTAGTTTAGCATTTAGCGTTAGGGCTCTCGTCTTGTTCATCGTTTTCTTGTTTTGTTCCGTCTCGTCTCGTCTGTGAATAAATCATGTATTCTGGCTACATCGCTGCGTCTTGGTCTGTCCCCTCAGAAGAGAATCGTGACACAAACTATCGCAAACTGTTTGACTTGAAAAAATACAAATCATAATTTTTTTAAGAGACGTTTGGGAGCCAAAAGAGCCAGCTCTTTTTGGTGAGCTGAGCCGTACAAGCCGAACGAGCCGGCTCACTGAAAAGAGCCGGAATGCCCATCAATAGTTAATGTTACTACTTAGCTTCGACTGGTGGAGGTCCTGACGAACCACGTCCAGATAAAGCGTCCAGGGTGAAAAGGTTGAATGAAAAAAGTTGAGCAAGGGAAAAAATACAAATATAAAACGGTAATTAAAAAGTAAAAAACTTAAAGTTGGCAGGTAACAAAGTAAGGTTGGTTTCATAGGCTGAAACCAGAATAGTTGAAAACGCATCATGATGCAAAACGAATGATGTGTCCGGTGCCATTTTGCTTCTTGTAAGTCCAATATCTTGAAAACTTGAGTGCTGACATGAAAAACGTTGAGTGGATTTTCCTTCACAGCCATCTAGTGGCCACAATATATGAATGACACACAATATTTGGTTCAGGACTCCAGCACCTCAGGTGGCAGTAAACACTTCTTCTAAATCAAAATAATTTCTCTACCATAAGCAGCCTCCAACAGTGTTTTTGGCAGAACGTCGAACCGGCCGCACAACCGCAGACCACATGAAACCACGCCAGCCCAGGACCTCCACATCCAGTTTCTTCCCCTGCGGGATCATCTGAGACCAGCCACCCGGACAGCTGATGAAACTGAGTAGTATATCTGTCTATAATAGAGCCCTTTTGTGGGGAAAAAAACCCTGCCCAGTCTTGTGAAATCCATAGATTAGGACCTACTGAATTTATTTCAATTTATTTCAATTGACTGTAACTCAGTAAAATCATGGAAATTGTTGAATGTTGCATTTATATTGTTGTTCAGTATAGAAATCTTTGCTACTTCATTTAAAATGAAATACAAAAATCGCTCATTTACATCAGTATTCACACCCCTGAGTCAATACCTGATAGAATTACCTTTCGTACCATTTACAGCTGTGAGTCTTTCTGGGTAATTCGTGTAAGAGCTTTGCATGGCTGGATTGTACAATATTTGGCAATTATTATTTTTAACCCTTTCGTGCCCGGCGGAACATATTTTACTGGACCATGACCTCAGTGTGCATAAATGAGAAAAATTTGCTGGTGTCAAGCATATGAAAACATGATATATATTTTAATAGCTGAGAAACAAATCTTTCAAATGATATGACATAGAACAGCACCACATCAAATTGTAATCAGTCAAGAAAAACACCTGTGAAAATGTGTATGCTTTTCTCCCAAACAGCTGCCATTTACAAAACAGTTATTATTTTACCTTTATTTTGACAGGGAAGACATATTGAGGTCTAGGTCTTTTTTCCAAATGCACCCTGTATATTACAATATAAATTACACTTCGGAAAGTATTCAGACCCCTTGACTTTTTCCACATTGTTACGTTAGAGTGTCACGTCCAGGCCTGAGAAGACAGGCTGGTGTGTTTAGTTTTGTTTTTGGTGTAGGGTTTTTTGTGTTCTAGGTGATATATTTCTATGTTGGGGTAATGGTTCCCAATTAGAGGCAGCTGTGTGTCGTTGTCTCTAATTGGGAACCATATATATGTTTGGGGTTTTCTATTAGGTTTTGTGGGTTATTGTTTGAGCATAGCTTTGTGTTTTGTCTATGTAATTTGTTACGATCTTCGTTTTCGTTTGTTTTGTTGTTTTGTCCCAGTTACGTGTGTAAATAAATCATGTATACTGGATGCCTCGCTGCGCCTTGGTCTGTTCCTTTTGAAGATCGTGACAGAATAACCCACCATGAAAAGACCAAGCAGCGAGAGACCCGGGAGCTTAGGTTTTGGGAAGAGGGACTATTTAATGGAGGTGCTTGGACCCAGCCTGGAGAGTATCGCCGTCCTAGAGAGGAACTGGAAGCAGCGGCGGCGGAGCGGCGCAGGTACGAGGATCTATATGGAGCATGGGATCCAGATAGAGGAGAGTTTGTTAGACCTCGCCTGGCTAGGAAGCCCGAAAGGCAGCCCCCAAAAACTTTTTTGGGGGGGCCCACGGGGAGTTTGGCCGGTTCAGGGTGGACTCCTGAGCCAACTCCTCGTGCTCTCTGGAGGGAGCGTTGGAGGGAGCGTCGCACTGGTAAAATGCCATGCTATGCAGTTTTGCGCACGGTGTCTCCAGTGCGCGTTCATAGGCCGGTGCGAGAGATTCCAGCTCCACTCATCTGTCAGGGGAGGGTGAGTGTGCAGCCTGGAGGAGTGGTGCTGGCTCAGCGCTCCTGGTCTCCGGTGCGCCTCCTTGGACCAGGATATCCTGCGCCAGCTCTACGCACTGTGTCTCCAGTTCGTCTCCACAGCCCAGTACGTCCTGTGTGGCAGGGCGAAATTATCCATTCAGCCAGGACGGGTTGTGCAGACTGTACGTTCGAGACCTCCAGTGCGTCTTCACGGCCCAGTGTATCCTGCCCCTGTTCCACGTTCCAGGATCCCTGTTCTACGCTCCAGGATTCCTGTTCGTGTTGTGGATCCAGCACGACCAGTCCCTGTTCCACGCTCCAGGATCCCTGTGCCCGTCGTGGACTCAGCACGTCCTGTCCCTGCTCCACGCTCCAGGATCCCTGTGCCCGTCGTGGACCCAGCACGTCCTGTCCCTGTTCCATGCTCTAGGATCCCTGTGCCCGTCGTGGACTCAGCACGTCCTGTCCCTGTTCCACGCTCCAGGATCCCTGTGCCCGTCGTGGACTCAGCACGTCCTGTCCCTGCTCCATGCTCCAGGATCCCTGTGCCCGTCGTGGACCCAGCACGTCGTGTCCCTGTTCCATGCTCTAGGATCCCTGTGCCCGTCGTGGACTCAGCACGTCCTGTCCCTGCTCCACGCTCCAGGTTCCCTGTGCCCGTCGTGGACCCAGCACGTCCTGTCCCTGTTCCATGCTCCAGGATCCATGTGCCCGTCGTGGACTCAGCACGTCCTGTTTCTGCTCCCCGCACCAGAGTGCCAGTGCGCTTAGTGAGCCCAGTACGGCTGGTTCCTGCTCCCCGCACCAGAGTGCCAGTGCCCGTAATGAGCCCAGTACGGCCGGTTCCTGCTCCCCGCACCAGAGTGCCAGTGCGATTCCGCGCCTTTGGGGGGGGGGTACCGTCACGTCCAGGCCTGAGAAGACAGGCTGGTGTGTTTAGTTTTGTCTATTCCTTCCGAAGAGCGTGACATAGAGCCTTATTCTAATATGGATTAAATAAAATAAAATCCTCAGCAATCTACACACAATACCCCATAATGACAACATGAAAACTGGTTTTTAGACATGTTTTACACCATCATTCTTAAAATGGAAGAAGTTTGGAACCACCAAAACTCTTCAGAGAGCTGGGCGCCCGGCCAAACTGAGGAATTGGGGGAGAAGGGCCTTAGTCAGGGAGGTGACCAAGAACCCAATGGTCACTCTGACAGAGCTCTAGAGTTCCTCTGTGGAGATGGGAGAACCTTCCAGAAGGACAACCATCTCTGGAGCACTCCACCAATCAGGCCTTTATGGTAGAGTGGCCAGACGGAAGCCACATGACAGCACGCTTCGAGTTTGCCAAAATGCACCTAAAGACTCTCAGACCATGAGAAAAGATTCTCAGGCCTGATGAAACCAAGATAAACTCTTTGGCCTGAATGCCAAGTATCACGTCCGTAGGAAACCTGGCACCATCCCTACGGTGAAGCATGGCATTGGCAGCATCATGCTGTGGGGATGTTATTCAGCGGAGGTGACTGGGAGAGTAGTCAGGATCGAGGCAAAGATGAACAGAGCAAAGTACAGAGTAATCCTTGAAGAAAACCTGTTCCAGAGCGCTCAGACAAATTCCAAAACACAGTTTTTGCTTTGTCATTATGGGGTATTATGCGTAGATTCATGAGGAATAAAGGTGTAACGTAACTAAATGGGGAACAAGTCAAGGGGTCTGAATACTTTCCGAAAGCACTGTGTGTGTGTGAGTGTGTATGTGTATATATGTATGTACGTATATACACTGTATATATAGTAAATACACACACACACACACACACACACACACACACACTACCAGTCAAACGTTTGGACACCTTCTCATTCAAGGGTTTTACATTGTAGAATAGTGAATACATCAACAATATGAAATAAGACATATGGAAACAAGTAGTAACACAAAATATAGTTCATATTTTAAATTCCCTTTGCCTTGATGACAGCTTTGCACACTGTTGGCATTCTCTCAACCGGCTTCATGAGGAATGCTCTTTCAACAGTCTTGATGGAGTTCCCACATATGCTGAGCACTTGTTGGCTGCTTTTCATTCTCTCTGCAGTCCAACTCATCCCAAACCATCCTAATTGGGTTGTGGTTGGGTGATTGTGGTGGCCAGGTCATTTGATGCAGCACTCCATCACTCTCCTTTTTGGTCATATAGCCCTTACACAGTCTGGAGTTGTGTTGGGTCATTTTCCTGTTGAAAAACAAATGATAGTGGGACTAAGTGCAAACTAGATGGGATGGCGTATTGCTGCAGAATGCTGTGGTAGCCATGCTGTTTAAGTGTGCTATGAATTCTAAATGGGAACCACACATGCGGAGATCATCCGTTCCGCTACTCTGCGTCATGGCGGTTGTAACAAAAAATCTCACATTTGGACCAAAGGATAGATTTCCACCGGTCTAATGTCCATTGCTCGTGTTTCTTGGCCCAAGCAAGTCTCTTCTTATTGGTGTCCTTTTGTAGTGGTTTCTTTGCAGCAATTCAACCATGAAGGCCTGATTCACCCAGTCTCCTCTGAACAGTTGATGTTGAGATGTGTCTGTTACTTGAACTATGTGAAGCATTTATTTCACCTGCAATTTGAGGTGCAGTTAACTCTAATGAATTTATCCTCTGCAGCAGAGGTAACTCTGGGTCTTCCTGTCCTGTTTGTGATCCTCATGAGAGCTCATTTCATCATAGCGCTTTATCGTTTTTGCGACTGCACTTGAAGAACTGTTTAAAGATCTAGAAATTTTCCGGATTGACTGACCTTCATGTCTTAAAGTAATGATGGACTGTCGTTTCTCTTTTGCTTATTTGAGCTGTTCTTGCCATAATATGGACTTGGTCTTTTACCAAATAGCACTATCTTCTGTATACCACACCCTACCAACTGATTGGCTCAAATGCATTAAGAAGCAAAGCAATTCCACAAATGTACTTTTAATAAGGCACACCTGGTAATTGAAATGCATTCCAGGTGATTACCTCATGATGATGGTTGAGAGAATGCCAAGAGTGTGCGCGCAAAGCTGTCATCAAGGCAAAGGGTGGCTACTTTGAAGAATCTCAAACACTTTTTTGGTTACTAGATGATTCCATGTGTGTTATTTCATAGTTTTGATGTCTTCACTATTATTCTACATTGTAGAAAATTGTAAAAAAAAAAATGAGTAGGTGTTCTTAAACTTTTGACAGGTACTGTATATACACACATTAGAATACAAAAACAGTCATGGTAAGCACAAAAACATCACAAATCACCCAGAAAAACAGTTACATTCAACAACAAATAAATACTCAATCAATGTTTTAAGTTGCCTGAACGGCACCAGAACATCAAGTTGAAAAGTATTTTGAATTTTGTTCCAGAAATACGGTGCATTAATACTAAAAAGGATATTTACCTAGCTCAGTGGAGATCCTAGGAACCTCAAGCGTTAACCAATCCTGTGAACAGGCAACTCAGGTGTGTATACTTCAACAGCAAAGTTAGATAAGACAGAAGTTTATGAAGTAGAGCCTTGTAAACAAAAAGGGAGTAATGTAGAGATCTATGGGTCTTTAGCGACATCCAGCCAACCTTTTTATACAGGATACAGTGATGAGTATCAAAACTGTCACCTGTAAGACATCGTGGACTAGAGGAAAGGAGGGCCAAACACGTCGCCATTCACATCAATGGGACTGAAGTGGAGCGGGTTGAGAGTTTCAAGTTCCTTGGTGTCCACATCACCAACAAACACACCAAGACAGACCAAGACAGTTGTGAAGAGGGCACGACAACACATTTTCCCCCTCAGGAGACTGAAAGGATTTGGCATGGGTCCCCAGATCAAGTTCTACAGCTGCACCATCGAGAGCATCCTGACTGGTTGCATCACCGCCTGGTATGGCACCTGCTCGGCATCTGACCGTAAGGCGCTACAGAGGGTAGTGCGTACGGCCCAGTACATCACTGGGGACAAGCTTCCTGCCATCCAGGACCTATATAGAAGGCGAGGTCAGAGGAAGGCCCAAAAAAAATTCTCCTGTCACCCAAGTCATAGTCTGTCCTCTCTGCTACCGCACGGCTCTTTAACAGCTTCTACCCCCAAGCCATAAGACTGCTGAACTATTAATCAAATGGTCACCCGGGCTATTTACATTGACACCCCCACCCCCTTTGTTTTTACACTGCTGCTACTTGCTACTTGTTTATTATCTATGCATTGTCACTTTATCCCTATCTATATGTACAAATTACTAGCCCGGTACCCCCTGTATATAGCCTCGTTATTGTGTAACTTTATTTTATACTTTAGTTTATTTAGCAAACATTTTCTTAACTCAATTTCTTGAACTGCATTGTTGGTTAAGGGCTTGTAAGTGAGCATTTCATGGTAAGGTCTACACCTGAATTCGGCGCATGTGACAAATTTTTTTTTATTTGAACAATCAAAGGGCACTATGGCATCCAAAGGTTTAAAAGTAGTAGCAGCTGCACTTTGATAAATACTGTATCACCATAATCAAGAACAGATAAAAATGTTGACTGAATAATCTGCCTCCTACTGCTTAGCGAAAGGCATGATATGTTTCTCTCGAAAAAGCCAACTTTAAATCTTAGCTTATTAACCAGCTCATCTATAGGTTTTTTTAAATGTCAAATCCATATCAATCCAAGTGCCTAAGTATTTATATGTGGGAACATGTTCAATTGGAAAACCATTCATGGGTGAACATGTAATTAATCTGAAAGTTTAAAAACCCAATGGTGTAAAGTACTTAAGTAAAAAAAATACTTTACTATTTATATTTCTGACAACTTCTACTTTACTACATTCCTAAAGAAAATAAATGTTTTATTCCATACATTTTCTCTGACAACCAAAAGCACTAGTTACATTGACAGGGAAATTGTCCAATTCAAGCTCTTATCAAGAGAACATCCCTGGTCATCCCTACTGCCTCTGATCTGGCGGACTCACTAAACTCAAATGCTTTGTTTGTAAATTAATGTCAGAGTGTTGTAATGTGCCCCTGGCTAACACCAGTCTCAACGTCAACAGTGAAGAGGCGATTCCGGGTTGCTGGACTTCTAGGCAGAGTTGCGAAGAAAAAGCCATATCTCAGACTGGCTAATAAAAATAAAAGATTAAGATGGGCAAAAGAACAGACACTGGACAGAGGAACTCTGGCATCCCGGAGTCGCCTCTTCACTGTTGACGTTGAAACTGGTCTTTTGCGGGTACTGTTTAATGAAGCTGCCGGTTGAGGAATTGTGAGGCGTCTGTTTCTCAAACTAGATACTTTAATCCACTTGTCTTCTTGCTCAGTTGTGCACCGGGGCCTCCCACTCCTCTTTCTATTCTAGTTAGAGCCAGCTGTTCTGTGAAGGGAGCAGTACACAGCGTTGTACGAGATCTTCAGTTTCCTGCCAATTTCTCACATGGAATAGCCTTCATTTCTTAGAACAAGAATAGACTGACGAGTTTCAGAAAGAAAGATCTTTGTTTCTGGCCATTTTGAGCCTGTAATCGAACAGGCTCAAATGCTGATTCCCCAGATAATCAACTAGTTTAAAGAAGGCCAGTTTTATAGCTTTTTTAATCAGAACAGCTGTGCTAAATCTGTTTCCAGCTACAATAGTCATTTACAATATTAACAATATCTACACAGTATTTCTGATCATTGGATGTTATTTTAATGGACAAAAGTGCTTTTCTTTCAAAAACAACGACATTGTTAAGTGACCCCAAACTTTTGAAGTATTTTTTATTTTTTTTACACTCAACAGCCAGCCAACTTGACACAACTGTGGGAAGCATTGGAGTCAACATGGGCCAGCATCCCTATGAATGGTTTTGACACCTTGTTGAGTCCATGCCCAGACAAATTGAGGCCGCCTGAAGGCAAAAAGGACTGCAAATCAATATTAGGATGGTGTTCTTAATGTTTTGTACACTCAGTGTTCGTCGACGGCCATAACGCAACAAGCTGTTCCACAAGGAGGAATAGGAGTGGGAAAAAGGTACTTGTACATTGACAAGCACACCAAAGACGGCATTAACAATAATTAATAAGATATAAGACAGCACATCTAAAAGCTTATTTCACACCATAGCCTGCTGAAATTTTCATTTTGGCACAAATTAAAACGTGGCCCTGACTACCCATGGATTGATTTTTCAGCGTTGTCTTAAGAGTTCAGTGTTCGACTAAACAAGTGCGACATGCACACACAGTTACAAGCCTGCTCGAGTTAGCGGCAGGCGGGCGGACGATCAATATCTACCATCATAGTTTGATTGCAGCCTGACCTGGAATATGAAGCTAATTGAAACTGACTAGCTTTAAAACCCTGAGTAGATCCAGCTTGCTTAATGGTTTACCAAGCACATTTGTGTTCTTTTGTCTGGATTTTATGAGTGCAGGTCTATCACAAGTGGTGCATGTTAGGAACTACGACACTGGGAGAGGTGATGAAAGGCGGTGTTTTTTCAATAAGGAAGACTGTAGTCTGTAGTTTTGGACTGCAAATGGGTCAATCCAGTGGTCAGGAAATAGTTGATTAGGGTGCTTTGGAATGGAAGGAGGTCTCCTGAGAAGGTCTGGAGAAGGGGGATAGGATCGAGTGGGCACCTGGTTGGATGTCACAAGTTTCAGGACGTCATCTGGAACGAGGAAGACATGTTACTTTCTTTCTCTGATTTAACAAGGTGGGTTTGGGACTGATAATCTCTGCATGAGGTTTAGTGATGGATGCTATAAACCTTTATTAGAGAAGTAGGGCCAGTAGCCCTGTACTACAAGATTTGTATTTATTTTATTTTATTTCACCTTTATTTAACCAGGTAGGACAGTTGAGAACAAGTTCTCATTTACAACTGTGACCTGGCCAAGATATAGCAAAGCAGTGTGATAAAAACACAGAGTTATCCATGGGATAAACAAACGTATAGTCAATAACACAATAGAAAGTCTATGTACAGTGTGTGCAAATGTAAGATTAGGGAGGTAAGGCAATAAATAGGCAATAGAGGTGAAATAATTACAATTTGGCATTAACACTGGAGTGATAGATGTGCAAGTAGATACTGGGGTGAAAAGGATCAAAAAAAAATATATATGGGGATGAGGTAGTTGGGTGTGCTATTTACAGATGGGCTGTGTACAGGTACAGTGAGCTGCTCTGACAGCTGATGCTGAAAGTTAGAGGGAGATAAGTCTCCAGCTTCAGTGATTTTTGCAATTCGTTCCAGCCATTGGCAGCAGAGAACTGGAAGGAAAGGCGGCCAAGGAAGGTGTTGGCTTTGGGGGTCACCAGTAAAATATACCTGCTGGAGCATGTGCTACAGGTGAGTGTTGCTATGGTGACCAGTGAGCTGAGATAAGGCAGGGCTTAACCGAGCAAAGACTTAGATGACCTGGAGCCAGTGGGTTTGGCGACGAATATGTAGCAAGGGCCAGCCAATGAGAGCGTACAGGTCGCAGTGGTGGGTAGTATATGGGACTTGTGACAAAACGGATGGCACTGTGATAGCAAATTGGATGTAGTCTGAGTCTGAGTCTGAGTACAGTGCTGGAGGCTATTTTGTAAATGACAGCGCCGAAGTCAAGGATCGGTAGGATAGCAACATGAGTGAAGGAGACTTTTCTAGATTTCATTTTGGATTGGAGATGCTTAATGTGAGTCTGGAAGGAGAGTTTACAGTCTAACCAGACACCTCGGTATTTGTAGTTGTCCACATATTCTAAGTCATAACCGTCCAGAGAAGTGATGTCGCGAGAATTTTGCTATCTCAATTGTTGAACTCAACTATCACTCAGGCTTTGAATAATTCCCAGAGGTTGTAAGACTCTGGTTAATGAAGAATTAGACAAATTCCCAAATCTGCAATAAGTCAGGGTTTTTATTCAGAGAGCTCTGTTCTCAAAATGGGAACACAGTCTTTTATATTGTACATACAAACAAACTCCACCCGCTTTAGGCGGCTGTACTTTTCCACAGTATACATTCATGGCTTATCACTCTCTGCA
Organism: Brachymystax lenok tsinlingensis; assembly: GCA_030435695.1. Classification (NCBI taxonomy): domain Eukaryota; kingdom Metazoa; phylum Chordata; class Actinopteri; order Salmoniformes; family Salmonidae; genus Brachymystax; species Brachymystax lenok. Next base: position 5,412,779 of record CM059800.1, read on the forward strand.
ACATAATTCAAACTGGACAGCTTCTAACAGTGCCTCCCCTCCCGAGGATGGGAAGGCCTCTTTTCTGTAGTTTGGTTTCACAAGGATTCCTTTGTTCTCCCAAATACACCCTTTTTCATTGCAAGATACTAACAATGTTCTAGTCTCTAAAAGGTTCTAGACACACACATTATAGGATTATTGCCTTATAACCTTAACCCCAATGCATACTTTTTCAGGGTGGAATATTCTTAGTCATTACTTACATACAAATTCCTATATCATGATGCCAGTCGGGCGGCAAGCAATCGGTTGAAGAGCATGTATTTAGTTTTACTAGCATTTAAAAGCAGTTGGAGGCCATTAAAGGAGTGTTGTATGGCATTGATTGCAAAGATGATTGCAAAGTACTTACCAGAAGTTCAGACAGTTACCAGACTGCTGAAGGTCTGACACCTTAATGATAAGGTTTCAAATAATTAGATAATCTGGTGCTTCTCACTTAAATACAGTTAAGTTGTCTCTCTCATTCAACAAACTAGGCTACTCTTATACAATTCTAAATAGCCAACATACTAAAAAACTATTTGTAAATGTAAAGGAGACCCTGAGAGAGACGAGAAGCAGGTGCAGGTGAAACGTTAAATAAAACATGGAACGAGACAAAATAACAGTAGCGTCTAGGCACAAACACAGGAACAATACTGACTGGAGAAATAACCTAAGGGAGTGCCAGATATAGGGGAGGTAATGGAGTCCAAGTGTGCCTCATGACGTGCAGGTGCGCTGACTGATGGATCCCAGGACCGGTGGTTAGTATACCGGCGACGTTGAAAACCAGAGCGGAGGAGGGAGAGTAGACATGACAGTACCCCCCCGACGCGCAGCTCCTGCCACAGGACGGCCAGAGGGACGACCCGAAGGACAAGGAGTAGGCCGGTCCGGGCAACGATGGTGTAAATCACGGATGATGTTGGGATCCAGAATGTTCTCCAGAACCCAGCACCGCTCCTCTGGGCCATACGCCTCCCAGTCTACCAGGTACTGGAGCTGACCCCCACACTGTTGGGAGTCCAGTAGAGATCTGACGGCATTGGCCGGACACCCCTCAATGTCCAGAGGGTGGGCAGAGGGGTGTCATGGGGGACAGAATCAGCTAGGGGACCAGAAACCACAGGCATGAGAAGGGAGACATGAAAAGGTGTGATACGGTAGTCACTGGGCAGCTGTAACCTATGTCACCTCGTTGACCCTCCGGAGAACCTTGAACATCCCCACAAACCGGAGGCTCTCTACCAGGAGTGAGATGTTCCTGATAGAGAGACAGACACGATCCCCAGGGTGGTACACGGGGGTCGCACTGCGGTGGCGGTCTGCCTGCTCCTTTTGACGGTGGACAGCACGCTGGAGTCTCACGTGAGCGTTGTGCCACTTCTGCGAGCTTGAACCACTCAACCACAGGAGTGTCGGTCTGGCCCGGGGTCCACGGAGCCAAGGCCGGTTGACAACCCAAAACACACTGGAAGGGGGTCAACCCAGTGGAGAAGTGATGTAGCGAGTTCTGGGCGTACTCAAGCCCACTCTCCCTGCCGGTCCTGACAGTTACTCCTCAGGAACCTCCCGAGCTCCTGGTTTATCTTCTCCACCTGCCCGTTTGACTGAGGCCTATACCCGGAAGTAAGGCTTACCGTGACTGAGCTTCTCCATACCCATGATGTGAATTGGGGGCCACGGTCGGAGACGATGTCCTCCGGAAGGCCAAAATGCCGGAAGACCTGCTGGAAGTGCCTCAGCGACCTGTAGAGCAGTGTGGAGACCAGAAAGAGGGATTAAATTACAGGATTTAGAAAATGTATCCACATCCACCAAAATGGTGGTGAAACCATCAGAGGGGAGATCATTAACTCTTTAGGCATCATCAGCAGTGGTGACGGTTTTGGAGAGTCTGGCGTGCCCAAAGTAAAATGCCTGCCACTCAGGCCCAGAAACTAGGATATGCACATAATTAGTACTATGTTTCTAAAACTGTTAAAATAATGTCTGTGAGTATAACAGAACTGATATAGCAGGCGAAAACCGAGGAATTTCTGTCCATAATTTTTTGTTGTTGTTGTGACATTTCCTCAGTTTGATAGGCTTCCTTTCGAAATCCATGTAAAATAGCTCCCAGATTGCAGTACCTATGGCTTCCACTAGATGTCAACAGTCTTTAGACAGTGTTTGAAGGCTTTATCATTGAACAGAAGAAGAATTACTGAAGGGACTACGGATGTCAATAACTTTTCCTGGGCACGAGACTGTGAGCGCGCCCCTCTTTATTTTCCTTTTATATCGTTTAGGATATCATCCGTGTAAAATATAATCGTTAATATTCATAAAAGGATACCTAAGGATGCATTATAAATGATGTTTGATTTGTTTGGGCAAAGTTGATAGGTATAATTTGAACGCTTTCTCTTCACTGTACAACGGGCGACTCAACGGTGGATTTTCTGAACATAACGCGCCAACCAAATGGAGATGTATGGATATAATAAATTACTTTTTCGAACAAAAGAACCATTGGATGTCTTCCTTGGACACTTGGGATGCCCTCAGCAGAAGTTCATCGAAAGGTAAGTGATTTATTTTAGCTCTTATATGGGTTTTGTGTGATCCGCGCTAGTTATTAATTTATGCTAATGCATAAATATGAGAGGTGTTATCCTCGAACAATCAAATGTTGTGCTTTCGCCGTGAAGCCTTTTTGAAATCTGCAACTGTGATATTGCCAAGAATCAGAGCTTTTGATGACTATGCAACACTTGTATATTGATGAATGTTTATTATTTCAACTTTTGGATTTTGAATTTGGCGCCTTACATTTCACCGGGTAGTGTCGGGATTTGGGTGCTAGCGCCCCAGTTATCCCTAAGTGGTTCAAAGTCAGCGGATAGATGGGACCAAGGATGCTGTGGCAAGCAGTTTCCCTGCTGGAGCATTCAGGGGTGGATTTGGTTTGAGAACAAATGGAACAGGAGTTGACATAGCGAGTGACGTCCTGCGCCAAGGTGGGCCACCATTACCTCAGAGATGAATTGGGTATTGCGAGAAATACCTGAATGTCCAGCAACTAGAGCTGTGTGTGCCCAGGTCAGCAGCTGATTCCTTATCTCCGTGGAAACGTTGATGCGCCCGGGAGGACAGTTAGTGGGTGTGGGCTCTCTCTCCAGAGCCTGGCGAATGGCAACATCTACGTCTCAGACCACATCCTCCCGAGCTATGACTCGGGAGGATGGGATTATAGTTGCATTCTGGACAGGACCCTCTCACGAATCGTAGAGGCCGGATCAGGGCATCGGCCTTGGTGTTTTCTTTTTACCTGGACGATAGGTCAGCGTGAAGTCGAACCAAATGGTACAATGTCTGTGGATTACCCTGTCGTTGAGACAGAACTGTCCCCACGCCCACCTCTGAAGCGTCCACCACCACCTGCTGGGCTCCACACCAACCACCCTTGAGGAGAGAGGTGAGAGGGGCGGCGACAGAGCTGAAGTTCCTGATGAAACGGCGGTAGAAGTTGGCAAACTCCAAAAAAAGCATATGGTGGTTGGGACTGGCCATGACCGCATCTACCTTCTTGTCATCCATCCTCACTCTCACAGTAAACTAGTGATTTGGTAGCCTAAGAAGGAGAGCCTTCTGATGAAATTGACACTTCTCAGCCTTGATGAACAGGTGATTAGCCAGTAGGCGTTCCAGGACTACTCGAACGTGAGTGATGTGATCCTCCAGGATAGCCAAGTAGACCAGGATGTCATCGATATACACGACCACTTGGCATCCAAGCATGTCCCTGAACACCTCGTTAACGAATGCCTGGAAGACTGACGGAGCATTGGCTAAACCAAATGGCATAACCAAGTATTTGTAGTTGCCAGACATTGTGCTAAACGCTGTCTTCCATTCATCCCCCTCCCGGATGCGGATGAAATTGTATGCACTCCGCAGGTTCCAGTATGATAAAGAACAGGGACCTGTGGAGCTGATCAATGGATGCCGGCATCAACTGGAGAGGGTAATGAGACTTCGTGGTGATTTCATTGAGTAATTAATATGTGGGTGTAACCCTCCATCCTTCTTTGCCACGAAGAAACCAGCCGACATAGGAGAAGTGGACGTGCGGATGAAACCTTGTTGGAGCGCCACTTGGATGTAATCCTCCATGGCCTGGGTCTCAGCCGCAGACAGAGGGTAGATGCATCTGCGTGGAGGCGCAAACTCTGCCAGCAGGTTGATGGCACAGTCCCAGGGGCGATGAGAAGGAAGACAGGTGGCGCGGTCTTGGAGAATACCTCCTACAGGTCCTGGTTTACCTCCAGGATGTTGGGCTGAAGGGCAACCACAGGACTCTCAACTGACGTGGAACCACAGGGGATGAGGAAGCAGGTCCTCCGGCATTCGGGTGACCAGTCTGATTCTCAGCCTTGACCATGAGATGGTGGGGTTATGGCGTTGAAGGGAAGGGAAGGGAGGCCGAGGTTGATCTTGTGAACTGGTGCACTGATAATGAAGGGAATGTTCTCCTGATGAATGAACTCGACAGTGAGGGTGAGTGATGTGTGTGATGTTCTAGATCCTAGTGGCCGATTATCGAGGATGACGGGTATGAGATGTTAAGAAAGGAGGCAAGGGTCTGGTCAATAAAGTTCCCCGCAGCACCGGAATCTACTAACGCTGTAGACACAGTACCCGAGGGACAGTAAACTAGTGATGAACACCAAAAAGCCCCAGGAGGTGGAAGATCACATGACCATCCCTCTGCTCTTGTGGATCCTGGGATAGGAAGTGCCAGACACCTCTGGAGCCCTCCTTGACCCCAATACAGACAGAGCCCCAGCTGTCTCCGTCACGGGGAGGCGTGACCCCAGCATCCATGGGTTTAGGCTCTGACCTAGAGTGTTCACTGAGGGAGGGAGAGAAGTGATGTGTTCCGATGCTCCCAAAGTAGGTTTTTCAGACAGATGGCCATCGCAATGAGTGCTTGCGAGGTTGTCATCTTGACAGGCCAGTTCCGTCTGCACTCCCACATGCAGACCTCTTATGAATAGCTTACGAAGCCCCCGGCATGTTTCATCTGCTGGATGCTGCTGATGTCCGGAAGGTGAGCTCGTACTCGGCAGCCGTCTAGTCCCCCTGCCGTAATTGGAGTAGGCACTCACCCCCCTCTCTGCCCTCCGGGGGATGATCGAAGATGCATTTGAACAGAGCCATGAACCCTGCATATGAATCTATCTCCTCTCCCAGACGGCTGTGGCCCATTCCAACGCCTGCCCAGTCAGCAGAGAAATAACAGTGGCAATCTTGGACCTCTCGGTGGTGGGGGCTCCCATCTAGTGCGTAAAGTAGAGGGAGCACTGAAGTAGGAAGCAACAGCATTTAGAAGGGGTGCCTTCATATTTATCCAGGAGGGACAAACAGGCATCGCTGACCTGAGTGGGTTGCTGAATGGGCTGTTGTGCTGGTTGTAGAGTATCCTCCGCTAGTTAATGGCAACGCCTCCCGGGTATGTTCGAGACGTTGCACACTGAGAAGAACCTCTTCCATAACCATCCCCAGCGTTGCCAGCTGGTCATGGTGTTGACGTAGAAGGTATCCCTGCTTCTCGACCGACTGGGAGTTATTCGGTTTTCCTGCTGCTTCCATTGTTGGAGTCAGTATTCTGTAACGAAGACGCTGAAAGTCGAGAAGCAGGCTAAATGTTTAAGAAAACAACAAACATGGAACGAGACAACATAACAATAGAGTCTACGCATAAACACAGGAACAATATTAACTGGGGAAAGAACCTAAGAGAGTGCCAGATATAGGGGAGGTAATAAGTGAGGTAATGGAGTCCAGGTGTGCCTCATGATGATATGCAGGTGCGCATACTGATTGATCCCAGGACCGGTGGTTAGTATACCGGCAACATTGAACGCCAGAGGGGAGGAGCGAGAGTAGATGTGACAGTAAAATGGCATTAATTATCACCTCTTCATAAATACATCATGTCATTCTCAACATATCCCTAACAACAGCAAGTTGCAATGTTTCCCTTAGTTTACAATCTATAGGCCTTTTCACTCTGCAGTGTTCTTAGCCCTAGGCTAGACTGGCCCTGGGCTTGCTTATCCTGTGTTCACACAAGCATTTGTTAACCATGGGCTAAGCTTTGCCCTGGGATAAGGATTCACACTTGTATATTCCCATAGACTTGGGCTAACAAACAAACACAACATAACGTTGCGGATAAAGTTCAGAATCACACAATTTCATAAAGATCTGCATCAGTATACTGAGTGCTTTGCTGTTTCTAAAAGGAATTATTTGGCTGTTTTTTGGAACATTTGTTCCTGTTTTTTCTGGGGGCCATACTACACAACGAGGATGAGGAAGTGATTTGCTGTTTGGGGTACGTTTTTTCAAAAACAAGTGAAATCACAAAGAAAGTGTATGGACCTTCCTATAATATTTCATTTACATAATTATTTTTGATTTTGTCGTTAAAAATATCTTCTTTAAGAATGTGCCATCAAACTTACTCCACAGCTAGCTTGAAATTTCTCTGAATGGAGCCATCCAATTAGTACCGTTTGGGTGGCTCAAACCGTAGGGACATTGTCAAGGACGACAGTTTCCAAGCAGATTTTCACTGGTTCGAGGCCAGTGTGGGACTTTATTATTTAAGAACAAATTCTTATTTACAATGACTGCCTACCCCAGCCAAACCTTAACCCGGACGATGCTGGGCCAATTGTGCGCCACCCTATGGGACACCCAATCATGGCCGGTTGTGATACAGCCTGGAATCTAACCAGGGTCTGTAGTGATGCCCCTAGCACTGAGCTGCAGTGCTTTAGACCGCTGCGCCACTCAGGAGCCAGGGCCAGTAGAGGAAGATAAATTGTTTTTGCATTAGCACTACACACCTGATTCAAATCATCATCACTTGACAAGTTGATAATTTGAATCGGCTGTGTATGGCAAAAACAAAAATGTGCACCCCTTTGGGTCCTCAGGACCAGGATTAAGAAATGCTGTTCTATGTAGACCAATCACATTCCCCATCTCACCTCTCACTGAGAAATGATCCAACTTTTTGAACACATTGACTATACTTCAATCCATTTTTGTTACGTGTACCTGTTTGATTGCTTTGCTGACCACAAGCATGTAGTTTAGATATGAGAGCATTGCTTCGTTTTTAAGAAGTTTCAGTGTTATGACAGTTTGCAAACAAAGTAATTGTGCCACTATTTATGTTTTTCAGGTGATCATGGTGACAGTCTTATCATAATTGCATTCCGGTCCTTATCATAATTGCATTCCTGTCCTAATCATTCCGGTCCTAATCAGGTGTGTTAGCTGGTGCTGGGGGATAAGTGTGACACCAATCAGGCCCCAGAAGGCTGGAGATCCACGATGAGGATGACTAGATCAAGATGGAATCAACAGATTCACCACAAGATCCAGCATGATCTGATAACGGACTCTCCTGGAGAGTTACCGTCTTGTAGGTTTTCTCCCAGCCTAACCTAGTGCACCTGATTCTAATAACTAGCTGGTTGATAAGCTACAGGAGGGTAACTCTCCAAGAGATCTGAACCCCCACTCTTTTCTCTTGCAACCTCTCTCCCTCTGTTATAGCCGTATTTGTTGATTGGACTGAGAGGGATGTAAACACAGACAATTTGCAGCTACCACATTTAACAAAGTGTGATTTATTCACCATTACATCATTTAAACGTGAATAACCTTTTTTATGTTCTTGTTTGTGCTAAGGAGGTCCAGTAGGTTAATATGAGTAGTTCTGATGACTGTATTACAGTCATGTTGGTAAGGTTGACTTGAGTGAAATATTATGTTTTTTATGTTTTGTTATTGTAATAATTTCTGTAACTCGTCTCATAATCTGCTTGCCTTTCAATGGTTAAGTTGTGTATGAAATACACAATTGTCAGGCTAACATGCTGCAACATCAGTCAACAGCAGTCTTAGTGCAGAACAACATTGCCTGGACACGTATTATTAGGGGTGAGAGTCAAAATAATATTGGAGATATGGGCAAAGAGAAGCTAATTACTGATGACTAACGTAAGGATAGACATAGCTACAACATTCTAACGTTACTACTGTTTGATGAAACTGTTGTGGCATTATGCTATTGTAGGTAATTTGATTATTGGTTTTGATTAGCTAACATAGCTAACATAGCTAACACAGCTAACTAGCTAATGTAGCTAGCTAAGGTGGAGAGGTAGATTTGATGCAACAAAAATTAACATTTGTAGCCAATCTGAGCTCGTGCCTGTCGTTCTCTCTCTCCTTCTCTCTTTCTCTCTTTTTCTCTTTCTCTTTCTTTCTTTGTTGTCACGGTAAAAGTAGTTAGCTAGCCAGCTATCCAAGTTGTGCTATAGCTGGTCTGCTCGTATGAGACATGAACCCAGGGCTGTATTGCATTAGCGGAAACCAAGACTGTTCTCAGTGCAGGTTTGCCGGTTTTGACTGGCAGAAATGACTTTTTGTACCACAGGTTAGGAGAACTTAAGTTAGCACTTTAGGATAATTAAAGTGTCAGGTTAGGAGAATTAGGTTAAGGTTATGAAAAGTTTTAGGGTTAGCTAAAATGGTACAATTGCTTCCGACACAACTCAAACATATCTAGCTCCTGAGTGGCACAGCGGTCTAAGGCACTGCATCTCAGTGCTAGAGGCATCACTGCAGACCCTGGTTTGATTCCAGGCTGTATCACAACCGGCTGTGATTGGGAGTCCCAAATGCTCCGATTTGGCCGGTGTAGGCCGTCATTGTAAATAAGAATTTGTTCTTAACTGACTTGACTAGTTAAATAAAGGTTAAATAAAGAAAACAGGCCTGCCCTGAGTAACAGTCTAGGTTCCCACTAATGCGATGCTGCAAACCCGGGAGTCTGGATAAGGTTATAATATCAATGTTGAGTGTCAATGTTGTCGGGATATAACGTTAACTAGCTAGCTAAAAACTTGTGTAATGTTGCTAAGATACGAGAAAGTGGCTAGGTTTCAGTTTGGCATCAGAACTCAGTACCTAGGACAGATTGCCAATTTTTATGTCGTTACAATATCCCTGTTACACCTAGAGAGTTTGCCATAGTCTTTGACGCTATATTCCATCTGGAACCCTCATGTTGTTTATAGCTGTAATCAGATCTCACCTTCTTGACCTACCATCACTTAATCCAGTTGACTCTCTAATTGGAAAAATATGTTTCTCCTTGCTCCCTCAGAACAACAAATAATGACTTGCTTCATTTCAAAGGGATATTGTATCCATTCCTTATGTCAGAACATACTGGAATACATTTGTCAATAATATATGTTGGAAAGAAGTCTGGTTAGAGGTCTCTTTCAGAATGATCCATAAGTATTACCCTATGAATCATTACCTGAAGAAACTCAAAAAATACATTAGCATTAACTGTACTTTTTGTGTTGAGCATCCAGAAACAGTTTTGCATGTAAGTTGTTTTGGCATTGTCTACATGTAAAGAAATTATGAAAAGATATTCATAGTTTTATAATTGTTAATATTCTTGATGACTTTAGTTTTTTATGGGAGGATGTGCTGCTCGGTTTCAATAACTATAATAAGGATGAAGAAAACAATGTTACCTCATATCTAATTGTGCTTATTGCAAAATGTCATAGTCCTAAATGTAAATTCACTAAGAAAAAAACCCTCTTCCGTGCTTTCTATAAGGAATTCGAGAAGTACATTAATATTTCTGTGTGTATACTTCTTGTATGTATACTGTTTTTTCTGCAATCAAAAACTAATCAAATAATAAAGAAATAAAGATTTGAACAAATATTTAAAAAAAGACTATGATCTGTAAATCAACACCTTTCTCAAATATTAAAACGGAAGGAACTGGTCATAATTAATTGATCTCTGTGATTTGAGTGTCACTGTTGACAACTTTGTGGAACTTCTTGGAGGTCATTTTAAAAAGTGGCTATTGGATGATGCTAATAAATTAAACACCCTTTTGGGAAGAAAACTAGCTAAAAGATCGTGGCGCCTTCTAGTGACCATTTACAGAATGGAGTTCTCAGCTGAGGTCCCAAATGTCGTTCAGGAATATGGAGTATTGCCAGAGAAAAGAGGAGTGGAAAAACTAACTTTAACATGCATTGGCCAATCAAAACCTAATATAGACGCAAAGGTAGTATTTTCACTTTGCAAGTGTGGAGTAGGTCGTGTAGAAAATGTAATATTGTTTCAGAGTCAAGGGCCAAATTCTATTAGATACACGCTAGCTGACACATAGCTCTTGTTTTGTCGTTGTCGGAGATGGAACTGCATTCTAATTTGTGTTTTCTGTCAGTGGATGCAGCCGTGTTAGAAGTTCATTGCAGCTGGGTTACAAGTTCAAACACTCAAATACGTGATGTTCTACTGTCTACACTTCAATTAGACTGATTAGGCATTTAGGCTGTGAATGCCTGTCATTATTTCTATCATCGATAAAGCCTACACCTTCTATTGCCGTTTTGAACTTCTAAAGCAGTAGGGATAATAAGGAAGGGAGTGATTTGTGACACACAAGAGCAGTTGCTCACCGATTTGTCAGCTTATGCTGCAGTTAGACCTCCAACACCAAAAGAACAGCTATGCGAATGACTGCAACACGGGTTAGTACTCGATCTGACCGTGAGGCTGCCTGAGAGACCGGCCCATTCAACATCACCAGCTGTCATCATAGGCTGCTCTATGGTGAGAAACATCTCGTTCCCCAAGGCAAAAACCCTATGCTACCCAGGAGCACGAGTACAGGACATAACAAGGCTGCTTCCAACTGTTCTACCACAGATGCCGGGAGCTGACACTGTCGTAGTCCATGTGGGGTCAAACGACATCCCGAGGGCTAGCTCGGAACATTTGAAAATTGATTTTAAAGAACTGATTTTAGCATTAAAAGACTCCAGAAAATGGCCAATAATTTCAGGTCCAGTACCATCGTTGGGTCGTGGGTGTGAACGATTTAGCAGACTGCTGGCATTACATCTGGCTAAAAGACTACTGTAGCTCTGCTGGAGTCACTTTTATTGATAACTTTGACACCTTCTGGAAACAGAAGATACTTTACAGGAATGACGGAGTCCATCCAAATCATCTTGGCTCCTGGACTCTGTCCACGCATTTCAAGGCTGCGTTGAAACAATGACTGGTAAATGATCCAAGACCAGCTCAGTTAATCCCTACCATTGTGACAGAGTCATCGTAATGCTGCATATAATGTACATGAGCTTAGGGGCATTGGCAAACACAATGTAAGTAATTTAATTGATGTACCAAATACATCTGTTTATCCTACAGCTATTGTAAGCAGTAATCATGAGCCTATAAACCAGAGTTACACTGTTAGCATAGCAGGAATACCACTTCATGCAGCTCACCCTGCACTATCAGCTCCAATGTAAATAACATGAGTAAGTCTACCTCTGATAAGCTTCCCAGTAAAGCATTAAAAACAATCAAGCAACCCAGAAAAGTGCTAAAAATGGCCCAAATTAACATATGTAGCCTAAGAAACAAGGTCCATGAAGTCAATAACTTGCTTGTAACAGACGACATTGCTATTCTGACTATCTCTGAAACTCACTTAGATAATATCTTTGATGATACAGTGGTAGCAATACTTAACATCTACCGAAAAGACAGAAATGCCAACGGAGGCGGTGTTGAGGTTTATATTCAGAACCACATTCCTGTAAAGTTTAAAGATGATCTAATGTTAAATACTGTTGAAGTAATATGGCTACAGGTTCATCTGCCTCACCTAAAGCCCGTTCTTGTGGGAAACTGCTACAGATCACCAAGTGCAAACAATCAGTATCTGGATAATATGTGTGAAATGCTTGATAATGTATGTGACATCAACAGTGATATCAACAGAGAAGTGTATTTTCTGGGTGATTTAAATATTGACTGGCTATCATCAAGCTGCCCACTCAAACTGTAAACAGTGCCTGCAACCTGGATCAGGTTGTCAGTCAACCTACCAGGGTGGTTACAAACGGCACAGGAATAGTGATTCATATGAATAGTGTAGTGATTCATATGTTGATGATGTAAATAATATTTGCTGGTCCGTGGTGTGTATTGAGGAGCAACCAGATGCTGCATTTGACACATTTATGAAACTACTTATTCCAGTTACTAATAAGCACGCACCCATTAAGAAAATGACTGTAAAAACTGTTAAATCCCATTGGATTGATGATGAATTGAAAAATTGTATGGTTGAGAGGGATGAGGCACAAGGTATGGCAATTAGGTCTGGCAGCCCAAGTGATTGGCAAACGTACTGCAAATTAAGAAATCATGTGACTAAACTAACTAAAAAGAAAAAGAAACTACACTATGAAACAAAGATAAATTATATAAAGAATGACAGTAAAAAGCTTTGGGGCAACGTAAATGAAATTCTTGGAAAAAAAACAGCTTGGCTCCTTCATTCATTGAATCGGATGGCTCATTCATCACAAAGCCCACTGATATTGCAAACTACTTTAATGGCTTTTTCATTGGCAAGATAAGCAATCTTAGGGATGACATGCCAGCAACAAACGCTGACACTACACATCCTAGTATATCGGACCAAATTACGAAAGACAAGAATTGTACTTTTGAATTCAGTAAAGTCAATGTGGAAGAGGTGAAAAAATGATTTTTGTCTATCAATGACAAGCCATCGGGTCTGACAATCTGGATGTAAAATTACTGAGAATAATAGCAGATGATATTGCCACTCCTATTTGCCACATCTTCAATTTAAGCCTACTAGCGAGCATGTGCCCTCAGGCCTGGAGGGAAGCTAAAGTCATTTCACTACCCAAGAATAGTATAAAGCCCCCTTTACTGGCTCAAACAGCCGACCAATCAGCCTGTGACCAAGCCTTAGTAAACTTCTGGAAGAAATTGTGTTTGACCAGATACAATGCTATTTCACAGTAAACAAATTGACAACATAATTTCAGCATGCTTATAGGGAAGGACACTCAACAAGCACAGGACTTACACAAATGACTGATGATTGGCTGAGAGAAATTGATGATAACATGATTGTGGGGGCTGTCTTGTTAGACTTCAGTGCAGCTTTTGACATTATCGATCATAGTCTGCTGCTGGAAAAACATATGTGTTATGGCTTTACACCCCCTGCTATAATGTGGATAAAGAGTTACTTGTCTAACAGAACACAGAGGGTGTTCTTTAACGGAAGCCTCTCAAATATAATCTAGTTCGAATTTTCAATTTTTACTAACGACATGCCACTGACTTTGAGTAAAGCCACAGGGTCTATGTATGCAGATGACTTAACACTATACACGTCAGCTACTACAGCGACTGAAATGACAGCAACACTCAACATAGACCTGCAACTAGTTCCAGAATGGGTGGCGAGGAATAAGTTAGTCCTAATTATTTCTAAAACTAAAAGCATTGTATTTGAAACAAAACACTCACTAAACCCTAAACCTCAACTAAATCTTGTAATAAATCATGTGGAAATTGAGCAAGTTGAGATGACTAAACTGCTTGGAGTAACGCTAGATTGTAAACTGTCATGGTCAAACATTTTAGTGCAGTAGTAGCTAAGATGGTGAGAAGTCTGTCTATAATAAAGCGATGCTCTGCCTATCAACATTGCAGGTCCTACAGGCCCTAGTTCTGTCGCTCCTTGACTACTGTTCAGTCGTGTGGTCAGGTGCCACAAAAAAGGACTTAGGAAAATTGCAATTGGCTCAGAACAGGGCAGCACGGCTGGCCCTTGGATGTACACAGAGAGATAATATTAATAATATGCATGTCAATCTCTCCTGGCTGAAAGTGGAGGAGAGATTCACTTCATCACTACTTTTATTTATGAGAGGTATTGACATGTTGAATGCACCGAGCTGTCTGTCTAAACTACTGGCACACACTCGGACACACATGCAAACCCCACAAGACATGCCACAAGAGGTCTCTTCACACTCCCCAGAACAGACTATGGGAAGCACATAGTACTACATAGAGCAATAACTACATGGAACTCTATTCCACATCAAGTAACTGACGGAAGCAGTAAAATCAGATTTAAAAAACAGATAAAAAACACCTTATGGAACAGCGGGGACTGTGAAGCAACAAACATTGGCACAGACACACACACACACACGATAACATACGCACTATATATACACATGGATTTAGTACTGTAGATATGTGAATGTATTATAATGTTTTTAAAATTGTATAAACTGCCTTAATGTTGCTGGACCCCAGGAAGAGTAGCTGCTGCTATGGGATCCATAATAAATACAAATACAAATTGTAGCCTAACAAAACAAAATTTGAAAAATGTGCAGATGTAAAAACGGTCCACTCATCTCCTTTCCAAGACCCCAACTTTCTTCTGGTTTTCCTATTGGAATAAGGTCAAGCAAATCATCATTATGTTATTAGCCAATCAGAAGCCTTCTTTCCCGGGACTTAGGGTAATACCCGACCAGTCAGGGCCTCAGGCAGTCCAGTTCCATTCTAATGATCAACCTGTTTTTCTCCCCTGCTTATTTTACCTCCTTAGAAGAAATTGCTTTTCTTTCTGATGTTATTGTGCATGCAGATAAATGTAAGTGACAAAATATTGATGTCTTGTTGTTTGGAGCTCAATAGTGTCTGTTGTAAATATGTACCATTTGTGTTAAACTTGCTAGCTAGCTTGAGTACTCCCGCTAGCATTAACATTGTCATCCAGAATGCATTACTATTTAGCATGCTTATGAGCGATTAGCATTTGTTAGCATTTATCTGTGGTGCTAGGCTATTTTCGGTTTTATAATGTGTAGGTATTTCTGAATTTCTCTATTGCTCTTTGTGCATCTAGCATGTGTTTGGGTCCACATAGCCTGTTTAGTTGTTGACATGCAAATAGGAATATATTTTCCCATGCTGTGTCATAGCCTAAGTTCTCCTCTTTTCTTTACAAAACCACAATTAGTATCAAAGAGAGTGGTGTTGTATGTGTGTTTGTGGATCTACTACTTCCTAGTGTTCTGAACGGACACCCTGTGCTGGTTGCTACCGGCCTAAAATCCAGCACCTAAGTATTTTTTATCCCATTTTATTGGTCCTTCGAATTCATAAACAACCCATAGTTTGCTCATCAACACAAGCACGCACACACACATGCAACAATTTTACTGAGTTACAGTTCATATAAGGAAATCAGTCAATTGAAATAAATATATTTGGCCCTAATCTATGGATTTCACATGCCTGGGCAGGGGCACAACCATGGGTGGGCCTATGCCCTCCCAGGCCCATGGGCCATTCAGAATGGGTTTTACCCCACAAAAGGGCTTTATTACCGACAGATATACATCTCAGTTTCATCAGCATTCCAGGTGGCTGGTCTCAGATGATCCCGCAGGTGAAGAAGCAAAGATGTGGAGCTACTGGGCTGATGTGGTTACACGTGGACTGCGGTTGTGATGCCGGTTGGACGTACTGCCAAATTCTCTAAAATGATGTTTGAGGCGGCTTATGGTAGAGAAATTACATTCAATCCTCTGCCAACAGCTCTGGTGGACGTTCCTGCAGTCAGCATGCCCATTGCACGCTTGTGGCATTGTGTTGTGTGACAAAACTGCACATTTTAGAGTGGCCTTTTATTGGCCCCAGCACAAGGTGCAGATGTGTAAGGATCATGCTGTCATGCTGTCAACTTTTTGATATGCCACACCTGTCAGGTGAATGAATTATCTTGGCAAAGGAGAAATGCACACTATCAGGGATTGAAACAAATTTGTGCACTAATTTGAGAGAAATCAGCTTTTTTGTGCGTTTGGAAATTTTTTAGACTTTTATTTCAGTTCATGAAAATAGGACCTACAGGTTGCGTTGATGTTTTTGTTCAGTATAAAATGCATGTTCCTTTATATTTATTATTTTGACAGAAGTTTACTGTAAGGGCTCTATTCAATCTGTTTTGCTGAAGCACTATAGGAATTGTAAAGTAATTTCTGATTGAGCCGACATATGCAGCTTTTACCGTGAATACAGCAGAGGCCAACATGGGAACAATGCCTTTATATTTCTATCACGCTGTAGAGCTGAACTTCCACGATACGGATTAAACAGACAGTAGAGCCCAAAGTAGGCTCCCACAACAGAGAGGCGGGTTCAGTCAATTAACCTGCTGTCAATGACGTAGTCTGGGGATCCCTGGTGGGGAAGAACCTTCCAGCTCTCAGGCCCAAAGCAGGTCCCTCTCAACGCGCTCCTAGAAGCACCCAGATGTGGTTGCCATTCATGGGCTGGACCCAGTGTGGCAGTTTGGGTGGACTTCTTTGCAGTTCTAATTTTGGGCCAATTTCTCGGTCCAGGAGGGGCCTGGGGATTGAAATGTTCGGAATGAAAACTGAGGACTGGTATGGATGAAGTGGTGGCAAAAATACACCAAAGACAAGGGGATACAGAAAGGGCAAAAGTGAGATGATTGCCGCTCGGTCATTGCTCTTCCATATATTTATATGTACATATTCTTATTCCATCCCTTTCAAATCAACATTTTATTAGTCACATGCGTCGAATACAACAGTAAAATGCTTACTTACGAGTCCCTAACCAACAATGCAGTTTAAAAAGAATAAGAAATAAAAGTAACAAGTAATTAAAGAGCAGCAGTAAAATAACAATAGCGAGACTACGTATATTCAGGGGGGTACTGGTACAGAGTCAATTTGCGGGGGCACCGGTTAGTTGAGGTAATATGTACATGTAGATAGAGTTATTAAAGTGACTATGCATAGATGATAACAACAGAGAGTAGCAGCACTGTAAAAGAGAGGGGGCAATGAAAATAGTCTCAGTAGCCATTTGATTAGGTGTTCAGGAGTCTTATGACTTGGGGGTAGAAGACCTAGACTTGGCGCTCCGGTACCGCTTGCGGTGCGTTAGCAGAGAAAACAGTCTATGACTAGGGTGGCTGGAGTCTTTGACAATTTTTAGGGCCTTCCGCTGACATCGCCTGGTATAGAGGTCCTGGATGGCAGGAAGCTTGGCCCCAGTGATGTACTGGGCCGTTCGATATTCCCCTCTGTAGTGACTTGCGGTCGGAGGCCGAGCAGTTGCCATACCAGGCAGTGATGCAACCAGTCAGGATGCTCTCGATGGTGCAGCTGTAGAACCTTTTGAGGATCTGAGGACCCATGCCAAATTTTTTCAGTCTCCTGAGGGGGAATAGGTTTTGTCGTGCCCTCTTCATGACTCTCTTGGTGTGCTTGGACCATGTTAGTTTGTTGGTGATGTGGACACCAAGGAACTTGAAGTTCTCAACCTGCTCCACTGCAGCCCCGTCTTGCCTTTACTTAGATTTGTGTGTATAGTTGTTGTATAGTTGTTGTGGAATTGTTAGATTACTTGTTGATATTGCTGCACTGTCGGAACTAGAAACACAAGCTTTTCGCTACACTCGCAACAAAATCTGCTGACCATGTGTATGTGACCAATATCATTTGATTTGATTAGAGTATTACATTTACTGTTGTTTTTTCCCCACTCACTGCCCTTATTGATCAATCCCCTTTCTCTCTCTATTGATATCTCTTGAGTAGCCAGGCAGCAGAGAAGAAATGCCAGGGGCGATGCACGCAGCATCTTATCCAAAAACAGAAAGCGAAAAAATAAATGCATAAACCATGTGCATATTGTTCATGGTTGTCCCTCATGTTAATACAAGGCATATTAAGCTGCTTAAATGCCTTATTGACATCCTGGCCAGTCAATGTGAGTGTAATTAAACGGTGAGTCTGAGCCAGTGACAGGGCCAGTGATGCCCACTCTATCGAGCCGCTGCTGGGGAAACAGAATGGCTAAGCATTTATTTAAAGCCCCTCTCACCTGCTTAAAGCTGATTAGGAGAGGATTTTCTGGCACAGGGGTTTGACCCCTTCTGACAATCGATATTGCCAATGAGGATGGGCCAGAGAAGATAGTGCCCGGTGTGATGTCATAATGCAAACAGGTGTGTGAAGAAAAGCATGTTTGTTTCACAATCACGGTGTACAGTCTCAGAACTGGTTTTACGGCAGTCATTCCCTTAGGGGGCGATTCCGACCAGAGTTAAGCAAGCATAATTGGAACGCAATTCCCTTTTTATGCACCTTTCTCTGTGAATTCTGACCATGAAACAGCGGGTGAATATTTCATGGTCAGAATGACCATGAAGTATCCTATTCACCCGCTATTCGTTCAGGGTGGAGATCAGATAAATGAAGGTGTGGTGGAGGTGTGTCTACAGATGCGCTGTATTCTGATGTTGACTTCATTCCATTGCCTTCACGCACAAGGAAACCATGAATAAGGCCTAGCAAACCTACCGGTTCCAAGTGGAAAAAGCATGTACTTTTAATAGAAATAACACCATTCTCCATGCACTTTAATTTACAACTTGATAAGAGCTATTGATAAGGGCTAGGTAAATGAGTAATCCGTTTGGATAAGGGAATTGTAAATATAAATACACTTGCTATAGATATATTTTACCTCATAATCATTGGAGACAAATTTGAAATATCATATGGCAGCAAACTGAAGCATATATCATATACAGTGCCTTTGGAAAGTATTCAGACCCCTTTACTTTTTCTGCATTTTGTTACGTTAAAGCCTTATTCTAAAATGGATTTAAAAAATATATATCCTCAGCAATCTACCCACAATACCCCATAATGACAAAGCGAAAACAGGTTTTTAGAATTTTGTTAATTTATTATAAATAAAAACAGATACCTTATTTACATAATTATTCAGAGCCTTTGCTATGAGACTCGAAATTGAGCTCAGGTGTGTCATGTTTCCGTTGATCATCCTTGAAATGTTTCTACAACATGATTGGAGTCCACCGTTGGTAAATTCAATTGATTTGGAAAGGCACACACCTATCTACAGTGGGGGAAAAAAGTATTTAGTCAGCCACCAATTGTGCAAGTTCTCCAACTTAAAAAGATGAGAGAGGCCTGTAATTTTCATCATAGGTACACTTCAACTATGACAGACGAAATGAGAAAAAGAAATCCAGAAAATCACATTGTAGGATTTTTAATGAATTTATTTGCAAATTATGGTGGAAAATAAGTATTTGGTCAATAACAAAAGTTTATCTCAATACTTTGTTATATACCCTTTGTTGGCAATGACAGAGGTCAAACGTTTTCTGTAAGTCTTCACAAGGTTTTCACACACTGTTGCTGGTATTTTGGCCCATTCCTCCATGCAGATCTCCTCTAGAGCAGTGATGTTTTGGGGCTGTCGCTGGGCAACACGGACTTTCAACTCCCTCCAAAGATTTTCTATGGGGTTGAAATCTGGAGACTGGCTAGGCCACTCCAGGACCTTGAAATGCTTCTTACGAAGCCACTCCTTCGTTGCGGGCGGTGTGTTTGGGATCATTGTCATGCTGAAAGACCCAGCCACGTTTCATCTTCAATGCCCTTGCTGATGGAAGGTGGTTTTCACTCAAAATCTCACGATACATGGCCCCATTCATTCTTTCCTTTACACGGATCAGTCGTCCTGGTCCCTTTGCAGAAAAACAGCCCCAAAGCATGATGTTTCCACCCCCATGCTTCACAGTAGGTATGGTGCTCTTTGGATGCAACTCAGCATTCTTTGTCCTCCAAACACGACGAGTTGAGTTTTTACCAAAAAGTTCTATTTTGGTTTCATCTGACCATATGACATTCTCCCAATCCTCATCTGGATCATCCAAATGCTCTCTAGCAAACTTCAGACGGCCTGAACATGTACTGGCTTAAGCAGGGGGACACGTCTGGCACTGCAGGATTTGAGTCCTGGCGGCGTAGTGTGTTACTGATGGTAGGCTTTGTTACTTTGGTCCCAGCTCCTCTGCAGGTCATTCACTAGGTCCCCGTGTGGTTCTGGGATTTTTGCTCACCGTTCTTGTGATCATTTTGACCCCAGGGTGAGATCTTGCGTGGAGCCCCAGATCGAGGAAGATTATCAGTGGTCTTGTATGTCTTCCATTTCTAATAATTGCTCCCACAGTTGATTTCTTCAAACCAAGCTGCTTACCTATTGCAGATTCAGTCTTCCCAACCTGGTGCAGGTCTACAATTTTGTTTCTGGTGTCCTTTGACAGCTCTTTGGTCTTGGCCATAGTGGAGCTTGGAGTGTGACTGTTTGAGGTTGTGGACAGGTGTCTTTATACTGATAGCAAGTTCAAACAGGTGCCATTAATACAGGTAACGAGTGGAGGACAGAGGAGCCTCTTAAAGAAGAAGTTACAGGTCTGTGAGAGCCAGAAATCTTGCTTGTTTGTATGTGACCAAATACTTATTTTCCACCATAATTTTCAAATGAATTCATTAAAAATCCTACAATGTGATTTTCTGGATTTTTTTTCCTCATTTTGTCTGTCATAGTTGAAGTGTACCTATGATGAAAATTACAGGCCTCTCTCATCTTTTTAAGTGAGAGAACTTGCACAATTGGTGGCTGACTAAATACTTTTTTGCCCCACTGTATATAAGGTCCCACAGTTGACAGTGCATGTCAGAGCAAAAACCAAGCCATGAGGTCGAAGTAATTGTCCGTAGAGCCCCCGACACAGGATTGTGTTGAGGCACAGATCTGGGGAGGTGTACCAAAAATTGTCTGCAGCTTTGAATGTCCCAAAAGTACACAGTGACCTCCATCATTCTTAAATGAAAGAAGTTTGGATCCACCAAGACTCTTCCTAGAGCTGGCCACCTGGCCAAACTGAGCAATCTGGGGAGAAGGTCCTTTGTCAGGGACGGGACCAAGAACCCGATGGTCACTCTGACAGGGCTCTAGAGTTCCTCTGTGGAGATGGGAGAAGCTTCCAGTTGGACAACCATCTCTGCAGCACTCCACCATTCAGGCCTTTTATGGTAGGGTGGCCAAATGGAAGCCACTCCTCAGTAAAAGGCACATGACAGCCCGCTTGGAAATGCCAAAAAGGCACCTTAAGACTCTCAGACCATGAGAAACGATGCCAAGCGTCATGTCTGGAGGATTCCTGGCACCATCAATATGGTGAAGCATGGTGGTGGCAGCATGTTTTTCAGCGGCAGGGACTGGGAGACTTGTCAGGATCATGGGTAAGATGAACGGAGCAAAGTACAGAGAGATCCTTGATGAAAACCAGCTCCAGATTGCTCATGACCTCAGACTGGGGCCAAGGTTCACCTTCCAACAGGACAACGACCCTAAGCACAGACAACAACTCTATGCACAAGACAACACTGGAGTGGCTTCGGGACAAGTCTCTGTATGTCCTTGAGTGGCCCAGCCAGAGCCCGGACTTGAACCCAATCGATCATCTCTGGAGAGACCTGAAAATAGTTGTGCAGCGATGCTCGCCATTCAACCTGACAGAGCTTGATAGAATCTGTCGACAAGAATGGGAGAAACTCCCCAAATACTGGTGTGCCAAGCTTGTAGCATCATACCCAAGAAGACTCAAGGCTGTAATCACTGCCAAAGGTGCTTCAACAAAGTACTGAGTAAAGGGTACTTTGTTGAAATACTTATGTAAATGTGATATTTCCGGTTTTTTTATAAACCTGTTTTTGCTTTGGCATTATTGGGTATTGTGGGTAGATTGATGAGGGGGAAAAAACGATTGAATACATTTTAGAATAAGGCTGTAACGTAACAATGTGGAAAACGTCAAGTGTTCCGAATACTTTCCGAATGCACTGTAAATAAGATTCACCCATTTTATTTTTGATCATGCAGATGTGTCAGGACATTGTAATTTATGAAGCTCATTCTAAAATAAAGACATTATTTTCTGTCCCGGGGGATTGCACTGTGGACAAGTCTTCAATTAAGACCACAATTAGATGAAATGAGGTGTTAGTAAAGAGCTCGAACAAAAACTTGTAAACTCCTGTCCTGTGTATAAAACAACTGTGGTGGTCATGACAAAATGTGCCCTCATGTACTGAACAAGCTTATGAATGTTGGAGGTTAATCTGCTTGATGTCCCTCACTTGGGAATTACTTATTTTGTGTTTGAAGGACTCAAGCACATATTTGTATTTATTATGCATCACCAATGATAAGGCAGTTATATATATATATATATATATATATATATATATATATTCTTTAAAGTACAATACATTCATTACAGGCCCATACTTCACTGCTCTTCCTGGGGTCTGGCAAAATGAAGGCAGTTATGCAATTTTAAAAACATTACAATACATTCATTACAGAATTCAAAACACACTATGTTTGTGTTGCTGCATTTTTATCTGTTTTCTGAATCTGATTCTAGTGCTTGCATCAGTTACCTGATGTGGAATAGAGTTCCATGTAGTCATGGCTCTATGTAGTACTGTGCGCCTGTTCTGGACTTGGGGACTCTGAAGAGACCTCTGGTGGCATGTCTTGTGGGGTATGCATAGGTGTCTGAGCTGTGTGCTAGTCGTTTAAACAGACAGCTTGGTGCCTTCGATATGTCATTACCTCTCACAAATGCAAGTAGTGATGAATTCAATCTCTCATATACTTTGAGCCAGGAGAGATTGACATGCATATTATTACGGTTTGCTCTCTGTGTACATCAAAGGGCCAGCTGTGCTGTCCTGTTCTGAGACAAATGCAATTTTCCTAAGTCCCTCTTTGCGGCACTTGACCACTTGACGGAACAGTAGTCCAGGTGCGACAACTTGAACCTGCAGGACCTGCCTTGTTGATAGTGCTGTAAAGTTAGAGCAGTGCTTTATTATGGACAGCCTTCTCCCCATCTTAGCTACTGTTGTATCAATACCTTTTGACCATGACAGTTTGCAATCCAGGGTTACTCCAAGCAGTTTAGCCACCTCAACTTGCTCAACTTCCACATTATTTATTACAAGGTTTAGTTAAGGTTTAGGGTTTATTGAATGATTTGTCCCAAATACAATGCTTTTAGTTTTAGAAATATTTAGGACTAACTTATTCCTCGCCACCCATTCTGAAACTAGCTGCAGCTCTTTGTAAAGTGTTGCAGTCATTTCAGTCGCTGTAGTAGCTGACGTGTATAGCGTTGTGTCATCTGCATCCACTAGAAAGTGTGTGCCCTCAGGCCTGGAGGGAAGCAAGAGTCATTCCGCTAACCAAGAATAGTAAAGCCCACTTTAGTGGGTCAAATAGCTGACCAATCAACCCTTAGTAAAATTTTGGAAAACACTGTGTTTGACCAGATACAATCCCATTTTACAGTAAACAAATTGACAACCGACTTTCAGCACGCTTATAGGGAAGGAAATTCAACAAGCACAGCACTTACACAAATGACTGATGATTGGCTGAGAGAATTTGATGATAAAAAGATTGGGGGCTGTTTTGTTACACTTCAGTGCTGATTTTAACATTATCGATCATAGTCTGCTGCTGGAAAAACATATGTGTTATGGCTTTACACCCCCTGCTATATTGTGGATAAAGAGTTACCTGTCTAACAGAACACAGAGGGTGTTCTTTAATGGAAACCATTCCAACATAATCCAGGTATAATCAGGGCAGCTATCTAGACCCCTTACTTTTTAAAATCTTTACTAATGACGTGCCACTGGCTTTGAGTATTGTTGGCAAGGAATAAGTTAGTCTTAAATATTTCAAAAGTAAAATAATTTTTGAGGTGACTAAACTGCATGGAGTTACCCTGGATTGGAAACTTTCTCGGTTCAAAACATATTGGCTTAAATTGAAGATGTGGCAAATGATAGTAATATCGTCCGCAATTATCCTCAGTTATTTTCCATCCCAGTTGTCAGACCCAGGTGTCTTGTCATTGTTGATAGACAACAATACTTTTTTCACCTCTTCCACACTCACTTTACGGAATTTAAAATTGCAATTGTTGTCTTTCATAATTTGGTCAGATATACTTGGATGTGTAGTGTGAGGGTTTGTTGCTAATCTCGCCAATGAAAATATTATTAAAGTAGTTGGCAATATCAGTTGGTTTTGTAATGATTGAGCCATCTGATTCAATGAATGATGGAGCTGAGTTTGCCTTTTTTCTAAAAATGTAATTGAATGAATGACCGCTTTTTATGACCGCTTTTTACGGTCATTCTTTATGTAATTTATATTTGTTTCACAGTGTAGTATCTTCTTTTTATTCAGTTTAATCACACAGTCTCAATTTGCAGTACTATAACGTTTGCCAATCGGTTGAGCAGGCAGAATTATTTGCCATTCCTTTTGCCTCATCCCTTTCAACCACAACATTTTTCAATGCAAATCAAATTTCAAATCAAATGTTATTTGTCACATGGGCCAAATACAACTGGTGTAGACCTTACAGTGAAATGCTTACTTACAAGCCCTTAACCAACAATGCAGTTTTAAGAGAATACCTAAAAAAATTAAGAAAAAAAGTAACAAAGCAGTAAAATAACAATAGCGAGGCTATATACAGGGAGCCAATGAGTCAATGTCCGGGGGCACCGGTTGGCCGAGGTAATTGAGGTAATACGTACATGTAGGTAGAGTTATTAAAGTAAATATGCATAGATAACAGAGTAGCAGCAGCGTGGGGGGGGGCAATGCAAATAGTCTGGGTAGCCTTTTGATTAGATGTTCAGGAGTCTTATGGCTTGGGGGTAGAAGCAGTTTAGAAGCATCTCGGACCTAGACTTGCCGTGCGGTAGCAGTGAGAACAGTCTGACTAGGGTGAGGGCCTTTCTCTGACACCGCCTGGTATAGAGATCCTGGATGGCAGGAAGCTTGGCCCTGGTGATGTACTGGACCGTATGTACTACACTCTGTAGTGCCATGTGGTCGGAAGCCAAGCAGTTTCCATACCAGGAAGTGATGCAACCAGTAAGGATGCTGTTGATCGTGCAGCTGTAGAACCTATTGAGGATCTGAGGACACTTGACAAATCTTTTCAGTCTCCTGAGGGGAATGGGTTTAGTCGTGCCCTCTTCATGAATGTCTTGGTGTGCTTGGACCATGTTAGTTTGTCGGTGATGTGGATGCCAAGGAACTTGAAGCTCTCAACCTGCACCACTACAGCTACTACAGCCCCGTCGATGAGAATGGGGGCGTGCTCGGTCCTCCTTTTCTTGTAGTCCACAATCTCCTTTGTCTTGATCACGTTCAGGGAGAGGTTGTTGTCCTTGCACCACACGGTCAGGTCTCTAACTTCCTCCCAATAGGATGTCTCGTTGTTGTCGATTATCAGGCCTACCACTGTTGTGTCATCGGCAAACTTAATGATGGTGTTGGAGTCGTGCCTGGCCGTGCAGTCATGAGTGAACAGGAAGTACAGGAGGGGGGACTGAGCACGCAGCCCTGAGGGGCCCCCATGTTGAGTATCAGCGTGGCAGATGTGTTGTTACCTACCCTTACCGCCTGGGGGCGGCCCGTCAGGAAGTCCAGGGTCCAGTTGCAGAGGGAGGTGTTTAGCCCCAGGGTCCTTAGCTTAGTGATGAGCTTTGGGGGCACTATGGTGTTGAACGCTGAGCTGTAGTCAATGAATAGCATTCTCACATAGGTGTTCCTTTGTCCAGGTGTGAAAGGGCAGTGTGGAGTGCAATAGAGATTGCATAATCTGTGGATATGTTGGCCCGGTAAGCAAATTGGAGTGGGCCTAGGGTTTCTGGGATGATGGTGTTGATGTGAACCATGATCAGCATTTCAAAGCACTTCATGGCTACAGATGTGAGTGCTACAGGTCGGTAGTCATTTAGGCAGGTTACCTTAGTGTTCTTGGGCACAGGGACTACGGTGGTCTGCTTGAAACATGTTGGTATTACAGACTCCGATAGGGAGAGGTTGAAAATGTCAGTGAAAACACTTACCAGTTGGTCAGCGCATGCTCGGAGTACACGTCCTGGTAATCCGTCTGGCCCTGCGGCCTTGTGAATGTTCACCTGTTTAAAGAGCATGGTCTGTGACCAGGGTGAAGTGGGCACCCAACAGGTAATACTTGAGTGTCTAGCGCCCACTTCAACGCTAGTCACTCTTTCTCAACAATAGAATACTTTCTTTCTCAGGGTATCAGCTTTCGGTTTATGTACATGATGGGGTGCTCCTCCCCATCGTGTACCTGGGACAGGACGGACCCTAGTCCCGTGTCGCATGCGTCCGTCTGGACCAACATGGGTACCTGGAAATCGGGCATTATGAGAATCGGATGGGAGCACAGCGCTTCCTTGAGGCGTCTGAACACCGCTTCGGTCTCACCTGTCCATTTCACTGTTTTCAGGAGGCGGGCCTTGGTTAGATCAGTAAGGGGGGAGGCTATAGCCGCAAAGTTGGGGATAAATCGGCTGTAGTATCCTGCTAGTCCCAGGAAGGACTTGACCTGTGTCTTGGTGCGTGGAACGGGCCAGTCACATGCCGCGTGGACCTTCCTCTCCTGGGGTCCGATCAAATACCTCAGGTACTCCACCTCCTCAAACCCTAGCTTGCATTTCTTGGGGTTCGCTGTCAACCCGGCTTGCCTGAGCACGTCCAGCACCGCCTGGAGGCACGTCAGGTGCTCTTCCCAACCTTGGTTGTGGATGATGATATCATCCAAATAGGCCGCTGCGTACTGTTGGTGGGGTCGAAAGACTCGGTCCATCAAGTGCTGAAATGTGGGCGGGGCTCCGTGGAGACCGAATGGGAGCACCTGGTACTGAAATTAGCTGTCCGGCGTCGAAAAAGGAATCTTCTCCCAGGGTGAGGCTGCCAACGGTACCTGCCAATATCCTTTGGTCAGGTCAAGGGTGCTGATCAGTAGCGTAGCTTAATCATGACGGGCCCAGGTGCCCAAAATAATTACGGGCCCCTATCACCACCCATATTTCCCATGAAATGAAAATGATTTTGTTGGTAAGGCTGTGTGTTAATATTACTAAGCACTGTAACAGCAGAGCAGAACCTAATCTAAGGGCACATTTGAAGCTGTTACCAGAGAATCCGCAATATAGCCAATAAATTAGGCACTATGGACGGTGGACAGAAATTAACCCGTATAAGTCGATCAGCACCACGGAAAGCACACAGTAGTCAAAAAACACCCTATTTTATCTGCAACTATTAGGCAATAGCCTATATTATCAAACATAAATACATAGATCAATCTCTTAACAGAAACACCGAAATACGGCTAATGACCCAGTACATGCTCGCTGAAGTTATGCACGGCGGCAAAACTGGCATACCGGTATTTCAAATTATCTGCCTCCGGCAGAGGCCTATAGCATAAACACCAGCAAATCAATAAAGTGGAGCATTCAAACAGATTGCTTAAATGTCAGCCTTTTAACAGTATATGATACATATGTGCTTACTATTATTCTTATAGCCTAGTTAAACGTTTAGGCTATGATGACAATGAAATGGCTCAGCGGCCATGCACCAGAACATGGTTTCCAAAGACAAATCGAGCCTAGTTGTAGATTGACAAGCAATGTAAATTAATCTCAATAAAGCTTGATTTATGTAGGCTGTCACTTGCTCGGCTAAGATATAAATCATCTCATTTTGGATTTGAGGACTGAGATAGTTAACGGATCCTGTGGGGCGTTCTAAAAAGTTCTTTCAGAACTGGGTCGTAAAATGACAGCAGTTCAAATATACTGAGAAAATTCCCACTGTTGGCCTGCCACAGCTTTTCACGGTGCCCTCTGAACGCAAAATTTACATGATGCAAGTGTGAGAGTTACAGTGGGGAAAAAAAGTATTTAGTCAGCCACCAATTGTGCAAGTTCTCTCACTTAAAAAGATGAGAGAGGCCTGTAATTTTCATCATAGGTACACTTCAACTATGACAGACAAAATGAGGGAAAAAAATCCAGAAAATCACATTGTAGGATTTTTTTATGAATTTATTTGCAAATTATGGTGGAAAATAAGTAATTGGTCACATACAAACAAGCAAGATTTCTGGCTCTCACAGACCTGTAACTTCTTCTTTAAGAGGCTCCTCTGTCCTCCACTCGTTACCTGTATTAATGGCACCTGTTTGAACTTGTTATCAGTATAAAAGACACCTGTCCACAACCTCAAACAGTCACACTCCAAACTCCACTATGGCCAAGACCAAAGAGCTGTCAAAGGACACCAGAAACAAAATTGTAGACCTGCACCAGGTTGGGAAGACTGAATCTGCAATAGGTAAGCAGCTTGGTTTGAAGAAATCAACTGTGGGAGCAATTATTAGGAAATGGAAGACATACAAGACCACTGATAATCTTCCTTGATCTGGGGCTCCACGCAAGATCTCACCCGTGGGGTCAAAATGATCACAAGAACGGTGAGCAAAATCCCAGAACCACACGGGGGTGACCTAGTGAATGACCTGCAGAGAGCTGGGACCAAAGTAACAAAGCCTACCATCAGTAACACACTACGCCGCCAGGGACTCAAATCCTGCAGTGCCAGACGTGTCCCCCTGCTTAAGCCAGTACATGTTCAGGCCCGTCTAAAGTTTGCTAGAGAGCATTTGGATGATCCAGATGAGGATTGGGAGAATGTCAGATGAAACCAAAATATAACTTTTGGTAAAAACTCAACTCGTCGTGTTTGGAGGACAAAGAATGCTGAGTTGCATCCAAAGAACACCATACCTACTGTGAAGCATGGGGGTGGAAACATCATGCTTTGGGGCTGTTTTTCTGCAAAGGGACCAGGACGACTGATCCGTGTAAAGGAAAGAATGAATGGGGCCATGTATCGTGAGATTTTGAGTGAAAACCTCCTTCCATCAGCAAGGGCATTGAAGATGAAATGTGGCTGGGTCTTTCAGCATGACAATGATCCCAAACACACCGCCCGGGCAACGAAGGAGTGGCTTCGTAAGAAGCATTTCAAGGTCCTGGAGTGGCCTAGCTAGTCTCCAGATCTCAACCCCACAGAAAATCTTTGGAGGGAGTTGAAAGTCCGTGTTGCCCAGCGACAGCCCCAAAACATCACTGCTCTAGAGGAGATCTGCATGGAGGAATGGGCCAAAATACCAGCAACAGTGTGTGAAAACCTTGTGAAGACTTACAGAAAACGTTTGACCTCTGTCATTGCCAACAAAGGGTATATAACAAAGTATTGAGATAAACTTTTGTTATTGACCAAATACTTATTTTCCACCATAATTTGCAAATAAATTCATAAAAAATCCTACAATGTGATTTTCTGGATTTTTTTTCCGCATTTTGTCTGTCATAGTTGAAGTGTACCTATGATGAAAATTACAGGCCTCTCTCATCTTTTTAAGTGAGAGAACTTGCACAATTGGTGGCTGACTAAATACTTTTTTTCCCCACTGTACATTAACTATGCACTCCCAACACCTGTCACCAGAAATTCCATTTCTGCATCAATAGTGCCGTTGAGCTTCCATTGCTCATATACCAAACAGGCACCGATTTGAATCTGGGATGTCTCATGACATGCTATTTTAGGTGTTGGACAGCGCCTATCTCTCACCCCATTCAACCACGCATCAGAGAAGAAAGGGGCACTCCGATCTTCGAACAGCCAGCAAGGCTCACAATACGCGCAATCTAGTTTGGCCGAATAACATAGCCATGTACGTGGTAATTTGATTCCAGCCTTGGTTGTAGTGGTGTAATACAACTCGGAAAAACACTGCCTTTCGTCATCTGGGCCAGTAGGCTTACACGAGCCTAATGCAATAACGTGCCGTTTAACTTTTGCATCCACATTTGTTTCTAAATGCCCCCTGTCAGTTGGATAGGTAAAAAGGCTGTCTGTCCCACTTCCACCTGTTTCCTCACGATTCTAGCCTCGCCCTGCTCCTCTTCCTCCCCGATAGCTTGTCCGGCCTGGCTTGTGCTCAGGGTCGTATCCGCCGATACCTGACAACCTGTATCCTCTTCTGTCAAAGTTGCCTCTTCTGGAACGATGGGACAACTTGGCCTTGGCTAACTTGACCCGCTAAAAGCTGCAGCTGAAGATGATAAACCTATGTTCTCTTCTGGTCTCGCTACATTGCTTGTGCTAGTAATGGCTGCACTTGAACTCCATCTAATTTAACACATTTTGATACCTCCTTTGCTTTCTCATTTTTAGCCTTCCTCTTTTGGGCTCCACTTTTGTGTTGATACATTGATGATTTTAAATCTGTAATTTTCTATTCTCGACTTTCTAAAAAAAAATCTGGCCATTGTCTCTTGATAGCTAGCTCAACTGTTGCTTAAAATGATGACAGAAACAACAACGCTTTGGAGAGTATTTGCACAATGAATCCCAGGATTCATTTCATTATCTTAATCATTGTAATGTGGTAAACATTTGTTATGAAAATTATTCAAATCTAAAAGTAAAAATTCAACCAGACTGCCCTTAGATAGTGGGAAAAGGCAGCGCTTGATCGTTGCACTTGAATCATTCCCACGGTGAATGTATAAGCACACTACGTTATGAAACCACACACTATTGCAGATACTTTGATATTACTGGACACAATTGATATGGTGAAAACAAAGTATGGGGAGGCAAAGGCACAGAAACTCCCATCAATACCTTTGTCAGTTAATTAAAACTGTGAAACTAAGCTTTGACGCTACAGTATAGCTAGCAGTCAAGAGGAAACTGACTGAACGACTCAACCCCCCTACCTTATGCTCTCCAAATGGACATTAGCTGTGAGGGCCAAGATGCCCATGTATTGACGTTTGTTTACTACATGTTGGGGGATGCTATTCACAAGGACATATTGTTCTGTCTCACGATTCCCAAGCATGAAACGGCACAGGGGATGTGCTGTGTGGCTATATTAACAAAAAAACAGATTCCATGGGATCGATTGGTGGGCTTTTGCACAAATGGAGCTCCTTCTATTACTGGACGGCGGGTAGGCCTCTGCACTCTAGTAATGAATGTGTTTCCCTCTGCCATATGGACGCATCGTATTATACACCTGCTGAGCTATAATGGAAACAGAGAGTAACTGGCGGCAAAAGAGCTGGGCACAGAACTCAGATATGCAGCAGGTAACTTGTATTGTTTGTAAACTGCAGGTTGTAAACTACAGGCGCATGCCTGTTCGCAAAACTATGTGGAGATATGGGATCAGAGCATGACAATGTTCTATTTCACGCAGAGGCATGGTGGTTATCGAGGGGGAGTTTTGGAAAGATTTTTCTAATTGAGAGAGGAACTGTTGTCAATCAGTGGACGTAAAAAACAGACTTCGATAGTCCTTTCTTTTCAATACACAGAACGCTATGTAAAAGACATATTTGTGAAACTGAACGAACTGAATGCCAGCATGCAGGGGAAATGCAAAACAATTTTACAGATGAATGACAGAATCAGTCAAATCCATTTGACTGTGATCCTGGCTCAGTTGACATGCCGGTAAGTAAAATCGAACAGGTGATCGAGTTTTCATGTGACTGAATGCTGCAGACAACGCACTCTCGGGTCACTACGGAGCAGTTTTGGTTCCTGACACAAATGAAATACTGTGCCTATCCTTCCGAGCATTAAACCTTATGGTACACTGATTCAATATTATGAAACATTTTGCAGGGTATATCAACATTTGTTATAACAATGTAATTTTAAAGAAAAGTATCAACTACAATGTTTCTACACAGGAACAAGCAAATGAATGTAAAGTGAAACGCATTTTATTTACCCAAGTAATTAATATGTAGTTGCTACATTACAACGTATTTTTGATTGTGGTAGGTGAAGTTTGGTAATACACTATCTTGAGGGTTGGTGCATAGCCTGTTGATCGGACAGTGATATGTTTGGAAGCAATGGAATCCAGAGTCTCCCGTTTTCATGTATTATCAAAAAAATGTATGTGGAGTGACCAAAAAACACTGATGGCAACAAAACATGCTTATAACCGTGTCAAAAGAATGAAACACATTCATTTGCTGTAGGATCTTAGTTCCAAATACATTGTATTGGTTGATATAAATTAAAAGTTGAGATGTTTTATAAAAATCACAAAATATTTGGAATTGACCTAGCAAACATATGGCCGGCGGGCCAGTAGTTATCCACCGGTGGCAAAGTTAGCGGCCCACCAGCAGGCACCACCTGCAGTTCGCCGACGTTTTTGCTCATTGTTTTTCCAGCGGACCACCAGCGGCAGCCGGCGCTTTTCCGATAGAGATCCACTACTGGGACGCTGGTTCATAATAAGTATTTGTTGGTGGTCCACAGTCTGTCCTCCGTTCATATTATCATACAGTAATGAATCCAAAATAATGTACACCACTCAATAATCGTTGCAAATGTATTGTAAAACATTGAATACATGGTAACGATCAATATGCATTTTATACACTTTGTATATATTTCTTATAAGTATTACACAATTAGTAATAATAAAGAAAACATTTAATTAAAAAAATATATAAGTGTGTATGTATGTGTGTTTATGTATGTATGTATATATATATATATATACATATATATATATATATTTAAAGTTTCTAATTGTTATTACAGAAAATCATGTCCTGGACTACGAAATAGTGAGTATGTACAATACAATATACACAGACAAACAGAAAATTGTTTCTTAAGCCTCTTAAATTGGTCTGTCTTTCTTTCCTACTCCCTTCTCTGTCAGCAGCTCCCTTCAGAAATAATGTGACCACCTCTTGGAGGTTCCCCCTCTGTTACCTCTTTTGTATCGCTCCTGAAACCACAGAACAATTCTTAGCAGTATTTGTTCTTCATGAACGAACAAGGTCAATAACTATTTAAACACGTCATGTTTCAGATTCAAAACTTTCTCCAGGTTATATATCTATATTACCAGAAAGTGAATTAATAGACTAATAAAGACTTACTGTGAACAATGCTTTTTAAAGCTAGCTGCCTGAAAGAGATCTTATGTCCCAAGCCGGTCCAGTTATAAAGCATGGACAGGTCGTTGGAGAAAAAGCAGGCAAACATCCTCATCACTGAGTCTTTGACGGACTTGCCCCCTTTAGCAGACGACAACCTCACCTCTAAAATAAATTGTCCATAGTTAGTGGTCTACAGAGCAGTGAACCATACAGAAAATACAGGTCTAAAGTCCCTCCAAAGAAAACCAGTGGGGAGCTCTTCCAAGTCACAGACTTCATAAGCACCCAATTACTTAACACATACAATACCCCAAGACCCCAAGCACTATATTTAATCCCATGACAGAGCCCTAACGATGATTTTAAAAAAGTATGTAGTGTGATACCATGTTCTTGCCAATTACCAGCTACTCATTCCCAGCAAGCCGATGTTCAAGCTTGTCCTTTAGAGGAAGCACAATGTCCTCTGGCAGAACCATGTCTCCATGAGACCCATTGGTCAGTTGCGTTAAAGAGGTTCCTGCTTACTGTGGTCTAGTATTGCAACTCTCTGACATCCTCTGCCAATTTCCTCAGGTGCTGAAGAATCAGCCTGTGGAAATGTTATCATATGACAGTGGGCAAGTTATAAACGTTGGAAACCTATTCCTTTCGAATGACAAGATAAAATCATTATGAAAACAGGTTTGATTCGATTGAGTTATGGAACGCAAGGGCCAAACGTGCACAACCGGAATTAACCAGACAAATCGCTCCACCAACTAAGACCGCCATGCATCACCACCCACAGAATTGAGAAAGAGCTATCAATCTGTCAATCCTTTCCATTTCCGGGCCGGGTGAGGTTTCCCGTGTTAAGTCAAATTAAGCCGCAGGCTCCACTCCTGGTGGTGCCCTTCTTCAATTCCATTTGGACATGGTTCGGAAGCCGACTTCCTATCATCATATATGGCAAATGGACATAACATCCTGATGTGGTACTTTCAATACTTATATATGCCATTTGGACATTTCTTATGCCATTTGGACATGGTTCACTGACTTTTGGGTTCGGAAGCTGACTTCCTATGATCATATATGGTAAATGGACATAACATCCTGATTTGGTACTTTCAATACTTATATATGCCATTTGGACATTTCTTATGCCATTTGGACATGGTTCACTGACTTTTGACCTCCATTCTCACAGACCTCATTACCTGTTTTTTGGTTAAATGGTCTGTGAAAAAACAGGTTACATGACTAGGTCTCAAGCTGGGGTTTTTGTGGTGAAAATGTACAGTGTTTTTACCCATTTTACATATAAAACAAGACAGTAAAAAAAGCTACAAAAGACTGCTTTTGTCTCAGTATAAATGGGATCCAGATCTATGTTTCTAGGTTCAGCTTAATCCTTAAATCCTCATCCTAACTGTTGTGAGAAAAAAACAAACAGACCTTAGATCAGATGGGACAACTTTATCCCTCTATGACAGGGGGCTCGAGCACTTCTCCTTCTGACCAGTTAATGTCTGTGTTACGTTCTAGTGGACCAATGATCGTTTCTAAAGCAGACCTGTGAGCATATGGAACATACTGTATTCCAATTCGCCACAGCATCAGCAGAGGTGGTTCCAGTGAAGTCATTTTGTGGCTTGTGACTCATCTCTCACCAAGTTTGTCTGTCAGTACACTGACAACAATTGTGACAATTGTCAAGCCACATTGTTTTGGAGGATAAAAAATGCCCCGGGTTCTCTCTGGGAAGGGATGTGCCATGTAGTGGAGCTCTCTTGTCTGGAGCTCTGGGGGAATCTGGTTCACTCTCCCTATATAGTGCACTACATTTGACCAGAGGCCTATACGTAAAGGGAATTGGGTGCCATTTTGGATGAAGGTTCTGTGTATCAGAGTGACTACTTCCCTCAATTTGACTGACTCTCCCTCTTTTCCCTCCTCCTCCTCTCTTTCTATCATTATTCCTCTCTTCCTAGGCCTGCAAAGGTTCTGCGAGGACGTTGAAATGCTGATTGGCTTCAAACCAAACCGCTTCTGGAGAATCTGCTGGGCCTTTGTGACTCATGTCCAATCTATACGGCATGGGGTTTAGATATTCACAGGCACACAAACAGACTCACTCACACAGAGACACAGATGCGTGCATACACACACAAACAACAACACACCTAATGTTTCCTTTTTCACTGCAGCCTTTTAGAATTTAGGTTTGCAGCGGCAAGGTTTTCGAGAAAGCATACAAAGCAAAAATTGAAATGTAAATAGTTTTCCTCACTATTCATCGTTATAACACAGTGTTAAGAAGGGATCACACATGAATGAGGCATGAGTTGAGGTGTTTAGAGGTCTGACATCAGTGCAGGACAGGGGTTGAGGTGTTCAGAGGCTTCAGTACAGGCTCAGCACGGATTTACAGTATGTTGGAAGAGAGCTCAACTCCTCCACTGAGGGCAGGACAGGATTTGACTGGGAAGACAAAAAACATTAACACAACACATTTAGACAAAAGAGCTAAGAATGAGTTAGTCCAAGCAAGGAGTAAAATCATTGATGTACAGTATGTGTAATAAATAGATTGTGTTAGTTGCTGGTCTACTAGGGCATTTATCCAAACATGAGGACTACTTACACAGTGTTGTGAAAGGATCACAGCAGTGATTGAATGAGGGTATGAGGCAACAAAAAATTCCCTGGGGCCTGGAGTTTTTTCTTATCTGGTAACCTAACCTGGTAAAATATCGGACACTATAGGTTATTAAGGAAGGTTAAACCAAGGCCTTATACCTTTTAAAGGGTTACTAAATTATGTTATGATAAACTGCAAGGTCCCCTCTTTCAGGAGACCTATGTGTGTGTGTTAACTACTTACGGAGTGGTGGGGCGCTAGCCGGTGAAATGCAAGGCGCCAAATTCAAAATCCAAAAGTTGAATTATTAAACATTCATCAATATACAAGTGTTGCATAGTCATCAAAAGCTCTGCTTCTTGGCAATATCACAGCGTTGTCAGATTTCAAAAATGCTTTACGGCGAAAGCACAACATTTGATTGTTTGAGGGTAGCACCTCCAATATTTTTGCCATTAGCATAAATTCATAAACTATCGCGGTTCACACAAAACACATTTCACAGCAAAAACGAATCCCTTACCTTTTGAAGAACTTCTGCTGAGGGCTTCCCAAGTGTCCAACGAAGACATCCAATGGTTCTTTTGTTAGAAAAATACATTTATTATATCCATAAATCTCCGTTTGGTTGGCGCGTTATGATCATAAAATACAGAGTCCACTCGCCCATTGAACCGTGAAGAGAACGCGTTCAACCTATACACTTGTCCAAGAACAATCAAACATCATTGATAATGTATCCTTAGGAACACTTTCATGTATATTTACTATAATATTTCAACTGGATTATAAACTGGACGATAGAAAAGGAAAAAAAACGACAGCGCGCGCGAGCGAGCCCGTGAACGCGCATCCTCTTCTGTTTACATCCGATGACCAGTTCGAAATTCTTCTTCTATTACCATCCAGAGCAACTATAACATCACCAAACACTGTCTATAGACTGTTGACATCCAGTGGAAGCAATAGGTACTGAAATCTTACTCCCAGAAATGGCTGTTTTCAATAGGGAGGGGTTCAAAATTAGGCAATGTGTCAAAAACACTTTTTCCAGGACAGATATTCCTCTGGTTTTTGCCTGCTATATCAGTTCTGTTATACTCACAGACATTATGTTAACACTTTTAGAAACGTCAGAGTGTTTCCTATCCAATAGTACTACTTATGTGCATAACCTAGTTTCTGGGCCTGAGTGGGAGGCATTTTACTTTGGGCATGCCAGACTCTCCAAAACCATCACCTCGGGAGCCGCTCCCTAAGAAGTTAACCTGCTTTGGGTGTTGTGACCTTCAGACACTATCAGAAGGCGTCTACATTCAGATTCCTGCTGTCTGGATCCCACCGTGGTTATCTGGTTTTCTGACAACACAAGGCTGCCACAGACCTGATGAAATCAGCCTCCTGTCAGAAGATGCTTACACTCGTTCACCTTGTCATGACCTTATACTTGTGATGAAAGGTCAAGTTTCGGTCAAACCCACTTCTGAGTTTTTACTTGCTGATAAGATGGTTCCTGCTGTCAGGGGGAGGTTAGATTTATAAAAATGTTGTTGCTAGGGAAAGTTCTGTAAGGGGGATTGGGGAGGCTATATGAGTTACAGGCTGTCTTAGACATCTTGCAGAACCTGGGGAGAGCTATCATATACTGTACTCTGTAACAACTTCTGCCTACAATTGTATTACTAAAGGATCATTTTAATGCTTAAACAAAGAGTCTGTGTTTCCTTTCCATTACTAATGTATGTTTGATAGTTATATAGACCGGATTATTTGTTGAAGAAGTTGACCAACATTTTTGGGAGCTTGCCAGGAGTGAGTGACCACTTCGCTAGACTGACCATTGATCCACTTGCAAGCGCTTCAAAATTACAAGGTAAGCGGACGCCTGTTATATCTAAAGTCTGTCAGTTGTATAGCACACTGTGGTTAATGAGTCATTCTAGCAAGTAAGTAGCGCCTCGCTGTTAAATTTATATGAAAGTGTGAAATTATTGTTACACAACCCGTGGAAGGAAGCAGAGACCACCTTGGTGGAAATAGGTTGTAAATTCCTGGGTTAAATGTTTATTATTGTGAGACTCTGTGATAGTTTTAGGGCAAAATTCCAAGTATAAACGCTGATTGTTGAGATTATTCTGATAAGGTAATTGTTCTATGTCTCATGTCTTCTGTATGGTATGACTGGATGGTGGGACATTAAATCAGGAGTTATAAACAATATAATGCCCGTGTATTTGAATTCACTAAGTGGACATTCGGATCAGATGCTTGAAGAGTTGCCTGTGGGGGTATAAACCTTAATGCATACACCCTTGCTGTATTCGGAAATAGACCTACCCGTGTGTTACTGACCCATGTTATTTTAAAAAGAAATAGTTTTGAAGTAATAGTTTCTCCCTTGGAGGGAGAACATTTATCACAGAGATACCAGGATTGTTGTGGAGGTTACACCAAAGTTAATACCAGCTATAAATCATCTTGAGCCCTTTACTATTTCGTGATTATTTTACACCACCCATACATTACATGGTATTCAGTTATTTAGTTATCACCATGTTTTAAATAAACTTATGTGAGTTAAGGGATAGACTATACACAGATAGGGTTATTTTGCATTCATTTG
Source organism: Brachymystax lenok tsinlingensis (assembly GCA_030435695.1). Lineage (NCBI taxonomy): Eukaryota > Metazoa > Chordata > Actinopteri > Salmoniformes > Salmonidae > Brachymystax > Brachymystax lenok. The sequence goes on from CM059800.1 coordinate 5,450,874, forward strand.
TCTGTATTCACATTGCACGCAGAGCTTAACATATATGTTTTTTCTAAATAAACATTTTTGAGATATGGCAGACAGGAGCTCAGAGTTGTCTGAGGGGCCGGTCGCAATGAAACCCGCCACCCCTCTACAGTTTTTAATTGGGAAATACTCAACCATGAAAAAATACTTAACTTCTTAGGGAGCGGTGGGGCGCTAGCACTACCCGGTGAAATGAAATTTAAGGCGCCAAATTCAAAATCCAAAAGTTGAATTATTAAACATGCATCAATATACAAGTGTTTTATAGTCATCAAAAGCTCTGCTTCTTGGCAATATCACAGCATTGTCAGATTTCAAAAAGGCTTTATGGCGAAAGCACCACATTTGATTGTTTGAGGATAGCACCCCACATATTTTTCCCATTACCATAAATTCATAAGGCTTCACGGTTCACAGAAAACACATTTCACAGCGAAAACAAATCAATTACCTTTTGAAGAACTTCTGCTGAGGGCTTCCCAAGTGTCCAACGAAGACAATCCATGGTTCTTTTGTTAGAAAAAGTAATGTATTATATCCATAAATCTCCGTTTGGTTGGCGCATTATAATGAGAAAATATAGCGTCTACTCCTCCATTGAAAAGTGAAGAGAACTCGTTCAACTTATACCTATAAACTTGTCCAAGAACAATCAAACATAATTTTAAATGTATCCTTAGGTACACTTTTATGTATAAATAGTATAATATTTCAACCGGAATATAAACTGGGCGATAAGAAAGGAAAAAACCAAAGAGCGCGCCAGCCGAGAACGCGCGTTTTCTTCTATTGACACCTGTGTGGCCACTTCCTTATTCGTCTTCTTCTATGCTCTAAAAGCATCTAAAAAGAATCAGAACACTTTCTCGAGACTGGTGACATCCAGAGGAAGCAATAGGTACTGCATTCATATGCCCTTATATGGGCATTTTCATAAGGGAGGGGTTCTTTATGAGGCAATGTGTCAAAACCACTTTTTCCAGGACAGAAATTCCTGCTGCCTGCCATATCCGTTCGGTTATACTCACAAAATTCTGAGTGTTTCCTATCCAATGGTACTAAATATGTGCATATCCTATTTTCTGGGCCTGAATGGGAGGAATTTTACTTTGGGCACGCCAGGCTCTCCAAAACGGTCACCTCGTGCGCTGCTCCCAAAGAAGTTAACCTGGGATTTCATGAAAAGGCATGATTGGACTAGATGGCCTACTGAATATAGATGGCCTATGGATGGGTCATTTAATAAAACCAAATATGTGCAGGACATTGCGAAAAGAAGACACGAAAATAAGACCAAGGAAAAAAATTAAAATCCACCTTTTTTTCAGTGACTGCTTTGGCAATACTTGAAACTGAGGGTAATCTATTCTGGTCCCAACAGAAAGCCACCTGTTTGAAGAAAGAATTAGCAATGACTAAAGACCCAGTCTCTCATAAGAAAGAGAAGCTTCATCTGGAGTGCAGCGCCCCACCATATGCGCCACCACCCCCTCCCTACTGCGGAGATGGGTTTAAAGGAATGTATCCACTACTCCCAAACGAACTAGTAGCTCCAGGCGATAATTCTTCTCCACCACCGGCACCGGGTAGAAGGTATCAAAAACTAGGAGACATGGAATGATGCCAAGACACAATCAACACCTCTCTATCCTAGAGTTACCACAGCAAAGGACCACATGGCAGCTCAAGAAAAGAAAGTGCAGAGAGAAATGGATAACGCTGTTGAGGTTATCAGACGAGGTCGTAATGATGAAGATAAAGAGCAAAGTCTAAGTGGTAATCACACAGTGAATGAAGAGAACAGAAGAGAGGAAGACCTGATACGACTGAGAACAGAATATGAAAAAAAATGAAAACTGAACAACACAGGAGACAGTGGGAGGAGAAGAGGAGAGAGAACGTGAATAACACGAGAGTGGAACTGGCCTTCACCCATTTCAGACAAGCACTCTACCGACCTCTTTTATGATAGACTGCAGAAATCTGCCCGAGTGGGTCAGAGAAACTGATGAATGTTGTGGGATGGGACAGATTTGAAGGCCCTAATAAGGAGGACCACATTAGAAACCACTGCAGAGCCTGGAAAAAGATGAAGACTGAAGAAAAAGCAAGGAAGACTGGCCTTGAGACACAGCTCAAGAAGGCCCAGCTAGCCCAACTGGACAAAGTAAAAACCAACTATCTAATGGTGGCTGTAACCCCAGCTGCCCTGCAGCAGCAGCCTCCTCCACCGCCTGCTCCACAGTTTAAAAAAAAATAAAAATAATCTGTCGTTCTGCCCCTGAACAAGGCAGTTAACCCACTGTTCCCCGGGCGCCGAAGACGTGGAAGTCGATTAAGGCAGCCCCCCGCACCTCTCTGATTCAGAGGGGTTGGGTTAAATGCGGAAGACACATTTCGGTTGAAGGCATTTGGTTGTACAACTGACTAATAATGGTGACTTTGACTTTGACTTTTACCACCCACAACCATACCTACCCACACTGAGACAACCGCTGGTGTGCTGGTACTGTGGTGTGGCAGGCAAAATGAGAAACATGTGCCCTAAACAACCACAGCAGCAGCAACCCTGGCAGCAGAGAGTAAGAGGTAAATGGAGAGGGAATGCTGGAAGAGGGAACTTCCAAGGTGGTAGAGGTGGAAGACCAGCCTACACGGGACAGCCTCAAACTGTTTTTTTTCTCAGACTCAACCAATGAATGGTTGACAATATGGATGGCCCCAACAGCTTCCTGTGACAAACCAGGCGTGGTCCCCACCGCAGAATAATCAACAATAGGGATGCCCTGACCCACTTCTCCAGTGTCACCAGTACATATTTCCGGATGGTACCAAAGAACCAATCATTACTCTGAAGGTCAACAATCAAGAGGTACCCTTTCTAATAGACACTGGAGCTCACACCTCCTGTATTGGATCTACAGGCCAACACCTCGGCCTGGGACTCACATCTACAGTTGAAGTCGGAAGTTTACATACACCAAACTATAGTTTTGGCAAGTCGGTTAGGACATCTACTTTGTGCATGACATGTAGTCATTTTTTCAACAATTGTTTACAGAAAGATTATTTCACTAATAATTGACTATATCACAATTCCAGTGGGTCAGAAGTTTACATACACTAAGTTGACTGTACCTTTTTAAACAGCTTGGAAAATTCCAGAAAATGATGTCATGGCTTTAGAAGCTTCTGATATGCTAATTGACATCATTTGAGTCAATTGGAGGGTACCTGTGGATGTATTTCAAGGCCTACCTTCAAACTTTGCTTGACATCATGGGAAAATCAAAAGAAATCAGCCAAGACCTCCACGTCTGGTTCATCCTTGGCAGTGATTTCCAAACGCCTGAAGATACAAACAACAGTACGCAAGTATAAACACCATATCTATATCCACAGTAAAACGAGTCCTATATCGACATAACCTGAAAGGTCGCTCAGCAAGGAAGAAGCCACTGCTCCAAAACCGCCATATAAAAGCCAGACTATGGTTTGCAACTGCACATTGGGAAAAAGATTGTACTTTTTGGGGAAATGTCCACTGGTCTGATGAAACAAAGATAGAACTGTTTGGCCATTATGACAATGTTATGTTTGGAGGAAAAGGGGGGAGGCTTGCAAGCCGAAGAACACCATCCCAACCCTGAAGCACGGGGGATGGCAGCATCATGTTCTGTGGGTGCTTTGCTGCAGGAGGGACTGGTGCACTTCACAAAATAAATGGCATCATGAGGAAGGAAAATTATGTGGATATATTGAAGAAACATCTCAAGACATGAGTCAGGAAGTTAAAGCTTGGTCGCAAATGGGTATTCCAAATGGACAAAGACACCCAAGCATACTTCCAAAGTTGTGGCAAAATGGCTTAAGGACAACAAAGTCAAGGTATTGGAGTGGCCATCACAAAGCCCTGACCTCAATCCCATAGAAAATTTGTGGGCAGAACTGAAAAAGCGTGTGCGAGCAAGGAGGCCCACAAACCTGACTCAGTTACACCAGCTCTGTCGGGAGGAATGGGCCAAGATTCACCCAACTTATTGTGGGAAGCTTGTGGAAGGCTACCCAAAACGTTTGACCCAAGGTAAACAATTTAAAGGCAATGCTACCAAATACTAATTGAGTGTATGTAAACTTCTGACCAACTGGGAATGTGATGAAAGAAATAAAAGCTGAAATAAATAATTCTCTCTACTATTATTCTGACATTTCACATTCTTTAAATAAAGTGGTGATCCTTACTGACCTAAGACAGGGAATGTTTACTAGGATTAAATGTCCTGAATTGTGAAAAGCTGAGTTTAAATGTATTTGGCTAAGGTGTATGTAAAGTTCCGACTTCAACTGTAAGTCAGTGAGGACAATGGGAGTCGCTGGGATATCTCAAAAGCTGTACTGGACTGAAGATACAACAATTGACCAGGGGGAAGGTAATACTATTAAGGCTCCCTTTCTGAACTCTCTGGCCACTCCAGAGACATTTTCCTGATCAAGTCCAATGCGATTCAACGGCACGACCTGACCTTTATGATGAACCTCTTGAGCTCCCTGATGTTACTCTCTTTGTTGATGGCTCTGCCTTTATTGATTGGGAGACTGGTAGGAAACATGCAGGGTTTGGTATAGTCTCACTGGGGTGGGCCACGCGCCAAGGGGGGAGATGGTTAGACTAATATCTGACACCTGGTTTTAACCAAATCTGAAATTTGCAAAACTCACGTGTATAAATGTACTACATGCATGCAATACAACATTGGTAAGGGTACCCCCCTGAAACTAGGGAAATGTCCAGCACCGGCCGGCCCGTTCACCCATTTAGCTATAGATTTCATAGACATGGCTGAACGAAAGGGAAAAAAAGAGATACTGCCTGGTAATAATTGACCACTTTATCAGGTGGGTTGAAGCATTTCCAACTATGCACTGTGATGCGAAAACAGTAGTAAAACTTTTGCTAAGAGAAATTATTCCTAGATTTGGTATAGAGGAAGTTCTCTCTGCAGACAATGGCGGCTGCCCAATTGGGGATAGATTAGAAGTTTGTTTGTATCTACCACCCACAAAGTAATGGGATCACTGAGAAGGCTGGCTAAACCATAAAAAGGGAGGCTTTCCAAAGCATGCCACTCCACAGGGAAGTCAAGGGTTGAATGTCTTCCCTTGGTCTTGATGAAAATGAGTAATTGTATAAACCGCGGGAACAGGGCTTAGCCCACATGAGCTCTTAACTGGCCATCTAATGAATGTTCCTTTACCCAGACCAATGACTCCAAAACTGACTCATCTGACTGCACTGGATGATGATTTGAATAAATATATGAATTAACTAACCCACGCTGTTAGGTATTTGTATTCCCAATACAGGAAAGCCCAGGAAGTTCCAGAACAGGACGACCCAGACAGCCTGCCTGTTGAAGTTGGAGAATGATATCAAGCTGAAGGCCCACAAACAAAAATGGAACCACCCCAGATGGATGGGCCCATACCAGGTCCTCGCAGCGACACCCACAGCAGTGAAGGTGCAAGAGCGCCAGGGGTGGCACCACCTATCACACTGCCAGAAGACGTCCCAACCAGAGTGAGTTGTTTGGATCAATTGTAGTCCCATCGCTAAGTACGCCTATCGCATTCAGTATCCTCTCATACATCCTCTAACAAGTTAAGACAACTAGGAATCAATCCAGATGCATCCAATTATGTCTCCAAAGAGTTTTCCACCACGATTAACCATACTATTGGTTTCTAGTCAGCTTACCAATCCATGTGCCCGAATGAGAATTATATGAATGAATGTCCTAAATATCCCGTTCATCCACTGCCTTTGGCAATCGGAAATAACAAGATAGAACCTGTCTTGAATAATTTGAGACCTGTACCCGAACCCCAACTTTGTCTTTGTGGTAGAGGTAGTATTACCATGGGCCTTTCAGATAACTGTAGGAGTTACGCAGGTGTGCCACCAACTACCGAACCCTCCCTTAATATGAATCATGCATGAACTATCTCTGACTCGATAACTGGAATTCCCATATCCATTATAGGGTCTGGATTGGGGGCTCTTAATTGGCTTATGTGGGTTTGCGGTGAAAATGGCTACCTACAATTGCCTAATGGGTGGGATGGTTGCTGTTATTTAGACAAACTCAAATTCAAGTCGCAACCGTACCCCTGCTGACCCTATTGGAGGCTAAGCGTAACGCCACAGCGCACCGCAGTAGCCGTGTGAAACGAGCAATGGCAAAGAATGAACTGGCTGATGGGTTTTCTCTTAGCCATGGTGAGCTGTTTGGCTTGGCACTTTTCCCTGGTGTTGGATTAACAACATCACCTATTCTATGCAGGCCCATATGAATTTGACTATAGCTGGTTTTGCCCTCCTTTCCACTGATGTTCAGAATCTTAAAGCTGTTGCAGCTTTAAGATAGGCATAGCCTGGCATTAGACTACAACCTGGCAACGGAGGATGGATATTGCAGGGCCCTAAATTATATTTACCCCACTGAATGTGTTATGCATCTCCCTGACTCCTCTGATAATATGACAGAGATTCTCAAGGAATTGACTAAGTTGGCTGACACCTACACCCCTACAGGAGATGACTCCTGGTTCCCGTTTGGGTGGTTGAAATATACGTTTTTTTTCCATTTTAGTCCTATTGTTGGTCCCCCGTGCTTGTTCTGCTGATTTTCATTTGTGCATTCTGTGCAGCTGGTAAATGTGTACTTCATAAGGCCATGACAGGCATGTTTATGCTTCATGTTCCTCATCCCCCAGACCCTTATTTTTATCCTCAATCTCCTGAGGATTGCTTGCAATCTAATACACCTTTTATGGATGATTCTTATAATTACTATGCTTGAGCTGCTTTGCTTCTGTTGAGGCCTGGTGGCCTCAAAGGGGGGAATAAAGAGGGTTAAACCAAGGCCTTTTATCTTTTAAAGGGTTGATAAATTATGTTGTGATCAACTGTAAGGTCTCCTCTTCAGGAGACCTCTGTGTGTGTGTTAAAACCTGTTTTGAGTGTTCAGACACTATCAGAAGGTGTCTACATTGACTACTCCTGTCTGGATCCCACCGTGGTTATCTGGTTTTCTGAGAACGAAGGCTGCCATGGACCTAATGAAACCAGCCCCTTGTCAGAAGATGCTTACACTCGTTCACCTTGTCATGACCCTATACTTGATGAAAGGTCAAGTTTCGGTCAAACCCACTTCTGAGTTTTTACTTGCTGATAAGATGATTCCTGCTGTCAGGGGGAGGTTAGATTTATAAAAATGTTGTTGCTAGGGAAGGTTACGTGAGGGGGATTGGGGAGGCTATATGAGTTGCAGGATGTCTTAGACATTTTGCAGAACCTGGGGAGAGCTATCATATATTGTACTCTGTAACAACTTCTGCCTACAATTGTACACTGCTCCAAAAAATAAAGGGAACACTTAAACAACACAATGTAACTCCAAGTCAATCACACTTCTGTGAAATCAAACTGTCCACTTAGGAAGCAACACTGATTGACAATAAATTTCACATGCTGTTGTGCAAATGGAATAGACAACAGGTGGAAATTATAGGCAATTAGCAAGACACCCCCAATAAAGGAGTGGTTCTGAAGGTGGTGACCACAGACCACTTCTCAGTTCCTATGCTTCCTGGCTGATGTTTTGGTCACTTTTGAATGCTGGCGGTGCTTTCACTCTAGTGGTAGCATGAGACGGAGTCTACAACCCACACAAGTGGCTCAGGTAGTGCAGCTCATCCAGGATGGCACATCAATGCGAGCTGTGGCAAGAAGGTTTGCTGTGTCTGTCAGCGTAGTGTCCAGAGCATGGAGGCGCTACCAGGAAACAGGCCAGTACATCAGGAGACGTGGAGGAGGCCGTAGGAGGGCAACAACCCAGCAGCAGGACCACTACCTCCGCCTTTGTGCAAGGAGGAGCACTGCCAGAGCCCTGCAAAATGACCTCCAGCAGGCCACAAATGTGCATGTGTCTGCTCAAACGGTCAGAAACAGACTCCATGAGGGTGGTATGAGGGCCCAACGTCCACAGGTGGGGGTTGTGCTTACAGCCCAACACCGTGCAGGACATTTGGCGTTTGCCAGAGAACACCAAGATTGGCAAATTCGCCACTGGCGCCCTGTGCTCTTCACAGATGAAAGCAGGTTCACACTGAGCACGTGACAGACGTGACAGAGTCTGGAGACGCCGTGGAGAACGTTCTGCTGCCTGCAACATCCTCCAGCATGACCGGTTGGGCGGTGGGTCAGTCATGGTGTGGGGTGGCATTTCTTTGGGGGGCCGCACAGCCCTCCATGTGCTCGCCAGAGGTAGCCTGACTGCCATTAGGTACCGAGATGAGATCCTCAGACCCCTTGTGAGACCATATGCTGGTGCGGTTGGCCCTGGGTTCCTCCTAATGCAAGACAATGCTAGACCTCATGTGGCTGGAGTGTGTCAGCAGTTCCTGCAAGAGGAAGGCATTGATGCTAAGGACTGGCCCGCCCGTTCCCCAGACCTGAATCCAATTGAGCACATCTGGGACATCATGTCTCGCTCCATCCACCAACGCCACGTTGCACCACAGACTGTCCAGGAGTTGGCGGATGCTTTAGTCCAGGTCTGGGAGGAGATCCCTCAGGAGACCATCCGCCATCTCATCAGGAGCATGCCCAGGCGTTGTAGGGAGGTCATTCAGGCACGTGGAGGCCACACACACTACTGAGCCTCATCTTGACTTGTTTTAAGGACATTACATCAAAGTTGGATCAGGCTGTAGTGTGGTTTTCCACTTTAATTTTGAGTGTGACTCCAAATCCAGACCTCCATGGGTTGATAAATTTGATTTCCATTGATAATTTTTGTGTGATTTTGTTGTCAGCACATTCAACTATGTAAAGAAAAAAGTATTTAATAAGATTATTTCATTCATTCAGATCTATGATGTGTTATTTTAGTGTTCCCTTTATTTTTTTGAGCAGTGTATTACTAAAGGATCATTTAAATACTTAAGAGTCTGTTTCCTTTCCATTACTAATATATGTTTGATAATTATATAGACCTGATCATTTGTTGAAGAAATTGACCAACAGTATGACAGCGAAAATCACTGTTAAGGTTTTACAGTATATAGGCTATGATGGGCCCAGTTTTTCTAATCAGGTCACATGGTTTTAAAAACTCCTGGAAAAACTCCTGGCCCTGGGGAGGATTAAAATCCTGTCAAACAGCAGGAATCTTGCACTTGTTCATATGAATTATATTTAGACCAGACCAACAGGTGCAATGTTTCCTATACACAGAGACAATAACTGATGGACAGTAGAACTCACAGGCCTGAGCTTGCTTTATGCTTGTTTGCATTGTGTAGGCATATGCAACTTAAGGCCTAATAAAATGTGTACTCACAGCCTATGTCATCACTATTGTGTTCATTTATTAATTCCAGTTAATAATTTTGTATTGAAAAGGTTCTGGGCAGCCTAGCCAGCCAAGTTGGAACATAAATTTGATCACATTCCCATTTTCTCCTGACACAAACAAAATGGACTAAAACATATTATACATAACATTACCAATGTGTTTACCTTAACCAGATGGACAGGGCACACTTGAAATGCACTTTCTTTATTAGCCTACTGAAAAATAATCTTGTTTTTCATCCCATACAGCATTCCAGATCGCTAATGTTTAGGTGTAGCCTAAGCTGCTGCAACATTTATGAAAATAGTTTTTGCTTGTTTCTGTCTGGAATTATGTGTTATGACATTTTCTAAATAAATACCAGAGGAAAGTGCAAAGCGCGCGTTGTAATCTCACTTTTAATGAATGATGCGATGGAAGCTCATTCAGAATTGATTTTGACATCCCAGAGAAAACAGTAGAAACTTCCATATGCTTAGCAAGTAAAGCATCATTAAGGAAAGGGTAATACCCAATCAGTTGTACAACTAAAATGTGTCTTCCGCATTTAACCCAACCCCTCTGAATCAGAGAGGTGCGGGGGGCTGCCTTAATCAACATCCAAGTCATCAGCACCCAGGAAACAGTGGGTTGACAGATGTTTACCTTGTCAGCTCGGGGATTCGATCCAGCAACCTTTCAGTTAGCGGCCCAATGCTCCTACCCGCCAGGCTACCTGCCGCCCCTTGAAGTTGCCCTTGTTAGCGGAACTTTCCCTCTCTTCGTGCCTTAAGTAAAAGCCAAAATGCAGTAGTGTCGATAAGCTGCTTGAGAACATCCTTGTTTCTTTTTACCTGTTCATTGTGTTGGGCAGTTTAAATATGCAGACCTTACATGGGCTCCAATACGATACACAAACGATACCTTTTAGTTTGAAGCAATTCAATTAGATTTGATTAGAGGAACTAATCGATACGATGCGGTTCGATGCGATACGATTCGATGCACTGACATTGATTGCATAAACCCACTCATTTTCTGTTTTCTAAATTAAATGGATGGAGCTCATGAGCTGGGCCACTCTGAGCTGGATCTGTTTGAGCTGACCTCTCTGTGTGTGTGTGTGTCTGTGTGTCTGCACATACAGTGCTTAGTGAAAGTCTACACACCCCTTGGACAGTTTCCACATTCTTCTCTAAAATGTATTACGATTTTTTTTCTACTTTTCTAGTTACACAACCTGCTCCACATTTTCGATAATTCTCCCCAAAAATTTTTTTAAATGAACATGTCTTGATTGTGTTTGTCTTCACACCCCCTTGGTGGAAGCAACTTTGGTAGCAATAATAATTTTGAATAAGATTGTACCAACTCTGCACAACTCTTAGGGCAACATACTATATATCTGTAGTTTTTCTAATGATTTCCTCAAGCTTAATATCATTGATGGACAGCAATATTCAAACTTTGTTGCCAAAGGTGCCTTCACCAAGTAATAACTATGGGGTGGGAAGTGTTGGGGTAGGTTCCTTGTTCCTTGTCAATCATTTGCTTATTGGTGAAGTCAGCAATCAGACAATATCTTTAAGTAAATTAATCAAAAACCTTTATTAATGCAATTGCAGACAGAAGTTGACAACGGGAACATAGCACGCATGTTTCCGAGTAATTTCTGCAAAATAGGAAAGAGTCAAAGTTGCTTTTATATGCTTGCAGTCAACCCCTAGTGATGTAACTGCCTACGTCAACACCTTCTACTCATGAGACCAAGCCCATGCATATACGGTTATACAAACTTGCAGGAGAGACAATAGTTCCAGTGTTTTCTAAGGGCTCAGCAGTAATTTTCCACTCCCCAAGTTGCTTTATTTTGGTATGTCTGACTAGTCTCTTATCTCTTTCACTCCCCTGCAGGGTTCTGTGTCCATGAATCTCTTTTAGCCTTGAGGCGCTTTCTCACAGAAACCCTGGTTTGACTGCAGTAACTCACACATCTCTCAGACCGTTTCTTTATGAGAGGCAGAGACTAGAAAATAACTGTGGAACAATATTAAACCTTATAATTAATATATATATATATATATATTGCTAATCTGTAGTCCAGGACCCTATACATGTAGTGGGGGAGGGGTCTTATAGCCCTTCCCCTTCTATTAATACAACATAAGTATAATAGATTATTATAATACATACAATATTTGGTGCCGCCCCTATCATGACCCCAAGGTGACCCCCATCAGAAGACATAGGCAATAAATTGTGTGTGTGTGTAAAAATGATGCATATGTCTATGGTACAGTATATGTAGTCACCTGAGCTGAGCCATAGGGCAGACTAGTGGACATCTACCACCCCACTATTTGCCCACTTCTGATCTGAAATCACCATCACCCATTTTGCCCATGTCATTTTACCAGATGAATGGAGTTTTAACTGGTAATGTATCAATATTAATCTTAAACAATTAGCTATGACGTAGCGCAACATTGGATTTCACCCCCATCTCAAAATCGAATGGTGTTAACCATTTGGAAGTTTTTACAAAGTGCATCTCCTCCCACTTCGACCATGCAGTGCTGCTCACAAAAAAAAATGATTCCTGTCCTCATTATAAAATTATCAACTTTACCCAGTTTATCAAAAAATTACCATATACACTGATTGTTTAAAGAAAAACTACCAAAACTATTGTTGATGGTGAACCTGAATAATCAAAATAAAATCGAAGGTAAGCCCTAATCAGCAGGTAGGCTATAGCCAGATGAGTTAGGCTACTTTCCCGGTAAAACACAATTTTCAACAGCACATTTGTTAACAATAACCTATCAAATTACATTGGTTGTCACTCAACTAATAAAGCCTTATAATGCACAAGCCATTTCACAAGCATTTGAATGTTGAAGGTGCTACGCAGAATGTGCAAGATCAGGAATAGCCTACCTCTCGTTGGTCAGCTTGCTAAACGGTGTGTAGTTTGACTTGACTAGAGGTTGTTCGGCATAAAAAAAATTACTTGTAAATCAATGACTGTCAAGGCAGTTACATGTTTAGTTCGACATAGAAGGAGAGGACAGTTGGCACAAAATATGTATTTTCTGAAGGTATAAAGAAGGTTCATAACGTTGGAATCGATTTTTTGCCCATTGTGTGCTACATTTGGATCGGTTTGGGTTCCTGCGGACCGATACACTCATACAGTATCTTAAACATTTTAATTTGGGACCGATGTGTATTGGTGAATCAGGTCATCCATGATACAAGTCAGTATTCGATGTGCATCCATGTCTGAGGATGTCGGGAGATGATGTAGAAACCGTCCACTAGGGGCAACAGTTGTCTAGGGTGTTGTGGGTTGGGATGGCAGATGGGCACAATCATCTGCCTCAAGTTCAAATCCAGTGAAATAAATAGTTTTAGAGATTTTTTTTAAGCCTATCTCAAACAGTTAATGCCTAAACTTAACCGTACACACTTTGAAATTTGACGTTTGCATCAGCTTCGAAATTGTTCTTTTGAGAAACATGGATGAATGTCTAATTCTGAAGTGAGACCTTGAGAGCTAGTTGGATTGCTACATCTGTAATAATATCCTAATAATGTTCAACTATTATTATCTCAACCTCAATCTATCCAACAATGTCACCAACTCACCAAGCTTCTAAATCACACATGCGTCAAATCAGTGTCAGGACTGTTTATATGACACCTGTTATGTCATGTTGATAATACACTTAAGTATGCCTTCTGATGAATGATTCAAATTAAGTATTTAGGACATTTCTATAGCACACCAATTCAGTAATCTCATGATCTCCTTTCTTACAGAAGTTACACTGAGTATACAAAACATCCCTACCTTTTAGCCCTCAGAACACCTCAATTTGCCGGGGCATGGACTCTACAAGGTGTCGAAAGCTTTCCACAGGGATGCTGGCCCATGTTGACTCCAATGCTTCCCACAGTTGTGTCGTTGGCGGGATGTCTTTTGGGTGGTGGACCATTCTTGATACACACAGGAAACTGTTGAGCTTGAAAAACCCAGCAGCATTGCAGTTCTTGACACAAACCAATGAATCACAGGTTATCTCCCTCGTGGAGAGTAACATAACGGACGTGGAAAAAATATACGTAAGGACCCTGTTTACCACCCTGAGAAAGAAAGAGGAGTGGAAGAGAATTACTGCCTCTTTCAACGGCAATTCCGAGGAGCGAACCTTCAACCATTGAGCTTGCACTACGAGTGCATGAGAGCGAGTGCACACATTTTTTGAGAGTGAATAGTTTGTTGTAGAAAGATCAGTTTAATAGGCTAGAGTTTACTTCGTATAATAACTTTTTTGTTTCGGGTGTATTTACAGACAGCCTGTACAAGTCCGGAAAAATACATCAGGATCTGTATTTAATATGCTCTCTTCGGGGACAATGTGGACCATCCGGAGTTTCGATGCAAAAATTGTTTACTCACGGAAGGACTATAGAGAAGAAGTGGCTACTCTTACATGCTGACCAAACTGGGTGTGCGTCCGCGTGCACATTGATTTTGTTCACCCACACCAGTAGCAATCAGGACACGCAGGTTGAAATATAAAAACAAACTCTGAACCAATTATATTCACTTGGGGACAGGTCAAAAAGCATTACACATTTATGGCAATTTAGCTAGCTAGCTTGCTGTTGCTAGCTAATTTGTCCTGGGATATAAACATTGGGTTGTTATTTTTCCTGAAATGCACAAGGTCCACTACTCCGACAATTAATCCACATATAAAACAGTAAACCAAATTAATTTCTCATGATCTCTCCTCCTTCCTTCAGGCTTCTTTTTCTTCTTTGGACTTCTTTTTCTTCTTTTCTTCTTTATATGATGGTTGGCGACCAACAACCGACTGGAGTGCTGACCTCAGTTCATCTTTCAATCACTCACGTGGGTATATGCTCCTAAAAAACAATGAGGAGATGGGAGAGGCCGGACTTGCAGTGCGTTGAGCGTCACAAATAGAACCAATTTCTATTTTAGCACCTGGCCACGCAGACGCTCGCTGACGCACGCGAGCAGAGTGAGTGCAATGATTGAATAACATGTATGTGTACATTTATTTTGCAGCACACGTGACGTGAGTGGTGTGATCAGCATGTTAGCGAACAGATTAAGAACTTGCACAATCTACTGGGGAACGCACCTCTACTCTCCTTCTATACGTCACAGGCTGGATGCCGTTCATAACTCATTGACTGAATGGCCAATGTCTTCCAGGGACCCCTCCCCGAAGAAAATGGAACAGGACCGTCACTTCTGGTGGATTTAGTGGATGATCCTGTCACCATTTCTGCTGCCCAACCTTGGAAGCACGTCACCCACTGTCACCCTCCTGGCTTCGGAGGTTCCAGTGCCATCATCCCCTATCTGGACTCCTTCCCAGGGGGATTCTGCCTCAGACTCGGATCACAGGACCTTGAGAGTGTCTGACATGCCGGCTCCTCCGTCAGCCACAAGGCGCGACAACTGCCGGACCCTCTTTTGCCATCTCACCCGCTGTTACAATTGTCAGCTCCATGGTGAGAAACATCTTGGTTCCCGGGGCAAAAAGCCTTTTTGTCTTCCTTCTTTTCTGTCTTTCTCTGCAGTGACTGACTATAGATGACAGCCATGCACACCAACCCAATCTGTGTTCCCTTCTCAAGTCCGCTATAGAACAACTCTTTCAGTGGTTCCTCCGCACCCATCTCTACTATCCTGAACTCACCTTGGCAAGCCTAGTCATGACCTCCTCATCAGCAACCATAGAATGGCATAGAAGCTGACATGTAAGAATGAATAATAATTAATATTCAAAGATGGACACTTCTTCCCGTCTGCTTTTTAGTATGTCTGCCGGTCTGTCTTTTTGTGCAGTGACTGGAGATGTCATCAACACCAACCAAATCTATGTTCAATTCCCAAGTCTACTATAGAACGACTCCTCCTCCTCTAAACTAACCTGAACACACTCCTACTCCAGACAGCTTATTCAGAAATGACAGACTGGCATGATAGGTAATATTTGGTATGGTCTTCTATTCCCTGGATCTTTTGCCATGTTATGATAGTTTAATTAATGTTGATACACTTTTGTGAGCCTAATCTTTTCCTCACAGTTTTTCTCTGTTTTTGCAGCCACCAGAGATGGCAGCCACAAGCTGTAAATCTTTGTGTTCTGTTGTAACGAGAGCCCACGAAGGAACCACGGTTGTGGGTGATGGAGAACAGATATTCCCTAAGTCACACATTCCAGGCCAAGATTTAAAGTTCTGTTAGTGAAGGCACAAGCCATCATCACGAGAACAAACAAACTGCTCTTTTTATGACTGAGTTGCCCTGAGGGGGAACAGCAGACAGAAAAACATATGCCTTCAGCAAGTCCCCAGACCGTTTTGTGATCTGCATGTGTTACTGGGTAAACAACCAGCCAGGCTTTTGAGTACTGGGTATGTGTATCTCAAGAGGAGAGAAGTCAGGCACTTTGTTCTACTTTTTGTCACAAGATTAAATTGGCTGCAATAGCGCAATGGACAGTTAACTTCTTAGGGAGCGGCAGTAGAGGTGATGGTTTTGGAGAGACTGGCATGCCCAAAGTAAAATACCTGCCAATCAGGCCCAGAAAATAGGATATGCACATAATTAGTACTATTGGATAGGTAGCACTCTGAAGTTTCTAACACTGTTAAGATAATGTCTGTGAGTATAACAGAACTGATATAGAAAACCAGAGGAAAATCCATTCGGATTTGCAGTTTTTTTGTAGATGACCTTTATGTCCAAGCTGCCTATTGCATACAATGTTATGTAGGACTGAGACTGCACCACATAAGTTTTTCTTGCTTTTGAATACAAACAACTCCTTAAGCTTAGCTGATTCTTTGACAGTGGCATTGAGGATAAAAATAGCTCAATAAATATCTACAGCATTTCTGCTTCCCCGCTTTGCAAAACAAGTCACTTCTTTGCTGCTGACTGAAGCTGAAGTGTTACAGATTCTGCAATAGAAATGTAAAGGTAATTTACAATTGAGTTGATATGCAGGGTTTACCGTGAATGCAGTCTCCACTAAAGCGGAAACAATGCCTTTCAATTATAAAGCATGCTGTAAAGCTTAACTTCAGTGATGCGGATTGAAGAGAGTCCCTAATTTCCTCACCTTTGATAATGTTTTTATTTTTCTTTAAATATACATGCCATGCCTTGGCACAGTCACGCTCAAATTAGATATTTAGAATTTTTAAGTGTGAAAGTTGCGAGATAGCGGTGGAGAGGAAGAAGGAGAGAGAAAGAGATACAAACTTGTCCACTGTTTTTAGCGCCACCATGTGGCCAGCAGTACATACAGCAGGTGAACGCAGGTAGCTAGGAGTTCCATTACTGAAATCTGCATGCCAGCTTCAATGATAATTTCACTTGAAATAAAAATTATAATTCATCGCTGTTCTTGTCTGTGGATTTTAAACAACAGATGTTGGCAGTTATAAAAGGTAATTTGAGGAATTAAACATAATGATTTTTGGATACTGGTGAATGTCATGTCTCTCAAAAAAGCCACACAACACTTCAAGTTGAAAACAATAACATTTATAGATTTATAGGTTATACATTTCATGATATAATTGCGATATATTATTATTATTGGCAAAGATACTGTACTCCAATTGCATTTCTATACATAAATACAAAATGTGAGGTAGGGCCTCAATGATTGATGATTTTCAAAATAAATAATTAATTTCACATATATTATTTGTATATGCTAAATATCTTTTTATATCTGTCACAGAATTTAAAACATATATTTATATTATATATCTATTTTTTATTTTCAAATCAAAGGATGGCATGGGCTGTTGGAGGCACATATCTATATCCATAGGCAGCAGTCCCTCACATAGAACACACAGAAATAAATGACATTTAACCTATGCATTCATAGGTCCACAAAAAAGTGCCAAAAAAGACACAACATACATAACAATAGGAATATACCAGTACCATATGAGACAGACAATACGTCTTGAGTTACATACAATATTTTACTATTAGAGGACACCTATAAGGTCAATGGTTACCTGAAGATGTTTTGTAACATATTGGCAAACATCAAGGATCACTAGGTGGGATATGAATGGCAGTATCTCAATCTCCTAAACGCAAATAGCTAGTTTTTTGTATTTCTTTTGTATTTTTTCAGAAACCTAAGTTCTGATAAAAAAGTTGTTCTCCTTCTTTGGTTACTTACTGCCCAAAGTTGACCCACAGGTATAGCAATGGAAAGTTTATTATTTTGTATTGTTTTTTGTGAAGGAAAATACCGGGGTAAACTATAACCCTGGTTTGTCAGTGCTTTGAAGAACATAAAGCACGCTAAAGGAGACATGCAAGGGGGAGAGGGGGAGAAGGGAGGAAACAGAAGGGAGAAGGGAGAGAGCATACATGGACACAGAAGCACAGGAACACAAATAGCACAAGCTAGCTTTCTAACGTTTCATTTCCTGTTCAATACTGTTGAAAACAGAAAGCTAATCCCCATTTCCTCAAAGAAAGCATCAAATTGGCTACAGAAGGGCAGAGCTTTTCCAACCAGCGCTTACATTTACATTTGACCCACTTAGCAGACAATTTTATCCAGAGTGACTTACAGGAGCAATTCGGGTTAAGTGCCTTGCTTATAGGCACATCGACAGATTTTTTCACCTAGCTCGGGGATTCGAAGCAGCGACCTTTTGGTTACTGGCCCAACGCTCTTAACCGATAGGCTATCTGCCGCCCGTACATGAATTGTTAGTTGTTGGCCCTGCGCAAACGTTACAATCTGTCACAGCGCAAAAATGTTCTCTTTCTCTCTTCCTCTCTTTCTTTCTCTCTCTCTGTCATGGGAAGATAATGGTTAATGTGTATACAGGAGTGTACACAGTCGTGATGCACACAAGGATGCAGTCTGAGACATATTTTACTATTTAAAAATAAAGAAAAACCCTTGAATAAGTAGGTATCCAAACTTTTGACTTTTGACTGGTGTATATATATATATATATATATATATATATATATAGTTTGACAGTAACAAATATCATCTATGAAAATTAACCATAATGTCAGTACATACTGCATAATTACTAGGCAGTTTATTTTACTTGTATTGCCTATTTTATAAAAGCAAAAAAATTATATATATCATAATGTGCCATAGGTCAGAGTCTGATGAATACCAATGTTTCTCAGTCCGTCAATTTAATTTTTTTGTGCCTTTTTGTTTGTGGAGGATTTTCCTTTACCACTATACACAAAGATAGAAGAAAAAACAATCACACACACACGCATGCACAAACACACACACACCTCTATAGGGAGTAGTCCAGATGTAGTGGAGATGTCGAGAGCTTCAAGTTCCTCTGTCACTAAGGAATTAACATGGTCCACACACACCCACACAGTTGTGAAGAGGACACGACAACGCCTCTTCCCCATCAGGAGGCTGAAAAGATTTGTCATGGGCCCTCAGATCCTCAGTTGTCGCTTGGTACGGCAACTGCAAGGCGCCCGACCACAAGGTGCTACAGAGGGTGGTCAGTAGTGCCCAGTACATCACTGGAGCCGAGCTCTCTGCCATCCAGAACCACTACACCAGGCGGTGTCAGTGGAAGGATAAAAAAATTGTCAAAGACTCCACCCAAGCCATAGACTGTTCTCTCTGCTTCCGCACGGAAAGCGGTAACAGTGCACTGTTACGGTCTGGAATAAATCAAGTCTGGAATCAACAAGACTCTGAACAGCTTCTACCCCCGAGCCATAAGACTGATGAACAAGACTGCTAAATATCTCAATTAAATGGCTACCCGGACTACCTGCAGTGACTCTTTTTTGCACTAACTCTCTTGCACTGACTCTATGCACACCCACACACTCACACATACTTACACTGGCACCCCAACACACACAGACACACACACACACACACACTACATATGCACACATAACACACGCACACATGCATACAGTCACTACCTATATATACAAAGCTACCTCAATTACCTCGTACCCCTGCACATCGACTCGGTACTGGTACTCCCTGTACATAGCCATTTTACTTTTACTCGTTACTGTTATTCGTGTATTTATTCCTTGTCACTATTTCTATTACATTTTTTTATCTTTATCTTTAATTCTGCATTGTTGGAAAAGGACCCGTAAGTAAGCATTTCACTGTTAATCTACACCTGTTGTCTAGGAAGCATGTGACACATACAATTTGATTATATTTTTTTGTCATGTGCAGTCGAATATTGCCATTGCAATATTGTGACACAGTACACATTTTTCTTTTGGAATAGAGATCCCCTCAGAAAGAAAGGGTTCTGGAGTAATGGCTGTGCATGGGCAGGATGCAGAGGACAGACCATTCTCAGGTCAGGGGTTAGGGAGAGAGAGGGCAGGGTATAGTATGGGTGCCTGCCAGAGAAAGCGATGTTGGAAAAGAGGGCAGCCCCACTTTGCTATAGAGTCGAGGAGAAAGAAGAAGGGGGCAGGAGAGGTGGACAGTAAAACCAGAAATAAAAAGGATAGGATGTGTTGGCTTGCTTTTCTCGCACCCACATTGAATGGAAAGAGGAAGGAAAGGAGAGATGAAGTGAAGTGGAGAACAGGAAAAAAGAGAAGGAATAGGTGGAGGTGAGGGCAGTGTTAGGCCTGCACTCTCTCTCTTCCCCGGTGCCCCTGCTGAAGTGGTGGTGGTGGTAGTAGTGGAGGCTGCTACTGGTGGGTGCCCAGCTGGAAATCTTTGGGGGGCAGTTTGAGGCCCAGGGAGTTGGATCCATGGGGATCCATCATGTTCTTGTAGCGCTCCCCTCTGTGCTTCGCCAGGAAGGGACCCCAGTCGGGCTGAGGGGAGCACACCAGCTTCAGACGCTGTGGAGGGGAGCAGGGGGGGTCACACACTTGTTTTAAAATATAACATAATAGTATCAATCAAGTTGTGGAAGGTCAAGGGTAGAATTGGTTAGAATAGATTACAGTAGGACCGTCCTGAGAGATATGAAAATGTTGGGAAAGGCAGTTGTTCGTAACACTGAAATGTCTAACTTTGAAATTCACTTAAAAAACGCATCAAACCTTTATAGAAAATATTGATTGAACATACATTATATGTGCTTTATAATCATTTGCCAGATACTGTAAATCTCTTAAGGCTCTGATTTAGGCGATTTTGCTCAAACTTACTCTGTGAGTACAGCTGCAGATCCGCCACCAGTTATCAGAGGACCAGGGCTGATATTTCACGTTACTGCACATTAGAAAATGGATCTCTGACATCAAACACTTCTGTGTGGATGCCAAATTCCACCCAATCCCTTATTTAGTGCACTACTTTTAACAAGGGCCCATAGGGAGACAGGAAGGTCATAGTGAGTTCATAGTCACGATTGCAGAGGGATTGTGTGGATTGTTTGTTTATGTAACCTGTATGAGATGTGTGAGATGTGCAAAGAAATATTATTATACTACAGTAGAACCCCAAAGATACGGACCTCAGAGTTGTCAACAGACCAGGCAATACTAAACCGGGACGTGTATTAAATACCAAAAAACGAACTTCTGTATGCTACAGACAAAATGTAAATGTTGTTTACATCTGCTAAAAACACAAGTATTTACTGTCCCAAAAAAATGTCTTACCCCAGGACATTTAAATGGGTGACTATCCAGGAAAATAAAGAAAAAGAAGCAGATCTGCATAGATCTGAAGTGTATTTATGGGACATACAAACACGCTTACAGTACATGTGTGCATGTGTCTGGTATTGTGTCCCATACATACCTCCATGAAGCTGCCTGGGGCCAAGTGCATTTTAATGACAAACATGATTGGGATCCAGATGACAGAACACACCACCATCAGCCAGCCCATCACCATGGACCAGGGGGGGTAGGTGTAGTCCTCATAGGTCATCACCTCCCACTGGTACAGACTTAGCCCCAGGATACCCTGCAGGGAGAGAGAGAAGAAAAGGGAGAAGAGAGTAGGATTAGGACTAGAGAATAGAGTCAAGGAGGAGAGGAGGGGAGATGGAGAAGTGAATGAGGCGGAGGAGGACAGAAGAGAGTGAATTAGTGAGCTGAGGAAGTGGAGGAGGTGGAAGAAAGGATGATCAAAAACAGGAAGAAGAGGATTAAGAGATAAGGAAAGGAAGGATCAGGAGGGTAAGGGGCGAAGGAGGGAACAGGGAGAAGAGGAGAAAGAAGAGGAGGACAAGATTAGGCATGCACTCTGCATCACAGAGGTCCCCGGGGTAATTTGTAACCACCTATAGAGGGGGGGACTGGCTGGGGAGAGCAGTATGCTCGAGCTATAGGAGTGTCGTTTGTCAGTTACGCTCAGCTGTTACTGCAAGAGACATTCCAGCAAACTAGTACTGCCACTGCAACGCCTTCCAATGTGGTGAAACATACACTGAGTGCACAAAACATTAAGGACACCTGCTCTTTCCATGACATAGACTGACGTAAGCTATGATCCCTTATTGATGTCACTTGTTAAATCCACTTCAATCAGTGTAAATGAAGGGGAGGGGGGAGGGGACAGGTTAAAGAAGCCATTTTAAGCCTTGAGACAATTGAGACATCGATTGTGTATCTGTGCGATTCAGAGGGGAGAATGGGCAAGACACAATATTTAACTGCCTTTGAACAGGGTATGGTAGTAGGTGCTCGGCGCACCGGTTTGTGTCAAGAACGGCAACGCTGCTGGGTTTTTCACGCTCAACAGTTTCCTGTGTGTATCAAGAATGGTCCAGCACCCAAAGGACATCCAGCAAACTTGACACAACTGTGGGAAGCATTGGAGTCAACATGGGCCATCATCCCTTCTCTGGTACATTGACTTCAATACAAAACCTAGGAGGCTCCTCAGCCCCTTCCATAGACCTACATGGTAATGATGGCGACTTCCAGAGGACATCCTCCAACCAATCAAAGCTTTTGCAGTATGAACTAACTTGTTGTCCATCCAATCAAAGGATCAGAGAATGAACTTAGTACTACGCATGTGTGATTTAGAAGCTTGGTGAGTTGATGACATTGTTGGATAGATTGAGATTGAGATAGTAATAGTTGAGAATTTTTATGATATTATTAGGGACGTAGCAATTCCAACTACCTCTCACAGTCTCACGTCAGAATTAAACATTCCTCCATGTTTCTCAAACGTAAAAGTTTTATGTTGTTACAAACGTCAAAGTTCAAAGTGTTTAAAGTTAAGATTAGGCATTAACTCCAAAATCTTAAGGTTAGGCATTAACTCTGTGGGATAAGCTTAAAACAAAAACTGAATTCGAACTTGCAACCTTCGGAATCTGAGGCAGAGGCTTCTGCTCATCTGCCATCCATCCACAACGCCCTAGCAAAAGGTAACAGCGCTCACTGTTGCCCCTAGTGGCCGGTTTTCACGTTATCTCCCGACGTCCCCACCCATGGATGGACGTCGAATACTTACTTGTATCAGGGGTGACCTGGTTGAGCGATTCACCAACATGCATCGGCTCCGGTTCAAATGTTTAAGATATGAGTGCTGACAATTCGTATAAATTGTCAGTTCACCATTTTTTTTTTGCTGATATTATTTTCTTTACACCTTTCCGAAAATACCTCTCATCTTTTGTGACAACTGTCCTCTCCTTCAGTGTTGAACTAAGCATGTAGACAGTAATTAATCTACAAGTCCTTTTGCATGCCGAACAACCTCTAGGCGGCCTATTCCTGATCTTGCACATCTGCCAGTGTTTAGACCTTCAGCATTCTTTTTCTTGTGAAATGGCTTGTGCAATATAAGGCTTTATTAGTTGAGTGACAACAAATGTAATTTGATAGGTGATTGTTAACAAATGCGCTGTTGAAAATGGTGTTTTACCGGAATAAAAGTAGCCTAACTCATCTGGCTATAGCCTACCTGCTGATTATTGCTTACATTGGATTTTATTTTGATTGTTTAGTTTCACCATCAGAAATAGTTGTAGTAGTTGTGCTTTAAACAACCAGTGTTTAGATATACAGGGTCAAGTTGATCATTTCATAACGAGGACAGGAATCACTACATGGTCGAAGTGGGAGGAGAAGCACTCTAAAAATGTCGAAATGGTCTAAATCATTCAATTTTGAGACGGGGGTTATATCTAAAATGGTGCTACATATTCATTGGCTATGTCATAGCAAATTTTTAAGATCAATATTGATACATTACTAGCTCAAACTTTTAATCTGGTAAAATGACAAGCGGGAGATGGTGATTTCAGATCAAAAGTGGTCTGATAGTGGGGTGGTAGATGCCAACTAGTCTCCCTTATGGCTCAGCTCAGGTGACTACATACAGTGCGTTCGGAAAGTGTTCAGAACCCTTGACTTTTTCCATGTTACAGCCTTATTCTAAAATGGATTAAATTGTTTGTTTTTCCCTCATCAATCTACACAAAATACCCCATAATGACAAAGAAAAAACAGGTTTTTAGAAATGTTTGCAAATGTATGAAAAAGAAACTGAATTATTACATTTACGTCAGTATTCAGACCCTTTACTTATTACTTTGTTGAAGCACCTTTGGCAGCGATTACAGCCTTGAGTTTTCTTGGGTATGACGCTACAAGCTTGGCACACCTGTATTTGGGGACTTTCTCCCATTCTTGTCTGCAGATCCTCTCAAGCTCTGTCAGGTTGGATGGGAAGCATCGCTGCACTGCTATTTTCAGGTCTCTCCAGAGATGTTTCATCAAGTCCGGGCTCTGGCTGGGCCACTCAAGGACATTCAGACATTCAGCCACTCCTGCGTTGTCTTGGCTGTGTGCTAAGGGTTGTTGTCCTGTTGGAAGGTGAACCTTTGTCCCAGTCTCAGGGCTCTGGAGCAGGTTTTCATCAATGATCTCTCTGTACTTTGCTCTGTTCGTCTTTCACTCGATCCTGACGATTCCTAGTCCCTGCCGCTGAAAAACATCCCACAGCATGATGCTGCCACCACCATGCTTCACTGTAGGGATGGTGCCAGGTTTTCTCCAGACGTGATGCTTGGCATTCAGGCGAAAGATTTCAATCTTGGTTTCATCAGACCAGAGAATCTTGTTTCTCATGGTCTGAGAGTCCTTTAGGTGCCTTTTGGCAAACTCCAAGCGGGCTGTCATGTGCCTTTTCCTGAGGAGTGGCTTCTGTCTGTCGACTCTACCAAGAAGGCCTGATTGGTGGAGTGCTCCAGAGACGGTTGTCCTCCTGGAAGTGTCTCCCATCTCCACAGAGGAACTCTGGAGCTCTGTCAGAGTGACCATTGAGTTCTTGGTCACCTCCCTGACCAAGGCCCTTCTCCCCCGATTGCTCAGTTTGGCCGGGCGGACAGCTCTAGGAAGAGTCTTGGTTGTTCCAAACTTCTTCCATTTAAGAATAATGGAGGCCACTGTGTTCTTGGGGAACTTTCCTCAGATTTGTGCCTCGACACAATCCTGTCTTGAAGTTCTACGGACAATTCCTTGCTCTGACATACACTGGCAACGGTGGGACCTTATATAGACAGGTGTGTGCCTTTCCAAATCATGTCCAATCAATTAAATGTACTACAGGTGGACTCCAATCAAGTTGTAGAAACATCTCTGGAAACAGGATGCACCTGAACTCAATTTTCGAGTCTTATAGTTTAGGTTATGAATACTTATGTAACTTAGGTATTTATGTTTCTTATTTTAATTTTAATACATTTGCAAACATTTAAAAAAACCTGTTTTTACTTTGTCATTATGTGCTACTGTGTGTTGATTGATGAGGAAAACAATTAAATTTAATCCATTCTAGAATAAGGCTGTAACGTAAAAAAAGGTGGAAAAAGTCCAGGGGTCTGAAAACTTTCCAAATGCACTGTATACATCAGCTTTACACACACATAAACACAAAGTAAGCTCAGACAGATCCTGTTCAGAGAGGCCCAGCTCATGAACTCCATCAGCAGAAGATTTTAATTTAGAAAACAGAAAATGAATGTGTCAATGCAACAAATGTTAGTGCATTGAATCATATTGCATCAAACCGAATCAAACCCCATGGTGTTGAAGCATGCTGGTGGCAGCATCAGGCTGTGGGGATGTTTTTCATCGGCAGGGACTGGGAGACTGGTCAGAAGTGAAGGAATGATGGATGGCGCTAAATACAGGAAAATTCTTGAGGGAAACCTGTTTGTCTTCCAGAGATTTAAGCTGGGACGGAGGTTCACCTTCCAGCAGGACAATGACCCTAAGCATACTGCTAAAGCAACACTCGAGTGGTTTAAGGGGAAACATTTAAATGTCTTGGAATGGCCTAGTCAAAGCCCAGACCTCAATCCAATTGAGAATCTGTGGTTGAACTTAAAGATTGCTGTACATCAGCATAACCCATCCAACTTGAAGTAGCTGGAGCAGTTTTGCCTTGAAGAATGGGCAAAAATCCCAGTGGCTAGATGCGTCAAGCTTATAGAGACAAACCCCCAAGAGACTTGCAGCTGTAATTGCTGCATAAAGTGGCTCTACAAAGGTTTGACATTGGGGGGTGAATAATAATGCACGCTGAAGTTTTCACTTTTTTTGTCTTAATTATTGTTTGTTTCACAATATTTTGCATCTTCAAAGTGGTAGGCATGTTGTGTAAATCAAATGATACAACCCCCCCCAAAATACATTTTAATGCCAGGTTGTAAGGCAGCAAAATAGGAAAAATGCCAAGGGGGTGAATACTTTCGCAAGGCACTGTAAAAGGGAAGGATGCACATCCTTAGATATTATTCAAATCAGGAGACGGAGGAGGTACAGTTGAAGTTGGAAGTTTACATACACAGCCAAATACATTTAAACTCAGTTTTTCACAATTCCTGACATTTAATCCTAGTAAAAAGTCCCTGTCTTAGGTCAGTTAGGATCACCACTTTATTTTAAGAATGTGAAATGTTAGAATAATAGTAGAGAGAATGATTTATTTCAGCTTTCATTTCTTTCATCACATTCCCAGTGGGTCAGAAGTTTACATACACTCAATTAGTATTTGGTAGCATTGCCTTTAAATTGTTTAACTTGGATCAAATGTTTCGGGTAGCCTTCCACAAACTTCCCACAATAAGTTGGGTTAATTTTGGCCCATTCCTCCTGACAGAGCTGGTGTAACTGAGTCAGTTTTGTAGGCCTCCTTGCTCGCACACGCTTTTTCAGTTCTGCCCACAAGTTTTCTATAGGATTGAGGTCAGGGTTTGTGATGGCCACTCCAATACCTTGACTTTGTTGTCCTTAAGCCATTTTGCCACAACTTTGGAAGTATGCTTGAGGTCATTGTCCATTTGGAAGACCCATTTGGCGAGCAAGCTTTAACTTCCTGACTGATGTCTTGAGATGTTGCTTCAATATATCCACATACATTTCCTCCCTCATGATGCCATCTATTTTGTGAAGTGAACCAGTCCCTCCTGCAGCAAAGCATTCCCACAACATGATGCTGCCACCCCCGTGCTTCACGGCTGGGATGGTGTTCTTCGGCTTGCAACCCTCCCCCTTTTTCCTCCAAACATAACGATGGTCATAATTGCCAAACAGTTCTATTTGTGTTTCATCAGACCAAAAAGTACGATCTTTGTCCCCATGTGCAGTTTCAAACCGATGTCTGGCTTTTTTATGGCTGTTTTGGAGCAGTGACTTCTTCCTTGCTGAGAGGCCTTTCAGGTTATGTTACGATATAGGACTCGTTTTACTGTGGATATAGATACTTTTGTACCTGTTTCCTCCAGCATCTTCACAAGGTCCTTTGCTGTTGTTCTGAAATTGATTTGCACCTTTCACACCAAAGTACGTTCATCTCTAGGAGACAGAACGCTTCTCCTTCCTGAGCGGTATGATGGCTGTGTGGTCCAATGGTGTTTATACTTGCGTACTATTGTTTGTACAGATGAACGTGGTACCTTCAGGCATTTGGAAATTGCTCCCAAGGATGAACCAGACTTGTAGAGGTCTACATTTTTTTGGCTGATTTTCCAATGATGTCAAGCAAAGAGGCACTGAGTTTGAAGGTAGGCCTTGAAATACATCCACAGGTACACCTCCAATTGACTCAAATGATCAGAAGCTTCTAAAGCCATGACATCATTTTCTGGAATTTTCCAAGCTGTTTAAAGGCACAGTCAACTTAGAGTATGTAAACTTCTGACCCACTGGAATTTTGATACAGTGAATTATAAGTGAAATAATCTGTCTGTAAACAATTGTTGGAAAAATGACTTGTGTCATGCACAAAGTAGATGTCCTAACCGACTTGCCAAAACTATTGTTTGTTAACAAGAAATGTGTGGAGTGGTTGGAAAACAAGTTTTAATGACTCCAACCTAAGTGTATGTAAACCTCCGACTTCAACTGTATATTACATATTGTTTTCCTGGTTTTAGAACTTTATTTTTGTGTCACGTTAGTGTAATGTATTTACATTTGCATTGCTAATTTCAATAGCAAATAGCTAGCTACCAGAGTGCAGTTTTCTCCATCAGAATGACTAACGATAACAACATTATAGTGGATTTTTTGTTGACACATCAGATTCAAGCTTCTTGGAAAAAGATGCAACGATCATGTAATGGACAAAGGTCCGCGTATACAAACTGTGCAACACAACGAAAAGGTAATAAGAAACAGGGATGTTCTAAAGTAGCTTATCAACACTACTATATTTTCGGGCACGCAAGATTTGGCTTTTACTTAGAGGCACGATGAGAGGGAAAGTTCCACTAAAAAGGGCAACTGCAAGGAGCTTGCAGAGATGATTGCACGTTACGTTGCTTTATTTGCTGAGCATATGGACGTTTCTTCTGTCTGAATAAACTTCCATCGCATCATCCATTAAAAGTGAGATTACAACTCACTCGCAATTGTGCTTTCCACTTTCCTCCGGTATTTAATTAGCAAACATGATAACACATAACTCCCGACAGACACGAGCAAAATGTTGCAGCAGCCTAGTAAAAACAAGATGATTTTTCAGTAGGCTAATTTTTTAAAAGCAAGTGCATACATACAAGTGCACCTTGTCTATCTGTTCAGGGTAAACAAATTGGTAACGTTATGTATACTACGTTATAGTAAATGTTTTGATGTCAAGAGAAAATCTGAATGTGATAAAAAAAAACTTGGGCTGGCTAGGCTGCCTAGACCTTTTCAATACAACAGTATTAACTGGAATTAATTAATTAACACAATAGTGATGACACAGGCTGTGAGTACATTTTTAATTAGGCCTACAGTTGCATAGGCCTACACGATGCAAACAAGCATAAAGCAAGCTCAGCCCTGTGAGTTCTATTGTCCACCAGTTGTTGTCTCTGTGTGGCCCTATTAGTCTAGTCTAAATATAATTCATATGAACAAGGACAAGGTTCCTGCTGTTTGACAGGGTTTTAATCCTCCCCAGGGCCAGGAGTTTTTCCAGGAGTTTTTTTAAAACCATGTGACCTGATTAGAAAAACTGGACCCATCATAGCCCATATAAAACTTTAACAGTGATTCATCACTGTCATACCCTATAGGGTCAGGAGTTTTACCTTGGTTAGGTTACCAGATAAGTAAAAACTCTGGGCACCAGGGATTTTTTCCCCCTCATATCCTCATTCAATAACTTCTGTGATCCCTTCTCAACACTGTGTAATTAGCCCTCATGTTTGGATAAATACCATTGTAGAATGACTTTACTCCCTGCTTGGACTAACTCATTCTTAGCTCTTTTGTCTAAATGTGTTGTGTTATTGTTTTTTGTCTTCCCAGTCAAATCCTGTCCTGCGGATGAGTGGATGAGTTGAGCTCTTCTCCGACATGCATCCACGATGAGCCTGTCCTGCACTGAAGCCTCTGAACACCTCAACTCATGCCTCATACCCTCATTCAATCACTGCTGTGATCCCTTCCAAACACTGTTCAAGTAGCCCTCTCATTCCCATTCCCCATAATATTTTACTATATCTTTATTAAATGTTTTAGGTTAAAGTAATTAGTCTTTGATGATTTTTGAAACACGCTTTGTCGTCTCTGTGAAGTACGCGCCTATACCATGGGTCTCCCATCCTCAACTTTTCAAGTCACCAACCTTCACTACATCTGTTATGTCACAGTTATGACAACATTATGTAGGATATAGGAGTGGAGCATTTCAAATAGCACAAACAACCTTTGTTATAACGGTGAATAGTGAGGAAAACAATTTCGTTTCAGTTGGGGAAAACTATTTTCGCTTTGTTCCCTTTCTTGGAAAACACTCGCTGCTGCAAATTGATGTTGGCCCCTAAATTTGAAAAGGCTGCAGTGAAAAGGGAAACACTTTAGTAGGTGTGTTGTGTTTGTGTGTGTGTGTATGCACACATCTGTGTCTCTGTATCTGTGAGTGAGTGAGTGAGTGAGTGAGTGAGTGAGTGAGTGAGTGAGTGTGCGTGCTAGCGCGCCTGTGAATATCTAAACCCCATTCCGTATAGATCGGACACAAACACATACAGTCAGAATGGTTGGAGTCACAAAGGCCCAGCAGATTCTCCAGAAGCGGTTTGGTTGGAAGCCAATCATCATTTCAATGTCCTCGCAGAACCTCTGCAGGCCTAGGAAAAGGGGAATAAAGACAGAAAGAGGAGGAGGAGGAGGAGGAGGAGGAGGAAAAGAGGGAGAGTCAGTCAAATCGACTGCTCGATTGAGGAGTTGAGGGGAGTAGAGACACTCTGACACACAGAACCTCCATCCAAAATGGCACCCTACTCCCTATCTGTATAGGCCTCTGGTCAAAAGTAGTGCACTATATAGGGAATAGCGTGCCATTTGGGACGTGCCCAGAGAGTGAACCAGTTTCACCCAGAGCTCCAGACAAGAGAGCTCCACACAGGCCCCCTACAAGGCACATCCCTTCCCAGGGAGAACATGGGACATTTGTTATCCTCCAAAACAATGTGGCTTGACAATTGTCACAATTGTTGACAGTGTATTGACCGACAAACTTGGCGAGAGATGAGTCACAAGCCACACAATTGGAGAACAGTATGTACAGGTCCGCTTCAGACCTGATCATTGGTCCACTAGAATGATAACACAGACATCTAGTGGTCAGAATGAGAAGTGCTCGAGGCCCCAGTCAGAGAGGGATAAAGTTGCCCCTAGACACTGATCTAAGGTCAGTTTGGTGTTTTTACTCATAACAGATAGGACAAGGATTTAAGGCTTGAGATTAACCTAGATCTGTGCTTAAGGGCAACCTAGGCACCGGGTCTGGAGCCTCTTATAGCCCATTTATACTGAGACAAAACCTGTATTCTTTCTCTTTTTTTTTTTACAGTCTTATTTTATATGTGAAATGGATAGTGGGTAAAAACACTGTACATTTTCACCATAAAAAACCCAGCTCGAGACCTACTCATGAGTCCTGTTTTTTCATAGACCATATAACTAAAAAACAGGTATCAGGTCTGTGAGAATGGAGACGTGTTTATATGCAGATAAATACATAAAAGCTTATATTGTTTAACACCTCCCTCATTTGAATTGCAAACAGACACCATGGTTTAACAACCTAAGCACCACACACTATCAGTCCTGTTTCATTCTGTACATGTGTTTCTGTGTTTATGTTGTTTAGCCAAAGCGAAATGGCAATCAATATTAATGAATGGCTTAGAGGCTTTTCTGATTCTGACGTTGATAAAGTGAGGTAAGAGTTGAATGAATTTGCAGACTCAATGATCTGCATTTTTGCAATATTTTTCCTAATGTTTATTAAACAATATATATATAATAATATATGCCATTTAGCAGACTCTTTTATCTAAAGCGACATAGTCATGAGTACATCTATTTTTCGTATGGGTGGCCCCAGCAGGAATCAAACCACAGCACCATGGCGTTGCAAGTGCCATGCTATACCGACTGAGCCACACAGGACCACAGTTAGGATTTAGGGAGGGCAAGCTGACCGTAGATCTGCACCGAAGAGAAACTTCCACCGGAGCTACCAGAGAGCAAGTTTATTATGGTCAGGTAAACAAAAGGTCAAAAGTAATTTTCTTATAATTATTCCACTACTCACCATAGAAGTAGGATATTCCAATTAGCTCACAGATGGCAATGATGACCAGAGAGTAAGAGGCAGCATACGTGTCCACCAACTGGAGCATGTACATCCCGTTCTGTTAAACACACATGCACGCACAAATCATACACACACACACACACAACGTAAGCCAGTGATGCAGAGCCAGTGTATGGGGGGGTTGCTATTTGGGACGCATCATCAGTAATACAATGTGTGTATGTCGCTGCACATACAGTGCCTAGTCAAAGTTTACACACCCCTTGCAGTTCTCACCTTCTGCTGCCCTAAAATTAAATTCGATTTTTTTTAGCTACGCAACCTACTCCATATTTTCTAGAATTCTCCAAATGATAAAAAATCTTCTCAATTAATAATACATTTTTTTTTAAACATGTCTTGATTGCGTATGTCTTCACACCCCCTTGGTTATTGCTTTGGCAGCAATAACAACAGTGAATAATTTTGAATAAGATTGAACTAACTCTTAGGGCAACACACAGTGCATTCGGAAGTATTCAGACCCTTTGAATATTTCCATATTTTGTTACGTTACAGCCTTATTCTAAAATGGTTAAAAAATATATATTCTCATCAATCTACACACAATATCCCACAATGAAAAGCAAAAACACATTGAGCTCCTGTTTCCATTGATCATCATCGAGATGTTTCTACAACTTGATTTGAGTCCACCTGTGGTAAATGCAATTGATTGGACATTATTTGGAATTGCACACACCTGTCTATATAAGGTACCACAGTCGACAGTGCATGTCAGTGCAAAAACCTTGTCTGTAGAGCTCCGAGACAGGATTGTGTCGAGGCACAGATCTGGGGAAGGGTAGCAAAAAATTTCTGCAGCATTGAAGGTACCCAAGAACACAGTGGCCTGCATCATTCTTAAGTGGAAGAAGTTTGGAACTACCAAGACTTCCTAGAGCTGGCCGCCCAGCCAAACTGAGAAATCAGGGAAGAAAAGCCTTGGTCAGGGGAGGTGACCAAGAAGCCGATGTTCACTCTGACAGAGATCCAGAGTTCCTCTGTGAAGATGGGAGAACCTTCCAGAAAGACAACCATCTCTGTAGCACTCCACCAATTAGGCCTTTATGGTAGAGTTGCCAGACGGAAGCCACTCCTCAGTAAAATGCACATGACAGCCAGTGGAGGCTCCTGAGAGGAGGAAGGGGAGGACCGTCCTCCTCAGTGAATTTCATTTAAAAAAATGTAACGTTTAAAAATGTATCCTTTTTAGATAAAACTACACTAAATATAATCACGTCACCAAATAATTGATTAAAACACACTATTTTGCAAAGAAGGTCTACAGTAGCCTCAACAGCACTCTGTAAGGTAGCACCATGGTGTAGCTGGAGGACAGCTAGCTTCCATCCTCCTCTGGGTACATTGACTTAAAAACAAAACCTAGGAGGCTCATGGTTCTCATCCCCCTTTCCATAGACTTACACAGTAATCATGACAACGTCCGTAGGATATCCTCCAACCTATCAGAGCTCTTGCAGCATAAATTGACATGTTGTGCACCCAATCAAAGGATAATTAATCTAGTACTGAAAGCATAAGCTACAGCTAGCTAGCACTGCAGTGCATAAAATGTGATGAGTAGTTGACTCAAAGAGAGAAACAAAATAGTTGAACAATTTTTAGCAATTTAAAACTTCCTAAATGAAGGAGAAGCAAGAGAGAAATAGAGAGAGAGAGATTTAGATATTTTTTTCACTTTCAGTTTCACTTACTTAGCTAACAAATGCAGCTAACATTAGCTATTTTAGCCTACTGAAACACGCTGCTCAAACAGAGGGATGCTATGTTAGCTAGCTGGCTACGACTATCCAACACAACACTGGAACTCTTCCAAGTCAAGGTAAGCTTTTGGGTTTACTAATTTATTGCCACCAGGGGCCCGCCGGTGTAACTACTTACTGAAACATTACTGCATGATTGTAGCAGGTTTACTAACGCATTATTTATATTAGCTATGCTGACTATGACGTTACTTTAGCTAATATGGTGACATCCATGTAGGCTATGTGTGTTTTCTCCTGGTCACATACAGCTGATGTGTTGTTCATTGAAGTCCACAACCGAAGGGAAGAGGTGAAAGGTGGAGAGCGCATAACGTAGATGCGAGAAGGAATACAATGTGGCTGCTATGAAACTGAGGACTGTTTTTACACATGATCAGGGGTGTAATCATTCAGCTGATTCTGTTGAAAAAGGTTTCTTAAACAGAAGCAAACGGAACAAAACGGGGATAAACATAACTGAATTTGTCCAAAATAAACTCTTGTTTGCAACTGTTGGACTAAGGATCACACCCACTATCAGCTAGATGCAGGCAAGAGTGTGCAAGGCGGTATTGAATGTCACTGTCTGTCCATGTGTCACTGTCTGTCACATAAAATTCTTCTCTTGACCTGTGTGCAACTACGTTGCAAACTTTAATTCATAGGCTAGGTTGTAGAAACCTCATGATGGTTATAGGGAAAATTTGAGTATCATGTAGTAGCCTAAACCTATCACTGTTACATTTAACTGGGTGAATGGAATATGAATGACAGTCATCCAATATGCTGCAATAGAAATTAGGCCATGCTCATGAAAAAGAAATCGCCCTCCCTCATCTAAAACGGCACTGACTGCCACTGATGACAACCTACTTGGAGTTTGCCAAAAGGCACCTAAAGGACTCTCAGACCATGAGAAACAAGATTCTTTAGTCTGATGAAACCAAGATTGAACTCTGGCGTGTCACGTCTGGAGGAAACCTGGCACCATCCCTACAGTGAAGAATGTTGGAGGCAGTGGGGATGTTTTTCAGCGGCAGGGACTGGAAGACTAGTCAGGATTTTATCATTGATAAAAACCTGCTCCAGAGCGTTTAGGACCTTAGACTGGGCCGAAGGTTCACCTTCCAACAGGACAACGACCCTTAGCACACAGCCAAGACAATGCAGAAGTGGCTGAATGTCTGAATGTCCTTGAATGGCCCTGCCAGAGCCCGGACTTGAACCCTATCGAACATATCTGGAGAGACCTTAAAATAGCTGTGCAGCAACGCTCCCCATCCAACCTGACAGAGCTTGAGAGGATCTGCAGAGAAGAATGGGAGAAATTCCCCAAATACAGGTGTGCCTAGCTTGTAGCGTCTTACCCAAGAAGACTCAAGGCTGTAATCGCTGCCAAAGGTGCTTCAACAAAATACTGAGTAAAGGGTCTGAATACTTCTGTCAAATTTGAAAACATTTAAAAAAAAACTGTTTTTGCTTTGTCATGATGCGGTATTGTGTGTAGAGTGATGAGGGAAAAAAACGATTTAATCAATATTAGAATAAGGCTGTAACGTAACAAAATGTGGAAAAAGTAAAGGGATCTGAATACTTTCCGAATGCACTGTATATCCATTGTTTTTCTCAGAATTGCTCAAAGTCAATACATTCGGTTAGGAATCATTGATGGACAGCAATATACAAACTTTGTTGCCAAAGGTGCCTCCACCAAGTACTAACTCTGGGGTGTGAAGACATAAGCCATCAATAAATCTTTGTTTAAAATAAAATAATAATTAAGAAACAACTCATACTGTATGTTTCTTTCATTTTAAACATGTCGAGCAGGTTGTGTAGTTAAGTAGGGAAAAAAATCTAATATTATCCCTTTTTTTAAATGTAATTTTAAGGCAGCAAAATGTGAAAACTGTGCAAGGGGTGTGTAGACTTTCACTAGGCACTATAGATGCGTGTGCCCGCATACGTGCGTGCTCGACTGTGTGTGTGGTAACATGTATGTGCTTGTGCATGTGTGTGTGTTTGTGTGTGCGTGGTGCTCTGTACCTCTGTGACCATAGGGAATCCCAGGAAGAAGAAGCAGGCACAGCAGATGAGTGTGAACAGAGGCTTGTTCTTTCTCAGATACTGGGGGAACTCATCTGACACCGACGTCACTATGGTCTCAATGGTGGCAAACTGGGACATAAGAGAAAAGAGGGGAGACAGCAAAGAGAGGGAGGAAAGAAGAGATGGAGGAGAGGAGAGACCAGGCAAACGGGAAAGACAGTAGGGAGACAGCAGGGGAGGGAGGCGAGATGGAGGGAAGAAAAAAAGGGGAGGGCAGAGGAGCGATAGGGGAAAGAGAAATGAGAGAGAGGGCCGTTAAGAGAGGAAAGTCAAGGAAGAGGGGCGAGACCACAGTAAAAGTCAATGACAGTGAGGGAGAGAGAGTCATTACAATCACACAACAGATATCTATGGACAAAGGAAGCAGAGAGAGGAAAAAGATAGCAGAGATAGAGAATGAACACCTGCATAAAAGAGACACCGACGAGAGAGAGGGGAGCAGAAGAAAATGACAAGAGCGGCCGAGGGGCCAGAGGACAAGCGCAGAGAAGGATGAATACACAGATCGAGCAAAGAAAGAGATAGAGAGTGGAGCCCAATGGGACTGAGCTATCTGCCACTTGACTGCTTCTCTACATCCACCGGAGCTCCCCTCCAAAATTCTCATCAATACAGTATCCCCAGCCTCTTACCGCCAAGCGCTAACACGCACGCGCGCGCGCACACACACACACACGCGCGCAATACTATAAAGCCTCTTCCCTGCTCCAACAGACCCACAGCTGCCAAGGCAAACCATCATCATAATTTACTGTTGACTGTCATCTTAATAGATCACTTTTAATACACCCCGCCCCAACCGAAGGTTGTTTAGGGGTGTAAACCTCACAGATTGACTTCCCTCTGAATTTGTTTGACTTTGGTTTTTACCTCCAGTGTTTTCCATTGTCTTAAAGGGTCTTGAGAGACTTTAATGCTTTAAAGAAAAGGTCTCTGCGATCTTAAAATGTTAGCTCTGTAAAGACAGAGAGAGAGACAGCACAAGAGCTGATATTTCTTTGCTGCTTTACTCTGCCAATAGACACTGCAGATGCTAGCAACGGTTACCAAAATACTAAAATACTGTATCTAACAGACAGAAAAAAGGCTTCCTACTGAAATAGGGCCCAATGCACATTAAGTAATTAAATAGTGTGTAATTAAAATTGTGTGGTTTTGTCACGTGTGCTCCCTCTCCGGCCTCTAGGTTACCAGGCTGCTCGTTCTGGCGCACACCTGTCATCATCGTTACGCTCACCTGGACTCTATCACTTCCCTGATTACCTTCCCTATATATGTCACTCCCTTTGGTTCCTTCCCCAGGCGTTATTGTTTCTGTTCTGACTTTGTTTAATGTCGCTGTTTGTGGTTCTTGTTTTGTTCATATATTTATTAAATGTATTCACTCCCTGAACTTGCTTCCCGACTCTCAGCGCACATCGTTACAGGTTTCATTTGTGTTTGATTGGATGAGTGCAGTAAATACATAGGGCTACTCTTCTGCAGTTCCACGGAGGCCAAACAGCTTATTTCCATGAAGCCCTATGAGCTGTTCAGTGGCAGCGGAGTGCTGTGTAAAAAAAAAACACCACAATCACACACAAAGTGAAACCACATGTGCCACTGATCCCACCAATTAGAGCGTTCACACCCCACAGAGGCAGTTGTTGATGAGGGCAGAAGTGGATCTCTTCTACACTCATTCTTTCTCTCTCTACTCATCTCTCTGCTCTCCCTCTCCCTTCTCTTCACTCTCACCACCCCTCTCCACTGGTCATCTTGTTCTCTCTCTATATATTCCCCTTTCCATGTATATATAGCACATATGTAAATTGTTTCTCACCAATTCACAGCAAGTTTCACAATTCAGAGCAGCCACCCCCACCCCCATCACCCTCCTCCACCCCCATAACCAACCAACAATCCATTTTGTCTTCTATTGGTTTCAATTGACCGTGTTGGTGCCAGAGGGCCTGGATGTTGCTTTGTGGACCTTTGTGGCCCACGTAGAAATCAAACGTGGGAGAAGACTAACAAACACAACTACACACACAAGGCGCTATAAAATCCGCCATTGGGAGAATGCAGACGGAATCATGGAATCCAGACATTAAAACGGAATTCAACAATAATTTAAAAAAATCTTCAACTTAGGAGGAAATCAACTAAATGTATTGAACTTATTTGAAAATAAATTAATTTGCCCAAGATTATCATAAGCCATGAACAAAAAAGATCAGTGATTCGTATTTTCCTTCAACTTTCTGAAGAGGCAACGCTGGAATGCCCCTGTCTGTGTGTGCACGTTTATCTAACACTTTGTGTAGCCGTTAGCGATGATGCTAATAATAATAATCGTCTTCTGGGTAGATGGAAAGTCTTTCCCAAAAACCTTCTCAATTAAATGTTAACTACAAGGTAGTCAATGCCTACCTGGCAGAATGATATCATGATTATTTGTATCAATCCAGTGGCGATTTGTTTATCAAACTCTGCAATCACGTGGGCTACAGAAACACAGCTAACCAAACAAGCCTCTTGCTTTGCACACTTGTATCTACACCCCAAAATGAAAATTTCTTAGATTTATTCCAGACCTCAAAAGTGGTTGCCTGATGTGGTTGAAGCATTCTTTTGGATAAGAAAATGCAAATGTTGTTGCTTTTCTATGAATTTAGAGCGAAAACCTGAAAGAAATTAGGAAAAAAATGAAACCTTCAAAAACGAAACAGAGAAAACGTAATTTTGGGGGCAAAAAGAACAGAATTAGGCAACAAAATACAGCAGATTTGAAAGGGCCTTACACACACAAAAACACACACACACAGTGAGGGTTGGTTACCATGGTATCCAAGCCGAGGGTCAGCAGCATGAGGAAGAATATGATGGCCCAGAACGGAGAGAGTGGAAGTCTGGTCAGAGCCTCCGGGTACACCACGAATGCTATGCCTGGACCTGAGAGTGTTAAATCAGATTGATAATCAGAGGCAAAAATGACAATGAAGACTGAACAAAAGCAACAATCTGCTCTGACTTGGGTTGTGTGCGTATCGAAGAGTACTATTAATTGGCCAAGCCACTCTCTATCTCTGTAGATATCTTTCTATCTGTCTATGGTCATACACTATCTGATCCTACCAGACCTGGGTTTCAAATCAAATTAAATTGTATTTGTAACATTAGCCGAATACAACAGGTGTACAACCTTACAGTGAAATGCTTACTTACAAGCCCTTAACCAACAATTCAGTTTTAAGAAAAATAAGTGTTAAGTAAAAAATAGATAGGTAAAAAATTATTAACAATTAATTAAAGAGCAGCGATAAAATAACAGTCGCGAGGCTATACACAGGGTCAATGTACGGGGGTACAGATTTGTCGAGGGAATTAAGGTAATATGTACATGTAGGTAGAGTGACTATGCATAGATAATTAACAGAGAGTAGCAGCAGCATAAAAGAGGGGGACAATGCAAATAGTCTGGGTAGCCATTTGATTAGCTGTTCAGGAGTCTTATGTCTTGGGGGTAGAAGCTGTTAAGAAGCCTTTTGGGACCTAGACTTGGCGCTCCGGTATCGCTTGCCATGCAGTAGCAGAGAGAACAGGGTGGCTGGAGTCTTTGACCATTTTTATGGCCTTCCTCCTGGTATAGAGGTCCTGGATGGAAGGACGCTTGGCCCCAGTGATGTACTGGGCCATACGCACTACCCTCTGTAGTGTCTTGCGGTAGGAGGCCGAGCAGTTGCAATACCAGGCAGTGATGCAACCAGTCAGGATGCTCTCGATGGTGCAGCTGTAGAATTTTTGAGGATCTGAGGACCCATGGCAAATCTTTTCAGTCTCCTGAGGGGTAATACGCTTTGTCGTGCCCTCTTCACGACTAAATTGGTGTGTTTGGACCATGATAGTTTGTTGGTGATGTGGACACCAAGGAACTTAAAGCTCTCAACCTGCTCCACTACAGTCCTGTCGATGAGAATGAGGGCATGCTTGGTCCTCCTTTTCCTGTAGTCCACAATCATCGTCTTTGTCTTGATCACGTTGAGGGAGAGGTTGCTATCCTGGCACCACAAGGCCATGTATCTGACCTCCTCCCTATAGGCTGTCTCATCGTTGTCGGTGATCAGGGCTACCACTGTTGTGTCATCGGCAAACTTAATAATGGTGTTGGAGTCGAACCTGGCCATGCAGTCATGAGTGAACAGGGAGTACAGGCAGGGACTGAGCACGCAGCCCTGAGGGGTTCCCGTGTTGACGATCAGCGTGGCAGATGTGTTGTTACCTACCCTTAGCACCTGGGGGTGGCCCGTCAGGAAGTCCAGGATCCAGTTGCAGATGGAGGTGTTTAGTCCTAGGGTTCTAAGCTTAGGGATGAGCTTTGAGGGCACTATGGTGTTGAATGATGAGCTGTAGTTAATGAATAGCATTCTCACGTAGGTGATCCTTTTGTCCAGGTGGGAAAGGGCAATGTGGAGTGCAATAGAGATTGCATCATCTGTGGATCTGTTGAGGCGGTATGCAAATTGGAGTGGGTCTAGGGTTTCTGGGATAATGGTGTTGATGTGAGCCAAGACCAGCCTTTCAAAGCACTTCATGGCTACAGACGTGAGTGCTATGGGTCAGTAGTCATTTAGGCAGGTTACCTTAGTGTTCTTGGGCACAGGGACTATAGTGGTCTGCTTGAAAAATGTTGGTATTACAGACTCAGTTAGGGACAGGTTGAAAATGTCAGTGAAGACACTTACCAGTTGGTCAGCGCATGCTCGGAGTACACGTCCTGGTAATCCTTCTGACCCTGCGGCCTTGTGAATGTTGACCTGTTTAAAGGTCTTACTCACATCGGCTACAGAGAGCGTGATGACACAGTCGTCCGGAACAGCTGATGCTCTCATGCATGTTTCAGCGTTGCTTGCCTCGAAGCGAGCATAGAAGTAATTTAGCTTGTCTGGTATGCTCGTGTCACCGGGAAGCTCACGGCTGTTCTTCCCGTTGATGTCTGTAATAGTTTGCAAGCCCCACCGGTGTGGTACGATTCAATCCTAATGCTGTATTGATGCTTTGCATGTTTGATGTTTTGTCGGAGGGCATAGCGGGATTTCTTGTAAGCGTCCGGGTTAGAGTCCCGTTCCTTGAAAGCGGCGGCTCTACCCTTTAGCTCAGTGCGGATGTTGCCTGTAATACATGGCTTCTGGTTGGGGTCTGTACGTACAGTCACTGTGGGGACGACGTCATCGATGCGCTTATTGATGAAGCCAGTGACTGATGTGGTGTACTCCTCAATGCCATCGGAAGAATCCCGGAACATAATCCAGTCTGTGCTAGCAAAACAGTCCTGTAGTTTAGCATCTGCATCATCTGGAGCTGGAGCTAGGAGAGAGTGGTGGATGTGGCAGCTCATTGAATGCGGTCTTAGTGCCAGCATCGGTTTGTGGTGGTAAATAGACAGCTACAAAAATATAGATGAAAACTCTCTTGGTAAATAGTGTGGTCTACAGCTTATCATGAGATACTCTACCTCAGGCGATACAAATCTTGAGACTTCCTTAATATTAGATTTTGTGCACCAGCAACGACATGGACAACAAATATACACAGACCGCCACACCTTGTCTTAGCGGAGGCGGCTGTTCTATCTTGCTGATTCAGCGTAAACTCCGACCAGCTGTATGTTGTCCATGTCGTTGTTCAGCCATGACTCGGTGAAACATAAGATATTACAGTTTTTAATGTCCCGTTGGTAGGATATTCGTGATCATAGCTCGTCTATTTTTCTTATCCAATAATTGTACGTTGGCTAATAGGACTGATGGTAGAGGCAGATTACCCACTCGCTGTCGGATCCTTACAAGGCACCCCCGACCTACGTCCCCAATATCTCTGTCTCTTTCTCATGCGAATCATGGAGATTTGGGCCTTGTCAGGTATCTGAAGTAAATCCTTTGTGTCCGACTCGTTAAAGAAAAAACGTCTTTGTCCAGTACGAGGTGAGTAATCGCTGTCCTGATATCTAGAAGCTCTTTTTGGTCATAAGAGATGGTAGCAGAAACATTATGCACAAAATAAGTTACAAATAACGTGAAAAAAACACACACAATAGCACAATTGGTTAGGAGACCGTAAAATGGCAGCCATCTCCTCCGGCGCAAAATCAATTCAAATACTTTATCTGTATTTAGATTTTTCAAGGATTTGACCTATATAAATGTGTAATTTACCTTCATCTGCCACCTTCTCAATGGGCACCTTCAGTTCATGGGCCATGAATCCAATGACGGAGAAGATGACGAACCCAGCGAATATACTGGTGGCACTGTTAACTATGCACACTATGATGGTGTCCCTAAACAAGAGGAGAGAGACGAGAGAAAGGGATGTAAATGTTACAGGGCTGTAACACATACAGTATTGGAGAACTTGGAATGTTTTTGCAGTATTATCACACACAAGTGAGTGACTATGTGTTGGTAATTGTTACTATGTGTCAAAATGTCAAAACATTTTAATAACATAACCTAAGGACGTTCTAAGTGTTTTACGGAGTTGATACCTGGTTTTGTTAAAATAATGTATTCTTTTACATATCTATCGATCATTGTCATGTGTGGTATTGAATAAATGAATGAATAAATAAATGAACTATCTTCTGTGCAGTCTTATCCAAATGCATACAATTTGTGGAGCGGTTCAACAGTTCCCTCTAGTGAGAATACTATGGCCTCACCAAGGGAGAGAGTATACTGTGCCAGCTTTACTTCTTGTTTATATGTTGTGGTATTGTCACGGTACTCAGTATCACAACACTCAAATTATCATGGCAAGAAACAAAACATGAAGCAGACAGATTTTCATGATGACAATCGTATGTTGGAAATAAACAAA
Organism: Brachymystax lenok tsinlingensis; assembly: GCA_030435695.1. Lineage (NCBI taxonomy): Eukaryota > Metazoa > Chordata > Actinopteri > Salmoniformes > Salmonidae > Brachymystax > Brachymystax lenok. Next base: position 5,493,174 of record CM059800.1, read on the forward strand.
CAGGTAGCAAAGTGCATACCTCGCCCACCTCAGGATTCCCCCTTTTCCAGCCATTATTTCCCTGTTTTTGTGAGGTGTCAATTCACTTGTCACAGAATTGTTGCTGGATAGATTTATTTCAAAAGAAAATCAATGTACATTTCAACTCTTGCTTGTACAATCGTTGATTTTACAATCGTGCAAACGTCTGTTCTGACCACTCAAACTAGTTTCAAGTAAGGTGTCATATGTAAGGGCTAGACATGGTATAGACCTTCCAATGAAATGCTTATTTGCAGGTTCCTTCTCGACAATGCAACAACAATAAGAAATAATAAAATATAAGGATACAAACATCATTTTAGCATTAGTATAATACAGGAAGGCACAATTAATAGTCACATATTTAAACGTTTTTGGGGGAAGGGGGATTGGGGGAAAGGGATTCAATTGCGCAATATTTAGCGATCATAATAAGAGTCTGGTAGCAGCAGTTGTGATGTTTGTGTAGTGTGTGTGGACATGTTAATCTATAATTGTGAGGACCAGAAGTCCACACTAGAATAGTAAAAGAACAACAACGAGGGGTATGTGTGGATGAGTGTTTGAGTATGTGTGGATGAGTGTTTATCTGTGTGGGTGTGTGCGGAGAGTCAGCGCAGGTGGTCGGTCCAGTTCAAGTGTTCAAGAGTCTTGTTCAACAGGCTTGTAAATAGAAACGGTCTCTGAGCTTGTTGGTATCAGACCTCATGCTCCAATACCGTCTCCCTGACAGTAAGGGAGTCAACAGCTCATGGCTGGGGTGTGTGGGATCCTTGATGATGCTCAAATAAAATTGCATTTGTCACATGCTTCGTAAAAAACAGGTGTAGACTTACAGGGTCCTTTTCCAACCATGCAGAATTAAAGATAAATACAGAGTGAACAAGGAATAACAATAACGAGTAAAAAGTATTCACACCCCTTGACTTATTCCACATTTTGTTGTGTTACAGCCTGAATTTAAAATTGATTAAATAAAGATTTTTTTGGCACTGGCCTACACACAATACCCCATAATACCCCATGTCAAAGTGGAATTATGTTTTCCAAAATGTTGAGAGTTATAAAAAATGAAAAGCTGAAATGTCTTGAGTCAATAAGGATTCAACCCCTTTGTTATAGCCAGCCTACATAAGTTCAGGACTAAAAAGGTGCTTAACAAGTAACGTAATAAGTTGCATGAACAGTCTTTGTGCAAGTGGTTAACATGATTTTTGAATGACTTCCTCATGTCTTTACCCCACCACACATACAATTATCTGTTAGGTCCCTCAGTCGAGCAGTGAATTTCAAACACAGATTCAACCACAAAGACCAGGGAGGTTTTCCAATGCATCGCAAGAAAGGCATCTATTGGTAGATTGGTTTAAAAAAAAAAGTGCAGACATTGAACATCCCATTGAGGATGGTGAAGTTCTTAGTTACACTATCAATACACCCAGTCACTACAAAGATACAAATGTCCTTCCTGACTCAGTTGCTGGAGAGGAAGAAACACGATCAGGTTTTGGTGACTTTAAAACAGTTACAGAGTTTAATGGCTGTGATAGGAGAAAACTGAGGATGGATCAACAACATTAGGCTCGGGCTCCCGAGTGACGCAGCGGTCTAAGGCACTGCATCTCAGTGCTAGAGGCGTCACTACAGACACCCTAGTTTGAATCCAGGTTATATCACAACCGGCCATGATATGAAGTCCCATAGGGCGGTGCACAATTGGCTCAGCGTTGTTTGGCCGGTGTAGGCCGTCATTGTTTGTTCATAACTGACTTGCCTAGTTAAATAAAAATATATACAAAAAAAATGTGTAGTCACTATTGACAGAGTGAAAAGAAGGAAGCCTGTACAGAATGAAACCATTCCAAAGCATGCATCCTATTTGCAACAAGGCACTAAAGTAATACTGCAAAAGAAATTGTAAAACAATTAACTTTTTGTCCTGAATACAAAGTGTTTTGTTTGGGGCAAATCCAATACAATACAACACATTACTGAGTACCACTCTCCATATTTTCAAACATATTGGTGGCTGCATCATGTTACGGGTATGCTTGTAATCGTTAAGGACTTGGGAGTTTTTCAGGTTAAAAAATAGACGGAAATGGATTGGAGCTAAGCACAGGCAAAATCCTAGAGGAAATCTGATTCAGTCTGCTTTCCACCAGACACTGGGAGATGAATTCACCTTTCATGCATCCTTGTTTGCAATAATCTACACTGGAGTTGCTTACCAAGAAGACAGTGAATGTTCCTGAGTGGCCGAGTTACAGTTTTCACTGAAAGCTACATGAAAATCCATGGCAAGACCTGAAAATGGTTGTCTTGCAATGACGAACAACCAATTTGACAAAGCTTGAAGAATTTAGAAAAAGATTGGAGTGCATTTCAGATTCCGTCATCTGTGGATCTGTTGATGTGGTATGCAAATTGGAGTGTCTGTGATGATGGCGCTGATGTGAGCCAAGACCAGGCTTTCAAAGCATTACATGACTGTAGATGTGAGTGCTACAGAGCGAGTCATTTAGGCAGGTTACCTTGGCATTCTTGAGCACTTTGAATCCAATCAGGAAGCCTTTTGTGGCTAGCTCATCCAGTTCTATTGACTATTGTGTCACCATGGATACTCCGGCTGTTTTCAAAATCTCGTAAAGAGCTTGGACTGTTACATATAAAGGTTCGAAGCCTGATGTCAAAACTGGATTTTCTGGATGTCTGCGTGCATGACACTAGCCCAGATGTTCTGGTTATCTCAGAGACCTGGCTGAATGATTCAATAATGGATAAGGATGTTGCCATTGCGGACCACAACATTTTCAGATGTGATAGACTGAAAAAGTGGCCAAGGGTGGCTATTTATGTAAGATCTTCTCTTATGGCATCATGCTTTTAGCATCTCTGTCCACAAAATGTGTGAGCTGTTGGTTATAAAGCGGCCATAAGCCAAAATATGCATATTTTTTTTGCTGTGGTCAATTGCCCCGGCAGAGGCTGTTGGTATTATTTTTGATTATCTAAAACCCTTTCTGGTATCTGAACTGGTTGTGTTAGATCTAAATCTTGATTAGCTTACACATGCCTCAGATCAGTTTATGAATATCTGTCTTGAGTTCAACTTGACTCAGCTGATAATGAAACCCACTTGGATTAATATAAAAAGCCAAGCAAACCTTATCCTGACTAACCGTACCCATAAGTATTTGGCTAGTGGGGTTTTTGCAAATGATATCAGCGACCACTGCCCTATTGCTTGCATTAGAGCAGGTATTCCCAATGCCGTCGGGGCTACGCCAAATAAAAATAGTGATTCACTTTTTGTAAAAATATTTTTACACATTTTGTTTAAAAAAATATATATTTTTTTTCTTCTTCACATTTTCAAACAGTCCATTTCAATTTTCCAACTGGGTTATACATTTGGGTGAGATTTCTTCTCACCTGCGTATGCTTGTTTCACTGCCAAAAATTAAATTAAACCATGTAGTGTTCAGCTAAATAACAACACAATGTCAAATACAGGTAGTCTAGTCAAATAACTAACATCCAATCACATTAACCATTACTCTCTCGTGGGAATTCCACTAACGGTCCGTATGTAGCCAAACGTAGCTGCTGCTCATGTTGGTATCTGTACAGACGGCGCAAAAGACAAGACAGGCAGACATAGTGGAGTGGTAACGCGCGTGCAAGCAGTTGCTCCCGACACCACTTTGGTACACTGCAGCATCTACCGAGAGGCTCTTGCTGCCAAGGGAATGCCTGACAGCTTGAAAGATGTTTTGGACACTACAGTGAAAATGTTTAACTTTGTTAACGCAAGGCCCCTGAACTCTCGTGTATTTTCTGCACTATGCAATGATATGGGGAGCGAACATACAGAAGTGGGCTGATTATCAAGGGGCAAAGTATTGACACGTTTTTTATTGAGAGACGAGCTTAAAGTTTCCTTTACTGACCATAATTTTCACTTGTCTGACCGCTTGCATGATGACTAGTTTCTCACACGACTGGCCTATCTTGGTGATGTTTTTTATTGCCTGAATGATCTAAATCTATGATTACAGGGACTCTCTGCAACTATATTCAATATGCGGGACAAAATTGAGGCTATGATTAAGAAGTTGGAGCTCTTCTCTGTCTGCATTAACAAGGACAACACACAGGTCTTTCTATCATTGTATAATGTTTTTGTGTGCAAATGAATGTGATATAGCGAAGCACCTGAGTGAGTTGGGTGCGCAGTTACGCAGGTACTTTCCCGAAATGACACAAACAACTGGATTCATTATCCCTTTCTTACCCTGCCTCCAGTCCACATACCGATATCTGAAAAAGAGAGCCTCATCGAAATTGCAACAAGCGGTTTTGTGAAAATCGAATTTAATCAGAAGCCACTGACAGAGTATCCTGCCTGGGCAAATCGTGCTGTTAAGACACTGATGCCCTTTGCAACCACTTACCTATGTAAGAGTGGATTCTCGGAAAGGAGTGGATTCTCGGGAAAATGATTTAAGACTGAGACTCTATCCAATACAACCCAACATTGCAGAGTTATGTGCATCCTTTCAAGCACACGCTTCTCATTGACCTGTGGTGAGTTATTCACAATTTTCACTGAACAAATAAGGTTTTAAATGTAAGATGGTTAAATAAAGAGCAAAATTATTGATTATTATTATATTATTATTTGTTCCCTGGTCCTATAAGAGTTCTTTGTCACTTCCCATGAGCCGGGTTGTGTCAAAAACTCACACTCATTCTTATGTTGAATAAATGTATAGTGTGTGTGTGTGGCAGGCTTACAATGATGGCAAAAAAACTATATTTGAGAGTGTGCTGACCCTGGTGCTAGAGGGGGTACAGGGCTGGATGTTGAATGTTTGAAGGGGTACGGGACTATACAAAGTTTGGGAACCACTGCATTAGATATACCAAATTGAACAACTCAATTGAACAACTTTTTTTTTTAAATCTCACTCTAGTTGTTTGTTCATGATCTACAGTATATTATTCAGAGCTTTTTTCTACTAGTTGCATACGAGATCCTGTTGTGACACTTAAATTTTTCTCATCCATTTTTAGCTCTCTGGCTGATAAACATGCCCCTTTCAAGCGACTCAGAGTCAAAAAGCAAACTAACCCATGGTACTCTCCTGTACTCTCAGACCTCCTCTTGATAAGAAATCAAGCCTGGGCCAAGGCTAGACAAACTGGCTCGCTAGCTGATTGGCAGCTACTTAGGCAATTGAGAAATAGGTGCACTGCCTCGGTTAAACAGGCCAGATCAAACTACTTCCTTAGCACTATGACAGACTCTGTTAGTGATCCCTCTAAATCCTGGAAAACTGTTAATTCACTGATGCGGGGTAATACCTCTACTTCCCTGCCTAAGCAAGTAGGGCGGCAGGTAGCCTAGTGGTTAGAGTGTTGGACATGTAACCGAAAGGTTGCACTATTGAATCCCCGAGCTGACAAGGTAAAAATCTGTCGTTCTGCCACTGTTCCTAGGCCGTCATTGAAAATAAGATTTTGTTCTTAACTGACTTGCCTAGTTAAATAAAGGTAAAATAAAAGTTTTAGACTCAACATTACTGTTGAGTTTTGTGATGCTTCTAATCAGCATTTTATCTCAGCTGGTTTCCTATTTGAAAGAAATTATGGTCATACTGGTCTTGGCCAGTCAGTTGACTGTTCCTCCCACTCTTGGCCAGTCAGTTGGCTGTTCCTCCCACATACAGCCTCCAGTTGCCTCAATGGGTATCAGTCAACCTCAAGTGACTTAGGAAATGGTCGTGGACGGAGCAATTCCGGTACCAGGCCGCGATGCAACCGGTCAGGACACTCTCGATGGTGCAGCGGTCGTATTTGGAGAGGACCTGGGGTGGCATGTCAAATTTCTTCAGATGCCTTAGGAAGTAGAGACTCTGTTGCACCCTCTTGATAAGAGTGGGGGTGTTGGCCCATGTAAAGTCATTGGTGATGTGGACGCTGAGGAACTTAAAACTGGCTGACTTGTCATTGTTGGTTATCAAGCCTACAACAAAGATAGAAAGACATGGATATCACTCCTTTGGCTGTGAGCTATTTCCGTCCCAAAGGCCTCAGTTCCACTGGCGAAAGAGAGAGACTGAGACCACCAACCTCTAACAACTCATCCCATCCTGACGGAGTCAACACACAAGTCATTTTCCTGTTACATTGTTCCTATTCTATGAAAGTGGCTTGGTGTGTGTAACATGGGTAGAAGTTATTGAGTAGCTGTTAGACAGCAGGAAAATTGTGTGTCCATGATGCCTCTCGGTGGGATTCCCTCAGTGGTTGGAGGATGGAGGTCTCAGTCTCTCTCTCTCTCTCCCCAGTGGAGCTGAGACCAGCAGGCCAAAAATAGAGCACAGCTGAAGGAGTGATATCCACGTCTTACTCGCTTTGTTCTCAGTCCAGGAAAGTAAAGTCTATTATAGTTGATTTAGTTCTTTCTCTGATCCTCCGGGATGTATTGGCGAACTCAATCCGTCGGTCTTGAATGAGCAACAGTGCGCGCCGCAGAGGCCTCTCGGGTGATTCTTCTATCTGAGTAGGATAAGGCTTCCTCAATCTGTGCTTTGGTTTCCACGGAGATGGAATCATTCATCCAACGGGCGTGGCCTCGCTTTGCGGAACTTGATCTCCTGGTATTTGTAAGTCCTGTACTTTTATGGAAATACTCACAGACGGCAGGCTCTGATGGCCGGACAGTGTCATGGGGACCGCCCCGTTGATTCTAATGATTTGAAGAAAGTGGCATTGTAGATGGTGCCGTACAGGATGGCCACCGTTTTGCAAGCTCCGACCCAACTTTGCTATTTTGTGATTATTTAGTAATTTATTTGTACTTTATTTTCAAGAAATGTGCCCGCTGCTACTCTGTTTATCTTATATCCTGTTGCCTAGTCACCTTACGCCATTACATATCTCCCTCCATCACTCCAGTATCCCTGCACATTGTAAATATGGTATTGGAACTGACCCTGTATATAGTATGCATACTTACTTTTTGTGTTATGGACTAGTCCACATTCGGATGCAAACTGGTAGCCTAGCCCCCTGGCGATTCCTGGTTGATGAAACTCTATAATTTCATAGTTGTGAAAGCATGTGTTGGTGGAGCTTCGCATATTTCCCTCTCAATTGATAAGACTATCTTGTTCTCAAAAGTCTTGTGAATGTATGTACTGTTGTATTTTCTGAGTTGAGTACGGAAGTTCATTTATATTGACCTGTGGATTCTCACCTCAATAACTGTGCTGTATCCCATTATACCCTGCCTCTATATTGTATCTGTTAACTACTTAAATTTCCAACTTACTTAGTCTAGTAAATAAAACATTCAATTAATTATTTGTGGCATTGAGTTCATTTACAAGCGATTGGGTTCTTGAAGTTTCCAAGCTCGATGACTGTTCAGAATGAGAACATAGTAAATTGACTGTTGATTAAGACTATTGTTAATTTTGGATTAATTGTATAACGTTTAATGATACCTACTGATAGAGTTAATTCAAGGGGTCTCTCTATATCAAAGCCCTTAATGGTGCCCCTGTTAGATAATTTGTATAGGATAACCAAATGAATGTAATAAATTAGATCAATTCATCAGGAAATTATTTCATGAACATTTAACTAGACACTCTAATGTACTTGTCCTCTTGCTCAGTTGTGTACTCCCACTCCTCTTTCTATTCTGGTGAGAGCCAGTTTGCTCTGTTATGTGAAAGGAGTAGTACACAGAGAAATGTACAAGATCTTCAGTTCCTTGGCAATTTCTCACATGGAATAGCCTTCATTTCTCATAACAGGAATAGACTGACGAGTTTCAGAAGAAAGTAGTGATGCACCGATATGACATTTTTGGCCGTTACCGATATCCAATATTTTCCTTGCCAAAAAGAAAAAACCTGATACCGATAACCGATATTTAACATTTTTGCGGCCTTTTAAGCATTCTAGTACAGCTAAATAGTTAACACATGGACACAGCGGTCGAAGGCACTGCATCTCAGTGCAAGAGGCGTCCCTACAGTCCCTGGTTCGAATCCAGGCTGTATCACATCCGGCCGTGATTGGGAGTCCCATAGGGCGGCGCACAATTGGCCCAGCGTCGTCTGGGTTTGGCCGTCATTGTAAATAAGAATTTGTTCTTAACTGACTTATCTAGTTAAATAAAGGTTACACACACACACACACACACACGCTACAAAAGGAAGCACAGCCGAGAGCTGCCCACTACTTCTATACTTGCTTTGAGGTAAATAACACTGAAACAGGCATGAGAGCACCAGCTGTACCGGAAGACTGTGTGATCACGGTCTCCGCAGCCGATGTGAGTAAGACCTTTAGACAGATCAACATTCACAAGGCCGCAGGGCCAGACGGATTACCAGGACGTGTACTGCGAGCATGCGCTGACAAACTAGCAAGTGTCTTCACTGACATTTTCAACCTCTCCTTGTCCAACATTTTAAGCAGACCACCATTGTGCCTATGCCCAAGAACACTAAATGACTACCGACCCGTAGCACTCACGTCTGTAGCCATGAAGTGCTTTGAAAGGCTGGTCATGGCTCAAATCAACACCATCAACCCAGAAACCCTAGACCCACTCTAATTTGCATACTGCACCAACAGACCCACAGATGATGCAGTCTCTATTGCACTCCACACTGCCCTTTCTCACCTGGACAAAAGGAACACCTATGTGAGAATGCTATTCATTGACTACAGCTCAGCGTTCAACACCATAGTGCCCTCAAAGCTCATCAATAAGCTAAGGACCCTAGGACTAAACACCTCCCTCTGCAACTGGATCCTGGACTTCCTGACGGGCCGCCCCCAGGTGGTAAGGGTAGGTAACAACACATCCGTCATGCTGACCCTCAACACAGGGGCCCCTCAGGGGTGCGTGCTCAGCCCCCTCCTGTACGCCCTGTTCACTCATGACTGCACGGCCAGGCACGACACCAACACCATCATTAAAACAGTGGTAGGCCTGATGACCGAAAACAACGAGACAGCCTATAGGGAGGAGGTCAGATGCCAGGACGTGTGATTCCAGGACAACAACCTCTCCCTCAATGTGATCAAGACAAAGGAGATGATTGTGGACTACAGGAAAAAGAGGACTGAGCACGCCTCCATTCTCAGTGGAGCAGGTTGAGAGCTTCAAGTTCCTTGGTGTCCACATCACCAACAAACTAATATGGTCCAAGCACACCATGACAGTCGTGAAGAGGGCACGACAAAACCAATTCCCCCTCTCAGGAGACTGAAAAGATTTGGCATGGGTCCTCAGATCCTCAAAAGGTTCTACAGCTGCACCATCGAGAGCATCCTGACTGGTTGGGGCCAAGCATCCTGCCATCCAGGACCTCTATACCAGGCGGTGTCAGAGGAAGGCCCTAAAAATTGTCAAAGACTCAAGCCACCCTAGACATAGAATGTTCTCCCTGCTACCACACGGCAAGCGGTACCGGAGCACCAAATCTAGGTCCAAGAGGCTTCTTAACAGCTTCTACCCACAAGCCATAAGACTCCTGAACATCTAGTCAAATGGCTACCCAGACTATAACCGGTGCCCCCGCACATTGACTCTGTACCGGCACCCCCCTGTATATATTGTTATTTTTACTGCTGCTCTTTAATTACTTGTTACTTTTATCTCTTATTCTTATCCGTATTTTAAGGGCTTGTAAGTAAGCATTTCACTGTAAGGTCTACACCTGTTGTATTCGGCACATGTGACTAATAAAATTTGATTTGATTTGATTTGACACCACACTGACCAAAAAAAATATTTTGTTGGCAATTACCTACGTCCCCATTACCAGTAAAACCTATTTCTTTCACTTACTGTTACGTTGTAAAAATTTTCCGTCATTTCATTCTCAACCAGGATTTCTATGGAACGCCATTTGGGTCTTTGCATGTCAAAAAAGATAATAACACTATTTGACGTATCAAATAAGCTTGTTGACCAATCAGGACCTAAATAATAATTTAACATATTCATAATTTTTTTACGGAATTATTACACATTGATTACACTATCACTCGTATTTCATAGGTCACAACGATTCATCAATACGTATGCTATGATGTTGGTAAAGTTGTCTCGCTCACCTACAGTGCTAGTAATACAAAAAGCTAGCTAGCTCAAGGATGCAAACAATGTTCTTCCCCAAAAACATTGCAAAACGACATAATCTGTTTCAGTAGCTATAGTCATCATCTAAAATAACCCTAATTTATAAGACATTTCTTATTTGATTAATGGTGGTCGGACCCATCTATGTGAAGTTAGCCACAATAAGGATTAGCCACAATAGTGGACTTTGCGGTTAGCCGTCAAAATAAAAGTATGTAATTGACAGTGATGCAAATGCACACAAATAGTAGAATTATGCCAAAATTGAATAGATCATGCTAAACGAGGTTGGAATGTTGTTATATAAAATCAACAAAAGACAATAATTTGTAAATTTGACAAAAATCTGTTGAAATCACACTGGATGTACTATAGTTTAGAATTGCATTGGGGGCATACTTATTTCACTGTACAGCCTTACCTACGGATTGTGGATCAATGTCATGGGGTATCAGTCTACTCGGTGACACTCGCATCGTAGCACTTATTGCGGGACTCTGAAAGAAATGTGAATTGAGCCACATTTATTGTCAACCTATGTGTATTGAACACTATTCCAGAGGAAAAACAATACTGTGTGGATGTTTTGGAGTCTGATAACTCTGAGGAGGACGTTGGGAAAAAATATATTGGGTATTGAGTAGACTGTTACCCAATTTCATTGATCCCCAATCCTTAGGTAAAGCTGTACAGTGCAATATGAATATCAATACACACAATAGGCTGATTAGGGAGGTGATTGCACACAGTCACAGTCCCGCGATAAGAGCTACAACGCTAATATTTGCATAAACTCTTCACAGTTGTGTTCTGTGGGTGTCACCGAGTAGACTGATACCCCATTTCATTGCTTCACATTCCAACCTTGTTTAACAGTATCTAGTCTAAATGTGGCATGATTCCACCAATTGTAACCTTCCGCATCACATTCAGAGAGGTCATTTTTATATTGAAGGCAAACCACGAATTCCACTATTGTGCCTAATCTTTATTGTGGCTAGCTTCACAACACATAACCTGGTCAGGTCAAGCCTCACTAGCCAGATGAAGCTAGCTGGCTGCTTATAACATTAGCTTTGGGCAACATGGTTAAGTAGCTGGCTAGCTATTTATTTTCATGATCTGAAGTTCAATTTCAATAAGCGAACAACAAGTGGCTACCTAGCTAATACTTACTCACAAGGATTCCTAAATCATTGCTAAGAATAGTGAAAATGACTGCAGTTTCTACTCGTCATTGTTTTCAGGCTGGTTGTATTGGTGCTAGCTACAGTTGAAGTCGGAAGTTTACATATACTTAGGTTGGAGTCATTATAACTTGTTCTTCAACCACTCCACAAATTTCTTGTTAACAAACTATAGTTTTGGCAAGTCAGTTAGGACATCTACTTCGTGCATGACACAAGTAAATTTTCCAACAATTGTTTACAGACAGATTATTTCACTTATAATTCACTGTATCACAATTCCAGTGGGTCAGAAGTTTACATACACTAAGTTGACTGTGCCTTTAAACAGCTTGGAAAATTCCAGAAAATGATGTCATGGCTTTAGAAACTTCTGATAGGCTAATTGACATCATTTGAGTCAATTGGAGGTGTACCTGTGGATGTATTTCAAGGCCTACCTTCAAACTCAGTGCCTCTTTGCTTGAAATCATGGGAAAATCAAAAGAAATCAGCCAAGAACTCAGAAACAAAATTGTAGACCTCCACAACTTTGGATTCATCCTTGGGAGCAATTTACAAAGGTACCATGTTTATCTGTAAAAACAATAGTACGCAAGTATAAACACCATGGGACCTCGCAGCCATCATATACCGCTCAGGAAGGAGATGTGTTCTGTCTCCTAGAGATGAACGTACTGTGGTGCGAAAAGTGCAAACCAATCCCAGAACAACAGCAAAGGACCTTGTGAAGATGTTGGAGGAAACAGGTACAAAAGTATCTATATCCACAGTAAAACGAGTCCTATATCGACATAACCTGAAAGGCCACTCAGCAAAGAAGAAGCCACTGCTCCAAAACCGCCATAAAAAAGCCAGACTACGGTCTGCAACTGCACATGGACAAAGATCGTAATTTTGGGAGAAAAGTCCTCTGGTCTGATGAAACAAAAATGTAACATTTTGGCCATATTGACCATTGTTATGTTTGGAGGAAAAAGGGGGAGGCTTGCAAGCCGAAGAACACCATCCCAACCGAGAAGCAGGGGGGTGGCAGCATCATGTTGTGGGGGTGCCTTGCTGCAGGAGGGACTGGTGCACTTCACAAAATAGATGGCATCATGAGGGAGGAAAATTATGTGGATATATTGAAGCAACATCTCAAGACATCAGTCAGGAAGTTAAAGCTTGGTCGCAAATGGGTCTTCAAAATGGACAATGACCCCAAGCATACTTCCAAAGTTGTGGCAAAATGGCTTAAGGACAACAAAGTCAAGGTATTGGAGTGGCCATTACAAGCCCTGACCTCAATCCTATAGAAAAGTTGTTGTCAGAACTGAAAAAGTGTGTACGAACAAAGAGACATACCAACCTGACTCAGTTACACAAGCTCTGTCAGGTGGAATGGGCCAAAATTCACCCAACAAATTGGGGAAGCTTGTAGAAGGCTACCCAAAACTTTTGACCCAAGTTAAACAATTTAAAGGCAATGCTACCAAATACTAATTGAGTGTATGTAAACTTCTGACCCACTGGGAATGTGATGAAAGCTGAAATAAAAGCTGAATTAAAGCTGAAATAAATAATTCTCTCTACTATTATTCTGACATTTCACATTCTTAAAATAAAGTGGTGATCCTAAAGCTAGCTAGCTACCCCCGAAGTTTCAACACGGTATTGTAAACACATCGTTCGTGGCCGGTGTTTGCTTGTTTGCAGACTTTTTTGTCCAGCTTTGACAGTGCTACTGACAGTAGTGGTGGCGCTTGGCAAATTCAGAACACACAACATTCTATAATAGAACTGTGTTATTTGACGTGTCAAATTAAAAGCTTATTTAACGCTTCAAATAGTGTTCTTGTCAAATAGTGTTATTTGACGTGTATCTTTTTGGACACACATGTCGTGAAGCTAATAACAGTGACTCTATTACTGTGTAACTCCGGTTTGGCAACATCTGAATAATAGCGCACTTGGTAACGTTAGTGTGTACTGGTGCTCGACCAGTCGCGAAAGCCAACATCACCCAAGACAGAGAACGGTTGATTGTCAAGGGCAATGAATTCCATTATCTTGCCGTTAATGGATATCGGCTTTAAGTTGTCTTACTGAAATGTTCTTACTCTTTCAAATGACTGTTCGACTTGTTGACTGCTCGATCCACACAGCAGACATTGTGGGCTAGGTTAGGAATACTGTGTTGCAGGTGTAGCGCAACATTTTACGTGCCGTCATTACGTCATGTACCTACTGTGCGTTATAAAGGTATGCACGTCAGCTTTGACATCGTTTTTTCACATCGGCGTTAAATTAGACATCGGGCCGATACCGATGTTGGCATTTTTAGCTAATGTCGTCTGATTCCGATATGTTCACTGATATATCGTGCATCTCTTGAAGAAAGTTCTTTGTTTCTGGCCATTTTGAGCCTGTAATCGAACCCACAAATGCTGATGCTCCAGATACTCAACTAGTTTAAAGAAGGCCAGGTGTATTGCTTTACAGGTAACTGCCAAAGGAAGGAAGGAACCACTTGCGTAAATAAGGGATGAAAACAGGGCTCTAAAGTGGATATGTTCCTACATATTTTGCTATGCGACCTGACAATTTATTTTGGAAGCACCAGTGCGACCAGGAACAAATCACCCAGATAATAATTATTGTAATGATAGGCTTCACTGTGCAGTTGTTTCCCGAGTGCCCTAGAGAAAAAAGCGTGTGCAGATTCGTTCAATCCAAAGCCTACATGTAAAGAATATTAAAGAATGCATCAGAGATTTGTATTTCATGAAACTTTCTGAAGACGAATGCCTGTGTCTACCACTTTGTGTAGCCAGTTAGAAATGCTGAAACAGTCTTTTCCATAAAACCTTCCAGATTAAATATTAATAACTGCACAAAGTAGGCTTAATAATATCATGATGATTTGAATCACTCAGGGGGTCATTTATTTAGCAAACTCTGCTATTTGCGCATGCAGTACAGAAACACCTTCAGACTCTTGAGGTGTACAATCAGGGACGTCATGCACCCCAAAAATCTAAGGGGGCATGGAGAATTTTGTATTTTCAAACACCTGAAACAGCTTTTTCCTGCAATCTAGAGCCATAATCAGTACGCTTAATTCTATGTAAAAAAATATGTATATTTTTCTGCATATCTAAGCATAACTCTTGAGCTGTCTGTATCCTCCTGACAGGTGGTTCTTTTTTTAAATAAATGTCATATGCTTCTCTGCATCTTTGCTCAAATCTGGGGAAAAGATTGAAAGGAATGAGTCTTATTCAGGACATTTAGTTATTCCTTGCTTTTCTAAAGTCTACCAACCTTGCCAGCAGGATAAGACACAGGTAACTGCCAAAATAATGGAAACACTTGAGTAAATTAGGATACAAAGTATATTGAAAGCAGGTGCTTCCACACATGGTTCCTGAGTTAATTAAGCAAATAACATCCCATCATGCTTAGGGTCATGTATAAAAATGCTTGGCAGGCCATTATTTTGGCTACCATAGCTATGCCCCCATAGAATGACAAATTGCTCTATCCATAGGGCACGAGTGGTCACTGAATGGCTTGATTAACATGAAAACGTGCCATGGCGGTCTCAGTCACCATTATCTGAACCAAATTGAACACTTATGGGAGATTCTGGAGTGGTGCCTGAGACAGCGTTTCCAGCACCATCAACAAAACCCCAAATTATGGAAATGTCTCATGAAAAATTCCTCCAATAGAGTTTCAGACACTTGTAGAATCTATGCCAAGGTGCATTGAGGTTGTTCTGGCTCATGGTGATCCAACTCCCCTTTAAGACAATTTATGTTAGTGTTTCCTTTATTTTGGCAGTTACCTGTAGACAAGCTAGACACTCTAAATTGATTGATAGCCTGAAATAGCTATAAGGTTGATGGATAAGGAACCTATCTGGGCTAACTAAAGCCAACTTCATAAAATTGCTTGATGGGTACTAGTATTAAAGAGAAACGACTATATATATATATATATATACACAGTACATTTGGAAAGTGAGAAACAAGATTGATGAGAAACATGATTCTCTGGTCTGATGAAACCAAGATTGAACTCTGGCCTGAATGTCAAGCGTCACGTCTGAAGGAAACCTGGCGCCATCCCTACGGTGAAGCATGGTGCTGTGGGTATGTTTTTCAGCGGCAGGGACTGGGAGACTAGTCAGGATCGAGGGAAAAATGAACGGAGCAAAGTACAGAGAGATCCTTGATGAAAACCTGCTCCAGAGCGCTCAGGACCTCAGACTGGGGTGAAGGTTCAACTTCCAACAGGATAACGATCCTAAACACACAGCCAAGACAATGCAGGAGTGGCTTCGGGACAAGTCCTTGAGTGGCCCAGCCAGAGCCCAGACTTGAACCAGATTGATTGAGAGAATGCCCAGAGTGTGCAAAGCTGTCATCAAGGCAAAGGTTGGCTATTTGAAGAATTTTAAATATAAAATATATTTTGATTTGTTTAACATTTTGTTGGTTACTACATGATTCCATGTGTTATTTCATAGTTTGATGTCTTCACTATTATTCTACAATGTAGAAAATAGTAAAAATAAAGAAAAACCCTTGAATGAGAAGGTGTTCTAAAACGTACGACCAGTAGTGTATAATTTTTTTACAGGACAAATCTGAGGGGCACATGCCCCTGTGCCCCTTATTGGCAATTGAAATTTAAGGGCAACTATACCCTCCAAAATATTTTTTTACATTTTCTTCCCCAGACCTCAAAAGTGGTCTTCTGATAGGGTTAATGTATTTGTATTTAACTAGGCAAGAAAGTTAAGAACAAATACTTATTTACAATGACAGCGTAGGAACAGTGGGTTAACTGCCTTGTTCAGGTGAACGGCAGATTTTTACCTTGTCAGCTCAGGGATTTGATCTAGCAACCTTTCGGTTACTGGCCCAACTCTCTAACCACTAGGCTACCTGCTGCCCCTTAAGGACTTCCAATCTTGTTGTTTTTCCTCTTTTTTTTGTGATTTTGAGAGTGAAAAGCTGGAGAAAAAATGGGGGACATCCAAAACTTGGAAAAACAAAACTGTTTACTTTACCAGTATATCTAACCATTTGGGGGCACAGAAATAAAGGAAAGGCATAGCTTCTTTAGAAGATCAATGAGCTCTTGCATGTAATCACTCACAAAGTTAACGCTCTTAAAGAGACAGTGTGGAATTTTCCATGGGCGCAACTTTGGTTTTAGAAGTGGGGGGACATAACCTAGCAGGGGGTCTGTGGCATTTAAATATCATTTCCTGCATATTTATATGATCCAATATGCCATCTCTATTTAAAACAAAAAGTAAGCAAAAATGCCCATAGTCATCAAGTTAGGTAAGATATCATTATTAAATATTTTTAAGTGATTAATAAGACTGAACTAGATCAAAGGTAATTCAATAATACATATTGTGTTGCACCTTTAACCAACTGCCTAACAAATGAACAACTCTTGAAAAAATACAAAGACTTTTGACTGTATTTATGAAGACATCATCTATATCAAATTTCAACCAGACCGACCAGCCGAGCCACCTGCATGCCCAACCCCCACCAGTCTAGTCAATAACTCAACTCTCTCCAAACAAGTTCCTTCCCAGTTCCCACATTTTAATTTTTTTTGTTCCCAAGGGAAAGGTTTGGAAACAAAAAAACACACACACAAAAAACACATACACCTCAAATATACATCAACACACAGCAAATCCTATACATAATTAATATCATAGGCCTAATAGTACTGTAGAGCTCTTTTTACTTGCACACAATATAGCTGGGTCGCCCCGTCCTGCCCCTATGGATCCACCACCCTGCAGCGACCCAACCTAACACTCCCCACTCAGCTTTAGGATCTTAGTGAAACATTCATTATTGGTTTCGGGTGTGTTAGGCAAAGGCCAGAGTGAAAACCAACATGATGGCCAGGACTGAGAAGCCCAGCAGCTAGGGATTGCCTAAATAGGTATTTCCCCTGATGTGGGCATGTTTTCAATACACACTCCTTTAGTCTTTCTGTATTCCATATAAGGCATCCAGACCTTATGAAAGTCGCCAAGTATACCCTTAATCTGGTAATAAATCAAACCTAGTGATACATAACTTGACATTGAGGGAGGATAACCAACCTTCCAATTAATGGCAATGCATTTCTTAGCTGCTATAAATGCTTGGTTACACAGCTATTTCAGATAACAGTCTTCAGTATCAAAATTTCCAAGCAAACAAAAATAGGGAGAAGGGAGAATCTGTAGATATGCTGAGATAAAAGTGCATACTCTTTGTCCCCTTTTGTGTTTTACACCTCCCGCAGAGAAATTACCTTTCTGAGTACATGTAATTCCCTGGCATATAGTATGTTCTATGGATGGTCTTAAACTGTACAGTAATTTATGTCTGAGATGATATGAACATGACTGGGCATTCAAACATATCTGTATCCATTCATCAATAGCTTTTACCAGGTCTTCCTCACATTTTTGTTTTACATGTTTTGTGTCATTGGGAAGAGCCTCTATCAACCCTTGATACAGTTTGTATTTCAACTTTGGAGGTGTGTTAGACTGCCTTAAAACAGCATCTAGCTTATCCAGTGTTTGCTGCACAGAGAGAATAAAGTGTTGTATCTTGCAAAAAATTCACCAGCTCCATCACAGACTGGTCTTCCCTGGCTGCCTGACCCTGTTGAGACCTGTCACCATCTGATCTTCCTAAAATGAGGCATGACGAAGAATTACCTTGGTGTACACTTATACATAATTTTATCCAAGAATAGAATCAATAGATCAATAATTGAAATGACCATTATTCCCAGATCCCAGACTGTAGCTTTAAGCTTAAGATGCTGTCCTGTAGCTTAAGTTTATTGCGGCACGGTCTGCGGGCGGGAGCGAGTGGTCCGACAGACGACTTTGGGATGAAAATATTCTATTTTTGTTATCCCACAGATTATTTGGAAATGGTCCTCTTTCTGTGTTGTATGCGTTAGCCTACCTATTGTATTAAAAGCACATATTTTTCAAATTATTCACACAGAATTCGCTGCTTCAACCTCAGTAGCCTACCTCTCATAGTTGGGCGTGAGAGTTCAAGTGCGCCTAGTATGTGTCGCCTTGAAATAGAAATCGAGTAGGCTGCCTAAATGGGCAGAGAATCACATGGCAACTTAAGTAGAAATTAACCTAAATATGATTAAACTGTAGTTTACTACAGTGTCTGTAAATACATATTGAGGATGGAAAGAAGTGGAGGGTGCTCAACCAACGTGAATCGAAGTGCAATCAAAACAAAAAAGAAAACTGAAAAAGAAAAAGAAAAGGCTCATCGTACACATAGGTTAGGTACTATAGTGAGCCAGCGTTGCACCTATTCATTTTCAATAAGTATTTATTACCCATTTATTTGTCTCTGCCTGCAAATCATCCTCCTAAAAGGTAGGCTATATCCTATAAGCCTATGCAAAACGTAGCAAGTTTTGCTGTCATCATTCTTGCTGCTTCAAGTTCAGTAGCCATACCTGTGCAATCAGGTGCGTGTGTGGTGTCAATTAAATAGACTAGGCTAAAGCCTATGCAAGGGCGGACAAGCACGGGGCAGTTATCTTTCCAGGGAAATGTACTTCCTAAATAGGCCTATGATTAGGCTATAGTTTACTACATTGCCTAGAAAGGCCTAAATATTGATCACTGAGTTTTCTCAGTCTGAAAATCTTCCCACTCCTTAAAGGTAGACTATAAAAATAGCTCAAGAGAAAGTGCAAGTCTCTCAAACTCTGCTCTCTTCACACTACATCTAGCATATTGGCTGATCTAGCCCAGTAATATAGATAGCCTAATTTAAGGGCCATGTGAGAATCTCTGGTATTTTAACCTATTTCCTACTTGATTTTTGCGCATTTGATATTGCCTATAGGGTGCAAAATTGTTGGGACTATGGCTGGCAAGTGAGCTGTGTCACATAAGCCTAAAATAACATTGGGGGACTGCAGTTGGGTTTGGGATCAGTTCTTGCGGTAGCGGGTGGGAGTCGGACAGAAAGCCAACTGGTGCAGTGTGAAAAGTCGAGGGTGCAGGCAGGAGTGGGATGAAAAAATTGGTCTGGTGCAGACCTCTACTGTTCACAATGACAGTGAAGCCTGTAATGTTAGAGCTGTTTACTGTGTCAGTGTAAAAGTAGGGAATTAGCGAGGGAAACTGACAGATAATGTGACATTGCCATACTGACTAATAAAAACTCACATTGCACTGAAAAAAGGTTACAATATCAATCTTCAATCGTTTGGCAGATGGTTTCATCGCTTGATTAATGTCTAGTGTGATTGAGGCAAAAATAATAGTTAATGTTTGCCAACTTTTGGCCAGCTCTCCCTCTCTAACGGTACATCAACTGGCGAAAGCTAGCCAAGTCAATTTACTTCTGTTGAAACGGGACAAAACAAAGGCTACAAAACATGTCCATACAAACAACACCTGTTAGATAGTAATAATAGCCTGGCTGTGGTACCTAATAGCTAGCGTAGCTAATTCATTCACCCTCAGTCGAGAGGGTCTGAAACATTAGCGAACGTTACACGTTAGTTACAATACTAGCACATCTCGTCGAATAAACTCTAGTTTCGTTTTTATCTGTTAAGTTAAAAAACAGTTACATCAGTCAACTAAAGAGTAGTCAGTTTCTGCTCTGCTTGCTTTTACAACTTGGTGAAAGAGCGCAACACATACACACTGAACAATGCTTAACTCTTCCGTGCTGGTCCAGCCACCCTTCCAGAAGCTTTGCCTTCACACAGCCTGTCAGTCCTAAATCCAGCCATCTGAACACTCCAAACAGACTACCCGATCCTCTGAGGTGTCCGCATGGTACTAAAGCACACCATCGATGCTTTTTGTATCACATTGTAATGATAAAACTGAGGGGGGACAAAAATGCAATTTCAGTTGCGCCCCTGGAAGTTTCTATGTAATGCATCTCAATAGGTAGTGCTTTTACACAATGTAGAAAACGAATATTTCACAAATGAATACATTGAGCTAATTAGTGTAGAAAATAGTAAAAATAAAGAAAAACTCTTGACTGAGTAGGTGTGTCACAACTTTTGACTGGTACTGTATATATAGTACCAGTCAAAAGTTGTGACACACCTACTCAGTTAAGAGTTTTTCTTTATTTTTTACTATTTTCTACATTGTAAAATATTAGTGAAGACATCAAAACTATGAAATAGCACATATGGAAACATGTAGTAACGAAAAAAGTGTAAAACAAATAAAAATATATGTTATATTTGAGATTCTTTAAAGTAGCCACCCTTTGCCTTGATGACAGCTTTGCACACCAAGTGCATATATAAAGACCAAGTGCATATAATTTCATGTTTATTGTTTGTCTTTTTTATGTATTTGTATATGTATTTTATGTATCTTTTTTATGTATTTGTCTACAAGTTTATATATGTTTACAACAAGCAAGGGGAACATATCAGAATAGGGGCATTGGGGAATAATAACATATTGTACGGAATATATTTATACTGTAGTGAAGCCGTCTCTAGAGTAATGCAAGGTCTCTTTCATGATCATGTGAAACGTCAATTGCTATGGAAATGCTGTGATGTGTTTTTCAATGATGTTAAAGGTAATTATGATACAACTATGACGGTGATACGATATGGATTACAATTATCCTCATGAATATTAAGACTATATGCACTACATGTTACACACATAGACACTCAACCATGCAAATTGGCGGAGTTATTATTTATTTGGACATCACACATTATAGTCTTACTCTTATACAGACATCGTACACACTATCACTAAATCACATCCAATATCATACACATCAACCTACTCAGATGTACTACACACATAATATCTTGTCTCAATTTTCTAACATCTGTGGCATTGGCTCACAGGCAAACAGGCAAGGGAATAAAACAAATATTACTAGAACCTATTTCTTGAATTCAAAATTTCAGATATTTGAAATCTCTCATTTTGACTATCATAATACCTCTGATGGTAGTAACATTACAAGCACTAATTATGGTCAATTTAGACTGAGAATAGTATCTAGTTATGGTAAGGGGTGAAATAAGTATAGCCAGTTATAATTGTAATGGTTTAGCAGATTATAAAAAAAGAAGATCAGTCTACATGGCTAAAAGAAAAGGAATATAACATATACTGTTTACAGGAAACTCACTCTACATCCTTAGATGAAGTTGCGTGGAAAAAGGAATGGGGTGGACAAAGGAACTCAAAAGATGTGATGATATTAATTAACAAACATTTCGATCTGATTGTGCAAATAGTCAGGAATGATTAACAAGGGAGGTGGATCTTTTTGAATATGAAAGTGGACGAAAAAGAGATTTGGCTCATTAATCTATATGGTCCAAATCAGGATCATCCATACTTCTTCAAAAACATTTATAACAATTTATTGAACTTACAGGCAACAAATGATCAAATCATTATGGTAGGAGAATATAACACAGTGTTAAGTACCTCAATGGACCGTAAAGGTAATCACTCTACAAACTATCATCAATGTGCCCTTAAGGAAAACACATATATTACGGACACATTAGAAATAGTGGATATTTGGAGACTAAAAAACCCAGACCTAGTGACATATACATGGAGGAGGCTTAATCAAGCTATTCGTCTTGACTACTTTCTTGTCCCTTCTTGTCTCTTTCTCTCTTGCATCAAAGGTTAAAAAGGTTTTAATAGGAGACAGAATGTGATCGGATCCTCATCTAATTGGCATTCACATAACTCTTAAAGATTTTCCACGTGGACAGGGATATTGGAAATTTAATTAAAGTTTACTGGAGGACAACTTATTTTTAACTAAGACAAAATCATTTATAACTGAATTTTTCCAGTATAATATAGGTTCAGCAAATCAGGATGGCAAGCAGTTTCTGGCTAAAGAGACAAGACTAACAAGGGAAATCCATTAACTAATACTACAGGTAGATAGCAATAAAACTGATACTACAGAGATACAAAATAAGTTAAGAGGAAAGAACTTGAGGAACTTATTCAAGAACGATCTAATGTAATCTATTACAAAAATAAAGCAAACTGAAAAACGCACAAAATTCTTCCTGAATCTCCAATACAGGAACGCTAACAAAAAGAATTTGCAGAAACTCGTTACTGAAGACGGAGTCATCTATGATTCTCTGAATTATATTTTAAAAGAGGAAGCAAATTATTTTAAGCAGATGTTCTCTTTTCCGTCTCATCCTCTCCCACTGAATGAAGATTACGGTAAAGAATTATTTTCAAATAATATAAAAAATGGAAAATTAACAAATGTACAGAAAGATCACTGCGAAGGCCAAATTACACTAAATGGTTCTCAAGTAGATTACTAAGAAAAGCTCATCCATTGTTTGAAAATGACCTTTTTGCCATTGTGGAGATTGCCATGTCTCATTTTCGATTAATTGAAAATGATACTTTTTTTCAAAGTATCTCTCTTTTTCAAACAAGCATTGCAGAGCTGGCTACAATTTCAATTTCATCCCCCTGAAAAGATAGAACAAATATTACTACAAATATTATGGCTGAACTCAAATGTGCTGGTTGATAAAATACCTGTATTTAGGGAAAGATGTTTGAAAAGGGTATTTTGCTCTTAAATTATATTGTAAATTGGAATGGTAGAGTTATGTCCTTCATGGAGTTATCAGAAACGTCCTCTCATTGTCAACTGCGTTTATTTTCAGAAAACTTAACATGTGTAAATATTTGTATGAACAAGATTCAACAACTGAGACATAAACTGAACAAGTTCCACAGACATGTGACTAACAGAAATTGAATAATGTGTCCCTGAACAAAGGGGGCAAAATCAAAAGTAACAGTCAGTATCTGGTGTGGCCACCAGCTGCATTAAGTACTGCAGTGCATCTCCTCCTCATGGACTGCACCAGATTTGCGAGTTCTTGCTGTGAGATGTTACCCCAGTCTTCTACAAAGGCACCTGCAAGTTCCCGGACATTTCTGGGGGGAATGGCCCTAGCCCTCACCCTCCGATCCAACAGGTCCCAGACGTCACGCACAGAACGAGCAGTATGGCTGGTGGCATTGTCATGCTGGAGGGTCATGTCAGGATGAGCCTACAGGAAGGGAGGAGGATGTCTTCCCTGTAACGCACAGCGTTGAGATTGCCTGCAATGACAACAAGCTCAGTCCGATGATCCTGTGACACACCGCCCCAGACCATGACGGACCCTCCACCTCCAAATCGATCCCGCTCCAGAGTACAGGCCTCGGTGTAACGCTCATTCCTTCGACGATAAACGCGAATCCGACCATCACCCCTGGTGAGACACAACTGCGACTCGTCAGTGAAGAGCACTTTTTGCCAGTCCTGTCTGGTCCAGCGATGGTGGATTTGTGCCCATAGGCGATGTTGTTGCCGGTGATGTCTGGTGAGGACCTGCCTTACAACAGGCCTACTGTAACGCCCAGGCCTGGGTTTACAGGCTGGAGCGCTTTGGGTTCATTTTGGTTTAGGGTTTTCACAGTTCTATGGTGTCTAGTTCTATGTTGATTAATGGTTCCCAATTAGAGGCAGCTGAGTCTCTCGTTGTCTCTAATTGGGAACCATTTATATGTTTGGGGATTGCACCTTAGTTTCAGTGGGTTATTGTTCATGTCATGTTTATGTTAGGCTTTTCGTGTTCGGTCGGGTTCTTGTCTAGTTAGGTTTCTACAGTCATGTCTAGTTAGGTTTCTCCGTGTTTCACTTAGATTTCGCCATTCATGTTTAGGTTTAGAGTTCTGTGTTCGTGTTTTAGGATTTAGCGTTAGGGCTCACGCCTGTTTCTTCGCTTATTGTTTTGTTTTCGCTCTGTCCCGCGGTGTTATAATTAAATCATGTATTCTGGCTACATCGCTGCCTTTGGTCTGTCCGTCCGGAAGATAATCATGACAGAATAACTCCACCCAACAAAGACCAAGCAGCGAGAGACCCGGGAGCTTAGGTCTTGGGAGAAGGAGCTGTTCTATGGGAGTGCTTGGGACCAGCCTGGGGAGTATCATGGACCCAGAGAGGAACTGGAAGCAGCGGCGGCGGAGCGGCGCAGGTGTGAGGACTTGATGGGAGCATGGGACCCGAGAGAGGAATGTTTCTCAGACCTCGCCGGCTAGGAAGCCGTGAAGGCAGCTCCCAAGAAACTTTTGGGGGCACACGAGAGGTTGGCTGTTCAGAGGGACTCTGAGCCAACCCCTCGTGCTTCATGGAGAGAGCGTGAGAGCGCCGCAGCAAAGGGAGGCCGTGCAATGCAGTGTTGCGACGGTTTCCCTATACGGAGTCAGAGGCCGGGTGCGAGAGATTCCGCCCACTCATCAGTCGGGTAAACGTAAGGTTCGGCCAGGAAGAGTGGTGCCTGCTCTGCGCTAAGTCTCCAGTGCGCCTCCTGGGACCCGGATATCCTGCTCCAGTTCCATGTGCGGTGTCTCCGCACGTGTCCGCAGCCCAGTGAGAGAGATCCCAGCGCCACTCACTGGTCGGGCCGAGGTCTGTGTGTTACCTGGGAGAGTGGTGTCAGCTCTGCAGCCAGGCCTCCAGTGCGCCTTTTGGGCCCATGTTATCCTGTGGTCTTAATGGCAGAATCTCCGGCACGCATCCACAGCCCAGTCCGAGATTCCAGCTCCACTCACCCATGAGACCAGGGTTAGTGAGCTAGCTGGAGGTATGGTGTCGGCTCTCCATATCAGGCCTCGGTCCGGGCGGAGGTTTCTACACGCCCAGTCCCCTGCTCCACGCCCGAGACCCCTGTTCCACGCCCGAGACCCCTGTTCCACGCCCGAGATCCCTGTTCCACGCCTCCGAGACCCCTGTTCCACGCTCTCCGAGATCCCTGTTCCACGCCCGAGACCCCTGTTCCATGCTCCGAGACCCTGTTCCACGCCCCGAGACCCTGTTCCGCGCTCCGAGAGTCCAGCACGCCCTGTTCCGGTCCCGCGCACCCAGCTCCACGCGGCGCTCCGAGAGTCCAGCACGCTCCTGTTCCGGTCCCGCGCACTCCAGCTCCACGTGGCGCTCCGAGAGTCCAGCACGCCCTGTTCCGGCCCCGCGCACTCCAGCTCCACGCGGCGCCCGAGAGTCCAGCACGCCCTGTACCGCCCTCAAGACCCAGCTCCGCAAGGCGCCCGGGAGTCCAGCACGTCCCTGTTCGCCGCGACTCCAGCCCCGCTGCGCGCCCGCGAGAGTCCAGCACGTCCTGTTCCCGTCCCGCGCACCCAGCTCCCCCGGCGCCAGAGAGCCCAGTTCGCCTGTTCCCGCTCCTCGCACCAGAGTGCGCGGCCCCGAGCCCAGTTCGCCTGTTCCCGCTCCTCAAGACTCAGAGTGCGTCCCGAAGCTCCAGTTCGCCTGTTCCCGCTCCCCGCACCAGAGTGCGCTGGCCTCCGAAGCCCAGTTCGGCCTGTTCCCGCCTCCCCGCACCAGAGAGTGCGCGCCCCGAGCCCAGTTCGTGCCTGTTCCCGCCCCGCACCAGAGTCCCAGGGAGCATCACGAGTCCAGTACTGCCAGTTCCTGCTCCACGCACCAGAGTTCCAGTGAGCATCACGGGTCCGGGTAGGGCCAGGTCCTGCTCCATGCACCAGAGTTACCATGAGCATCGTGGGTCCGGTAGGGCCAGCTTCTGCTCCACGCACCAGAGTTCCTAGAAAGGTCCGGGGCCTCCGTGCGTGACATCAGACCAGCACGGCCAGCACCGGAGCCCCACCTGGGACAAAAGGAACCCATTCAAGACCCCCCACAGACTTTTTCGAAGGCCGTCCGAGTCCGCGCTTTTTGGGTATTGTAAACGCCCAGGCCTGGGTTTACAGGCTGGAGCGCTTTTTGGGTTCATTTTGGTTTAGGGTTTTCACAGTTCTATGGTGTCTAGTTCTATGTTGATTAACGGTTCCCAATTAGAGGCAGCTGAGTCTCGCTTGTTCTAATTGGGAACCATTTATATGTTTGGGGATTGCACCTAGTTTCGTGGGTTATTGTTCATGTCATGTTTATGTTAGGCTTTTCGTTCGGTCGGGTTCTTGTCTAGTTAGGTTTCTACAGTCATGTCTAGTTAGGTTTCTCCGTGTTTCACTTAGATTTCGCCATTCATGTTTAGGTTTAGAGTTCTGTGTTCGTGGTTTTAGGATTTAGCGTTAGGGCTCACGCCTGTTTCTTCGCTTATTGTTTTGTTTTCGCTCTGTCCTGCAAAGTTATAATTAAATCATGTATTCTGGCTACATCGCTGCCTCTTGGTCTGTCCGTCCGGAAGATAATCATGACACCTACAAGCCCTCAGTCCAGCCTCTCTCAGCCTATTCCGGACAGTCTGAGCACTGATGGAGGGATTGTGCGTTCCTGGTGTAACTTGGCAGTTGTTGTTGCCATCTTGTACCTGTCCCGCAGGTGTGATGTTCGGATGTACCGATCCTGTGCAGGTGTTGTTACACGTGGTCTGCCACTGCAAGGACGATCCGCTGTCCGTCCTGTCTCCCTGTAGCGCTGTCTTAGCCGTCTCACAGTACGGACATTGCAATTTATTGCCCTAGCCACATCTGCAGTCCTCATGCCTCCTTGCAGCATGCCTAAGGCACGTTCACACAGATGAGCAGGGACCCTGGGCATCTTTCTTTTGGTGTTTTTCAGAGTCAGTAGAAAGGCCTCTTTAGTGTCCTAAGTTTGCTGTAAGCTGTTAGTGTCTTAATGACCGTTCCACAGGTGCATGCTCATTAAATGTTTATGGTTCATTGAACAAGCATGGGAAACAGTGTTTAAACCCTTTACAATGAAGATCTGTGAAGTTATTTGGATTTTTACAAATTATCTTTGAAAGACAGGGTCTTGAAAAAGGGACACTTCTTTTTTTTTGCTGAGTTTATATCGTCAGGTGCTCCGAGATTTGACGTTGTTCTCCTAACTTTTTTAAGTCAGGAGCACCAGTGCTATCAATTTTTTTAAATATGATTTAAAGCCCTGGATACAAAGTATTTTGAAACCAGGTGCTTCCACACGGGTGTGGTTCCTGAGTTAATTAAGCAATTAACATCCCATGATGCTTAGGGTCATGTATAAAAATGCCCAGTTGATTGCAATTGGCCTGTATGGTAAAAAAAATGTGGCATGTGTTGTTTCAAAAATACATTTTTTTAAATATTAAATACCTGAATTCCTGAATACCATCCAAAATTCCTGGATATTATTGATTTCATGTCTCTCATTCATAGTCCTCTGTAGTTCAGTTGGTAGAGCAAGGCGCTTGCAATGCCAGGATAGTAGCTTTGATTCCTGGAATCACCCATAGGTGAAATGTATGCACGCATGACTGTAAGTCACTTTTCATAACAGCGTCTGCTAAATTGTATATATTTATACATTATATATATTATCATTCTGGTGTAATTATATAATGGTTTATGTGCAGTCAACATTTGATAGATTTTCAAAATCCAAAAAGTGTTGAATATCTTACTCCATTATACAGCTGTTACATTTATCAGAACTGTATTATTGACCTTTTATACATTTTGACGACCCTTGCTAAAACAACCGTATGTTGCCATAGAGTCACGTGTTTACCTTCAAAGCTACATAACACAGTATGTTACATAAAGCAGGTTGCTGTGATGACAGCAATTTGAGTCTGGGTCATGTTGATTGGTAACCTCACTCCTCAGTTTGAAATGTCTCTACCCGCACCATTGAGTCGCTAGCTTTACGGTGGCGCAGCTGGCTAAGATGTTGTCAAGAGGGCGGACACGTGTGATTGCGAGACAGAGGATTAGAGATCACTCCCAGTGGCGGTTGTATATGGAAGGAAGCGAAGCTGTTAAGCAACACAGTGAGAAGTGCTTACCTGTAGCAGTTGTTGTGGAACTTGTTGTAAGAAGACAGTGTGATGAGGCCTCCCCAGGCTGCTGACAGAGAGAAGAAGATCTGGGTGGCAGCATCCTTCCACACCTAGAGTAACACACACAAATTCACACTCACTGTTAGAGACAGAGGGATGGGCGGAGAAATGTGTGTGTGTGAACGCATGTGTGTGTGAGTCTATTCGTGTGCCTGTGCGCACTTACGTGTGTGTATGTATACCTTAGCATCATTGAGTTTCTCCCACTTGGGTGTGATGAAGTAGAGGATGCCGTCACCAGCCCCTGGGAGGGTCACTCCTCTGAACAACAGAATGACCAGAACCACATAGGGGAACGTAGCTGTGAAATACACCACCTAGGTGAGGGGAGAGGAAGAACAAAACGAAGGGAGAGTTAGCAGGTTGTGTGATGGGTGCACTGATTCAACACTTTTAGTTTAAAAACAAACCCACCATAGGGCAACATTACATATTAATTCCCAGAACTACACACTTTGTTTTATGGTTCTGGGATTTCACAGGGGGAAATTATTCAAATCCAAAAGAGGTTAAAGGAGGTACCGCATGAGCAGAGAGAGAGATTTCTCTTACTTTCCCTGATGACTTGATTCCTTTGGCCAGGGAGAGGTAGACTATCAGCCAGGCCAGCAACAAGCAGCCTGCGAGGGGCCAGCGGATGTCTCCAAGGTACTCTATCCCTTTGGAGATGTGCAAGACATTGTACCTAGAGAGAGAGAGAGAGAGAGAGAGAGAGAGAGAGAGAGAGAGAGAGAGAGAGAGAGAGAGAGAGAGTTATTTCCCAATCACACAAAACAGTTATTTCAGATCTGACATGTATTATTCCTACACATCAATCAATAGCGGGAAACAATTGTGTCTATACAGCCCAATAACTGTGGCCTAATTATGTTAGAAAGGAAACCAACATTTCCAATATAGTATGAGAAATCACAAGTATCATCAGCAAGCAGGCCTACTTCAAACATAGAAGCTCTATGTAAATATGATGCAAGTTATTATTAAAATGTTTTTTAAATTACTATATTTTTACTGAATACTTTTTTAGCTGTTGTATTGTTTGCAAGGAGAGCTTGCAAGTATGCATTTAATTATACTGTGTACACTACACTGTATCCTGTGCATATGACAAATAAACTTTGACTTGACTTACTTGAAGTACTCCTCGCTGGGGCTGACGTAAGTTTTGTTATCCGGATAGGTCATGTTAACCAGTTTGGTCAGGTTTCCAATGGCTTGAGCCGACAGACAGAACGAGCTGTTCTTTACAGAGGTGATGTTTTTATCATGGAGGATACACGTGTCTGTCACAACCAGGACAGACAGACAGACAGACAGGTTTACATACACTGTATAGAATCAGAGAAAATAAATATCTCAACAGTGACAGACAGACAGACATCTTTATAATCTGGTTTAAAAACTGTATCAACTCTCACAATTTTCTCAGGTGGTGGGTATAATGTAGAATAGATACTTGCCCAGCATGGATGAAGCATGTTTTATATGTGTAATGGTTATTTTTCTTGTAACAGAACTGTAAATACAAGTTGTGCTTATAATGAAATAACCTTTTCCCCAAATGTAGCCTACACTTAGAAAAGATGTAGAAACGTTAAGCATGTTTGACTGAGTAGATCTAATTTCCCTTTGTATGATCATCATAAGTTTGTTGTATTACCAATGAAACCTACGGGTTGACACAGCATCAATGCCAGTGGAGGCTCCTCAGAGGAGGAAGGGGAGAACCATCCTCCTCAGTGAAATTCATTACAAAAAAAATTACGTTTAAAAAGTTATCCTTTTTAGATAAAACTATACTAAATAGAATCACATGTAACCAAATAGTTTATTAAAACACAATATTTTGCAAATAAGGTCTACAGTAGCCTCAACAGCACTCTGTAGGGTAGCACCACAGTGTAGCTGGAGGCCAGCTAGCTTCCATCCTCCTCTGAGTACATTGACTACAATACAAAACCTGGTTCTCACCCCCTTCCATAGACTTACACAGTAATTATGACAACTTCCGGAGGATGTCCTCCAACCTATCAGAGCTCTTGTAGCATGAACTGACATGTTTTCCACCCAATCAAAGGATCAGAGATACTGAAAGCATAAGCTACAGCTAGCTAGCACCGCAGTGCATAAAATGTGATGAATAGTTGACTCAGAGAGAGAAAGAAAACAGTTGAACAGTTTTCAACAAATTAATTTCTTCCTAAATTAAGGAGAAGCAAGAGAGAAATAGAGAGATTTAGATTCAACGCGTTAGTTATGTTACCTATGCTGACTATGACGTTACTTTAGCTAATATGGTGACAACGATGTAGGCTGTGTGTAGCGGTTTGGCTTGGAAAGGTTTTTCCTCCTGGTCACATACAGCTGATGTGTTGTTCATTGAAGTCCACAACCGAAGGGAAGAGGTGAACGGTGGAGAGCGCATAACGTAGATGCGAGAAGGAATACAATGTGGCTGCTATGAAACTGTGAACTGTTTTTACCCATGATCAGGGGTGTAGGAGTCATTTTGGCCTGTTCATGAGTTGTGTAATTGTTGTCTGACAAGGGTTATTTTTACTTGTTTTGTACACTAGAGAGCACCATATGTTGGGGTCATGGGTCACTGGTCGTGTGTGCATATAGGTAGCACAGGTGACCAGGAAGGGTTAGCACAGGTGAGAGGAGAGCACATAAGGTTCTTACCATATAACATATATGGCTTATAGAATGCATCTCTCTGCACCTTTTGTACAGGAATATGGGTTGTGGAGCTATTTATATTTATATACACAATAAATGGGAACTTCACCACAACGTTTGGAAAGCTGATTCCAAACGTTTTGTGGACACGTTATGGATAGCTCTCTCCTGTGCCAGAGGCAGTTCATAGGGAATCGCCACTACAAGGGGTGTATTAATTCAGCCAATTCGGTTGAAAAACGTTTCTTAAACAGAAGCAAACGGAACAAAACGGGGATAAACATAACTGAATTTGTCCAAAAGAAACTCTTGTTTGCAACTGTTGGATTAATGGTTACACCCACTATCAGCTAGATGCAGGCAAGAGTGTGCAAGCAGAATTGAATGTCACTGTCTGTCCATGTGTCACTGTCTGTCACATCAAATTCTTCTCTCGACCTGTGTGCAACTGCGTTGTAAACTTTCATTCATAGGCTAGGTTGTAGCAACCTCATGATGGGTAAAGGGAAAATGTGAGTAACATGTAGTAGCCTAAAACTATGGATGTTAGATTGAGTTGGTTGAATGGAATATGAATGTCAGTCATCCAATATGCTGTAATAGAAATAAGGCCAAGCTCATTAAATAAAATAATCTGAAACGGCACTGACTGCCACTGATCAATGCTATTCAAGGATACAGAGGAGAGAGACAAGGGATGGTACAGTTACTGTAATTGACCAAGAGAGGGCGGTCTGGCGCACACTGCGGCACTGCAGCAACTCCACTACAGTAAATGTGTCAAGCAAGCAACTTTTGTGCTGAATTCACTAAAATGCAATAGACAAAACTGGCATTTTCTTAATCAAATTTCGATTATTTCACCCATGCAACTGGGAGAAAATTATCTGGTCATACTGGGAGCCTTTCTTTTATCAATTTATCTTATATTTTTGTATTAATTGTAACCCAATGTAACCTAAAAACAATTACTCATAATTGCACCAGTGCAAAACTAATTTGTCTACTTAGCCTACACCTTAATATTGAAAATACACATTTTGTATAACTGCTTTTTGTTCATGAGATGTTTAGAGTAGAATAAAGATTTAATAAGTAGAAAAAAATATCACACACGTGTAACTAACACACAGTTGAAAAAAGAACTTGAGATCCACAGAATAAATTGAAAAATCTATATAATAAACCTAGTAAGCCAAAGTAGCACTTTTGGATGTATATGAAACTAGAAAACAATGCTTAAAATATCTGGCCACTCTACACTATATGTCAGGTTACAGAAAGAGACCTTAGCTGAGGGGTGCGTTGCGCATTGCGCAATGGTGATGGGGTGCCGATGTGTATGTGTGTGTGCGCATGCATGATAGTGTGTATGCGTTCTGGCGCATTGTGGTCTTACCTAAGAGAAGCATGTCTTTGTCTTTACAGTCCAACGTGTTCCACTCGTTCTTACAGTTAGCCCATGGCAGTGAGCCCTTCAACGAAGCGAACAGGTAGTACAGTGTCCAGCACATAATAATGTTATAGTATATGGCTATCAAGACAGATATTATCAACATGGCAATCCCGCAACCTAAAATAAATAAATGAGACGAAATATATAAATTACTCTTAAGCAGGCAGAGGAGCTTGATCAAAAGTAATTATATCATAATAAGTAGTTATCATTTTTTCTGAAGTTAGTGTATGTTACATGTTTTAAATACGTTACTTTATGAGTTTGGATCGCAGCCTGTATATGCGCAGTTTACCTTGCAGAGCCGGGATGGCTTTCCACACGGACACCGGGCCCTGGCTGGCAAACTGACCCAGGGAAACCTCCAATAAAAAGATAGGGATCCCGGCGAGGCACAACATTATCAGGTAGGGGATCAAAAAAGCACCTATATACACAGGGAAACGGGGAAGCATTTCAAAGTAGCGCACAGGTACAAGTGAAAAGAGATTACTCAAACTTGGCTCACATGATTTAAAAAGAAGGCTATAACAGACTTAATTCGACTGCCTTTCTCATGAAATAAAGAGATTATGTATAGCGAATGAAATAAATGTGACATATTACTAGGGCTATCTTCATTTCAATTTAGTTTGGTCTACACTCTATGCATTATTATATTGTAGTTACCTTATACAACTAATTAGGCTACATGCAAGGGAAGCAAATAAGTATAACACCTACATTGTAAACTTTCATTCATAGGCTAGGTTATAGCAACCTCATGATGGGTATAGGGAAAACTTGAGTATCATGTAGTAGCCTTAACCTACCGCTGTTACATTTAACTGGGTGAATGGAATATGAATGACAGTCATCCAATATGCTGTAATAGAAATAAGGCCAAGCTCATAAAAAAATGATGTGTTATACTTATTCGCTTCCCTTGCATGTAAGACTAATTAGTTGTATAAGGTAATTAATTCACCCATCACGAGTGTAGACCAAACTAAATTGAAATGAAGATAGGCCTAGTAATGATTATAATTATAATAATATAAATCATATTTTATTTACAGATCTGATTATCAATCATAAAGCCTAAATAAATTAACTAAAATCCACGAAAAAGAGTAAACTCCTAGACGTGTAAAAATAATATGTTAGCTAAACGCTTTCTATAACTGTTTAGAAAACTTATCATAATAAAAGGTCGCCTATTCCTTTTGAGAAGAAAAAGCAAACTAAAAGGAAAGTCAAGAATATGTTTTTCGACACAAATTTAAACTCCAATGATATAGCCTAGCAAGTGGATTAATGAAAGTAATGTATTTTCGTTCGACAATATTAAAATACATTAAGCATACTGTTGTTTAAACAATGGCAAAACAACAATATGAATCATCCAGGATATGAACACAATTAAGTCGACTTACTCCCATTGTGTTCCTCGAATTGAATTAAATCGTCAATTTCGTTCATATCAATTATGCGTGATGTCAAACATCTATCATTGTGGAGAAATTGAATATCTAAGTCAAATAACACTGATCAGTTTTGGGATATGTTTTATTTATTTTCCGCATTTAGGTGCTTTTTACAACTTCAGTGACATTTGCAGTGCAGGTACATTCTCAACCCAACACTCTCCTTACCTCCACCATTTTGGAAGGCAAGGTATGGAAACCTCCACACGTTTCCCAGTCCCACGGCATAACCAACCATGGACAGGATGAAATCCAATTTATTAGTCCAGTTTCCCCTGGCCTTATTCTCATCTCCACTCTCGTCCTCCTGGGGAAAACAGTGGATTTTAGTGGTTTCATATACATTAAGTAACCATATTGGACTTCAATTTAGTATAGCCTATCATTAAAACGTCTCAGATCCCAAACCCCCTGCCTTTCTGGGTGAACGATTCGTTTCGTTATTCGATCTATTAAATGAGCCACAAGTATAGGTTATTTACGCTTCAAAGCACATAACAATCGCGGGAATACCACTATTTGATTGATGCGAGCATTTTAAAACACTACAGGACAAATTCATATGAATATTCATAAATACAGATAATTCAAATGTCCTCATTTCTGATTCCCTGCCAAGAGGGTTAAAAGGAAGACCGGGACCAAGCTTATCAATGGAGCACTGTCAGGCAGGCGCGCGGGCGGGAGACTAGAGTGAGAGGAGGGGAGAGAGTTGAGGAGAGTGGCGAGGAATGCCCTCGCGGGGATTGGAACAATGGGCAGAATGCGCAGCCTTATGTAACCCATTACCAAGCGCTGTCATGGGTTTACTGAGACCAATCCCGAGAGAGCATGATGCGGGGTTTCTATCCCTCTTTTTATCTATACCTGACACACAGAGCAGCGCAGTGCGGGGGACATACCATTACCGTGTGCTGATACACAAACAACCATTTTACAGTAGGCATATTCCTTTATCTCATTGCAGTGGGAAGATTTTTTCCATTCAGCACTTTCAGGATGACGTTTTAGACCAACTTGTGTTGACAGAATTGTGTCAAATAGATTGTCTATTCTAGCCAAAGGCAGAGGGTCAGAACATCGAAATAGATGTTTCGTTCTTTTCGTTCTATATTTTGATAATTTCCTACAATAACTGGGAATTATTCTAAACTATTATATTGGTGAATTCTACCCCTGATTTATAGACAATTGCAACCTCTGTTTACTGCATCTGGCCATCCCAAATGGAAATTCACTTGAATAGACTATATAGATCATATTCTCTCAAATCACCCCTCAGCATCAGACTCCAGATCTCAGAAGGAGTCCCATGGGACCGCAATTACAACTTCTCAGCCGCAGCATGTTACCCCCACCTCGGCTTCCTTATCTATGAAAGACCCGATAACACCACAGCCACTTCCCTATCTTAATAGGCAATACAGGTCGCATGTCAGACAGATCATCATTCACTCCAAACCGCGGTTCGTCTTGTAGTCCAGAAACCCCCCTCTAAGCTCTCCTGACCCCGGTTGGGCTATCCTCCCCGTATCGAAACAATTCGTTTGAGCCCACTTACCCCCGTCACGGCGCCGGGCTGAACAGACGTGTTGCCATCTGCGCCCAGAATGATGGTGGTCTGACTCATGGTGGTCCAGTTGCCCGATGCATTGTTTTGATCCCCGGTGGCCCTAAGCGGGTCGCCGCACTGGACAGGGACACCTCGGGCAGCAGAACCACCAACTGAGCTGGTGGAATCCTTACGGAAGGCCGAGTCCGCAGCCACGGATCCAGGCACCGCCGGAGCGGCATTTTTAAATGTTCCATAGACTTTACTGACTTCTCCCGGTTTATTTTCCGTGGGACAGAAAGTTTTGCTCTCGTTGGATGGTGCTGGCTGAGGGGCCGGGTAAGCGGCGGACGTTTGGTTAAGGGCATTATACGGGTTGTTTGCTGAAACTCCCACCGCTCCCTCCGGCTGGTGCAACGGTTTAGAACCGGTAGGGGCATTGGCCGGCTGTTTGGTCATCTCTCTCTGGTCGGAGGAATCCTGCAACATGTAATTTACAGATGAGGCTCAGCACACAAGACAAGGGATACAAAAAAATATATAAAAAGGCTATACAAACAGAAACACGTTAAGACGCATTTACCAGGTCAGTGTTAGCACTAGTAGGCTATGAATTGAGAATGAGATTATTTTAGCGATATTATGTTCACATCAAACCTATAGGCTAATCACCAATAAAAACGAATGCAGCAGTGGTGGTTGTTTCAGCAGTATTTTAAAAGCCCTTTGTCGCATGTTTTGGCTCCGCTGCTCTGGGCTTCAGATCACGGTCTGCGGGGGTTTGCTTCTCCTGTTCGCAAGATTCTTTAATTTTACGCCCCATTCCCCCCATGTCATTCAGCTCCACACAGCTACTGATTTTTATGGGCAATTGACAAGCTGCCGGGCTCTTGACAGCTCCCCTCTCCCTACAGCTCCCCTCTCCCTGGCAGGCATATATGATCACTGGCATCAGGCTACAGCTCTGAGAGGACCCGGGCGTGCAGAAATACAAATGACTATCTCCGCATGTATCGCCTAACCAAGAGGAAACCACGCAATGTAAGAGAGCGCGGATTTCTAAACAGAAACATGCTACATTTAAATTGAAGTTAAAAAAATGGAAAAAGAGATACAGTTTCTGCGTGTTTTATCTAGCACCTTGCATATAGGCTATAAAAAGGACACGCTCCGATTTCGTTTCTCTTAAATTGAAAACAAATACATTCAAGACAAATAGCCCTACTTGAAGTCCTTGAATGGAAAATATCGAACGAAACACAAGTGTTTTCGATTGAACTGAATGCATCTTTTGCTCAAAGATTGCAAAGTGAATGCAAGTTGTGAAAAGTTTTCGCACCATGGACAACGCACAACGCGGCTACTAAATGCAACCCATTATCCAGCATGCTGTTTGAATAAATGAAAATATTTCCACAAAACGAACTTAGGCTGCTTCAACCATTTAGACAAATAAGATAACTTGAATGACAAATGTAATGTAGAATAAAAAAAACTAAACAAAGTATTGAGCCTACTCACCATTTGTGAAGATGCTTAAGACGTGCTGACGTTGAAAAACAGCTGTAAAGAGAACTAGAAGAAAGAAGTAAGAGTGGATTTGGCCGTGCTTAGTGTAAACCTTTCTATACCTCAGTGGGAAAGATTGGGCTTGCGTCAGTGCGGAGCAAGGTGCCCTTCGCTTGACATTTTCTTGATAATAAGAGCTTGATAAATCATTGGCCTTGGATTCTGATTTTTAAAGCGACACCGGGCGAAGACGCGCGGGATCGTGCCCATGTTGTCCACGCACATGCCGCTCAGTGTGTGCGTGTTTGGACTGACTCATTCACCAGCTGATTAATAATACACGTTTCTCGAGGGCAGGTGGACGCACACACGCGCTAGGGAATATTTGCATGTAGGCCTACATACATTTTGGGGAGGGAGAATGCATGCAGCACTGCAATTCGTGAGCGAAAATGTACCATTCGTGGAAGATACGACGACACCGACGGGGAAACTTCGTTAAATGGTTTCTATTTTTGCTAAAACTATGGGGTTTATTGTGTTGTAAATATGCTTACTTTGCGTTTATGCTATTGAACATTTCTTAAGAAAGTAATATGTTGAAAACACTGAACATGTAGCTTAACATCTAGTATCATATATTACTACTTTAGCCTATTTTTTTATATTAGGAACACATAATTATATAGGCTACGACATATGATTATCAATATTAAAATATGATTTTTCGTTTCTATAAAGCCTGTGTCAGTAAATGTTTTTACAGGCAATACAGTTAAGGCTATACTGTATATTTATCAAAGATTATAAATATCCACCATAACAATTATTTACAGAATTATCCTTGTACAAATATTTCTGAAGTGTGTGATGACAAAAGGTACAGACTGCTGCAACGTATTTTTGTAAAGCCTCCAGGCTATATATAGGCTTTACTACGCTTCAAGGAATTTAAGCACACATGCGATTTGGGTTATACGTTTCTGTGTGCGTCACCGAGACAAGCACTGATCAAGTGTAGAAAAAAAGTGGGCGAGGTCTTCATGAAACGACTGAAGCTACTCATTTGTTAATCTCTTACGCAAGAAGGACACTTTTTTTTAAACACGTGGTCATTGAGATATCTCGCTACACTGGAGGCTTTGGAACTTTCCCAGCACCACAAATAGCCTGCCCTAAAATACTGCATTGCGCACAGCATTGTTCAGCTTTCTCTTCTTTGTTAACGAAATGTAGCCCTCATTCAAAATTGGTTCATTCTCGTGCGCAAAATATCCGATGAGCATCCTATTGTGTTGTTATTCAGACAACTGATATGCAACCAACCCAAACCCTTGAGAAAGATAAAGAAATAATCCGAATAACACCCAACCCCGCAGAAACGGTCCACCGACCTCGCAGTGTCTTTAAACCAGCGCGTCACTGTAGTCCGCGTGCCTTATTAAATGTGCGATAATCACCTGCACGCAAAGCTGCCCCGTGTGGCCAGCGTCCCTCGTAAATCTGGGCCCCTACAGATAACGGCCTCGCGCTGCAAAATTAGCTGGCTGCTCCAAGGTTTAATTACTTTGTCAACAGGGAATAATTGTAATTGAATGTTTGCCCCTCTTTCCTTGTACTTTTCACACCTTCCCCAAGACACAGAATGGAGACGGACTTTGAGTTCTCACTGTGGAGGAACCTTTTTGAAATGTAAAGTTCCTAGAGGAACCTTATTGAAAATAAAAAAGGGTTAAAAACCGTAACGTTTTAAACCTTTTATTATTAACGACATTTAGCAATAATAATAATAATAATAGCCTAATAATAAATATAATCTAATGACAAAACATCCTTGGGTAATTTAAGATTTGCCAAAAGTTGTTGACATTTTAATTAGGTATATTAAACATGAAACAACAATAATAAAAATGAAAACAATAAATCTAAAACAAAACAACAAGCCCATACTTTGGAGCAAACACTTTTTTTTAATGAATTGATATTATCCATATATTCCATAGATATTATATTTGGAAAGTTTAAGATCTTGAAGTGGGTATGGCGTTACTTCAATGCAACACCTCACACATGGACATATATGATTTGTGCTAATCCATTATTCACCCTACAGCACACAAGAAGACACATACATTTGCACAGGAGGTGTGAAAGCAAAGTTTGCTATAGTCAAAATTCAGATTTACATAACCACCACAGACAGATGAAGGCATGGAGTTGCATAGTCTGGCTGATGCACTGGAGAACACCCTGTTGCCAAAACGGTGGAGGTTGGATTTGGAGATGATGAGATCAGAGGAGGCTAGTGGGAGTAGCTATAGGAGGACGGGATCATTTCTGGCCTCCACTGAAGGCCCGGCACTCTTTCTTGTCTTATATTTTGGCTCAGGTAGAAAACATTGTTTGATGTAGTGATATTTCAGATAATTTGTAAGCAAGACATTTCATAGAAATCAAGTGGCGTTGGCATGTATTTGCACTATTGTTAAGGTTTGGTGGTGATCTATAATTCTATAACGCAACATACAGTGCCTTCAGAAAGTATTCACACCCCTTTACTTTTTCCACAATCTGTTGTGTTACAGCCTGCATTTAAAATTGATGAAATTGAGCTGTTGACGCTGAATAATATCCCTTTGAACATGGTGAAGTTATTAATTCGACTTTGGATGGTGTATCAATACACCCAGTCACTACAAAGATACAGGTGTCCTTCCTTACTCAGTTGCCAAAGAGGAGGGAAACTGCTCAGGGATTTCACCATGAGGCCAATGGTGATTTTAAAACAGTTATAGAGTTTAATCGTTGTGATATGAGAAAACAGAGGACAGATCAACAACACTGTAGTTACTCCACAATACTAACATAAATGACAGAATCAAAATAAACATGCATCTTGTTTGCAACAAGGCACTTAAGTAATACTGCAAAAAAATGTAGGAAAGAAATTAACTTTTTGTCCTGAATACAAAGCATTGTATTTAGGGCAAATCCAACACATCACATTATATTTTCAAGCATGGTGGTGGCTGCATCATGTTATCAGTATGCTAGTCATCATCAAGGACGAGGGAGTTTTTAGGATAAAAAGAAACAGAATACATCTATAAGCACAGGCAAAATCCTAAAGGAAAACCTTGTTCAGTCTGCTTTCCAACAGACACTGGGAGACAAATTCACCTTTCAGCAGGACAATAACCTGAAACACAAGGCTACACTGGAGTTGCTTACCAAGACGACATTGAATGTTCCTGAGTGGCCTGGTTACAGTTTTGACTGAAATCATCTTGAAAATCTATGGCAAGACTTGAAGTCTGGCAACTTTAATAATTTTTTTAATAATAATGTGCACATATTGTACAATCCAGGTGAGAAAAGCTCTTAGAACTAGACAAAAAGAGTCACAGCTGTAATTGCCGCCAAAGTTGCTTCTACAAAATATTGAGTCAGGGGTGTGAATACTTATGTAAATGAGATATTTCTGTATTTCATTTTCAAAAAATGTGCTAACATTTCTAAAAAGATGCTTTCACTTTGTCATTATGGGGTATTGTGTGTAGATTTTTTAGTCAATTTTGAATTCAGGTTGTAACAACAAAATGTGGACTAAGTCGAGGGGTATGAATACTTTCTGAAGGCACTGTACAATCTGTGGAAGTTGTGAGAAGATTAGCATATGTGCTAACGTGCATCTATAGGTACAGTGCTGCCATATTTAAATGCAGCAACTCTTTTTTTATTAGTACCATTAAATACTTTAGTAATGAGTTTAAAAACAAAATCTGGAGTGAATCTGACATATGGTTTATGAGAAGATGATTGCAGAAGTTTTTTATCGTTAGCGTTACATATGCAAAGAATGAGTTGTTAAAAGTCTTTGTT
This sequence comes from Brachymystax lenok tsinlingensis, assembly GCA_030435695.1. Classification (NCBI taxonomy): domain Eukaryota; kingdom Metazoa; phylum Chordata; class Actinopteri; order Salmoniformes; family Salmonidae; genus Brachymystax; species Brachymystax lenok. The sequence goes on from CM059800.1 coordinate 5,534,041, forward strand.
TTTTTAGATATCAATACCAAATTCAGTGTGGTTCATCTTAGGGATGTCCATGATAGCAATGAAAAGTTTCAAGTTGATAGGCCACTGTGGAGTGGATTTACAGTGGTTTAAATATAAAATCTGAGTATTAATTTGTCAATAACTCTGCCATCTTTTAACCAATCCCTTAGCTTTCAAATTAGAAAAAAAGTTACCAATCTATGCTTGAGTTATTTAACTATGTCAACAACAACAAAAATTCTACAATAACAATAAGTCTTCACCCCAATAAGACCATTTATTCATATCACACGTGTTGAAAGACGCGGGACACACAGAAGTGGAAAAATAGCTTTATTAAGCAAAAGCAAATCCGAGGCAACAGTCGCCACCTGATCACAAACCAGCAATCTTTTCTTTTTCAGAACTTATGATTCATGATCTAAGGGGAAGAGTGGAAAATCTTTCTGTTGTCAGCAGAGCTGCTCAATGGAGTATGCAGAGCTGGAGGTTTGTCAGATGTTTTTGACGACAAAATAAAACTCACTATGATTGTGTCCCAAATGGCACCCTATTCCATACAGAGCTCTATGGGCCCTGGTCTAAAGTAGCACACTATATAGGGGAAAGGGTGCCATTTTGGATGCACACTTTATGCTGCTAGTAGTAGACCAGCCAATCTGGGAAAAAGTGCTTGTTTTTTATTTTGCTTGTTAAAGGCTGTCATCCATGCTAGATCAAATAGTGATCGGTGACAAATTAAATTTAGTTTAAGGCAATTTTCAATGGGTTAAAGTGAAAATGGGCATAATGGAAATTGTAATTGATTTAGGTAAAATATCCTGAAATTCTCAACCAAACTGAGTCGATTATAAAACATAAACACATAGACTATGGAATGGATGCGTTAATAGTTACTTTTCATACAGTTATTATGCTTTATGCCTGCCGGGGCGGCAGGTAGCCTAGTGGTTAGAGCGTTGGACTTGTAACTGGAGGGTTGCAAGTTTGAATCCCCGAGCTGACAAGGTAAAAATCTGTCGTTCTGCCCCTGAACAAGGCAGTTAACCCACTGTTCCCTGGGCGCCGAAGATGTGGATGTCGATTAAGGCAGCCCCCCGCACCTCTCTGATTCAGAGGGGTTGGGTTAAATGCGGAAGACACATTTCAGTTGAAGGCATTTGGTTGTACAACTGACTAATAATGGTGACTTTGACTTTAAGACATGCAAATATACAGAAAAGATGAACATTCAGATTTTTTCAGCTACAGTTGTGGCCTGTGGCACCACCAAGTACCCTTTTCAGATGACCTAGACCAGGGCTCTCCAACCCTGTTCCTGGAGAGCCACCGTCCTGTAGGTCAGGGATGGGCAACTCCAGTCCTCGGGGACCTAGTTGGTGTCACACTTTTGCCCCAACACCTGACTCCAATAATCAACTAACTCATAATCTTCAGTTTAGATGGCAAATGGTTTAATCACCTGTATTTGCTAGGAATGGGGAAAAATACCACTTCTCAGTAAAAGGCACATGACAGCCCACTTAGAGTTTGCCTAAAGGCACCTAAAAGAACTCTCAGGCCATGAGAAAAAAGATTCTCTGGTCTGATGAAACCAAGATTGAACTCTTTGGCCGGAATGCCAAGCGTCACATCGGGGAGAAAACCTGGCACCATCCCTAAGGAAAAGCATGGTGGAGGCATGCTGTGGGGATGCTTTTCAGTGGCAGGGACAGCGAGACTAGTCAGGATCAACAGAAAGATGAACTGAGCAAAGTAAAGAGAGATTCTTAATGTAAACCTGCTCCAGAGCGCTCAGGACCTCAGACGGGGGGGTGAAGGTTCACCTTCCAACAGGACAACGACCCTAAGCACACAGCCAAGACAACGCAGGAGTAGCTTTGGGACAAGTGAACCCGATCGAACATCTCTGGAGAGCTGAAAAAAGTTGTGCAGCGATGCTCCCTATCCAACCTGACAGCCTGAGAGGATCTGCAGAGAAGAATATGAGAAACCCCCCAAATACAGGTATGCCAAGCTTCTAGCATCATACCCAAGAAGACTTGAGGCTGTAATCGCTGCCAAAGGTGCTTCAACAAAGTACTGAGTAAAGGGTCTGAATACTGATGTGTGATGTTTTTTTTATTTTTAATACAAAATGAAAACCTGTCTTTGCTTTGTCATGATGGGGTGTTGTGTGTAGATTGATGAGAGAAAAAAAACAATTTAATTCATTTCAGAATAAGGCTGTAACGTAACAAAATGTGGAAAAAGTCAAGGGGTCTGAATACTTTCCGAATGCACTGTATGTATGCATGTGAATAGTCTGTTTATATTAATACAGTATGTTCAGTGAATTGTCAGAATTTGTGACTATCCTATTTGACTGCTTGAACATTTTATCCCTTAAAAATGACATTACAGTTTCAATATCTCTGGCCCAGAAAGTCAGATTCTTACGAGGTAACGTTCTTTTGGTTGAGTGGGGTCTCCTGCAGTTTTCCCAAGGGGGTCTCCAACCCTGTTCCTGGAGATCTACCATCATGTAGGCTTTCATTCCAACCCTAATCTAGCGCACCAAATTCTAATAATTAGCTGGTTTATAAGATTAATCAGTATTTAACAAGCAAAGAATTCATAAAACATTTCCAGGTTGGCTGGTCTACAATAGGGAAAACAGATGGCAACATCATGAAAAGTAGGGTACATTTTTTTGCAAGAAAAATGTACATACAAGGGGGGGGTCTAACGAGAACAAAGTGGGAATGTCACAAGAAAATGTTGACCCTTTGCATAACTGATTAAAAAAGTTTCCACATTTAAGTTTCCACAGCGAAGTAGAAACATTTTTAAGAAATGGCACTTTCCGAGAAATCAACTCCGATTTTGTATGAGGGAATGTGTTTATTAACAGGCATGGCATTAAAATGCAGTGAACTCCACAGCTTGTTGTTCAAGCCTGTTTTTTTACCTGTTTTTTTAGATTAATCCCACACACTTATATTATCTACATTTACAGCTCCATATGAAGATAAGATGTTTCTAATTCCATAAGCGTTAAACATTTCATAATAACAACCATAATAATACTATTTGTTTTGGCAAAGTCTGGGGAATATTTCAGTTCAGCCACACTATTGATATGATGTCATCGTCGTCATGTGATCAGGTGCGGTGAACTGCAGGCTGTAGGTCTGCTTCCTGGCATGGAAGCAGACCTACAGTCATGCAATCATCTTCTTTTTGCGTACGGTGATCCGTCCCCGAAGCTCCTCCCCTAAAGAGGAAAACCATCAATAAAAGTGAGAGGCTGAGCACCAACCTTTGACTTCTGTTCACCTGTATTGGAGCACTACGGGGTGAAGTCTCCCATAGGAACAGATCTAGGATCAGCTTCCCTTCCCCCAATCGTAACCTCGACCATTAATGGGGAATATGCTACACTGACCCAAAATCAATGTCTTGGAGCCGCACATCTCTAGAGAATAACCTCTCCTAGGCAATAGAGAGTAGGGATATTCAGTTACAGTCCCAGAGTGCCACATCAACATCAGGCCAATAATTCAATAAATACATAATAAATAAATACATTCATTGATCAGAGTAAAATGTATTAAATCAAGGTACTCCAAAGCACTAATGTGTTTGTGTGTGTGTGTGTAAGAGAGAGAGAGATAGAGGATGATTTGATGCATGTAGAAGAGTGGATGTGTATAGGGACATACAGTGAGCTCCAAAGGTATTGGGACAATGGCACATTTTTTGTTGTTTTTGCTCCAGCACTTTTACATTAATGTGGATACTGCAGTACCATGTTCATGGATAATCCTCAATGAATCGTGAATAATGATGCGGGGTGTATGTACAAAAGTGCTGTAATAAACGGTTCACCCAATATGGATGAAAATACCCTCAAATTAAAGTTTTCATTTTAACCTCATAATCATTGTATTATTTCAAATCCAAAGTGCAGGAGTACAGAGCCAAAACAACAAATGTGTTACTGTCCCTATATTTTTGGAGCTTACTGTACAGTGCATTCAGACCCCTTGACTTTTTCCACATTTTGTTACGTTAAAGCCTTATTCTAAAATGGATTAAATAGTTTCATTTCCTCATCAACCTACACACAATACCCCAAAATGACAAACCAAAAACAATATCACGTTTAAATAATTATTCAGACCCTTTACTCAGTACTTTGTTGAAGCACCTTTGGCAGCGATTACAGCCTTGAGTCTTCTTGGGTATGATGCTACAAGCTTGACACACCTGTATTTGGGGAGTTTCTCCCATTCTTTTCTGCAGATCCTCTTAAGCTCTGTCAGGTTGGATGGGAAGTGTAGTTGCACAGCTATTTTCAGGTCTCTCCAGAGATGTTCAATCGGTTTCAAGTCCGGCTCTGGCTGGGCCAGTCAAGGACATTGAGACTTGTCCAGAAGCCACTCCTGCATTGTCTTGGCTGTGTGCTTAGGGTTGTTGTCCTGATGGAAGGTGAACCTTCACCCCAGTCTGAGGTCCTGAGTGCTCTGGAGCAGGTTTTCATCAAGGATCTCTCTGTACTTTTCTCCGTTCATCTTTCCCCCGATCCTGACTAGTCTCCCAGTCCCTGCCGCTGAAAAACATCCCCACAGCATGATACTGCTAGCACCATGCTTCACCATAGGGATGGTGCCAGGTTTCCTCCAAATGTGACGCTTGGCATTCAGGCCAAGGAGTTCAATCTTTGTTTCATCAGACCAGAGAATCTTGTTTCTCATGGTCTGAGAGACCTTTAGGTGCCTTTTGGCAAACTCCAAGCGGGCTGTCACCTGTCTTTTACTGAGGAGTGGCATAAAGGCCTGATTGGTGGAGTGCTGAGGAGATAGTTGTCCTTCTGGAAGGTCCTCCCATCTCCACAGAGGAACTCTGGAACTCTGTCAGAGTGACCATCGGGTTCTTGGTCACCTCCTTGACCAAGGCCCTTCTCCACCGATTGCTCCGTTTGGCCAGCAGACAGCTCTTCTTGGGGACCTTCAATGCTGCAGAAATGTTTTGGTACCCTTCCCCAGATCTGTGCCAACACAATCCTCTACGAACAATTCCTTCAACCTCATGGCTTGGTTTTTGCTCTGACATGCACTGTCAACTGTGGGACCTTACATAGACAGGTGTGTGCCTTTCCAAATCATGTCCAATCAATTGAATTTACCACAGATGTACTCCAATCAAGTTGTAGAAACATCTCAAGGATGATCGATGGAAACAGGATTATCCTGAGCTCAATTCCGAAGTCACATAGCAAAGGGTTTGAATACTTATGTAAATAAGGTATTACTGTTTTTCTTAATACATTTCTAAACATTTCTAAAAACCTGTTTTCGCTTTGTCATTATGGGGTATTTTGTGTAGATTGAGAATTGATTTATTTAATCCATTTTAGAATAAGGCTGTAACGTAACCAAATGTGTAAAAAGGGAAAGGGGTCTGTATACTTTCTGAATGCACTGTATGTGTGTGTGTGTGTGTGTGTGTGTGTGTGTACACTACCGTTCAAAAGTTTGGGGTCACTTAGAAATGTCCTTGTTTTTGAACAAAAAGTTAATTTCTTGTCCATTAAAAAAACATAAAAAACATAACATTTATCAGAAATACAGTGTAGACATTGTTAATGTTGTAAATTGTCTATTGTAGCTGGAAAAGGCAGGTTTATCATTTTAAAAGGCTAATTGATCATTAGAAAACCCTTTGCAATTATGGTAGCACAGTTGAAAGCTGTTGTTCTGGTTAAAGAAGCAATAAAACTGGCCTTCTTTAGACTAGTTGAGTATCTGGAGCATCAGCATTTGTGGGTTCGATTAGAGGCTCAAAATGGCCAGAAACAAAGAACTTTCTTCTGAAACTCGTCAGTCTATTCTTATTCTGAGAAGGCTATTCCATGCAAGAAATTGCCAAGAAACTGAAGATCTCGTACAACGCTGTGTACTACTACCTTCACAGAACAGCGCAAACAGGCTGTAACCAGAATAGAAAGAGGAGTAGGAGGCCCCGGTGCACAACTGAACAAAAGGACAGTACATTAGAGTGTCTAGTTTGAGAAACAGACGCCTCACAAGTCCTCAACTGGCAGCTTCATTAAATAGTATGCGCAAAACATCAGTCTCAATGTCAACAGTGAAGAGGCGACCCCCGGGATGCTGGCCTTCTAGGCAGAGTTGCAAAGAAAAAGCCATATCTCAGTCTGGCCAATAAAAAGAAAAGATTAAGGTGGGCAAAAGAACACAGCCACTGGACAGAGATATGGCATATTCTTTGCAACTCTGCCTAGAAGGCCAGCATCCCGGAGTCGCCTCTTCACTGTTGATTTGGATTAGCTAACACAACGTGCCATTGGATCACAGGAGTGATGGTTGCTGATAATGGGCCTCTGTAAACGTATGTAGAAATTCCATAAAAAAATCTGCCGTTTCCAGCTACCATAGTATTTTACAACATTAACAAGATCAACACTGCATTTCTGATCAATTTGATGTTATTTTACTGGACCAAAAAATTGAATTCTTTAAAAAACAAGGACATGGCTAAGTGACCTCAAACTTTTGAACAGTAGTGTGTGCATGCAGTCGGAAGTTTACATACACCTTAGCCAAATACATTTAAACTCAGTTTTTCACAATTCCTGACATTTAATCTTAGTAAAAAATCCCTGTCTTAGGTCAGTTAGGATCACCACTTTATTTCAAGAATGTGAAATGTCAGAATAATAATAGAGAGAATGATTTATTTCAGCTTTTATTTCTTTCATCACATTCCCAGTGGGTCAAAAGTTTACATACACTAAATTAGTATTTGGTAGCATTGCCTTTAAATTGTTTAACTTGGGTCAAATGTTTCAGGTAGACTTCCACAAGCTTCCCACAATAAGTTGGGTGAATCTTGGCCCATTCCTCCTGACAGAGCTGGTGTAACTGAGGCAGGTTGGTAGGCCTCCTTGCTCGCACACGCTTTTTCAGTTCTGCCCACAAATTTTCTATAGGATTGAGGTCAGGGCTTTGTGATGGCCACTCCAATACCTTGACTTTGTTGTCCTTAAGCCATTTTGCCACAACTTTGGAAGTATGCTTGGGGTCATTGTCCATTTGGAAGACCCATTTTTGACCAAGCTTTAACTTCCTGACAGATGTCTTGAGATGTTGCTTCAATATATCCACATAATTGTCCCTCCTTATGATGCCATCTATTTTGTGGAGTGCACCAGTCCCTCCTGCAGCAAAGCACCCCCACAACATGATGCTGCCACCCCCGTGCTTCACGGTTGGGATGGTGTTCTTCGTGTTGCAAGCCTCCCCTTTTTCCTCAAAACATAACGATGGTCATTATGGCCAAACAGTTCTAGGACATTTCTCAAAAAAGTACAATCTTTGTTTCCATGTGCAGTTGCAAACTGTAGTCTGGCTTTTTTTATGGCAGTTTTGGAGCAGTTTTGGAGCAGTGGCTTCTTCCTGGCTGAGCGGCCTTTCAGGTTGTAGATTTAGGACTCGTTTTACTGTGGATATAGATGCTTTTGTACCTGTTTCCTCCAGCATCTTCACAAGGTCCTTTGCTGTTGTTCTGGGATTGATTTGCACTTTTCGCACCAAAGTACGGTCATCTCTAGGAGACAGAACGCGTCTCCTTCCTGAGCGGTATGACAGCTGCGTGGTCCCATGGTGTTTATACTTGCGTACTATTGTTTGTACAGATGAACATGGTACCTTCAGGCGTTTGGAAATTGCTCCCAAGGATGAACCAAACTGAGGTCTTGGCTGATTTCTTTTGATTTTCCAATGATGTCAAGCAAAGAGGCACTGAGTTTGAAGGTAGGCCTTGAAATACATCCACAGGTACACCTCCAATTGACTCAAATGATGTCAATTAGCCTATCAGAAGCTTCTAAAGCCATGACATAATTTTCTGGAATTTTCCAAGCTGTTTAAAGGCACAGTCAACTTAGTGTATGTAAAATTACTTGTGTCATGCACAAAGTAGATATCCTAACCGACTTGCCAAAACTATAGTTTGTTAACAAGAAATTTGTGGAGTGGTTGAAAAACTGATTTTAATGACTCCAACCTAAGTGTGTGTAAACTTCCGATTTCAACTGTATATCTCACTAGTTCAGGGTATTTAAGCCTCCATATATCCACTAATTCCAATATATCCATGACATTCATGATTTCCTTAAGTGCCGGAGGGGGATAGTTTGTAGTGTGATTTCCTTTACGGTCCATAGAGGTATTTAAAACTGTTTTAAATCTCCCACCATAATAATAGAGTCTAGTGTTGCTTGTAGAGTTGATAAATTCTCATGTATATTTTCAAAGAAGCTTGGATCATCATTATTTGGACCGTATAAGTTAATAAGCCATATCTGTTTATTGTCCAATAACATATTTTAAATAATCCATCTACCTTGATGATCTGTTTGGACAATTGGCACATTTGGATAAAAATTACTGTTAATTAATACCATCACCCCTTTTGAATTTCTTTGCCCATGGGAGAAATATATTTCGCCCCCCCAGTCCTTTTTCCACAAAACTTCATCTAAAATTGTTGAATGAGTTTCCTGTAAACAACAGATATTATATTCCTTCTCTTTTAGTCAGGTAAATACTGATCGTCTTTTTTATTTTCTGCTAAGCCAATACAATTATAACTGGCTATACTTATTTCACCACTTACCATAATGAGACACAACTTTCAATTCATCAAAATATATGTTTGTAAACGTACCATTAAAAAGTAACATGATGATTGAGTGTCTATACAGCTGTACCATGATATTTGCATTACTACTAAGTAAACCTCCAATTGGTCCCCACTATTCCACCAGCTAAAAGCCCTCCTCATCCCGAGTTGGGTTGTCATCGCAATGCCCGGCAGACCACCCCTGACCCCCTGGATCCCATAGCCCTGAAGAGACTGGGATCCATCCTTTGAAAAGAGCACACAGTGCCACTCACAGAACAGAAGTAGATCAAATGCATTTCCATCGCCCTCACCTCGATTTGTATTATATATAGCCATAAAAAAATATATATATTTTAAAAATCATGTTTATCTTATTTTCCATAATTAGCTAGTATTTTTTACCTCTCACCAGTCTCGCCATTACCAGAATTACAGTATTGCAAGCAATTATTATATTAGCAAACAATTATTGTGAATCATCCTATATCGTCCCTAACATCTTTTAATCCTCCGCAGCAGTTGTGGGATACACACATACACCCACACACTCATACACACTCAACCCCTTTCCCCCACACAACCATAGGCTCACATTCTCAACAGTTGCACCATCCCAGAGCCCAACTCAACAAAGGTCTTGATTTACGAATGCATATACTGTTGCAGCTGTATGAGAAGGCCTGCAAAACTGTGCAAAAAAAATGGGCAGAAATGTGGAGATTTTATTAACCATTGTCACGTCCTAGATGATGGAGGTCAGATATACCCCCTTCCCACAACATGGTCCCCCGTATTTACCATATTCCCAAGCATCTCCATGCAGTCAGACTTTCAGATTTTGTGGCACCAGGGTCACAATAATATACCCCCTCTCTGAATGTCCAAGTGTGAGGCTCAGAATCTTGAGGGGGCAGTGCTGCTCTAGGTCTCTGACCGCATTTTGGCTGCATACATACCGCTTACAGCAGGCCCATAAAACAGTTAGGGACCTCCTTAGTATCTGGGTCATTCAGGTGGGTGTCTCAGGTATAGGGTTGTGGACCGTTCCATCAATATAGGATCATAAAATAAATAGATTAGATGTATAATTCATTTAAAAAATGTAGTTCCCCATGATAGGACAATAAATAAATTAAATGTATAATTTATTTTAAAACGCTGTTCCACCATGAGGCTCTCCAGAGGGTAGTGAGGACTGCACAACGCATCACCGGGGGTAAACTACCTGCCCTTCAGGACACCTACACCACCCGATGTCACAGGAAGGCCAAAAAGATCATCAAGGACAACAACCACCCGAGCCACTGCCTGTTCACCCCGCTATCATCCAGAAGGCGAGGTCAGTACAGGTGCATCAAAGCTGGGACCGAGAGACTGAAAAACAGGCCATCAGACTGTTAAACAGCCATCACTAACATTGAGTGGCTGCTGCCAACATACTGACTTAAATCTCTAGCTACTTTGAAAATAAGAATTGGATGTATCAAATGTATCACTAGCCACTTTAAACAATTTTGTATATAATGTTTACATATCCAACATTACTCATATCAAATGTACTCTAAACCATCTACCGAATCTTGCCTATGCCGTTCGGCCATCGACTCAAATCTCTAGCCACTTTAATAATTATAATCGGACGAAATAAATGTATCACTAGCCACTTTAAAAGATGCCATTTATATAATGTTTACATATCCTACATTACTCATCTCATATGTATATACTGTACTCCATACCATCTACTGCATCTTGCCTACGCCGATCAGCCATCGCTCATCCATATATTTATATGTACATACTCGTATTCATTCCTTAACTCTTGTGTGTATAAGGTAGTTGTTGTGAATTTGTTAGATTACTTGTTAGATACTACTGCATGGTCGGAACTAGAAGCACAAGCATTTCGCTACACTCGCATTAACATCTGCTAACCATGTGTATGTGACAAATAAAATTTGATTTGATAGGAAAATAAATAAATAAACAGGATGTATAATTCATTATAAAAGTATATCCCTCATCTGAACAACATTGAAAGCTCTCTCACAACCCCTGCTCACAGCAATACATCGGTTCTGGGATAGGCAACCATTTTCTTTCTCACTCAACGCCACACTTTCCCGAACACCAAAGAAAAACACACACCACACATTCCACACAGACTGTACCTTCTGTTGACTGAGTTTTTATCTTCACCATGTTGAATTAGTGCTTTTGTGTTCCAATTAGTTATATTTGAAGACACATAGAAAAGCTATATTGCTTGTTGTTTTATTACAATTCATAACCAGGGTAGAAGTGTGTGTTTCGTTATTTGCCTCCTCTACGAGGATTTTGTAATTTTTTAAATAGCCATGGAGTAGTCTTTGTCTCTGATTAACTGGTTATAAATATATAGTTTATCGACGACGAGAGCTACTCGCTTCCTTTTTAATCTACTTTCCTTGATAATTGGATACAGAACTTTACGTTCTGCAATTTCCTTCTGGAACTGGTCATTCATGCCAATTTTCGTGCCAGCAAGTCTTTTACCCAGGCTTTTAACCATTATTTTATCTTTAAAGAAAGCAAAATTGGCAACGATTGCGCGTTCATACCTCTGCCCTATCTGTCCGAAGTGTTGTACACGTTCTAGTTGGATTTTGTCGATAGCTTCGCGTGGAATCTGTAGTGCTGTAAGGAGAAACTCTCTAACTACAGATTCGGGAACTTCTCTTGGATTCAGGTACTTTCTCTTGGATACCTGTAAGTACCAGATTCTCTTTCATGGATCTAGTCTGTATGCCAGGTAAGGCTTCTCTCAGAGCGGTGTTCTCCTTTTAAAGTGAAATAACTTCGATTTCAATCTTATTGACTGTCCCTTTTAGTTTGTTTGTGTCTTTCTCCAATGTCGCAGCTTTTTCATCACTCATCTCGAGGCTTGCCTTCAACTCTTTTATATCCTTACTGACTAGTTCAAGTATACCCAGTTTGTCATTTATTGATTTTAACAGATCGGTTTCGACCTTTACCATTCCCGGTGGTGAAAATATTATATTGTCTGTGTCTGTAGAAGAGTCAAGTTTTCGTTTTGAAATCGGTTCCCCTGTCTTACTCTGTCATGTTTGGGTGTTGCTTGTTTTCGTAATATTTGTCGATACATTTCTCTAGTCTTAAGATTTGTTTTGTGTTATTATCCAGATTTTAGTGCTAATATTTAGTCTAACTTACCGATATTGAATATTACATTATCTTGAGGTGCTCTACATAGCTACGTTCAGTCCGCCATCTGCTCCCCTCTATCTTGCATCATCAAGAAGAAGAGACTTGAGATTTTTGGTTCCAACCGCCGCCTTGTCTTTGTGAGACACAGAGTAGGTGAACGGATATCCTCCGCATGTGTGGTTCCCACCAGGAAGCATGGCGGAGGTGGTGTGATGGTGCTTTGCTGGTGCCACTGTCAGTGATTTATTTAGAATTCAAGGCACACTTAACCAGCATGGCTACCACAGCATTCTGCAGCAATATGCCATCCCATCTGTTTTGCGCTTAGTGGGACTATCATTTGTTTTTCAACAGGACAATGACCCAAAACACACCTCCAGGCTGTGTAAGGGCTATTTGACCAAGAAGGACAGTGATGGAGTGCTGCATCAGATGACCTGGTCTCCACAATCACCCGACCTCAACCCAATTGAGATGGTTTGGGATACATTTTTACGAAAAATACAATTTTGACATTGCAGCTGGCCTATCTAGCGGAAATCTTTTAGTTCTGGCGTCAGGGCAAGATTCATGACAAACGTCAACCTGCCAAAAATGTGCAGATACTGAACATGACCCATTTTTTTCCCAGATGAATGATGAAGGGCTGGGAAAAGGGGCAAGGGGCTGAAATGGAACCCAGCCTCACAACCCCTTGGGTATTGCTCAGAGCTTGAGGGGAGCCAGAATGGGAAGGGGGCTATGCAGGGATAGGCTACAGTAAGTCTGTGTCCCAAATGGCACCCTATTCCCTTTTTAGTGCACCACTTTTGACCATGGCCCATAGGGTTTTGGTCAAAAGTAGTGCACCATATAGGGCAAGGGGTATTCAACACTTACCCTACGAGGTCCGGAGCCTGCTGGGTTTTTGTTCTAACTAATAATTAATTGCACCCACTGTCTAAATCAGTCCCTGAGTAGAGAGGATCAATAAAATAATGCAGTGGAACTGGCTTCGAGGTCCCGAGTTGAGTTTGAGGGATATAGAGAACAGGTTGCCAATTGGGGTTTAAAAAAGGCCAAAAGAGTAATTGCTTGACCTGCGATAGTCCTCTGATTAAATGCAACCCCTGCAGGGTAAATAAAACGAGTTTGGGATCAAATAATTGAATAAAAGAAAACAAACTTGGAGGAAAACTGGGAGAAAAATTTGAAGCTATGTTCGAATACTTATACTAACCACACTAACCATACTATTTGTGATGTAAATTGAGTATATAGTATGTTTTTTGGTCATAGTATGGATAAAGTTTGCATTCCAAAAGTTCCCGGATGTCGTACTACATTCGCCAAAAAACAAAGTATACACGCAGTGGGCACTATTTCCGTAATTTTAGGGCCCATAATGAAATTCTTTAGGAATGGGCGTGGCTTCATAACTTTTCCGATTTAAAGAAAATGGTAGGAAATATGCAGCCGAAGTCCGACGAGAGCGCATACACATTTTTTGCTTCAACTAATGACACATTTTAAGAAAATGTTGAATAATGTAATAACTTTTCAAATAAGTTACGCTACAGGTTATGTTGGCTACGCTATTCTTACGAACCACATAGCATATCATTACAGCAGTAGGTACCGGTATGTTAGCTAGCTACCTCGTAAATTGGCTACTAATACATCGAACTTGCCAGTATATTAACTATATGCTATCTAACTAACTACCCAACGTTTATTGACTTGATTATTCACGTCATTATAGTTTTTGTGCGTTCTCAATGGACATGAATTCGCTCTGGCTATCTACTCTGATTTTGTAACAGAAAGGGGAATGAACACTTCGTACTGGGCAAGTTCAGGTAGTCCATCCCTGTTTCAGTTCGTTTTCTTCCTTATGGTGCCTAATGAACACAACCCAGGTGAGCTAGTAGAATAGATCAATAGGCTATGTGAAACGGCCGGTCATCCCCGAGGACTGGATTCAGAAACACATGATGACATCATATAAGAGACTAAACAGACTTTTCCTAATCTGATCATTAACACTAAAACACTTCACAAACACACACACTTTCTTGAAAGTATGGAAGTATTGACAAGTCCCAAACCTCAACGTTGTGGCACTGTTCATTCGATTAGTGAGACATTATACACCATAGTATTTTCTCCGCAGACTTCCCTCAGTGCTGGAGAAGACCCTAGTATAGTGCCTCTAGCAATCTGGTGAAGTAGCCAGTGACTTAGGGATAATTAATCATATGTTGAAATCAGAGGAGGAACGGAGCTGGTCCTTTCACAGAGACGACAACATGCCACTAATGTTAACCACACACATCCACAGAAATGCGCTTAGTCCATTACAATCACTGGCGCTCTCCATACCGGGACTGCATCCCAAATAGCACCCTATTCCCTATAATGTGCGCTACTTTTGACCAGGGCCCATCTTCCAAGGTAAGAGAAAATATAAATAAAGGATCATGACATTTTGGTGAATTGAAGCTACACTCTTAGAAAAAAGGGTTCTTCAGCTGTCCCCATAGGAGCATCCTTTTGGGTTCCATGTAGAACTCACTGTGGAAAGGGTTCTACATGGAACACAAAAAGGTTCTACCTGGAACCAGAAAGGTTATACCTGGAACCAAAAATAGTTTTTCAAAGGGTTCTCCTATGGGGACAGAAGAAGAAACGTTTTAGGTTCTAAATAGCACATTTTTTTCTAAGGGTGCATTAATTGAACAAATACAAAAGACAGGATGAAAATAGAGGTCTTCCAAACTTTTAAAGAATGGTGGATTGACAGTGATCAATTATAATGAATGCCAAAACAAGCCAGAAGAAAGATAGTGGGTGAGGAAAAGACTTCCATCAAGAGAGAGATGGAAGGGTGTCCAACCAGTAAAGTGTAAAGGTAAGAATGCTCTAAAGCTATGATATTCACCTTCCCTCCTTGATGGTTGCCATACAAATGTTCAAATGTTTCAATTTTAATTGTTAACTGTTTGGAGTTGTTTGGATACCTACAATCAGACCTAGTGTGTAAAGTGTGTGCTCAAAGTATTATCTTCAAAAAATGTGATTGTTTATTGTCTCTGTTCATCTCTCACCCTTCTCCCTCTCATATTTCTCCAAACAGAGGGTGGCCACGGCCTCTCCAGCCCAGCAGGTCAAAGGTAAGAACAAGACAAGGTAACACTTAACTTGACACCTCTGCCAGACCTATATTACACTGTCATAGTAATGACCGTAAAACAGTCATAAGAGCTTTCTTCTGAGAGAAACCTAACTTTACTTGCCCTCTTCCCCCCCCCAATCCCCCTCTCCAGGTCTGTCCATCCTTGGTCCCACTGGGGATGAGAAGCGGTAGCTTGGTCCCAGATCTGTTTGTGCTATCATTTCAACTCCTTGTCATACCAGACATGACAAGGAGTGGCATGATGGCACAAACAAACTCGTACACAGGCTAAAGTACCAGGCTCATGTAGCGGATGTCAGCTAGCTTGACGAAACCCTTATTGGGTAAATAGGCAATGCCAACAGGAGAATGGAGAGGTAAGAGTGGATTACTCAGACATACAAAGAAATGCACTTAACAGTCTTCACTGTTTTTGACACAAATGTACTGTCTTTGACAGTCAACTGGATGTTCTGGTGCCTGGATTTTCTGGTGCATCAGACATATCAAAATATTGATTGGGGACCTCCTTGCTGAGGAATGTGATGGTTTTACTTGAATATTTGTAGTATATTGGATTTTATATTGGATTTTATTTAGTAAATTGTGTATCAGGGCTCCCTTGCAAAAAGAGACCTTGGTCTCAATAGTGACTCCCAGTTAAATGTTTAATAAATACATTTAATATACATATAATTTGCATGAATCATACTAACTATTTCCCTTTTTATTTTCAAGTCTTAAATTTTCAATCTTATTATTTTCTCACCATTTTCAACAATTAATTCATTTGTGAATCATATGAATACAAATGCATTTCTTAGCACCAAATGTTTGTGTGAGTGAAAATTATGGCCCGACCAAGACCAATGCTTTTTGGACCAAAATGCAGATGTGGCACTGACATTATCTACAGGAAACTTTGCAGACATCGATTAGAAGTAGCAAATGTTGCACGCACACAAAACAGTTTTTTTTTCAAGGACCACACCGAAAAAGGGTTGTTTAATGTTTTCATGCGTCATCATGTGCACTTTTAAGCTGTACATTTTTTTAAATAATTTTCTTTCTTCATAAATAAAATCAAGCATGCATGCACACACACGCACACACACCTCCCTTTCCAAGTTCTCCCAAGGCAGAACAACTTCCATCTATTCCACCCAGCACTGCAGTGATGTGCACGGCAGCAGCATTTCAATCTAGTCTCCCTCTCTCCCCTTTCTACATAACTCTCTTTCTCAACCCTCCTTTCTTTCTGTCTAAGAAGAGGGGGATAGGTAGAGGAGGTGTAGTCAGGCAGTGTCAGGGGGTCGTATATCCTGAGCACCTGTCTGAGCAGTACATAAAGCAGGCCTGGGGAATTAAACCCTGCTGTCTGCCTGATGCAGCTCAGCTCCTCAAGGACCTTCAGCACTAAAACACAGGGGGAGAAAGAAAGTGAGAGTTGGAGAGAAAGTGAAATAGAGAGAGAGAATTTCATCAGTAAGAGGCACAAGAAGAAGACAGAAGAGTTATGGCAGGACACAGGGCACAGAGAGGACACTAGAGTTAAAGGGACGGAAGAAAGTGAATCGCTGGCCTATCGAAATCCGCATCAAACTCCCACCCAAGTTTCAGGTCTTCTGATTGGTCTGAGACACAGATAACCAGGCCACAGTTTCATCTATAGGATCATGGGACATCCTCACACAAAGTATGACCTTGTTTCTTGAACAAACACAAAAGTAGGCAACTGAAAAAAAATGTGGGGAAAAAAATCTGTAACCCTATGAAAATCCCACCTCATTACTTTTCCTAGTCATAAAAAACAGAAGAGCATGATAAACGATGCTGCGTTAAATTTATTAACCTGCCAGCTCCGAGTAGTTCTCAGAGATGTTTTGTTCCAGCCCACTATGTGCTGTTTTTTCTCTCTAAACACCAACATCTCTTTGTGTGTGTGTGTGTTGACTCAGCCTCCCGTGGTTAATTACTGCACTCATACAAACACATCTCATACGCTTCTGTCTCGCCACAGATAAATCACTGGACACATGGAGCAGAGAGACATTGGCGTTGCTGCAGGTCAGGTTGTGTTTCTCATCCCTTGTTTTAAATCAGGTGTGTCTCTTTGACAGCATTCTGTAAAAGAGTTTGGGACAGAAGTGTGTGTGTGAAGGAAGGAAATGTGGGAGTGTGTCTTCAGGGTGACTTTGAGACGTTTGCCCTCACTGCACAGGACCACAGGGGAATGGCTGGTGTGTGTGCACACGCTGAGATGCATACGTGTGTGTGTGAGTGTATTAGTTATAAAGCAGGCTATAGAGGTGTCAGGCGTGTAAGAGAGACATTGGGAAGTGAGAAGGAATTAAGAAATAAACATAGTTTAAAAGATAGATGGGGTGGTTATTTATGTAGTGGTGAAACTCGTTCGCTCCACCCCAGCACCTTGGCAGTCCCAGTCCCATGTTGTTAAAAACTCAATTTCGGCTCTAACATCCCGAGAGGAGCACTGGGACTGCCAAGGTGCTGGTGTGGAGCGAACGAGTTTCCTCACTTCTTAACTCTTCTTAATCTGGTTCTCTTACACTTAAACTCCTCCACCTGCTTCTCTTTCTACGAGGCCTCTTTCCCTCTATCCTCTTAACTCTCTCTTCACTCTTTAATTCTCACCCCCTATACAGTGCATTTCGGAAAGTATTCTGACCCGTTTACTTTTTCCACATTTTGTTACGTTACAGCCTTATTCTAAAATTGATTAAATACTATTATTTTTTTCATCAATCTAAACACAATACCCCATAATGAAACACGTTTTTAGAATATTTTGCAAATGTATAAAAAAACTAAAATATAAATACCTTATTTACAGACCCTTTGCTATGAGACTCAAAATTGAGCTCAGGTGCATCCTGTTTCCATTGATCATCCTTGAGATGCAAAAACCAAGCCATTAGGTCAAAGGAATTGTCCGTTGAGCTCCGGGACAGGATTGTGTCGAGGTATAGATCAGGGAAGGGTAACAAAACAGCATTGAAGGTCCCCAAGAACACAGTGGCCTTCATCACAGTGGCCTCCAGAACCCAATGGTCACTCTGACAGAGCTCCAGAGTTCCTCTGTGGAGATGGGAGAACCTTCCAGAAGGACAACCATCTCTGCAGCACTCCACCAATCAGGCCTTTATGGTAGAGTGGCCAGACGGAAGCCACTCCTCAGTAAAAGGCACATGAGAGCCCGCTTGGAGTTTGCCAAAAGGCACCTAAAAGACTCTCAGACCATGAGAAACAAGATTCTCTGGTCTGATGAAACCAAGATTAAACTCTTTTTGCCTGAATGCCAAGCGTCACGTCTGGAGGAAACCTGGCACCATCCCTACAGTGAAGCATTGTGGTGGCAGCATCATGCTGTGGGGATGTTTTTCACTGACAGGAACTGGGAGACTAGTCAGGATTGAGGGAAAGATGAACGGAGCAAAGTACAGAGAGATGCTTGATGAAAACCTGCTCCAGAGTGCTCAGGACCTCAGACTGGGGTTAAGGTTCACCTTCCAACAGGACAACGACCATAAGCACACAGCCAAGACAATGCAGGAGTGGCTTCGGGACAAGTTTCTGAATGTCCTTGAGTGGCCCAGCCAGAGCCACGACTTGAACCCGATCGAACATCTCTTGAGAAACATGAAAATAGCTGTGCAGCGACGCTCCCCATCCAACCTGACAGAGAAGAATGGGAGAAACTCCCCAAATAAAGGTGTGCCAAGCTTGTAGCATCCTACCCAAGAAGACTCGAGGCTGTAATCGCTGCCACAGGTGCTTCAACAAAGTACTGAGTAAAGGGTCTGAATACTTATGTAAATGGGATATTTCAGTTTTTGCCCCAAAATTCTAAAAACCTGTTTGTGCTTTGTCATTATGGGGTATTGTGTGTAGATTGAGGGGGAAACTATTTAATCAATTATAGAATAAGCCTGTAATGTAAGAAAATGTGGAAAAAGTCAAGGGGTCTGAATACTTTCCGAATGCTCTGTATAGGGGAATAGGGTGCCACTTGGGGTGAAGGCCTTCTCTCTCTCTACGAGGTCAGTACCGTTACCCTTTCCAGTCTTTAGAGACTCTCTAATTGTCTTCTGTATTGACTAATGGGTGTTGATTCCACCGTGTGTGTGTTAGGGATGTGACAAATGAAACAAAAATCGTAACGTTTAAAACTGCAATTTTTTTTATCAGTTTTCCCATTAAAACAATAAGCAAAATTCATAAAATTCCATGTGAACTCAAAATGTAGCAACCCTTTCAGATGGTTAAGCACTGCACCTGTACTACCATTACTGTACCTCAATTCCACCTCATTTAACTTCTCAAAGTTGCCATACAGGACTTCGTTCATATTGTCGCTTGCCTTTCTCTGGCTTTTTTCTTGAATGTTAACGATGATGCCGTAGTGGTGAAGAGTAGACTTCAAAATAATTGATCCCTCGACTTCTTGCACGTCAAGATTAGATTCCACTAGGAAGATGAAGTATGTTTGTAACGGAGGAGACTGATTAGTTGCCGTACTTCCAAGAACACAAACACTTGCATCTTTCATAGCGAGCTAGCGAAGGAGGGAGAGCTGGGAGGGGCACAGTATAGGCAGGTCGGCCACCAGAGACAGTCAGAACCGTGCACTGTGAAAAACAGTATCTCGCAATGGAATGCTGTATGGAGAGCGCGAGTGAGAGCTAATCCCACCACCATTGATGCGAACCTGGCTTGCAGTCAAATGGCACTTACCCTACCATTTTATTCCTTTTTCTATGCTCTGAGCTGAGAGGGAAAGGCAGGACTAACGTACTTCCTGCCACTTCCACTCTCTGTCTGTTTGCCAAATGTCCCCCTAATTCCTTACAAAAGACTTACAAACTCAGACTTTTGCTAATATGTTCAGTCTCCCCCCAAAAAAGCTTGTCACAGCCATAATGCCTTTCACTTGCTTTATTTCTCCAACATGCCAATATTTAGAAGTCCGCTTTTTGGGGTATACGCTCCCCCATGGGGTATATAGACACACACCTCAAACATTTCATGTATGTTTTGTCTGTCCATTCTGTGAGACATTTAGCTTGTGATTTTGTTTGTAATGTCACATCCATAACGCTGTAATTGCCCACGTATAACATATTTCCAGCTGAGTTGCTCTACGTTGTGTTTAGCATGCAGGGTAGGTCCCAATCCACCAGTGGTGAGTAATAACAGAGGTTGGTGTGTGACACCTTAGTTTCGTGGGTTATTGTATGTTCATGTCATGATTATGTTAGGTTCATCAGGTTCTTGTCTAGTTAGGTTTCTCCGTTCGAGGTTTAGTTAGGGTTCTTCCGTCGTGGTTAGGTTTAGTTCTCTTTGTGTATAGTTTAGCGTTAGGGCTCTCGTCTTGTTCTTCGTTTTCTTGTTTTGTTCCGTCTCGTCTTTGAATAAATCATGTATTCTGGCTACATCGCTGCGTCTTGGTCTGTCCCCTCAGAAGAGAAACGTGACAGAATAACCCACCAACAAAAGACCAAGCAGCGAGAGACCCGGGAGCTTAGCTCTTGGGAAAAGGAGCAGCGCAGGTGTGCGAGGACTGAGCGTGGGAGCTATGAGGACTTATATGGCGTATGGACCCCGGAGAGAGAAAAGTTCATTGGAACTCGCCTGGCACGGAAGCCCGTAAGGCAGCCCCAAGAAACTTTTGGGGGCACACGAGGGGTTGGCGGTTCAGGAGGGACTCCTGAGCCAACTCCTCGTGCTTTATGGAGAGAGCGTAGGGAGAGCGTCGCAGCGAAGGGAGGCCGTGCTATGCAGTGTTGCGCACGGTTTCCTATAGGGATTCAGAGGCCGGTGCGAGTGATTCCCGCTCCACTCATCAGTCGGGGAAAATAAGGGTGCAGCCAGAAAGAGTGGTGCCATCGCTGCGCACTAAGTCCCCGGTACGTCTCCTGGGACCCGGATATCCTGCTCCAGTTCCGTGTGCGGTGTCTCCGCACGTGTCCGCAGCCCAGTGCGAGAGATCCCAGCGCCACTCATGGGTCGGGCCGAGGTCTGTGTGCTACCTGGGAGAGTGGTGCCAGCTCTGCGAGCCAGGCCTCCAGTGCGCCTTTTGGGACCAAGCTATCCTGTGGTCCTACGGGCAGAATCTCCGGCACGCATCCACAGCCCAGTCCGAGAGATTCCAGCTCCACTCACCCGTGAGGCCAGGGTTAGTGAGCTAGCTGGAGGTATGTCGGCTCTCCGTATCAGGTCCCAGGTCCGGGTGGAGGTTTCTACACGTCCAGTCCCGGTTCCACGTTCCAAGATCCCTGTTCCACGTTCCAAGATCCCTGTTCCACGTTCCAAGATCCCTGTTCCACGTTCCAAGATCCCTGTTCCACGTTCCAAGATCCCTGTTCCACGTTCCAAGATTCCAGTTCCGTGTTCCAAGATCCCAGTCCGTGTAGTGGTTTCTACACGTCCAAGTCCCTGCTCCGCGCACCCAGCTCCCGTGCGCTCAGAGAGTCCAGCACGTCCTGTCCCGGCTCCGCGCACCAAGTTCCCCGTGCTCTCCGAGAGTCCAGCACGTCCTGTTCCGGCTCCGCGCACCAAGTTCCCTGTGCGCTCAGAGAGTCCAGCACGTCCTGTTCGGCTCCGCGCACCAAGCTCCCGTGCGCTCAGAGAGCCCAGTTCGGCCTGTTCCGCTCCCGCACCAGAGTGCGCGTCCCGAGCCCAGTTCGGCCTGTTCCCGCTCCCGCACCAGAGTGCGCGTCCCGAGCCCAGTTCGGCCTGTTCCCGCTCCCGCACCAGAGTGCGTCCGAGCCCAGTTCGGCCTGTTCCCGCTCCCCGCACCAGAGTGCGCGTCCCGAGCCCAGTTCGGCCTATTCCCGCTCCCCGCACCAGAGTGCGCGTCCCGAGCCCAGTTCGGCCTGTTCCCGCTCCCCGCACCAGAGTGCGCGTCCCGAGCCCAGTTCGGCCTGTTCCCGCTCCACGCACCAGAGTTCCAGTGAGCATCACGAGTCCGGCACTGCCAGTGCCCGCTCCACGCACCAGAGTTCCAGTGAGCATCACGAGTCCGGCACTGCCAGTTCCCGCTCCACGCACCAGAGTCCCAGTGAGCATCACGAGTCCAGTACGACCAGTTCCTGCTCCACGCACCAGAGTCCCAGTGAGCATCACGAGTCCGGTAGGGCCAGCTTCTGCTCCACGCACCAGAGTTCCAAGAAAGGGTCCAGGGCCTCCGGTGCGTGACATCAGACCAGCACGGCCAGCACCGGAGCCCCCACCTGGGACAAAAGGGAACCCACCTAGATCCCCCCACAGACTTTTGGGGCGCGTCCGAGTCCGCGCCTTTGGAGAGAGAGTACTGTAACGCCCAGGCCTGGGTTTTCAGGCTGGAGCGCTTTGGGTTCATTTTGGTTTAGGGGTTTTCACAGTTCTATGGTGTCTAGTTCTATGTTGGGTTAATGGCTCCCAATTAGAGGCAGCTGAGTCTCGTTGTCTCTAATTGGGAACCATTTATATGTTTGGGAATTGCACCTTAGTTTCGTGGGTTATTGTATGTTCATGTCATGATTATGTTAGGTTCATCAGGTTCTTGTCTAGTTAGGTTTCTCCGTTCGAGGTTTAGTTAGGGTTCTTCCGTCGTGGTTAGGTTTAGTTCTCTTTGTGTATAGTTTAGCGTTAGGGCTCTCGTCTTGTTCTTCGTTTTCTTGTTTTGTTCCGTCTCGTCTTTGAATAAATCATGTATTCTGGCTACATCGCTGCGTCTTGGTCTGTCCCCTCAGAAGAGAAACGTGACAGCACGTGTGTGCGTGTGTGTGTGTGTGTGTGTGTGTGTGTAGGGCCCGTTCCAGTAGTAGTGAGTGATCACAGCCTTACTTGGGGGTCAACTCGGGGGTCTCATCACTCTGCTAACTGATGCTTAAGGAGAGCGGGTAAGTCAGCTAGCGCCAAATACAGAGAGCATTGAGCTAAAACCTCATTTACCTTAGGGCTGGAAGGCAGTTGTGTGTCTGCTTGTTTTATAGAATTAAATGTGCAAGCATGAGGCCAGCAGGACGTGTGTGTGTATCCAGAGCGTTGATGGATACAGAAGCACTACCGGAGCACTGTAGATTGTACCAAACTGATTTACTCTTCAATAAGAATAAATTAAGAAAAAATAGAACAGTCACTACAAATCTCTTCCTCACTCACTCACCCACCCCCACGCACCCACACTGTGCATATTGCAGCGGCTGCTGTTATGAGTTGGGACAGACTGTCAACAGATGCTAGTCCACCTTTATACACACTCTGCAGGGTCTTAACCCATTTCAACACTGCAGTGTCTTAACCCATTCTAAAACGGAGGTGTCTCAACACTTTTCAACACTGTGCAGTGTCTTAACTATTTACAATCGTGGGAACTAGCCTATGTTAAAATGCGTTGAGACACAACACATTTTAATGCTAATGTCTCAACACATTTTAACACCGTGCAGTGTCTTAACCATTTACAATCGTGGGAACTTATTCAAAAGGCATAATCACCCAGAATAGTTAAGGGAAAACACATTCTAAAGCAGGACTGGCACTTAACTGATGGACGCATTGTGAACTTTGCGTTAATGTTACAGGGGTGTCAGTGGGATGACAGTCATCGTGGCTCTGGCTCTGGACAGGGTTGAGTGGTGCTTTACTCAGGGACAGTGGATGTCCAGTCCCCATACAGGCCATTCATTACACTGGCCTCCTATTTGATGGTAGTGGGTGTAGACTGGACAGCACGGAGCTATGGTCTCATCCATCTCAACATCACTGGACACATCCCTGATTCCCATTACGATAACGCACACAGGCCATTACATACAACACACACACCATCTTTCACAAAGTATAGTACTGCATATACACAAAAGCACATGTTCTCGATGTACTGTACACACACACACACACACACCATTATTCACAACACTGTACACACTCACACCATTGTTCACAATGTAATGTACTGTACATGTGCACACACACGCACACACCATAACTCACATCACACACTTACATTCACTACTTAAACACAGCTTCATACATACCACATGAGTAACAGCATCACTTCATGAAATAATATTTTAATTGGCTTAGTTAAATGTTTTTACTTTCTATGTTCTGTTCAGTTATAAATGTTATGTGTATCAGTACGCGAGTGCTTGAGGTAAGCTATCAGATAAAGTTCAACATTATGTTTTTGATGACTGACTGTTTGGATCTCACTCCGTCTCTCTATAGGTGACAGATAACTAGTGTTTCACAGCCTGACTATATCAGCACCACAGGCAGATTACCTGGCTCTCAGTTAGATGTTCGAGGAAGATCTGGTGTAAAAACATATCACAGGTGACAGCTGGGTGTGCATGCAGTGCAACCACAACAGACACAGACAGACCATACACGCACAAACATGCAGGCCCATGTGCACGCACGCACACACGTCCCCACAAGCATGCACAATCACACACATTCAGAAAACCAGTGCTGTCTGGGAAACTGACCTGCTTGTACATGAATGGGATTTTCTAGCAGGAATACTGTCTGTTTCCAAAGCGTCTTGGTGACCAGTGGCCCCGTGGAGAGCATCACCTGTGATTCAAAAGCAGAAAACGTTATTTAGTCTTGGGCAACAGCAATCAACATGATGTACATGAACTTACAACAGTGAGGAATAACAACTTATTCCATTGTGACACTTCTATTTCGGTGGCTCATCTAATAATTCCACAACTGCAGGAGAACATTAACCGGTCCCACACTCTTAAACCTACTAAACCCATCTCATACAGTGGCAAGAAAAAGTATGCGAACCCTTTGGAATTACCTGGATTTCTGCATAAATTGGTAATCAAATTTGATCTGATCACCTAAGTCACAGCAAGACAAACATAGTGTGCTTAAACTAATAACACACAAATTACTGTAATTGTCTTGTCTATATTGAATACATCATTTAAACATTCAGTGTATGTTCGACAAAATATGTGATAATGACTTCTCCAAAAGCTAATACGAGTCAAGAGTCAACTAACCTGGAGTCCAATCAATGAGATGTTGGTTAGAGCTACCTTGCCCTATAAAAACACTCACAAAATGTGAGTTTGCTATTCACAAGAACCATGCCTCGATCAAAAGAGATCTCAGAAGACCTAAGATTAAGAATTGTTGACTTGCATAAAGCTGGAAAGGGTTACAAAAGTATCTCTAAAAGCCTTGATGTTCATCAGTCCACGGTAAGACAAGTTGTCTATAAATGGAGAAAGTTCAGCACTGTTGCTACTCTCCCTAGGAGTGGCCGTCCTGCAAAGATGACTGCAAGAGCACAGCGCAGAATGCAGAATGAGGTTAAGAAGAATCCTAGTGTCAGCTAAAGACTTACAGAAATCTCTGGAACATGCTAACATCTCTGTTGGTGTTCATGGAAGGACTCCATGGAAGAAGCCACTGCTGTCCAAAAAAACATTGCTGCACGTCTGAAGTTTGCAAAAGTGCACCTGGATGTTCTACAGCGCTCCTGGCAAAATATTCTGTGGACAGATGAAACTACAGTTGAGTTGTTTGGAAGGAGCACACAACACTATGTGTGGGGAAAACCTCATCCCAACTGTAAAGTATGGTGGAGGGAGCATCATGGTTTGGGGCTGCTTTGCTGCCTCAGGGCCTAGACAGCTTGCTATCATCGACTGAAAAATGTATTCCCAAGTTAATCCAAACATTTTGCAGGAGAATGTTAGGCTATCTGTCCACCAATTGAAGCTCAACAGAAGTTGGGTGATGCAACAGGACAACGACCCAAAACACAGAAGTAAATCAACAACAGAATGCCTTCAACAGAAGAAAATACGCCTTCTGGAGTGGCCCAGTCAGAGTCCTGACCTCAACCCGATTGAGATGCTGTGGCATGACCTCAAGAGAGCAGTTCACACCAGACATCCTAAGAATATTGCTGAATTGAAACAGTTTTGCAAAGAGGAATGGTCCAAAATTCCTCCTGACAGGTCTGATCCGCAACTACAGAAAACATTTGGTTGAGGTTATTGCTGCCAAAGGAGGGTCAACCAGTTATTAAATCCAAGGGTTCACATACTTTTTCAACCCTGCCCTGTGAATGTTTACACGGTGTGTTCAATAAATACATGAAAAGGTATAATTGTTTGTGTGTTATTAGTTTAAGCAGACTGTGTTTGATCAGATTTTATGACCAATTTATGCAGAAATCCAGGTATTTCCAAAGGGTTCACATACTTTTTTTTTTTTCAAATCTGTACCTCTATCCTACTCATAGTCTTCTAAAGACAAGTTATTTCATTCACACATATAACCTTAATTCCCATTACAAGTGGTGTAGCATTACATCTCAGCAGTTATGCTCAAATGGCAAGTCAAATAGGACGTGTAATTAAAAGACGTCGGCACGTCGCTCGCGGAGCTTGGCATTGGCTGTTCCGAGTGGCCGGCTCCGGTGGGTGCTTACATCAGCAATCAGGAAACGCACAGGCGTCGATTGCCTCCCAAGGACGTGGGGAATGCCAAAGCATGAATGTAATTGGGTTGCCGTTAAACGGAAGGGCCGCCACATGCTGCTTACCTTGTTGCCGCAGAATCTGTCGAAGAAATGTCAAAGTAGCCCACGATGGCCTGGAAATGAAATATGAGAGGGTTGTTAGACTGTGACATTACAACAACCCCTGGGAGCCTGTTCCAAATGGCACCCTATTCCCTACATAGTGCACTACTTTTGACCTATGGGCTCTGGTCAAAAGTAGAGCACTATATGGGTCATTCTAGAGAAGTGGTTGAAATAGTTTGAAAACAAGTCTCCAGCTTAGGACATTTATTTAAATCATGATATAGTCTAATTAATTCCAAGGCAATAACAAACATAGTACATTGTTTATACAGTGCATTCGAAAATTATTTAAACCCCTTGACTTTTTCCACATTTTGTTACGTTACAGCCTTATTCTAAAATGGATTAAAACAGTTTTTTTTCTCCTCATCAATTTACACACAATACCCCATAATGACAAGGCAAAAACAGGTTTTCATACATTTTTGCTAACGAAAAATAAATACATCTGAAATAACACATTTACATAAGTATTCAGACCTTTTACTCAGTACTTTGTTGAAGCACCTTTGGCAGCGATTACAGCCTTGAGTCTTCTTGGGTATGATGCTACAAGCTTGGCACACCTTTATTTGGGGTGTTTCTCCCGTTCTTCTCTGCCAGTTTGGATGGAGAGCATCGCTGCACAGCTATTTCAGGTCTCTCAGATGTTTGATCGGGTTTGTCCTGGCTCTGGCTGGGCCACTCAAGGACATTCAGAGACTTGTCCAGAAGCCACTCCTGCATTGTCTTGGCTGTGTGCTTACGGTTGTTGTCCTGTTGGAAGGTGAACCTTCACCCCAGTCTGAGGTCCTGAACGCTCTGTACTTTCCCCCGATCCCGACTAGTCTCCCAGTCCCTGCCGATGAAAAACATCCCCACAGCATGATGCTGCCACCACAATGCTTCACCGTAGGGATGGTGCCAGGTTTCCTCCAGACGTGACGCTTGGAATTCAGGCAAAAATAGTTCAATCTTGGTTTCATCAGACCAGAGAATCTTGTTTCTCATGGTCTGAGAGTCTTTTAGGTGCCTTTTGGCAAACTCCAAACGGACTCTCATGTGCCTTTTACTGAAGAGTGGCTTCCGTCTGGCCACTCTAACATAAAGGCCTGATTGGTGTAGTGCTGCAGAGATGGTTGTCCTTCTGGAAGGTTCTCCCATCTCCACAGAGGAACTCTGGAGCTCTGTCAGAGTGACATTCAGGTTCTTGGTCACCTCCCTGACAAAGGCCCTACTCCCCCAATTGCTCAGTTTGGCCGGGCGGCCAGCTTTAGGAAGAGTCTTGGTGGTTCCAAACTTCCTCCATTTTAGAATGATGGAGGCCACTGTGTTCTTGGGGACCTTCAATGCTGCAGAAATGTTTTGGTACCCTCCCCCAGATCTATGCCTCGACACAATCCTGTCCCGGAGCTCTACGGACAATATCTTTAACCTCATGGCTTGTTTTTTTTCTCCGACATGCACTGTCAACTATGGGACCTTACATAGACAGGTGTGTGCCTTTCCAAATCATGTCCAATCAATTAAGCACCTGAGCTCAACAGGATGCACCTGAGTCTTATAGCAAAGGGTCTGAATACTTATGCTAATAATGTATTTGTTTTAATACATTTGTAAACATTTCAAAAACCTGTTTTCGCTTTGTCATTATGGGGTATTGTGTGTAGATTGAAATTATTGAATACATTTTAGAATAAGGATGTAACGTAACAAAAAGTGGAAAAAGTCAAGGGGTCTGAATACTTTCCGAATACACTATTTTTTAACACTATTTCAGTTGATCATGTTGACCTAGTTAGTCTTTTTGTTTCGTTTTTTGTTTCTCTGAAAAGTATTGTCCCCACTTTGGATGTTATTACTGAAACATCAAAAGACTGTAGAATGAATGTGCCTTAAGCCACACACCTACATCATGGCCATATAGAGATTGGTCTAGTTAATCTTCATGTATGGCTTTGGGACTACAATATATATTTTTGTGGATGTACAACTATCCAAAAGGTAGAGCTAGCTAGCAATATGCTAGCTATGGGGATACATTAATGTCCAAAATAAGTCTAAATTGTCAAAACCAAAATGGTCACAACTAAAACAATGTCACTACCGAAACGCATGTTATTTTGCCAAAATAAAGTTAGAAAAAGTGAGAATTTAAAACATCTTACAACATAATTAATTAGATGCTTAGGTAATTCCATCAATCAATACGTTTCAGATGCATACAATAAACATTGAAGAATAGAGATTACATTTTTCTAAATAACACAAAAAGGTTTTGAAAATCAGGTAAAAAGCATTGAGGCAACACAGTGAGGCAGCCACTAATGAGGGTTACATCACAGATGAAAGGTGAAACCCAGATAGGCCACATACTGTAGGGTAAAAATCTGAAGCATCTGGTGCGGGCTTCCACCCACCACAAAATATGGTGATAAGAGGAAGTCCAGTGGCAGGCAGAGGGAGAAGATAGAACGACATTGGGCAGACATTATGCAAATGTTCTCATCTATGAAACATCCACTCTCAATACAGTTTTCTGTTCCCAAAACTACAACGCTACGAACAGTTTTGGAGACTTGATCCTTTGCTAGAGCGAATTTGAGTTATGCACACACACTCTTCAGAGAGTAGTCATTCCCCAATGAAAATATGCAAATAGATGCTAAAACGTGCCAATAGGATCTCGCTAGCTCGTGATAGGCTTTGCCCACTTCCTTGCTTGTTCTGTCCACTGTGCTTCATTGGCTCCAATTGTAAACAACACTTCTGTCCTGTTTCAGGTTACTTATCATAATCTTTGGTTGCATGTTGTGGAACTCATGTACAATCAAATCAAATCGTATTGGTCACATACACATGGTTAGCAGATGTTAATGCGAGTTGTAACGAAATGCTTATGCTGCTAGTTTTGACCGTGCAGTAATATCTAACAAGTAATCTAACAATTTCACAACAACTACCTTATACACACAAGTGTAATGGAATGAATAAGAATATGTACATATAAATATATGGATGAGCGATGGCCGAACAGCATAGGCAAGATTTAGTAGATGGTATAGAGTACAGTATATATATATGAGATGAGTAATGTAGGGTATGTAAACATTATATAAAGTGGCATTGTTTAAAGTGACTAGTCACATTTGTTACATCCAATTTTCAATTATTAAAGTGTCAAAAAATTTGAGTCAGTATGTTGGCAGCAGCCACTCAATGTTAGTGATGGCTGTTTAACAGTCTGAGATAGAAGCTGTTTTTCAGTCTCTCGGTCCCAGCTTTGATGCACCTGTACTGACCTCGCCTTCTGGATGATAGTGGGGTGAACAGGCAGTGGCTCGGGTGGATGTTGTCCTTCATGATCTTTTTGGCCTTCCTGTGACATCGGGTGGTGTAGGTGTCCTGGAGGGCAGGTAGTTTGCCCTTGGTGATGCGTTGTGCAGACCTCACTGCCCTCTGGAGAGCCTTACGGTAGTGGGCGGAGCAGTTGCCGTACCAGGTGGTGTTACAACCCGACAGGATGCTTTCGATTGTGCATCTGTAAAAGTTTGTGAGTGTTTTTGGTGACAAGCCAAATTTCTTCAGCTTCCTGAGGTTGAAGAGGGGCTGTTGCGCCTTCTTCACCAAGCTGTCTGTGTGGGTGGACCATTTCAGTTTGTCCATGATGTGTACGCAGAGGAACTTTCCACCTTCTCCACTACTGTCCCGTCAATATGGATAGGGGGGTGCTCCCTCTGCTGTTTCCTGAAGTCCACGGTCATCTCCTTTGTTTTGTTGTCAGTGAGTGACAGGTTATTTCCATGACACCACACTCCGAGGGCCCTCACCTCCTCCCTGTAGGCCGTCTCGCCGTTGTTGATAATCAAGCCTACCACTGTAGTGTCGTCTGCAAACTTGATGATTGAGTTGGAGGCGTGCATGGCCACGCAGTCATGGGTGAACAGGGAGTACAGGAGAGTGCTGAGAACGCACCCTTGTGGGGCCCCAGTGTTGAGGATCAGCGGGCTGGAGATGTTGTTTCCTACCCTCACCACCTGGGGGGCGGCCCGTCAGAAAGTCCAGGACCCAGTTGCACAGGGCGGGGTTAATGACGAGTTTGGAGGGTACTATGGTGTTAAATGCTGAGCTGTAGACGATGAACAGCATTCTTACATAGGTATTCCTCTTGTCCAGATGGGTTAGGGCAGTGTGCAGTGCGATTGCGTCGTCTGTGGACCTATTGGGGCGGGTCAAGGGTGTCTGGTAGGATGGAGGTGATATGATCCTTGACTAGTCTCTCAAAGCACTTCATGATGACAGAAGTAAGTGCTACGGGGGCGATAGTCGTTTAGCTCATTTACCTTAGCTTTCTTGGGAACAGGAACAATGGTGGCCCTCTTGAAGCATGTGGGAACAACAGACTGGGATAAGGATTGATTTAATATGTCCGTAAACACTGGTCTGCCAGCTGGTCTGCGCATGCTCTGAGTACACGGCTAAGGGTTAACACGTTTAAATGTTTTACTCACGTTGGCTGCGGTGAAGGAGAGCCCGCAGGTTTTGGTAGCGGGCCGTGTCAGTGGCACTGTATTGTCCTCAAAGCGAGCAAAGAAGTTGTTTAGTTTGTCTGGGAGCAAAACATTGTTGTCTGCGACAGGGCTGTTTTTCCTTTTGTAATCCGTGATTGACTGTAGACCCTGCCACATACGTCTGTGTATGTTACAGATATATGAGTGTACTAGGAAACAATTAATGAATTGGACTGTTGTTCACTTTTCAAGTGATTTTACCAATGATTTTCATGACCAGTTCCTTCCTCAGTAACGTCACACACACTAGACAAGCATGGGTAGTGAGTTGTAAACACACTGTATATCTACATGTCCTAGCCTACGGACACCAAGGTTAAACCAAAATACATTATTTCTTCTGTGGGCGCTAAAACCTTGGCATCATCCCACTCCTACTGTGTGGGCAGTCGTGGCTCGCTGGTGAGGGGCAGTACTCAATAGAACCACGTGTCCCCTCTCCGCAACCTTCCACCTAAAAACATGGAGCCTTAAATTTGGCTGAGTCAACACACGGTCCCATGTGATACACCTCACCTCGCCTCACAAAATAAATAAATTACTTTTTGTCCGTCCCTGACAATACTGGGCATATTTTGCTGACCGGCTAAAACCGGTGTGTTACACTAAATAAGCAATGTCGGCTTTTTGATGTGGTGGCTACTAGGTCTAATTTCAAACAGAATAGACTAGGACTTAGCCCATGTATTGTAAAGTGATAAGCATTTAATGTGTGTGTGTGTGTGTGTGCGTGTATTACTCTTAAAAGGGTAGGCCTGTGTGTGTATTTATACAGTGCATTCGGAAAGTATTCAGACCCCTTGACTTTTTCCACATTTTGTTAGGTTACAGCCTTATTTCCTCATCAATCTATACACAATACCCCATACTGACAAAGCAAAAACAGGTTATACATTTTTGCAAATGTATTAAAAAATATCAAACAGAAATACCTTATTTACATAAGTATTCAGACCCTTTGCTATGAGACTCGAAAATGAGCTCAGGTGCATCCTGCTTCCATTGATCATCCTTGAGATTTTTCTACAACTTCATTGGAGTCCACCTGTGGTAAATTCAATTGATTGGACATGATTTGGAAAAGCACACTGTCTACATAAGAAACAAGATTTTCTGGTCTGATGACACCAATATTGAACTCTTTGGCCTGAATGCCAAGTGTCACGTCTGGAGGAAACCTGGCACCATCCCTACGATGAAGCATGGTGGTGGCATTATCATGCTGTGGGGATGTTTTTCAGCGGCAGGGACTGGGAGTCTAGTCGGGATCGAGGGAAAGATGAATGGAGCAAATTACAGAGAGATCCTTGATGAAAACCTGCTCCAGGGCGCTCAGGACCTTAGACTGGGGCGAAGGATCAGCTTCCAACAGGACAACGACCCTAAGCACACAGCCAAGACAATGCAGGAGTGGCTTCGGGACAAGTCTCTGAATGATCTGCAGAGAAGAATAGAAGAAACTCCCCAAATACAGGTGTGCCAAGCATACGCAAGAAGACTCAAGGCTGTAATCGCTGCCAAAGGTGCTTCAACAAAGTACTGAGTCAAGGGTCTGAATGCTTATGTACATGTGATATTTCATTATCTTATTTTTTATACATAAAAATTTCTAAAACCTGTTTTTGCTTAATCATTATGGGGTTTTGTGTGAAGATTGATGAGGAGAAAAAAAACTGTTTTAATCCATTTTAGAATAAGGCTGTAACGTAACAAAATGTGGAAAAAGTCAAGGAGTCTGAATACTTTCCGAATGCACTGTACATGTAATGCCGTGGCTATTCTTTAAAGGGTATGTGTGTACAGTATAGATGTATATTGCACAGCCATTTGTGAATAGATAATTTCGTAATTATACTATTTCTATGAATTCATGGTGGGTGTTCATTTCAGTTCTAAGTAAATACATGACTGAGCCTTTGAGCCTTAAGCTATAAACAAACACTTGAGTGAAAAACAATTCACATATAACTAAACAAATTGAAATCGCTCTCTCTCACACACACACGTCAGCCTGGAGGTGACTGTTTTCTGCAGATGTGTGAGGTAAAAATGACCCCCAACCCCCAGGCCAGTTTTCCTCTTGTTTCTCCCCCAACTGAAGGAAGAGAGTCACTATCAATCTCTAGAGCGCACTTGTAGTGGCAATGATGCAGAACTAATAGCTTTTAATCCTGACGCAGCTGACAACTTGGATGCCAGCTCTCGCAGACAAAGAGGACCAGAATCAATGCATGGGGAGAGAAAGAGCGAGAAAGGGGAGGGAGAAATAGACAGGAAAAGAGCATGGCGGAGAAGGAAAGGAGAGAGTGAAATAGAGAGAGTGAG
Organism: Brachymystax lenok tsinlingensis; assembly: GCA_030435695.1. Classification (NCBI taxonomy): domain Eukaryota; kingdom Metazoa; phylum Chordata; class Actinopteri; order Salmoniformes; family Salmonidae; genus Brachymystax; species Brachymystax lenok. Next base: position 5,567,597 of record CM059800.1, read on the forward strand.
TATGAAATAGTGGAGGTGTCATGATAGCTTACTTCTGAGAGGGTGGTTGCCATGAAAATTGGTTGCCATGAAGCTAAAATATCACTCAGGTACAGCAATCCTTGAAATGAGCAAGACCTTATCTTTAGTATTTACACCACACATCAGTATTAAAGGTATGTTTCAACACTACCCGCTCATCTATTTCATAGCAAGAGTGAATGTGTGCCCAGAGAAAAGGAGGTTGGACACACACACAAACAAACGGGGTTCCATACTTCATAATCACCGGGCCGTCATCGACTCCATGTTCCACACACTCCTCAACACTGCGTTCTACAATCAGCCTTTATCGATTCAGACAGGAGGGGCGGGAACCTAGCACTAGTGCTAGCACTGAGCCAGACTGGGAGAAATGGCCCAAAGTGGGAAAAAGGAGCATGTCAACCCAATGCAATGCAATTATGGCTTTTAATGAACGCCACAGGAACGCTGAGTCGCAAGGTAATTGGGAAATTAGGCCTAATTGCTCGTCAGGCAGAGTGGATTCACCTCTCGCTGGTTTTCGAGGCAGAGATAACCCTCGCCTTTCGTCGCCGGTAACAAAGCCTCATAAGCGGGATTGATTGTCACCTCTGCATTGTTTTCAACTTTTTTGACGTGAGAGAAAGCCCATTAAAACAATCAAAGAAATCAAACTTACAAACACCTTAGGTTTTGTTCTGTTTGGAAATGTCTGATGAGTTGAGGGTTCAACGTTATTGAAGTGTGAGATCACAGGTTGCATTGGCAGCACTGCTCTTATCCGTACCCAAAAAGTCTCTAGAATACTTAACTTTAATAATCCTGACAAATACACTCTGCCTGAACAAAACAAATCAGCAACCTCTTAATACAGACAACTAAACCTTAAACCTGATAAATATACTGTCTAAAACTACTAATGATGAATTGCTCAACACAAACCACTAAAACTTAGCCTAAACCTAAATTTGTTAACAAGACTGCCTTATTCCAGACCATAGGTTGCCCTTCATTCAACTGCATAAGAGGACTGTTGAAACTGAGCAGTGATTTAGACTCGGCAGGATAGTTGCAGTGAAGCTCTGGAGCTCCATAAGAGAGAAACATGCATCTTGACAACTAAATTAGCCTTTATGATCCATATAAAAAAATTATAACACCCGATACTTAAAAAAAACTCAAGAAGGAATCAACTATCTTCAGCTCTGGAAGGGACTGAAAAACAATTACTCACTCAGAATATGATTACAAAAAACAAATGGTACTGTTTAAATTCTATTAAAAGCATCTACAGATACTGTATTTCTGAATTTTTATGGTATGTCAGTACTTTCAGTAAAATGGAATGGAAGAATGAAAAAGTGAAAAGGAAACGCTTCCAAACTGGGCTTAATTCCAGCTTAATCAGCTCAAAGCTTCACTACTGTAATGTGAAACACCAAAGACTGAAACAGAGTATAGGCTTAGTTAACCATGGTGGGCAGCCAAAAATAAGACACCCACAAGGCTGCTACACAACAATACTACAGCCTACCCACCTCTGCATAGGATAGGGAGAGAGAGAGGGAGGGAGAGAAATAGGAGAGAAGAGAAGGTGGGAGAGAGGCCAGGAGTGAGTGAGAAAGGGGGACGTTGAATGAGAGAGAGGGAGGACTTACGGGGGAAAAAATACAAACTGCAAAAACAGGACAATCAAATGAGCGCTTTTATTTTCATCAGCGTTTAGCCTTCGGCACGGGATCTGTCGGGGATAAGTGATGACAGCGGGCTTTCCGGCGGCCCACTCTGGAATGCCGCTGCACTCCAGACCCCGTTCCCAGGGAAGAGAGGGAGAAAATGTATAATTATCATCACGGATAACACCAACAGGGAGCAATTCATCATCACTCCCCTTTCACCCGACTGCGTGTCAGCACGCCACGTGGCTCGACCAGATACTATTATACAGCAGGGGGAGGGGGGAGGGGGGAGTGTGAAAGCAAGGGGGACAGGGGGAGTGGAAGGGGGGGAAGGGAGGGAAGGGAGGGAGGGCTAATATGCTTTTGATGGGGTTTATCCAGGCGTGGAGGCTTCCTCCACAGCTAACTCAAGGGAGGGTTAGTGTTAATGTGCCCCTCCTCCTCCTCTCCTCCACCCCTCTATCCAGGCCTCAGTCAGTGCAATGCTTGCTGTGTTGTGCAGGCCACAGCGCATCTACCTCCCTACTCTCAGGCCTGCTCCCTTCTCCCACTGTTCCGCCGCAGTGCACGCACACACACACACACACACACACACTAACGCGTGCACTGTAGTTTAACCACATAGTGAGCGAGAGGTTGTGAGGCTTAGGGTGTGGGGTCCACAATAGAAATTACATGGGGTAGAGAGCAAGAAATGTGTGATTCCAGTGGCTCTCACACACGCACTCACATTCTGAAGTGAGTATCGAGGAGAATGAGCAGTTTCCATGGGTTTGCTCTACTAGATTTATATTTGGACCAACAATGTCAAAATCAAATCAAATGTTATTTGTCACATGTGCCGAATACAACAGGTGTAGACCTTACAGGGGCGGCAGGTAGCCTAGTGGTTAGAGCGTTGGGCCAGTAACCGAAAGGTTGCTAGATTGAATCCACGAGCTGACAAGGTAAAAATCTGTCGTTCTGCCCCTGAACAAGGCAGTTATCCCTCTGTTCCTAGACCGTCATTGTAAATAAGAATTTGTTCTTAACTGACTTGCCTAGTTAAATGACGGTTAAATAAAAAAGTGAAATGCTTACTTTACAAGCCCTTAACCAACAATGCAGTTTAAGAAAAATAAGTGTCAAGTATTTACTAAAATGAACTGAAGTAAAAAATGTATAAATGAAATAGAAAAAAAATGATAATAATTAAGGAGCAACAACAAAATAACAGTAGCGAGGCTATATACAAATTACTTAGGGATGTGTGTATAACCAAAACAAAAATGTCAACAGTACTGGTCCATTTTAACAAGATACACATTAGGTTATGTTATTATTCTGTCGTCCTTTCAGTTTTTCCCCACACTTTTTTCAACTATCTAACGCCGTACTTTATTATTCTGAAAAAAAAAAATATTGTCTGCTCTATTGACAGGGGTGTATAATGTGGGTGTTCAGGGTGACCAAACAAATACATTTACATGTTTACATTTTGTAAATTAGCAGACACTCTTTTCCAGAGCGACTTACAGTAGCAATTAGGGTCAACATATTTTGAACTTAGTCGGGTCATGGATTCAAACCATCAATCTTTTGGTTACTGGCCCAACGCATTCAACCGCTAACCTACCTGCTGTCCATCAAATTATACAATGATTTAATGGAACGTCAAAGGGGCTCACATTTTAAGGGTTTGCAAATTTTGCATTTCTACACGAGACTCCGTTGAGAACAAATCAAATAATATGTTATTTGTCACATGTGCCAAATACAACAGGTGTAGACCTTACAGTGAAAGGCTTACTTACAAGCAACAATGCAGTTAAGAAAAACACATAATAAAAAAAAAAGTAACAAATAATTAAAGAGCAGCAGTAAAATAACAATAGCGAGGCTACAGTTGAAGTCGGAAGTTTACATACACCTTAGCCAAATGCGTTTAAACTCAAGTTTTTCACAATTCCAGACATTTAATCCTAGTATAAATTCCCTGTCTTAGGTCAGTTAGGATCACCACTTTATTTTAAGAATGTGAAATGTCAGAATAATAGTAGCGAGAGAGATTTATTTCAGCTTTTATTTCTTTCATCACATTCCCAGTGGGTCAGAACTTTACATACACTCAATTAGTATTTGGTAGCATTGCCTTTAAATTGTTTAACTTGGGTCAAACGGTTCAGGTAGCCTTCCACAAGCTACCCACAATAATTTGGGTGAATTTTGGCCCATTCCTCCTGACAGAGCTGGTGTAACTGAGTCAGGTTTGTAGGCCTCCTTGCTCACACAAACTTTTTCAGTTCTGCCCACACATGTTCTACAGGATTGAGGTCAGGGCTTTGTGATGGCCACTCCAATACCTTGACTTTGTTGTCCTTAAGCAATTTTGCCACAACTTTGGAAGTATGCTTGTTCATTTGGAAGACCCATTTGCGACCAAGCTTTAACTTCCTGACTGATGTCTTGAGATGTTGCTTCAATATATCCACATAATTTTCCTGACTCATGATGCCATCTATTTTGTGAAGTGCACCAGTCCCTCCTGCAGCAAAGCACCCCCAGACCATGATGCTGCCACCCCCGTGCTTCACGGTTGGGATGGTGTTCTTCGGCTGGAAAGCCTCCCCCTTTTTCCTCCAAACATAAACGACGGTCTTTATGGCCAAACAGATCAATTTTTGTTTCATCAGACCAGAGGACAAAAAGTACGATCTTTGTCCCCATGTGCAGTTGCAAACCGTAGTCTGGCTTTTTTACAGCGGTTTGGAGCAGTGGCTTCTTCCTTGCTGAGCGGCCTTTCTGGTTATGTCGATATAGGACTCGTTTTACTGTGGATGATAGATACATTTGCACCTGTTTCCTCCAGCATCTTCACAAGGTCCTTTGCTGTTGTTCTGGGATTGATTTGCACTTTTCGCACCAAAATACGTTAATCTCTGGGAGACAGAACGCGTCTCCTTCCTGAGCGGTATGACGGCTGAGTGGTCCCATGGTGTTTATACTTGCGTACTATTGTTTGTACAGATGAACGTGGTACCTTCAGGCATTTGGAAATTGCTCCCAAGGATGAACCAGACTTGTGGCGTCTACAATTGTTTTTCTGAGGTCTTGGCTGAGTTCCTTTGATTTTCCCATGATGTCAAGCAAAGAGGCACTGAGTTTGAAGGTAGGCCTTGAAATACATCCACAGGTACACCTCCAATTGACTCAAATGATGTCAATTAGCCTATCAGAAGCTTCTAAAGCCATGACATAATTTTCTGGAATTTTCCAAGCTGTTTAAAGGCACAGTCAACTTAGTTTATGTGAACTTCTGACCCACTAGAATTGTGATACAGTGAATTATAAGTGAAATAATCTGTCTGTAAACAATTGTTGGAAAAATGTGTCATGCACAAAGTAGATGTCCAAACCGACTTGCCAAAACTATAGTTTGTTAACAAGAAATTTGTAGAATGGTTGTAAAACGAGTTTTAATGACTCCAACCTAAGTGTATGTAAACTTCAACTGTATATATAGGGGGTACCGGTACAGAGTCAATAAGCGGGACACTGGTTAGTCGAGGTAACTGATTTAATATGTACATCTAGTTATTAAAGTGACTATGCATAGGTAATAACAGAGAGTATCAGCAGTGTAAAAGAGGGTTGGGGGGGATGCAAATAGTCTGGGTAGCCATTTGCTTAGATGTTCAGGAGTCTTATGGTTAGAAGCTGTTTAGAAGCCTCTTGGACCTAGACTTGCGCTACGGTACTGCTTGCCGTGTGTTAGCAGAGAGAACAGTCTATGACTAGGGTGGCTGGAGTCTTTGACAATTTTTAGGGCCTTCCTCTGACACCGCCTGGTATAGAGGTCCTGGATGGCAGGAAGCTCGGCCCCAGTGATGTACTGGGCTGAACGCACTACCCTCTGTAGTGGTCGGAGGCCGAGCAGTTGCCATACAAGGCAGTGATGCAACCAGTCAGGATGCTCTCGATGGTGCAGCTGTAGAACCTTTTGGGGATCTGAGGCCAAATAATTTCAGTCTCCTGAGGGGGAATATGTTTAGTCGTGCCCTCTTCACGACTGTCATGGTGTGCTTGGACCATGTTAGTTTGCTGGAGATGTGGACACCAAGGAACTTGAAGCTCTCAACTTGCTCCACTACAGCACAGCCCATGAGAATGGGGGCGTGCTCGGTCTTCCTGTAGTCCACAATCATCTCCTTTGTATTGATCACGTTGAGGGAGAGGTTGTTGTCCTTGCACTACAGGGTCAGGTTTCTGACCTCCTCCCTATAGGCTGTCTCGTCGTTGTCGGTGATCAGGCCTACCATTGTTGTGTCATTGGCAAACTTAATGATGGTGTTGGAGTCGTGCCTGGCCGTGCAGTCATGAGTGAACACGGAGCACAGGAGGGGACAGAGCACGCACCCCTGAGGGGCCCCCGTGTTGAGGATCAGCGTGGCGGATGTGTTGTTACCTACCCTTACCACCTGGGGGCTCGTCAGGAAGTCCAGGATCCAGTTGCAGAGGGAGGTGTTTATTCCCAGGGTCCTTAGCTTAGTGATGAGCTTTGAGGGCACTATGGTGTTGAACGCTGAGCTGTAGCATTCTCACATGGGTGTTCCTTTTGTCCAGGTGTGAAAGGGCAGTGTGGAGTGCAATAGAGATTGCATCATCTGTGGATCTGTTCGGGCGGTATGCAAATGAGAGTGGGTCTAGGGTTTCTGCGATAATGGTGTTGATGTGAGCCATGACCAGCCTTTCAAAGCACTTCATGGCTACGGACGTGAGTGCTACGGGTCTGTAGTCATTTAGTCAAAGTCACCATTATTAGTCAGTTGTACAACCAAATGCCTTCAACTGAAATGTGTCTTCCGCATTTAACCCAACTCCTCTGAATCAGGCAAGGTTTGTGGTGGTGAGTAGACAGCTACGAAGAATATAGATGAAAACTTACTAGGTAGATAGTGTGGTCTACAGCTATCATGAGATACCCTACCTTAGGCGAGCAAAACCCTGAGACTTCCTTAGATATTGTGCACCAGCTGTTGTTCACAAATATACATAGACCGCCACCCCTTGTCTTACCAGAGGTTGCTGTTCTATCCTGCCAGTACAATGTATAACCCGCCAGATGCATGTTATAAATGTCGTCGTTCAGCCACGACTCAGTGAAACATACGATTTTACAGTTTTTAATGTCCCGTTTGTAAGGATATAAGTGCTTTTAGTTAGTCCATTTTATTATCCAGTGATTTTACGTTGGCCAATGGTACCGTTGGCAAAGATAGATTAGACACTCGTTGCCTCATCCTCACAAGGCACCCCGATCTCCTTCCGCAAAACCTTTGTCGGGGATGAGGGCCTGTTGGGGTGTCTAGAGTAAATCCCTCTCGTCCAACTCATTAAAGAAAAAGTATTCGTCCAATTCAAGGTGAGTAATCGCTCTTCTGATGTCCAGAAGCTCTTTCCGGTTGTAAGAGACGGTAGCAGCAACATTATGTACAAAATACGTTACAAACTTAAAATAAAATAAAAATTTGCTTGGTTGGTTAATTAAGAGCCCATAAAATGGCAGCCATCCTCATTATCAACATGTGACATCTTTAGGATTAGTAAAAACTGGGATGGTCAGGTGTTCCACTATAACTTTCATAGTAAATCAAGACGGGCTGCCATTTTGGGTGATATTTTTTTAGCTGCTATATGCAATTTAGATTACCACTCGACAATTTTTGTTCTTGACAGATCATTACGAATAACTACTTTTCTTCAGAAATACAGTGCATTCGGAAAGCACTCAGACCCTTTGACTGTTCCACATTTTGTTACGTTACAGCCTTATTCGAAAATGTATTTTAAAAAATTCCCCTCATTAATCTACACACAATATAGCATAATGACAAAGTAAGAACAGGTTACACAATTCTTGCAAATGTATAAAAAATAAATAACTGAAATATCACAAGTATTCAGACCCTCAAAGTACTCAGTACTTTGTTGAAGCACCTGTGGCAGCGATTACAGCTTTGAGTCTTCTTGGGGAAGACGCTACAAGCTTGGCACACCTGCATTTGGGGAGTGTCTCCCATTCTTCTCTGCAGATCCTCTCAAGCCTTGTTGGGTTGGATGGGGAGCATCACTGCACAGCTATTTTCAGGTCTCTTCAGAGATGTTCGATCGGATTCAAGTCCGGACTCTGGCTGGGCCACTCAAGAACATTCAGAGACTTGTCCCGAAGCCACTCTTGCTTTGTCTTGTCTGTGTGCTTATGGTCGTTGTCTTGTTGGAAGGTGAATCTTTGCCCCAGTCTAAGGTCCTGAGCACTCTGGAGAAAATGTTAATCAAGGATCTCTCAGTACTTTGCTCTGTTCATATTTCCCTCGATCCTGACTAGTCTCCCAGTCCCTGCTGCTGAAAAACATCCCCAAAGCATGATGCTGCTTCACCGTAGGGATGGTGCCAGGTTTCCTCCAGACGGGACGCTTGGCATTCAGGCCAAAGAGTTCAATCTTGGTTTCATCAGACCAGAGAATCTTATTTCTCATGGTCTGAGAGTCCTTTAGGAGCCTTTTGGCAAACTCCAAGCGGGCTGTCATGTGCCTTTTACTGAGGAGTGGCTTCCGTCTGGCCACTCTACCATAAAGGCCTGATTGGTGTAGTGCTGCAGAGATGGTTGTCCTTCTGCAAGGTTCTCCCATCTCCACAGAGGAACTCTTCTAGGAAGAGTCGTGGTGGTTCCAAACGTCTTCCATTGAAGAATGATGGAGGTTCTTGGGTACCTTCAATGCTGTATAATTTGTTGGTACCCTTCCCCAGATCTGTGCCTCGACACAATCCTGTCTAGGAGCTCTAAGGACAATTCCTTCGACCTCATGGTTTGGCTTTTGCTTTGACATGCACTGTCAACAGTGGGACCTTAGCAATGATCATCAATCAACTTAACAGAGCTTGAAGAATTAAAAAAATTATAATGTGCAAATATTTCACATTCCTGGTGTGCAAAGCGATTAGAGACTTACTCAGAAAGACTCACAGCTGTAATTGCTGTCAAAGGTGATTCTAGCATGTATTTACTAAGGAGTGTGAATACTTATGTAAATGAGATATTCCTGTATTTCATTTTCAATACATTTGCAACCATTTCTAAAATAATAAAATTACTTTGTCATTATGGGCTGTAACAACAAAACGTGAAATAAATCAAAAGGTATGAATACTTTCTGAAGGCACTGTAAATGGGAAAAAGACATGCTAATGGCCAATAATTCCTCTTTGTAGAACATAAACAGAAAAAGATGGACCAATTTAGTATTACAGACCATACAGTCACATTCAAAGTGAGAATGGAACATGTCTTGAATGCATATCTATTTGATCTATGATGTTTGTGGCTGTGACGTATCAAAACGTGGGTATGCCGTTGTCCTGTTGACTCATTGGCTGTATTTGGCAGCCAGTGGCACAAGTTTTTAGCTAGCTGGCTAACGTTATATCCTGACACAGGCCTCAACATTAACAAGTAAAAAATTACTCTGATCAGAATTGTTTCAAAGTGTCAAGGTGCGATGTGTTGAGCACTGTTCTCACAATCTCTGCAGAACGCATCAGAGTACAATTATTGTATTGCATTGACAGGCACGAGCGGCCTTTCATTCATCTGCGGTCGTGAGATGCATTTTTGAGATCATATTCCTTGCTAGTTAGTTATTTGCCCAGTTATAGCTAATTTGCCCAGTTGTAGCGTGTGGGGGGAGGGGGGTGTTAGGGGAGAGAGAGAGAGAGAGAGAGAGAGAGAGAGAGAGAGAGAGAGAGAGAGAGAGAGAGAGAGACATTGCAGCAGCAGTATTAATGTCGTTGTCATGTTGGAAAGCAGGGATTCCCCTAAATTCAATATAGTCAATGTAATTCTGACAACGTACATTTTATTTGACTTAGAATAGTCTAATTGACAAATAGCTCCCAATAGATCTCCCCTGAAACCTCAATATAGAGACATGAAATTTGGTGAGAAGTCATGACATTACATCTGTCATAATGAACAGTATATGAAGCCTGAGCAAACCAACTGAAAAGCCAATCAGGTAAATAATGTCACACCGGTAGCATTTGCTGGCCGAGAATACTTAGCACCTCTGAAGAGAGTGCCAGCTGTAATTTGTAAACCAAAAATGTTGGCAGTCAGACGCCTACCGGCGGGTGGTACCTAAAACACTGTGCCGAACAAACGCCAAATGGAAGATCAACTTTCGGTGTGGCGTGTGTGGACCCTTAAAGGAGCAGCATTGTATTTTGAGACAGGCATGAATGCAAAGAAGCCAATAGACAGAGGGTAGCTTAAATTTCTGTCTGATTCTCTGTATGGTAATAATAATGATAATATCTATAAAAATAATTGTGGGTCCTTGCATCATACAACACTTTTAAGTCACCTTTTTGGCACATAGTGTGTGTTTTTGGACAAGTGACTTGAGCCTTTGGACAAGTAAAAACATCTGTCCTACTTGTCAGAAGTACAAGTGGCCAAAAAAGTTAAATGTCAAGCCCTGTGACAACATTGACGCTCAATATATTTTTGTTCTCAGCCAAATCTAGCTACGACATATAAAACATGTCATTCAAGCCTGCATTATACAATTTTAATGTGTTCATGTTATGTTGACGTTGTAGTTGCTAGCTAGCTAGCCAGCCAGCCATGCTCCAGAGTTCACTTCCCATCTGAGCAGAGAGGAATAAAAACTCTAACAGTTATGGCACAAGTTGGCTAGCTAGCTAACTCGTTATAACCTTGACAACATCGACCCTCAACATACTCATTTTGTTCAATTAGCGATCTCAGCCATAACATTTAATTCAAGGCATATGAACTTTGTAACAGGTAAGAGCTCAGTTCGGCTGGGACAAGAGCGGATCTGGAGTTTTATTGTGTCAGCTTCAAAGTGGAAACCAGGTGGATTAGGATTCGTTTTATCAATAATGCAACTTGAAAGACAAACTTATTTTGTTAAATCTGTATTTGCAGCACTGAATAATTGTGGTTGCTAGCCTCTTCCTCTATTTCTGAATTCATTTGTTGCTATTTATTTCTAGCTGGCAAAATATGTTGACAAGATTTTGTTTGAGTACTGCCATATGTCGATAACATAGCCAAGTTCCTTACTGGTATGGGCTTGTTAAACATCCAAAACGTAGCCAGCTAGACAGTGACAGCCAAAAGATAAAAATGGAGAGAGAGACAGGGAGAGATAATTCAATTTATGTTTCATCTGCTGCTGCTTGCTTTTTTCCACATGTAACTGATGAAATTAGATTTTTATTCTATACAGATTGTAATTGTGTAAATATGTTGCGATTATTGTAGAAAAAAATGAGAGGGCGACCGACTATGATTTTTCAAAGCCGATACCGATTATTGGAAGACCAAAAAAAACAGATCCCGATTAATCTGCCAATATATATATATATATTTGTAATAATGACAATTACAACAATACTGAATGAACAACGAACACCTTTATTTTAACTTAATATAATACATAAATAAAATCTATTTAGTCTCAAATAAATAATGAAACATGTTCAATTTGGTTTAAATAATGCAAAAACACAGTGTTGGAAAAGAAAGTAAAAGTGCAATATGTGCCAGGTAAAAAAGCTAACGTTTAAGTTCCTTGCTCAGAACATGAGAACATATGAAAGCTGGTGGTTCCTTTTAACATGAGTATTCAATAGTCCCAGTTAAGAAGATTTAGGTTGCAGTTATTATAGGAATTATGACGCGTCGACTATCTCTCTCTATACCATTTGTATTTCATATACCTTGACTATTGGATGTTCTTATAGGCACTTTAGTATTGCCAGCCTACCCTCAGGAGTTGATAGGCTTGAAGTCTGTTAGGGAAAAATTATGTATTCACCTTATTTATTGGATATGTAACAATTATTTACTTAACGAACAGTAAGATATTTCTGTCCTGCTAATGCTGTGTTTTATGGTTTCCACTCTAGCACCCTGCAGCTAGTCTGGGTGTTGAGGACATGGGTTCTACTAGAGATAGCTTGAAGCTGACAACTGTTTTGTGTTGGTGATAAAACCCTAAAAGCTATCATTCTATAGATAAGATGTTTGGGTGTGACCCAAGATAGAGATGGCCTAGAAGAGTTTAGAACAATGTCTCCTGGCATCTGGGAAACTAAGTAAAAGACCATCCTGTGTAGATAACCAAGGTGGCTTATGGGAAGGTTAGAAGTGACTGACTAAGCAATCTTGGTATCAGCTATATAAAAACTGTGCATCGTCTGTAAAGGCTAGACTCTCAGCCTAACAGTCAGTCAAGACTGGTGGGCTGACAATCTCATTATTGCAATAATTAATCGATATTAAATAAAGATGATTGTTTGAAGAAATGACCAAGACCAAGTCTCTCTCAGTACTGAATTTCCACGACAAGTCATAAACAGCGCTGTGCATAAAGCATTGCTAACAGCTGCTGGCAAACGCAGTGCTGATTGAATGAATGCTTACGAGCCTGCTGCAGCCTACCACCGCTCAGTCAGACTGCTTTGTCAAATATCAAATAATAGATTTAATTATAATATAATAAACACACAGAAATACGAGCCTTAGGTCATTAATATGGTCAGATCCATAAACAAAACGTTTATTCTTTCAGTGAAATACGTATTTTATCGAACGGGTGGCAACCCTAAGTCTAAATATTGCTGTTACATTGCACAACCTTCAATTTTATGTTAAAATTATGTAAAATTCTGGCAAATTAATTACGATCATTGTTAGGAAGAAATGGTCTTCACACAGCTCGCAACGAGCCAGGTGGCCCAAACTGCTGCATATACCCTGACTCTGCTTGCACTGAACGCAAGAGAAGTGCCAAAATTTCCCTAGTTTAATATTGCCTGCTAACATGAATTTCTTTTAACTAAATATGCAGGTTTAAAAATATACACTACTGTGTATTGATTTTAAGAAAGGCATTGATGTTTATGGTTAGGTACATTTGTGCAACGATTATGCTTTTTTTCGCGAATGCGCTTTGGATAAATCATCACCGGTTTGGCAGAGATGAAGTAGGCTGTGATTCGATGATAAATTAACAGGCACCGCATTAATTATACGCAACGCAGGACACGCTAATTAACCTAGTAACAACATCAACCATGTGTAGTTAACTAGTGAATATGTGAAGATTGACTGCTTTTTATAAGGTAATTGTAACGCTAGCTAACAACTTACCTTGGCTCCTTGCAGCCACAAGGTCATTTTGATGCTGCACTCGCAAAACAGGTGGTCAGCCTGCCACGCAGTCTCCTCGTGGATTGCAATGTAATCGGCCATAATCGGCACCAAAAAGGCTGATTACCGAATGTTATGAAAACTTGAAATTGGCCCTAATTAATAGGCCAGGCCGATATATCGGTCGACGTGCAATGGCATTCCGGCCCAGTATCATTTACAGTTGAAGTCGGAAGTTTACACACACTTGGGTTGGAGTCATTAAAACTCATTTTGCAAATACTCCACAAATTTCTTGTTAACAAACTATAGTTTTGGCAATTCGGTTATCTACTGTGTGCATGACACAAGTAATTGTTCCAACAATTGTTTACACGCAGATTACTTCACTTATAATTCACTGTATCACAATTCCAGTGGGTCAGAAGTTTACATACACCAAGTTGACTGTGCCTTTAAAGAGCTTGGAAAATTCCAGAAAATTATGTAATGGCATTAGAAGCTTCTGATAGGCTAATTGACATCATTTGAGTAAATTGGAGGTGTACCTGTGGATGCATTTCAAGGCCTACCTTCAAACTCAGTGCTTCTTTGCTTGACATCATGGGAAAATCTAAAGAAATAAGCCAAGAACTCAGAAGAAAAAGTCTGGTTCATCCTTGGGAGCAATTTCCAAACGCCTGAAGGTACCACTATTGTACAAACAATAGTACGCAAGTATAAACACAATGGGACATAGCAGCCGTCATACCGCTCAGGAAGGAGACACGTTCTGTCTCCTAGAGACTAAAGTACTTTGGTGCAAAAAGTGCAAATCAATCCCAGACCAATAGCAAAGGATCTTGTGAAGATGCTGGAGAAAACAGGTACAAAAGTATCACTATCCACAGTAAAACAAGTCCTATATCGACATAACTTGAAAGGCCACTCAGCAAGGAAGAAGACACTGCTCCAAGGCTAGCCAAAACGTTTGACCCAAGTTAAACAATTTAAAGGCAATGCTACCAAATACTAATTGAGTGTATGTAAACTTATACCCACTGGGAACGTGATGAAAGAAATGAAAGCTGAATTAAATCCTTCTCTCTACTATTATTCTGACATTTCACATTCTTAAAATAAAGTGGTGATCCTAACGGACCTAAGACAGGGAATTTTTACTAGGATTAAATGTCAGGAATTGTGAAATACTGAGTTTAAATGTATTTGGCTAAGGTGTATGTAAACTTCCGACTTCAACTGTACATATTGGTATGTACTATCAGGCCTATACACTGAGTATACCAAACATTAGGAGCACCTTCCTAATAATGAGTTGCACCTACTAACATACCCCATTCAAAGGCACTTAAATAATTTGTCTTGCCCATTCACCCTCTGAATGGCACACAAACACAATCCATGTCTCAAGCCTTAAAAATCCTTTAACCATGTCTCCTTTCCTTCATCTACACTGATTGAGGTGACATTGATAAGGGATCCTAGCTTTCACCTGGATTCACCTGGTCAGTCTATGTGATGGAAAGAGCATGTTTTGTATACTCAGTGTTTGCCTTCTGAAAGTATTCACACCCCTTGACTTTTTCCAAAATGTGTTATGTTACAGACCGATTTTAAAATTGATTAAATTAAATCTACACACAATACCCCATAAAGCGAAAACAGATTTAGACATTTTTGCCCATTAATTAAAAAAACAGAAATATCTTATTTACAGAAGAACCTTTGCTATGAGACAGTGCATGTCAGAGCAAAAACCAAGCCATGAGGGCGAAGGAATTGTCTGTAGAGAAAGGATGGTGTACCAAAAAAGTTTTGCAGCATTGAAGGTCCCCAAGAACACAATTGCCTTCATCAATCTTAAATGGAAGCTGTTTGGAACTACCAAGACTCTTCCTAGAGCTGGCCACCTAGCCAAAACGAGCAATCGGGGGAGAAGGGTCTTGGTCAGGGAGGTGACCAAGAACCTGACTGTCACTCTGACAGAGGTCCAGAGTTCCACTGTGGAGATGGGAGAACCATCCAGAAGGACAACCATCTCCGCAGCACTCCACCAATCAGGCCTTTATGCTAGAGTGGTCAGACGGAAGTAACTCCTCAGTAAAAGGCACATGACAGCCCACTTGGAGTTTACCAAAAGGCACCTAAAGACTCTCAGACCATGAGAAACAAGATTCTCTGGTCTGATGAAACCAAGATTGAACTCTTTGGCCTGAATGCCAAGAGTCACATCTGGAAAAAACCTGGCACCATCCCTACAGTGAAGCATCGTGGTGGTAGTTTCATTCTGTGGGGATGTTTTTCAGTGGCAGGGACTGGGAGACTTGTCAGGATCGAGGCAAAGATGAATGGAGAAAAGTACAGAGACATCCTGGATGAAAACCTGCTCAAGAGCGCTCAGGACCTCAGACTGGATCGAAGGTTCACCTTCCAACAGGACAACGACCCTAAGCGCACAGCCAAGACAACGCAGGAGTGCCTTCAGGACGACAAGTCTCTGAATGTCCTTTAGTGGTCCAGCCAGAGACCGATCGAACATCTCTGGAGAGACCTGAAAATAGCTGTGCAGCAACGCTCCCCATCCAACCTGACAGAGATTGAGAGAATCTGCAGAGAAGAATGGGAGAAATTCCACAAATATATGTGTGCCAAGCTTGGAGCGTCATACCCAAGAAGGCTCGAGGATGTAATCGCTGCCTAAGGTGCTTCAACAAAGTACTGAGTAAAGGGTTTGAATACTTATGTAAATGTGATATTTCAGTTTATTTTTTATGAATTAGCAAACATTTCTAAGAATCTGTTTTGGATTTGTCATTATGGGGTATTGTGTGTAGATTGATGATCAATTTTAGAATAAGGCTGTGTCATTACTGTCCTGTGAGGATCCAAATAGGTCAGATGAGCTTTGCAATAAATAACTTTAACCAGACCCCATCTCACCCGCAGAGGGGGGGAGGAGGGAACTGGTGGGGGTTAATACCTCACGTCCTGTTGTAAATCAAGGACAGAACATGGTCAGAGGTGGTCTAAAGAACACTAATGTCATATTGTTTGTTATTTTGTGATGTCATAAAAAAATTAATAAAGAAAATATTGTAACTTGATACTACATGTACAAAGTTTCCATCCGCTGCATTGTGCATGCTATATGAAAAATTATGAGTGTTTTTGTTAAGAGGGATGTGATTTTAGAAACTATAAGAGGAAATTGTTTCTATAACTGTGCACAGTAAGTAGTCACAGCCCCCTTAAGTGAGGTCAGAGTGCGTGTCAGCCTCACGGAACCTCCCTTTTGAACAAACTGTATAAAATGGTGGGTTAAGAATTAACATATCAGCCCAGAGAGACGTAAGCTGCAGCTCACGTTTCAAGTGGTTTAAACTCTGAATCTCAACATGAGGTAGAGATGATAAAGTCACCTCCCGGACAATCACTGGTACGGCTGATTAGCTGTCCTAAGTAAAGTATCTAGAAAAGCGAATTGAAGTGGAACCATTCTACTACTCCTTTCAAACCACCGTAGTACGCTATCGACACAGCTGCCTAGCCTATCTTCAAAGAATCATGTTCCAGAGTGAATGGATGGAGAATAAACTTGTAGTTCTGTTCAGGACTACACGACAAGTCACTGGATACCGGGCGACTGGTTAGGAGAACAAGAGAAAACCCTTTTTGACAATCAGAGCCTTACAAGGGTGCCACGAAAAGGCCCAACCCACTTTCCAAGAAGGCCCTGTCCACCGAGAGAAACCAAGGATTTTCACGTAAATACAATCATGATTTCTTATTCCAAGCGGGCGGCAGTTCGTGTGTAAAGTATTGGAGTGCTATAACAGAGTAGTTTCTAAATGTACTAACGTTAAGTGTCTCTGTTCCTCTCTCTCTCGCCCTCTTTGTGTCTTTTGTAACAAGCAGCCATTTTGTTGTCAGTCCACTAGGGACCTGTTTTTAATGTATTAAGTGTGTATGTTAGCTAGTAAATAAATCAGTAAACCAATTTGTGTAGTACTGAATCATTAGTAAGGCTCGGGTTCAGAATGATGATATGATACGAGGTTATGATTAATAAGTTGACTGTTTATGGATGTAATAGGTAAAGACCTTTAGAGTTTTATTTGGGAAATGGTGACTCTAAAGAACTGCTCTCGTGGTGCCCCAGATCCTAATGAGTTAATTGTTACATGATTCATTTAAATCAGGTAACAATTAAACATATTTAGGTTGATTAGATAAATAACAGTCTTCAAATTAATGTTAGAAGTCAAGTCACGACAGCTGTAACGTAACAGAATGTAGAAAAAGTCAAGGGGTCTTAATACTTAATACTTTCTGAAGGCAGGTAACTGCCAAAATAATGAAAACACTTGAGTAAATGAGGGATACAACGTATATTGAAAGCAGGTGCTTCCACACAGGTGTGGTTCCGAGTTAAATAAGGAATTAACATCCTGTCATGCTTAGGGTCATGTATAAAAATGTTGAACAGGCCATTATTTTGGCTACCATGGCTATGTGGGGCCCGAGTGGTCACTGAATAGTTTGATGAGCATGAAAACGATGTAAATAATATGCCATGTCCCCAGATCTCAACCCAATTGAACACTTATGGGAGATTCTGGAGTGGTGCCTGAGACAGCATTTTCCACCACCAACAAAACACCAAATAATGGAATTTCTCGTGGAAGAATGGTGTCGCATGCCTCCAATAGAGTTCCAGACACTTGTAGAATTATGCCAAGGTTCATTTAAGCACACACACACACACACACACACACACACACACACACACACACACACACACACACACACACACACACACACACACACACACACACACACACACACACACACACACACACACAGAGAGAGAGAGAGAGAGAGGACAGGACAGGCAGGTGAACATTGACTGGCAGAGAATTTACATTTGGCTAGCCTGGTCCCAGAGCTGTTTATGCTGTCTTGCCAACTCCTAATGTTTGTTTGTTGTCACGCCATGTTACCGTAATAGTTGGCTATACATAGGAGTTGTCTATAAGACACAAACTGGTCAAAGACCATGTTAACATTCGGCTGATTGTCAGAACAGAAAGAGTGAAACTTCAATGTACTGGAAGATTACTCTGGGAATCAGTTTTGTTACAGGAAAGATAGAAAAGAGAATAGGACGTGGATTGTTTGTTTAGCATTTGAATGCAAGGGCAAGCGGTTATGCATCATAGGGGACGGAAATAGTTTTAGGATGTTGGCACTCAATTTTGAATCATCGCAGACATAGACACTAGAAAAGGTAACTATTAATGATGTCTACACACACCCCATCTAGGCAATTTAGAACACAGCCCTTGCATTAAAAGTAGGGCTGTGAAGATAGTAATATTACGATATATTTTACATGGCAAAGATGAAAACATGAAGCAGACCACACTATTTGGTCCTTTTAAAACCTGCTGTATGTAAAATATTGTGTGCTATAGCTGTCAGAAATCTCTGTGTAGCAGGTAGGCAGAGTCAGGCGCAGGACAACGGAGATGAGTAAATCACATATCTTTACTCAAAGTACAAACTACCAAAATAGTAGTAAAATCCAAGCTCACATAACAAGAACATCTAACATAGAACATGAAAAGTAGATTGGCGGTAGCTAGAAAACCGGTGACGTCGACCGTCGAAAGCCGCCTGAACAAGGAGAGGGACCAACTTTGTCTGAAGTCATGACATTAGCTTGGAAAATAAATAACTGTGACTCTGGATGACAACATAACGATGTTTGTTTCCAAAATTAGGGCTGTTTTTCTAAAGAAGTTAAGTGTTTTGTGTTTTCTGTTCAGCTTTGTGTTTTGTTTCCTTGCCATGATACTAATGAGTATCGCAATACTGGTATTGTCCCAGCCCTAATTGAAAGATAATAAAGCAAGAAGGCAGAATCACTTTCCTTATATATGTATCCAAGATGCCTTTATTAATGTGGACGCTCCAAATTAATATGATCCTACGTTTTTTGATTCTCTGAACAGCATATTGTTAGAATTAACTGAATTCCATCTGGTTATTGGGACAGACATGTGGGACAAACCTAATAAGACCAACTACAATCCACACACAACCAAGACTCTCTAGCATATACTCTCTGATTACAACCTCATTGATGCCTGGCGAGCATATAATCATAAGCCAAAAGAGTCTACTCAAACAGGCGATTTCATATTATTATCTATACCTCTATTTACTTTAATCAAGAAAATAGAAATTAGACCTGAGCTTGTCTTAACCATAATAACCAATACAAATTCAGTTGACGACCCCCGGATTCTATACAAAGGTTTTATAAAAATGCAACTGGCATTTGCATCTGGGTTGAATATAATTTTTTTTTAAAGATATCAGAATTGTTAATGTTGTTAACCGTGTTAGACCATTCTCAACAAACACTATTTTCAGACCAGGTAGCTATTACTCTTCCCAAAGTCAAGACAGAACATAATATATTGATATTCTCCCGCTTTATAAAAATAACTGTATTACTCTGATTGTAAATCCACACCAAGCCAGATTAAGTCCTTTCTAAAATAAATAAGAACTCCTCTTCTCTCAAAAGATGCCACTTCCGCCCTGGGAGCCCAAATCTCTGTCAGTGAATTAATTAAAAAGGGCATTGGATAGCATGAATAAAGGGAAATAACCTGGATAGGTCTATTTTAAATGTAGGAATCAATTAGGTCAGGCACAGGCACAGATACACATGATAAGACATGCACAGGCAAAATCCTAGAGGAAAACCTGGTTCAGTCTGCTTTTCCCCCAGAGATTGGGAAATTAATTCACCTTTAAGCAGGACAATAACCTAAAAAACAAGGCCACATCTACACTGGAGTCGCTTACCAAGAAGACAGTGAAGGTTCCTGAGTGGCTGAGTTACAGTTGTGACTTAAATCCGCTTGAAAATCTATGGCAAGACCTGAAAATGGTTGTCTTGCAACGATCAACAACCAATTTGACACAGCTTGAAGAATTTTGTAAAGAATAACGTGCAAATGTTGCAAAATCCAGGTGTGGAAGTCTTAGAGACTTACCCAGAAAGACCCGGAGCTGTAATCACTGCAAAAGGTGATACTAACATGTATTGACTCATGGGGTTGAATACTTATCCAATCAAGATATATTAGTGTTTGATTTTTCATGAATCTTTTACAAATGTTAGAATTTTTCTTCCACTTTAGCAGAGTATTTTACGTGGATCGTTGACAAACAAATGACAATTAAATACATTTTAATCGCACTTTGCTACACAACAAAAAGTTGAAAAAGTCAAGTGGTGTGAATACTTTCTGAAGGCACTGTATGCAATCATTAATTTCTTAAATAACTCATCTTTATGGAAAATACTTTTGGAGCAGTGTTTGAGGATGACACTTAGGATCTGTGCTATATAGCAAGAGAACATTCTCTTTTGGCGCTAGAAACAGCCTAATAAAATTCAAGGTCGTTCACCGTATCCACTGGTCCAGGGCTAAACCTGGAAGAAAATTCACATTTACATGTTTTCGATGTAAAATAGAACTAGCCAAACTATTTCCTGTTTTTCTGGAATGTAATATTTAAATGTTTCTCTGATATACACTAACTGTACAAAACATTAGGAACACCTGCTCTTTCCATGACAGACTGACCAGGTGAATCCAGGTGAAAGCTATGATCCCTTATTGATGTCACTTGTTAAATCCACTTCAATCAGTGTAGATGAAGGGGAGGAGACAGTTTAAACAAGGATTTTTAAGCTGAGATAACTGCTACATAGATTGTGTATGTGTGCCATTCAGAGGGTGAATGGGCAACACAACATATTTAAGTCTCTTTGAACGGGGGTATGCTAGTAGGTGCCAGGCGTACCGAATTGAGTTTGTCAAGAACTGCAACGGTGCTGGGTTTTTCACGCTCAACAGTTTCCCATGTGTATCAAGAATGGTCCCACCCAATGGACATCTAGCCAACTTGACAACTGTGGGAAGCAGTGGAGTCAACATAGTCCAGCATCCCTATGGAACGCTTTCAACACCTTGTAGAGTCCAAGTTTAGAGATATAGAGCTCTCTAAACTTAGAGAAATTTTAATTCAGTACACATGTTTTTTTGGTTGGTTATATTGTAAATATCGTGTAGTCTAATTGTGTGTGAGTGGTGCGTAAAACTAAATAGTAGTCTACGTAACATCAAGTCTGATGTTACGTAGAACTCTGAGGCCCTGCATTCCTGCCCAGTTAAAAACTCTGATAATGCACACGACAGGGGTGACTGTAAACTCAATAACACATGTTATGGGGCCTGCACCTAGAATTGAGGATTGTCCCCCAGGTGTTTGGTGTGACAGTCACCTGGGGGACAACGAGTGATGCTGACAAATAACCAGGGATGGGAGTTTAATCATTTTGCTCTTAATGTGCTCCAAAACGTCCCTGAAATTTCAGAGAGCGCCTTCTGTCTGACTGGAAGGCCACTTTTTCCATTCAATTTAAATTTGATGGAGAGCAGGTGAAAGACGAATCAAACAAAAGTGAGTTTCCATCAACCTCTTCAGCAGTGAGAGACACTGGTGTTAGAATGAATAAAAAATACAGGAAACCCTTCTCTTTCCAAACCAGATCTTTATGAGGCTTTTGAAGTTAGGGATAGTTTTGTGGCTTCTTGTGTTAATTTTTTCCCCCAATTCAACCTTGAAATATAATGCATCACATTTTTTTTTTCACAGCAACCACAGGGCAATACTCTAGTGGATATTATCAGCAAAGACATGCTTTGGGAGTAATACAAGTCTTAAAACTAGTCTAAAGTAACTAGTCTTAAAAAGTTCAATAAAAAATATTTTATCTCACCAAAGGGAAAATGTGATATTTGGACTATAAGCTACTGCATAGATATTGAACCACAAGTCTGAATGAAATTAAAGTTTAAAAATACAAAAATAAAAACAATACAACCCCTTGAGATAATATCTTTCTGACAAAAAAAACCCGCTAAACCTTTAAAGCACGACCCATGCTTTTTGACAGAGGTTTTCTGGGCCTACATATGCAGGGAAAGGCGGAGCGATAAGAGTAAAAAAAGGGGGGACAGAGGGAGGGAGAGAGAGGGGGGGTATTTGTCTGTTGTGTGCGTGGCGCAGACGCAGGGGTTGTGCTGTTCATTTAATGCAAGGTTAGGCAGGCATCGCTGATGAATGGACTGTCGACAGGAGAACAAAAGCAGGCGCTCCATCACAGTGGACGAACGCTCTTGCTCACACACGCGCACACACGGTCCATTCTCTCCCTCACACATGTGGTCCACACGCAGGGTAGAAGTTACCAATAGGAAAATATCTAGGATTAAGCAACTCTAAAATCCTAACTTTAGCCATAAGGGGGAAAACACAAAACTGACCAGTGTCTACGGGAAATTTCATCCAACTCCCACAGTCTGCCACTATCCACAATACCCCTGTGAGACCCAAGAGCCTCCCTTAACGCCTGTCATCAGAGATTCCGTAAATTGTAAAATTTTCTGTCAAATGTTCAGTCACAAGATTTGAAGGAAAAATCTGTCTGACATTTGTTTTTACAAGAAAATTTACTCAAAAACACTACGAAGTGAGATTTAAATGACTATTTTTAGTCCGATCGTATAATTTTTTATTTACCATTTTTCATTGCACCAGGCAATCCACACACCAAGAAATGGAACAAATAAAAAAAGTGGATATTTTCAATTATGGGGCCGAGAGAAGACAAGAAAAATTAGAGGATGTTTACAAATTCCATTAGATCCACAGGGCCGACCGAGAGCAGAGGCAGATAATAACCAGCTATTGATTAACTTTTAAAATAGTGGAGAGAGACACTGGTGCCACACTGCACAATGCTCTCAGAATACAGTGGGCCACCAAAGACAAATCCCTTGCCGAGTCCACCAGGGCTATTTCTGCTCTATATGTTCTCTGTGTGTAATTCGCAAAATGGCACCCTATTCCTTTCATAGTGCACCGCGTTTGACCAGAGCCCTATGCCGATCAGTCTGAGAGCTTCCCAGAGGGGGAGACATGGTGAAGAGCCGCAGTGTGATGCCTGCGAGCACAGCAGAGAATAGACTAGATGATGCCTAGTGCCTAAGATTGGTTACGGAGAAGATTTAAACAAGGGGTCTCTGATTACAGTCCTGAAAGCGACTGGAAGTGTGGGCTTTGTTTAAATGTTAAAGAAAGTATCAACCAATCATGGTTATCACAACAACAAAAAAACTGTTTTATCAGGTGTGTTAGAGCTGTTAGTTTCTTAATTTTGATTCTCCATTTGGTTAGAACGTACATTTTTCTTCTGCCCCCCCCAAGGAGGATTTTCTATCAATCACACTAGTGTACCACCCACCTGACCCTTCCTAGCCAATTAGCTGGCCCCATTTATCACCACACCTGTGATCAATCCTCACAGCTGACAGCCTTGATTAAATCAGAAGATTGAGTTAGGTGTGTGTGCATGTGTGTGTGCATGCGTGCGTGGATGCGTGCGTGCGACTCACCGTGCAGTCTGTGCTGTCTGTAATCTTTAGGCAGAAGTCTGACGCAAACTCCAGCTCGGAGAGACACACTGTGTTACAATCGATCCCCTGGGGAGAGCAGTCCACAAACAAAATACACACACACACTTTCACATTCTGTAATCAAACAAACCAGGAAATTAGAACATGCTTTTGGTCTTATCAAGCAAGAAACAGAAGAACAGTGAAGTATCAGCAATACAAGACAACTAAGCACTTGAACTCATGGTGATTGCCTTCCCCCGTTCTTGAGTATAATTCACCAAAAACACAATACTTACCACAACAGAGGCCAAAACAAGAGGTTTGAACCCAAACAAAGGACTTTCATGCTTTAAAAAAGTTGGTACATTACACAAGTACAACAACTAGGGACAGTTTTACACCCCTTTTCAATTTCCCTTTCTAAAGCACATTCCTTAACATTCTGAGAAAAAAGCCATAACTGTTTTAACAGGGATTCACAATTCCCTGAGACAGGCTTTTAATTTTACGCCGTTCCGACCATCCTTAATGGAATGTTATTGGATCGTATCAGAGGGAGGCAATGGATGAGAATCCATGCAATTTGGGCCGAGGGGGAGCTGTCCATTTTTCACTGGAGGGGAGAAACTATCGATTAGAAGATTCAAATTCCATTATTTCACCCTCTCCGCTCGTTCATTATGGGAGAGACGTGGGAAAGAACATGCTACTTAACAAAAAGGAGGATGGGTAGAGGAAGGAGCGTCCACGGAAATGACAGAGAATATGACAAAAAAAAACGTTTCAAAAAGGTATCCATGCTCTCATTTGTGTGTGTGATATAGAACGCAATGTGTGTGTATATGGTGTATGTAAGTGCATGATCTGTGAGGATGATTGTGCTTGTAGTGTGTGTGTATTAGTGAGTGTGTTGTACTCTCCCTGCAGTGTGTGTGTGTGCATGTGTAGTCTCTCTGCAGTTTTTGTGTGTGTGTGTGTTTTCTCCATTAGCTCAGTGAGTGCCTCTCCATTTGCAGGGGGAAGAGAGTAATGAAGTTTCCTAAAGACGAACTTAAACAAGGATTAGACTTATCAATCACCCAGCGCTACAGCTCTGCCACACACGTACACACGCACCAACCTGCCTCCAGGGACCTATTTCTCTCTATGACTAACTCTCTCTCCCTCTCTCTGTATTCACCCTCTACACCCACTCCATTTCTGTAACCTTTTTCATTTCTATATACCTCTTTTGTGTGTACCTGTATGACTGCAGGCGTAGAGATGAGTGTGTCTAGTTTGAGGACCTGCACCACAGCCTCTGGCACCACGGCCTTCTTCATGCACGTCATCTTGAACCCGTATACATCATCCCAGAATGCACTACGGCCCTGGTGCTTCTCCGTGCCGCCCACTGCAGCCAGGCTGATGGTGCAACGATCTGGGTAGACAGCAAATACAGTAAGAGGGTGCGATGTATGGATAGACTGAACATAGCATTTGAAATTATTTTACTATTCGAATATCATGATTGTTTTTGGATAGTCAAAATTCAGAAAAATAAATAAATACCACCTCTACTCTCATCACCAAGAAAATGACGCAAAATGCCACAACAGCAGACACAGTGTGCAGTTGTTTTCATGGTGTTATATCGCTTGTTTTTGACTAACAGTAGCCTAGGCTAACAGTAGCAGTGAAAGAAAAGTCTGATGTTCGCCATCATAGAACAGATTCTGAGTGTTTTGCACTGATATGTTTCTTATGTTGTGGACCCTCTGTTGGTTCGTACCTCTACTAGGCTAATCGCTATTTGAAGTGGGGAAAATGCGCTATGATATGAAAATGCCTTTTCATTTAAAACGCAACCCATAAACCATAGCCCATGAGATAGAAAATGAGCTTGAAAATAAAACAATCACTTTGTGTGTCCTCAGAACTGTAGGCTACTTAACAGTGTGCAACTGTAAACAAAGCCACGTGATGTCTGAAGCAGCAGTAGCTCAGTGCGCTGTACATAACACAATACATTCTAAAGTTTGTTGTTTTATTAAATTAATCATTTTAAATGTCATGGTATATCCTTGTGTGTAACAATGTAACATTGCCAATTTAATCTAGACAAAGATTTTTAATTGTTAAAATAGGCCTAAAGAAAAAACTCAAAAAATGTATACTCACAGGTGTTGAAATTCTAACGTCTGTTCGGATATCCTGATATTCGATGAACCGTGCCCATCCCTATAGGGGAGGCAGTGGAGATATATGGCCACGTCCGGATACCCGTACTTGCATCCTAAATAGTAGGCTGTTTGGGTATGCCTTTTCCCCCTGATTCCCCTACTGAATCTGAATTCCTGACTTGCTATCAACGCTGCGGTTGCGTGCACTATCGGGACCTTTAATCATACTAATATGAATTTCTAGTCTGGTGTTGTGTGGGAAATCCTGAAGAGTCAGGATCTGGGGCTCACACCCAGACACGGTTGTATGAAATCAGTGGTGTAAAGTACTTAAGTAAAAATACTTTTTGTAGTTTTGGGGGTTATCTGTACTTTACTTTAATATATATATATATATTTTTGCCAATTTTTACTTTTTACTCCACACATTTTTCCTGACACCCAAAAGTACTCATTATATTTTGACAGGAAAATGGTCCAATTCACACACTTATCAAGAGAACATCCCTGGTCATCCCTACTGACTCTAATCTGCCGGACTCACTAAACACAAATGCTTAGTTTGTATCCGTCAAAAAAAAAAAGAATAAAAAAAAAAAAAGACAATTGTGATTTGATTACTGGTTACCATATTTAGCTTACCATATGTTTACCAATATCTCATACCAGTTATACATGAGGAAAGGAAGTTATTGCAAACATTACCCTAACAGTATGAAACACACTTGACATGAATTTCACTCTCAGATTGAAACCCCATTATAAGAGACTCTGGTGTCCTAGTTGTTGTGGGTGTTGCACTCGGCATCCATTTCATAAAGCACCAGTAACGAGGATATCCATCAAATACCAGACCCTTATGGCCGCTCTGTCCTACTTTTTACACTTTCTGTCAATACTGACCTTGTTTGTGACTCATGTTTCTGACTGGGACAAAAATACAAAACACGCTTGTTGTAGAATCTGAGCCAAACCAGGCTCAGAAAAAAACGAAGACATTAAACCACATCTGAATGTATTCTATAAACATTAAACCATGAATTTGAAATAAACATTAAACATGAGTCTTAATGTGTTTTGTAAACGGTAAACATATAAAATGTGTTTATCTGAGTGGTTAATCGGCTTGGTGATTTGGCCAAGGCTGAAGCGCTTGGGGCCATGGCTGTTCCCCCCGTGGAGGGACATTACAGCCATATGCTAAAGTACTAGAAATTAAGAAAGACATATAACCACTTCAAAGTTGTCACCGAATAACCTACTGTCACAAACACAATCTCAAAGAGTAGACTGTACTGTACATGACACACGCACACACACTGACTGGCGGGAAGCTACGGACAGCAGAATGGCTCGTTGTTATTACAACAACTGCTGTTCACTGTAGAACTCATTGTGAAATACATGGACAAGAAACCATATACCATGTGTACACAGTGAGTGCCGAGGAAAACAGTGAACTCTTGACAACTATAGATTGTTTTTTTCAATGCTTTGGTGCTGCAAATGGATACATGCACATTATTTAAAAAAGAAAGGAAAGATGACAGGAAAACAGTAGTATGTAGTTGGGTAGGATGGCAAGAATGCTTCAACAGATGAGATCTTGTGAACACGTAGAATTTCCAATGCCATTTTTTTTATGAATTTAAATGAAAACGGACGAAACTACAGTTAAAGTGAAACCTTTTGAACCGAACTCACAGTACCATTAAGAGTATTAATTTTGTTATGTATTCATTTAGACGTACTAATTTATGCAACTAAAACATGTCATACTACCGTAATTCTGAATTTGTTTTAATTGACACATTCCTAAATAATAATAATTAGACCAAAAGGTGTTAGGAAACACCTGAAAAGTTGTCAAAATGTTTTTCAACATTTGCTTTACTATGTTTAAAGCTGAACAAAATCTCATGAACAAAATCCATCAAGTTCCTGTAATACAACATAAAACAACACAATCTGTTATTGTGACTGCTGTATATATTCCACCTCAGGACAATAAAAACAAGAAGTTGGCACTCAACGAACTGTACGAGGCTATAAACAAGCAGGAAACCATGCACACGGAGGCTGCTTTCCTTGTTGCTGGTGTTTTTAATTCAGCGACATTAAGACAATTAATGCCCAACTTCCATCAACACGTTCCCTTAGCAACTAGGGGCGATAAAGTCCTAGACCACTGTCAATCTACCCACGAGCAAGTAACAAAGCCCTCCCTCGTCCCCCCTTCTGCAAATCAGATCATGACTCTATACGGCTGCTTCCTGTTTACAAGCAGAAGTGAGAGATATAAGAAAGATCTGGTAGCTATTATAAAAACATGTACTTTTTTTTACATTTATTTAATACCTTATTGTACTAAATACTAAACTATCTCTATTTATACTACCATTCATTTTTAACTGGCATCCTAGAGCAAAACAGATAACGCCATTGTTAGAGTCTCATCTTTCAATAGAGTGGTCATAATGCTTTGTAGGACAAACCTTTCAGACTTTTTTGTGAGATTTTAGGGATGTCTCACGGTCTGACAAACGGCGCTTTTGCTTTTCCACCTTTCACCGCAGATGCGGAAGGGCGATATCGGAGGGGGCGGTGGATTGAGATGCAGCCCATGCAACAAAAAAAAAGGATCTCTCTCGCTTAAACAGGTGGATTTTCATGGGGATCTTTTTATTATGTTAATTTGATTTCCGCAGGGGCGTGGAAATTGTAAGCTTAGGGTCAATCAGCTTCTTCATATGCCAATCAGCTTCTTCGTATGCCACACCATTCAGCTACAGTCCATTGCGGATTACAAAGGAAGTCTCAGCCGTGATCTGCCCAGCGATGCCTCTCTACCAGACGACCTACGACAAAAACACCACAGAGCCGTGCACAATCGCCCTCGCTGACCCAGGGGACTGGGTGATCTTGCTCTCAGAGGCAAAGGTTTTTAATCAGGTCAACACTTGTAAGGCTGCGGGGCCAAACGGTATTCGAGGGAGTGTTCTCAGAGCAGCAGGAAAGCATGTTCACGGTCATTTTCAAACTCTCCTTGTCCCAATCTGTTATCACCACGTCTCAAGCTGACCACCATCATTCCTGATCCCAAAAACAGGGAGGGAGGGAGTAGCCTCACCGCTACTCCCTCCCCTCAGACTGACCATCAGATGCAGGCCATCAATCCAGTAAAAACAAAAAAATACATATATATTATGCTCATTCAGCTGTGCCTCACAAGTAATAACAAAGTATCTATTACCAGTGTGATCATATACCAATTATTTTAAAATATAATTTCAAAATGGTCTGAGAAGGACAAAACTGGCAAGGCAATTCAATCATAGCCAATATGCAGTGATAATGTATTTGGCCTATAACTACTGCACAAACCTCATTGCTACAGAACGGTTTTTAAATGGTTAATGTTGCATAGGCTTACATTTAAGTCATGATAAAAAAATCTGAGCGGTAGATCTCTTCTTTCATTTTGACTCAGAAAGTGATTTTGACTCAGAAAAGGTTGGTGACCACTTCCCTAGACCCACTCCAATTTGCATACCGCCCCAACAGATCCATAGACGATGCAATCTCAATTGCACTCCACACTGCCCTCGCCCACTTAGATAAGAGGAATACCTATGTGAGAATGCTGTTCATTGACTACAGCTCAGCGTTCAACACAATAGTCTACTCCAAGCTCATTACCAAGCTTGTGACTGAACACCTCCCTCTGCAGCTGGATCCTGGACTTCCTGACAGGCTGACCCCAGGTGGTGAGGGTAGGCAACATTACCTACGCCATTGCTGACCCTCAACACTGAGGCTCCACAGGGGTGTGTGCTTAGTCCCCCCCTCTACTCCCTGTTAACCCACCACTGCGTGGCCACGCACTAATCCAACACCATCAACACTGCTGATGACACGAAGGAGGTAGGCCTGATCACCGGCGAAGATGAGAAAGCCTACAGGGAGGAAATCAGTGACCGGGCATTGTGGTGCAAACCTCTCCCTCAACATCAGTAAGACGAAGGAGCTGATCGTGGACTACAGGAAATGGGGGGGGAGCGAGCACACCCAATCCACATCTGCAGTGGAGCGGGTCGAGAGCTTTAAGTTCCTTGGTATCCAAATCACTAAGGACTTAAAATGGTCCACACACGCAATCGCAATCACACTGCCCTAACCCATCTGGGGGAATACCTATGTAAGAATGCTGTTCATCGACTACAGCTCAGCATTTACCACCATAGTACCCTCCAAACTCATCATTAAGCTTGAGACCCTAGGTCTCGACCCAGCCCTGTGCAACTGGGTCCTGGACTTCCTGACGGGACGGCCCCAGGTGGTGACGGTAAGAAACAACATCTCCACCCCGCTGATCCTCAATACTGGGGCCCCACAAGGGTGCCTTCTCAGCCCTCTCCTGTACTCCCTGTTCACCCATGACTGCGTGGCCAAGCACGCCTCCAACTCAATCATCATGTTTGCTGAAGACACTACAGTGGTAGGCTTGATTACCAACAACGATGAGATGGCCTACAGGGAGGAGGTGAGGGCCCCGGAGTGTGGTGTCAGGAAAATAACCTCTCACTCAACGGCAACAAAACTAAGGAGATGATCGTGGACTTCAGGAAACAGCAGAGGGAGCACCCCCCTATCCACATCGACGGGACAGTAGTGGAGAAGGTGGAAAGTTTTAAGTTCCTCGGCGTACACATCACGGACAAGCTGAAATGGTCCACCCACACAGACAGCGTGGTGAAGAAGGCGCAACAGCGCCTCTTCAACCTCAGGAGGCTGAAGAAATTCGTCTTGTCACCAAAAACACTCACAAACTTCTACAGATGCACAATCGAGAGCATCCTGTCGGGCTGTATCACCGCCTGGTACGGCAACTGCTCCGCCCACAACCGTAAGGCTCTCCAGAGGGTAGTGAGGACTGCACAGCGTATCACCGGGGGGTAAACTACCTGCCCTCCAGGACACCTACAACACCCGATGTCACAGGAAGGCCAAAAAAGATCATCAAGGACAACAACCACCCGAGCCACTGCCTGTTCACCCCGCTATCATCCAGAAGGCGAGGTCAGTACAGGTGCATCAAAGCTGGGACCGAGAGACTGAAAAACAGCTTCTATCTCAAGGCCATCAGACTGTTAAACAGCCACCACTAACATTGAGTGGCTGCTGCCAAAATATTGACTCAAATCTCTAGCCACTTTAAATAATTGAAAATTGGAAGTAACAAATGTATCACTAGCCACTTTAAACAATTTTGTATATAATGTTTACATATCCGACATTACTCATATCAAATGTATACACTGTACTCTATACCATCTACTGAATCTTGCCTATGCCGTTCGGCCATCGACTCAAATCTCTAGCCACTTTAATAATTAAAAAGTGGATGTAATAAATGTATCACTAGCCACTTTAAACGATGCCATTTATATAATGTTTACATATCCTACACTACTCATCTCACATGTATATACTGTACTATATACCATCTACTGCATCTTGCCTATGCCGGTCAGCCATCGCTCATCCATATATTTATATGTACATACTCGTATTCATTCCTTTACACTGTGTGTATAAGGTAGTTGTTGTGAAATTGTTAGATTACTTGTTAGATACTACTGCATGGTCGGAACTAGAAGCACAAGCATTTCGCTACACTCGCATTAACATCTGCTAACCATGTGTATGTGACAAATAAAATTTGATTTGATTTGACACATGCAAACAGTCGTGAAGACAGCGGGACAGTGCCTCTTCTCCCTCAAGAGGTTGAAAAGATTTGGCATGGGCCCTCAAATACTCAAAAACTTCCACTGAGAGAATCTTGACTTGCTGCATCACTGTTTGGTATGGCAGCAGCACCGCCCTGGATCGCATGGAGCTACAGAGTGTGGTGGGACAGCCCAGTACTCGCTGACATCCAGGACCTCTATATCAGGCGGTGTGAAAGTAAGACCTGGAAAGTTATTCAAGACTCCAGCCAACCAAGCCATAGACTGTTCTCTCTGCTTCCGCACAGCAAGCGGTACCGGAGCATCAAGTCTGACACCAACAGGCTCCTGAACAGTTTCTATCCCCAAGCCATAAGACTGCTAAATAGCTAGCAAAATGTCTACACGGACTATCTGCATTTTGACTCTTCTATTTTATAAAGATTGCACTCTATGCAGACTCAATCTATGAACAGTTTACATACTCACACTGACAATCCAACACACACACACTAACTTAATTTGCGCACATACATAAACACGCACACACATTCATTCTGACTCTACACAGGCACACACTCACATACAGTACAATCATCATATACGCTGCTGACACTCTGTTTATGATATATCCTGATGCCTAGTTACCTTACCCCTATACATACTGTATCTAACCCTACCACTCCATTATCCCTGCACATTGTAAATATGGTATTGGTAGTGGCCCTGGAACTGATCCTATATATAGCTTACTTACTATCTTGTGTTCTTCTTATTTCTATTTGTCATGTGTTTTGTTCTACTTGAACTTTTCAAAACTTTTATTTTTCATAGCACTACTGCAGACTTAGCTAGTGCGTGAACAGTCGCGGGCAGGACCTAGTTGATACTGTTCGCTAGTTAGAGTGCAAGACCAAGAAACACAGGCAATTGTCATACATTGAGAGATGTGTCCAGCAATGTGTTAATTTGTCATTTTTTTATCTGCCTGAAATCCGACAATTACCTGCTAAGGGAAACACTTGGCAATGATCAAGTTCGTTGTTGTGGTGCTCATTTGAAGTTGTATTTTTTGACAATCCTCATATAAAATGTTATGGAACTTAATAATAAACTATAATCCTGGACCTCATGTATCCCCCTAACCCTGCCTCTCCGCCAGCACGCACACACACACACACACACACACACACACACACACACACACACGTCTTACATAAGATATTGCTCTAATTTATTTATATATCATGCGACAAGGCCACAGAAGAGAATCATACAGTGACAGGAGAAGCCTGAGAATCCTTGTACAGACTGCTCTGTCTCTGACTACCATCTCAACAGGCTTGTATTACTGAGATTGCGCCCCAAATGGCACTCTATTCCCTATGTAGGGAATAGGATGCCATTTTGGATGCAAGCCAGAGAGATTTCCAATCTTTCAGAGGAGACTCTGTGGCAATCACCATAGCAAGTTTGAGAACCTTAGAGCTCAATTCAACCTAACCTGCATTGCAATATAGCGTATTTTAGCGAATGAACATACTCCACTCCCCACTGAACTAAATGACGATCGCCCCATAGCACTCACTTCTGTCATCTTGAAGTGCTTTGAGGGATTAGTCAAGGACCATATCACCTCCACCTTACCTGTCACCCTAGACCCACTGCAATTTGCATACCGCCCCAATAGGTCCACTGACGATGCAATCGCCATCACACTGCACACTGCCCTATCCCATCTGGACAAGAGGAATACATATGTAAGAATGCTGTTCATTGACTACAGCTCAGCATTCACCATAGTACCCTCCAAGCTCATCATTAAGCTTGAGGCCCTGGGTCTCAACCCCGCCCTGTGCAATTGGGACCTGGACTTCCTGACGGGCCGCCCCCCAGGTGGTGAAGGAAGGAAACAACATCTCAACTTTGCTGATCCTCAACACTGGGGCCCCACAATGACGAGACAGCCTATAGGGAGGAGGTGAGGGCACTCGGAGTGTGGTGTCAGGAAAACAACCTCTCACTCAACGTCTACAAAACAAAGGAGATGATTGTGGACATCAGGAAACAGCAGAGGGAGCACCTCCCTATCCACATCGACGGGACAGCAGTGGAGAAGGTGGAAAGATTTAAGTTCCTCGACGTACACATCACGGACAAACTGAAATGGTCCACCCACACAGACAGTGTGGTGAAGAAGGCGCAACAGCAACAGTGCCTCTTCAACCTCAGGAGGCTGAAGAAATGTGGCTTGTCACCTAAAACTCTCACAAACTTTTAAGGATGCACAATTGAGAGCATCCTGTCGGGTTGTATCACCGCCTGGTACGGCAACTGCTCCGCCCACAACCGCAGGGCACTCCAGATTGTGGTGCGGTCTGCACAAAGCATCACCAGGGGGCAAACTACCTGCCCTCCAGGACACCTACAGCACCCGATGTCACAGGAAGGCCAAAAAGTTCATCAAGTACAACAACCACCTGAGCCACTGCCTGTTCACCCCCCTACCATGGAGAAGGCGAGGTCAGTACAGGTGCATCAAAGCTGGCTGTTTAACAGTCTGATGGCCTTGAGATAGAAGCTGTTTTTCAGTCTCTCGGTCCCAGCTTTGATGCACCTGTACTGACCTTGCCTTCTGGATGATAGCGGGATGAACAGGCAGTGGCTCGGGTGGTTGTTGTCCCTGATAATCTTCTTGGCCTTCCTGTGACATCGGGTGGTGTAGATGTCCTGGAGGGCAGGTAGTTTACCCCCAGTGATGTGTTGTGCGGACCTCACTACCCTCTGGAGAGCCTTACGGTTGTGGGCGGAGCAGTTGCCGTACCAGGCGGTAATACAGCCCGACAGGATGCTCTCGATTGTGCATCTGTAGAAGTTTGTGAGTGTTTTTGGTGACTAGCCAAATTTCTTCAGCCTTCTTCAGCCTCACCACGCTGTCTGTGTGGGTGGACCGTTTCAGTTTGTCCGTGATGTGTACGCAGAGGAACTTAAAACTTTCCACCTTCTCCACTGCTGTCCCATCGATGTGGATAGGGGGGTGGTCCCTCTGCTGTTTCCTGAAGTCCACGATCATCTCCTTTGTTTTGTTGACAGTGAGTGACAGGTTATTTTCCTGACACCACACTCCGAGGGCCCTCACCTCCTCCCTGTAGGCCGTCTCATCGTTGTTGGTAATCAAGCCTACCACTGTAGTGTCGTCTGCAAACATGATGATTGAGTTGGAGGCGTGCTTGGCCACGCAGTCATGGGTGAACAGGGAGTACAGGAGAGGGCTGAGAACGCACCCTTGTGGGGCCCCATTGTTGAGGATCAGCGGGGTGGAGATGTTTTTTCTTACCCTCACCACCTGGGGGCGGCCCGTCAGGAAGTCCAGGACCCAGTTGCACAGGGCGGGGTCGAGACCTAGGGTCTCAAGCTTAAGGTATGTAGGTTGCTGCCTACATACAGACTTGAAATCATTGGCCACTCTAACAAATGGATCTCTAGTCACTTTATTAATTCCACTTTAATAATGACGTTGGTATATCTTGCATTACTCATCCCATATGTCTATACTGTATTTTATGCCATCCATTGCATCTTTCCTATGCGGTTCAGTCATTGCTCCTCCATATATTTATATGTACACATTCTTATTCCATCCCTTTACTTAGATGTGTGTGTGTATTATGTAGTTGATGTGGAATTGTTAGATTACTTGTTAGATATTGCTGCACTGTCGGAACACAAAGCACAAGCATTTCGGTAAACTCGCAATAATATCTGCTAACCATCTGTATGTGACCAATACAATTGTATTTGATGGTCAAGATTACAAGCTATCCACCTAATTTTCGAATGTTGCTATGGGCACAGCCAAACAACAGAAGTGATGGATTTCCGCTAATTTGCCTGAGTAAATTATTTGAAAGAGTACATTTATTGAGTATAAAAGTCAAGTAAACAAGTATGAGTGTAATTGTATATTTATTTCATTTGTTCGCTAACATTAGCGAGACTTACTAGTAGGCTAGGTCTGTTTTGATAATAACGTTTGTTGTGTTGTGTCAGAAACAGGAAGACTCAATGGATGGTGACAGCTATGTGATGGTCATCTTACGGGCTCCTCTGATTGGCAGGTGTCACCGTGGATGAAGAGGCACACACACCACCACCCACGATGACAGATTTGTCACTTAATTTTTCCCTGACTACTGGAGCAAGTGAGTAATTATGAGGGCCAGGTGAGAGGAGGGGGATGCTGACTGGGCAGGAAGGAAACAGGCCTGTCAAAGAAAGGGGGGAGAGAAAAAGTGAAAGAGGGTGGGAGAGAAAGGAGGGGGTGAGAGAAGTAGAGATAAATAGGAAAAAATCTAGAGGCAGGAGGAGGGGTGCTGTACTGTAGACAGAGAGAGAGAGAGAGAGAGAGAGAGAGAGAGAGAGAGAGAGAGAGAGAGAGAGAGAGAGAGAGAACGAGTCAGGGGAGGGGGTGTACACAGGTATCCCCAGATTCATGGCTTTGACATCTGTGTCCTTCTCGACTCGCTGCTCACAGCCCGTTTGTCATCCCCCACTCCTGGCCGGCCATGAAGGGAGGAGGAGGGGGTGGACGGACAAAGCAATATCCTTTATCCCTTGACACTGGACTACTCTGGTGAATGGGGACACATTTAGGGATGAAGAGGAGGTTAATGTGCTGGGTAGAATGAGGGAACTTCTGAAACACACTAATGTAAAACACACAGACTACTGCAACACAGGAGATGGAGAAATAACACACATGAATGCACACACACACACGCACATGCCCATCAGTGAAATAAGAAACCCCAAAGAGTTATGAGAGAATGCTTGACAAATAATGACTTCCAACCAAGAGAAATTAGAGAAGGTGGGGATTCAGTATCTTACCCATACTCTTTATCCCTCATTCTTTCTCTCCATGCCCTCTGCTCCCCTCATCTGGCTCTGCCCCCTCTTTCCTCTTCATCTCGTTTTCTCTATCCATCCCTCTCTCTCTCTGTCCTCTCATTTTCTCATCTTAATCACTCTTTCCTTCTCTCCCTCTAGTATGCACCCTCTTCCCCCCACCTTTTTCTCTTTCTACCCCCCTTCCCTCTCCAGGTGTGTGACCTTTCTTTAGCAAAAGGCAGCATCTCGGAACTACTCTCGGAACTACTCCTGTGTCAAGCCCTGTTTGTCACAAATCATTAAGCTTGGCCAGTGACAGACAGGAGCTGACCCTGAATATCCATATGCTCTCTCACACATCAGTGCGTGCACATGCCGGCATGGGCTACACACACACACACGGTAAAAGGTACAAAAACACACAGGCAGAAAGGCAGAAAAGCTGTGAAATACTGTACTGTGTACCATCTGTCAACATGTGTACACACTAGAGCTGCGCGATATGAACAAAAAGTCGTATCTCAATAAATTGACCCATTTTGCTCGATAACAATAAATAGAACGATTCGTTTCTCTTTTAATGCACAGTTAATTTCCATTACTGGCAGGGTTCTTGACTAACTTTTTCCAGTGCCTTTAAGAAGTAAGACAACTGAGATGGGATGGTTAAAATGTCTTTTTTGCTATTTCATCCAACGTCCGGAGAATGCATGATTTACATTTTGATGTGCAACCTGTTAAAATAGGATCTAGAATGATATCATTTATTTTAAACTTTTTAAGCGTGGTTTGTCCAAATGGTCATGTGACGAAAAATCTGCGCACCGGAACAAAGTTCTTCGGAAGTCGTCGCATCCCAGTCTGTTGACAGACGCTACAATACCAGTTATGTTATGTGTTTCTGTCCACGAGAGATTACTTCCAGCATTGCTCATTCAGTACGCAAACCGAGAGGGGAAAAGAATTATGTGACGTAAGAAAAGTTGCTTCGGTAAGATGAAGACAATGTTGGTGTCTAATTTTTGATTTATCGTCCCTGCTCTAGTGTGCTTACACATACGCACATCAAAGAAAACCATAAATAAGAGAACAGACCTTTGCAATGCATCAACTGCAGTGGCTTTGCGCTTCAGTAAAAAATAAGGCAATCAAGTCTCCCACAAGTGATTTCTCCTCTAATTTAAAACTCCAGTTGCTTTCACCCCTTTTCTAATTCAAATCGATACACAGTAAAATGCAAAGCGGCATGCGCGGCCGGAGATAAGGCTCTGGAGACAGGCACGCACAATAAAATGGTGTAAATGTACATATAAAACCACACTGAACTGGCATTGGACGGCTACTGCCTTCTACTACACTTCCTACAGGGGGCATTCGATGGACCTGTGGAACAATACTGAAGTGTGTGTGCCTGTCCATTCCTGTGTGTTTGCATCCCATGTCCATGTGTGTCCATAACAGAAAAACAAGCTGCCTGATAGCTCTGCTCAGGTGTTGTGGTCACATGACGGTCATCCAACGTCTAATGCCATTTTAAGCTCCACCCACAATATCATCACCACAATACGTAGGGCAAAAGAGAGAGACGGTAAAAGACATGCATCGGAAGGTTGCTGTACCGATGTGCCCCTGTGCTGCTCCCAGACTGTAATGTGAGTAATTGTGTGGTGAGGATGGGTACTGTGACAGCAAGTACTAACACATTTCCGTTGTCTCTGTATAATGGATCGATAAAGATTTGATTGTACTGTATCACATTCAAGTCTTCACATTCATTTTTTAGAAAGTAGTACCATTAATTCAATGAAGGTTGTATTATTAGTTAGGCTGTCTTGAACACATTCGCAGCTAAAAGCTGAATTGCAGTATGCAGACCAAAAATTAAAAAATAAATAATAAAGGTAGTTAAAAAAAACGTCTTCTATTCTGCTGCCAGCCGAGTTGGATGGCACTAGGAAGGACAGGTTAGATGATGGTAATGGCATTGCTGGAGTTGTCTGACCGGTCATGATAAAAACAGAGCTCAAAAATGTATTGGTTGTCAAACGGGATTTAAATACCTCATATTTCAAAACCCTCATAATAAGAACGAGACTATGAAGTTATTGGGGTCTATCCCAGTCTGCTGTCCCCACATGCTTCAAGACGGCCACCATTGTTCCTGTACCCAAGAAGGCAAAGGTAACTGAACTAAATTGGCACCTCTCCACCAGGGCCCTCACCTCCTCCCTGTAGGCTGTCTCGTCATTGTTGGTAATCAGGCCTACTACTGTTGTGTCTTCTGCAAACTTGATGATTAAGTTGGAAGCGTTCTTGGCCACACATTCATGGGTGAACATAAACTCCACAAATTTTGCGTTAACAAACTATAGTTTTGGCAAGTCGCCTAGGACATCTACTTTGTGCATGACACAAGTCATTTTTCCAACAATTGTTTACAGACAGATTATTTCACTTATAATTCACTGTATCACAATTCCAGTGGGTCAGAAGTTCACATACACTAAGTTGACTGTGCCTTTAAACAGCTTGGAAAATTCCAGAAAACCCGAGCAAAATCCATCCGGAAAATCTGAATCTGTCATGTCACACTGTTTTCAATTGGCATCCTATTCAAACCATTGTATTTTAGCTCCCAGATTGCAGTTCCTATGGCTTCCAATAGATGTCAACAGTCTTTAGAAAAAGTTTCAAGCTTTTATCTTGAATAACCATGGAGTAAGAGATGTTATTCCCGAGGTGTCCTGTTATGGATTGAGCGCGTAACAGTGAGCGAACTCTTAGCTCTTTTTTACTTCTATTCACCATGCTATATTTCATATTGTTTTGAGGAACAAAAAATATTAACCAAACATGCAACTATTTCAATCAAATCATATGAGTACGTAAGAAATCTAGAGTACTGCATCACTTTGCATGCACACCTAATAAAAATAATATAAAAAAAAAAAAACACAACTAAATATGTACAATATTTACAGGAGCTCTCAGACTATGCTGCCATTACAGAACCATGCAAACCCTTGACAAAATATTTCAAGGCAGAAAATAATCAACCAAAAATATAAGAAATCACCATAATTATGAAGAGTGGGAGGGGGTTACTAATTGTAATTTTATGACCCTCTTTCCTTCCCACACTTGGATTTGAACAATTTACAATGACTCGTCGTGGAGCACTCTACATGTCCCCTGCTACTCAGAAGCCCCTGTGTCGAGGGGAAGGTCTGACCCTGGCGTGGCCCTGTGTTCAGCTCCACTAAATACCACATTAGCCTGGGTATTATTCCATTATTGCATCTTGTTGGCTTCATTCTGACTGATGTGCACTGCTGACAAATGTTTTTTTTCCCCCAGCCAGCACGCAACCCTTCCTATAGGCCTAACTCCTCCTGTTTTGGCTCGGTTCCACCTCAACCCCTAGCTCCTTTACTGTTGCCCTGTTCAAAGATCTGTAAAAAATATATATATATTGATGTAAATAATATGGGGATAGCTCACCCTTGCCCTCCATAAGGTCATATTGCCTTCATCCAGATCTTCAAACAGTAATATGTGGATAGGCGAAAGCAATATGGCCTCAGGGAGGGCAAAGTGGAGCAATCCCCATACTGCTTACATCAATCCAGTCCGTTCAGATCTGTGCATACCAAATGTGTAGGAGTTCAGGAAAGGGGCTAGGGCCAGAACCTCTTTGATAGAAGGAAAGGAGGAAGATGAGGAGAGGTGTAGTAGAGAGGCGCAGAGAAAGGGAGAGAGCGAGCGAGCGAGATGGCTTCGGTCCGCTGCATAATAATTCACAGAGATTATTATTCAAATGAAGACAACCTTTCAGCAGAAAGAGGGGAGAAGATAAGAAAGGGAGGGAGACAAACAAGAAGCCAGCTCTAATTTACAACTCACTCCGACTGCAATTGCCACCATCTCATGGCCCATGCATGAACTTAAAAGATGATGATGGTGATTCTCTCCTAATTCAAAGTAGTGTTAGGGTCTACATTCATCCCCCCTGCCCAACAGTAACCCAATCTTTTCCACTCCAGAACCAAAGTCCCTATCTACTGACTGGCTGACTGTTTTAGTCCTGGTCTGTCCTTCTCTCAGGACCAGGTTGTTGTTAAAACGCTCTTGCAACGTATCCCAACCTCGTAATTTAGAGCCCAATTTCAAGGGACACTGCCTCACCTGAAGGAGAGGGAGGGGAAGGGGGAGGGAGAGAGACGGAGAGGAAGAGAAACGTTTGGAAAGAGAGTTACGCCTCCATTTTTCTCCCATGATGTGTTGGGACTATCCCTTCAAGTCTGACAGCGTGACTCCCTTCTCATATACACACACACACACTGTGTATTAGCAAAACACAGCAACACAGAAGCCATCTCCACATCACTGCACTGGGTGTGTGAGGGGAATAATACTGATACCAGCACATCTCCTATCTGAACTACACTGAACAAAATAAATGAAACATGCAACAATCTAAACATTTTACTGAGTTACAGTTCAAATAAAGAAAGCAGTCAATTGAAATAAAATAAGTAGACCGTAATCTATGTTGGTGACAGATACTTAAAAAAAAAGTAGGAGTGTGGATTAGAAAACCAGTCAGCATCTGGTGTGATCACCATTTGCCTCATGCAGCGCAACACATCTCCGTTGCATAGAGTTGATCAGGCTGTTGATTGTGGTCTGTGGAATGTTGTCCCACTCCTCCTCAATGGCTGTGCAAAGTTTCTGGATATTGGCAGGAACTGGAACATGATGTTGTACACGTCAATCCAGAGCATCCCAAACATGCTGAAGAACTGGGACATTTTCAGCTTCCAGGAATTGTGTACAGATCCTTGCAACATGGGGCCGTGCATTATCATGCTGAAACATGAGGTAATGGCGGAAGATGAATAGCACGACAATTGGCCTCAAGATAACGCTGTCTGCCCGGTACAGTTGAAACCAGGGATTAATCCGTGAAGAGCTTCTCCAGCATGCCAGTGGCCATCGAAGGTGAGCATTTGCCCACTAAAGTTGGTTACGACGCCGAACTGCAATCAGGTCAAGACCCTGGTAAGGACGACGAGCACGCAGATGAGTATCCCTGAAACGGTTTCTGACAGTTTGTGCAGAAATTCTTTGCTTGTGCAACCCACAGTTTCATCAGCTGACTGGGTGTCTGAGCTCAGACGAATGTGGAGGCTGGCGTGGTTACACGTGGTCTGCGGTTGTGAGGCCGGTTGGATGTACTGCTAAATTCTCTAAAAACAACGTTGGAGGAGGCTTATGGTAGAGAAATTAACATTACATTATCTGGTAACAGCTCTGTTGGACATTTCTGCAGTCAGCATGCCAAATGTACGCTCCCTCAAAACTTGAGACACCTGTGGCATAGTGCTGTGTGACAAAACTGCACATTCTAGTGGCATTTTATTGTCCCCAGCATAAGGTGCACATGTGTAATGATCAACTTCTTGATATGCCCCACCTGTCAGGTGGATGGATTATATTGGCAAAGGAGAAATGCTCAATAACAGGGATGAAAACTCATTTGTACACACAATTTCAGAGAAACACGTTTTTTTTTGTGCATTTCTGGGGTTGTTTATTTCAGCTCATGAAACATGGGACCAACACCTTTGTTTGTTGCATTTATAGTTTTGTTAAGTTTAAAAACTAAAACAGTTATTTTTGGTTTTTATGGAGGGTACAAGCATTTTGTATTGTATTATGTATACCGGGGGCGTAGCCCAAAGTTTGTTGGTGGGTTGGCCTGGGTGGGGATGCCGAGGAGCATTTTTTTTAAATAATAATGTATTGCCTACGCCACTGATATATACTGTACAAAGCTTTTTGTAGCAATCAATGAGCTTGCTGCACCTTTCTTCTGACAATTTGGCCCACTTTTCAGCAATATTTCAGGGGTGCCATCCACCAACTGTTGTTTTCAGATCTTGCCATACAGTGGGGCAAAAAAGTATTTAGTCAGTTCTCACTTAAAAAGATGAGAGAGGCATTGAGTGTACCTATGATGAAAATTACAGGCCTCTCTCATCTTTTTAAGTTGGTGAACTTGCACAATTGGTGGCTGACTAAATACTTTTTTGCCCCACTGTATAGTGAAGATTTCAATAGGAAGCATTGTGCTCCCATCGCTTCTTACTCATCCATGAGCTTCTTTGCCAGCTCCTAAACCAGCAGGGCTTAAAGGTACAGTGAACTAACCAACAGACCAGTTTAACTACCACAACAATCTCAGTAACTGTTACGTAAAAGTTTTACATGTGGTTGTTCATCTACCTTAGTTGAATGCACTGACTGAAGTCAGTGTCTGCTAAATTACCAAAATGCAAATGTACAAATGTGTGGTTGCAAAGCATGCTGGGTATTATTCTAATGAGCGCTGCCCCCCAAAAAGACAAATTCTTTGACCAAAGTAAATTTCTATATGAATGAATTTGGTGCACATCAAGTTCCAAGTAATTCTACAAGTCAAGTAATTCTACAAGAGACAATTACATTCTGCCATAAAACCGGTTGTGTAATGTTAACCAAATATGATAAAGCAAAACTTAAGGGCAGCCAAAATCTTTCGTGTTGTTTAGAGCCAGTATTCTTTTTTCCTAGTCACACTCAATTAGAATGCCTGAAGCATTAACAGTACTTAAAGCTGTGTGTTTGTGTGAGAAAGAGAGATTGTGTGTGTGCTGTGAGCAAGTGTTAAACTTCAAGAACATTGATAAGAGGGAGTAGGCCTACTTGAACACTGGGAGCATAACTAGTTAGCTGTATTTTACAGTTAGTTACTTTTGTGTTGTTTATGGCGAAAATGCTATCAAAACAAAATGTTGTGTTCCCTTACAATCAAAGCCTCTAACTCAACATATTTTTTTTGTTCCACATTTGAGCAAATTCATT
Source organism: Brachymystax lenok tsinlingensis (assembly GCA_030435695.1). Lineage (NCBI taxonomy): Eukaryota > Metazoa > Chordata > Actinopteri > Salmoniformes > Salmonidae > Brachymystax > Brachymystax lenok. Next base: position 5,610,737 of record CM059800.1, read on the forward strand.
GTGATTAATTGCCATTAACTAATGCTATTAACAGCTTACACTCGTGGGAATTGGCCTATATGGATTGGGCTAAATTTAAATGTTTCTTACAGGAGAAATATGGAAACCATATGCATAACCATGGAAGCAATTAAAAGGGAACAGTTTGGAGATTATGGTAAAATTATTAGACTAAAGATGAGGACAACAATTCACCTGATAAGACTGAATCCCCAAACATTACACTTTTTATTTTATGTGCACTTTACATTTACTGTACTTTTCTCAGCATTTGTTGAAAACAAAATCAGAAAATACTCTGGATACATTCAGTAACACGACAAGAATATTTGTGAAAAATCTGGGGTAGGTGCAATATGAGACAAAAGTAATGACAAGGGTTTGAGTGAGAGGTCTAACTGGTGTTTCCAAGTAGCCAAACACCTCTCCAAAGTGTGCACAGTTCCTAAGTAATCCCAATTCACTTTTATGACTTAAAGACGAGTCTTCAACTATAAGGTGCTTTTTTTTTAGCTCTCCTAATTGTGCAGTTGAGGAACTACAGAAAGCACAACTGTAGTTGTTTTGAACTCAGCTCCGCATCTCCGCCTTTACAGAATTACTGTCAGGTGGGCATAATTTGAAAGCTTGTAGCTACTATTGCCGACATGTATAGCTAAATTATAAAATACGATATTACAGTGTTAGGCTTTAACAAAGCAATTCAGATAAGCAGATCATCATTTGTGTGCATAGAATTGAGTCATGAGTGCATTCAGACCAGTGACGGTTGGTGCCGTTTAAGATGAGGGGGATGATTATTTGTTTTATGAGCATGGCCTTATTTCTATTACAGCAGATTGGATGACTGTCATTCGTATTCCATTCACCCAGCTCAATGTAACATCGATAGGTTTAGGCTACTACATGATACTCTAATTTTCCCTCTACTCATCATGAGGTTGCTACAATCTAGCCTATGAATGAACGTTTACAACATATTTGCACAGGTCAAGATAATTTTGAATAATCAAGGTGACAGGCAGTGACACATTCAATACTGCCTTGCACACTCTTGCCTGCATTTAGCTGATCTAGGGTGTATTCTTTAGGCCAACAGTTGCAAATGAGAGTTTCTATTAGACAAATTCAGTTATGTTTATCCCCGTTTTGTTCTGTTTGCTTCCATTTAAGAAACGTTTTTCAACAGAATCGGCAGAATGAACACACCCCTGAACACACGCAAACAGTTCACTTTCATAGCAGCCACATAAAAACAGCATGCTCACTTTGCTCATTGTATATATATTTCCTAAAGACTCATTTTTCTTCTGATCCTGTTAGTTCATGGGCACTTCCGTCCCAATTTCTGAACTGGATTACAGAGACTATTCTCTAAAAGGTATTTTTCCCCTAATTTATCAGTTACCAGTTTTGGCCATTAAAGGCAAAGATCCTGGGCCTGTGGCCATCCTGTTGGAGATGGTGGTCCTTTTCCCTCCTTTGGGTCCAGAGTTAAGAGATTAAGAGAGAGGGGAAAAGTACTTTTCTAGTCCTGCTAGGTCACATGGTATCACACCTACAGTAAGTGTCGAGCAATTTCTCTGACCCATTGCCTTGGAGGTAGAGAAAGTATTTTGTGGACATTTTTAGCTTTGCTTTTCCTTAGGGTGCTTTTTAGTTGTTCAGTTTTTGTCATTCTTTAGTTTTTTATCTTGTGTTTTTTTTGTGATGTAAATATTTCATTTTTTGTTTTCATAGTTTTTTATCTGTCTTTCTTGTGAAGCACATTGCATTGCATTCCAAGTCTGAAATGTATACATTTACTGTATAAATAAAGCATGATTTGATTTGAAAACCTAAAGTTGGTTAAGGTCAATTCAACTACCAGACCCAACTACCTAATACCCATATTGTTATTTATCTTCTTGCTCTTTTGCACCCCAGTATCTCTACTTGCACATCATCATCTGCACATCTATCACTCCAGAGTTAATGCTAAATTGTAATTATTCCGGCTCTATTGCCTTACCTCCCTAATCTTCTACATTTGCACATACTGTACATAGATTTTTCTATTGTGTTATTGACTGTACGTTTGTTTATGTGCAACTTTTGCCGCACTGCTTTGCTTTATCTTGGCCAGGTCGCAGTTGTAAATGAGAACTTGTTCTCAACTGGCCTAGCTGGTTAAATAAAGGTGAAAAAATAATAATAATAATAATATTAATAATAATGTTCAGTTTGTGTGTGTGAATGTGTATGTGCGTCTGTTTGTGTTTTCAACTGTGTATCTCTGTGTGAGTGTGTATGTGTCACCATGTGTGTATGTGCCTACGCATGTGTGAGTGAGTGACGGTCAGTCTGACTGGGCGACAGGATGACTGATTACTGCTGTCCTCTACTTGGGCAGGTGAGACTCCTATTACTGATAATGAGGCTAGAGAGGAGAGGCTGCCATTAATTTGTCTCCACAGATCTACTGCACACAGTCAGTGTGTTTGTGTGTGCGCGCGCCCGCAATTGTTGAACTCTCCCCAAATAAACTCTGGTGCCCTCCAAAGTGGACGTCTAGGCAAACTTTGCACACTTCAAGACAAATCATCATAAAATAGGATAAAAAAAATACTGTCAAGTCTACAGACCACAACCGTTAAGCCAAAGTCCTTCACGTCTTCCTTTTGCTTCATAAGTTATGAAAAGTGCCTTTTCCTCAATTCAATTACCTACCGACTTCAATTACCTACCGCCTTCTTTCCAAATCAAGCTCACCCTGCTTCATTTTCTATTCACCGTTATTGGATAATCACTTCCCAGTGACCTAGATCAACCAATGGAATTAGGCTTTGCACTCACATTGAAGAGACTTCGATGTGGATTTCCATATTAATACTTCAGCCCCGAAAGTTTCTCTCCAGCACCATTTCACTACACCAAAAGCCTGAGGGTTCAAGGCTACAAAACTGATTCTAAAACCCAACTTCACTCATGAGAGTCCCCCCCACATCATGAAAACAGTCACCTAGACCCATCAGACCTCATTGATCTCTAGGTGACAATCTTTATTTAGCTTCTCAGTAATTCAGCCCCTCCTCCCCCCAGTCAGAAGTCTCTTAACTCTGGATTCATCCCAAATGGAACCTTATTCCCTACATAGTGCACTACTTCTGATCAATGCCCTGTGTCCACTGGTAAAAATGTGTACACTATATATTAAATAGTGTGCCATTTGGGACACAGGCTTTGTGAGAGACAGAAGAAAGAGTAGAACAGAGAGAGGAACAGATCAATGCTTTGAGTTATGAAACAACAGTGGCACAGCTAAAGGCCATCTCTCAAACAAAACCCTGGCTAGGTAGACAGGCGACTTGTTTCACAAAATGAACCTCCCCCTCCACCTCCACCCCACCCCCATTAATCACCAGCCCGAGTGATCCCCTTATTGTCTAGTCTGAAAGTGGGAGACTGCCAGAAGTTCAGACATTTTCTGATGGAACTTGTCGCTTCTGCCTCGGGGTAGAGAGACTTTACTGGATGGATCACTTTACATCACCCAGTTAACTGGTAGTGTGTGTGTTACTGAGTAGGCTTCATCTAGGGCCAATATTTTCAATCAAACACTACGAGTAGTAGCATATGACAAATGTTCTCTTAACATAAAGTAGGCTTTCTTTGCCATTGTTGTCCAAATGTTGTGATTATCTCAGAGATAAAATATATTTCTCCGTGCCCGAGTCTAATATTTGTAAAAAGTTCTCCAAGTCATACTGAATTAAACTGTGTTATGTGCCTTTAATATTCTCCTATTAGTCTCCAGAGTGAAAAGAAGCAGTCATGTTCTCCAGAAGTGTCTAATTCGAGTGATGTCCCTCCTGTGTATCCCTACCACCCCTTTGGCTGGTTGGCAGAGCTATGACCCATATTCCCTGTCCCTTGTTGGAAGCATTAGGAGGCTCAGGGTACCTGGCTGGCACTGCTATCCTCTGTCAACCCTTGTGCTCTTTGGGTGTGTGTGTGTGAGTGCATGTGTGCATGTGTGTACCCATGAGTGTGTGTTGGTCATCTGTGTGTGTGTGTGTGTATCCTCTGTGTGCTGGACAGCGCTGGGGGGGCATAGAGGGCCAGTTTAGTGATATATTACAACTTTCACAGCCAGACACCTTGGCATGGGGATCAGCATCGTCCTAGGTTCTGCCAAAATCACTCTAGTCTATGAGTAAAGCAACTACACAAAGTCAACAAAGTCAAGCCCCACACCCAGGCATTTGTTCAGATGTACAGTGCTACACACTGGTGGTTGGCTAATATGACAAATTGCTAAGTTTGTAATATTGATAGCCTATATATCAATCAAAGTCATGATGGCAAAAACAACTTCCTGAGGTTTTAAAATAAGTGTTTTATATCACTATGTTGGTAAATACTTGCATCAGATCACGTCTATAAAAGGACTGGTATTCTGATTAAAATCCATTGATGACAACTTGAAGACAGACCTTGTTGGGACTAAACCGCTGTAGACATGGGGCTACATCAGTCTATTGCTGTCAAGACTCAGACTTACTTATACTTACCACCAACAAGGATGCAGACTCAATTAATTTACAACTCGGCGAGGGCTGTCATTTGCTGTCATTTCTCCACTTTACACAGGCAGATCCTAGGGCAGTGTTTTGGGGTCCTGCACTCTTTGAGAAATGTCCACAGTCGCTGCGGGGATGAGGAGTGACAGGAGGATTCTCAGACTTATTAGCATTCTGCGAGCCAGTGTCATTAGAGATTCGAGTCATGCTGTGAATTTCTATTTCCCCCCTGGTAACGGCGTGAGCGTCCGTGCCCGTGCGAACCGCAATGCTCTGTTTTGTGACCCCCCCGTGTGACCCCGCGGGTTCGGGGGAAGGCTGGGGTGGGACGTGAGTGAGGACAGATACGGCCTGCTCATGAATTAAGGATGACTTCAGCGGTGTTCAACTTTCAACCCCTTCGTCCGTATCGCCGGCGAGGATCTGGCTGACGAATGGGCATCAGTGCTCAGAGCGACTCCAAGTAACTCTGCTTCCCTGGTTAAGTATTCAGGAGGGGACATGGCCGGGGCTAATTCTATACATGCCATGTTTAAAATAGTCACAGCTGCTACTACTGATGGGAAGTTTCTATACTGTATGTTGAGATATTGTTCACATTTTTCAGGGTTTGGGGCATTTCCATTTCAATTCAAGCCTATTCAGGAAATATTTAGGAAAAGATACAGTATCTTTGGAATGTCCATCACATTCTTTAAAACCACAACCTGTAATTATTCAAGTGATAACTGAACCTAAAATAAACAACTAAAATAATGAGTGTGAACAGTGAACTGACCATCTATTCTGAGATGATGATGTCTTCTTTTGATCTCCTCAATCTCCTCAATCCTGCCCTTTATCAGAGTGACCCTGTCCTGCAGCTGGTTCAACCTGAGAGGAAATGAGACATTAAAGAAAACATGTGTTATCTTTCCTCTTCAAAACATTTTTATTGCAATAATGAAACAAGACACTATGCGATAGTCCAAAATTACAGCCACAGAGATAAATGAACTTACATTAACTTACATTAAGATAAGAAAATTAAATCCCAAAATAACAAATAAAATGTTAAATAACGAAGTGTTGAGTGATGCTTTCAGCAAATAGGCCAAAACCATGGATCAGGCACAGAGTTCTACTCAACATCAGTGATATTTTTACACTTGCATTCAACTCTATAATAGAATAGTTGTAATCATGGTAACAAATCAATAGCTGTACTATAGTCTCCTAACAACACACAGCTTTTGTGTAATATTCTAAGGTTAGGACTTTAAAGGATGAGCTATTCTTATTAAGTGGTCTATTATCTCTCACAAGTATAAAAAAAAGTCCCCGTAGTTGAGGCACAACAAACATGAATTTGTTCCGACATATACCCAACCTACTACTCTAACATTGGTCAAAAGCCAAGCCATTTTGGGTAAGTAGGACATAATTGTTCCTCCCCTATGGCCCTTTCACACAGAGGTTTGTGTGTTAACGAACACCCAACCTGACCTGTGTGTGTGTGTGCGTGCACGCGTCCAGAGCATGTGTGTGTACAGATGAGGTGTGTGTATACACAATACATGCGAGTCCGTACTGATGTGGTGACTATGAGAGTGCACCCTGTTTAAATGATCCTTCCTTTTCTGATCGGCAACCCAGGGTATCAATCTCTGTGCATATTCCATTATCATGACAGCTAATGTTACTGGGGACAGAATAATTACTCACGGCCCAAGAGTGCATTTCTGCAGCGCTGATCCTTATCTCCCACTCCCTCTCTCGCTCGCTATCACATTCTCCCAGAATCACTCTCTAACGTTCTCTCTATCCCCCCTCTCTACCTCCCTTCCTTTTCCCCCCTCCCTTCAGGAGTGGGAAACACTGTAATCTCATTATTGGGGTAATTTAGAGGACAAATGTCAGGACACTGGGGAGGGGTGTGTGTGGGGAGGGTGTAAAGGGGTGTTGAGAGGTAGAAAGAGAGATAATGACCAAAAGAAAGAGAGCAAAAGAGAGAGAGTGTGTATGTGTTAGAGAAAGAGAGACGGACAGAGAGTGCCATTCTTTTGGTTGCTTGTGGTGTTAATCCTGTACCCCGTGTGGGTAAAATAATACACACGTCTCATCATCCTAAATCCATCTGTATCGGAGTAGCAGGATTATGCCACAACTCAGGTCTCTACAGTGAGTCCATTTAACTCGCATAGGCACCTAAATGTTTTGCTGTGCGACCTGGATTTTTTGCACCTAGAAAAATGTTGGATTCTAGCTTTATTACATCAAATATTTTTTATTGTGCTTCTAAATTTCTTTGTGTGCGCCTACATTTTTCAATTTAGGTGCACACATGCTCCTTATAAATAAAGCATAGTTGATTCCGCAATGTCCTACAGCCAAAAAACATCTGTTATATACACTCAATGGTTAGTTTATTAGGTACACCACCCTCTTCACAAAAATGGTTCGGTCCTACCGACAGGCCACTGAGTGTATAGTTAAGGTATTTTAACGTTTTATTGACAAATTTAGGATAGTAATGTAGATTGGGAGACCGATGAGAGGGATAAAGCAGAGAATGTGAGTTGAGGAAATGGGGGATGGAATCTCTGCATCCAGGGACAAATGTGGTCTGATGGCGGCAGCACTACAACTAGACCAGCCAACGGCACAGTTCGATAGTATTTTAAGTGGAACATTCCTTTAAAAACCAATATGGTTCAGTGTTCAAATCTCCATCAGGGTGCTGTCCCTAAAGTATATTCCTATCCGTGAGCATGGCTTTCAGTGCAGCTGGTTGAAGAATTAAACAACAGTATAGCTCTCAATGCAACACTCGACTAATCAGACAATTCAGTCAGATTATCTGTATAATAAAATACGTTGTAATCCCACAAAAATCTCCCATTTTTCAAAGGCAATGACTGTAACTTAACTCGTCCTGTTTTCTAATTTAAACATACAGTTGAAGTCGGAAGTTTACATACACAGGTTGGATTCATTAAAACTCGTTTTTTCAACCACTCCACACATTTCTTGTTAATTAACAAACTATAGTTTTGGCAATTCAGTTAGGACATCTACTTTGTGCATGACACAAGTAATTTTTCCAACAATTGTTTACATAGAATATTTAACTTACAATTCACTGTATCACAATTCCAGTTGGTAAGAAGTTTACATACACTAAGTTGACTGTGCCTTTAAACAGCTTGGAAAATTCCAGAAAATTATGTAATGGACTTAGAAGTACTAATTTAGTGTATGTAAACTTCTGACCCACTGGGAATGTGATGAAGGAAATAAAAGCTGAAATAAATCATTCTCTCTACTGTTATTTCACATTCTTAAAATAAAGTGGTGATCTTAACTGACCTAAGACAGGGAATTCTTACTAGGATTAAATGTCAGGAATTGTGTATTTGGCTAAGGTGTATGTAAACTTCCGACTTCAACTGTATGAGCGAGTGAGAGCGAGATTCCTGTCTGGCAAACAGCAACCATTTGATAATTAGAGCCCGAACGATATATCAGTTCACAGACATTATTGGTCGATATCGGCCTTTTAAAGCTATATTGGTATCGGCCGATAACCGATATTCAATAAATAGGATGGAAAAAGGGAATCTAATGCTTATCTGGACACTTATCTGAACCATTATCATATGATGTGTCATTATTGTCACAATGTATGAAATCAACATTGGAAGCGTAGTTATTGGATATTTGCTCTTTTGGATGGCAATTTATCAGAATTCAGTGTAGAAAATGTCACTTTTACATTTTTCTTTATATATATATATATACATACACATATACACACACACACAAAAAAAAAAATCTGAATTGGACCCAAAATAGCATAAAGGTCGTAGGGCTGTGACGGTAATTGAATAACCATGTAACTGACGGTTATGGACGGAGACCGTCATGAAAATAAAATAACCATCAAAACCGTTTAAATAGGCCTATATTCATTTTCGTATTTATTTTTTTTAAACTTTATTTTCATGTAGTTAAACTTTACCTAATAGCAAGAATGTTTACTAATGATTATAAGCAATTGTTTTGCTAACTCCATCTATTAAACTTTCTACATCTCCTCCTCTTTCCAACTTTCCTTTGATGCTCGAGCAGCTAATTGCTAGATGCGCAGGGGTGTAGAGAGCTATAGGCTATTGATGTTTGGATTTGATGTGTGGCTCGTTTTGATTTCTTGCTAGTAAATAAATAAAAAGGTTGGATATGTCTGATTAGTCATTAATTATTCAACAGCAGTCGACAAGGTTGTTCTGGCCCTGAAGCCTATAATGCGCTAATGTGTCAAATGGACAATGCGCCAATCCTCTCCAACCTGGCATGGTATAATTTGATGCAGAATATTTTCTTATTTGTTAGACTAATCAACGCTGATCAGGACCGGCCCTGGCCGATATGCTGCCGTAGACGAGACAAAAAATGTTGCCGCCCTCCTGTCTCGCAAAGTAGAACAGTAGCCTAAGAATACCCATGTGGTAGCCTACCGTTTGTAAAACATGCAATTTACTGTATGTACCTGTCATTAGGTTACATTCATTTATGTTAATGCATGTATTAATTACAGTCATTTACCGTTCTCATTTTCAGAGTGGAAACGTTTTTAGCGGAGTTCAAAACCTGATATATTTGTGAGAAACAAATTTTGATTTATTTCATAGCATCATTTTTGCGTTCCATGTGAGCAATGAGCATGTAGATACTACTGTATTGTTGAATTTTGCTACACCCGCAATAACATCTGCTAAATACAGTGCATTCGGAAAGTATTCAGACCTGTTTACTTTTTTATTTTTTCCATCATCAATCTACAAACAATACTCCATAACGGCAAAGCAAAAACTTTTAAACATAAAATTTACATAAATATTCAGACCCTTTACTCAGTACTTTGTTGAAGCACCTTTGGCAGCGATTATAGCCTCAATTCTTCTTGGGTATGACGCTACAAGCTTGGCACACCTGTATTTGTTGAGTTTCTCCCATACTTCTCTGCAGGGAGCGTCGCTGCACAGCTATTTTCAAGTCTCTCAAGAAATGTTAGATCAGATTCTAGTCCAGGCTCTGGCTGGGCCACTCAAGGACATTAATACTTGTCCCGAAGCCACTCCTCCGTTGTCTTGGCTGTGTGCTTTGGGGCGTTGTCCTGTTTGAAAGTGAATCTTCACCCCAGTCTGAGGTCCTAAGAGCTCTGTAACAGGTTTTCATCAAGGATCTCTCTGTACTGCTCCGTTCATCTTTCCCTCGATCCTGACTAGTCTCCCAGTCCCTGCCGCTGAAAAACATTCCCACAGCACGATGCTGCCACCACCATGCTCACCATAAATATGGTGCTAGGTTTTCTTCAGACGTGATGCTTGGCATTCAGGCCAAAGAGTTCAATCTTGGTTTCATCTGACCAGAGAATCTTGTTTCTCATGGTGTGAAAGTATTTTAGGTGCTCTTTGGCCAACTCCAAGCAGGCACTCTAACATAAAGGCCTGATTGATGAAGTGCTGCAGAGACGGTTGTCCTTCTGGAAGGTTCTCCCATCTCCACAGAGGAACTCTGGAGTTCTGTCAGACTGATCATCATGTTCTTTGTCACCTCCCTGACCAAGGCACTTCTCCCCTGATTGATCAGTTTGGCTGGGTGGCCATCTCTAGGAAGAGTCTTGGTGGTTCCAAACTTCTTCAATTTAAGAATGATGGAGGCCACTGTGTTCTTGGGGAAATGTGTTGGTACCCTTCCCCAATCCTGTCTCGGAGCTTTACGGACAATTCCTTTGACCTCATGGCTTGGTTTTTGTTCTGACATGCACTGTCAACTGTGGGGACTTAAAAAGACAGGTGTGTGCCTTTCCAAATCATGTCAGATCAATGGAATTTACCACGGGTGGACTCCAATCAAGTTGTAGAAGCATCTCAAGGATGATCAATGGAAACAGGATGCACCTGAGCTCATAGCAAAGGGTATGGAAACGTATGGAAATTAGGTATTTCAGTTGTTTTTTATAAATTACCAAACATTTCTAAAAGCCTGTTTTCACTTTGTCATTATGGGCTATTGTGTGTAGATTGATGAGGGTGGAAAATATTTAATCCATTTCAGAATAAGGCTGTAATATAACAAAATGTGGAAAAGGGGAAGGGGTCTGAATACTTTCCGAATGCACTGTATGTCTAGGTGACCAATAAAATTTGATTTGATTTTGATTTGGTTTCTCTGTCCTTTTTTTTGTCATATGTAGGAAAGTTCTCAGTCATTTTTTATTCACCTCACACAGTAAATCAACAAAGTAATTTAAATGTTTTTTTTTTTACATCCATTCAAATTATAATACTACATACTTTCATTGTCAATTCATTATCTTATAGCGTATTTTCAGAAAAGTCTAAGTAGGCCTAGGTTTTTAAAAACTTTTTAAGGAAAGAATAAATATTTGCTTGTGTGTCTGACATTCTGTACGCTGGTGGCTTTGATTAACGGGTGCTTTTACAGCGGTGTGCGTTTGCTGATTCTCTCTATATGCCTACATGTCCATTCAAAAATGTTCCTAAAGTAGCCCGTCTTACTCCATCTCTTTAATAAGAATCAAATGCTCCGGTCATGATTTAATCTTGTAAACTGCCTCTTTTCAGTAGCTTAGGCTACATTATTTCATTAAGACGTCCTCTCTTTGAAGAAAATGTGTCAATGCCACTGCTATTGAATGACCTCAGCAGCATGGTTTGTGACGTTATACAAATATTTTGGGAAAAGTGGGGGAAAACCCATTGGACTTAATTTGAATGGTTTTGTACGTCAAAATGGGATCTGTATTTAAAAAATAATAATATTCTGCCTTTATTTAACTAGGCAAGTCAGTTAAGAACAAATTCTTATTTTCAATGACGGCCTAGGAACAGTGGGTTAACTGCCTTGTTCAGGGGCAGAACAACAGGTTTTTACCTTGTCAGTTCAGGGATTCAATCTTGCAACCTTTCGGTTACAAGTCCAACGCTCTAACCACTAGGCTACCTGCAGAAAAGACAAAAGACAAGGTAGGCATATACCTTTATTTTCAATCCATTTTGGGGGAGGCAGGTAGCCTAGTGGTTAGAGCCAGTAACCGAAAGGTTGCTGGATCAAATCCCGAGCTGACAAGGTAAAAATCGGTTGTTCTGCTCCTGAGCAAGGCAGTTAATCCACTGTTCCCCGCTGCCAAAGATGTGACTGTCGATTAAGGTAGCCCCCCCGCACCTCTCTGATTCAGAGGGGTTGGGTTAAAAGCGGAGGACACATTCAACTGACTAGGTATCCCCCTTTTTGAATCTTATTTATTTAACCTTTATTTAACTAGGCAAGTCATTTAAGAACAAATTCTTACAATGGCAGCCTACCCCGGCCAAACCCTAGCGACGCTGGGCCAATTGTGCGCCGCCCTATGGGACTCCCAATCACGGCCGGTTGTGATACAGCCTGGAATGGAACCAGAGTCTATAGTGATGCCTCTAGCACTGAGATGCAGTGGCTTAGACCGCTGCGGCACTCGGGAGCCCAATGTTGTGTCCATTAATGTTGTGTCAATACAAAAACGCAACAGATCTTCTCCAAACTGGCATTTCTTAATTTGTTGAATATTTATTAGTAATAACCTGAATAATAATAATAATAATAATAATAATAATGCTATGATAATAACAAGGTGCAATGGTTTGTTTCATGTAGGTTTTTATTAAAATCATATCCATGTAAACAAGTGTACAAACAGAATTGTGACCTTCCCTTTTTTGACCCCCCTGAACAGCCATGTTGGTGACCGTGTACATTGGCCTGGCCAATTACCATAACCTCAAATTCCAAGACCGTCACAGTCCTAATCGGTCGGGCTCTAATTTTAATTACATATCCTTATATTTAGGGATGCAAACTGGTGAGGGCCCAAAAAGGTGACACTTTTTTTTTTTGCACTGAAACATGCAAAAAATCCCTGCTAGGGGCAAGTGCAGATTTTAACTAATTAAACAACAAATAATGTGATCTACATGATCAGTCTGTGTGTAAAATAAGTGGTTCATGTGAATCCAATGTTAGTTGTTGCTTAGACTTACTGCAAATGACACTCAAGTCTTGAGAAAAAAACAATACACTAATATAACGTTTCGGATCTACACGAAGCACATAGGTCACCTATTTTGGATTCAAAAAGGCAGATTTCGCCGAAAGGTGACTAGTTCGCATCCCTGTAACTTCCACGGTGGTGTAGTGACAGATACTACACACAGGCACTGTGATTACACACGCACGTCCACACACCAGATGAGCGGTTCTGAGGAAAAGATTGGGTCTGGGGAGAAGAGGAAGGGGGTTTTGAGGTGTGTGTATGCGTGTGAGCGTGCGCATGTGTCAGTATAGGTGTGCATCTGGAGTACAATGTCATGTTCTCACTACTTTGTCCTGCCACACTGGGAGGCCTAGTGTAACACTGCCTGCATGCCAACACACACACCCCGACAGCGAGCCAGTGGGCTGTAAAATTAAAAAGTCACCTCTCCTGCAATCTCATTGTTTTGCTTATAAGACACTCCCTTGCATAATGGTAATAATAACAGACAATAATGGCCCCTAACTCAAAGCTGCATTCAGGCATATGCAGATTAAGGAGAGTGCTTGATGGTCTAAGGGTGGTAAATGAGTTTGGTTTGGAAGCACTGTCCGTTCATGGGTGGTGCTAGTGGAGAGCTGGTATAAAACGGGTGTAGGTGTTATAAAACACACAGCAGGTGAGAGTGTAGTAGCCCCTTACACTCGTACCTGTATACAGGTTGAAAATGGCAGATTTGGGCACTGATAAATGCCTAAATTGGAATGCAGTGGCTGTACAGTAACACTCTATAAATGAAGTCAAGGCTCTGGCTCTGTGCTTCACAGCACTCTATGGGTTTTGACTAACAGACGAGTTGAACTTGAGCACCTCGCACAATAATAAGTTGCCCCCATCCCTCCTGCTAATTAAGCAACTTTTGCTAATGTTTTGTTGTCTGAGTAAGGGAAATTATGTTAATTACTAGCAGTAGTTTAGGGAGCAGCTGTGGAAGAGCCGAGAGGCAGGGGAGACCAGAGTCAGTCATGGTGTGCTAAAATATGTGAGTTACGGCCAGGCCGACTGACACCCGCTTTATTGAACTCAACCACCTGAAACAAATAAAAAGGTGGCTGGAGGTCACAGAGACCTCTACTGAGAGAGTCCATACTACACTGGGAAAGGGACTGTGCTAGTCCACACGCTACTGGAGAGGGAAATGTGCATACTACTAGGGAGGGAATATACTTTCAATATACTTTCCAACTGAAAATATATTTCAAAATGTGTTTGCTGAAGCAGACTCAAATGTGTTTCCTAATAAATCACAGCAAGCGTGTGAGTACAACATCAGAACCAAATTTGCTGTGAAAGAAAGCATTATGGTACTCTTGTTTTGTGGGTCCGTGGTGCCCCCTGGATAATTCTTATGTTGAAGGACAGAGAAGCCCAGTTCTGGTGACTTGTTAAAAAGGACATTCTACTCCAAAATGATCATTTCTACAACCAGAAATGAGGCCAATAACATATTGGTAAAATAATTTGTTAACATTATTTTAAAAATATTGGACCATGCTATTAGCAATTAGCAATATCAGGTATGCTATTAGCAATAAGCATTATCACCTGTAGCCCAACTGATGCAGCATAATGTCTAGAAATAGTCTGAAGCACAGTGTTGCCAATCTTTTAACTAGTTATCATCCTACTGATGAATTGTATATCCCCAAAATCTTGCATAAACACAGTGAATATAATGTAGGCCGACCTGTTAGAGTAACCCGCCACCCAGGGTAACACGCACCCTGCCTGTACTTCTCACAGAAACCACTTGATGTCACCATTTCCCCCCCCCCCAACAAATCTGTCTCATTACAATTTTGCCAACCCCCTCAAATAAGTGAGTTAAAATGGCATTTTACTCCGTATTGCATTTAGCCCCACTATCCCCTATGCATTAATAGCAAATTGCGGAGGAGTAACATGCTTAACCATGCCACTGATAAAATTATGCAGTTCACACATACAGTTGAATTCGGAAGTTTACGTACACTTGGGTTGGAGTCATTAAAGCTAGTTTTTCAACCACTTCACAACTTTCTTGTTAACAAACTATAGTTTTGGCAAGTCGGTTAGGACATCTACTTTGTGCATGACACAAGTCATTTTTCCAACAATTGTTTACAAACTGATTACTTCTCTTATAATTCACTGTATCGCAATTCCAGTGGGTCAGAAGTTCACATACACTAAGTTGACTGTGCCTTTAAACAGCTTGGAAAATTCCAGAAAATTATGTCATGGCTATAGAAGTTTCTAATAGGCTAATTGACATCATTTGAGTCAATTGGAGGTGTACCTGTGGATGTATTTCAAGGCCTACCTTGGTGCCTCTTTGCTTGACATCATGGGAAAATCAAAAGAAATCAGCCAAGACCACAGAAAAGAAATTATAGAACTCCACAAATCTGTTTCATCCTTGAGAGCAATTTCCAAATGCCTGAAGGTACCACGTTCATCTGTACAAACAATAGTACGCAAGTATAAACACCATGGGACCACACAGCCGTCATACCGCTCAGGATGGAGTTCGCGTTCTGTATCCTAGAGATGAACGTACTTTGGTGCGAAAAGTGCAAATCAATCCCAGAACAACAGCAAAGGACCTTGTAAAGATGCTGGAGGAAACAGGTACAAAAGTTTCTATATCCACAGTAAAACGAGTCCTATATCGACATAACCAGAAAGGCCGCTCAGCAAGGAAGAAGCCCCTGCTCCAAAACCGCCATAAAAAAGCTAGACTACGGTTTGTAACTGCACATGGGAACAAAGATCGTACTTTTGGAGAAATGTCCTGTGGTTTGATGAAACAAAAATAGAACTGTCTGGCCATAGTGACCATCGTTATGTTTGGAGGAAAAAGGGGAAGGCTTGCAACCCAAAGAACACCATCCCATCCATGAATCACAGGGGTGGCAGCATCATGTTGTGGGGGTGCTTTGCTGCAGGAGGGACTGGTGCACTTCACAAAATAGATGTCATCATAAGGAGGGGAAATTATGTGGATATATTGAAGCAACATCTCAAGACATCAGTCAGGAAGTTAACTTCTTTGGCAGCAGCGCACGAGGTGACCGTTTTGGAGAGCCTGGCGTGCCCAAAGTAAAATGCCTCCCATTCAGGCCCAGAAAATAGGATATGCACATATTTAGTACCATTGGATAGGAAACACTCTGAATTTTCTAAAAAAGTGTTAACATTTTGTCTGTGAGTATAACAGAACGGATATGGCAGGCGAAAACCCGAGGAATTTCTGTCCTGGAAAAAGTGATTTTGACAGATTGCCTCATTTAGAACCTCTCCCTTATGAAAATGCCCATATAAGGTCATATGAATGCAGTACCTATCGCTTCCATTGGATGTCAACAGTCTCGAGAAAGTGTTCTGATTCTTTTTAGATGCTTTTAGAGCAGAGAAGAAGACGAATAAGGAAGTGTCCACAGAGATGTCAATACAAGTAAATGCGCGCTCCCGGCTGGCGTGCTCTGTGGTTTTTTCCTTTCTTATCGCCCAGTTTATATTCCGGTTGAAATATTATACTATTTATACATAAAAGTGTTCCTAAGGATACATTTAAAATTATGTTTGACTGTTCTTGGACAAGTTTATAGGTATAAGTTGAACGAGTTCTCTTCACGTTTCAATGGAGGAGTCGACGCTCTATTTTCTCATTATAACGCACCAACCAAACAGAGATTTATGGATATAATAAATTACTTTTTCTAACAAAAGAACCATGGATTGTCTTCGTTGGACACTTGGGAAGCCCTCAGCAGAAGTTCTTCAAGGTAATTGATTTGTTTTCGCTGTGAAATGTGTTGTGTGAACCGTGATGGCTTATGAATTCATGCTAATGGAAAAATGTGGGGTGCTATCCTCAAACAATCAAATGTTGTGCTTTCGCCGTAAAGCCTTTATAGAATACAGTGTATACATTTGATATGAGTAATGTCGGATATGTAAACATTATATACAAAATTGTTTAAAGTGGCTAGTGATACATTTGTTACATCCAATTTTCTATTATTTAAAGTGGCTAGAGATTTAAGTCAGTATGTTGACAGCAGCCAGAACGCACTCTTGTGAGGCCCCAGTGTAGAGGATCAGCGGGGCAGAGATGTTGTTTCCTACCCTCACCACCTGGGGCCGATGCTAATGCAGTACGCCACAGAATGTTTTTGTGCTGGTCAAGGGCAGTCAGGTCTGGAGTGAACCAAGGGCTATATCTGTTCCTGGTTAAAAAAAAATTGAATGGGGCATGCGTATTTAAGATGGTGAGGAAAGCACTTTTAAAAGAATAACCAGGCATCCTCTACTGACGGACTGAGGTCAATATCCTTCCAGGATACCCGGGCCAGGTCGATTGGCCTGCTCACTGAAGTGTTTTAGGGAGTGTTTGACAGTGATGAGGGGTGGTCGTTTGACCGCAGACCAATTACAGACGCAGGCAATGAGGCAGTGATCGCTGAGATCCTGGTTGAAGAAAGCAGAGGTGTATTTGGAGGGCAGGTTGGTTAGGATGATATCTGAGTGTGCCCGTGTTTACAGATTTGGGGTTGTACCTGGTAGGTTCATTGACAATTTGTGTGAGATTGAGGGCATCAAGCTTAGATTGTAGGATGGCCGGGGTGTTAAGCATGTCCCAGTTTAGGTCACATAACAGCACGAGCTCTGAAGATAGATGGGGGGGCAATCAATTCACACTGTGTCCAGGGCACAGCTGGGGGCAGAAGGTGGTCTATAGCAAGCGGCAACGGTGAGAGACATGTTTCTGGAAAGGTGGATTTTTAAAAGTAGAAGCTCAAATTGTTTGGGCACAGACCTGGATAGTAAGACAGAACTCTGCAGGCTCTCTCTGCAGTAGATTGCAACACCGCCCCCTTTGGCAGTTCTATCTTGTCGGGAAAATGTTATAGGTAGGGACATTTCAGGGTTTTTGGTGGTCTTCCTAAGCCAGGATTCAGACACGGCTAGGACATCCGGGTTGTCAGTGTTCTAAGGCAGTGAATAAAACAAACTTAGGGGGGAGGCTTCTAATGTTAACATGCATGAAACCAAGGCTTTTACGGTTACAGAAGTCAACAAATGAGAGCACCTGGGGAATGGGAGCTAGGCACTGCAGGGCCTGGATTAACCTCTACATCACCAGAGGAACAGAGGAGGAGTAGGATAAGGATATGGCTAAAGGCTATAAGAACTGGTCGTCTAGTACGTTCGGAACAGAGAGTAAAATGAGCAGGTTTCTGGGCACGGTAGAATAGATTCAAGGCATAATGTACAGACAAAGGTATGGTAGGATGTGAATACAGTGGAGGTAAACCTATGCATTGAGTGATGAGGAGAGAGATATTGTCTCTAGAAACATTTAAACCAGGTGAGGTCACCGCATGTGTGGGAGGTGGAACTAAAGGGTTAACTAAGATGTATTGAGCAGGGCTAGAGGTGAAATAAGGTAATAATTACTAACCAAAACAGCAATGGACAAGGCATATTGACATTAGGGAGAGGCATGCGTAGCCGAGTGATCATAGGGGTCCAGTTAGTGGCTCGGCGGGCCGGAGACACGGCGATTCAGTCAGCTAGCGGGCCGGGGCTAGCAAGCTAGCAGAAGGGCTTTAGAGGGACGTCGCGACGGAAGAAGTCTGTTGTAGCCCCCTCATGCTGTTTCGTCGGTAGACCAGTCGTCGTGGATCAGCAGAGCTCCGTGTGGTAAAAGGGTCCAGGTCAACTGGCAAAATAGGTATAGTGGCCAAAGAATCTGTCCGATGGGCCTCTTAAGCTAACAGTCCGATATGCTCTAGACAGCTAGCGGGCCGTGGCTAGCAGGTTAGCAGATGGGCATTCAGGGGACATCGCGACGGGGGAGCCAGTTGAAAAAAAACCTTGGGCGAATTACGTCGGTAGTCCAGCCGTGAGGGGTCGGCGGGGATCCAGGCCAATTGGCAAAATAGGTATTGTAGCCCAAGGAGTGGCTGATGGACCTCTTCGGCTAGCCAGGAGATGGGCCTAGCAAAGGTTAGCACCAAGCTAATTGGTTCTTGCTTCGGGGACAGAGACATTAGCCAGGAGTGGCCACTCGGATAGCAGCTAGTTAGCTGCGATGATCCAGGTGAAAAAGGTCAGAGCTTGCGGTAGGAATCCAGAGTTATGGAGAAAAATAAGTCTGATTTTCTCTGGTGTGAGTCGCGCTGTGCAGACTGGCGAGAGTTGTCCGGGCTAAAGGTAATTGATGACTGCTAGCAGTGGCTAGCTGACTACTAGCTAGTAGCTAGTTAGCTGGCTAGCTTCAGTTGGGGGTTCCGGTTCAAAGTAAAGAAAATAGCAGATCCATACCACATTGGGCGAGGCGGATTGCAGGAGAGTATATTGAAGTTGATGTTAAGAAAAATATATGCGAAGAAAAAATATATAAAAGATATACACGGGACACGACAAGACGAGGACAAAAGACGTCTGACTGCTACGCCCTCTTGGATATTCGTCTCCATGGCCTCAGTCTCCGCATAGGAGAGGGGATAGACATGTCCTCTCGGGAGGGCTGCGTCAGACAACAGGTCAATGGCACAGTCCCAGGGGCGATGGGGAGGCAGGCGTGTAGCCTGGGTCTTTAAGAAAATCAGAAGCAGATCCTGGTACTCCTCCGGAAAATCCACTTCAGCAGCAGCACAGTCCGGACTTTCCACCATAGTGGTGTTGACAGACACCAAATCAAATCAAATTTTATTTGTCACATACACATGGTTAGCAGATGTTAATGCGAGTGTAGCGAAATGCTTGTGCTTTTAGTTCCGACCATGCAGTAGTATCTAACAAGTAATCTAACAAATTCACAACAACTACCTTATACACACAAGAGTAAAGGAATGAATACGAGTATGTACATATAAATATATGGATGAGCGATGGCTGACCGGCATAGGCAAGATGCAGTAGATGGTATGGAGTACAGTATATACACATATATATATATATATATGATATGAGTAATGTAGGATATGTAAACATTATATAAATGGCATTGTTTAAAGTGGCTAGTGATACATTATTTCATCCAGTTATAATTATTAAAGTGGCTAGAGATTTGGGTCGATGGCCGAACGGCATAGGCAAGATACAGTAGATGGTTGAGAGTACAGTGTATACATTTGATATGAGTATGTCGGATACGTAAACATTATATACAAAATTGTTTAAAGTGGCTAGTGATACATTTGTTACATCCAATTCCTATGTTTAAAGTGGCTAGAGATTTAAGTCAGTATGTTGGCAGCAGCCACTCAATGTTAGTGATGGCTGTTTAACAGTCTGATGGCCTTGAGGTAGAAGCTGTTTTTCAGTCTCTCGGTCCCAGCTTTGATGCACCTGTACTGACCTCGCCTTCTGGATGATAGCGGGGTGAACAGGCAGTGGCTCGGGTGGTTGTTGTCCTTGATGATCTTTTTGGCCTTCCTGTGACATCGGGTGGTGTAGGTGTCCTGGAGGGCAGGTAGGTTTCCCCCGCTGTTGCGCCTTCTTCACCACGCTGTCTGTGTGGGTGGACCAATTCAGTTTGTCCGTGATGTGTACACCGAGGAACTTAAAACTTTCCACCCTCTCCACTACTGTCCCCTCGATGTGGATAGGGGGGTGCTCCCTCTCCTGAAGTCCACGATCATCTCCTTTGTTTTGCTGACATTGAGTGAGAGGTTATTTTCCTGACACCACACTCCGAGGGCCCTCACCTCCTCTCTGTAGGCCGTCTCGTCGTTGTTGGTAATCAAGCCTACCACTGTAGTGTCGTCAGCAAACTTGATGATTGAGTTGGATGCGTGCTTGGCCACGCAGTCATGGGTAAACAGGGAGTACAGGAGAGGGCTGAGAACGCACCCTTGTGGAGCCCCAGTGTTGAGGATCAGCGGAGTGGAGATGTTGTTTCCTACCCTCACCACCTGGGACCGGCCCGTCAGGAAGTCCAGGACCCAGTTGCACAGGGCTGGGTCGAGACCCAGGGTCTCGAGCTTAATGACGAGCTTGGAGGGAACTATGGTGTTAAATGCTGAGCTGTAGTCGATGAACAGCATTCTTACATAAGTATTCCTCTTGTCCAGATGGGTTAGGGCAGTATGCAGTGTGATTGCGATTGCGTCGTCTGTGGACCTATTGGGACGGTAAGCAAATTGGAGTGGGTCCAGGGTGTCTGGCAGGATGGAGGTGATATGATCCTTGACTAATCTCTCAAAGCACTTCATGATGACAGAAGTGAGTGCTACAGGGCGATAGTCATTTAGCTCAGTCACCTTAGCTTTCTTGGGAACAGGAACAATGGTGGCCCTCTTGAAGCATGTGGGAAAAGCAGACTGGGATAGGGACTGATTGAATATGTCCGTGAACACACCAGCCAGCTGGTCTGCGCATGCTCTGAGGACACGGCCAGGGATGCCATCTGGGCCGGCAGCCTTGCGAGGGTTAACACATTTAAATGTTTTTCTCACATTGGCTGCGGTGAAGGTGAGCCCGCAGGTTTTGGTAGCGGGCCGTGTCGGTGGCACTGCATTGTCCTCAAAGCGAGCAAAGAAGTTGTTTAGTTGGTCTGGGAGCAGGACGTCATGGTCCGCGACGGGCTGGTTTTCTTTTGTAGTCCGTGATTGACTGTAGACCCTGCCACATTCCTCTTGTGTCTGAGCCGTTGAATTGTGACTCTACTTTGTCTCTATATTGACGCTTAGCTTGTTTGATTGCCTTGCGGAGGGAATAGCTACACTGTTTGTATTCAGTCATGTTTCCGGTAGCCTTACCCTGGTTAAAAGCAGTGGTTCGCGCTTTCAGTTTTGCGCGAATGCTGCCATCAATCCACGGTTTCTGGTTGGGGAAGGTTTTAATATTTGCTATGGGTACAACATCACCAATGCACTTGCTAATAAACTCGCTCACCGAATCAGCGTATACATCAAATGTTGTTGTCAGATGCTATCCGGAACATATCCCAGTCCACGTGCTCGAAGCAATCTTGCAGCATGGAATCAGATTGGTCGGACCAGCGTTGAACAGACCTGAGAACGGGCGTTTCCTGTTTTAGTTTCTGTTTGTAGGCTGGGAGCAACAACATGGAGTCATGGTCAGACTTGCCGAAAGGAGGGCGGAGAATAGCCTTGTATGCATCACGGAAGTTGGAATAACAATGGTCCAGGATTTTACCAGCCCGGGTGGCACATTTGATATGCTGGTAAAATTTCGGGAGCCTTGTTCTTAAATTAGCCTTATTAAAATCCCCAGCCACAATAAATGCAGCCTCAGGATATGTGGTTTCCAGTTTACATAGAGTCCGATGAATTTCTTTCAGTGCCGTCGATGTATCAGCTTGAGGGGATGTACACGGCTGTGATTATAATCGAGGAGAATTCTCTTGGTAGATAATGCGGTCTGCATTTGATTGTAATGAATTCTATGTCAGGTGAACAAAAGGACTTGAGTTCCTGTATGTTGTTATGATCACACCACGTCTCGTTAATCATAAGACACACACCCCCACCCTTCTTCTTACCAGATAGAAGTTTGTTTCTGTCGGCGCGATGCGTGGAGAAACCAGGTGGCTGTACCGACTCGATAACGTGTCCTGAGTGAGCCATGTTTCCGTGAAGCAAAGAACGTTGCAGTCTCGGATGTCTCTCTGAAAGGCAACCCTCGATCGGATTTCGTCTACTTTGTTGTCAAGAGACTGTACATTGGCGATTAAAATACTCGGGAAAGGTGCACGATCGCCCGTCGACGTAGCTTGACCAAAAGACCGGCGCGTTTCCCTCTTCTCGGCGCCGCCGTTGCTTTGAGTAGCCGGGTGCTATCCAGTCTATTGTTGTGTTTGGGTTAGCAAACCGAGAATCCTCTTTGGGAAAGTCGTATTCCTGGTCGTAATGTTGGTAAGTTGACGTTGCTCTTATATCCAATAGTTCCTCCCGGTTGTATGTAATAAAACTTAATATTTCCCGGGGTAATAATGTAAGAAGTAATACATAAAAAAACAAAATACTGCATGGTTTCCTGAGAACGTGAAGCGAGACTGCCATCTCTGTCAGCGCCGGATGTTCACCACGAGACACCTCCCCTGACACTCCTGCGACCAACCCAGCAGTCTCCTCTCGGACCAGGAAATAACTGGGTTATGCAAATTCAACCAGGGGAGACCTAAAATAATGGGGTGATCTGTTCATTCTGAATGAGTGTCATGGGTCAGCAAAAAAACAGGGACAGTAATGTGATGTACGAGCCCTGTTCCTATTGGACGATTATCCAGGGCTCGAACTGGAATAGGTGACTGTAGGGGAACCAAAGGAATGAGTAATGCAGTGGCCAGTTCGCTAAGAGACTCACGGCAGCTCTGGAATCAATCAGAGCTAACGGGAGTGAAGGGTTAGGGTACTCAGGGAATTTAATGGGAAAACACACTGGTTGATTTGACAGACAAGGACGGGAGACCTTGCCTCCTACCTGGGTTGGCGCAGGGGAACTCCCTGGCTTGTCACCTCCTCGCCTCCTAGTGGATAGAGAGCAGGTCGGGGAGAAATGACCCCTTTCTCCACAATAGAAGCAGAGGCCCAGATTCCTCATCCTCCTATGCTCTGCCTCGGGCAAACGTGCCGAGCCCACCTCCATCGGCTCTGGCCACAGAGCAGGGGTAGCCATGGGCTCCGAATTCTGCGCAGGTCTTCTTCTAGGCCGCAGGTTGTCCAACCGGATCACCATGCTGATGAGCTGGTCGAATGACAGCTTGTCATCACGGCAGGCTAACTCCAGCTGTACCTCCTCCCGCAGTCCGCTGCGGAAAACTGTGACCAGAGCCTACTCATTCCATCCGGTGGAGGTCGCGATGGTCCGGAACTCCAGGGCGAACACCAAAGCGGTCCTAGATCCCTGGCGTAGTTGGAGTAGACGCTCGCCCTCCTCTCGGCACTCCACAGGATGATCAAACACCGAGTGGAAGAGGAGGGTGAAGAGCTCGTAGGACTCAACCTCGAGGCGCATTCAGCTACGGGGCGGAAATGTGTCTTCCGCATTTAACCCAACCACTCTGAATCAGAGAGGTGCAGGGGGCTGCCTTAATCGACATCCACGTCTTCGGCACCCGGGGAACAGCATTCCGGGAGGGACAGGGGTATTCCACGGACCGGCTCCGATGGAACGGAGGTAGGTCGTTTTGTGGGAGCTGGTCCCGGGATCGGTGCTGGAGACTAGAGGGACTGCACACTCCACTCCAAGTGCAGGATGGTTTCCAGCACACTGTCCATGGCGATACCGAGTCTGGAGAGACAGTCCTTGTGGTGCTGTATTGTCCCTACAACGGTCGCCAGCTCGGCCTTTTCTGCTGTCTCCATTTTGCAGGTTGGTTATTCTGTCACGCTGGTATAAAGGAGTTTGAGACAGGCGCAGGAATACACAGTAGGGGTTTTTAAACACACCCAAAACAAACACGTACACAAAAACACTGGGCTGTAATCAAAAAGAGCGAGGGTAAACCTTATTGAACGACACGGGGACGATACCCATAATACACAAAGCACTCAGCATAACAGCTGCAACGCCGCATAGGTACTCACACGACCAACGGACATGGGAACAATAACCGACAAAGGCAGAGGGAAAAGAGCGCACATACATAACATACTAATAGGGGAAATGGGAACCAGGTGTGTAATCAAACAAGACAGTCTGGGGTTGATGATAATGAATCCGTTCAGTGAAGCCTAGAAAGCCGGTGACGAAAACCTCCGGAACTGGTGAACAGAATGAGCAGCAGTACCGAGGGGGGATCTGTGACAGGTAGATGTGTTGACTTGGACTAGAGTAAGGAGAGCGAGTACACCAATTTGTTTGATAGTGAAATTTTTGTTGCAGAAAGTTAAGTTTAACAGGCTAAAATCTATTTAGTTGGAGAAAAAAAAACGTAGGTTTCCATCCCTACCTATAACATTTTCCGACAAGATAGAACTGCCAAAGGGTGCGGAGTTGCAATCTACTGCAGAGATGTGGACACCAAGGAACTTGAAACTCTCGGCCTGCTCCACTACAGCCCCGTTGATGTTAATGGGGGCCTTTTCGGCCCACCTTTTCCTGTAGGCCACGATCAGCTCCTTTGTCTTACTCACATTGAGGGAGAGGTTGTTGTCCTGGCACCACACTTCCAGTTCTCTGACCTCCTCCCTATAGGCTACGTTGTCGGTGATCAGGCCTACCACTGTTGTGTCGTCAGCAAACTTAATGAAGGTGTTGGAGTCGTGTTTTCCAAGCAGTCGTGGCCACGCGATTGTGTGGTCAAACAGGAAGTCCAGGATCCAGTTGCAGAGGGAGGTGTTTAGTCCCAGGGTCCTTAACTTAGTGATGAGCTTTGTGGGCACTATGGTGTTGAACAGTGAGCTGTAGTCAATGAACAGCATTCTCACATAGGTGTTCCTTTTGTCCAGGTGGGAAAGGACAGTGTGGAGTGCAATTGAGATTGTGTCATCTGTGGATCTGTATGGCCGGTTTGCTACGGGGCGGAAATCATTTAGGCAGGTTACCTTCGCTTCCTTGGGCAAAGGGACTACGATGGTCTGCTTGAAACATGTAGGTATTACAGACTCGGTCAAGGAGAGGATGAAAATGTCAGTGAAGACACTTGCCAATTGGTCCGCGCATACTTGGACTACAAGTCCTGGTAATCCGTCTGGTCCCGCGGCTTTGTGAATGTTGACCAGTTTAAAGGTCTTGCTCACATCGGCCACCGAGAGCATCTCACTGCTACCCAGAACAGCTGGTGCTCTCGTACATGATTCAGTGTTGCTTACCCACGAAGCGAGCATAAAAGGCATTTAGCTCGTTGGCTAGGCTCGCATCACTTGGCAGCTGGGTTTCAGGAGGAAATCTGATTCCTCCATTTACATAAGTATTCAGGCCCTTTACTCAGTACTTCATCGAAGCACCTTTGGCAGCGATTACAGCATCGAGTCTTAAGTATGACGCTACAAGCTTGGCACACCTGTATTTGGGGAGTTTCTCCCATTCTTCAATGCTGATCCTCTCAAGCTCTGTCAGGTTGGATGGGGAGCGTTGCTGCACAGCTCTTTTCAGGTCTCTCCAGAGATGTTAGATCGGGTACAAATCCGGGCTCTGGCTGGGCCACTCAAGGACATTGAGACTTGTCCCGAAGTCACTCCTCCGTTGTCTTGGCTGTCTGCTTAGGGTCGTTGTGCTGTTGGAAACTGAACCTTTGCCTCAGTCCTGAGCGCTCTGGAACAGGTTTTCATCAAGGATCTCTCTGTACTTTACTCTGATCATCTTTCTCTCAATCCTGACTAGTCTCCCAGTCCCTGTCGGTGAAAAACATCCCCACTGCATAATGCTGCCACCACCATGCTTCACCGACGATATTGGCCAGGTGATGAGAGGTGCCTGGTTTATTCCAGACGTGATGCTTGGCATTCAGGCCAAAGGGTTCAATCATGGTTTCATCAGACCAGAGAATCTTGTTTCTCATGGCCTGAGTTCTTTAGTTGCCTTATGGCAAACTCCTAGCGGGCTGTCATGTGCCTTTTACTGAAGAATGGCTTCCGTCTGGCCACTCTACCATGAAGGCCTGATTGGTGGAGTGCTGCAGAGATGGTTGTCCTGGAAAATTCTCCCATCTCCTCAGAGGAACTCTGGAGCTTTGTCAGAATGACCATTGGGTTCTTGGTCACATCTCAGACCAAGGCCCTTCTACCCAGATTACTCAGCTTGGCCAGGCAGCCAGCTCTAGGAAGTGTCTTGGTGGTTCCAAACGTCTTCCATTTAAGAATGATGGAGGCCACTGTGTTCTTGGGGCCCTTCAATGCTGCAGACATTTTTTGGTACCCTTCCCGAGATCTGTGACTTGACACAATCCTGTCTCGGAGCTCTACGGGCACTTCCTTGACCTCATGGCTTGGTTTTTGCTCTGACATGCTCTGTCAACCTTATATAGACAGGTGTGTGCCTTTCCAAATCATGTCCAATCACTTGGATCTACCACAGGTGGACTCCACTCAAGTTGTAGAAACATCTCAAGGATGATCAATGGAAACAGGACGCACCTGAGCTCAATTTCCAGTCTTATAGGTCTGAATACTTATGTAAATACGGTAATTATTAATTTTTTAGAGGGTAGATCAGCTTTAATATTGCAGAGAGATTGTAGCTTCCATTCATGTAATTGTCTGAATAATATTTTCTTGTAAATATATACAGTACCAGTCAACAGTTTGGACATACCTACTCTTTCAAGGGTTCTTCTTTATTTTTTTCATTTTCTATATTGTAGAATAATAGAGAAGACATCAAAACTATAAAATAACACATATTGAGTCATGTAGGAACTAATAAAGTGTTAAACAAATCAAAATATATTATAAATATATATTTACAGTGGGGAAAAAAGTATTTAGTCAGCCACCAATTGTGCAAGTTCTCTCACTTAAAAAGATGAGAGAGGCCTGTAATTTTCATCATAGGTACACTTCAACTATGACAGACAAAATGAGGAAAAAAAATCCAGAAAATCACATTGTAGGATTTTTTTATGAATTTATTTGCAAATTATGGTGAAAAATAAGTATTTGGTCACATACAAACAAGCAAGATTTCTGGCTCTTACAGACCTGTAACAACTTCTTTAAGAGGCTCCTCTGTCCTCCACTCGTTACCTGTATTAATGGCACCTGTTTGAACTTGTTATCAGTATAAAAGACACCTGTCCACAACCTCAAACAGTCACACTCCAAACTCCACTATGGCCAAGACCAAAGAGCTGTCAAAGGACACCAGAAACAAAATTGTAGACCTGCACCAGGTTGGGAAGACTGAATCTGCAATAGGTAAGCAGCTTGGTTTGAAGAAATCAACTGTGGGAGCAATTATTAGGAAATGGAAGACATACAAGACCACTGATAATCTTCCTCGATCTGGGGCTCCACGCAAGATCTCACCCGTGGGGTCAAAATGATCACAAGAACGGTGAGCAAAAATCCCAGAACCACACGGGGACCTAGTGAATGACCTGCAGAGAGCTGGGACCAAAGTAACAAAGCCTACCATCAGTAACACACTACGCCGCCAGGGACTCAAATCCTGCAGTGCCAGACGTGTCCCCCTGCTTAAGCCAGTACATGTTCAGGCCCGTCTGAAGTTTGCTAGAGAGCATTTGGATGATCCAGATGAGGATTGGGAGAATGTCATATGGTCAGATGAAACCAAAATTTAACTTTTTGGTAAAAACTCAACTCGTCGTGTTTGGAGGACAAAGAATGCTGAGTTGCATCCAAAGAACACCATACCTACTGTGAAGCATGGGGGTGGAAACATCATGCTTTGGGGCTGTTTTTCTGCAAAGGGACCAGGACGACTGATCCGTGTAAAGGAAAGAATGAATGGCCTGCATGCATGTATCGTGAGATTTTGAGTGAAAACCTCCTTCCATCAGCAAGGGCATTGAAGATGAAACGTGGCTGGGTCTTTCAGCATGACAATGATCCCAAACACACCGCCCGGGCAACGCGAAGGAGTGGCTTCAGAAGAAGCATTTCAAGGTCCTGGAGTGGCCTAGCCAGTCTCCAGATCTCAACCCCATAGAAAATCTTTGGAGGGAGTTGAAAGTCCGTGTTGCCCAAAACATCACTGCTCTAGAGGAGATCTGCATGGAGGAATGCGCCAAAATACCAGCAACAGTGTGTGAAAACCTTGTGAAGACTTACAGAAAACATTTGACCTCTGTCATTGCCAACAAAGGGTATATAACAAAGTATTGAGATAAACTTTTGTTATTGACCAAATACTTATTTTCCACCATAATTTGCAAATAAATTCATAAAAAAATCCTACAATGTGATTTTCTGGATTTTCCTCATTTTGTCTGTCATAGTTGAAGTGTACCTATGATGAAAATTACAGGCCTCTCTCATCTTTTTAAGTGAGAGAAC
This sequence comes from Brachymystax lenok tsinlingensis, assembly GCA_030435695.1. Taxonomy (NCBI): domain Eukaryota; kingdom Metazoa; phylum Chordata; class Actinopteri; order Salmoniformes; family Salmonidae; genus Brachymystax; species Brachymystax lenok. The sequence continues at coordinate 5,639,350 of CM059800.1, forward strand.
TTGCACAATTGGTGGCTGACTAAATACTTTTTTTTCCCCACTATATATATACACACGACGCAGAGTATGTGAACGGATGATCTCAGCATGTGTGGTTTCCACCGTGAAGCATGGAGGAGGAGGTGTGATGGTGTCTGGGTGCTTTGCTAGTGATACTGTCTGTGATTTATGTAGAGTTCAAGGCACACTTAACCAGCATGGCTACCACAGCACTCTGCAGCGATACGCCATCCCATCTAGTTTGTGCTTAGTGGGACTAACATTTGTTCTTCAACAGGACAATGACCCAACACACCTCCAGGCTGTGTAAGGCCTATTTGACCAAGAAGGAGCGTGATGGAGTGCTGCGTCAGATGACTTGGCCTCCACAATCACCCGACCTCAACCTAATTGAGATGGTTTGGGATGAGTTGGACTGCAGAATGAAGGAAAAGCAGACAAAAAGTGCTCAGCATACATGGGAACTCATTCAAGACTGTTTGAAAAGCATTCCAGGCGAAGGTGGTTGAGAGAATGCCAAGAGTGTGCAAAGCTGTCATCAAGGCAAAGGGTGGCTACATTGAAGAATCTCAAATATATTTGGATTTGTTGAACACTTTTTGGCTTACTACATGATTCCATGTGTTAGTTCATAGTGTTGATGTCTTCAATGTAGAAAAGAAAGGGAAACGGGGGTACCTAGTCAGTTGTACAACTGAATGCCTTCAACTGAAATGTGTCTTCCGCATTTAACCCAACCACTCTGAATCAGAGAGGTGCGGGGGGCTGCCTTAATCGACATCCACGCCTACTGCTCTTCATACTGGACAAAGAGACCGAGATTTGTGTTGTCATTTCCAGTCACAACTTGTGGACTTGTTTACGTGCTGCTGTGCAGTTTGTTCCTACTTTGTTGATTACGTTACTTTGCTACCTGTCAACTTTACGGTTTTTACTTTCTAATTTTGAATAACCGTTTTATATTAGGGATGCACGATATACCGGTGAACATATCGGAATCTGGCAATATTAGCTAAAAATGCCAACATCGGTATCGGCCGATGTCTAGTTTAACTCCGATGTTAAAAACCGATGTCAAAGCTACCGTGCATACCTATATAACGTCAGTACATGAAGTATTGACGGCATGTAAAAATTTTCGCTACACGCAAATCTGTAAACATGGGCACCCTCAGATATTATCCTGACCAACTTGCCCTCCAAATACACCTCTGCTGTTTTCAATCATGATCTCAGCGATCACTGCACTCATTGCCTGCATCCGCTATGGGTCTGCGGTCAAACGACCACCCCTCATAACTGTCAAACGCTCCCTAAAACACTTCTGCAAGCAGGCCTTTCTAATCGACCTGGCCCGAGTATCCTGGAAGGATATTGACCTCATCCCGTCAGCCGAGGATGCCTGGTCATTCTTTAAAAGTTATTTCCTCACCATCTTAAACAAGCATGTAGAACTAAGAACAGATATAGCCCTTGGTTCACTCCAGACCTGACGGCCCTTGACCAGCACAAAAACATCCTGTGGCGGACTGCAATAACATCAAATAGTCCCCGCGATAATCAACTGTTCAGGGAAGTCAGGATCCAATACACGCAGTCAGTCAGGAAAGCAAAGCCTAGCTTTTACAAACAGAAGTTTGCATCCTGTAACTCCAAAAAGTTTTGGGTCACTGTAAAGTCCATGGAGAACAAGAGCACCTCCCAGCTGCCCACTGCACTGAGGCAAGGTAACACGGTCACCACTGATAAATCCACGATAATCGAGAATTTCAATAAGCATTTCTCTACGGCTGGCCATGCTTTCCTCCTGGCTACCCCAACCCCGGCCAACAGCCCCGCAGCTACTTGCCCAAGCCTCCCCAGCTTCTCATTCACCCAAATCCAGATAGCAGATGTTCAGAAAGAGCTGCAAAACCTGGACCTGTACAAATCAGCTGGGCTAGACAATTTGGACCCTCTCTTTCTGAAATTATCCGCCGCCATTGTTGCAACCCCTATTACCAGTCTGTTCAAACTCTCTTTCGTATCATCCGAGATCCCTAAAGATTGGAAAGCTTCCGCGGTCATCCCCCTCTTCAAATGGGGTGACACTCTAGACCAAAACTGTTATAGACCTATATCCATCATGCCCTGCCTTTCTAAAGTCTTCGAAAGCCAAGTTAATAAACAGATCACTGACCATTTCGAATCCCACCGCTGTGCAATCCGGTTTCCGAGCTGGTCACGGGTGCACCTCAGCCACGCTCAAGGTACTAAACGATATCCCAACTGCCATCGATAAAAGACGGCTGCACAGTACGGTCATCATCGACCTGGCCAAGGCTTTCGACTCTGTCAATCACCGTATTCTTATCTGCAGACTCAACAGCCTTGGTTTTTTTAAACGACTGCCTTGCCTGGTTCACCATCTACTTTGCAGACAGAAATCGTAAGGTCAAATCGTAAGGCCTGTTGTCCGGACCTCTGGCAGTCTCTATGGGGGTACCACAGGGTTCAATTCTCGGGCTGACTCTTTTCTCTATATATATCAACGATGTCGCTCTCGCTGCGGGTGATTCCCTGATCCACCTCTACGCAGACGACACCATTCTGTATACATCTGGCCTTCCTTTGGACACTGTGTTAACTAACCTCCAAACGAGCTTCAATGCCATACAACACTCCTTCCGTGGCCTCCAACTGCTCTTAAAACGCTAGTAAAACCAAATGTATGCTTTTTAACCGTTCGCTGCCCACACCCGCCCGCCCGCCCAGCATCACCACTCTGGACGGTTCCGAATTAAAATATGTGGACAACTACAAATACCTAGGGGTCTGGCTAGACTGTAAACTCTCCTTCCAGACTCATATTAAACATCTCCAATCCAAAATGAAATCTAGAATCGGTCTCCTATTTCGCAACAAAGCCTCCTTCACTCACGCCGCCAAACATATCCTAGTAAAACTGACTATCCTACCAATCCTCGACGATGTCATTTACAAAATAGCTTCCAATACTCAGCAAACTGGATGCAGTCTATCACAGTGCCTTCTGTTTTGTTACCAAAGCTCCTTACACCACCCACCACTGCGACCTGTATGCTCTAGTCGTCTGGCCCTCGCTACATATTCGTCGCCAGACCCACTGGCTCCAGGTCATCTATAAGTCTATGCTAGGTAAAGCGCCGCCTTATCTCAGCTCACTGATCACGATAACAACACCCACCCGTAGCACGCGCTCCAGCAGGTATATCTCACTGGTCATCCCCAAAGCCAACACCTCCTTTGGCCGCCTTTCCTTCCATTTCTCTGCTGCCAGTGACTGGAACAAATTGAAAAATCGCTGAAACTGGAGACATATCTCCCTCACTAACTTTAAACATCAGCTATCTGAGCAGCTAACCGATCGCTGCAGCTGTACATAGCCCATCTGTAAATAGCCCACCCAATCTACCTACCTCATCCCCATATTGTTTTTATTTACTTTTCTGCTCTTTTGCACACCAGTATCTCTACTTGCACATCATCATCATCTGCTCATCTATCACTCCAGTGTTAATTTGCCAAATTGTAATTACTTCGCTACTATGGCCTATTTATTGCCTTACCTCCTCACGCCATTTGCACACAACGTGTATATAGACCTTTTTTTCTCTATTGTGTTATTGACTGTACACTTGTTTATTCCATGTGTAACTCTGTGTTGTTGTTTGTGTCGCACTGCTTTGCTTTATCTTGGCCAGGTCGCAGTTGTAAATGAGAACTTGTTCTCAACTGGCCTACCTGGTTAAATAAAGGTGAAATAAAAAACGTGGTAATAAATAAAACAATTTGTTCGACCGCAACTTCTGGGGTTGATAGCTTTAGCTTGGTACCTAGCTAGCACCAATACAACCAGCCTGAAAACAATGACCAGTAGAAACTGCAGTCATTTTCATTATTCTTAGCAATGATTTAGGAATCCTTGTGAGTAAGTATTAGCAAGGTTGCCACTTGTTGTTCGCCTATTGAAATTGAACTTCAGATCATGAAAATAAATAGCTAGCCAGATACTTAACCCTGTTGTCCAAAGCTAACGTTATAAGCAGCCAGCTAGCTTCATCTGGTTAGTGAGGCTCGACCGGACTGGGTTATGTGTTGTGAAGCTAGCCACAATAAGGATTAAGCACAATAGTGGAATTTGACGGTGATGCAATGAATACAAATAAACTCAAAGTCCACTATTGTGGCTAATCCTTATTGTGGCTAGCTTCACATAGCGAAACCCTGAATTAAAGAACTCAGGTTTTATATACTTTTCTATTATTTTGAATCATGCGGCTCTGTTGGGCTAAATTGTTGTGAGCGCTGCTATCGGTCCCTGCATCCTGCCAGATTCCGTATATGGGGAGAGATGCGAAAGCCCAGCTAGCCTAGCTGGCTCGGCGGTCTCAAATGGAGGCCGCTATTGAACGTTTACTTTGTTTACTTTGCTTTGTTCTGGGACAAATGTAGACCGTGCTGACTTTCAATGTAGCAACTGCTTGCTTGCGGAGGACTACACGAGCGAAGTAGCTACTCAAGCAAGTAGCAAACCTACGCCCACCTAATTTTTTTTTTTCTTCCACCCAAGTAGCCGGACACCGCTCTGGTCTGGTGGAAGATTCGCTGCCGTGTCGGCTCACCACAGCCGACTGGCCGATGCTAGGCAGGGTTCCATCCCCGAAGGTGTCTCCCCCTTCCCTGGAGAACGAAGCTGTTCTAGACCCAACCAACCAGCCATGGAGGTACGTCACTCGCCCTGGAAGTTGAAGAAGGCATCCTCTGGCAACGGGGGCTTCCATGGAGATGTTGAGCCCGGAACTGACACAGACCAGAAACAGCTTTGCCCCTCTGGATCCAGAGGTTCCGGCGCCTTTATCCTTGGTGGCTCCCCAATCAAGATCGGATCCGGAGGTACCTGCGTCTTTGTCTTCGGTTCTGTCTCCCTCTCCGGTGCCTTCTACCTCGGGTTCAGATCCTCGGAGCTCCCAGCCTCACCAGACAAGTGAGGCTGCCTGAGAGACCGGTCCATTCAACATCACCAGCTGTCATCATAGGCAGCTCTATGGTGAGAAACATCTCGGTCCCCAAGGCAAAAACCCTGTGCTACCCAAGAGCATGAGTACAGGACATAACAAGGCTGCTTCCGACTGTTCTACCAAAGATGCCGGGAGCTGACACTGTCATAGTCCATGTGGGGTCAAACAACATCAGGAGGGCTAGCTCGGAACATTTGAAAATTGATTTTAAATAACTGATTTTAGCATTAAAAGACAAAACGGGCAATAATTTCAGGTCCAGTACCATCGTTGGACCGTCAGGTGTGAATGATTAATCAGACTGCTGGCATTACATCTGGCTAAAAGACTACTGTAGCTCTGCTGGAGTCACTTCTTTTGATAACTTTGGCACCTTCTGGAATCAGAAGATAATCTACAGGAATGACAGAGTCCATCCAAATCATCTTGGCTACTGTCCACGCATTTCAAGGCTGCGTTGAAAAAATGACTGGTAAATGATCCAAAACCAGCTCAGGTAATCCCTACCATTCCAACAATGAGTCATCATAATGCTGCATATAATGTACATGATCTTAGGGGCATTGGCAAGCACAATGTAAGTAATTTAATTTATGTACCCCTAATTGAACCGAATACATCTGTTTATCCTACAGCTATTGTAAGCAGTAATCATGAGCCTATAAACCAGAGTTACACTGTTAGCATAGCAGGAAAACCACTTCATGCAGCTCACCCTGCACTATCAGCTCCAATGTAAATAACATGAGTAAGTCTACCTCTGATAAGCTTCCCAGTAAAGCATTAAAAACAACCAAGCAACCCAGAAAAGTGCTAAAAACAGACCATATTAACATGTTGCCTAAGAAACAAGGTCCATGAAGTCAATAACTTGCTTGTAACAGATTCTGATTCATATCTCTGAAACTCACCTAGATAATACCTTTGATGATACAATGGTAGCAATACATGGTTATAACACCTACCGAAAAGACAGAAATGACAACGGAGGTGGTGTTGCGGTCTATATTCAGAACCACATTCCTGTAAAGCTTAGAGATGATCTAATGTTGAATACTGTTGAAGTAATATGGCTACAGGTTCATCTGCCTCACCTAAAGCCCATTCTTGTGGGAAGCTGCTATAGACCACCAAGTGCTAATAAGCACCCACCCATAAAGAAAATGACTGTAAAAACAGTTAAATCCCTTTGGATTGATGAGGAATTGAAAAAGTGTATGGTTGAGAGGGATGAAGCAAAAGGTATGGCAATTAAGTCTGGCAGCCCAACTGATTGGCAAAAGTACTGTAAATTAAGAAATCATGTTACTAAACTAAATAAAAACAAAAATAAAATATATTGGCTATTATATTTCACACGGATAATAACCTACACGATACAGAAGGTAAACACCGTGCTGCTCGCTCCTGGGCATCTCATGCACTACACAGAAAGGATATCCTGGTATGTCATACAAAATCGACAACCTTTTGACTCTCTTCCACAATAAACGCTCCATTACACTGTCCAGAGACTGTCGACATCTAGTGGAAGCCATAGGTACTGCAACCTCAGTCCTATCTAACTGGAAATTCAATAAACAGATATTCAAAGTCAGGAAAAGTCAAAAGAAAAATGATTTCCGGACAGAACTGTCTCGGGTTTTCGCCTGCTATATCAGTTCTGTTATACTCACAGATATTATGTTAACTGTTTTAGAAACTTCAGAGTGTTCCTATCCAATAATTATGTGCATATCCTAGTTTCTGGGCCTGAGTGGCAGGCATTTTACTTTGGGCACGTCAGACAGACGAAAATTCCGAAAATGGGACCCTAGCCCTAAGGAGTTAATTACTTTTTCATTGGCAAGATAAGCAAACCTAGGGATGACATGACAGCCATAAACACTGACACTACACATCCAAGTATATCGGACAATATTCTGAAAGACAAGAATTGTACTTTTGAATTCTGTAAAGTCAGTGTGGAAGAGGTGAAAAAAGTATTGTTGTCTATAAACAATGACAAGCCACCGGGGTCTGAATCTGGATGGAAAATTACTGAGGATAATAGCTGACGATATTGCCACATCTTCAATTTAAGCCTACTAGAGAGCGTGTGCCCTCAGGCCTAGAGGGAAGCTAAAGTCATTTCACTACCCAAGAATAGTAAAGCCCCCTTTACTGGCTCAAATAGCCGACCAATCAGCCTGTTACCAACCCTTAGTAAACTTCTAGAAAAAATGGTGTTTGACCAGATACAATGCTATTTCACAGTAAACAAATTGACAACAGAATTTCAGCATGCTTATAGGGAAGGACACTCAACAAGCACTTACACAAATGACTGATGATTGGCTGAGAGAAATTGATGATATAATGATTGTGGGGGCTGTCTTGTTAGACATTGTTTGACATTATCAATCATAGTCTGCTGCTGTAAAAACGTATGTGTTATGGCTTTACACCCCCTGCTATAATGTGGATAAAGAGTTACTTGTCTAACAGAACACAGAGGGTGTTCTTTAATGGAATCATCTCAAATACAATTCAGTTAGAATCAGGAATTCCCCAGGGTAGCTGTTTAGGTCCCTTGCTTTTTTAAATTTTTACTAACGACATGCCACTGACTTTGAGTAAAGCCAGAGTATCTATGTATGCAGATGACTCAACGCTATACACACAGCTACTACAGCAACTGAAATGACTGCAACACTCAACAAAGAGCTGCAGTTCTTTTCAGAGTGGGTGGCAAGGAATAAGTTAGCCCTAAATATTTCTACAACTAAAAGCATTGTATTTGATACAAAACACTCACTAAACCCTAAACCTCAACTAAATCTTGTAATAAATAATGTGGAAATTGAGAAAGTTGAGATGACTAAACTGCTTGGAGTAACCCTAGATTGTAAACTGTCATGGTCAAAACATATTGATGCAGTAGTAGCTAAGATGGGGAGAAGTCTGTCTATAACAAAGCGATGTTCTGCCTTCTTAACAACACTATCAACAAGGCAGGTCCTACAGGCCCTAGTTTTGTCGCACCTTGACTACTGTTCAGTCGTGTGGTCAGGTTCCACAAAAAAATGTCTTAGGAAAATTGCAATTGGCTCAGAAGAGGGCAGCACGGCTGACCCTTGGGTGTACACAGAAAGCTAATAATATGCATGTCAATCTCTCCTGGCTGAAAGTGGAGGAGAGATTGACATCATCACTACTTTTATTTATGAGAGATATTGACATGTTGAATGCACCGAGCTGTCTGGCATAACTACTGGCACACAGCTCGGACACCCATGCATTCCCCACAAGACATGCTCGGACACCCATGCATTCCCCACAAGACATGCCACAAGAGGTCTCTTCACAGTCCCCCAGTCCAGAACAGACTATGGGAGGCACACAGTACTACATAGAGCTATGACTACATGCAGTGCCTGAGACCGCAGTGCCACTCGGAAGGCCTACACTGAAAAAAGGGTTCTTAAATGGTTGTTCCTCAGCTCTATGGTTCCTTGGAGAACTCTTTCCCGATAAAGAACCTTTGAGTTAAGTGGGGGGGTTCTTGACGTGGCATCTAGGGTTCTTCAGAATTCTAAAAGATTCTTGAAATGTTTGGAAGCCTGCAGGTGTGTCACAGCAAATTGGCCAGCATTATTTTTTCAGTGTAACATTTCTAGTGCTGATTCAGGAGTTAAATTAACACTGTAAAGAGTGACATTAACATTAAGTGGTGTAAAAGAACCCCAGTGATGGTATTACTAACCAGAGTTGAACCAAAACCACGGCCATCATTATCACATTTCCCAGCATGCTCTATTGCAGATAGATTATTTTTATTGTTTGTTTCAATATCCATGTTTTGATTGATTAATTAATATTATGCTACTCAAATATAAATAACACATTTTTCTAAACAAATCCAATCTGTTACTTGGACTTACTGCACCAGTTACTGAAATAGTTGTTCCAATTTAGATGATTTAGGTAGTATCATATCTTAGTCATCCCAACCCTGGCAGTCATTCTGAATGCAGGTTGTGGGTGAATAAAAACTCTAAATGTTGGATATCCCCACTTTGGCTGGATTTCAATGGGAATTACACGACTTTGCAAGCAAGCATTATGTGTCTTGCAGGCCTGATGTGGTCTGTAAACCATGAGTTTAGGTTAAAATTAGACCCTCAAAACAAGGCGTTATGAACTATGTTGTGTATTATGTTCAATAATTACATTTTAACAATAACATACTCACATAGGATCTTACTTGGTGAAGGCCACAGTGCTGAAAATGAATGAATGCAACAACCATGTCTCGGTCACTAGCAAACACAGTCAAGGATGGTTCTGGTAACTAAAATTAACTCGAAAGGCATCTTGGGAAATATGCAAATAAGGCTCAACACCTTACTTGCATAAAATAAGGTTGATGGTGTGGTTCTTCAAAGAACCATCCCATTCAACCTAGAATGGTTACCCTATGGCATTGCTCTTAAGAACCTTATTTGGTTCCAACCTGAACCTTTATTTTTAATAGTGTACTATAAAACTGTATTTTCGCATACCGTGTGCGAGGATTCCCTGGGATAACAATGGCAGCTCACCTGACAATGTCCATGGCCTGGTAGATGATTTCTGATTGGTCCACCCCAATGACCATCTTGGCTCCCGCTCTGGCGGCGAACATAGACAGGATGCCGATCCCACAGCTAGCACCACCTGCAGAATAGGAGGTAGAAGTGCACCTTTAATCCACAAAAGGAAACGTTCCCTTTACAGACACTTATGTTGGAGTCATTCAAACTTGTTTTTCAACCACTCCACAATTTCTTGTTAACAAACTATAGTTTTGGCAAGTCGGTTAGGAAATCTACTTGATGCATGACAAGTACTTGGTGCATGACAAGTATTTTTCAAAAAATTGTTTACAGACAGATTATTTCACCTAGAATTCACTGTATCACAAATCCAGTGGGTCAGAAGTTTGCATACACTAAGTTGACTGTGCCTTTAAACAGCTTGGAAAATTCCAGAAAATGATGTCATGGCTTTAGAAGATTCTGATAGGCTAATTGACATCATCAAGGCCTACCTTCAACCTCAGTGCCTCTTTGCTTGACATCATGGGAAAATCTAAAGAAATCAGCCAAGACCTACCAAAAATTGTAGACCACGTAGCCGTCATACCGCTCAGGAAGGAGACATGTTCTGTCTCCTAGAGATGAACGTACTTTGGTGCGAAAAGTGCAAATCAATCCCAGAACAACAGCAAAGGACCTTGTGAAGATGCTGGAGGAAACAGAAACAAAAGTATCTATATCCACAGTAAAACGAGTCCTATATCAACATAATCTGAAAGGCCACTCAGCAAGGAAGACGCCACTGCAAAACCGCCATAAAAAAGCCAGACTACGGTTTGCAACTGCACATGGGGACAAAGATCATACTTTTTGGAGAAATGTCCTCTGGTCTGATGAAATAAAAATAGAACTGTTTGTCCACAATGACCATCGTTATGTTTGGAGGAAAAAGGGGGAGGCTTGCAAGCTGAAGAACACCATCCCAACCGCAAAGCACGAGGGTGGCAGCATCATGTTGTGGGGGTGCTTTGCTGCAGGAGGGACTGGTGCACTTCACAAAATAGATGGCATCATGAGTCAGGAAAATGATGTGGATATATTGAAGCAACATCTCAAGACATCAGTCAGGAAGTTAAAGCTTGGTCGCAAATGGGTCTTCCAAATGGACTATGACCCCAAGCATACTTTCAAAGTTGTGGCGAAATGGCTAAAGGACAACAAAGTCAAGGTATTGGAGTGGCCTTCACAAAGCCCTGACCTCAATCCCATAGAACATTTGTGGGCAGAACTGAAAAAGTGTGTGCGAGCAAGGAGGCCTACAAACCTGACTCAGTTACTCCAGCTCTGTCAGGAGGAATGGGCCAAAATTCACCCAGATTATTGTGGGAAGCTTGTGGAAGGCTACCCAAAACATTTAACCCAAGTTAAACAATTCAAAGGCAATGCTACCAAATACTAATTGAGTGTATGTAAACTTCTGACCCACTGGGAATGTGATGAATGAAATAAAAGCTGAAATAAATCAATCAATCTCTCTACTATTATTCTGACATTTCACATTCTTAAAATAAAGTGGTGATCCTAACTGACCTAAAACAGGGAATTTTTACTAGGATTAAATGTCAGGAATTGTGAAAAACTGAGTTTAAATCTATTTGGCTAAGGTGTATGTAAACTTCCGACTTCAACTGTAACTAGTAAAGGATTGGCTGATTAGCATGTTCAGAAGGGTAAATGTATCTAACAGGGGTGTAGGGTGTAGACCAGGGGTGGCCAAAAATTGTCCCGAGGGCCACACAAATGTTATTCTGAACGATTTGTTAATCAAAAGAAAAAGGGCAAGTATTTGAAAAACGTATACTGTACATCCATTATAATTTCGATATACTTTTTATCTAGCTAAGAGACGTGAGTGGCCCGGAGTGGCCAGTGCAATCAAACTACATTTTTATATATTCTTCCACACAAGGAGGTTGGAATAATACTGTGAAAACTATGATAATGCCCTTTTAGTGTAAGCCTTTTGAAAAGACCGCCTGATATTTCTGTTTTGGTGGGATGGAGTTTTGGCCTACTTGGTGACATCTGAGAAGGGGCTACGAGAAAAGGATTGAGCTACACACAAAACAGCAAACCTGTAATACAATCTATTTTCAACTTCCCTCACAAATATTTCTCCCTCTGATGTACTCCTATACTGTGGTCTGGCTGGTCTAGTGACATGGGTTTAAATCCAGCCTACAGTCCTTTGACACAATCTCTCTATCTTTTCCCACTGTCGTTCAATGAAATTCAGAAAATATATTTTTAAGAGATACTTCTTTCTGGTTCGCTGAATGACCATACTGGGGGCAAGGTGCAGTGGAGGAGCCAGAGTGTTTATCATGATGACAGGGGTTGCAGCAGGTCGACATAACCCTCATCCACCGCCACCCCGATGACAGGGATAACACTACCCAGTCCAAACCCTGCTTTTCTTCTTCCTGCAACCGTCCCGTTTCCTACCCATTCTCTCCCATCCCTAACCCCTTTGATTGAAAAATTGCTCCACCACTCTTCACCATCCTCTTAAACCGTTTCCCCTCCAACCCCCCCCCGGCTATCCTCTACCCCCCTCGGGGCCTACCCGGTGGCAGCACATAAGGGATGGCCTTGGAAATGGACGCTGCCTGCTTCCAATGACAGTGCAGGGTTGGGGGAGGAAGAGGGGCAATAAGGGGGTTGGTGTGCGCCCGTTATCAGCACTCCACAGTCCACGGCTGAGAGGCGCTACAGTGCGTAATGAAGTCGCAGTGTTTTAAATCAAGCGCTGTCACTGCAATAGCAATTGTGAATTTATATTTTAAAACCCGCACTGCCGAGTTATTTTCTCCACTTGTCCTTGAACACTTCCGGGTTGAGGTACATGAAGTCCCTGTAGCTTTCTGTGCGCACTTTATCCTGAAAGGAAGGAACAAAGGACATTCAGGTCATCCTTTACCACGGGCATAGAAAACATCATCATAGAGCATGTCTTCAGAAACAACATAACACACAAACAAATGATCCAATCACACGAGACCAAGGTGTGTGTCACAGCCGGGCGTACCGTTGTATGTCTATGTGATGGAGAGTTCCTGTGAAAACTAGAGGGGAGATGACCACAGGATTCTGGAGTGCCATGTTTGTATGTGGTGTCATCTCGTTGAATCAGAGCTGACTGGGGATTTGACTCCACGGGTACAATGCTTGCTAGGCGTAGAAATCTAAAGAAGAGTAGACTCATTCTAACATAGAAATAGAAAGGACTGGCTCCCTTTCAACCATTCCACGTGGAATCAAGTTGGTCAGGACTGGCTAATTAACCTGCCAATCAAATCCTTACCTTTTTTCAGAGGGAGGCCCTTTACATACCCATGAAACACACATTTATCTAAAACTCACAACTTATCCTCACTCACTTAGGATGATACCTTCGCATGCTTTTGGTGAGGTGACAGAAACCGAACAAAGTGATCAAATCTTTTGCCAAATTAGAATGAAATCCCATAGGAGCGGTTTCCCGGAAACAGAGATTCTCCACTGAGCTTGCTTTTAGTCCAGGACTAGGTTTAATAGTGTCAAGGAAACCACCCTCACCCCATGGTGTTGAAATAAATTAATTGTATCTGTTCCAAAGACTGGTCTGACATGACAGCTGACCTCATATTCATTATACAAGGCTGACATGAGGAGGCGCGAAGGATCCTTGGAGCAAGGATGATTGGAAACCAGAGCTTCTAGTAATAGAGAATTGATTCTTCCAGATTTATCTTCAGTAACTTGACCAGAGATGTAGATTCAACTTTGATGATGGGGCAGGGAAGGAAGTGGGAGGGTTGAATGGTGAGACTAAATTTCTCTATCGCCCTGTCTTACGCACGCACGCACGCTCTCTCACACACACACACACACACAGTGTGTCAATGGTGATCCACTTTATGGCAGCCCGTAAAAGAGTTGACTATCTTCTACCGCAAACCTGTCACGTGGTTCCTCTTTCCTCCGAGGAAGGGTTTTTGATGGAGTTTAGTCTGACGTATATACAGTGCTAAGCACCAATCAGAGAGAGGGAACGGATCATGTCGAAGCACTGCGGTAAGTGAGAGAGGAAGAGAGGGTTGACCACCTTCCTACCCAACCCTCCCCTTCCACACACACACAACTTCTAATGCTTAAGAAGTGTGAAATATAATCACCACATCTCAAATCTCCACAATGTTATAGTAATGCTGATGTTTTGCATGAGAGCTCACTCCTTATTGCTGATTTGTCACTTTGAGAAAAATGTCATGTTGTCAACATCGTAGTTTGCATAAAGACGATCATTTTAATTAAATGCTACATTGAGTATTTCAGATAAACCGCACTGCTAAACCTGCGTCCCTCTCTCTGCAGTGGCTACTGAGTTAAGAAGAAACAGCGGTTTAGAGGGCATGAGTGTATGCATATGTGCAGGCATGCCATTGTGGCAGTGGACCTTAAGCATCTCTTCGTGGATGCTGTAGTGGCCATATGAGCTGAAGTAGGCCTCGTCCTCGTCCTCCCGGAGCTCAGCCACGGCGCCCAAGGCCCACATCTGCAATCAATACTAGACCCTGGGCCAGCAGCCTGAAACAAAAACCATTGTATTTTTACAACAGAGTAGGATGCCCCTAGACCCCCCACCCTCATGGTTTAAGGTTTGGATTGGCTGAACCTAGACCAGTGCTTACGGAAACTTCTATCCGGAACATATTGGAACAGATTTACAGCAGCACAGTCACACACTTACAACACCAACCGCACAACCTTCCGACAGGACATAGCAGTAAATGGAAACAGAGCATCTATACCCCACTATGCAGTATTGGAATTTTCCCTCCCTTCTCCTTTTCCTCCTAGTCAAAGGAAAGGCCTCTCCACTACTGAGTTCACTGGGTCCCTCTGCTGGCTGCAGGTGGGAGGTGCAAGTGTGAGAATGAGAAACACCATAGCCATCAAATGCAGGGATCCAGAGTGTGACCATTTGGTCGCAATATGCAACTCTTTGACTTGACTGACAGTGCCAGCTGCAAATTCTAGGTGGTTACTTCACTCAAACCTTTGTATTTTTGTGGCAGCTAAAATATTGATTTGGTCAAACAGTAAAGTCCATTACCCTGGCCTGATTCCTTAACGAAAGTGTCTGCCCTGCCCCTGTACCAGTTTCACTGGTAGCTGCTGTGATGAGAGACACTCTCAACTCCCTCTCCCACCGAGCGCCCCAAGGAGAGGAAGAGAAAATGTGTTCTGATTGCGCAATTGAGGACACTGGAGTAACATACTATACCTTAAGTCAGAGGTAAATATTTTATTTAAGCAACTATTAAAAGCTTAAATAAAACCATGCGTTTTCAATGGTGAGCGAGTGTCGTGCCTTACCCTTTTCAGTGATGATCACATTTTTGGGTTGCACCTCGACTCACGTTGGTTGAGCACCTTCCACTACTTCCCCTTTCAATTGCTACCACGGCTGTGCATATGCTTCTCATATTTCTTCTGTTAGAAACATTTCAATTTGACCCTATCCATATAGGCCAAGGGTTCATGCAGTATTTGTATTTTTGTAAATAAAATCAGAAACGGTAGTAGTGTTGATGCTAATAACAGTAGTAGTCGCAGTAATTAACAGTAATGTTAATAGTAGTGTGGGCAGCACTAACTTGAGTTTGTGTAGGTCATCCATGGCTCTGGCCAAGGCCTCCTCTGTGCACTGGGCCCTCTCCTCTGCAGCCTGGGCCCTCTGCAGGAGAACATCAGAGGAGTAGCTGGCTTCACACTGGCCCCCAGTAGAGGGGCCAGGCAACATCCCCATCCCCTCACACAGTTCTTCCAGATCTAACAAAAGAGAAAGAGAAAAAGAGAGGGGGGGACTCACTTGAACACATTTCAAACACAGGAAGATAATGACTGACTATTCTACTAACAGTACTGTGTACAACTGCATCTCTGCCCAACATGCAATGCTCCCAACCTCCTTTGTCTGAACCATGCCAGTGACGTCATCCCATGCAAATGCCCAGTCAAAAAAATCTAGATACAAGAAGACCACTGCAGTTTCACTCTGTTTATAGGAACAGCTTGCAGGCTTTGTTGGTTTTAAACAGGTTCAAGTTCTTCTTTAAAACAACATTGGATATTGATGCAAAACCCCACGTCTGGTGAAAACATTCTAAATATACCTGTAACGCAGTTACCCTTTATCTGCACTTGATTAAATTGAGGCCTTTGAGTTGAACAATGAACCTGTGAATGCCAGTACCTATCTGCAGTAAGGGGTCATCCTGTAAAGCTGGCCTCAAGTTCTCATCACTCTCCCAGGGAATTGAACACTCAGATAGCGTAGACAGGCTCTGCCCACTGCAAACACACAGTCAAAATTGTCCATGAACTTGGAAAACCAGGGATGTATTTGGCACGACATAGAAAGGCGATCCGTTTTAACGTTAAGAAGTAACTGATTGAGTAACTGAGGTTCGAGAACCTAAAATTCATGATTAATCAAATCATAGCTATAAAGGATCTATGAAGAATACAATTGCAAATCTATAATTAAGTTTTTGTTTACATGTGTGTTGGAGAAGGCACCTGCACACTGCATGCTTGCAATAATATCAGCAATGGGGCTTTCCACACAAGATAGGCCCAAAGATAATTCCGAAGTTTTGGATCTTCCTGAAATTAAATCCCTGGAAAGGTCCTTTGGGGGAAGGATGTTTGGCAAACATTTGAAATCCTTTGGGGGGGCATCACTTCTTTAATTAAGACACTTAGATAATACAAAGCCAGTGTTGGTGTCATTTGAAACCGTATCGGATGATCTGAGATATGAGTACTGTTTAGATTAAGAATGACAATAAGAATGACAATTTCTATAAAATGTCTAACCTCAATCTTAGCTTCGAGACGACTACACTTCCAAATGACAAGAAGCAAGGATGAGATCTGGGTCACTAATATTTTACCTGGACCATGTTTTGGACAAAGGTCTGAAGTCACTCTGTGTATCAAAACACACATCTTATTTTACCTTTATTTAACTAGGCAAATCGGTTAAGAACAAATTCTTATTTACAATGACTGCTTAGGAACAGTGGGTTAACTGCCTTGTTCAGGGGCAGAACAACAGATATTTTACCTTGTCAGCTCTGGGATTTAATCTAGCAACCTTTCGGTTACTGGCCCATTGCTCTAACCACTAGGCTACCTGCCTCCCCATTAAGGGATGGGCTATGTGCTTACCACTGTCCGTATGTAGTTTATCATCTTGATGTAGCCATAGTCATCTAATTCTACAGTGAAGGATTTTAACAACGTCAGATGTGAGGAGGATGGATAATATCACAACAGAAAACAACTCTTTATAAGAGAACTTTGCAAACGTACTGTGTTTCTTAACCACTTCGACAAGGTCGGCTTGATTCTCTACTAGGCAGTGTTGTAGTGTTTCTGGTACAGAATTTGACATCCTGAGAAAACATGAGGGACAAGACTTATTTTAACCAGCAACACTTTGAGAGACTTAACTATTTCAAACCAGATGAAATGTATCAGGGAGTTGCTTAGAACAGCAATGACACACACTCGTCACAGAATAAGCAAGTAACTTGAAAGTTGTTGTCATTGGCCTCCTCCATCCACTGCTCCTCATTATCACTGTCTGAGAGATCGGGCACATCATCCCCTGCTCCAACGTCGTGATCTGTCACAGTGTCAGCGGGGGATAGGTCATCTTTGGTGTCAGTGTTAAAACATTGCATGAACTGGCTAACTAGATAGATGTAGCTAACGGGCATTGGCACTGTGTGTGCCTAACAAGTTCAGCCACTTTTCAGTGCAGGTTTCGTTTACTTTGAGTTATCTGAATAACGTGGTAATCCCAAAATCTGCATGGCGTATGCTCAATAGAAGCTCAGCTAGCTAGGTTAGTTAGTTACCGGTATATGAAATGCGTTAGCTAATTTAGCTGGCCAAACCTAAATAAGTCAACATTACAAGACTTCAAATGTACACACGAATTAACAATTATTTTAAGTGCAACATATCCAAATTAAAATGATGACCGTTCTCTGTAGCGCACCATTCATTATTTATATTATCATAGTTTTTCAAGCACTATTTACGTATCTCACGTGTACCTGTGTATTCAGCCAAACTGGCTCCGGCTGTGTACACGCTGCTTCTGGGTCTAGTTCCAACGTGTACTTACAGACAATGACCACTACAGGTCACCAACTCTAAATCTTTAAGGCATTTTAAGAGGTACAGACAGATTATTATATATATATTTTTTTGCAACAATCATATTTCTTTTTGCATTTAACCTTTATTTAACTAGGCAAGTCAGTTAAGAACAAATTCTTATTTACAATGACAGCCTACCAGGGAACGGTGTGTTTTTACCTTGTCAGCTCTGGGATTCGATCCAACAACCTTTCGATTACTGGCCCAACGCTCTAACCGCTACCTGCCACCCCTGATGTGTACTATAACAATAGTACACATCAATACAGGGACATTCCTGTGAATACAATTAAATAATAGAACACCAGGCTTAACTCCCCCAAAAAAGTATAATTCAGGGCGTTGTTTTGGGTCGCCGGCTGGGATCCAGTCTATTGTCCTAGTTGGTGGACCAAACAGAGGATCCGCTTCGGGAAAGTCGTATTCCTGGCCCGCTACCAAAACCTGCAGGCTCACCTTCACAGCAGCAAACGTGAGTAAAACATTTAAGCGTGTTAACCTTCGCAAGGCTGCCGGCCCAGATGGCATCCCTGGCCATGTCCTCAGAGCATGCGCAGACCAGCTGGCTGGTGTGTTTACGGACATATTTAATCAAACCTTATCCCAGTCTGCTGTTCCCACATGCTTCAAGAGGGCCACCATTGTTCCTGTTCCCAAGAAAGCTAAGGTAACTGAGCTAAATGACTATCGCCCCGTAGCACTCACTTCCGTCATCATGAAGTGGTTTGAGAGACTAGTCAAGGATCATATCACCTCCATCTTACCAGACACCCTAGACCCACTCCAATTTGCTTACCGCCGCAATAGGTCCACAGACGACGCAATCGCAATCACACTGCCCTAACCCATCTGGACAAGAGGAATACCTATGTAAGAATGCTGTTCATCGACTACAGCTCAGCATTTAACACCATAGTACCCTCCAAACTCATCATTAAGCTCGAGACCATAGGTCTCGACCCAGCCCTGTGCCCAGCCCTGACGGGACGGCCCCAGGTGGTGAGGGTAGGAAACAACATCTCCACCCCGCTGATCCTCAACACTGGGGCCCCACAAGGGTGCGTTCTCAGCCCTCTCCTGTATTCCCTGTTCACCCATGACTGCGTGGCCAAGCACGCCTCCAACTCAATCATCAAGTTTGCTGATGACACTACAGTGGTAGGCTTGATTACCAACAACGACGAGACGGCCTACAGGGAGGAGGCCAGGGCCCTCGGAGTGTGCTGTCAGGAAAATAACCTCTCACTCAACATCAACAAAACTAAGGAGATGATTGTGGACTTCAGGAAACAGCAGAGGGAGCACCCCCCTTATCCACATCGACGGAACAGTAGTGGAGAAGGTGGAAAGTTTTAAGTTCCTCGGCGTACACATCACGGACAAACTGAAATGGTCCACCCACACAGACAGTGTGGTGAAGAAGGTGCAACAGCGCCTTTTAAACCTCAGGAGGCTGAAGAAATTCGACTAGGCCCCTAAGACCCTCACAAACTTTTACAGATGCACAATTGAGAGTATCCTGTCGGGCTGTATCACCGCCTGGTACAGCAACTGCACTGCCCGCAATCACAGGGCTCTCCAGAGGGTGGTGCGGTCTGCCCAACGCATCAACGGGGGCACACTGCCTGCCCTCCAGGAAACATACAGCACCCAATGTCACAGGAATGCCAAAAAGGTCATCAAGGACATCAACCACCCGAGCCACGGCCTGTTCACCCTGCTAACATCCAGAAGGCAAGGTCAGTACAGGTGCATCAAAGCTCGGACCAAGAGAATGAAAAACAGCTCCTATCTCAAGGCCATCGGACTGTTAAATAGCCATCACTAGCAAGCTACCACCCGGTTACTCAACCCTGCACTTTAGAGGCTGCTGCCCTATATTCATAGACATGGAATCACTGTTTACTTTAATAAATGTTTACATACTGCTTTACTCATTTCATATTTATATACCATATTCTATTCTACTGTATTTTAGCCAATGCCACTCCGACATTGCTCGTCCTAATATATACAGTGGGGAAAAAAGTATTTAGTCAGCCACCAATTGTGCAAGTTCTCTCACTTATAAAGATGAGAGAGGCCTGTAATTTTCATCATAGGTACACTTCAACTATGACAGACAAAATTAGGAAAAAAAATCCAGAAAATCACATTGTAGGATTTTTAATGAATTTATTTGCAAATTATGGTGGAAAATAAGTATTTGGTCACATACAAACAAGCAAGATTTCTGGCTCTCACAGACCTGTAACTTCTTCTTTAAGAGGCTCCTCTGTCCTCCACTCGTTACCTGTATTAATGGCACCTGTTTGAACTTGTTATCAGTATAAAAGACACCTGTCCACAACCTCAAACAGTCACACTCCGAACTCCACTATGGCCAAGACCAAAGAGCTGTCAAAGGACACCAGAAACAAAATTGTAGACCTGCACCAGGTTGGGAAGACTGAATCTGCAATAGGTAAGCAGCTTGGTTTGAAGAAATCAACTGTGGGAGCAATTATTAGGAAATGGAAGACATACAAGACCACTGATAATCTTCCTCGATCTGGGGCTCCACGCAAGATCTCACCCGTGGGGTCAAAATGATCACAAGAACGGTGAGCAAAAATCCCAGAACCACACGGGGACCTAGTGAATGACCTGCAGAGAGCTGGGACCAAAGTAACAAAGCCTACCATCAGTAACACACTACGCCGCCAGGGACTCAAATCCTGCAGTGCCAGACGTGTCCCCCTGCTTAAGCCAGTACATGTTCAGGCCCGTCTGAAGTTTGCTAGAGAGCATTTGGATGATCCAGATGAGGATTGGGAGAATGTCATATGGTCAGATGAAACCAAAATATAACTTTTTGGTAAAAACTCAACTCGTCGTGTTTGGAGGACAAAGAATGCTGAGTTGCATCCAAAGAACACCATACCTACTGTGAAGCATGGGGGTGGAAACATCATGCTTTGGGGCTGTTTTTCTGCAAAGGGACCAGGACGACTGATCTGTGTAAAGGAAAGAATGAATGGGGCCATGTATCGTGAGATTTTGAGTGAAAACCTCCTTCCATCAGCAAGGGCATTGAAGATGAAACGTGGCTGGGTCTTTCAGCATGACAATGATCCCAAACACACCGCCCGGGCAACGAAGGAGTGGCTTCGTAAGAAGCATTTCAAGGTCCTGGAGTGGCCTAGCCAGTCTCCAGATCTCAACCCCATAGAAAATCTTTGGAGGGAGTTGAAAGTCCGTGTTGCCCAGCGACAGCCCCAAAACATCACTGCTCTAGAGGAGATCTGCATGGAGGAATGGGCCAAAATACCAGCAACAGTGTGTGAAAACCTTGTGAAGACTTACAGAAAACGTTTGACCTCTGTCATTGCCAACAAAGGGTATATAACAAAGTATTGAGATAAACTTTGTTATTGACCAAATACTTATTTTCCACCATAATTTGCAAATAAATAAATAAAAAATCCTACAATGTGATTTTCTGGATTTCTTTTTCTCATTTCGTCTGTCATAGTTGAAGTGTACCTATGATGAAAATTACAGGCCTCTCTCATCTTTTTAAGTTGGAGAATTTGCACAATTGGTGGCTGACTAAATACTTTTTTGCCCCACTGTATATTTCTTAACTCCATTCTTTTACTTTAGATTGTGTGTATTGTTGTGAATTGTTAGATATTACTGCACTGTTGGAAGCTAGGAACACAAGCATTTTGCTACACCCACAATATAATCTGCTAAATATGTGTATGTAACCAATAAGATTTGATTTGACTCTGGTCCCCTCCCCAGTTATGGGGAGTGATGAGCTCTACAGACTCTCACAACTTAATCGCTGGTTGAAAACTGTTTTCTGCCCCTCCCAAAAAATAGAATTTGTAGATAATTGGCCCTCTTTCTGGGACTCACCCACAAACAGGACCAAGCCTGGCCTGCTGAGGGGTTCTCTCATCCTATCTATGAACATAGACAGGGCTCTAACTCCTCTAGCTCCACAATGAGATAGGGTGCAGGTCGGGCAGCAGGCCGTTAGCCAGCCTGAAAGCTTTCTGGAGTCTGCCACTAGCACAGTCAGTGTAGTCAGCTCAGCTATCCCCATTGTGACCGTGTCTGTGCCTTTTTCTAGGTTGAACAAAACATGGCGGTGTTCGCCTTAGCAATCTCACTGGAATAAAGACCTACTCCATTCCTGTCATTATTGAGATTGTGATATCTCACATCTCAAAATAGGGTTACTTAATGTTCGATCCCTCACTTCCAAGGCAGTTATAGTCAATGAACTAATCACTGATCATAATCTTGATGTGATTGACCTGACTGAAATATGGCTCAAGCCTGATGAATTTACTTTCTTAAATGAGGCCTCTCCTCCTGGTTACACTAGTCACCATATCCCCCGCTCAACCAGCAAAGGCAGAGGTGTTGCTAACATTTATGACAGCAAATTGCAATTTACAACAACAAGAATTACTGCGCTTTCTTCTTTTGAGCTTTGGGCCATATACAGCGGGGCCATATACAGCGTTCCTCACTGAGTTCCCTGAATTCCTATCGGACCTTGTAGTCATGGTAGATAATATTCAAATTTTTGGTGACTTTACTATTCACATGGAAAAGTCCACAGACCCACTCCAAAAGGCTTTTGGAGCCATCATCGACTCAGTAGGTTTTGTCCAACATGCCTCTGGACTTACTCATTGCCACAGTCATACCCTGGATCTAGTTTTGTCCCGTGGAATAATTATTGTGGATCTAAATGTTTTAATCCTGGAATATCGGACCACCATTTTATTACGTTTGCAATAATCTGCTCAGACGCCAACCAAGGATCATCAAAAGCCGTGCTATAAATTCTCGGACAACCCAAAGATTCCTAGATGCCCTTCCAGACTCCCTCCACCTACCCAAGGACGTCGGAGTACAAAAATCGGTTAACCACCTAACTGAGGATCTTAATTTAACCTTGCGTAATATCCTAAATGCAGTCGCACCCCTAAAAACAAAAAACATTTGTCACAAGAAATGTCCTCCCTGGTATACAGAAAATACTCGAGCCCTGAAGCAAGCTTCCAGGAAATTGGAACAGAAAGGGTGCTCCACCAAACTGGAAGTCTTCCAACTAGCTTGGAAAGACAGTACCGTGCAATGTCAAAGAGCCCTCAATGCTGCTCGATCAGCCTATTTTTACAACCTAATTGAGGAGAATAAGAACAATCCAAAATGTATTTTTGATACTTCGAAAAGCTAACTAAAAAACAGCATTCAACAAGAGAGGATAGCTTTCACTTCTGCAATGATAAATTCATGAACTTCGTCAATGAAAAGATCATGATCATTAGAAAGCAAATTACGGACTCCACTTTGAATCTGCGTATTTCTCCAAAGCTCAGTTGTCCTGAGTCTGCACAGAACTGCCAGGATCTAGGATCATAGGACACACTTAAGTTTTTTAATCCTGTATCTCTTGACACATTCATGAAAATAGTAATGGTCTCTAAACCCTCAAGCTGAATACTGGACCCTATTCCAACTAAACTACTGAAAGAGCTACTTCCTGTGCTTGGCCCTCCTATGTTGAACATAATAAATGGCTCCCTATCCACCGGATGTGTACCAAACTCACTAAAAGTGGCAGTAATAAAGCCTGTTTTGAAACCTTGACCCAGAAAATGTAAAAACAGCACGAGACGAAAATAAATAAACAAATGAACACAAGGCTTTTACCGTCGACTAGGAATGCCTTGGAGATCGCGATCGACCGGTTGGTGACTGCTGCTCTAGAAAGTTGAGTGAAGTTCAATCTCATGCTTCTCTCTATGGGCTGATATTTCTGCACTGACTGCTGCACAGCAGTCTCGGGCTACTGCACACGCAATTTAGAGGGAACATTGCTTGGAACTCTGAGCTCCCCCCAAAGTTTTCCTATGGAGAGGTATGCTGGTCTATTTCGTCAAACGTCTCACAAAGTGTATATTTTGATTTGTTCAAGTCGACACCATTTTAAAATCGAATAACATAAGGTTGGGCAGCGTACTCTGCTGTCATCGATTGCTAGACCAGAAATAGTCAGAAGTTGCCTTGACTCGAGGTGTGGATGTTTACTTTCTACGCAAGTTGTTGTTTCATCCTAAGAACAGATTGTAGTGGTAAAATAAAAAGGTAGAAGTGTTTGTGCCATTTATCGGAAATGGAATTCTAAGCATCACTCCAGTCAGAAGAGGCTCAGCGAAGTTTCATTTCAATTAATTTGCTATGGCCTCGCTCAAGTGTTCCATCTCAGCCAACGTTCTTTGGCAGTTTTTCAGCTTTGAGTGAATTTTGACTCATTCTATTGTCCAGCCTACTCCTGTCCAGGCCTGCTAGCCTGGCGCTGGCTGTGTTCTCTCTGTGGTCTTAAGCATTAGCATGTAGCATGCATCCCTGGGTGTATGTGTGCCATTCAGAGAGTGAATGGGCAAGACAAAATATTTAAATGCCTTTGAACGGGGTATGGTAGTATGTGCCAGGCACACCGGGCTGTGTCAAGAACCGCAACGCTGTTGGGGTTCACACTCAACAGTTTCCCGTGTAGATCAAGAATGGTCCATCACCCAAAGGACATCCAGCCAACTTGACAACTGTGGGAAGCATTGGAGTCAACATGGGCAATACCATATGTGAATGAACTATAAGGATTGTCAAGGGAGAGGGTTAACTGTTAATTTTTGATTGCCAAAGCAAGTGGAATAAACAATGTTAACATATGTTGGACTGTAGGCTACAAATGCAACCTTTTTGGGGGACATTACATGCACTGTTCGATTAATACATGGCTACTACTAGTACCTCCCTTCTTTCTCTTGATAAGTAATAAGTGAATGTAATTGCTACATTTTACCTGTGATATCAAATATTTGATAAGTTACAGAACGAAGACAAAATGAGATTTCATGATATTACTTTGTCTTTACACATCTTTTCACTATTGGCCAAATGCAGTCACCATCCACTTCAGCTAGCATTTCCTGTTTGTAGGCCTGTTTAAAAATTTAAGGTAAAGCACTTTGGATGAAGTGTAAAAAATTGGACACAGGCTGTATTATGATGCATGTGCTGGTATTGTATGTACAATAAGGTATACAATATTCTTAAATCTTTAAGTTACCATTATTAATCCTGCGTCAAGTCTCATATGGCTGAATTGTACTGTAGTGTATTTACAGAATAACCCATGTTGTACCATTTTTTTATCCACTCGATGGCAGTAATGTGCTACCACTTTCAAGAGGTCTATTGTGAGAGTTTATCTATTCACCCTTCAAGTACTGAGCAAATGTCAAAATTTATGAAATTCCATGAATGTTGCTTTATGGATACTAGATATGACTGGTTGTGATCCATGACATGCAAATTTCAAGTGTCATACAAAGTGGGTAATGTTGAACCCCCAACTCACTCCATTAAATATCTTAAACATATATATTTGACCTTTATTTTACTAGGCAAGTCAGTTAAGAACAAATTCATATTATCAATGACGGCCTAGGAACAGTGGGTTAACTGTCTGTTCAGGGGCAGAACGACAGATTTGTACCTTATCAGCTTGGGGAATTGAACTTGCAACCTTTCGGTTACTAGTCCAACGCTCTAACTACTAGGCTACCCTGCAGTCTGTACCTTGTGAATATTCCCTTTTGATTGCACAAATATTCCCATTTGTTGTCTCTGCTATAAAATAAAGAAGAGAGGGGAGGGGTCAGATAAGAGGCAAAAGCCTGAGGCTACAGCCCACTACCAAATGACCAGCCAGGCTACACACCTGCAGTACACTCTCCTCCCCCACTTACTTACACACAGGGTAGCATTGCTGATCTAGGATCACTGATTAGATCCCTCTGTAGTCTATTATAGGACAATTCACATGTAATAAGTAATTGTGGAAATGACACAATTCTCTTAATATTTAATTGTTTATTGATGACATTTTAATGTTGTGGAATATCATTCTGAAATACTCCTCGTACCTGTTTCTTGGGCCACAGTGCACAAAATGATTCAACTTGTTTTTTTTCCATGCACTCGTCTTTGCAGACCTAAAACTCAGCAGTATTGACAACCAAATAAATGTGTGCTTTTGTGGATATAAACAAAGATTTTTGGCATTCTTATCAACATTTCAGAGTATAATTTTAGTCCCTTTGAGTCCTGAATGTAGAACCTTGAAATGACTGATGAGAAGTGTACTGCAAACACACTGCAAGAGGCAGTCAGACTTTTTGTATCACAATTTTTACTTTGCTTGAAAAAGATCATCAGAAAACAGTGTTATTGAAATATTCCAGCCAACAATTGATCTATACACTGAACAAAAACATAAACGCAACATGTAAATTGTTCGTCCCATGAGCTGAAATTAAAGATCCCAGAAATGTTCCATACGCTTATAAACTCTATAGATAAGAAAGAAATCTAAAAAACAGTTTTTGCTTTGTCATTATGGGGTAGTGTAGATTGAATCAATTTTAAAATAAAAGTCAAGGGTCTCAAATGGACTCCAAGAATAACTCCTGCTCGCTACTGCCACCCTGAGGACTTTAAAAGCTACTAACTTATTTGAATAGGCCTTTTTTCTTAAGAATGACCAAAATCTTTGTTTATATCTGAAGCACACATTTCTTTGGTTATCAATAACAATGACTTAAGTGTGTGTATATACACAAGGGCATGGACAAAATACATTTTTGGAATCATTTTCTGCACTGTGGCCCAAGAAACAGGCGCGAGGAGTCTGAATCAGAATGACATTCCCTATAATAAAATGTCATCAATTCAATATTAAGACACATTGTGTCATCTCCACGATAACTTATTACATGTGACTTTTCCCTATAATGGGAAGTTGATCACGAGTCCGGTCCTCGGTGCTGAAACAGCAGCTGCATCTGCTGACTACATAGAGGAACCTGATCAGTGAACATAGATCAGCAACGCTACCTTGAGATTATGAACAGATCTTACCATTACAGACTAAACATGTGAATTCAGGCGAAAGCTATGATCCCTTAATGGTTAAATCCACTTAAAATCAGTGTAGATGAAGGGGCGGAGACAGGTTAAGCCTTGAGACATTTTTGTTTCATCTTTATTTTAACAGAGAAGACATTGAGACCTAGGTCTCTTTTTACAAATGTGCCCATTATAATAATACAACAAATACACACTACAATACAAAAACATAGTCATGGGAATCACAAAAAAAAATAAGTCCCCAATCAATACTTGAAATTGTCTGAACAGCACCAGAACATCTAGAGGAAATGTATTTGGAATTTTGTTCCAGCAATCTGGAAAAATTAAAAGCAGATTTACCTAGCTCGATGGAGACCCTAAGCCTGGGAAACTCCAGGCCTCACGGGCCTGATTGGTATCACACTTTTGCCCCAACTAACACACCTGACTAATAATCAACTAATCATGACCTCAGTTTAGAATGTAATTAGTTTCATCAGCTGTGTTTTCTTGGGATTGAGAAAAAGTGCCGAGGCCAGGAGTCTCCCATCCCTGCCATAGAAACCTCGAGTAACCAATCCTGTGAACGGGTTAAGCAACTCCAGGTGTCTATATTTTAACAGAACAATGAGATAAGAGGGACATTAATGCACTAGAACTATACAGCTGATTCAAATAATCAACTAAAATCATAAAGCTTTGATTTGAGAGCCTTTGAACTGAGTATGCTAGTAGGTGCACTGCTGGGTCTGTACATGTGAATAGTCATGAATCTGAGCTTCCACTAAATTGTGTAACATCTAGAACTAGGCCTACCACGGAAAATATATAAAACATTGTGGAACACACTAAGAAAGGCACCACATTCCTAGTAGGCCTTGTATGTTGTGAGACATCATTGATTACATTTCCCCGTTTGGTCACAAGAATCAAATCAGGCGTAATCATTTGCCTAGGAAGGATTCGTAACTTTCTGTGGACTCTGCAATGAGCCACACTGTGTGAGAAAATAGTACTGTATTCTTAAGATTAGCATAGTAGGCGTGGCTACCAGGACACATATCATTACCGTTCTCGTAGCAGCAGGATATTACGCTGACACACGATGGCGGATTTAAAAAAAATAAGAGTTGTTTTAACGAGTTATCCATGTTACAATGTTTCGAAATGCAGGCTTTTATTTTAAGGTTCCCTCATTATCATATAAAGTGACGTCAGCTGTGCTGCGGTCAGAAGACTACTAGCGCAAAGTCCTCCAACACATTGCAGGACAATGTACCGTCAAACATGTAGCTAGCAGGCGCATAATTAGCTTCGGAAATTGCCAGTGTAGCAGGGATGAGTTTCCGAATAGCATAGTTTTTTTTATTTGTTTCCCCCCCAGTAACTCAAACCTGTTCGTATGACGTATTCATCTCAGTGCCTTCACGGTTCGTTTATCTAAATCGCTATTTACAAGGCTTGTCCTAAAACAGCCAGTTTTGATTCTGTCCGGTGGTAACAAATCGAGATGGACTACTTGTTACAGGTGAAAATAGGCGCCCTCGTGGGTTTGTTGCTCCTGACGCTATTTTTCGGATTTATCCCTGCTCGGATGAAGTGGTTCAGAGAAACCAGTGGGACAGGTACGTTTCAGTAGGTAACCTACACATGATATACCACACTTGGGATGTTGTGCCTAGGTCCTCTGCTTGCCGTTTCCCACAACAAGCCAGATGGCTTGTTGCGTCCTTTCCTTTATCAATCAAACCTAAACTATTAGGTTTCGACTGTTTCCCGTCAACAAGATATCTAATATCTATAAGAACAATACTTACGATTTGTGTTAAGTGTACCACGCTACCAAATAAGCGTTTAAAACGCGTTTTTATCCAGGGTGTCCAATTTTCCGCCTGCTTGGGCTGCCATGCAGTCCATTCTCGGTCACGTGAGTGAACTACCACGTAATCTCCGACTGTTACAGGCGGGAATTGAAAAAGGTGTTTTAAACGCTTATTCGATAGCGAAGGAAACATTCAACCTGCCGCATTTTATGTATTGTTCCTAGATATATTGGATGTGACTCTGTTGATGGAAACGTTATTTTGGTGAAACCCAATCGTTTTGGTTTGGTTGATGGGCAGGTAGCCTTGTTGGATCGAATCCCCGAGCTGACAAGGTAAAAATCTGTTCTGCCACTGAACAAAACCGTTAACCCACTGTTCCCCAGTAGGCCGTCATTGTAAATAAGAATTTGTTCTTAACGGACTTGCCTAGTTAAATACATTTTTTTGTTTTAAATAATGGATGCTAGGCTACGGCGCTTCATAACCAGTCATCTGTGAACAATGAATGGCAAGTTGCGTGTCGAAGCAAATTACATGCAAGTGTTTGCCAAATCCAATAACATGTTTGCTGTGGGCTTGTGTTTATCTTTTTCTTCCATTGGTGTGTATATAACCGCCAAATGACAATTTATCAAATCAAATGTTATTTGTCACATGCACTGATTACAACAGGTGTAGGCCCTACGGTGAAATGCTTACTTATAAGCCCTTAACCAACAATGCAGTTTTAAGAAAAAATAAGTGTTCAAGTATTTACTAAATAAACTGAACCAAACAATTTAAAAATAAAAAAACTTAATTGAAGAGCAACTCTGAAACAACAGTAACTAGGCGATATACAGGGGGTACCGGTACAATTAACATGCCAATCAAATGTTATTCATTCATTTTTTAGTAATCTACAAAAGAGCTTTAAGGATAAAAAAAAAAAAAAAATGGATTAGTTTGATTGGCTAATCGTAGTACAAACCATTGATTTTAGCACATAGGTCTACCTTTAAAAGAGATGCCTCTAAAATAGCTGTGTATAGCTTACCGTGAGTTGGAACATAAATAATAATTTTCTAATCGTGAACAGAACTGTTTTTTTCGTTCTGTTCCGGTTTCCACCATCAAAATAAAGTTATGAACTGGTTTGAATTCTTTTTGATCCATATTTTTTTTGTATATTTTTTTTTTTACATTTAGCTCAAAACAAATACTTTTATTTGTCACATGCAGATGTTATTGCGGGTGTAGCGAAATGCTTGTTTCTAGTGCCAACGGTGCAATAATATATAACACACACACACAACCTAAAGGTAAAAGAATGGAATTAAGGAATATATAAATACTAGGATGAGCAATGTTAGGAGTGGCATAGACTGAAATACAGTAGAATAGAATGCAGTATATACATATGAGATGAGTAAAGCAAAATATGTAAACATTATAAAAGTGACTAGTGTTCCAGTGATTTCAAGTCTATGTATATGGGGCAGCAGCCTCTAAGGTGCAGGGTTATGTAACCGGGTGGAAGCTGCCTTGTAATGACTATTTAAGTCTGATGGCCTTGAGACTGAAAAACAGCTTCTGTCTCTTGGTCCCAGCTTTGATGCACCTGTACTGACCTCGCCTTCTGGATGATAGCAGGGTGAACAGACAGTGGCTCGGGTGGTTGTTGTCTTTGATCTTTTTGGCCTTCCTGTGACATTGGGTGCTGTAGGTCTCCTGGGTGGCAGGTAGTTTGCCCCCGGTGATGCATTAGGCAGATCGCACCACCCTCTGGAGAGCCCTGCGGTTGCGGGCGGTGCAGTTGCCGTACCAGGCAGTGATACAGCCCGACAGGATGCTCTCAACTTAGTTTTGCGCGAATGCTGCCATCTATCCACGGTTTCTGGTAGGGGTAGGAGGGTGGGGAGTGCCTTGTAGGCATCCTGGAAGTTGGCGTAGCAGTGGTTGAGTGTTTTAGCAGTGTGAGTAATACAGTCAATGTGTTGATAAAACATTGGTAGTGTTTTCCTCAACATTTTGTTAAAATCCCCAGCTACAATAAATGTGGCCACAGGATATGTGGTTTGCATAAAGTCCACAGTAGTTCCTTGAGGGCAGTCATGGTGTCGGCTTGAAGGGGAATATACACTGCTGTGACTAACCAAAGATAATTACCTTGGGAGGTAATGCGGTCGTCATTTGAATGAGGTATTCTAGGTCGGGTGAACAAAAGGACTTGAGTTTCTGTATGTCATCAGTCACACCATGAGGGGTTAATCATGAAACATACACCCCCGCCTTTCATCCCAGTGTTCTTAATTCCTGTCTGCGCGTTATACTGAGAACCCAGCTGGCTGTATGGACAGTATATCCCGAGATAGCCATGAGTTAGTTACAATCCCTGATGTCTCTCTGAAAGGAGATTCTCGCCCTGAGCTCGTCTACTTTATTATCCAGAGACTGAACATTAGCATGTAATGTACTCGGAAGTGGTGAACAGTGTTCACGCCTCCTGAGTCGGACTAGAAGTCCCCTCCTAATCCGCCGGCAGTGTTTTGGATCAGCCTCTGGAATCAGTTCAATTTCCTTGGGGGGTACGATCAAAGGATCCAAATCAGGAAAGTTACCGCCGCTCTAATATCCAAAAGTTATTTCCGGCTGTATGTAATAACAAAAACAATTCCTGGGCAAATGTAATAAATAACACACACAAAAAAATATATACTGTAAAGTTTCTTAGGGCAGCTCTGCTTCCAGCTCCTATCTGTCGGTGCCATCTTTCCAGGTTTTATCTGTGGGCATTTGAGGTATTCTAGGTTTTTGTGTTATTACATACAGCCGGAAAGACTGCATTACTGTGCAGTCTCCCTGGCCTGTGGACAATATCATAGTCAAACTGATCCAGTTTCTCTAACCATCTAGCCGACTGTCCCTCAGGTTGTTTGAAGTTACTCAGCCACCTCAGTGAGCTGTGAACAGTTTAAATTTCAGTTCTTCAAATTACATAAATACTAATTTCAAACATTCATGAAAATACAAGTGTTTCACACCATTCAAAAGCTTAGAATCTTGCTAATCTAACAGCGTTACGGCGAAAGCAGAACATTTGATTGTCTGAGGACAGCGCCCCACTCAAATATTCAATTAGCATAATAATATTACCAGCAGAGGTGTCACAACTCAAATAGCATAAAATAAATCGCTTACCTTTTGAAGATCTTCATCTGATGGCATACCCAAGCGTCCCGGTTACACAATAAACGGTCCTTTTTGTTCAATAAAGTCCCTCTTTATATCCATAAAGCTCTGTTTGGTTGGTGTGTTTTTGTTCAGTAATCCACCTGCCCAAAGGCATTCATCCATGCAGACAAACAATATCCCAAAAGTACCGGTAAAGTTTGTCGAAACAAGACGGAATAGTCTGTTGAATAGAAGTGAAAAAGAGCTAAGACCGCGCTCACTGTTACGCTCTCAATCCATAACAGGACACTTGACGACACTTCAGGAAAAACATCTCTTACTCCATGGTTATTCAAGATAAAAGCTGAACCTTTTTTTAAAGACTGTTGACATCTAGTAGAAGCCATAGGAACTGCAATCTGGGAACTAAAATACAATGGATTGAATAGGATGCCAATTGAAAACAGTGTGACATGACAGATTCAGATTTTCCGGATTGATTTTGCTTGGGTTTTCGCCTGCCATATCAGTTCTGTTAAATTCACAGACATTATTTTAACAGTTTTAGAAACTTCAGTTTTTTCTATCCAAAGCTACTAATTATATGCATATCCTAGCTGGGCCTGAGTAACAGGCAGTTTACTTTGGGAACGTTTTTCATCCGAACTTCAAAATACTGCCCCCTAGCCCAAACAGGTTAATCAAATGGCTACCTGACTATTTTCATTGACCCCCTTTTTAATTTTTTTTGCTCTGACTATGTTGCACAGCATTGACGTACGCTCGCTGGACTCTTAGCCACACACCCACACATACTTCACACACACAAAACCCACATGCATGCATATTGACACCACATTCTCTCACACTCCCTCACGTACGATGCTGCTACTGTTTATTAAAACAGGTGTGACCTTACTGTGAATTAAACAAATAATAATTGAGCCCTTAACCCACAATGCAGAGTTATAAAAATAGTAACACAATAATGAGGCTATATACAAGGGATACCGGTACCGAGTCTATTTATTTAGGAAACAACATTACTTATTATTAATTTAAAAAAATACTGCATTGTTGGTTAAGGGCTCATATGTAAGCAAATGGACACCTGTTTTATTTCTCGCATGTGACAAACATTTATTTGAAATACCATTGTAACCAGTTCCCAAACTTTAAAATAACAGTTCTGTTCCGGAACAGTATAGATCACTTTCAGTACTGGTTCTGTTCCTCAAATGTTCTTTTACCGTTTTTGGTTCTGTTCCCTGAACCGGTTCCAACCCTTGTAGGTAACAATGGTGTTCTCTCCAAAAATGATCTTATTTTGCTTGAAAAGTGTGTGTGTGTGTCTGACTATCTCTGAATGCTGATTGGCTGATGGTATATCAGACCGTATACCATGAGTATGACGACCATTTATTTTTCCTGCTCTAATTACATTGGTAACCAGTTTGTAATAGCAATAAGGCACCTCTGGGGCTTTGGATATATGGCCAATATACCACGGCTAAGGGCTACGCGTTGCGTAGTGTCTAAGAACAGGCCTTAGCTCTGGTATGTTGGCAATATACCACACCCCCTCGGGACTTATTGCTTAATTATACCATTTGCATAATTGATTTAGGCCTATATTAGCAAATTTACTTAAATGATTTCTCATCCTAAGAAATCAATGAGTCTCCTCCAAGGAAACAGACTAGAGCAGTGGTATTCAAACTTTTTCAGCGGGGAACCCATTTTTTTCTGCCAGAATTTCTGGAGACCCCATTTATAAAAAAAATTTTTACGAGGATTTCTCCTGACCTTACCCCACCCAATATAATGACACCACCCTAAAATCGGTAAATTTAGATTTTTACATCAACAAATAACCTTAAATCAAAAGAAACCAATAAATACATTTACAAAATTTATTTTCTAAAACATTTGTATATTGTCCCATCTGTACTCCGAAAAATACAGTTGCTGGTGACCCCACTGCAGTTCTCCGGGGCCACTATCCGACTTTGAATACCACTGGACTAGAGTCACCTGACTGGGATAAAGCCCCTTAAGATGGCACATTCCAGTGAACACTCAACCCACAGACCTTCAGTGGAAGCGAAACAAAAGCCCCCGTTTGGTGGGTGTGGCTTGACGCAATGAGTGGCGCATTCCCCAACCCATAACACAACCCCTCCCCGTTTTTCAACCGTGTTGCATTCAGTTCACTTGAATGTTTGATACGTTGCAGAACCGTTTGTACTGAATGACACGTTTCCCCAAAACATTCTTGAACAAACTTTGCAGTCCGTTTGGTAGGTGTGGCTTGAAGAAATTAGAGATGTATTTAGAGATGTATCTACTTTGGGAGTAGCAGCGCGCTAGCAGGCCGCTCCCAACAATGTAAGGCGCCAAATTCCCATATAAGAGCTAAAAAAGGGCAGTGGCCATGTGGGCCATGCTGACAGCATTCACCAACCCCTCCCCATTTTTAAACTGGTTGTTCAGTAAACAAAAGACTGAACGCAGCCCTGCTTAGGGTCAGAGGTAAATGTATTAGTGCAAACTGTAACCTTTTGAAATGGAAACTAGTAATAATACATTTAATTTGTAGACTGAAATAAAACCAACATTGTGAGCAACCATTTAAAAAATAAATAAAATGTTTTAATTAACTAAAAACAAATGTTTCTTATTGGGCAAGTTCAGCTAGGTTTCAGCCTATTTGCCTCAGTTTGGTTACTTAGTGAATACACCCCTGCTTTTAACTTTCTGTTTAGGCCCAGCAGTCTCTGTATGTCCGGCTGCCAATATATATTACACACTATGACTCAGGGCATTACTAAAACAATGAAGGCCCATAACATTTACTGTGATAAGACTGTTTAATGTGGGCCTAAATTGTATGGGCCATTCCTATCCCTTCAGCCACAT
The DNA here is from genome assembly GCA_030435695.1 of Brachymystax lenok tsinlingensis. Lineage (NCBI taxonomy): Eukaryota > Metazoa > Chordata > Actinopteri > Salmoniformes > Salmonidae > Brachymystax > Brachymystax lenok. Next base: position 5,674,114 of record CM059800.1, read on the forward strand.
ATTAAGACAGTTTTTGTTTTGCAATGGCTGCTTTGCTGATGAGTTGTTTTCACTTCTGTGTTTGTGCAATGGTGCTCAATACTTCCTTCGGGTCTCTGCAAGATGGTTATCTCTTGCTTCTCTTTTTTTCTTTAAGCAGAGGGTGACATTAGGAGCTATCATGGCTGTTTCGTTTCAGTGCTCCCAGAGTGTTTGATTGCACTTCTTGATCACTTCCAGTTTTGTTTTTGAAGATCAGTTAGTGTTCTCTCCATGAGGTGCCTCTTTTCTGACCGGTTAACACCTGATTTAGACCATAAGTCCGATGACATGATCAGTCATCAGATAATCACACATTTCATATCACAGCTTATGTCACATTAACTGAAATAAAGCCATAGTTTCCTTGATTCACAACTTAAGTTAAACAGACAACTTCAGTCAGGTAGCCATTAACCCATTAACCAATCCTTTGAACGGGTTCGCCAACTCGTGTCTACCTCCATCTTATCTACCTTTGCTGCTGAAGTAGGGCCTTGTAAACAAAAAGGGAGTAATGTAGAGATCTACAGGTCTTTAGTTAAGTGCAGCCAACCATTTGATACAGGATGCAGTGATGAGTATCAACTGTAACCTGTAATAAAAAACAAAGGGCACTATGGTAGATGGCATCCAAAGGTTTAAGAGTAGTAGCAGCTGCTCTTTGATAGAATGTCACCATAATCAAGAACAGATAAAAGGGTTAGGGTTTAAAAGGTTGACTGAATAATCTGCTTCCTACTGTAGAAAAAGCCAACTTTAAGTCTTAGCTTCTTAACCAGCTTATCTGGGGGTTTTTAAATGTCAAATCCATATCAATCCAAAGTATTTATATGCAGGAACCCATTCGATTGGAGAACCATTTGAGTGAACATGTAGTTCATCTGAAAAATCGAGTTTGAGTACTTATTGACTCAAGACATTTCAGCTTTTAAATCATGAATTTGTGAAAATTAGGGTCAGGTATTTTTTATTATTCTAACCCCACCATGTGACCTGAAAAGGAAGAGCTCTGGATTCATTTACAGTTCACCTGATCAGGGCCCCAAGTTGTTCCTGGTCAGGTCACATGGTCAGGGAAAACCCCAGGGTCTGTCTATGTTGAGTATTAAACAGTAGTGTTTTGTATCCTGTAGAAACCCATCGGGTGGTCTTGAGTTTCATCAGCTGTTTTGCCGGAGGCGTCTTCCTGGCTGCCTGTCTATTGGACATCATCCCAGACTACCTGTCAGACATCAATGCTGAGCTGGCTGCACGGAGGGTGGACGTAAGTGTATTCTGTCAGCAACATCACAAAGAATCATTACCTGGCCACACTCCCATCCCCTTTGGTTTTGCCATGGATAGTCATACAGCTTTTGTCATTTTACAATGTGTTAAGAGAGAGTTATACTATACTACCATATAGTATGATATATACTACCGTTCAAAAGTTTGGGGTCACTTAGAAATTTGAGGTCACTTAGAAGGCCAGCATACCGGAGTCGCCTCTTCACTGATGAGACTTGTGTTTTGCGTGTACTATTTAATGAAGCTCTCAGTTGAGGACTTGTGAGGTGTCTGTTTCTCAAAAATAGACTCTAATGTACTTGTCCTCTTGCTCAGTTGTGCACCGGTGCCTCCCACTCCTATTTCTATTCTGGTTAGAACTAGTTTGCGCTGTTCTGTGAAGGGAGTAGTACACAGCGTTGTACGAGATCTTCAGTTTCTTGGCAATTTCACGCATGGAATAGCTTTCATTTCTCAGAACAAGAATAGACTGACGAGTTTCAGAAGAAAGGTCTTTGTTTCTGGCCATTTTGAGCCTGTAATCGAATGCACAAATGCTGATGCGCCAGATACTCAACTAGTCTAAAGAAGGCCAGTTTTATTGCTTCTTTAATTCAGCGCAACAGTTTTCAGCTGTGCTAAGATAATTGCAAAAGGCTTTTCTAATGATCAATTAGCCTTTTAAAATAAACTTTGATTAGCTAACACAATGTGGCATTGGAACACAGGAGTGATGGTTGCTGATAATGGGCCTCTGTACGCCTATGTAGATATTCCATAAAAAGAATCTGCCATTTACAGCTACAATAGTCATTTACAACATTAACAATGTCCACTGTATTTCTGATCAATTTGTTGTTATTTTATTGGACAGAAGGTGCTTTTCTTTAAAAAACAAGGACATTTCTAAGTGACCCAAAACTTTTGAACGGTAGTATGTATATATCCCTTATCCTTGGCGTTTATTTAAAACATATCTCCTACTTTTGGTTGTTTTCACCTCTGTATCTCAAACAGACCGACTTCCCCCTCCCAGAGTTCATCATGGCTGCAGGCTTCTTCACTGTGCTCATTGTGGAGAGGATTGTTCTGAACTGCAGACAAGATGCCATGCAAGGGTCAGACCAGGAGAGAGCACCTCTGAATCGGGCCAAAGGGCACAGCCATGGGCACGGGCAGGGGAAAGCCGTGTCCACCGACCTGGAGGGTAGTGCCCACCACGTCCACATGGACCTCCAGGCCCACTCCTCCTTTCGCTCGTTCATGCTCTTTTTCTCGCTCTCCCTCCATTCTGTGTTCGAGGGCCTGGCCATCGGGCTACAGACCACAGACTCAAAGGTAGGTGCTGGAGAGCGAGCTGTACTTAAATTGCGCAATAAGTCCATTAGTTTTAGCTTGCCCGGGGAACGTATTAGACCATTCCATTGGTCCTAAAAGTGAAATCTCTGCCCACCTGTGGCACTGGGTAAGCTAAAACAAATGCACCCATACATTGCAAATGCATGCCACTACTTTTCAAGTGTATTTTCAAATGAATTCCAATAATATTCAACTACTTTTTTCTTCAAATGAAAATACAATTTGTATTTATACTGAACAGAAATATAAACGCAACATGCAACAATTTCAAAGATTGACTGATTTCCTGTAAATCAGTCAAGGCCCTAATCTATGGATTTCACGTGAGATATATATATATATCTCTCTGTTAGTCACAAGGTAGGAGCATGGATCAGAAAACCAGTCAGTATCTGCTGTGACCACCATTTGCCTTATGCAGTGTGACATCTCCTTCGCATAGAGTTGATCAGGCTGTTGATTGTGGAATGTTGTCCCGCTTCAATGGCTGTGAAAAGTTTCTGGATATTGGTGGGATATGGAATATGCTGTCGTACATGTTGATCTAGAGGATCCAAAACGTGCTCAATGGATGACATGTCTGGTGAGTATGCAGGCCATGTAAGAACTGGGACATTTTCAGCTTCCAGGAATTGTGTACAGATCCTTGCAACATGGGGCCGTGAATTATCATGCTGAAACATGACGTGATTGCGGCGTATGAATGGCACGACAATGGGCCTCACGATCTCGTCATGGTATGTATCTCTGTGCATTCAAATTGCCATCGATAAAATGCAATTGTGTTCGTTGTCCGTAGCTTATGCCTGTCCATACTATAACCCGACGCCACCCTGGGCCAGTCTGTTCACAACGTTGACATCAGCAAACCGCTCGCCCACACAACACCATACAAGTGGTCTGCGGTTGTGAGGCCGGTTGGATGTACTGACAAAATCTGCTCTGGTGGACATTCCTGCAGTCAGCATGCCAATTGCACGCTCCCTCAACCTTAGACATCTGTGGCGTGTTGTGACCAAACTGCACATTTTAGAGTGGCCTTTTATTGTCCCCAGCACAAGGTGCACTTGTGTAATGATCATGCTGTTTAATCAGCTTAGTTCCTCTGTGGAGTTGGGAGAACCTTCTAGAAGGACAACCATCTCTGCAGCACTCCACCAATCAGGCCTTTATGGTAGTGGCCAGACGGAAGCCACTCTTCAGTAAAAGGCGCATGACAGCCCGCTTGGAGTTTGCCAAAAGACAACTAAAGACTCTCAGACCATAAGAAACAAGATTCTCTGGTCTGATGAAACCAAGATTGAACTCTTGGGCCTGAATGCCAAGCATCACGTCTGGAGGAAACCTGGCACCATCCCTACGGTGAAGCATGGTGGTGGCAGCATCATGCTGTGGGGACATTTTTCAGCGGCAGGGACTGGGAGACTAGTCAGGATTGAGGTAAAGCTGAACGGAGCAGAGTTTATTGAGGAAAACCTGTTCCAGAGAGCGCTTTGGACCTCAGACTGGGGCAAAGGTTCACCTTCCAACAGAACAGTGACCCTAAGCACACTGCCAAGACAACGCAGGAGTGGCTTCGGGACAACAAGTCTCTGAATGTCCTTTAGTGGTCCAGCCAGAGCCCCGGACTTGAACCCGATCAAACATCTCTGGAGAGACCTGAAAATATCTGTACAGCATCACTCCCCATCCACCCTGACAGAGCCTGAGAGGCTCTGCAGAGAAGAATAGGAGAAACTCTCCAAATAAAGGTGTGCCAATCATGTAGCATCATACCCAAGAAGACTCGCTGCTTTAACCGCTGCCAAAGGTGCTTCAACAAAGTACTGAGTAAAGGGTCTGAATACTTATGTAAATATTAGCAACATTTTCAAATTCTGTTTTTGCGTTGTCATTATGGGGTATTGTGTGTGTGTAGATTGAGAGGGGGAAAAAAAGAAATCAATTTTAGAATAAGGCTGTAATTTAACTGTGTAAAGGGGTATGAATACTTTCCCGAAAGCAGTGTATTTGCAAGAAACGGAAGATCACATTATGCAGTTTGCTGCTGTATGACTGGCTTCACATTTGTCTCCAGTGATTTATAAGATAAAATATATCAAACGAGTTACTTATTTACCTAGATTTCATCAATGGCTCTTATCAAGTTGTAAATTACAGTATGGTGAGAATGGTGTTATTTCTATCTGGGGGGGGGGAATAAATAAAGTACATGTTTCTAACTCGTGCTTTTCATGTGATGTGCTCTTCCACTTTATCTTCACATATAGTTCTCCTTTTCACTGTATTGTCCTTTTGTTGGTATTCAGGGAAGTCTCTTTCCATCACAAAAGCATAGTGGAAGTTATTGCTGTGCTTAGAAGGAAGCCCTAGGACAACTCTTTCCAATCAGCCGTAGTGTCAGGAGGTTTAGAGTAGAGGGAAGTGAGACACATCCATGATTTCCATGCACTTTCTCTCACATCCTTAGTATAACATCACTCACACAGCATGCACCATGTCAGTGGAATCTAATGACACGATCCTGAGATATTTTATTAAACTGCGTTTATTTTCGGAGAACTTAGTGTGTAAATATTTGTATGAACATAAGATTAAACAACAGACAAGCTGAACAAGTTCCACATGTGGCTAACAGGAATGGAATAATGTGTCCCTGAACAAAGGGGGGGGTCAAAATCAAAAGTCAACAGTCATTATCTGGTGTGGCCACCAGCTGCATTAAGTACTGCAGTGCATCTCCTCATGGACTGCACCAGATTTGCCAGTTCTTGCTGTGAGATGTTACCCCACTCTTCCACCAAGGCAAATTCCAGAACATTTCTGGGGGGAATGGCCCTCACCCTCCGATCCAACAGGTCCCAGACGTGCTCAAGGGGATTGAGATGTGGGCTCTTCGCTGGCCATGGCAGAACACTGACATTCCTGTCTTGCAGGAAATCACGTACAGAACGAGCAGTACGGCTGGTGGCATTGTCATGCTGGAGGGTCATGTCAGGATGAGCCTGCAGGAAGGGTACCACATAAGGGAGGAGGATGTCTTCCCTGTAACGCACAGCGTTGAGATTGCCTGCAATGACAACAAGCTCAGTCCGATGATGCTGTGACACACCGCCCCAGACCACAACGGACCCTCCACCTCCAAATCGATCCCGCTCCAGAGTACATGCCTCTGTGTAACGCTCATTCCTTCGACGATAAACGCGATTCCGACCGTCACCCCTGGTGAGACACAACTGCGACTCGTCAGTGAAGAGCACTTTTTGCCAGTCCTGTCTGGTCCAGCGACGGTGGGTTTGTGCCCATAGGCGATGTTGTTGCTGGTGATGTCTGGTGAGGACCTGCCTTTACAACAGGCCTACAAGCCCTCAGTCCAGCCTCTCAGCCTATTGCGGACAGTCTGAGCACTGATGGAGGGATTGTGCGTTTCTGGTGTAACTCGGCAGTTGTTGCCATCCTGTACCTGTCCCACAGGTGTGATTTTCGGCTGTACCGATCCTGTGCTGGTGTTACACGTGGTCTGCCACTGCGAGGACAATCAGCTGTCCGCCTTATCTCCCTGTAGCGCCGTCTTAGGTGTCTCACCGTACGGACATTGCAATTTATTGCCCTGGCCACATCTGCAGTCCTCATGCCTCCTTGCAGCATGCCTAAGGCACGTTCACGCAGATGAGCAGGGACCCTGGGCATCTTTCTTTTGGTGTTTTTCAGAGTCAGTAAAAGGCCTCTTTAGTGTCCTAAGTTTTCATAACTGTGACCTTAATTGCCTACTGTCTGTAAGCTGTTAGTGTCTTAACGACCGTGCCACAGGTGCATGTTTTTTAATTGTTTATGGTTCATTGAACAAGCATGGGGAAACAGTGTTTTAAACCCTTTACAATGAAGATCTGAAGTTATTTGGATTTTTATGAATTAGCTTTGAAAGACCGGGTCCTGGAAAAAGGGACGTTTCTTTTTTTGCTGAGTTTATAAGTCAATACACTATAAAGACATGCAAGTTGCTGATACTGAGTCACATGTGGTAGAAAGAAGAGAAGGAAAGACAGGAAAGTAACTTTTAACTGGTAAAGGGAAATTACATTCAAATCAAAAGTTGTCACGTTTTCAGATCTCAAACAGTCTGTCATGACGAGTCAACATCCTGTGTAGATCCAGCTTTAGCCTCAACCTCAAATAAATGGAAAAGAGCACAGAATCTGGAAGTTTGTTTTGGATTGTAGACTATAGCAAGGTCATATTCCTTAGACACCGTAGCAAAAATATTTTGCAACGTTGCAGAAACTAAACATAGTGAAAGCAAAAACAAGTGTTTCTTATTGGACAAATTCAGGTATGTTCCTTGTTTTTGGCCCGTTTGTTTTGTAGTGAATACGACCCTGAATCTACAAAACAGATGGCCTGGGATGTGAACTTAATTTGATATTAGACTACTTTTGAAGTCTGAACGTCTGACTATTTCTTTACTTTGAAATACATCCTTTTTTAAACTACTTTCTCTGGTTGATCAAATACTGTCTTGAAGTGATTATTTAGGCTAACCTGTTTGTCATTTATAATTCTTTGAAAAGTCTGTCATTTATACAGCTTGTGTTGATCTTATACAGCTTTCTTCATCTTACTGCAATGAAGAAAAATAAAGTAGGAGAGGAATTTAATCTTGTTTTCTCTCCATCCTGTCCAGGTATTAGAGATCTGCATCGCAATTGTGGTCCACAAGAGCATCATTGTGTTCAGCCTATCGGTGAAGCTGGTGCAGAGTGCAGTCCCGCCCATGTGGGTTGCGGCCTACGTGGGTGTCTTCGCCATGATGTCTCCGCTGGGCATTGCAGTGGGCATCGGGGTTATCGAGGCCCAGCTGGCGGCAGGCGTTCTGATTCAGGCCATCCTGGAGGGGCTGGCGGCAGGGACCTTTATTTACATCACCTTCATGGAGATTCTGCCTCACGAGCTGAACTCTCCGGAGAACCAGCTGCTCAAGGTGTTCTTCATTCTGCTGGGTTTCAGCGTCATGGCGGGCCTCACCTTCCTGGGTTGAGAGAATGTCACCCACTGGAGCAACTGACCTAGCAGGAATATGGGTGTGAGTCATGGGACTTGTTGTGTACTAGGGTTGCCAAGAGGGGAGGTGTCTCAGGGAGACGGCCAACATAAAAACGGTCCCGTTTTACTGCAGGGTTGGTGCAGGGGAGATTAATGTGCCCATGTCTGGCTGTGCCCATGTGCCACTTTTATTTGAGGGTCACAGCTGTTCTTTTTTTTTTAATCCTGCTTTTAGCATAGATTTTAATTTTACAGCCATAGATTTTAAGACATTCTTTCATTTAAGAACTTTTAATGATTTCAAATAGATTATATTTAGTCAGGTACTTCTTAATTTGATTGTTTTAGCACTGGGAAAATAAGTACACAATGTGGCAGTATTGGTTATTTATTCTGTGGCATACATACCAGTGGTTCTTATAATATTCTTTAACAATTGCTGTTTCTTATCTTTTGCACATAACTGAGGATCACTGAAAAAAGAGCTGTTCAACCTGACATGATTGCCTGGTCTCTTTGGCAAATGACAGGTGTGGCAAGGAGTGGAATGTTAGCTTAAAGATGGGTACCCAGACTAACATCTCTTAATAGTCAAAGTAATCCGTCGCATCAATATCTCATTATGTATACAGATTAAAATGTCAATTGCGTCATGTTTACACTTTTGGATGTGAGCACTATTTTGCAGCCTCCACAGCTAAGTTGAAGTATTAAATGCTTTATCGCTGTTGTGGAACAAATAGTTTTCACCTTGAGCTATACTATGCCTTACAAAAGAATAAAGCTGTTTTATTGTCACACAGCGGATAGGTGCAATGGAAATGGAGCAAATTAGGATAAAGTGCCTTGCTCAAGGGCACATCGACAGATGTTTCACCTTGTTGGCTAATATGCAAAGACCAAACATTTTTTTTTTTTTTTAAGACATTGCATGGAACCTCACAATATTGTCTGTGAAATCAACAGATGTGTGTATAAAAAATGATGTCTACAATTTATTTTACTTGAGTGATTTGTATGGAGAGAGACTTCTTGTCCTTCAGTGTTAACACCATCTTACCTCATCACTTTCTGTGTGGAGGCATCCTTCCTTTCGCAATCGACATGATGCAATCAAGAGAGTGAATTGTCAGTGCCACATCACGAGTTTGATACAGAGCAATAGTCTGGTTACTTCTTAGAGACCATAATATTTAAAGAACTTCTTAACCTCTGTTAAAATAGATAAACATCAGCACGTGTTTCCCCTGACTCTGTTCTTCATTGCGTTGATAGTTTCCATACCTCAGCCATGAGTCATGTTTCTGTTGTGTTAACAAGGCTTCAAGTTTATAACAACACTATCACAAGTGACCCTCGGCGTCCTCTTACTCCTCCAATCTCCTCTGACACTGTTGCATTAAAATGAGTAAATAAGTTGACTGTGATTTTGTTTTAAAGTGTGTCTATTGTGAATGCTTTTGGAACGTGCACTCTCATCATGATTATTAAGAGAAGCATGGGATTTTATTTTTAGTAGGTGGGTAGGCTGGAGGAATTGAGATTATGTGATCTTCAGCCTGTGATATGTCTCCTGAAATAACTGTGGATGGTCTAAGGCTGCGTTTACACAGGCAGCCCAATTCTAGGCAAAAGATCTGAATTGTTCTGTAAACGCAGCCTAAGTGTCCCCAAGCCTATGTACTAGATGTAGGTAGGTATAGTGTAGCACAGGAGGCTGGTGACACCTTAATTGGGGAGAACGGGCTTGTGGTAATGGCTGGAGTGAAATTAGTGGAATGATATCCCACGTGGTTTTTCAGGTGTTTGCCATTCCATTTGCTCCATTCCAGCCATTATTATGAGCCGTTCTCCCCTCAGCAGCCTCCTGTGCAGTGTAGGTTGAAGCAGTTTGTGGGATGAACAATTAAGGAATTGCAAAAAAAAGTAACATTTTGATAATGGTAATAAAATAACTGAGGGATGTCTGAGTAATAAACAGTGCGAATAACAGCGTGATAAAATTGTAATCTTGGGTAATGAGGTTTAGCCAAGTTTGTTTACAGATCGCATGCATATACAATTTTAAATGTGTAATTAGACTACACAACCCACAAACAGGTTGTAAGTTAAGTACTATAAATATACACTGCTCAAAAAAATAAAGGGAACACTAAAATAACACATCCTAGATCTGAATGAATGAAAATCTTATTCAATACTTTTTTCTTTACATAGTTGAATGTGCTGACAAAATTACACAAAAATTATCAATGGAAATCAAATGTATCAACCCATGGAGGTCTGGATTTGGAGTCACACTCAAAATTAAAGTGGAAAACCACACTACAGGCTGATCCAACTTTGATGTAATGTCCTTAAAACAAGTCAAAATGAGTCTCAGTAGTGTGTGTGGCCTCCACGTGCCTGTATGACCTCCCTACAACGCCTGGGCATGCTCCTGATGAGGTGGCGGATGGTCTCCTGAGGGATCTCCTCCCAGACCTGGACTAAAGCATCCGCCAACTCCTGGACAGTCTGTGGTGCAACGTGGCGTTGGTGGATGGAGCGAGACATGATGTCCCAGATGTGCTCAATTGGATTCAGGTCTGGGGAACGGGCGGGCCAGTCCATAGCATCAATGCCTTTCTCTTGCAGGAACTGCTGACACACCCCAGCCACAAGAGGTCTAGCATTGTCTTGCATTAGGAGGAACCCAGGGCCAACCGCACCAGCATATGGTCTCACAAGGGGTCTGAGGATCTCATCTCGGTACCTAATGGCAGTCAGGCTACCTCTGGCGAGCACATGGAGGGCTGTGCGGCCCCCCAAAGAAATGCCACCCCACACCATGACTGACCCACCGCCAAACCGGTCATGCTGGAGGATGTTGCAGGCAGCAGAACGTTCTCCACGGCGTCTCCAGACTCTGTCACGTCTGTCACATGTGCTCAGTGTGAACCTGCTTTCATCTGTGAAGAGCACAGGGCGCCAATGGCGAATTTGCCAATCTTGGTGTTCTCTGGCAAATGCCAAACGTCCTGCACGGTGTTGGGCTGTAAGCACAACCCCCACCTGTGGACGTCGGGCCCTCATACCACCCTCATGGAGTCTGTTTCTGACCGTTTGAGCAGACACATGCACATTTGTGGCCTGCTGGAGGTCATTTTGCAGGGCTCTGGCAGTGCTCCTCCTGCTCCTCCTTGCACAAAGGCAGAGGTAGCGGTCCTGCTGCTGGGTTGTTGCCCTCCTACGGCCTCCTCCACGTCTCCTGATGTACTGGCCTGTCTCCTGGTAGCGCCTCCATGCTCTGGACACTACGCTGACAGACACAGCAAACCTTCTTGCCACAGCTCGCATTGATGAGCCATCCTGGATGAGCTGCACTACCTGAGCCACTTGTGTGGGTTGTAGACTCCGTCTCATGCTACCACTAGAGTGAAAGCACCGCCAGCATTCAAAAGTGACCAAAACATCAGCCAGGAAGCGGTCTGTGGTCACCACCTGCAGAACCACTCCTTTATTGGGGGTGTCTTGCTAATTGCCTATAATTTACACCTGTTGTCTATTCCATTTGCACAACAGCATGTGAAATTTGTCAATCAGTGTTGCTTCCTAAGTGGACAGTTTGATTTCACAGAAGTGTGATTGACTTGGAGTTACATTGTGTTGTTTAAGTGTTCCCTTTATTTTTTTGAGCAGTGTATTTTTAACCTTTATTTAACTAGGCAAGTCAGTTAAGAACAAATTCTTATTTACAATGACAGCCTAGGAACAGTGGATTAACTGCCTTGTTCAGGGGAAGAACGACAGATTTTTACCTTGTCAGCTCGGGATAACGATCTAGCAACCTTTCGGTTACTGTCCCAACGCTCTAACCACTAGACTACCTGCCGCCCCAAATGACAGGTAGCCTAGTGTAACTGTAGTTACATTAGACCTGCCTGTCTGTGCCTGTAACTACAATGTTTACTGATTGGATTTATTCTGTATAGTGTAATTTCTAGTGGAGCATTAGCCATAATTTCAATGAGTTGATTAAAAGTCTATGGCTTATTATTGGGCCATTTGTGCCACTAGGTGGGAGTATTGGTTACAGATATCATATCCACACTGCATCACCAGCTGTTGGCTGTTGACTTGTACTGCTGAAGCAGAGAGCCTGGGCGTCACCATGCCAAGCCTACTCATCCGCAAACATGCCATGACCATAACATTGTCATTTGCTTTCTTCGTAACTGTCTTTGAACTTTTGGTGCCAACATGGCATCCGTGACAGTTCCCTGCTCCTTAAAACAAAGTTAAGTTTCCAAATTCTGTATGGCTCTGTTTTTCTTCTGATGAATGTAATTCTTATTTCATGTCTGAACTTGACCTCAACCCTTTCCCCCCCCTGTACATCTCACATGTTATTGACAGGCCATCATCAATGTTTTTGGAAGATGTTTATGGGCTGTTTTTAACTGAAAGCATTGTATTCACTAAACCTCAACTCAATCTTGTAATGATTGATGTGGAAATTGAGGTGACTAAACTGCTTGGAGTAACCCTATATTGTAAACCTGTCATTGTCAAAACATGTTGATACAACAGTAGCTAAGATGGGAAGAAGTCTGTCCATAATAAAGCGCTGTTCTGCCTTAATTAACAGCACTATCAACAAGACCTACGGACCCTAATTTTGTTGCATCTGGACTACTGTTCAGTCGTGTGGTAAGGTGCCACAAAGAGGGACTTAGGAAAATTACAATTGGCTCAGAACAGGGCAGCATGGCTGGCCCTTAAATGTACATGGAGAGCTAACATTAATGAAATGCATGTCAATCTCTCATGGCTCAAAATGGAAGAGAGATTGACTTCATCACTACTTGTTTTTGTAAGAAGTGTTGACATGCTGAATGCACCGAGCTGTCTGTTTAAACTACTAGCACACAGCTCGGACACCCATGCATACCCCACAAGACATGCCACCAGAGGTCTCTTCACAATCCCCAAGTCAAGAACAGACTATGGGAGGCACACAATACTACATGGAACTCTATTCCACATCAGGTAACTGATGCAAGCAGTAGAATCAGATTTAAAAAAAAACATAACATTACACCTTAATGGGGATCCCTAATAAATACAAATCTGTGTCTGGGAAACCGACCCATAGTGGGAACAAACAATATACAGTACCAGTCAAAAGTTTGGACACCTACTCATTCCAAGGTTTTTCTTTATTTTTACTATTTTCGAAACTTTGAAAGTTTTTTCAAGTGCAGTCGCAAAAACCATCAAGTGCTTTGATGAAACTGGCTCTAATGAGGACCGCCACAGGAAAGGAAGACCCAGAGTTACCTCTGCTGCAGCCTTCTTGGTCAAATTGCTGCAAAGAAACCAATACTAAAGGACACCAATAAGAAGAATAGACTTGCTTGGGCCAAGAAACACAAGCAATGGACATTAGACCGGTGGAAATCTGTCCTTTGGTCTGATGAGTCAAAATATTAGATTTATGGTTCCAACCACCGTGTCTTTGTGAGACGAGGAGTAGGTGAACGGATGATCTCCACGTGTGTGGTTCCCACCGTGAAACATGGAGGTGGTGTAGGGGTGCTTTGCTGGTGACACTGTCTGATTTATTTAGAATTCAAGGCACACTTAACCAGCATGGCTACCACAGCATTCTGCAGCGATATGCCATCCCATCTGGTTTGCGCTTAGTGGGACTATCATTTGTTTTTCAAAAGGACAATGACCCAAAACACACCTCCAGGCTGTGTATGGGCTATTTGACCAAGAAGGAGAGTGATGGAGTGCTGCATCAGATGACCTGGCCTCCACAATCACACAACCTCAACCCAATTGAGATGGTTTGGGATGAGTTGGACTGCAGAGTGAAGGAAAAGCAGCCAATAAGTTCTCAGCATATGTGGGAACTCCTTCAAGACGGTTGGAAAAGCATTCCAGGTGAAGCTGGTTGAGAGAATGTGTTTGCAAAGAGTGTGCAAAGATGTCATCAAGGCAAAGGGTGGCTACCTTGAAAAATCTCAAATATAACATATTTTTGATTTGTTTAACACTTATTAACACGTCTTCACTATTATTCTACAATGTAGAAAATAGTAAAAAGAAAAAGAAAACCCTTAAATGAGTAGGTGTGTCCAAACTTTTGACTGGTACTGTAGGTCTTAGCCTGTACAGCTCCTGAGAGTATATACAAGGCCCTGTGATGAAATGTGTTGGCATTTGTATTATTTCTCTGAATTTAGATACAACAATGATGAGGGCTAAAACATTCCAGTCTCTTTCAAACACGAGTACCTTGAACATCCTTTCAATTTAACCCCTGGCCTGAACCTGCTCTTTTCTTTTCTCTGTTACAAAGTGGTGATTCTTTATATGGTTTCTTAATGCATGGTCGGACATATTGTCTTCTTGACATTCCTGGTCCCCTTCATAGTGCTTTTCTCTATACTATACCAGAGGTGAAAACATGCCCAGCCATAGCTGTTCCCGATATCATAGACAGGCACATTGTTGGCCCTACATTTTGTTTGAGGGCCAAAAACAGTGACGATTCATGAGGAGCCACTAATGATGAGAGATTACACAGAGACAATGGTGATGAGTACACCGGATCTGCCAGGCCTGGAAGAGGTTTCCGAGGGGCCCGGACCACAGTGTTGTCTCAGCTCAGCAGAGCAGCATGGAATCTGGTGTGGGATGGACGCTAAACTAACGCCATTCACCCACAGCTCATTAACCCTTCACCTCTTGTTCAGCTGTGGCTCTCTCCACAGAAGAGAGGAGGGCAATGAGAAATCTCTCACACACAAACCCACATACATGCTGTAGTTAAAAAACCATGGCTATCTTCCTTCGTGCATCATTAACTTTGATTTGAGTTTGTACTGTATGTTCTGGATGCTGATTATATGTGCAGCCTTGGTGGTTGTAGTGCAAGATTAAATCCCAAACCTGCCTGGTTACTAAATGGATCTCGGAGAGAGGACTATTTGCATTACTCACAGGCAGGGCTGGGCGGTATACCGTATTTTACGATATGCACGGACCGGTTTGGGGTTTTACTTTACCTTCTATAACGGTATTTGATTTGGTTTGTTTGGTTTGTTAATTGTGAAATGCCGTGTGTAACGTCCATTTTTATAGTTTATTTCGCTACTTGAGTAATCTCTCGCTCTGCTCTCTCTCTCAATGCCGCTTTCCACACACAGACCTAGCCCCGCCCCCTGTCATTCATTCAAGTCTGTCTGCATGGTCAATGCAGCATATGCAACAATGTTGATGAAAACTATGCTGTTTTCACTTTGCTTCTTAATATAAATCCACCAGCGTGCTATAATTAATAAACTATTAGTTTGTGTTTCTTACATCTGCAAACAGCTAGTTTGTATTTTCTTAGCAAGTTAGGCCTAAATCTTGTTAGCCACTAATCGCTAATGCTAATCGCTAGCTAGCTGATAAATTAGTCAGAGCAAGTTTAATTAGCTATACAACCTCATAATACCAGTGATGGGGTAGACCTCAATCAGCATGTTGTTTGAGCAACAGTATCTTCTAAATCAAAGAGGAATGTGTGAAGAAAGAATATGTTAGCTACATGAAGTAGTTAAGAGAAAACATTCAATGTAGGCAAAGATTATAGGGTCCCCTAGGAAACACTGATCAAGACTTTGGTTCTTACCCTGTCACAATAACTCCCTGGCATTTTCATTCGTCATGTCAAACACTGAATTCAAAGTGCCCACAATTATATTCTAACTATAAAATTAGATTAATAATTATATTTCCATGATTCCAACAGTTCACCCAAGTGTTTTTCTCTAAATTGCAAGTCAAATCACAATTGCAACATTTGGTAAATCCAGAAATGTATAAAAATACTGAAAATTATTTTGGGGTGAATTGAACAGTATAAAACAATCAGAATGGGGAAAGACCTATTGAAATCACTTAGAATGGGGGCCATCACAGTGCTTGAGGCGCCACTACAGACCCAGGCTGTGTCATAACCGGCCGTGACCGGGAGTCCCATCAGGCGGCGCACAATTAGACCAGCCTCGTCCGGGTTAGGGGAGGGTTTGGCCTGGGGGGACTCCTTGTGGCGGGCCAGGAGCCTGCAGGCCGACTTCGGTCGTCAGTTAAACTGTGTTTCCTCCCACACATTGGTGCGGCTGGCTTCCGGGTTAAGCAGGAGCGGTTTGACGGGTCATGTTTCGAAGGGCGCATGACTTGACCTTCACCTCTCCCAAGCCCATTGCGGCGGTGCATCGATGATATCACAAAATTGGGGAGAAAAAGGTTTTGTCAAAACAAAAAAAATAAAGAAGAAATCACTCAATGTGTGTTGCCACCCTAGGGTCACACAATACTCATAAAGCAAATTCAGAACTATTTTTATTATTCAAAAACAGAAAAATACCGCCAAATAACGTCATACCATCCAATTTTCTTAAAATACTGTGATATGATATTATGTCTGTAATCGCACAGCCCTGCTCACAAGTTACTGCCATCAGCTGTGACTTGGACAGTATGGTTGGAGTAGTTTGAAGTTACGCTATTATGGATACCTAATCCATAATCTGTTTCAAAAACAAAAACAGCAGACTGGGATAAGAATTAATTGAATATGTCCGTAAACACACCAGCCAGCTGGTCTGCGCATGCTCTGAGGTCGCAGCCTTGCAAGGGTTAACACGTTTAAACGTTTTTCTCACGTTTGCTGCAGTGAAGGAGAGTCCGCAGGTTTTGGTAGCGGGCTGTGTCGGTGGCACTGCATTGTCCTCAAAGCAAGCAAAGAAGTTGTTTAGTTTGTCTGGGAGCAAGACATGTGGTCCGCGACAGGGCTGGTTTTCTTTTTGTAGTCCGTGATTGACTGTAGACCCTGCCACATACCTCTCGTGTCTGAGCCGTTGAATTGCAACTCTACTTTGTCTCTATACTGACGCTTACTTTGATTGCCTTGCGGAGGGAATAGCTACACTGTTTGTATTCAGTCATGTTTCCGGTCGCCTTGCCTTGATTAAAAGCAGTGGTTCGCGCTTTCAGTTTTGCACGAATGCTGCCATCAATCCACGGTTTCTGGTTTGGGAAGGTTTTAATAGTTGCTGTGGGTACAACATCGCCGATCCACTTGCTAATAAACTTGCTCACCAAATCAGCGTATTCATCAATGTTGTCTCTGTAATCAGTTGTGATTCATACACAGATGTAGAACGATATATATGGGTGTTTCCCTCTAAATATATGTAGTCTGCTTCTTTAACAGTTCAAGCATTTAGATCCTCCAGTAACATAACTTTGCCTACTAACTGAACAATGAATTATGTCAGAATAGTCTAAAAACAATATTTGTTAAAATATGGAGAGTCAGACATATAGAGTTGAAGTCGGAAGTTTACATACACTTAGGTTGGAGTCATTAAAACTCGTTTTTCAACCACTCCACAAATTTCTTGTTAACAAACTATAGTTTTGGCAAGTCGGTTAGGACATCTACTTTGTGCATGACCCAAGTCATTTTTCCAACATCTGTTTACATTATTTCACTTATAATTCACTGTATTACAATTCCAGTAGGTCAGAAGTTTACATACACTAAGTTGACTGTGCCTTTAAACAGCTTGGAAAATTCCAGAAAATGATGTCATGGCTTTAGAAGCTTCTGATTGACTTATTGACGTCATTTGAGTCAATTGGAGGTGTACCTGTGAATGTATTTCAAGGCCTACCTTCAAACTCAGTGCCTCTTTGCTTGACATCATGGGAAAATCTAAAGAAATCAGCCAAGACCTCAGAGAACAAATTGCAGACCTCCACAAGTCTGGTTCATCCTTGAGAGCAATTTCCAAACGCCTGAAGGTACCACGTTCATCTGTACAAACAATAGTACGCAAGTATAAACACCATGGGACCATGCAGCCGTCATACCAGTCAGGAAAGAGACGCATTCTGTCTCCTAGAGATGAACGTACTTTGGTGTGAAAAGTGCAAATCAATCCCAGAACAACAGCAAAGGACCTTGTGAAGATGCTGGAGGAAACAGGTACAAAAGTATCTCTATCCACAGTAAAACAAGTCCTATATCGACATAACGTAAAAGGCTGCTCATCAAGGAAGAAGCCACTGCTCCAAAACCGCCATAAAAAAAGCCAGACTTTGCAACTGCACGTGGGGACAAAGATCGTACTTTTTAGAGAAATGTCCTCTGGTCTGATGAAACACAAATATAACTGTTTGGCCATAATGACAATTTTTATGTTTGGAGGAAAAAGGGGGAGGCTTGCAAGCCGAAGAACACCATCCAAACCGTGAAGCACGGGGGTGGCAGCATCATGTTGTGGGGGTGCTTTGCTGCAGGAGGGACTAGTGCACTTCACAAAATAGATGGCATCATGAGGAAGAAAAATTATGTGGATATATTGAAGCAACATCTCAAGACATCAGTCTTGAAGGAAGTTAAAGCTTGGTCGCAAATGGGTCTTCCAAATGGACAATGACCCCAACCATACTTCCAAAGTTGTGGCACAATGTCTTAACAACAAAGTCAAGGTATTGGAGTGGCCATCACAAAGCCCTGACCTCAATCCTATAGAACATTTGTGGGCAGAACTGAAAAAGCGTGTGCGAGCAAGGAGGCCTGCAAACCTGATTCAGTTACACCAGCTCTGTCAGGAGGAATGGGCCAAAATTCACCAAACGTATTGTGGGAAGCTTGTGGAAGGCTACCCGAAACATTTGACCCAAGTTAAACAATTTAAAGGCAATGCTACCAAATACTAATTTAGTGTATGTAAACTTCTGGGAATGTGATGAAAGAAATAAAAGCTGAAATAAATCATTCACTCTACTATTATTCTGACATTTCACATTCTTAAAATAAAGTGGTGATCCTAACTGACCTAAGATTAAATGATTAAATGTCAGGAATTGTGAAAAACTGAGTTTAAATGTATTTGGCTAAGGTGTATGTAAACTTCCAACTTCAACTGTACATTGCACACATGTAAATGTCTCGCTCTGGGTTGACAATTTCAGTTAAAAAAAATCTTCAGTCAAATATATGTTTTTTTTTCTTTTCTCTCTGCTGTGATATTTCAAGTTATATCTTCTTTTAAACCAGTTTTTAAACCATCCCTCCTGAATCTCTGGCCCATTTTGCATGTGGATGTTTCACTAAAGTTACAATTAACTCCCTGTAGTTTTTTGGATAGGATGTTTGTATGTCTCCTCTACTCCATGTCTCTAGAAGTATAATAATGTCTGAAATGTATAAAGTATTTACAAAGTGTCTCTCTCTCTCCCCCCTTCCTCTCGTCTCTCTCTTTCCCTCTTTCTCAGGGGCTTTATTGGCATGGGAAACATATGTTTACATTGCCAAAGCAAGTGAAATAGATAATAAACAAAAGTGAAACAAACATTACACTCAAGTTCCAAAATAAAGACATTTCAAATGTCATAATGTCTATATACAGTGTTGTAATGATGTGCAAATAGTTGAAGTACAAAAGGGAAAATAAATAAACATATAGGTTATATTTACAATGGTGTTTGTTCTTCACCGGTTGCCCTTTTTCTTGTGGCAACCGGTCACAAATCTTGCTGCTGTGATTGCACACCTTGGTATTTCAAGTGAATTATCCATACATCTGTTTTGGATAGAACTCTTTGTGGTGTTTAGTTTTCCAATTTTCCCAGAAGTGGTTAGATTCTACAATTACATTGAGATTTCTGATGTGCTGTTCCTTCTTGTTACATAGTGTATTTCTGTATTGTTTTAGTGATTCAGCTAGTCAGTTGTACAACTGAATGCCTTCAACTGAAATGTGTCTTCTGCATTTAACCCAACTCCTCTGAATCATAGAGGTGCGGGGGGCTGCCTTAATCGACATCCACGTCTTCAGCGCCCAGGGAACAGTGGGTTAACTGCTTTGTTCAGGGGCAGAACAACAGATTTTTACCTTGTCAGCTCGGGGATTCAAACTTGCAACCTTCCAGTTACAAGTCCAACACTCTAACCACTAGGCTACCTGTGAAGGAAGGCTCAGATTTTATGTTTTTGGTTGGATAGGTTTCTCAATTTCTTTCTTAGATTGTTGCATTTTTCATCAAACAATTTGTCATTGTTAATTTTCTTAGGTTGTCTGCTTGCAATTGTTAGATTTGGTAGGGGAGCTTAGAGGTCAAATATACTGTTTAGGTTTTCTACTGCCAAGTTTACACCTTCACTATTACAGTGAAACATTTTGTCTAGGAAATTGTCTAGAAGGGATTGAATTTGTTGTTGCCTAATTGTTTTTTGGTAGATTTCCACACGATTTCCCTAAAAATAGAAAACGTTTATCCTCTTGAATGTATTTGCCATTTGAATCAATCTCTGGCTTTTGTGTGTCCTCAGTGGATGTGGGAGTTGTGAGGAGGACTATTGGGAGGGCTGAGGAGGACTACAGGAGGGCTGAGGAGGTGGTGGGGTTGGTTGGTCCTGTGTTTTCTGTCCCATTGTGGTGTTGTGGTCCGGGGTGGGCTGTTCTGCTAGCTTGTCTGGGGTAGTGTCCTGCTCTCTGGCACACCTCAGCTTTCTGACCTCATCCTTCAGTGCCATGTGTGCCTCTTTGGGTTCTCTCACTTCACTGTCAGATAGCTGTTCATCTCTACCTTCTGCCCTCTGGATCTTGTTGGGGGGGTTGTGCTGGTTTGTTTTGTGGGCTTTTTCTGTCTGGATTTTGTGGACTAGCTCTTTGAGCTCCACCATGTCTCTCTCCAGCTCTGTGAAATTACGTTTTCCTTGTAGCAGTCAGCAAATAGTGTCTCTGGATTGTCCTTAACTGCTTGGAACACCCATGGGGTACTGTATTTTAATGACTTCTGGACAGGGGGGCTTCAAAGGCCTCTGCATTTGGGTGGGTGGGTGCGAAACTCTCCTGCCATTGCTTTGGCTCAAGAGTTTTCACACTGACTTCACACTTCAGTGCTAATTGAAGGTGCCTCCAGGTCTGTTCTGTCCTAGCAGCTTGGTACTGTAGCGTAGAACACTTATTTACTTAGCTTTATATAACAAAATTACCTAAGGATTATTATTTTACTTTTTGGCTTCAGAAGTAGCTTCAGACTGAATATTTCTCACTCAGTTTTGTGTTGGATGGTATTTCCAGGTTCTGCATGTTTCTTCTGCAGGTTTTGGTTTGTTAGAAGTTTTTTCTTGATAGTCGTTGGTAGTAATATTCAATTCAGGTAATTTTGTCCAAAACCAATGTTTTAGGTATGGAATTTGGATATGGATTGAAGGTTTTAACGTTGAGGTTAGTATCCTGTATAAGTCCTTGTGAAAAAATTCTAGTTGATCTACATTTATCCAACTCTAATTCAATTTTTTTTTGCAGAAGAACTCAGTAGTCTCTCGCTCTCTCTCACTCTCATTATGTCACAGTAATGTAGTGTGACAGGTTAATCAAATCACTCCTCTCTCACTCCGTCATGCCTTATCCTCTACCAAACGATCTCTCTCGCTCATTTTCTTACTCACTCCATCTCTGCCTGTGCAGCAACCGGACCCTCATCACTAAGGTAAGGCTTGTACTGTCTCTGTTCAGGAGAAAAGAGACAATACACTTTATTAAGTGTGCTGCTGGTACATGCATAGGTTATACAGTACAGTCAGAAAAAAGGGTTCTTCAGCTGTCCCCATAGGATAATCCTTTTGGGTTCCATGTAGAACCCTCTGTGGAAAGGGGTCGACATAGAACCCAAAGTGTTCTACCTGGAACAGAAAATATGTATCCTATGGGGTCAACCGAAGAACCCTTTAAAGTTCAGGATATAACCTTTTTTTCTAGGAGTGTACAAATCGCTTGCTAAAACACATTCATAGAGGTCCTTCCTTGCTGTGTCTGTACAACACTTTAGATGGTCTCTTTTTATTTGTACACTCTTAGAAAAACCAAACAGGGTTCTCCGGCTGTCCCCATTGGAGAACTCTAAGAATAACCCCTTTTGGTTCTAGGTTGAACCCGTTTGGGTTCCATGTAGAGCCCTTTCGACAGAGGGTTCTACATGGAACCCGAAAGAGTTCTACCTGCAACGAAAAAGGGTTCTACCTGGGACCAAAAAGGGTTCACCTATGGGGACAGCCACAAAACCCTTTTGGAACCCTTTTTTCTAAGAGTGTTCTGATGAAACATGTTTTGTGTTGACTTAGTTACGATGATACAATCTAAAAAGTAGAAACAGTTTCACTGTTTCAAAAGACAGGCGTTTAGGTCTGATTCTGTTTGTAGGGATGCTGGAGTGATGCTAAAAGCTGTCACCAAGGCAAAGGGTGGCTACTTTGAAGAATCTCAAATATAAAATATATTTTGATTTAACAATTTTTTGGTTACTACATGATTCCATATGTGTTATTTCCTAGTTTTAATGTCTTCACTATTATTCTACAATGTAGAAAATAGTAAAAATAAAGAAAAACCCTTGAATGAGTAGGTGTGTCCATACTTTTGACTGGATACTGTATGTTAAAATAAAAAAGTGTGCCCAATATTTGAGTTTTAAGAAAAGACAAATGCAAGTCTAGCTGTAATGCACACAGTGATGCTCTCTTTTCTTAAAATTCCACTTGTAGTTTTATATCTGGATTAAACAAAGTACTGAAGCAGAAACCCGTTGGTTGGTCAGAATAACTATCAGGGGTTGGCTATATGACAAAGTGCTGTGTTATGTCTTTGTTATGTGGATGATAGAGGAAGTCTGCTTTACTTTACTAAATCCTTTCTTATGGTCAGGTGCTTCACTGATGCGTCATTTTCTGTGTTTTTGCAGAGAGCTTTGACCACCATGTTTGTAATGCAATGTGAAACAAATGTCAAAAATACATGGTGATATGTCAATAATACTATTTGTATTACATGTATTTTGTATGTAAAAATACATGGCAGATTACAAAACTGATTGTAAATCCTTTTCTTTGATTCAACGTGCATAAGGGTGGGGTTCCCAGTGCCCCCTAATTGTAGCCCTGTAGTTAAGAGAAGATGCATGAAACAGGATTATCTTACCCCATGATCTTTCTTTCATCACTTAACTTTACTGTTGTTTTCATGTGAAAGAGAGTCTCTGGGGCCATATGTATCAAGCTTCTCAGAGTAGGAGTGCTGATCTACGATTAGCCCTCGGTACATGTAATCTAATTAATTGTGATCTTAAAGGCTATCAACTGATCCGAAATCAGCACACCTACTCTTAGACTCCTAAAGTACAGCTGCTCTTAAAGGACTGTTTGAAGTGTTGTATTGAACAACAAAAAGATTATCACATGGGTTTTCTGGGAGCACAGTAATTTAAGTGTTCTGGAGAGTAAGCCAATGTATTCTCTGTTCCAACTCTTTTCTCTTCAGAGTCAGTGAAGCTGCTGCAAGACCCTGTGACAATGGCTGCTGTAAGTTCATTTAGTAACTATTCAAAAGGTTACTAGCCTGGATGCCAGTCTGTTTATACTTTAGCCAACTAGTGAACTATTCTAAAGGCTTTTATAGCTAGAGTGGCAGTCTACTTATGGCTTTACCAGTGCAACAGTGTTGTATCGAGGTGCTTGGGTTGACAACGAGAGTTGTTTCCCACTGGACAGCAGTTGCTTCCCACCGGGCACCTGTGTCACATTGGTAGCTAAAGTGGCCAATTTAGAGAAATAACTTGTAGTATTGGTAGTAAACATCTGGATGTTACCGTGATACAGTCTTGGGCTCCCGAGTGGTGCAGCGGTCCAAGGCAGTGCATCTCAGTGCTACAGACCCTGGTTCGATTCCAGGCTGTGTCACAATCGCCTGTGATTGGGAGTCCCATAGGGTGGCGCACAATTGGCCCAGCGTTGTTAGAGTTTGGCCGGGGTAGGCGGTCATTGTAAATAATTGTTCTTAACTGACTTGCCTAGTTAAATAAAGGTAAAAAAATTAAAAAAGAAGCTCATTGGGGAGAGTTTGTCTGCGCAGCCTGCCATGGGATGTCTTGCTGTGGGCTCGGAAGTTAGCCTGGCCCGGACCAGTTCGCTTCTGCCGCACTGACCCTATGACTGCGGGATTTACCTTCGCCCCGGGGACAACTGTACTCTCTGTCGGGTCCGGAGACCAAGGCTATGGAGACCAACATTGACGACTCCTTACCCTGCTCCTGTGCAACGACGAACAGGGCCTCAACGACATCACGGTGAAGAACCGCTATCCGCTACCACTCATCTCCTCGGCCTTTGAGCCGCTCCAGGGGGGCCACCGTGTTCTCCAAGCTGGACATACGGAATGCCAAACCACCTGGTGCGGATACGGGAAGGGGACGAGTGGAAGATTGCCTTCAACACAGCCAGCGGTCACTATGAGTATCTGGTCATGCCATTTGGCCTTACCAACGCCCCAGCTGTGTTCCAGGCTCTGGTTAATGATGCTCTCTACGTCATGTTGAACCGGTTCCTCTTCGTCTACCTCTCTGCTGAAGAACACGTGCTCCATGTCCGACAGGTTCTCCAATGCCTCCTGGAGAACCAGGTTTTTGTAAAAGCGGATAAGTGCAAATTCCAAATTCCACCATCCCTTTCCTGGCTTACGTCATCACTGCAGGGAGTGAACAGATGGATCACGGGAAGGTGAGAGCAGTGGTGGATTGGCCCCAGCCTACGTCCAGGGTGCAGCTGCAACGTTTCCTGGGATTCGCCAACTTTTCTCTCCACTTTATCCGGGGTTACAGCACCCTGTCTGCACTCACCTCTCCCAAGGTTCCGTTCACGTGCTTCCCAGCTGCTGACCGGGAATTCAGGGATCTCAAACAACGTTTCACCACAGCTCCCATCTTGGTTGATCCTGACCCGTCTCTTCAGTTTGTGGTGGAGGCCGATGCTTCAGATGTCAGAGTGGGGGCTGTCCTGTCCCAGCGTTCTGCCCTGGACCTCAAGTTACATCCCTGCGCCTTTCTTCTCCCATCGCCTCAATGCCAAGGAGAGGAACTTCGATGTGGGGAATCGTGAGCTTCTCGCGGTGAAGATGGCGTTGGAGGAGTGGAGGCACTGGTTGGAGGGGGCGGAACATCCCGGGGGATGCCCAGATAACCAAATGTTTGTGCCTGATGCTGTCTGCTCCTCGGGTCCTGGTGTGGGTCCACTCCTCCAGGCTTGCCTGACACCCGGGCTCCGGTCGGACCCTGGCCTTTGTGTGACAATGCTTTTGGTGGTCTACCATGGTCGCAGCATGTCTGGTCTGTGCGCAGAACAAGACTCCTTGGCTAGCTCCGGCTGGTCTTCTTCAACCACTGCCTGTCCCTTGCCGTCCCTGGTCTCACACATCCCTGGACTTCGTCACGGGTCTTCCTCCGCCATCCTGACTGTAGTGGACCGGTTTTCCAAAGCCGCCCACTTCATTCCTCTCCCCAAACTACCATCTGCCAAAGAGACGGCCCAGCTCATGGTGCAGCACATCTGCCGGATCCATGGACTCCCGTTGGACATGGTCTCCGACAGGGGTCCTCAGTTCTCGTCCGGGTTCTGGAAGGCATTCTGCACACTCATTGGGTCGTCCCTTCCTTGCTCTGCCACGGGTCTCTCGCCCTTTGAGTGTTCCCTGGGCCCCTGCTCTTCCCGAAGGAGAGGTCGGCATACCTTCGGTCAGATTTTTGGCCCCTGCTGTCGTTGTACCTGGAAGAGAGCCCGGCCCTTCTCAAGACCACCTCCAGGTATTAACGACAAGCGGACCGCCACCCGGACCCTGGCTCCCCAGTATCATCTCGGGCAGAAGGTATGGCTGTCCACCCAGGATCTGCCCCTTCGGGTGGAGTCCCGCAAACTTTCCCCCCGGTTTGTTGGCCCTTTCCCCATCTCTAATGTCATTAGCCCCTCTGCTGTTCATCTTCTGTTTGACCGTACCCTCCGTATACATCCCACTTTTCATGTGTCGAAAATCAAACCCATGTCTCACAGCCCTTTGTCTCCTGACCTCTCTGTGCCCAAGACCCGTCGTTTTGCCTGCCCCCTGTTACTTCGACACTGTCTGCATCTGGGTCTTCCCTAAAACGTGATACCCTCCCTGTAATCATGTGAGGCAGATTAAACACTCCATTAACTCACTGGTCTGGATCATTTGTGGTCTGTCCCTGTGATGTAGTGCAGGGGGGATGTGTGTGTGTGTGTGTGTCTTTGCTTGAATGTTTGTTTGTATCTGCTGGTGTGAATTTCTCAAATGTTTTTGTCTGTAGACATTGAGATTCACCCTGTATTGACATTAATTGAAAAATAACTGAACCCAAACATTCTCTTACAAGGTGAGATTTCCCATTCCAATTACCTTTCCATGAATTAAGTAAAGGAATGATGCATTTTTTTAAAGTATTCAAATAGGACCACAGCAAAGATTCAATAACGTTACTTTCACTGATTTTTAAATCATGTTGGATCAATGATTACAGAAGGAAGGAAAGGAATTTTATTTTACTAGGCAAGTCAGTTAAGAACAAAATCTTATTTTCAATGACAGCCTAGGAACAGTGGGTTAACTGCCTGTTCAGGGGCAGAACAACAAATGTGTACCCTGTCAGCTCAGGGAATGGAACTTGCAACCTTTCGGTTACTAGTCCAACGCTCTAACCACTAGGCTACCCTGCCGAATGAAGGAATTCAAACAGGTTCTTCTATCAGTGAAATCTTGATTGTGTCCATCTATTTAGACCGGGAACGTTCCGTATGGTGTCGGAGGAGGAGCAGGCCTTGAGGTCCAAGCTGGAGCATCTGACTGTGAAGGACCACGGGCCTGTGTTTGGACCCTGTCCCAAACTGCCTGTACACACAATACAGAAGGTACTACATATAACACCTTAAAAATCATTGTTGTTTATGACATTTTAAATCCCAATAAAATATGTATTATAAAAAAATTATGCATTGCCAGTTTTTATTAGGTGCACCCATCTAGTACCGGGTTGGACACCGCTTTTCCTCCAAAACAGTCTGGGGCATGGAGACGTTGCTCAATTGGTATCAAGGGTTCTAACGTGTGCTAGGAAAACATTCCCCACACCATTACACCACTGGTACCACCCTGTACCATTGACACCAGGCAGGATGGGGCCATGAACTCATGCTGCATACGCCAAATCCTGACTCTGCCATGACGCTACAGGAACTAGGATTTGTCGGACCAGGCAACGTTTTTCCACTCCTCAATTGTTCAGTGTTGGTGATCTCATGCCCACTAAAGCCGCTTCTTCTTGTTTTTAGCTGAAAGGAGTGAACTGTATGAGTGTATGAGTGTAATAAACTGTATGAGTGTAATATCATTACCCGTGATTGTGGTTGGTGACAGGTTATGTCTCGCTAAGGCAGAAATATAGCATTGTTGAATGCCGAAACAATTACAGCTAAAAGTTACTCCGTCAGTAAGGACACTCATCTTTTTTTTTTTTTTTTTTTTACACTTTCAGTCCATTTCAGACAATTTTTGTGAACTCAGTGCGGTTCTCTTAATTTTTTGTGCAGTGTGAATTCTCCAAACTAACTAAACTTAGATCCCTAAAAGGAGCCCCCGAAGCGAATTTAAGAGGTGGTCTGAGTTCGGTTTGCTTGAATTCCGCGGTCCGGTTCCCTTTTTTCGGGCAATGTGAACACAAAGCTCTCCAGGTGAGCTTGTCATTATTCCCAAACCACACACTAGGCTACAGCAACACTCTTTTCCCTGCCATAACCCATCACATTGGTGCCAAAAAAGAGAGAAGATGATGATGAGCAGGTTCACAAAATAAGTGCTGTTTTCGAGTATTGATTAGCGATTGTCAAGGATGCACAGAAATTACTGACACGATGTTCAGATTATTTGTTTGCAATATGTGATCTATAGGCTAAGAGATTCATAAACTGTTTATTCGATTGTGGGCTTTCAAAAGTGTGAGAAGACAACGCATTTGGTAAAATCACAACATAGGGTACAAAATCAATGCTAGCTCTTAAAGGAGCAGTAGCCTACATTGGGTGTGCAATTTTCAATTACATCATTATTAAATCTGCCGTTATTCTTCTGCTGTTTATTCTGTTACCAATAATATTTACATGTTAATATTACCTCCTGATTATAATTATTATGTTTAATCTTTTAACTAAATGCAGTCTATTAGCTTCCAAAATGAAAGTAAGTATATATAGCAGTCCGATAACACGGAATCGCTTGTAAAAACCCAGAGTGCATTGGGTGAATGTTGGAAAAAGATCTTCCTTTCTAAACATAGCAATGTGAATGCAAAGAGGATTCAGACCACAAAATGGGTGAAGTGAGCTGGCAAAAGAGTCCTTATTCAAAGGAGAGGGCAGTGTGAATTCAGAAAACTGAGTTCTTTAGTTTTTTTTTACCCCAGAGTTCACTTTAAAGAGGACTGAGATCGGTTATTTTAAAGAGGACTATATGTGAAAACACCTTGAGTTACAGCAAGAGTCACGCCTGTTCCTTCCAAATGAGATTCACTCGTGTCTCTTCCAGGCGAAGGATGAACTCAATGAGACGGAGGAAAGGCGAGTGTCATCTCTGAAGGAGCTTAGGGCCATGATGAAAGAAAAGGCGGGAGAGGGGGATGACCTGGCTAAGACGGTGCAGGAGCGCTTCGGAGACAAACCCGACTCCCTGCTGCTGCGCTTCATCAGAGCCCGCAAGTTTGACGTGGTCAGAGCCCACGAGCTCCTGAAGGGTGAGTGGGAGAGGCTATAGTACGAGAGTTGCAAAAATATCAGTAACTTTCACAAAATTTGCAAGTTTTCCATTAATTCTGAATGATATTCTGCTGATTTCTTCCTGATTCTGGAATCTTCCAATCAGGATTTCTGGAAAAACTGCATAAGAGGTAGAGAGGGTGCGTACTCTGTGTACACTCTTAGAAAAAAAGGGTTCCAAAAGGGTTATTCGGCTGTCCCCATAGGAAAAGCCTTTTTGTAGAACCCTCTGTGGAAAGGGTCCTACCTGGAACCAAAACTGGTTCTTCAAAGGTTTCTCCCTATGGGAACAGCCGAAGAACCCTTTTAGGTTCTGGAAAGCTCCTATATTTCTAAGGGATGCATTTTTTTCTGCGTGATGCTCCTTTTCTCAATGGCCGGAAAGATCAGACTAGTTAAATCCATCCATCAGGAGTGAATTGGCCAGTTGGGCTGGTACATTTTCAGCCCAGTGGGACTGTCTGACTTGATCATTATTTGGCAAACAATGGAGGCCTCAAGGACAAAAATTGTCTGGTGTGTGGGCTTCAAAGGAAGAAATGCCATCCATCCACCCACCCACATCTACCCGTGAATCTCTCCCACCATCCATCCACTCACTTACCAACCCATCCATCCATTTATTAAAGGTGTGGTAAATTATCAAAGAATTGTAGAGAAGAATATTGGGAAGACATCATATGAAGTGTTGTCATCATCTTCATCCTGTCTGAATGCCCCTGTTCAGATCAACATATCTCTGTCCCACACCTCATACTGTACCTCTGGTCTCCCTTCTCTGCCATAAACGTTGTGCAAAAGATTGAGTAATTTAGGGCCAAATATATTTTTTGCACGGTTTTGAGTCTCTGAATCCTGCTCATCACTAGGACAGAGAGAAGGCTGTTAATTAATTGTAGACTTAGTTGTTTTCAAAGTCCCCCGGACAAAGGAGCTCTTTTATACACAAATAGGGCAGAAAGTCTGTTAAGCCTACACGCCTCCAGTGTTCTGCTGGGAACAGAGACAGGCTGTGCTTTCATTCCTCTTCCTCTCTTTCACACACCCACGCACACACACAGACGTGCACACACACACCTGGCTATAAACATGCTACGGAGACATGCAAGTAAACACATCTCTTACAGTGGACTGGGTTAAGGAAGTGAAATAGTTGGAACTTTTGTTGCATTATATTATGATTATGTAACACACATTATTTCCTTGTGGGTTCAATGTGAAAGAGGAATGCACTTGTTTTCTGGGGTTAATTGTTGGTCCAGTATAAAGGGATTGGCGAGGCACACACACACGCCGTGATGTTAATTGGTTCTGCAGTATGAAGGGGCTAGGGCAGGAGAGAAGCGGAGAAACACTGGTGTTATTGTCTTTGCTCACCATGTGAAAGCACAGCGACAAATGTTTACAATTGCAAACTGTCCTAAATACTAGTGGTGGGGCTTACTCTACTTTTTGTTGAGAAAAATGCATCAGCGAGGGTGGAACTCTGTATACAGAGCCCACAGCGCCGCTCGCCCTCCATGCACTTTACACTTTTAGATGTAAAGGTGCCTGGAAGAACATTTTGGGTTGCCACACCGGCGGAACCTTTCTAGTTTAAAAAGGTTCCTTGAGGAAGCCCTCTGAAAACAGTCTTCGAGGAACCCTTGTGTAAAGGTTCAAACCAGAACATTTTTGTGATGGGAGGGGTTCCATTTCAAACCATTTTAATAATATATTGTAGAGGTGGCAGCCGTGGCTTACCGTCAAATCAAAGGGCACTCCTTCACTATAAAGTTGTTTTTGACGAAAATGAAATTGTGTCAGTTTGTCACTTTTCTCAATGTTGGAGTAATAACATGTTCAGCTACTTAAGACGTTGGCTCGAATCTAGGTTGTGACATTCGATTTCGAGAAAAGTAACAACTAAGAAATAATGTTTCAATTCTTTCACTGACTTCTTGGTCTGTTTTGCAAGCATTCCTATAACTCTAGCGATGTTGCGCCTCTGGGTTTAAAAACTCTGATTATACAGTTCATGAGAAAATATTCGGATCTGGTAAAGGCCGACATTGGTAAAAAATACTATTTGTATAGAAATGCAAACATTGTGATTATAGATAAAATTATCAGCTTTCCTATTAGCCTATTTCGATCGCAATTTTTACATGACAGAGAGTAACAATTCTAGACAGAATAAACTTCAGTTTGTTGGCAAACTCCAAGGTCCTATGTTAATAGCCTTAATGTTTCGTGCGCAACGACATCCGTGTTTTCCGAGACATAGTTTGACAGGTGCTGTTTCGCAGTTAGAGCAAGAAAACAAAAACTGATTTGATAAATTGATGCTTAAAACCAAGTGCTCCGCACATATTTCATATGAATGGACTACATCAAACGTTTTGGAAATGGCAAGTTCACTTTCTCATCCATGAATGCATCTCAAGTGCAAGTGCGCTGTTCGGCAACTCACGTCAGCAGGATGGGCGGCCTTTTCATTAGGAGGGACGTCTACCGTCGATCAGAAATAATGCTTAACACTTCCTCAATTTAAATATTATGTGGACACCTATACATTTGACAGCCAAGCACAAGATATCAGTGTAGCCTTTTATCATCTAGACATGATGTTGAAATATCTTCATGCCTAGAGTAAAAACCTCCAGGCTTCCGTCATAAGACTCAATAAAATGAAAGAAAAACGAATGCCGTTTCGAAAACATCCTTGCTTTCTTTGTTAAATCTTACAAGAAGCTGCTTTAAAAATCAAGCAGACAATAGCAGATGACCAACATCAATTTAGGGATATTGACTAATTGTCCCGCTGATGGCCAGTCAGGTGTCAGTGGGGGCTCTTAAAATATTGAGATTGGAGGAAAGATTCATTATAATCAATCTATGGAGTCTGGAGAGTTCAAGTTCAAGGGGATCGTCCAGAACAAACCACAGTGTCTTGCTAAAGGCAATTCCTATTCAACATATGCTGTTTGAGTCTACTTTTCAAAGAAATATTGTAGGCCTAGTTGTATTATTGATAATTAGATTCTAGAGCAAATTGAAAGAAAATGAATTATTACAAAGTTAAACACTTTTCTTTTGGTTTCTTAGTTTGTTCTAGGCTATTGATTATGTGCACGTTTTTATTTATTAATCAATACATTAGTAGGCTTACAGATAGGCTAGTACATTTTTCAAGTAATCCGCCCAACCCTGTTTTATTCTGTCTACAAGGAAGGCAACGGAAGGAGCGCATGCAGCTCAGATTATGTTTTTTGACAAAGAAATACACTGGGTAAACCAAACATTAGGAACACCTACCTAATATTGAGTAGCACCCCATTTTGGCCTCAGAACAGCCTCAAGTTGTCTGGATGTCCTTTGGGTGATGGACCATTCTTGACACACGGGAAACAGTTGAGCGTGAAAAGACCCAGCAGCATTGCAGTTGCAGTTGACACAAACCAGTGCACCTGTCACCTACTACCGTTAAAAAGCACTTAAACCTTTTGTCTTGCCCATTCACCCTCTGAATGGCACACATACACAATCCATGTCTTAATTGTCTCAAGGCTTAAAAATCCTTCTTTAACCTGTCTCTTCCCGTTCATCTACACTGATCGAAGTGGATTTAACAAGTGACATCAACAAGGGATGATAGCATTCACCTGGTCAGTCTATGACATGGAAAAAGCAAGTGTTCTTAATGTTTTGTATACACAGTGTAGTATAGGCTCTTTTCAGACAGGTTTAAACAGCCAACCATGTGTGTGTGTGTACGCGGTCGAATGAAAGAGAAAATATAATGCTTTGCGGCGGTGCTTTGGTGCTGCTTGGGGCGTAGGGGTGTCAACCTTATGAACTGTACTGACCTCATGTGTTCTTCAAAGGGGACTTCATTCAACTGAATTTGCAGGTGTTAGGGGTAGTTAAATCATTGACCCCATTTTGCTGGGGTTTTCAGTCAGGTTAATGTATTCACAAAGGTTAATGTATGAACTCTTTAGGATTGACCTCATTGGTCGTAGCCTGAGTGCCAGTCTGTTTGTATACAATGTAAGTCAACTTTGTGTTGCTTAAATTCTTCTGTCACTCATTGTTGGCTTCAAATTGACACCAATGGAGTAGGCAAGAGCCCAAACATATCTGGGAACAGGCTACATTGGTGTTGTTAGGGCAATGTTAATATGTACTCTTCAAGAGGAACTTCATTGATTTCATATCTGTGGCTGTTTCTGCACAGGTTATGTGCGCTTTAGGAGGGACTACCCTGAGCTGTTTGAAAACCTATCCCCCGAGGCGGTCCGCAGCACCATCGAGGCTGGCTACCCTGTGGTCCTGCCCAGCAGGGACAAGTACGGCCGTGTAGTGCTCCTCTTCAACATTGAGAACTGGGACCTGGAGGAGGTCACCTTCGATGAGGTAGAGTATACAAACTACGGCTGCAAAATTCCAGAAACGTTCATTTTTTGGTTTTTATTTTAGAAATCCCAATTGTAGGGAATCCTCCAACTGGGATTTCTGAAAATCCTGGGAACTTTAGGAAAGTTTGCTGAATTTTTGTAATCTTCATCCAAACCCACAGAGCAGACTGGTTCTGTATTGTATGTTCTGTGTAGCCAATTTTGTCCTCATGTCCCCAGCACCATCGAGGTGGGTTCCCCAGGGACTATACAAACAGGCTGGCACTCAGACTTCCACCAATGAGGAAATTCCTAAAGAGTTCATACTTTGGGCCTGACAATGAAAAAAAACTGAGAGAGGTGTTAAAGAAGATCTGGACTACCAGGAAAGCTTACCTCTCAAACTGAAAGCCAAAATCAATTAGCTAATACATTTGCCACACTGCAGTTTCTCTTAGGACAAACATCAAATAAAATGTTATTGGTCACATACACATTTCTTAGCAGGTGTTATTGTGGGTGTAGCGAAATGCCTGTGTTCCTAGCTCCAACAGTGCAGTAGTATCTAACAATTCACAACAATACACACAAATCTAAAAGTAAAATAATGGAATTAATAAATATATAAATATTAGGACAAGCAATGTTGGAGTGGCATTGACTAAAATACAGTAGAATAGAATACAGTATATACATATGAGATGAGTAAAGCAGTATGTAAACATTATTAAAGTGAAAAGTGTTCCGTTATTAAACTGATTCCATATATACATATTTATTTTTATTTAACTAGGCAAGTCAGTTAAGAACAAATTCTTATTTACAACAACAGCCTACATCGGCGACGCTGGGCCAATTGTGCACCGCCCTATGGGACTCCCAATCACGGACGGATGTGATACAGCCTGGACTCAAACCAGGGACTGTAGTGACGCCTCTTGCACTGACATGCAGTGCCTTAGACCGCTGCGCCACTCGGGAGCCCAAGGGAAGCATATAGCGAAGGAGCCTCTAAGATGTAGGGTTTTGTATCTGAGTGGTAGCTAGCTATTGATGGCTATTTAACTGTCTGATGGCCTTGCGATAGTAGCTCTCGGTCCCAGCTTTGATGCACCTGTACTGAACTCGCCTTCTTGATTATAGCAGTGTGAACAGGCCGTGGCTCGGGTGGTTGATGTCCTTGATGATCTTTTTGACCTTCCTGTGACATTGGGTGCTGTAGGTGTCCTGTAGGGCAGGCAGTGTGCCCCCGGTGATGTGTTTGGCAGACCGCCGGTTGTGGGCGGTGCAGTTGCTATACCAGGCGGCGATACAGCCCGACAGGATGCTCTCAATTGTGCATCTGTAAAAGTTTGAGGGTTTTAGGGGCCAAGCCGAATTTTGAGGTGCTGTTGCGCCGCCTTCACCACACTGTCTGTGAGGTTGGACCATTTCAGATTGTCAGTGATGTGTACGCCGAGGAACTTGAAGCTTTCCATCTTCTCCACTGCGGTCCCGACGATGTGGATAGGAGTGTGCTCCCTCTGCTGTTTCCTGAAGTCCACGATCAGCTCCTTTGTTCTGAGGACATTGAGGGAGAGGTTATTTTCCTGGCACCACTCTGTCAGGGCCCTCACCTGCTCCCTGTAGGCTGTATCGTCATTGGTGGTAATCAGGCCTACTACTGTTGTGTCGTCTGTAGACTTGATGATTGAGTTGGAGGCGAGCGTGATCACGCAGTCATGGGTGAACAGGGAGTATAAGAGGGGGGCTGAGCACGCACCCTTGTAGGCCCCTGTGTTGAGGATCAGCGAAGTGGAAGTGTTGTTTCCTACCTTCACCATCTGGGGGAGGCCCGTCACAAAGTCCAGGACCTAGTTGCACAGGGCGGGGTTCAGACCCAGGGCCCCAAGCTTAATGATGAGATTGGAGGGTACTATGGTTTTGAAGGCTGAGCTGTAGTCAATGAACAGCATTCTTACATAGGTATTCCTCTTGTCCAGATGGGATAGGGCAGTGCGATGGCGATTGCATCGTCTGTGGATCTATTGGGGCGGTAAGCAAATTGAAGTGGGTCTAGGGTGTCAGGTAAGGTAGAGGCGATATGATCCTTGACTAGCCTCTCAAAGCACTTCATGATGGCAGAAGTGAGTGCTACGGGGGCGATTAGTCATTTAGTTCAGTTACCTTTGCTTTCTTGGGTACAGGGACAATGGTGGACATATTGAAGCAAGTGAGGACAGCAGACTGGAATAGGGAGAGATTGAATATGTCCATAAACTCCAGCCAGCTGGTCTGCGCATGCTCTGAGAATGCGGCTAGGGAGGCCGTCTGGGCCAGCAGCCTTGCGAGGGTTACTGCGCTTAAATGTCTTACTCACATCGGCCACAGAGAATGAGAGCCCACAGTCCTTGGGAGTGGGCCGCGTCAGTGGCAATGGGTTATGCTCAAAGCGGGAGAAGGTGTTTAGCTTGTACGGGAGCAAGATGTCACTGTCCGCGACGTGGCTGGTTATAATCCTTGATTGTCTGTAGACCCTGCCACATACGTCTTGTGTCTGAGCCGTTGAATTGCGACTCCACTTTGTCTCTGTACTGACGTTTTGCCTGTTTGCCTTACGGATGGAATAACTACACTGTTTGTTTGTATTTGACCATATTCCCAGTTACCTTGCCATGGTTAAATACGCTTTCAGTTTTGCGCGAATGCTGCCATCTATCCATGGTTTCTGGTTTGGGTAGGTTTTAATAGTCACAGTGGGGACAACATCCCCTAAACACTTCCTGATGAACTCAGTCACTGTGTCCGTGTATACGTCAATGTTATTCTCAGAGGCTACCCAGTCTGCAAGATCAAAATGATATTGAAGCATGGATTCCGATTGGTCAGACCAGTGTTGAATAGAACCTAGCATGGGTACTTCCAGTTAGAGTTTCTGCCTATAGGAAGGGCCTTGTAGGCATTTCGAAATGGGGAGTAGCAGTGGTCTAGTGTTTTTCCAGGGCGAGTACTGCAGTCATTGTGTTGATAGTACTTCGGTAGCGTTTTCCTCAAATTTGCTTTGTTAAAATACCCAGGTACAATAAATGCGGTCTCAGGATATGTGGTTTCCAGTTTGCATAAAGTCCAGTGTATATAATATACATGGTTTTCACTATAACCCGAAGAGAATTCTCTTGGGAGGTAATACGGTCTGCATTTGATTGAGGTATTCTAGGTAGGGTGAACAAAAGGACTTGAGTTTCTGTACGTTATCACAATCACACCATGAGTGGTTAATCATGAAACATACACCACCGTCCTTCTTCTTGCCGGAGAGTTCTTTATTCCTGTCTGCGCAATGTACTGAGACCCCAGTTGGCTGTATGGATGGGGACAGTATATCCCGAGAGCCATGATTCCGTGAATCAGTATGTTACAGTCCCTGTCTCTCTGAAAGGAGATCCTCACCCTGAGCTCGTCTTCTTTATTGTCCAGAGACTGAACATTAGCAAGTAATATACTCGGAAGTGGTGGATGGTGTGCACGCCTCCTGAGTCAGACTAGAAGTCCACTCTGAATGCCTCTTCTCCGCCGGCGGTGTCTTGGAGTAGCCTCTGGGATAAGTTTAATTGCCCTTGGGGGTACTACCAAATAATCAAATTCGGGAAAGTCTTATTCCTGATCGTATTGCTGGTGAGTTACTGCCGCTCTGATATCCAAAAGTTATTTCTGCCTGTATGTAATGACACAAAAAACTTTATAGGCTAATAATGTAAGAAATAAAACACAAAAAAACGAAATACTGCAAAGTTGCTTAGGACTTAGAAGCAGAGCTGCCTTGTCTGTACTAAAGACTCATGAGACAATCAAACCTTATGAATTTCTCTCTCCTTTCTCCCTTTTCCTCCACTCTCTCTCCCCCTCTGTAATAGACCCTGCGAGCATACTGTGTAATCCTGGAGAAGTTGTTGGAGAATGAGGAGACCCAGATCAATGGTTTTGTACTGATAGAGAACTTTAAGGGTTTCACCATGCAGCATGCCTCTGGCATCAAACCCACTGAGCTCAAGAAGATGGTGGACATGATGCAGGTCAGAGCAGCAACACACACAAAAAAATAGACAATATCAGACTGAGAGGCAGCCTCACACAGAAAATAGTTATACCCACAGATTGTTAGTTCTGGATGCAGTTCAGTAAGGCACAATGACGTTATGACAAGGCGATAACCATGTCATAATATGTCATAACAGCAGACATAACTTCTCATAACCTTTTATAATATGGTAATAACACTGTCATTACACATATATTTAGACCTGTTGTGATATATATTGCGTTATTTTAGGGCTGGGTATGACACCTACATAAGAGTGTAAAAATCAACAAAACCTACCACGGTAGTTATTTTATGGCTCGTTATGACACCTGCATAACAGTGTCAAAACCCACAAAACCTTTCCACACAAGGCAAAACTTTCCATTACACCATAGCCTATGTGTCAACAATATGTTTTTTTTTGTTGATGACCATATTAAATTATCATTGTAATTACGCACATATGTCAGACATGGACCTACCACCAATGCTCTGTTGCTATCATAAAGTGTATTTTCTACTAGTTATAAAAATATGATGAAAAAAACATGACTGTAAAAAATTCATTACAAAAACAACAAAGGATTTAAGAAACAAACGTTTAAACAAAAGGAAACTTCTTGGTAGGGAAAAAACCTATTTGAAAAAATTTGGGTTTTGACATTCTTATGTAGGTGTCATAACCATACATAAAATAATGCAATATATGTCACAACACGTGTAAATATATGGGTCATGACAGTGTTATCACCATATGACAGGTTATGACAAGTTAAGTCAGCTGTTATGACATGTTATGACACTGGGTGTCAAGTAAAGTGTTACCGTTCAAGTAGTGCCTATCTGTTTCAGTACATTAAAACAATTATAATATTGAATGCCTACTGAACAAGGCAAGGCCCTAATCAGACCAGTGGCTATCACTACCGTTCGTCCATTCTAACATTACCATCTAGGAACTACTCAGATCTGATCAGACCAGACAGTCCAAACAAAACAGAAAGATCAATGTGCTGTATGTGATCAGTCTAGCTGTCCCACTTCCCACTAACAGAAAACAAAGACCACTCAGTATGATCCCCGATACTATTTGTATTATGTGGTTTAGGATTCTTATTGGAATGTCTCTCTAGATGTGCTAAATGTGCTTATTGCCTACGTGAGTCTGACCCAGCCTGTATTGGTCTCTGTTGTGTGCACTGCAGGACTCGTTCCCGGCCCGTTTCAAGGCAATCCATGTGACCCACCAGCCCTGGTACTTCACCACCACTTACAATGTGGTTAAACCATTCATGAAGAGCAAGCTGCTGGAGAGGGTAAGAAGGAGGAGGAAGAGGTGGGGAGGTGGAGGGTATGAATAGAGGTGCAAGGGGATGGTGGCAGAGGGTGAGATGGAGGAAAAGGAGAATGGCAGAAAGGATGGGGTAGGTTAAAGGAGAGAGAAGGGCAGCAGCCCATGTGCCAGTCTGTTTTTTACATTTTTAGCAAACACTCTTATCCAGAGCGACTTACAGGAGCAATTAGGGTTGTGCTTTGCTAAAGGGCACATTGACAGATTTTTCACCTAGTTGGCTCGGGGATTCAAACCAGCAACCTTTCGGTTACTGGCTCAATGCTCTTAATCGCTAGGCTACCTGCCGCTAGGCTAGCTGTTTCTCCTTCAGCCTCATCCATTTTCTTGTTTGGCAAGGTTTGTGCACAGTAGCTTGGCTACAACAAGATGTCAGCATTAGGGAACATAATCAATGTATTTGGCGTAATAGTTTTTCTGTAGTTCCATACAGATACCAGATATTTATTTATTTTGCAGGATGCAGGTGTCCAAATAAAAATAATAATACTTGGAAACAAGAATAATATGGCAACTACTTTCTAATAATAACAACAATGAAATAATAATAATAAAAAAACATTGTCAGCAACAACAACAAAAAACTACTGCTACAACTACTAATACAACTAATAAAACAAAGTGTATATATAATACAGCTCCTGAGTCAGACTAGAAGTCCACTCTGAATGCCTCTTCTCCTCCGGCGGTGTCTTGGAGTAGCCTCTGGGATAAGTTTAATTGCCCTTGGGGGTACTACCAAATAATCAAATTCGGGAAAGTCTTATTCCTGATCGTATTGCTGGTGAGTTACTGCCGCTCTGATATCCAAAAGTTATTTCTGCCTGTATGTAATGACACAAAAAACTTTATAGGCTAATAATGTAAGAAATAAAACACAAAAAAACGAAATACTGCAAAGTTGCTTAGGACTTAGAAGCAGAGCTGCCTTGTCTGTACTAAAGACTCATGAGACAATCAAACCTTATGAATTTCTCTCTCCTTTCTCCCTTTTCCTCCACTCTCTCTCCCCCTCTGTAACAACAATGAAATAATAATAATAAAAAAACATTGTCAGCAACAACAACAAAAAACTACTGCTACAACTACTAATACAACTAATAAAACAAAGTGTATATATAATACAGCCATACATATTACATGGTGATGTTTATAATAGTTAAAAATAGTTTGTTCTTAACATTTGAAAAAGGTCTTTCTTAAATTCACTGTGTGATTTAATGCCCTGATTTCTATAGGTAAATTATTCCAGTCAGTTGGGCCTTTGTATCTGAAAGATCATACTCCAATCTCGTGATGTTCCCTTGGAATTTGTAATTGCTGCTGTTGTCAAAAGAAGTAGTGTGAGTCTTATATACTTACATTTCCCTGTATATAGTAAGGAAAACCTAAGTTGATACGTTTAAAAAGAAATTGGTACCAATCAGTGGCGGCCGCTAATTGGCTGAAGACCAGATGCGCGAGGTGGTTGGAGTTGTCATTAAAGCAGCATGGCAAAAATTATGGCAAGTTTTCGAACTACCGGTAGTTTCTTTTAGAATATATATAAAGTGATTTGTTGCAGAATGCTTTGGTAGCCATGCTGGTTAAGTGTGCCTTGAAAGAAATCACAGACAGTGTCACCAGCAAAGCACCCCCACACCATAACAACTCCTCCTCCATGCTTTACGGTGGTAAATACACATTCAGACACCGCGTCTTACAAAGACACGGCA
The DNA here is from genome assembly GCA_030435695.1 of Brachymystax lenok tsinlingensis. Taxonomy (NCBI): domain Eukaryota; kingdom Metazoa; phylum Chordata; class Actinopteri; order Salmoniformes; family Salmonidae; genus Brachymystax; species Brachymystax lenok. The sequence goes on from CM059800.1 coordinate 5,714,009, forward strand.
GTTGGAACCAAAAATATCAAATTTGGACTCAAGACCAGAGGACAAATTTCCACCGGTCTAATGTCCATTGCTCATGTCTCTTGGCCCAAGCAAGTCTCTTCTTCCCATTGGTGTCCTTTATTAGTGGTTTCTTTGCAGCAATCTGACCATGGCCTGTTTCACACAGTCTCCTCTGAACAGTTGATGTTGACATGTCTGTTACTTGAACTCTGTGAAGCTTTTATTTGGGCTGCAATTTCTGAGGCTGGTAACTCCAATGAACTTATCCTCTGCAGCTGATGTAACTCTGGGTCTACCATTCCTGTGGCGGTCCTCATGAGAGCCAGTTTCATCATAGTGCTTGATGGTTTTTGCGACCGCACTTGAAGAAAATTTAAAAGTTCTTGAAATGTTCCGGATTGACTGACCTTCATGTCTTAAAGTAATGACGGACTGTCGTTTCACTTTGCTTATTTGAGCTGTTCATAATATGGACGTGTTCTTTCACCAAATAGGGATATCTTCTGTGTACCCCCCTACCTTGACACAACACAACTGATTGGCTCAAACGCATTAAGAAGGAAATAAATTCCACAAATTAACTTTTAAGGCACACCTGTTAATTGAAATGCATTCCAGGTGATTACCCCATGAAGCTGGTTGAGAGAATGCCAAGAGTGTGGAAAGCTGTCATCAAGGCAAAGGGTGGCTATGTAACGCCCAGGCCCGAGATTACAGGCTGGAGCGTTTTGGTTTTGTTTTGGTGTAGGGTTTGTTAGTTCTAGGTGTCATAGTTCTATGTTGGGTAATGGTTCCCAATTAGAGGCAGCTGTGTTGTTGTCTCTAATTGGGAACCATATTTAGGTTGGTAGGTTTCACTCTGGGTTCGTGGGTTATTGTAAGTTCATAGCTGTGTTTGTCTAGTCAGTTATGTTCTTCGTTACGTTCTCCGTTTATTGTTTTGTTCCGTCTCGTTCCGTGTTTTCATTAAAATATGTATTCTGGCTACATCGCTGCGTCTTGGTCTGTCCCCTCAGAAGATAATCGTGACAGAATAACCCACCATAAGAAGACCAAGCAGCGAGAGACTTGGGAACATTGGACTTGGGAGGAGATTTTAGATGGCAAGGGATCTTGGACATGGGATGAGATTTTGGAGGGAAAAGGACCATGGTCTCAGCCGGAGGATTATCGTCACCCCAGGGAGGAAGAAGCGGCGAAAAAGGAGCGGCGCAGGTGTGAGGATTTATATGGCGTATGGAACCCTGAGAGAGAAAGGTCATTGGAACTCGCCTGGCACGGAAGCCCGTAAGGCAGCCCCAAGAAACTTTTTGGGGGGGGCACACGAGGAGGTTGGCCGGTTCAGGAGGGACTCCTGAGCCAACTCCTCGTGCTTTGTGGAGAGAGCGTTGGGGAGAGCGTCGCGCAAAGGGACACCGTGCTATGCAGTGTTGCGCACGGTTTCCTATACGGATTCAGAGGCCAGTGCGAGAGATTCCCGCTCCACTCATCAGTCGGGCGAAACTGAGTGTTCAGCCAGGTAGAGTGGTGCCAGCTCTGCGCGCTAAGTCTCCAGTGCGCCTCCTGGGACCCGGATATCCTGCTCCGGTTCTGCGTGCGGTGTCTCGATGCGTGTCCACAGCCCAGTGCGAGAGATCCCAGCGCCACTCATTGGTCGGGCCGAGGTCAGTGTGCTACCTGGTAGAGTAGTGCCAGCTCTGCGCGCCAGGTCTCCAGTGCGCCTTTTGGGACCAAGATATCCTGTGGTCCTACGGGCAGAATCTCCGGTACGAATCCACAGCCCAGTGAGAGATTCCAGCTCCACTCACCCGTGAGGCCAGTGTTAGTGAGCGAGCTGGAGGTATGATGTCGGCTCTCCGTATCAGGTCCCCGGTCCGGGTGGAGGTTTCTACACGTCCAGTCCCTGTTCCACGCTCCGAGACCCCTGTTCCACGCTCCGAGATCCCTGTTCCACGCTCCAAGATCCCTGTTCCACGCTCCAAGATCCCAGTCCGTGTTGAGGTTCCAACACGTCCTGTTCCAGTTCCGCGTTCCAAGACCCCAGTCCGTGTAGTGGTTTCTACACGTCCAGTCCCTGTTCCACGTGCCAGGTCCCCAGTGCGTCTTCAGAGTCCAGTACGCCCTGTTCGGCTCCGGCGCGCAAGCTCCCGTGCGCTTAGAGAGTCCAGCACGTCCTGTTCCGGCTCCGCGCACTAAGCTCCCCGTGCGCTCAGAGAGTCCAGCACGTCCTGTCCCGGCTCCGCACACCAAGCTCCCCGTGCGCTCAGAGAGTCCAGCACGCCCTGTCCACTCCGGCGCACCAAGCTCCCGTGCGCTCAGAGAGTCCAGCACGTCCTGTCCCAGCTCCGCGCACTAAGCTCCCGTGCGCTCAGAGAGTCCAGCACGTCCTGTTCGGCTCCGGCGCACCAAGCTCCCGCGGCGCTTAGAGAGTCCAGCACGTCCTGTTCGGCTCCGGCGCACTCCAGTTCCCCTGCGGCGCTCAGAGAGTCCAGCACGTCCTGTCCCGGCTCCGGCGCACCAAGCTCCCGTGCGCTTAGAGAGTCCAGCACGTCCTGTTCCGCTTAGCGCACCAAGCTCCCGTGCGCTTAGAGAGTCCAGCACGTCCTGTTCCGGCTCCGGCGCGCAAGCTCCCGTGCGCTTAGAGAGTCCAGCACGCCCTGTTCCGGCTCCGGCGCGCAAGCTCCCGTGCGCTCAGAGAGTCCAGCACGTCCTGTTCCGGCTCCGCTCACCAAGCTCCCCGTGCGGTTAGAGAGCCCAGTTCGGCCTGTTCCTGCTCCCAGCACCAGAGTTCCAGTGAGCATCACGAGTCCAGTACGACCAGTTCCTGCTCCACGCACCAGAGTTCCAGTGAGCATCACGAGTCCAGTACTGCCAGTTCCTGCTCCACGCACCAGAGTTCCAGTGAGCATCACGAGTCCGGTACGGCCAGTTCCTGCTCCCCGCACCAGAGTTCCAGTGAGCATCACGAGTCCAGTACGACCAGTTCCTGCTCCACGCACCAGAGTTCCAGTGAGCATCACGAGTCCAGTACTGCCAGTTCCTGCTCCACACACCAGAGTTCCAGTGAGCATCACGAGTCCGGTACGGCCAGTTCCTGCTCCCCGCACCAGAGTTCCAGTGAGCATCACGAGTCCAGTACGACCAGTTCCTGCTCCACGCACCAGAGTTCCAGTGAGCATCACGAGTCCAGTACGACCAGTTCCTGCTCCACGAACCAGAGTACCAGTGAGCATCACGAGTCCTGTACGACCAGTTCCTGCTCCACGCACCAGAGTTCCAGTAAGCATCATGAGTCCAGTACGGCCAGTTCCTGCTCCACGTACCAGAGTCCCCGTGAGCATCGTGGGTCCGGTAAGGCCAGTTCCAACTCCACGCACCAGAGTTCCAGGAGATGGTCCAGGGCCTCCGGTTCAGGACTTCAGACCAGCACGGCCAGCACCGGAGCCCCCACCTGGGACAAAGGAACCCACCCGAAGACCCCCCCACAGACTTTTGGCGCGTCCGAGTCCGCGCCTTTGGGTACTGTAACGCCCAGAGCCGAGATTACAGGCTGGAGCGTTTTGGTTTTGTTTTGGTGTAGGGTTTGTTAGTTCTAGGTGTCATAGTTCTATGTTGGGTAATGGTTCCCAATTAGAGGCAGCTGTGTGTCGTCTCTAATTAGGAACCATATTTAGGTTGGTAGGTTTCACTCTGGGTTCGTGGGTTATTGTAAGTTCATAGCTGTGTTTGTCTAGTCAGTTATGTTCTTCGTTACGTTCTCCGTTTATTGTTTTGTTCCGTCTCGTTCCATGTTTTCATTAAAATATGTATTCTGGCTACATCGCTGCGTCTTGGTCTGTCCCCTCAGAAGATAATCGTGACAGGCTACTTTGAAGAATCTAACCTATATGTATTTTGATTTGTTTAACACTTCTTTTTGGTTACTACATGATTCCATATGTGTTCATAGTTTTGATATCTTCACTATTATTCTACAATGTAGAAAATAGTAAAAAAAAGAAAAACCCTTCAATGAGTAGGTGTCCAAACTTTTGACTGGTACTGTGTGTGTGTGAGATATATATATACACAGTTGAAGTCGTAAGTTTACATACACCTTAGCCAAATACATTTAAACTCAGTTTTTCACAATTCCTGACATTTAATCCTAGTAAAAATTCCCTGTCTTAGGTCAGTTAGGATCACCACTTTATTTTAAGAATGTGAAATGTTAGATTAATAGTAGTGAGAATGATTTATTTCAGCTTTTATTTTTTTCATCACATTTCCAGTGGGTCAGAAGTTTACATACACTCAATTAGTATTTGGTAGCATTGCCTTTAAATTGTTTAACTTGGATCAAACATTTCGGGTAGCCTTCCACAAGCTTCCCACAAAACAATGGGTGAATTTTGGCCTATTCCTCCTGACAGAGCTGGTGTAACTGAGTCAGGTTTGTAAGCCTCCTTGCTCGCACACGCTTTTTCAATTCTGCCCACAAATGTTCTATAGGATTGAGGTCAGGGCTTTGTAATGGCCACTCCAATACCTTGACTTTGTTGTCCTTAAGCCATTTTGCCACAACTTTGGAAGTATGCTTGGGGTCATTGTCCATTTGGAAGACCCATTAGCGACCAAGCTTTAACCACTGATGTCTTGAGATGTTGCTTCAATATATCCACATAATTTTCCTCCCTCATGATGCCATCTATTTTGTGAAGTACACCAGTCACTCCTGCACCAAAGCACCCCCACAACATGATGCTGCCACCCCCGTGCTTCACGGTTGGAATGGTGTTCTTCGCCTTGCAAGCCTCCCCCTTTTCCCTCCAAACATAACGATGGTCATAACGGCCAAACAGTTCTATTTTTGTTTCATCAGACCAGAGGACATTTCTCCAAAAAGTAAAATCTTTGTCCCCATGTGCAGTTGCAAAAAGTAGGCTTTTTTATGCTGGTTTTGGAGCAGTGGCTTCTTCCTTGCCGATATAGGACTCGTTTTACTGTGGATATAGATACTTTTTTACCTGTTTCCTCCAGTATCTTCACAAAGGCCTTTGCTGTTGTTCTGGGATTGATTTGCACTTTTCGCACCAATGTACGTTCATCTCTAAGAGACAGAACGCGTCTCCTGCCTGAGCGGTTTGAGGGCTGCGTGGTCCCATGGTGTTTATACTTGCATACTATTGTTTGTACAGACGAACATGGTACCTTAAGGCGTTTGGAAAATGCTCCCAAGGATGAACCAGACTTGTGGAGGTCTAAAAAAAGATTCTGAGGTCTTGGCTGATTTCTTTAGATTTTCCCATAATGTCAAGCAAAGAGGCACTGAATCTGAAGGTAGGCCTTGAAATACATCCACAGGTACACCTCCAATTGACTCAAATGATGTCAATTAGCCTATCAGAAGCTTCTAAAGCCATTACATAATTTTCTGGAATTTTTGCATGACTTGTGTCATGCACAAAGTAGATGTCCCATCCGACTTGCCAAAACTATAGTTTGTTAACAAGAAATTTGTGGAGTGGTTGAAAAACGATTTTTAATGACTCCAACCTAAGTGTATGTAAACTTCCAACTTCAACTGTATATTAGTGCATTCGGATTTCGTATAAGTATTCAAACCCATTGACTTTTTCCACATTTTGTTACATAACAGCCTTATTCTAAAATGAATTTAAATGAATTGTTTTTCTCAATCTACGCACAATACCCCATAATGTCGAAGCGAAAACAGGTTTTTAGAAATGTTTGCCAATTTATAAAAACAGAAATACCTTATTTACATAAGTATTCAGACCCTTTGCTATGCTAATCGAAATTGAGCTCAGGTGCATCCGTTTCCGTTGATCATCCTTGAGATGTTTCAACAACTTGATTGGAGTCCACCTGTGATAATTTAAATTGATTGGACATGATTTTGAAAGGCACACACCTGTCTATATAAGGTCCCACAGTTGATAGTGCATGTCAGAGCAAAAACCAAGCCATTAGGTCGAAGGAATTGTCCGTAGAGCTCCGAGACAGGATTGTGTCAAGGCACAGACCTGGGGAAGGTTACCAAAAAGTAGCTGCAGCATTGAAGGTCCCCAAGAACACAGTGGCCTCCATCATTCTTAAATGGAAGAAGTTTGTAACCACCAAGACTCTAACTAGAGCTGACCGGTCGGCCAAACTGAGCAATCGGGGGAGAAGGGCCTTGGTCAGGGAGGTTACCAAGAACCCGATGGTCACTCTGACAGAGCTTCAGAGTTCCTCTGTGGAGATGGGAGAAACTTCCAGAAGGACAACCATCTCTGCAGCACTCCACCAATCAGGCCTTTATGGTGGAGTGGCCAGACGGAAGCCACTCCTCAGTAAAAGGCACATGACACCCCGCTTGGATTTTGCTAAAAGGAACCTAAAGGACTCTCAGACATTGAGAAACAAGATGAATCCAAGATTGAACTCTTTGTACTGAATGCCAAGCGTCACGTCTGGAGGAAACCTGGCACCATCTCTACGGTGAAGCATGGTGGTGGCAGCCTCATGCTGTGGGGTTGTTTTTTAGCGGCAGGGACTGGGAGACTAGTCAGGATCGAGGGAAAGATGAATGGAGCAAAGTACATAGAGACCCTTGATGAAACCCTGCTCCAGATTGCTCAGGACCTCAGACTGGGGCCAAGCTTCACCTTCCAACAGGACAATGACCCTAAGCACACAGCCAAGACAATGCAGGATTGGCTTGGGGACAAGTCTCTGAACGTTCTTGAGTGGCCCAGCCAGAGCCCGGACTTGAACCCAATCAAACATCTCTGGAGAGCCCTGAAAATAGCTGTGCAGCGATGCTCCCCATCCAACCTAAATTTCAATCTGTCCCTTAGTAAAGGATTTATCGAGGCAATTCTTATTAAAGTCACTTAAGACTATACATTTATTTGACCAATACATTGAATTAACAGTGGTGATAATATTGTTTATGGAGCCTACTAAAGGTTAAAAATCATCAATTACTTTTTCTCATGTAGTTATTTTAATAAATAAACCTTCAATATCTAAAGGGACAATCTCAGGTGAAATCTTAATGGAAAGTAATTTATCGAGGATATAGTCTGCTGCTGCCCCACCTTGAGTACACCTATCAATTCTATTTAATATGTATCCCTGGATTTTTTACTCAGGGTCTGAAATGTTGGTATTCAACCATGTCTCTGAAATTGTTTATTATGAATGTATTGTGCACCTAATTTTGGTCTGTGGCTCCTCCTCTTGGCAGGTCTTTGTTCACGGTGATGAGTTGGATGGCTACCTGAAGGATTTTGACGCTGACATCCTGCCTGCAGACTTCGACGGGAAAGCCCCCCTCACTGACTGCAAGGCCATCGCTACCAAGCTGTTTGGGTCCGAGGACACAGCGCTCTAACGCCATACTGTCACATTATGAAGCAAGGCTGGAACAGACTGTGATCCAGTCCAAAACGAACAGCTAGCACCTAACCCTGGACACTTGATGCTCCCTCAGATCGGTGAGGCAGAATAGGTGGGGGTGAAGCTTGTTGCCTACAGGGGTACTCAGTTCGATTAACTCTTCAAGTGGGCATCAAGATGAGTGTCTTGGGTTTAGGGGCTAGTCGTTGATTTGCGACTGGGCAATAGGAACACAAGTGAGAAAGAATAGGAATGTTGAATAGAGGACATGGACAGTAAAAGTACATAATATGAATTGTTGTTTTTTACAGCACAGAAATGTGTAGCTCCTCCACATACAGAAGTTAACTTTTGAATATGCACAGGGAACAAGACGGTCCCTACTGTATGTAAGAGCACAGAGAATGGCATTTGGTGATGAGATGACCCAACAGCTTATTACTGTAACAGTCTGAGGTGAATTTGGTGTTCTTTGCCTTAAAGGTTACTTTCACTGTGACTTTACTAGAGGAGCCTATTGCCTAGCCTGAGACTGCTAAAAAAACATATAGGATATATATAGAATTTAGTAATAGAAGAATGATAAAATAATATATTTCAGTTAAGCTAGTTGACTATGAAGAACATTAAGAATATGATAGAAGGTCTATGAAAAAATCATATGAAAATATGTACATTCCTTAACATAGTTCCATTTGCTTAACTTAACTCCCCCACATTTCATTTTGTGTAAACCGAAGTGCCTATATACTATGGGAACTCCTATGGTGTGCTTAGCTAGGATTGCAGAGAGAATATAGTAGACGGTTGCTGTCAAAAGGTGATTGATTTTCCTGTGTCCTGTGTTTGACCTTTTAAAGACATCCTGTCCGGATGTTCTCATGTTGTTTAGTGTGTGCTTTTGTAACTTGATAGTGCAGCTGTTTCTTTGAAGTAAAGCACGTTTGAAATAAAAAGTAATGGGCTGGTGATTTATGTGTAGTGACCTTGTTGGGCTAGTGACCTTGTTGAACTTAAAGAAATGTGTTTGAACATTTGAAACAGTTGGGGAATTTTTGTAGTGAACTTAAGGAACTGCTGTGTAGTGAGCTTGTGACCCCTTGTAGAATGAAAAAGTAATTTCCGGGTAGGTTTGCTGATTATAAGTAAGTGTTAGACTTCTCCTGTGAACACTACGAGCGACAAGAAACCTCAGAGATAAACCACAAACTATAGAAAACATGTCTCCTAGACCAATTCTAGGTGTAATGTGTCCTTCATGTCTGGGCCACAATGACAAAACCATTGATGCCATTATTTGTGATGGACCTGATTGTTTTAAAGGTGGGATTGATATGAGTGAAGGCCATATGGGTTACATTTTCCAACCGGATGATTCAACAGTGAAGATTTTTACACACAGCTGCCTCAACACCCCTTTTCAGCCGAAAACCGGGAGTTTTTCTCCTGCGTTTCAAATGAGAGAAAGAGCAAGTCTTATCTTAAGCAAATGTCAGATCGAACAGACCCTGAGTGGAACATCCCTGTCTGGGTACGCATTGGAAGAGGAAGTCTGCAGGTGAGACGATTTGAAGCCATAAGAATCCTTTCAGTAGCGTATAGTCCAGACTCCAAAGTGACAATTTTAGGTTGTTCTGAATTCAACTGCACAAATGCCACCAAATCTGTTAGTTCGTATGTATTTTCAAAAGCTTGCACAGAGGTCAACTATTTTGTGCCTGTCTTTAGCTTCAAGTGGCAAGATTTGTTTAAGGTGCTGATTTGATTATACAAGTGCAACAGTTTTTTTCCATCATCGTGAACATATACGAAGATGGTCCCTTCTGTCCTCAAGACAAAACTTGGGCTTAGCGGAAGAAGGTTGATCTATCATCGAAAAGAAAACATATGAATTCTTGAAGGCCATGGAGAGTGTCACGTCTACTCCCGCTCCTCCCCTCCGGCGTTCGACGTCACCGGGATACTAACCACCGGTTCTGGGATCCATCATTACGCACACCTGCAGATCATTATGATACTCACCTGAACTCCATTACCTCCCCTTTATCTGTCACTCCCTTGGGTTCCTTCCTCAGTCGGTATTGTTCCTGTGTTCATGCATTATCGCCGCTGTTATGTTGTCTCGTTTCAGGGTTGTTGTTTTATTAAACATTTCACCTGCTTCTCGACTCACAGCGTCTCCGTTACGTAATACCGACTCAAACGATGGAAGCAGCTGGAAAATTGAAAATCTCTCAGATGGTCGACGAACAGGGTTACCTTCTACGTCAACGCCATGACCAGCTGGCACAACTGGGGACGGCTATGGAAGAGGTTCTTCGCAGTTTGCAGCGTCTCGAACACACCCAGGAGGCATTGCCTTAACCAGCGGAGGATACTCTGCAACCAGTCGACCAAGCACAACAGCCCATTCAGCAACCCACTCAGGTCAGCGATGCCCGTTTATCCCTCCCGAATAAGTATGACGGTACACCATCCAAATGCTGTGGCTTCCTACTTCAGTGCTCCCTCTACTTCACACATCAGATGGGAGCCCCCACCACTGAGAGGTCCAAGGTTGCCACGGTTATTTCTCTACTGACTGGGCGGGCGTTGGAATGGGCTACGGCCATCTGGGAGAGAGGAGAGGAGGAGCTCGATTCCTATGAGAGGTTCATGGCTCTGTTTAAATGTATTTTCGATCATCCCCCAGAGGGCAGAGAGGGAGGTGAGCGTCTACTGCAATTACTGCAAGGGGACCAGAAGGCTGCCGAGTACGCGCTCACCTTCCGGACAGTAGCAGAATCCAGTGGATGGAATGAGCCGATGTTTCGTACACTATTCAGAATAGGTTCGTGTGAAGATGTCCAGATGGAACAGGCCTGTCGAGACGACAACCTCACCCTGGACGCACTCATTGCAATGGCCATCCGTCTGGATAATCTACTTCGGGAGCACCGGTACTCTCATCGCTTCTGTCCCTCCCTCAGTGAACACTCGGGATCAGAGCCTGAACCCATGGAGGTAGTGGTCACACGCCTCCACACGGCTGAGCGCCGCAGACGGATACAGCTGGGGCTCTGTCTGTACTGTGGACAAGGAGGGCACAAGTTCTAGAGGTGCCCGGCATGTCCGAATCCGGGATCCACAAGAGCAGAGGGACGGTCACGTGATCTTCCACCCCCCGGGGCAGGAGTGAGTATTCCATCTTCATCACTGTCTGCTAGGCTCTTTTTGGTGTCCATCACACTAGCTGACTGTCCCTCATGTACTGTGTCTATAGCTTTAGTGGATTCCGGTGTCGCTGGGAACTTTATTGACCAGACCCTTGCCTCATCCCTTAACATCATCTCATACCTGCTCTCCTCTCCTTTTCTGGTTCCTACCTTGATAGTCGGCATTTAGGATCCAGAACCATCACCCACATCACTCAGCCACTCACCCTCACCGTGGAGTCCATTCATCAGGAGAACATCCCCTTCTTCATTACCAGTGCACCATTCCACAAGATCATCCTCTGCCTCCCTTGGCTTCAATGCCATAACCCTACCATCTCATGGTCGAGGATGAGAATTACAGACTGGTCACCCAAATGTGCCACCAGTCTTCCTCCTCATCGCCCCTGGGACTGTGCCATCAACCTGCTCAGCTCCTCCGAGTAGACGCATTCACCCTCTGTCGGTGGCTGAGACCCAGGCCATGGAGGATCACATCCAAGAAGCGCTCCAACAAGGTCTCATCCGCATGTCCACTTCCCCTGCGTCGGCAGTTTATTTTCTTCAAGGCCAAGAAGGATGGAGGGTTACGTCCCTGAATTGACTACAGAGGACTCAACGAAATCACCACAAAGTATCTCCCATTGGTGCCGTCAGTCATTGAACTGCTTCGAGGGGCCCGGTTCTTTACCAAACTGGACCTGCGGAGTGCTTACAATCTCATCCGCATTCGGGGGGGTGGAAGACGGCATTTAGCACAATATCTGGTAACTACGAGTACTTTCATTAACGAGGTGTTCAGGGACATGATCGAACGCCATTACCTTCCTGATGACCTCCCCTTAATCTGTCACTCCCTTAGGTTCCTTCCTCAGTCGGTATTGTTCATGCATTGTTGCCACTGTTATGTTGTCTCGTTTTATTAAACGTTTCACCTGCACCTGCTTCTCGACTCACAGCGTCTCCGTTACAGAGAGCCTGCATGGAAGAGGCAATGTCTGAGGCCCTCACAGCTTGAAGACAAGGATTTGGAGACTGATGGGGTGTCGGGTTACAATAGGGCCCTGAAAAAGTGAAAAATGATGATTCTGCTTTTTATTTAATTTTTTTCTAAGAAAATAACCGTTTTTACAACAAAAGAAAATTGATTGTTTAGTAAGGTGTAATAATAAAGTGTATGATCCATATGAAGGTTTAGTAACAAACATAAGTGTCAGTTTAATATTCAATAATGTCTAGTGAACTTTAATAATTTGTATATGTATGATTACATTACCCTCCTCCTTGAAAGGGTAAATATACTTTTCAGGATGGGCCCCCTACTGTTGTCTTAAACAGATAATTTTACCCCCCTTAAACTTGTACTGCAGTGGGCTGAATCAGGGACACAGTGTTTCTTGGTAGTCTTAAACAAATCTACTGTGAAACACAATGTATTCATTTTTGAGTTTGCATCCTAATATGACACTTTAAATACATCCCAGAAGACTGAAATGTAACAAAACGCCTATTGTGTTTATTGAGCTGTACACTGAAATGCTCAGTTGGTCAATATTCCCCTCCACTGATTTCCCTAACATCTTGTCAACATGGGCCCCAAAAAAGGAGAAGATATCTTATACCTATCTATCTTTATAGACATTTATCCATAACAAGGCCTGGGTGGCTCCTATAGTGTCCACAAATCTCTATAAAATATCAGATTTTTTAGAGCAATTTTTTTTATGTTTTCATGAGTGTTTGAGATTAGGTCCCTGAATGGTCAAAAACCTCTTCAAATAGAAGTACATTTGTAGCACAAAATATCTTGAAGGTAGGCCCTCTCTCACTCTCATGTCACAAGCTGACAGGCTCCCAGACGCAGGGCCTCAAAAGGCCCCAAATCACTCAACCGCGCCTCCCCTCTCCAACAGGCATCAGCCCAGAACATCATGAAAACAGAACATCTAAAAGATAATCTGGGAATCCTTTCTTTCTCATGGAATTTTTGAAGGTGAGTTGAATGTTCAATGTGACGTTTGTATATAGATATTGTAACGCCCAGTCCCGAGTTTCAGGCTGGAGCGTTTTGGTTTTGTCTTTGTGTAGGGTTTGTCCATTCTAGGTGTCGTATTTCTAATTGGGAACCATATTTAGGCTAGTAGGTTTCACTCTGGGTTCGTGGGTTGTGTATGTTCATAGCTGTGTTTGTTTGTTCAGTTATGTTCATCGTTACGTTCTCCGTTCTTTGTTTGTTCCCGTCTTGTTCCGTGGATTTATTAAATCATGTATTCTGGCTACATCGCTGCGTCTTGGTCTGTCCCCTCAGAGTGAAACGTGACAGAATAACCCACCAAACAAAGACCAAGCAGCGAGAGACCGGGAGCTTAGGTCTTGGGAAGGATCTATTTTATGGGAGTGCTTGGGACCAGCCTGGGGAGTATCGTCGGCCCGAGAGGAACTGGAAGCAGCGGCTGGCGGGCGCCAGGTGTGAGGAGACTTGATGGGAGCATGGGACCGGAGAGAGAAGGTTTCTCAGACCTCGCCGGGCTGGGAAGCCCGTAAGGCAGCCCAGAAAGCTTTTGGGGGGCACACGAGGAGGTTGGCCGGTTCAGGAGGGACTCCTGAGCCAACTCCTCGTGCCTTGTGGAGAAGGCGTTGAGAGAGCGTCGCACCGAGGGGACACCGTGCTATGCTGTATTGCGCGCGGTTTCCCCTATACGAAGTCAGAAGGCCACGGTGCGAGATTCCCGCTCCACTCATCAGTCGGGAGGTAAACGAAGCGTTCAGCCAGGAAGAGTGGTGCCTGCTCTGCGCGCTAAGTCTCCGGTCGCCTCCTGGGACCGGATATCCTGCTCCAGTTCCGTGTGGCAGTGTCTCCGATGCGTGTCCGCCAGCCCAGTGCGAGAGATCCCAGCGCCACTCATTAGTCGGGCCGAGGTCTGTGTGCTACCTGGGAGAGTGGTGCCAGCTCTGCGAGCCCAGGCCTCCAGTCGCCTTTTGGGCCCATGTTATCCTGTGGTCTTACGGGCAGAATCTCCGGTGCGTATCCACAGCCCAGTCCGAAGATTCCAGCTCCACTCACCCATGAGACCAGGGTTAGTGAGCTAGCTGGAGAGTATGGTGTCGGCTCTCCATATCAGGTTCCCGGTCCGGGTGGATGTTTCTACGTCCAGTCCCGGTTCCACGTTCCAAGATCCCTGTTCCGTTCCAAGATCCCTGTTCCGCGTTCCAAGATCCCTGTTCCGGCGTTCCAAGATCCCTGTTCGCGTTCCAAGATCCCTGTTCAGCGTTCCAAGATCCCTGTTCCGTGTTCCAAGATCCCAGTCCGTGTAGTGGTGTCTACCACGTCAGTCCCCTGTTCCACGCGCCCAGCTCCCGTGCGCTCCGAGAGTCCAGCACGTCCTGCTCCGGCGCGCACCCAGCTCCCGATGCGCTCCGAGAAGTCCAACGCGTCCTGCTCGGCTCCGCGCGCAAGCTCCCGTGCGTTCAGAGAGTCCAGCACGTCCTGCTCCGGCCCGCGCACCAAGCTCCCGTGCGCTCCGAGAGTCCAACGTCCTGTTCGGCTCCAGCGCGCAAGCTCCCGTGCGCTCGAGAGTCCAGCACGTCCTGTTCCGGCTCAGCGCACCCAGCTCCGCGTGCGCTCCGAGAGTCCAGCGTCCTGTCGGCTCCGGCGCACCAAGTTCCCTGTGCGCTCAGAGAGTCCAGCACGTCCTGTTCGACTCCGCGCATCAAGCTCCCCGTGCGCTCAGAGAGCCCAGTTCGGCCTGTTCCGCTCCGCGCAGAGTGCGGCGTCCCGAAACCCAGTTCGGCCTGTTCCGCTCCCGCACCAGAGTGCGGCGTCCGAAGCCCAGTTCGGCCTGTTCCGCTCCCGCACCAGAGTGCGCGCGTCCCAGAATCCAGTACTGCCAGTTCCTGCTCCCACGCACCAGAGTCCCAGTGAGCATCACGAGGTCCAGTACTGCCAGTTCCTGCTCCACGCACCAGGTTCCAGTGAGCATCCACGAGTCCAGTGCGACCAGTTCCTGCTCACGCTGGAGTTCCAGGTGAGCATCACAGGTCCAGTACTGCCGGTTCCTGCTCACGCACCAGAGTACCAGTGAGCATCACTAGTCCGGTACTGCCAGTTCCTGCTCCACGCACCAGGTTCCAGTGAGCATCACAAGTCCAGTACTGCCAGTTCCTGCTCCACGCACCAGAGTTCCAGTGAGCATCACAAGTCCAGTACTGCCGGTTCCTGCTCCACGCACCAGAGTTCAGTGAGCATCACGAGGTCAGTCACGACCAGTTCCTGCTCCACGCGCAGAGTCCCAGTGAGCATCACGGAGTCCAGTGCGACCAGTTCCTGCTCCACGCGCAGAGTCCCAGTGAGCATCACGGGTCCAGTACTGCCAGTTCCTGCTCCACGCGCAGAGTCCCAGTGAGCATCACGGGTCAGTACTGCCAGTTCCTGCTCCACGCACCAGCGTTCCAGTGAGCATCACGAGGTCAATGCGGCCAGTTCAACTCCACGCACCAGAGTTCAGGAAGGCCAGGGCCTCCGGTTCTGGATGTCAGACCAGCACGGCCAGCACCGGGCCTCCACCTGGGACAGCGACCCACCGAAGACCCCACAGACTTTTGGCGGCGTCGAGTCCGCCTTTGAGGAAGTATATAACGCCAGTCGAGTTTCAGGCTGGAGCGTTTTGGTTTTGTCTTTGTGTAAGGTTTGTCCATTCTAGGTGTCGTATTTCTAATTGGGAACCATATTTAGAGCTAGTAGGTTTCACTCTGGGTTAGTAAGGTTATTGTATGTTCATAGCTGTGTTTGTTTGTTCAGTTATGTTCAGCCGTTCACGTTCTCCGTTCTTTGTTTTGTTCCGTCTTGTTCCGTGGATTTATTAAATCATGTATTCTGGCTACATCGCTGCGTCTTGGTCTGTCCCCTCAGAAGTGAAACGTGACAGATATATTATTCAAGACTGATATGTTTTCGTTTGTAGACATTCGCTTCTGCCCTCTTAGCTTCTTTTTGACCCTGTTATTATATCAAAACATCTCAGACTAGAAACTATGATTAGAAACTATGGCCCACTCTGTTCAAATAATTAGAAAACTATGACAAACTATGATAAACTACGACCAATTGTGAAGCCATGTCTGTGTGTGTGAGTGATGATATATTATTTAATTGTGTAATATTACTCTCTCTCTCTCTCTCTCGCTCTCTTTTTCTCTTTCTACTACCTCTCTCAATGTCTACCAAATTAACAAATATTTAACAACGTTTCAATGTTTTGTATTGCAACAGTTCTAGAAGACAATGACATCACATTTTTGGGGAATTATTAATATAATGTGTTACAGAGTGTGCATCTGTGATAACCTTATGTAATAGATCATCTCTCTCACAATCTCTTACTATGAAAAAGACAAGTGACATGACATTGACTCCTGAGTGTTGAAGTTTTGCCCACTCTGTAGCCACCCTGGTTATTATCTGACCCTGCTTGTCATCTACGAACGTTGGAACATCTTGAATAACAATACGGGGGCTCATGTACTCTTCTTAAATGTGCGCTCAGCACAGCCGTCGGAGCATGGTTCATCTCTAGTTTTATTCCTAGGTTTATGACTTCTAGGGAGTGTTTCCTAGATGCTGTGCTTCAGCATATGCATTGATTGGTCTTATGTTTTTAGACTGGGTATCTGTAAAACACTTTGTGACAACTGCTGATGCAAAAAGGGGTTTTAAGAAATACATTTGGTTGATTGACAGATTTGTGTTATTATAAAAAAATATATATAACATTATCATTTTTACTATTATTATTATTATTATTATTATTATTATGTTACAGGTGAGACATACCCAGAAATGTCAACTTTTTGTTGAGTGCTCAAACCCGGGCCTTATGGATAAACCCCCAAAAAGACTACATGAGCTTGGAGGAGCTGACCCTGGGTGAAAAAAACTATGAAAAAAAAACTTCTCTGCACAGCAGCCCCAGACAATCATGTACAGTAGCTCCAACATACAAGAAAGGGTTTACAGGGCAGTGATGAAAAGTTTATATGAGCGCTAATTATATATAGTTGATATGAATGATACATGTTTGATACAATTACCCATTCCAAACTGTTGTTACAAAATCACTTCTCATTGTGTAGGTTTCACAAACATAAAACAACTATCCAGTTAATGTTTCTCAAACTAACACACTGTTGAGTTTCCTATTTACTAAAGAACAATCATTTATACAAAAAAACAAGAAGTTGTAATATAATCTGTATAATTGTCATTCTATACTGAAAACAGGTACATTCTGAAAGATTTGGTTGTTGTTGATGTGATAACACAATATTTATTCACGTTTCAATTTAGGATAATACTGTTTATTTTTATTTTACTTAAACTGTATTATTTATGTTGTCTCATACCATGCTAATACACTACCAAGCAATGCAAGCAGATGTGAAATTAACCCCAAAAAAGTTTTGGTCTTTTTGGATCAAGAATTGATCAAGAATACCAATAGACATTATCAGATCCTCTTTCCTATTCAGGCATCATATAATGCACAGCCACATGCAAATCCATGAACTCCAACAATAAAACATTGAAAACCTTAACATGACTACTGGCAATGTCATTATTTTCATCACCATCAATGGTTGAATTGCATTCTTTTTCTTTGTACATGCACCGAGCTTCCATTGGATGGAGCCGATCAACGTGGTAAGTGAAAAAGACCCAAATAAAACATATGTAAAAAGATGTGGTCAAAGTGAAGCTTCGCTGTTTTTTGTTTTGTTTTGTTACAACAACCAGGTCTTCCTAACATTTGCCATAACTAGTAAGCCTTACATCCTTACGTCCATTAAGATGGCGCCGGAGAAGATGGCAGACGTTTTACATGGCCCCAGCAGATTGTTTTTTTGTTCGCTTATTTGCATTGTTTGTAACTTGTTTTTTTACTTATTTTGTACGTAATGTTGTCGCTACCATCTTCTTTTACTGCTCTTTAATTACTTGTTACTTTTATCTCTTATTCTTATCTGTATTTTTTTGAAATTGCATTGTTGGTTAGGGGCACGTAAGTAAGCATTTCACATTCATGAACCTTCATTGTTGGTTCTAGTTTTCATGTCTTTGGTTATGCAAACATCTGTTTATTAGATTATATTTCTCATTAAGAATGTTGTTTTAATTCTATATGGGTCACGCCTTGCTTTGGTCATGTGTTCTCTTATGGGTCAATGATTTTAATTACAAAATAGCAATTATGTTCTCACCTCAGTTACTTAGAAGTGCATGTGGTCCCACACCTCCCATGTGTGCCCAGGTGCATATTTGGTAGCCCATATAGAGTCAGGATGTAAGGCTTACTAGTTATGGCAAATGTTAGGAAGACCTGAGCCCCGTATTGTCATTTGAGATGTTCCAACATTCGTAGATGACCAGCAGGGTCAGATAATAACCAGAATGGCTGTAGAGTGGGAAAAAGTTCAACATTCTGGAGTCAATGTCATGTAATTTGTATTTTTCAGAGAGAGAGAGAGAGAGAGAGAGAGAGAGATGCACACTCTGTAAAACATTATATTAATAATTCCAGAAAAATTTGATGTCATTGTCTTTCAGAACTGTTGCAACACAAAATAAATATTTGTTACTTTGGTATATATTGAGAGAGGTAGTGGAAAGAGAGAGAGCGAGAGACAGAGAGAGAGAGTTATATTACACAATTAAATAATAGATCATCACTCACACACACAGACATGGCTTCATAGTTGGTCATCGTTTCTTGTCATAGTTATGATCATAGTGTCACACCAGCCTTTGCTTTGGCTCCCCCTCCTGTCCAGCTCAGGCGTTCGGCGTCGCCGGCCTTATACCTGCTGCCGAACCTTCTGCTGGCAAACGCCCTTCACTCATCAACCCTGGACTTGTCTCCTCATCATTACACACACCTGGTTCCAATCCCCACTCTATCACTGTATATATACTCCCTCTGCCATTTGTCTTTGTTGGTCATTGCAAATGTTACTTGTTTTCCTGAGAGCAATCGCTCCTATTTCCTGAGTACTTTATATTTTGCTCTTTGGGTTCGCCCTGTGCCTTTTTGTTTATGAAGATATATTTTGAGCACAATAGCATTTGGGTTTCGTCCTGATTTGATCTATGGTGCTTAAATAAACTCAGTAGTTCTAAACCTGCGACTGCCTCCTGCCTACTCCTCTCTACACCAGTGACACATAGTTTGTCACGGTTTCTCACTAATTTCTAATCATAGTTTCTAGTCTGAGAGTTTTGAAATAATAAGAGGGTAAAATAGAACCTAAGAGGGCTGAAGCTATTGTCTACAATCTGTATGAAGAAAAACAATGGCTAATGCTCAATGGATAAATAGCCTTCTTTTCAAAAAACATACAGTTGAAGTTGAAAGTTTACATACACTTATGCTGGAGTCATTAAAACTCGTTTTTCAACCACTCCACAAATTTCTTGTTAACAAACTATAGTTTTGGCAAGTCAGTTAGGACATCTACTTTGTGCATGACAAGTTTACATACAGTTGACTGTGCCTTTAAATAGCTTGGATAAATCCAGAAAATTATGTAATGGCTTTAGAAGCTTCTGATAAGCTAATTGACATCATTTGAATCAATTGGAGGTGTACCTGTGGAAGTATTTAAAGGACGACCTTCAAACTCAGTGCCTGCCTCTTTGCTTGACATCATGGAAAAATCAAAAAATAAATCAGCCGAGACCTCAGAAAAAAAATTGTAGACCTCCACAAGTCTGGTTCATCCTTGGGAGCAATTTTCAAATGCCTGACGGTACCACGTTCATCTGTACAAACAATAGTACGCAAGTATAAACAGCATGGGACCACGCAGCCCTCATTACCGCTCAGGAAGGAGACACGTTCTGTCTCCTAGAGATGAACGTACTTTGGTGCGAAAAGTGCAAATCAATCCCAGAACAACAGCAAAGGACCTTGTGAAGATGCTGCAGGAAACAGGTACAAACGTATCTATATCCACAGTAAAACAAGTCCTATATCGACATAACCTGAAAGGCCGCTCAGCAAGGAAGAAGCCCCTGCTCCAAAACCGCCATAAAAAAGCCAGACTACGGTTTGCAACTGCACATGGGGACAAAGATCATACTTCTTGGAGAAATGTCCTCTAGTCTGATGAAACAAAAATAGGACTGTTTGGCCATAATGACCATCGTTATGTTTGGAGGAAAAAGGGGGAGGCTTGCAAGCCAAAGAACACCATCCCAACCGTGAAGCACGGGAGTGGCAGCATCATGTTGTGGGGGTGCTTTGCTGCAGGAGGGACTGGTGCACTTCACAAAATAGATGGCATCATGAGGAAGGAAAATTATGTGGATATATTGAAGCAACATCTCAAGACATCAGTCAGGAAGTTAAAGCTTGTTTGCAAATGGGTCTTCCAAATGGACAATGACCCCAAGCAAACTTCCAAAGTTGTTGCAAAATGGCTTAAGGACAACAAAGTCAAGGTATTGGAGTGGCCATCACAAAGCCCTGACCTCAATCCTATAGAAAATGTGTGGGCAGAACTGAAAAAGCGTGTGCGAGCAAGGAGGCTTACAAACCTGGCTCAGTTACACCAGCTCTGTCAGGAGGAATGGGCCAAAATTCACCCAACTTATTGTGGGAAGCTTGTGGAAGGCTACCTGAAATGTTTGACCCAAGTTAAACAATTTAAAGGCAATGCTACCCAATACTAATTAAGTGTATGTAAACTTCTGACCCACTGGGAATGTGATGAAAGAAATAAAAGCTGAAATAAATAAGTCTCTCTACTATTATTCTGACATTTCACATTCTTAAATAAAGTGGTGATCCTAACTGACCTAAGACAGGACATTTTTACTAGGATTAAATGTCAGGAATTGTGAAAAACTGAGTTTAAATGTATTTGGCTAAGGTGTACATGTCAATGATTTTTTTTAATACATATCAGTCTTGAATAATATACATCTATATACAAACATCACATTGAATATTCAACTCACCTTCAAAAATCTCCATGAGAAAGAAAGGATTCCCAGATTATCTTTTAGATGTTCTGTCTTCATGATGTTCTGGGCTGATGCCTGTTGGAGGGGAGGGGCCCTGCTTCTGGGAGCCTGTCAGCTTGTGACATGATGTGAGAGGGGGCCTACCTGTAAGATATTTTGGGATATTTTGTGCTACAGACGTACTTCTATTTGAAGAGGTTTTTGACCATTCAGGGACCTAATCTCAAACACTCATGAAAACATAAAAAAATTATCTACACTAAAGAATGTGAATTTGGTCATATTGTTTATTGTTGTTGACAAGTTAACAATTTGACATTTTGTAGAGACTTTTGGACACTATAGGGGCCGCCTAGGCCTTGTTATGGATAAATACCTATAAAGATAGGTATAAGTTATCTGCTCCATTTTTGGGGCCCATGTTGACAAGATGTTGGGGAATAACTGGAGGTGAATATTGACCAACTGAGCATCTCACTGTACAGCTCAATAAAGACAATAGACGTTTTGATACATTTCAGTCTTCTGTGTGTAAGGTTCTGTATTTATTTTCTTAGTTAACCTTGTGTTCTGTTTTGTTGTGTTCTTGACCGTAGCCCTGTTTCTTTGTGTTCTTGAACGTAGCCCTGTCTTTCATTTTTGTTCATTGATTTCACCTGTGTTAGTTACTCACCTGGTCTCATCAGCTCCTTATTTAGTTCAGTTCATTCTGTTTGTGCCTTTGTGAGGTATTGTTTGTTTTGGCTCTACTAAGCCTTTTCCTAGCTTATTTGTGAGAACCAGTTAAAGCCTTCAGTTCTAGTTTTGATTCACCTGCCTGTTTCCCTGCCTGTGACCACGATTCCTGTCTTCTGCGAAGGTGAAATAAACACCTGCCGTGCGCTGCGCATGAATCTATACCTTTTTCTCCCAGAGTATTCGTTACGCTGTGATGTATTTAAAGTGTCATATTGGGATGCAAACTCAAAAACGAATACATTGTGTTTCACAGTAGATTTGTTTAAGACTACCAAGAGAAACTCTGTGCCCCTGATTTAGCCCACCGCAGTAAAAGTTTATTAAGGGGGACACAATTATCTGTTTAAGTCAGCAGGAGGCCCATCTTAAAGAGTACAAAGAACCCTTCAAAGAGGAAGTCGTGAGGCTTCTAGGGTTTATTTATTTTTTTGTAAGGGACACCCTAGATTAGCATCCGGTTGGCTATTAAAATATGGATCGCTGAGAACTATTTTTAAAAGGTTAAAGGTTATGCAGGTTTTTTTTTTTTTAAAACAGTTGTTTCAAAGACACCACTGTCAAGGCTCAGGAGAAGACCCAGATGCAGACCGTTTCAAAGTAGCAAAAGATTATTACTCAAACGGGGGCAGGCAAACAACAGGCAGAGGTCAGTAGTCCAGAGCAGAGTCCGAAAGGTACAGAACGGCAGGCATGCTCAGGGTCAGGGCAGAGAGAGGTCAGTAATCCAGGGTGGTTTGGCAAGGTACAGAACGACAGGCAGGCTCAGGGTAGGCAGAACGGTCAAAACCGGGTAGGCTTGACGAAACAAAACTAACTGGCGACAGACAAACAGAGAACACAGGTTTAAACCCTTTATTTCTACATGGCCTCAGCTGAGCTCCTTTAAACTTTGTAGGCTACTTGCTCATTTTTGCCATTTGTTTGCCATGCCCCCTTGATAAAAACATGCTTTATTACAATGCATTAGATTTACCTGTTGACTTATCGTTGTTTGCTTTTGTCAGTCAGCTGTTTCTAGCGCTCATTTTCTTTCTGGCAACTGTGGTATAAGCAGGATAGATGCCTCCGGCTCCACCTCGTCCTGCTGCGTCTTCCCGCTGTGTTTTCCATTGTTTACTTATTAGACATTCTAACGTATACCACAATGTCTAGGTACTTATTTTCAATGCAACATTTGAACAGCAATTTTGAGCAACCCTTGGTTATGATGTATATGACAAGATACTGGGTATTTTAGTAATTCTTTTTCACATGTCTATAATCCAAAGATACGTTTTTATAGGGGAGTGAAATATTGTTTATGTTAAACTGTTGAGAAAAGAGAACCTATGGTGACATAGGGAGACACTCATGTTTTATATGCTACACATATCCAGAAGGCTCATTCTGACAATAAACAAGGAGATTTACAGTTTCAAACAATGTTTAAGGCATGTCAGTACTGTAGTACTACACTACTAATGTAGTATCTAACATGTTAAGGACAGTCTACATGTACACAATATAACACATCCCCACAGCATCTGAGGTGGCATTCACTGACACTGACACTGTATTATATTATATCACTATGTGAAAGTAGCATAATATAATAAATGCAGTTTAAAACGTTGTTTAAAAGTTTAGAATATACAGTGCCTTCAGAAAGCATTCATACCCCTTGACTTATTCAGCATTTTGGCGTGTTGTCCTGCTGAAAGGTGAATTAATCTACCATTGTCTGGTGGAAAGCAGACTGAACCAGGTTTCCCTCAAGGACTTTGCCTGTGCTTAACTCCATTCTGTTTATTTTTTATCTCGAAAAACTCCCCAGTCCTTAACGATTACAAGCAAAACCATAACATGATGCAGCCACCACTATGCTTGAAAATATGGAGAGTGTTTTGAATATATGTGTATTCTGTACAGGCTTCCTTCTTTCCACTTTGTCAATAAGATTAGTATTGTGTAACTACAATGTTGTTGATCCATCCTGAGTTTCCTCCTATCACAGCCATTAAACTCTGTAACTGTTTTAAAGTCACCGTTGGCCTCCCTGAGCGGTTTCCTTCCTCTCCGGGCAAACAGTGATAGGAAGGATGCCTGCATCTTTGTAGGACCGGGGTACATTGATACACCATCTAAAGTATAATTAATAACTTCACTTTGTTCAAAGGGATATTCAATGTCTGCTTTTTCAATTTCTACCAAACTACCAATAGATGCCCTTCTTTGCAAGGCATTGAAAAACCTCCATTGCTCTTTGTTGTTGAATCTGTGTTTGAAATTCACTGCTCTATGTGTGGGGTACAGAGATGAGGTAGTCATAGACTCACCACTGGCATACCGGACACCCCCGCAGCCCCCGTAAAGAGGAGTGGGCCCACGAGTTGTGTCATGCACCTGTCATTGATGTCTATTTGTTTTATTTAATACATCATTTTGACAGTAACGCTACAAAATGTCATGCATTAACCTTTTTTATTTCCGTATGTACTAGGAAGCTAAGTGTTTGTTTCTTGTGACTGAAAAAGTGAAAAATAACAAATAAACTGATTGAAAGTATGAGGGGATATCAGTGAACAAATGCCGTTGTCACGACTTCCGCTGAAGTCGGTTCCTCTCCTAGCCATCGCCGATCCACTTTTCATTTTCCATTTGTTTTGTCTTGTTTTTTCACACACCTGGTTTTCATTTTCACTCATTACTGTTGTCTATTTAACTCTTAGTTCCTCCCATGTCTGTGTGGGGAATTGTTTGTTTTGGGCATGTTGGTATTTCACCGGGTTATGTTTTCACCCATGCTTTGTTTCAGCCAGTAGTCTTGTACGTGTATTTTGTACTTTTGCTTAGTAAAGTTACTTAGTACACTCATCTCTGCTCTCTTGCGCCTGACTCCTACACCAGCTACACCCACCGTATTACAGCCGTGGTCAAGGCTACGATGGCACCAGTGCAATGAGTGGAGCTTACTCAGGTGTTCAAAAGCGTATATCATACCGAGAGCCTAATGCTTCTTAGGTAGTTCTTTATAAGTTTTATTTTAGAAAACGATCTCCTCACAGAAGCAACAGTTACAGGGATGGTACAAACAGCTTGATTGCCGTAGCAACATCAGAGAAACTAGGCAGAAGGGAGTTGTGCTTCAAATACAGCAGTTCTATAACATCTTCAGCCTCTCGTTGCAAGCTCATTCTCCTTAAAGGCCGGTCTCAACATGTTATGGAAAGAGACTAAATGTATAGGAAGCTCTGGGGACAGGTCGTCTGGATACTGGACAGGTAATAAATTGGCAAGTGCAAACAGATTATTCTTACGAAGACAATAGTTCTTGAAGACTTAAACAAAAAAAAGCTGTTTGTTATTTCTTTCATACTGGTGAACTGGCGTTTGAGTTGAGTGATTGCAATATCAACAGTCCCTTATCTCTGGTATATATTGGCATGCATCATTCAAGACTAAGTAAAAATGTTTTGTAGCACAATGGACATATAATGCACAATGACTCAAGAAACTATCCGGGTTGGCAATACTCAGTATAGAAAACAGTTGGGCCCACAAACTGTATCTACAGGCCGTGGTGAAAACATTTGCAGACAAAAAAGGAGGACTTTAGGACACCAGGGGAGTCTCAATTTGGATTTAATTTTATTTAATTTACCTTGAATATTGCAGCCCATTCGTGTCGGCTATTAGCCAGACAAAACCCACTAAGTTCAACAACCACAACAATCTCTGCAGCACTCCACCAATCAGGCCTTTATGGTAGAGTGGCCAGATTGAAGCCACTCCTCAGTAAAAGGCACGACAGCCCACTTGGAGTTTACCAAAAGGCGCCTAAATGGACTCAGACCATGAGAAACAAGATTCTCTGGTCTGATGAAACCAAGATTGAACTCTTTAGCCGGAATGCCAAGCACCATCCTCACGGTGAAGCATGGTGGTGGACGCATCATGCTGTGGGGATGGTTTTCAGTGGCAGGGACTGGGAGACTAGTCAGGATTGAGGGAAAGATGAATGAAGCAAAGTACAGAGAGATCCTTGATGAAAACCTGCTCCAGAGCGCTCAGGACCTCAGACTGGGGCTAAGGTTCACCTTCCAACAGGACAACAACCCTAAGCACACAGCCAAGACAATAAAGGAGTAGCTTCGGGACAAGTCTCTACTTGTCCTTGAGTGGCTCAACCAGAGCCCGGACTTGAACCCAATCGAACATCTCTGGAGAGACCTGAAAATAGCTGTGCAGCGACGCTCCCCATCCAACCTGGCAGAGCTTGAGAGGATCTGCAGAGAAGAATGGGAGAAACTCCCCAAATACAGGTGCGCCAAGCTTGTAGAGTCATACCCAAGAAGACTCTAAGATGTAATCTCTGCCAAAGGTGCTTCAACAAAGTACTGAGTAAAGGGTCTGAATTCTTAAGTAAATGTAATATTTTAGTTTTTCATTTTATATACATTTGCAAACATTTCTAAAAACCAGTTTTTTCTTTGTCATTGTGGGGTATTGTGTGTAGATTGATAAGAGGGAAAAAAATATTTAACCAATTTTAGAATAAGGCTGTAACGTATCAAAATGTGAAAAAAGTCAAGGGGTCTGAATACTTTCCGAATGCACTGCATATACACACCACTTTAAATTTGAGTCATTAAGGAAAGTTGAGAATAATAATATTACTGTGTGTCAATATATAAATGTAAGCAGGTTTCCATCCAACCTTTATGTGAGTAAAGTATACAGAATAAAAGTGTAAACGCAACATGTAAAGTGTTGGTCCCATGTTTCATGAGCTGAAATAAAACATCCCAGAAATGTTCCATACGACAAATAGCTTACTTCTCTCAAATTTTGTTAGTGAGCATTTCTCCTTTGGCAAGATAATCCGGCCACTTGACAGGTGTGGCATATCAAGAAGCTGATTAAACAGCATGATCGTTACACAGGTGCATCTTGTGCTCAGGACAACAACAAAAAAAGCCACTCAAAAATGCACAGTTTAGTCACACAACACAATGTTACAGATGTCTCATGTTTTGAGGGAGCGTGCAATTGACATGCTGACTGCAGGAATGTCCACCAGAGCTGTTGCCAGAGAATTGAATGTTCATTTCTCGTCACAGTAAGCCGCTTCCAACTTCATTTTAGAGAATTTAGCAGTACGTTCAACCGGCCTCACAACCGCAGACAATTTGTAACCACACCAGCCCAGGAACCTCTTCACCTACGGGATCGTCTGAGACCAGCCACCCGGACAGCTGATGCAAATGTGGGTTTGCACAACTAAAGAATTTCTGCACGTGAAGCTCATCTGCAGGTGCGTTGTCCTCACCAGGGTCTTAACCTGACTGCAGTTCGGCGTCGTAACAAACTTCAGGGGGCAAATGCTCACCTTCGATAGCCACTGGCATGCTTGGAGAAGTGTGCTCTTCACGGATTAATCCCGGTTTCAACTGTACGGGGTAGATGGCGTTGGATGGGCAAGCGGTTTGCTGATGTCAACGTTGTGAACAGAGTGCCCCATGGTCGCGGTGGGGTGATGGTATGGGCAGACATAAGCTATGGACAACAAACAATTGCATTCTGTCAATGGCAATTTGAATGCACAGAGATACTGTGACGAGATCCTAAGGCCCATTGTCTTGCTATTCAGTCGTCGCCATCACCTCATGTTTCAGCATGATAAGGATCTGTACACAATTCACTAATTGAGAATGTTTGGGAGGCTCTGGATTGACGTGTGCGACAGTGTGTTCCAGTTCCCGTCAATATCTAGTAACTTCGCACAGACACTGAAGCGGGTGGGACAACATTACACAGGCCACAATCAACACCCTTATCAAAAACCTAGCTACTTACAAGTAAAGGCTCAACCTCACACAAATCATAATTGAACCTACTAGGTACAATCCCAAAGCCGTAAACACGGGAACCCTCATAGATGTAATCCTAACTAACTTGCCCTCCAAATACACCCCTGCTGTTTTCAACCAAGATCTCAGTGATCACTGCCTCATTGCCTGCATCCGTAATGGGTTTGCAGTCAAACGATCTCCTCTCATTATTGTTAAACGTTCCCTAAAACACTTCAGCGAGCAGGCTTTTCTAATTGACCTGGCCAGGGTATCCTGGAAGGATATTGACCTCATCCCGTCAGTAGAGGATGCCTGGTTATTCTTTAAAAGTGCCTTCCTCACCATCTTAAATAAGCATGCCCCATTCAAGAAATTTAGAACCAGGAATAGATATAGCCCTTGGTTCTCTCCAGACCTGACTGCCCGTGACCAGCGCAAAAACATCCTGTGGCGTTCTGCATTAGCATCGAACAGCCCCCGTGATATGCAACTCTTCAGGGAAGTCAGGAACCAATATACGCTGGCAGTTAGGAAAGCCAAGGCTAGCTTTTTCAAGCAGAAATTTGCCTCCTGTAACACAAACTCCAAAAAGTTCTGGGACACTGTTAAGTCCATGGAGAATAAGAGCACCTCCTCCCAACTGCCCACTGCATTGAGGATAGGAAATATTGTCACCACCGATAAACCCACAATAATTGAGAATTTCAATAAGCATTTTTCTATGGCTGGCCATGCTTTCCACCTGGCTACCCCTACCCCGGTCAACAGCCCTGCACCCCCCTCAGCAACTCGCCCCACTTCTCCTTCTCCCAAATCCAGTCAGCTGATGTTCTAAAAGAGCTGCGAAATCTGGACCCTTACAAATCAGCCGGGCTAGACAATCTGGACCCTTTCTTTTTAAAATTATCTGCCGAAATTGTTGCAACCCCTATTACTAGCCTGTTTAACCTCTCTTCGTGACGCCTGAGATTCCCAAAGACTGGAAAGCAGCTGCGGTCATCCCCCTCTTCAAAGGGGGAGACACTCTTGACCCAAACTGTTATAGGCCTATATCCATCCTACCCTGCCTTTCTAAGGTCTTTGAAAGCCAAGTTAACAAACAAATTACCGACCATTTCGAATCCCACCGTACCTTCTCCGCTATGCAATCTGGTTTCAGGGCTGGTCATGGGTGCACCTCAGCCACGCTCAAGGTCCTAAATAACATCATAACCGCCATTGACAAGAGACATTATTGTGCAGCCGTTTTCATTGATCTGGCCAAGGCTTTCGACTCTGTTGTCCGGGCCTCTGGCAGTCTCCATGGGGGTGCCACAGGGTTCAATTCTTGGGCCGACTCTTTTCTCTGTATACATCAATGATGTCGCTCTTGCTGCAGGTGAGTCTCTGATTCACCTCTATGCAGACGACACCATTCTGTATACTTCCGGCCCCTCTTTGGACACTGTGTTAACTACCCTCCAGACGAGCTTCAATGCCATACAACTCTCCTTCCGTGGCCTACAACTGCTCTTAAACGCAAGTAAAACTAAATGCATGCTCTTCAACCGATCGCTACCCCGCACCTGTCCCCCCGTCAGCATCACTACTCTGGACGGTTCTGTCTTAGATTACGTGGAAAACTGCAAATACCTAGGTGTCTGGTTAGACTGTAAACTCTCCTTGTGCTGCAGATACAATTATGTACAGCTTCTTGGACTTCTTGCTCGTTCGGCAGTTCAACTAATCAATAGCGCAATAAACTCCATGATATCCACTATCAATGTATCTGTATCCTTCAACTGATGAATGGCATTCTGAATCTCAACTGGCTGCTGGGCATCCACTGCCATAGTTTCCTCAGCTCCTCTCGCTCCTTCAACAATTTCCTGCGCCTCTGTATAGGAGACCTGCTGTACAGCCCGGATTCGTGCTACTTCAAACTCCTCCACCCTTGCAGGGAACTCCGGGAATTCGGTAACGTGATTTCCACCACAATTGCAACACTGTAGATCATCACCTTCTTTACCAACATATTTCTTCCGTTGGTATAGACTTGATACATGACCATACCTTTTGCAATTCGACGCTGCAAAGGTTTATTCACAAACGCTGATTTATCCCAGCTCCACACGAAAATCGAAACTCTCCACTTCAGATCCTGATCATTTAGAGAGCCACAATGCCTTCTCCTTCTCCTCTCTCGAGAAGCAGGAAAGAAATAAAAAATATTCCTGGTCACTCTGACTGACTCTACCTTTCCTAGTGCCTCCTTAACCATCTTCATGGCCTCAAATGGATCTCCCAGAAGTAGATCGCTGTTGATGAATCGCACTCCTAAAAGAAACTGATTGACAACTTTTGCTATTTTTGTTCCATTTCCCGCTGTAACTGTCTTCCATTCATTCTCACCGACTTCACTCAACGGCCATCAACCAGCACTCCCCCTTCCGCCACCGCCATCATCTTCTTCTTCTTCTATAATATCACGGAGGTCCGCAAACAATCGTTTAAGTGCATGCCGCCACTTACTGGGCTGGAATGTACAATCAATCATGATCTGTCCAATTCTGTACTACCAAATAAATCCCTACTAACTTCTACCACACCCTCGGCTTCCCCCTCAAACCCCTCCACAACCCCCCTACCCCATTAAACTTGATCTATATCATTCTGAAACATCCACCCTTAGGATTGTTAAGCATGTCAACAACCATTTCAACAGTAACATCTGTTACCCCCAACATCTCTTTTGCCTTCTCCACAATAACCTTCAACCTGGCATTTCTGCTTTCCACAACCCGAGTCATATTGATAACCTTACCAATAGGAGCTATGAAGTCAACTTTATTCATTATCAATGTGTCCTTTGACAGCGCACATTCATGAGCACAAGATTTCTGAACGGGCCTCGAAACCATGCCAGGACCATCAGAAACAACGTCTATTTGCGCCCCTACTGGGTGGAAATTACAAGTGTAATGGCTGTGCTCAATGCAATGGCACTTATAAATGTAGATCCTTCAAACACCCCCAAACAGGGAAACAGATCCCAATCAAAGGTGTTATTACGTGCTCCACTAAGGCAGATATTTATCTTATAAATTGTCATTGTGGTAAAATATTATGTGGGAATTAAAAGTACGTATCTCAGAGCATCGTAGCACCATTAGGTGAAAAAACTCTACTTACCCAGTTGCGGCCCACTTTTTGGAAGCAAACCACTCGATATCGTCTCTGCATTATATTGGCATTGAACATGTCACCCTCCCTAGGAGAGGGGGTGACCTCGATAATTTATTGTTAAAACGAGAGGTTGCCTGGATCTTTAATATAAAGACCCTTGCTCCCTTCGGTCTCAACGTAGACTTTGATCTCAAGCCATTCTTGTGATTATTGTGACTTTGCCATTGTAATTGTTTGTAGGCTTATGTATCCTAAATTGAATCTATGATCGTATGCTATCCATTTGTGTTTTGTGTTTGTTCTTTGTATGCCATTTTAATATTTGAGAATTAACCAATGATATTAGGCCACACTTGGCCATGATTACAGACACCTTGTGTGTGTGTGTGTGTGTTTGACACTATATAAACGAGTCACCTTGCAGTGTTTCTGACACCCTTCCCGGTGTCATTGGACATACATTTTTTATTTTTGGCATCTGCGCTCATAGTGTGCGGCTCTCCTTAATTTTCAAGTTTTCCACTCCGCTAGCCAGCACCTCGCCTAAATAGGTGTGCGTTTCTTTTTCCTCTAGATTGTTCTGTTACACAGTAAACAACACCCTACCGACAAAAAGCTCTACAACGATGCCGAATGATAATTATTTTCCTGACACTGGCCACAGACCCAAACAAGATCACTTTGAATATAGCCAAAGGGAGCGTGATAATATATTTGTATCCGAGTCCCTTTTTGACATGCCGGGGGGTAAGTCTGACCTCTCGAAAGAACTGTTACATTTATCTAAGCGCCAGACGAGAACGCATCTACATATAGTCACTCTTAGTGATTATGTGCGTCAAGGCATTATTCCACGGGGACTCAGGTGGCAAAAAGAACCATCATTGGGACAGCGCACAGATGATTTCTGTGAGCGCTGGTGTGCAATCCTGAACAAATGCTCTA
Organism: Brachymystax lenok tsinlingensis; assembly: GCA_030435695.1. NCBI lineage: Eukaryota > Metazoa > Chordata > Actinopteri > Salmoniformes > Salmonidae > Brachymystax > Brachymystax lenok. Next base: position 5,745,286 of record CM059800.1, read on the forward strand.
TTGATTTAATGACATTAATTGTTGACCAGTTGAAAAAGGGTTTTATTGAAATGGATAACACGATTAAAGAGAAACGCACAGCTCTGCAAAGAGCTGTTAATGATGACGGTATATTCAGAAATAAAGGAACTTAAAACCAAGACAAAAAAGACAAGGCCGGGGACAAAGTCTACTTCTGGAGAAACCCTGACAAAGGAGGTCCTGCTCCTCCTCTCCATGACAGACGTAGGAGGAATGCTACTTACTTCGATCCACGCCCGTCTGATCAACACTCTACAACCAGCGCCTCATCGGCTTCCAGTGGCAGTTTTTTATTCAACGAGAGACTGAGCCGACGGAAGGGCGGAGGTGGTCGCAGGCAGGCGCACCGACGAGATGCCGCACCCGACGGGGTAAGAAGAAACGACTATCAGAGGCAGAGGGGACCCAGGACCCACGGGACTGAGTGTCTTTAATTTATCAAGCAAGATATTGAGCCCTGCCCATGTCTCCTTGCTTAGAAAAGGGTTGTCTTTTGTGCCTACAACCCAGTGCAACGATTTTGATGTTAAGGTAGACATGTTTAGGTTTTTTAGAAACATCCGTTTAAGGGAATACTTTAGCTCCCCTAATCCGGATATTTCTATTGAACCAGTAGGTTACTCACCTGCACATACTCCGACTCCTTTTAGAAGTAAGAGTTATTTTATACCTCCAGCCAGCCAATCGCAATCACTCTATCGAGACATATTGCAGACTTGTTGAAAAAGATGTTGCTCATCTCCTTAAGAACAAGCAGGAGTACATATCTTTCCATAATTTACCTAAGGATGAAAACAAGCTTTGCTCGATTTACAATCCGATACGTCAGTCCTTACCCGCCCTGCTTGTAAAGGACACCAGCAGTATGATCTCTATCATTGAATCTCTTGATCCTCCGCCTGAGAATACCTTGTTAGTTACTTTTGATGTTGAGTCGTTATACACAAATATTCCACACGAGGGCGGTATTGAAGCTATGGAACATTTTCTGCTGCAACGTGACCCTAATGAACTACCTTCCAGTGCCTGCATTATAACATTTGCTGAAATAGTACTCACACACAACTACTTCATGTTTCTAAATTATTTCTTTATTCAGACGAAGGTTACTGCTATGGGATCCCCCATGGCTCCTAACTATGCTAATTTGTATGTGGGTTACATGGAGAAACAGTCTATTTTCAATCCTCTCAAAAATGTTTTCTTGCCTATCATTATTTGGAAACGGTACATTGATGATATTTTTGTTCTATGGAGGGGTGATGCAAAACAGCTCCAGGCGTCAGTGTTTGATTATACCCTGATGAAGACAGCGTGCCAGTCAACGTTGGAAATAATGTTTTTGCATCTAAGCTCCTAGAGTGTGCGGCTCTCCTTTATTTTCAAGTTTTCCACTCTGCTAGCCAGCACCTCGCTTAAATAGGTGTTTCTTTTTCCTCTAGATAGGACCATCAGAAACACCATACCTGACATTACGTCCACTTAGTAAAGTATTAGCCATGGTAGCTACATCATTACACACTGTAGTTCCACCAATCTGTCTTTCAGCCTCTGCATACGATATATCATGACTAATTCTATATCTCTGAGCCTCTCTACCCTCTCTCTGCAACTGGCTTCAACAAATGCTGCACAATGCCCCCCCACACACACACACACACACACACACATTTACAACACTTAACCTTCAAATTGCTCCCACATTCACCCTAATCATGTTCCCCTCCACACTTGGCACATCTTTTCCTTCCTTTCCATTGAACAGCTACATGTCCCATTCTTTGGCATTTAAAACACTGCAATGGGGATGGGACAAAGTCTCTGACATTGAAACTAAGGAATCCTATCTGCACTTTTCCAGGTAAAACATTCTCAAATCTCACTGAGGCTGTCACTTCTTCAACCCTCTTTGCTACTGATCAAACATTTGGCATCAATCACTCTTCCGCCCTTCACATTTTTTTAAATATCATCCATGGACATGGATATTGGGACCCCCAGTGATGACTTCCCCTCAATCTAGCATAAGCACCAGGGACATGGCTTTTAAACTTCTTCCCATTAAGCGTTTCCATTTTCTGGCTACTGCAAAATATGAACAACCTACCATTTGCAATGAACTGAACTAATTTGACTTCACCTACCTCTTTCTCTATGGCATTAGTTAGCTGGATAGGGTGTAAATGAGGCCCTGTGGTCTCATCAAACACCATCACCACTTTCCACTCCAACACATTATTACTCTTGCTTCCTACCTTGGCCCTCTTTATGCTTTCTTCACTAGACGCTCCACTGCTTTCTGTATCGTGATCTCTCTTCTTCCTATGTCTTTCCACTACCGACCATTTCGGTCCTTGACCCTCATCCTCCCGCTCCATAGTGGCCAAAAGGCTGTATTATCATGGGCAGCGCCATTAAGGGCTTCCACCATTTTAAAGTAGTCAACTGGGTGGGACTTCATTGGCAGAGATCAGCCAATCATTAAGAAAATGTACTACTTCAAAATGGAGATTGCCTCTGACACTGCCCATGCAACTATAATGGTACAGATACTAGTTCTGCGTTCGAAACAACTGGCACCTCGGAGAACGAGTTCAAATCTTGTCAGTGATCTTCAGATCAGAACTCTAGAAAAAGGACTGAGTTTCCCATTTGGAATTCCAAGTTGGATGACCGTTCAAATAAATAAAAAATCCCTGTCGGAGCTCGTTTTTTCAGAGTTCCCAGTTGTATTGAACGCACTGAAGTCGTATATTTCTGAGTTCCGAGTTGTCGATCCCCAGCAGGAAGTGGGATATTGGGAGAGCCGGAAGAGAGCGGGCCTAAAAGGAATATTCCATCACACCCCGAGGACTGTCAAGAGGTGCATTATTTTCACATCTCAAATATATTTTCGACTGCAGGAAATTTTCATAAAAAGTAAGTAATTGAGATAAACATGAAAGTATCTCTAACTACTACGTGCTCGCAGGATGGAATGCAGGCTGAATTGAAAAACCAGTCCGAGCTCGACCAGTGCCAAAATAATTTGAGACATGCAGAGCTAGGAACTGGAACAGGAAATACTATTAACTTACTATGAACCTCTTCGTGTTTTAGGAGCTAGAAATCTAGCTACGCTTGTTCTTCATTTCTGTCATTGTCTAAAATAAATGTCTCATTCACTGTACCGTCTTTTCTGATTCCACTGTTAAATCACTGCAAATTAAAATGTGTCACAAGGTTTGATAAAGATCAACAATCAAGAAAATGCTAATAATGTAGCTACTTTACAAGCTAGCTATGTCAATGTTATTTGTTTGTCTCGCATTTGTTTGTCTCGTTTGTCTCGCATGTGCACTTGACAAGGCAGCACATTTTAATGACTGTTTCTACAGTGGTCCACATTATGAATACACAGCTGCCTGGATGCTTTTCTTCTAGCTAAAGTTAGCTAATTAAGCCAATTGTCTTGCATTTGTATTATGGACGTAGCTTTTCCAACGAAACACTCAATCTACGTGTTGTGGGCAGCCTTCAATACTATGACTCCTCATCGTCAATGCGCAATACAAGAAGTTACTTTTGTGGTTAACTTGGAATAGCTAGAATAGATCGGTTAGCTGACATCACGAAAACAATGCACATGTTTCAATGGGGCCGAAGTCCGTGAATAGTTTTGATGCTGGATGGCCAGATCGCGAACAAGAAACTGCCATGTGGGGAATCGTAAGTGGCTCGTTTAAACTAGTTTCGTCTTGTCCTGGACTTGATACCATGGATTGTTTTGACTGATTTCACGTCAGTGATATAGCAAAAATTCGCTAGATAGCTAACCAACAACTGTAACGATGTATTTGAGAAACAAATGTCCATTGTGCAAATGTATGTATGTTTTCAATAAACATTGGAGACGAAATATCGTTTACATGTTAACATTCTAAGCCAACCCCGTCTGTTTTGCCCCATAGTTGCGCACGCGTCGGTTTTGTAGCTTAGCAACCAACCCGTCTATGGCCGCAGCCCTTTTTTATTATTTTATACGTTTTTTAAGGGGCTTTGCTACATATGGCGTGTGGTATGTATGTCACAACTGCGCCAGACGGAAGACCATTTTGTTGTTACAGAGAGAGAGTCCAATGTTGTAACAGGGTGCATCCGCCCTCCTTTTCCCATCTCGGAATGAGTGGAGCCACGTCACGTACTACCCGCTCATTGAACACCGATGCCAGCCTTGTGCTGAGTTAAAACTGGCTGAGACTTGGATGATGGCCAAAGGCAACCCCCAAACATACAATACCCCCATCCCAGCTTTTGAAAGATTTAATACTGGTTATTCAATTGTCTGCTAATGTTTTATGACATTCAGATGCGTTTCCGGTCCTATCAAATTCATAGGAAGATGCATGTTTGAATATTGATATGCCAACGCAATGTTAGTTTCTAACAGCTCACAGGAAAGTGCATTTCTGGCAGTCACATTATGGGACATGAGTAGCAAAGTGTGTGTGTATATGTTTTGAGCGTGCGAGCCAGTATAACCAGCATATTCTCCCCAGATGTGGAAGGCAGCGGCAGGTCAGTCTGTCACCGTGGCGGTGGATGTCGGAGGTGATGACTGGGAGACAGACCCAGACTTTGAGGTAAGTCAACCATGGTAATGAAGTCCCACTTTGATTTTAGTCCAGCGCAATGGCTGTTTTTCACCTGTTTCTGCTGTTTCATCTTAACACCTCACCATATCCTCTCCTCCCTCCTTACCCACATGTCCACTAAATCTTTCTTTGATTATTTCTCCTCTTCTGCTCTCTCTTCCTTTGCCTCCCCTCTTTCCCCATTGTACCTTCCTCTTTCCTCTCTTCCCCTGCTGACCCCTTGCTCCTTATTTCTGTGCTAACAGAATGACGTTTCAGAGAAGGAACAGCGATGGGGGGCCAAGACTGTGGAAGGCTCCGGTCACCAGGAACACATTAAGTAAGTACCGCTGCTTCATCATCCTTATCATCAACAACCGTTTTCATCATCAGCGTCACTACATTTCAAACATTATCATTTCAATGTCATTGAAATCATGATCTTCACATTGTCTACCTGTCGATGATATTACACCTTTAATCATTTCATTATTCAGTTAACTTTAAAAAATAAAAATGTTGTACCTGTCATCAGGTTTTTGAGGATGGCCAGTGAACCACAGTGAAGCTCAGTCATTCTTACCCCATTATTTCTCTCCCTCCTCCCAATCTTTTCCCTCCTACCCCCTCTCCAGTATCCACAAGCTGCGTGAGAACGTGTCATCTGAGCACAGTGACCTGAGGCAGAAGGAGCAGGCCACCATGCCCAAGGCCTCGGACGGCTATGGGGGCAAGTTTGGGGTGCAGCAGGACCGCATGGACAAAGTGAGTGGTGACCATAGTAATAGAATTACTAGAACGGGAAATGCCCCTCAGACCACAGCAATTTGATTCTATTTTTTATTTTGGTGACCACATCTGTAGAAACGCTGCTTATCCAATGATTCAAAGCCCAGGACCAACAGCTGATCGCTATTACAACAGTCTCCGGAGGGAGTGCAGGAACATTATTTTGGAATGAAATTAGTTTAACCTGATCTGATTGGCATAAATTGGCAATTGCATTTGTCTTCTACTGATATGTTTACTTTTACACATGCACACACAGGAATGTTGCCGTGTGTTGACTGTGATTTGTGGCAAAAGCAGCTGAGCTCATCATTGCTGTTTGAGTCGTGTTATCCACAATGCTCTAGCCGTCTCTCTGTCTCTCTGTCTCTCTGTCTGTCTCTCTCACTGTCTCTCTGTGCACTGTTACCATTTTTGTGTGTGTATGAGAACAGGGTGTGACGGTGAGCAGGCAGGGGGCCATTTTAGCCCCCCCTCTCACTCTGCCTGCACACTGCTCAGTGTGTTGTGAATATTATGACTCGGCACTGTTTACCCCACTCTGTCTGTGGGACTCAGCTGTCAGCACCTGTTCAAACCACTGCATACCCAGCAGTCAGCCTCACACTGTTTGCATTTATTCACCCCTCTCCCTCTTCCCCCAGTCTGCGGTGGGCCATGAGTACCAGAGTAAGCTGTCCAAGCACTGCTCTCAGACAGACACATCAAAAGGCTTCGGGGGGAAGTTTGGAGTGCAGGGCGACCGTGTCGACAAGGTACGCTAATCATGGTCACATTGGGCTCTGGTCAGGTCACATGGTCAGGAAAACCTCCTTACCCTACTCATGACCACACAGCGATTTTTACGTCTTGACGTCTATATATGATGTGGCATGTTGGGAGAGATCTCCCTTGTAAGATAGTTTGAGGGACCCAATAGGAATACCCAATTTTATAGGATGAATGAAAATAATATAATTTGAGTAAGTGCCCATCTCTCAAGTTATGTCATTTAGATGAGTACTTGAATAGCATGAAAAGAGACTGGATGATGGTGCTGAGAAATGCTGCGTTCTCCTTTGGCTGGTGACTTTGTTAACTTCAACATGGAGATTTCTCCCTTTTCAGTCCGCCGTCGGGTTTGACTATGCCGGGAAGACTGAGAAACACGCATCGCAGAAAGGTGATTTTACACGGTCTGTTAAAACGGGCAAACAACACAAGTTGGAACAGTTCAATGTTTTGTAACTGTGTTGAAGTTGCACAATTAGCTCAGATCAGCTCACCATCCTTAGTCCCCACAAATCCCAACTGTATCCATCAGGGGTTAAAAGGCCAAACTGACCTGAGCCTTCTGAATACACACTAGATGTTTAGACACTTCACATAGTTCAGAACTGTCTGCTCTGTAGACCATCTGGATGTAATAGTATCTGGCCCAGTCAAACCTTTATGGTATTAGGATGGGTGTGAGTGGCATCCGATGCTGTGTGAGTATGCTCCTGGCTTATAGCTTTCAGTGCTCCCCACTCCAGCTCCACTCCTGTGATTCCATGCTGTGACCACCATTGTTCCTCACCCCCGTCTAGTTGCTAGCTCTATGTGCCCAATCCCATATGAACCCCTAGCTCCTAAGGCACTTGATCTAAAATGACTACATTAAGCAAGATGACAACAGCTCCACCTTGCCCTCTGACAGGCTAGGTGGAAATTGACCCATATTGCGCACCCCTATACTATTAAACACTCAATCTGAATTTTACCCCAGACCTACTGTACATGAAGTGCCTAGATGGTATGGGCTAGGGGTTGATTTTTAGATTGAGTATTCATCACTGCAGCCACCATTCCCTGCTTCATACTTGACCCCTCCCCCTGCTTTGATGTGCAGACTACTCCACAGGGTTTGGGGGGAAATACGGGGTGCAGGCAGACCGCGTGGACAAGAATGCAATGGGCTTTGAATACCAGGGCAAAACGGAGAAACACGACTCCCAGAAAGGTTTGTGTAGCGAGTAATACACACACATAATTTGTACATGGACACACCCACACATACATTCGTGCACACATATGCATTAGTGGGGAAAAATATGGCGAAAGTTCAATCCCAGAAAGGTTTGTGTAGCATAACATGAGTACACAGTCAAAAGTTTGGACACACCTACTCATTCAAGGGTTTTTCTTTATTTTTACTATTTTCTACATTGTAGAAATAATAGTGAAGACATCAAAACTATGAAATAACACATGGAATCATGTAGTAACCAAAAAAGTGTTAAACAAATCAAAATGTATTTGAGATTCTTCAAAGTAGCTACCCTTTTCATCCCAAACCATCTCAATTGGGTTGAGGTCAGATGATTGTGGAGGACAGGTCATCTGATGCAGCACTCCATCACTCTCCTTCTTGGTGAAATAGCCATTACACAGCCTGGAGATGTGTTGAGTCATTTCCTGTTGAAAAACAAATGATAGTCCCACTAAGATTTGTCATAGATGCTTGCTAAAAAACTTTAATAAGCAGGCCTTCCTTCATGACCTGGCCTCTGTTAATTGGTATAGAATCAGCTTGATCCCCTCTGTCAAAGTTTGGACCTTCTTTTTTGATATCTTTAGTGTTATTGTTAACAAAGATGCCATGCCTCCTTACTCCTCCCCTTCTAATGCGACTAGCCCCGATGGCCCGATGCTCCTCCCTCTTTTTCCCCTTCCCCGCTACAAGGTTTCTCCCTGTAGGTGGTCACTGAATCCGAGGTGCTAAAGGAGCTCCTTAAACTTGACCCCCAAAAAACATCTGGGTCAGATGGTTTAGACCCTTCCTTCTTTAAGGTTGCTGCCCCTATCATCGCCAAGCCTATCTCCAACCTTTTTAACCTCTCTCCTTTCTGGGTTAGGTTCCCATTGCTTGGAAGGCAGCCACGGTTTGTCCTTTATTTAAAAGGGGAGATCAAGCTGATCCTAACTGTTATAGGCCTATTTCTATTTTGCCCTGTTTATCAAAAGTGTTGTAAAAACTTGTCAATAATCAATTGACTGGCTTTCTTGATGTCTATAGTATTCTCTCTGGTATGCAATCTGGTTTCCACTCAGGTTATGGATATGTCACTGCAACCTTAAAAGGTCCTCAATAATGTCACCATTGCCCTTGATTCTAAGCAATGTTGTGCTGCTATTTTTATTGACTAGGCCTAAACGTTTGATACGGTAGGCCATTCCATTTGTGTGGGCCGGCTAAGGAGTATTGATGTCTGTGAGGGGTGTTTGGCCTGGTTTTCTAACTACCGCTCTCAAAGAGTGCAGTGTATAAAGTCAGAACATCTGCTATCTCAGCCACTGCCTGTCACCAAGGGTGTACCCCAAGGCTCAATCCTATGCCCCACGCTCTTCTCAATTTACATCAACAACATAGCTCAGGCAGTAGGAAGCTCTCGCATCCATTTTATATTCAGATGATAGTCTTATACTCAACTGGCCCCTCCCTGGCTTTTGTGTTAATTAAGGCTAGGCGTCCCGCTAGCGGGACAACTTCCTGTGAAACTGGACGGTGCGCAATTCAAATAAATAATCATAACAATTATGGATATTAAACATTTGGGTACATACAAATGTCTTATATCGGTTAAAAGCTTAAATTCTTGTTAATCTAACTTCACTGTCCGATTTACAGTAGGCTTTACAGTGAAAGCATGCCATGCGATTGTTTGAGGACGGCGCCCCACATCAAAATATTTTTCCACCGGCACAGGTTTCATAAATTCACAAATAGCGATTACATTTTCACTTACTTTTTGAAAATCTTCCTCTGATTTGTCATCCAAAGGGTCCCAGCTACAACATGTAGTGTCATTGTGTTAGATAAAATCCTTCTTTATATCCAAAAAGGTCTGTTTAGTTGGCTCCATCGATTTGAGTAATCCGCTCATTCAACATGCAGAGAAAGGAATCCAAAAAGCTACCGCTAAACTTTGTTAAAAGTCAATATGTTTCTATTTAATCCTCATACCCTAAAATGTAATTAAACTATAGTATTTTATATGGAAAGAAGTATGTTCAATAGGAAAACGATATTAGCAGGTGCGTGTCCTCTTCGTCACACGAATTTCCAAGTCTGTGTCCCTGTAGGTAAACTCATATTTCTTACTCGTTTGGGAAGAAACAAGCCTGAAACCTTGAACAAAGACTACTGACACCCAGTGGAAGCCATAGGAATTGCATACTGGGAGCTAGATTACGTTTTTTTCCCTTCTACAAGCTTCAGAGTGTTTTCTTTCCAATGGTACCAGTTACAGTGAGGGAAAAAAGTATTTGATCCCCTGCTGATTTTGTACATTTGCCCACTGACAAAGAAATGATCAGTCTATAATTTTAATGGTAGTTTCATTTGAACAGTGAGAGACAGAATAACAACAAAAAAAATCTAGAAAAACGCATGTTATAAATTGCTTTGCATTTTAATGAGGGAAATAAGTATTTGACCCCCTCTCAATCAGAAAGATTTCTGGCTCCCAGGTGTCTTTTATACAGGTAACGAGCTGAGATTAGGAGCACACTCTTTAAAGGGAGTGCTCCTAATCTCAGTTTGTTACCTGTATAAAAGACACCTGTCCACAGAAGCAATCAATCAGATTCCAAACTCTCCACCATGGCCAAGACCAAAGAGCTCTCCAAGGATGTCAGGGACAAGATTGTAGACCTACACAAGGCTGGAATGGGCTACAAGACCATCGCCAAGCAGCTTGGTGAGAAGGTGACAACAGTTGGTGCGATTATTTGCAAATGGAAGAAACACAAAAGAACAGTCAATCTCCCTCGGCCTGGGGCTCCATGCAAGATCTCACCTCGTGGAGTTGCAATGATCATGAGAATGGTGAGGAATCAGCCCAGAACTACACGGGAGGATCTTGTCAATGATCTCAAGGCAGCTGGGACCATAGTCACCAAGAAAACAATTGGTAACACACTACGCCGTGAAGGACTGAAATCCTGCAGCGCCCGCATAAGGTCCCCTGCTCAAGAAAGCACATATACATGCCCGTCTGAAGTTTGCCAATGAACATCTGAATGATTCAGAGGACAACTGGGTGAAAGTGTTGTGGTCAGATGAGACCAAAATTGAGCTCTTTGGCATCAACTCAACTCGCTGTGTTTGGAGGAGGAGGAATGCTGCCTATGACCCCAAGAACACCATCCCCACTGTCAAACATGGAGGTGGAAACATTATGCTTTGGGGCTGTTTTTCTGCTAAGGGGACAGGACAACTTCACCGCATCAAAGGGACGATGGACGGGACTATGTACCGTCAAATCTTGGGTGAAAACCTCCTTCCCTCAGCCAGGGCATTGAAAATGGGTTGTGGATGGGTATTCCAGCATGACAATGACCCAAAACACACGGCCAAGGCAACAAAGGAGTGGCTCAAGAAGAAGCACATTAAGGTCCTGGAGTGGCCTAGCCAGTCTCCAGACCTTAATCCCATAGAAAATCAGTGGAGGGAGCTGAAGGTTTGAGTTGCCAAACATCAGCCTCGAAACCTTAATGACTTGGAGAAGATCTGCAAAGAGGAGTGGGACAAAATCCCTCCTGAGATGTGTGCAAAGCTGGTGGCCAACTACAAGAAACCTCTGTGATTGCCAACAAGGGTTTTGCCACCAAGTACTAAGTCATGTTTTGCTGAGGGGTCAAATACTTATTTCCCTCATTAAAATGCAAATCAATTTATAAAATCTTTCACACGTGTTTTTCTGGATTTTTTTTGTTATTCTGTCTCACTGTTCAAATAAACCTACCATTTAAAATGATAGACTGATCATTTCTTTGTCAGTGGGCAAACGTACAAAATCATCAGGGGATCAAATACTTTTTTCCCTCACTGTATATGCATATCCTGGCTTCAGGGCCTGAGCAACAGGCAATTTACTTTGGGCATGTCAGTCAGGTGGAAATTTTGAAAAATAGACCCTAGCCTGAAGAAGTTTTAAACACTCCTCAACTAAGCTTTCTTAGTGTCCAACAAGCTTTCTCTGCCCTTAACCTTGTTCTGAACACCTCCAAAACAAAGGTCATTTACACAACCCGAATCGTGGGAAGTGACAAAGAGCTCTTATAGGACCAGGGCACAAATAATAATATAATAATCAACCTGTCTGTTCGGTGCTTTCCTGGGTAAGGGGGCAGTAGCTCTTCAGCTGCATCAGATTCACAACTGTCAGTGTCCATGCTAGCTGGGCTAACAACAAATGTAAAATTACAGATGCTAGCATTGGATGTGCTTGTGGAAGCAGAACAACTTGTGTTGTCGACAGGTGCAGGTGTAGTACTGTTGGTAGTTTTTTTTTTAAAACTTTTTTTAACCATTACTCAATTTTAGAGCAAACAGAATGAGCAGCAGCTACGTTTGGCTACATACGGACAGTTAGTGTAATTCAATTCAGACTTTAATTCAACGGATTAAAGCCGAGCCTCTCCCATGGAAAGAGACTGACTTCTTTATCACAGAGCTCTCCCTTTTATAGGCGTCTGTCCCTGCCTAACATATAGAATCACTCCTTGTATGTTCATGAACTACTCCCATTGGCCCTATAGTTATCTCAGCTCTTGCTTGTTAACGCCCACAGCTGTCTAGGCCACAATGGTAGCTATAATGGTGCCTGAGCCCTCATCCTATATGCTCCATTCCTTATATAGCTATTGTGTCTCAGCACTTAAAGTGGACAGTCTAAGTTCTGCCTGCTAATATTGGAAATGCAATCTCAGTCATGTTGTCTGCTACCACATGAACTGTTTAAAAAAATATATATAACAAAATAATTGGGAATCACATTTTTATTTGGCGTACCAGTTTGGGAATACCTGCTCTATCGTAATCGCTTCTCTTTCACCCCAGCTGCCAAACTAACCCTGTTTCAGATGACTATCTTACCCACCTGAGGATGCCTGGTCGGTCTTTAAAAGTAATTTCCTTACCATCTTAAATAAGCATGCCCTTTTCAAAAAATGTAGAACTAAGAGCAGATATAGCCCTTGGTTCACTCCAGACCTGACTGCCCTCGACCAGCACAAAAACATTCTGTGGCGGACTTCACTAGCATCGAATATTCCCCACGTAATGCAACTTTTCAGGGAAGTTAGGAACCAATACACGCAGTCAGTCAGGAAAGCAAAGGCTAGCTTTTTCAAACAGAAATTTGCATCCTGTAGCTCTAACTCCAAAAGGTTCTGGGACACTATAAAGTCCATGGAGAATAAGAGCACCTCCTCCCAGCTACCCACTGCACTGAGTCTAGGTAATACTGTCACCACCGATTAAATCCACGATAATCGAGAATTTCAATAAGCATTTCTCTACTGCTGGCCGTGCTTTCCTCATGGCTACCCCAACCCTGGCCAACAGCCCCGCACCCCCCGCAGCTACTTGCCCAAGCCTCCCCAGCTTCTCCTTCACCCAAATCCAGATAGCAGATGTCCTGAAAGAGCTGCAAAACCTGGACCCGTACAAATCAGCTGGGCTAGACAATCTGGACCCTCTCTTTCTAAAATTATCCGCCGTCATTGTTGCAACCCCTATTACCAGTGTTAAACCTCTCTTTCGTATCATCCGAGATCTCTAAAGATTGGAAAGTTGCTGAGGTCATCCCTCTCTTCAAAGGGGATGACACTCTAGACCCAAACTGTTAATGACTTATATCCATCCTGCCCTGCCTTTCTAATGTCTTCGAAAGCCAAGTTAATAAACAGATCACTGACCATTTCGAATCCCACCGTACCTTCTCCACTGTGCAATCCGGTTTCCGAGCTGGTCACGGGTGCACCTCAGCCACGCTCAAGGTACTAAACGATATCATAACCGCCATCGATAAGAGACAGCACTGTGCAGCCGTCTTCATCGACCTGGCCAAGGCTTTCGACTCTGTCAAGCACTGTATTCTTATCTGCAGACTCAACAGCCTTGGTTTCTCAAATGACTGCCTCGCCTGGTTCACCAACTACTTCTCAGACAGAGTTCAGTGTGTCAAATCGGAGGGCCTGTTGTCCGGACCTCTGTCAGTCTCTATGGGGGTACCACAGGGTTCAATTCTCAGGCCGACTCTTTTCTCTGTACAGTGGGGCAAAAAAGTATTTAGTCAGCCACCAATTGTGCAAGTTCTCTCACTTAAAAAGATGAGAGAGGCCTGTAATTTTCATCATAGGTACACTTCAACTATGGCAGACAAAATGAGGAAAAAACATCCAGAAAATCACATTGTAGGATTTTTAATGAATTTATTTGCAAATTATGGTGGAAAATAAGTATTTGGTCACATACAAACAAGCAAGATTTCTGGCTCTCACAGACCTGTAACTTCTTCTTTAAGAGGCTCCTCTGTCCACTCGTTACCTGTATTAATGGCACCTGTTTGAACTTGTTATCAGTATAAAGACACCTGTCCACAACCTCAAACAGTCACACTCCAAACTCCACTATGGCCAAGACCAAAGAGCTGTCAAAGGACACCAGAAACAAAATTGTAGACCTGCACCAGGTTGGGAAGACTGAATCTGCAATAGGTAAGCAGCTTGGTTTGAAGAAATCAACTGTGGGAGCAATTATTAGGAAATGGAAGACATACAAGACCACTGATAATCTTCCTCGATCTGGGGCTCCACGCAAGATCTCACCCCGTGGGGTCAAAATGATCACAAGAACGGTGAGCAAAATCCCAGAACCACACGGGGACCTAGTGAATGACCTGCAGAGAGCTGGGACCAAAGTAACAAAGCCTACCATCAGTAACCCACTACGCCGCCAGGGACTCAAATCCTGCAGTGCCAGACGTGTCCCCCTGCTTAAGCCAGTACATGTTCAGGCCCGTCTGAAGTTTGCTAGAGAGCATTTGGATGATCCAGATGAGGATTGGGAGAATGTCATATGGTCAGATGAAACCAAAATACTACTTTTTGGTAAAAACTCAACTCGTTGTGTTTGGAGGACAAAGAATGCTGAGTTGCATCCAAAGAACACCATACCTTCTGTGAAGCATGGGGGTGGAAACATCATGCTTTGGGGCTGTTTTTCTGCAAAGGGACCAGGACGACTGATCCGTGTAAAGGAAAGAATGAATGGGGCCATGTATTGTGAGATTTTGAGTGAAAACCTCCTTCCATCAGCAAGGGCATTGAAGATGAAACGTGGCTGGGTCTTTCAGCATGACAATGATCCCAAACACACCGCCCGGCAACGAAGGAGTGGCTTCAGAAGAAGCATTTCAAGGTCCTGGAGTGGCCTAGCCAGTCTCCAGATCTCAACCCCATAGAAAATCTTTGGAGGGAGTTGAAAGTCCGTGTTGCCCAGCGACAGCCCCAAAACATCACTGCTCTAGAGGAGATCTGCATGGAGGAATGGGCCAAAATACCAGCAACAGTGTGTGAAAACCTTGTGAAGACTTACAGAAAACGTTTGACCTCTGTCATTGCCAACAAAGGGTATATAACAAAGTACTGAGAAACTTTTGTTATTGACCAAATACTTATTTTCCACCATAATTTGCAAATAAATAAATTAAAAATCCTACAATGTGATTTTCTGGATTTCTTTTTCTCATTTTGTCTGTCATAGTTGAAGTGTACCTATGATGAAAATTACAGGCCTCTCATCTTTTTAAGTTGGAGAACTTGCACAATTGGTGGCTGACTAAATACTTTTTTGCCCCACTCTATATATCAATGATGTCGCTCTTGCTGCTGGTGATTCCCTGATCCACCTCTACGCAGAGGACATCATTCTGTATACATCTGGCCCTTCTTTGGACACTGTGTTAACAAAACTCCAAACAAGCTTCAATGCCATACAACTGCTTTTAAATGCTAGTAAAACTAAATGCATGCATTTCAACCGTTTGCTGCCCGCACCCGCCCGCCCGACTAGCATCACTACTCTGGACGGTTCAGACTTAGAATATGTGGACAACTACAAATACTGAGGTGTCTGGCTAGACTGTAAACTCTCCTTCCAAACTCATATTAAACATCTGCAATCCAAAATTAAATCTATAATCGGCTTCCTATTTCGCAAGCCTTCACTCACGCCGCCAAACATACCCTCATAAAACTGACTATCCTCGACTTCGGCGATGTCATTTACAAAATATCCTCCAGTACTCTACTCAGCAAACTGGATGTAGTCTATCACAGTGCCATCCGTTTTGTCACCAAAGCCCCATATACCACCCACCATTGCGACCTGTATGCTCTAGTCGGCTGGCCCTCGCTACATATTCGTCGCCAGACCCACTGGCTCCGGGTCATCTATAAGTCTATGCTAGGTAAAGCTCCGCCTTATCTCAGCTCACTGGTCACGATAACAACATTGCAATTGCAAAAAAAATCGCTGAAGCTGGAGACTTATATTTCCCTCACTAAATAGCCCATCCAATCTACCTACCTCATCCCCATATTGTTTTTATTTACTTTTCTGCTCTTTTGCACACCAGTACTTCTACCTACTTATAAGCATCTGCACATCTATCACTCCAGTGTTAATTTGCTAAATTATAATTACCTTGCTACTATGGCCTATTTATTGCCTTACCTCCTCACGCCATTTGCACACACTGTATATAGTAGGCTTTCTTTTTTTCTATTGTTATTGACTGTACGCTTGTTTATTCCATGTGTAACTCTGTGTCGCACTGCTTTATCTTGGCCAGGTCGCAGTTGTAAATGAGAACTTGTTCTCAGCTAGCCTACCTGGTTAAATAAAGGTGAAATAAAAAAATTGCTACTGTAGATTATGGAGACGTAATATATTTATAGATCGGCAGGTAAGGTTGCCCTCGAGCGGCTAGATGTTCTTTACCATTCTCCCATCAGATTTGCCACCAATGCTCCTTATAGGACACATCACTGAACTCTATACTCTTCTGTAAACTGCTCATCTTTGTATACCCGTTGCAAGACCCACTGGTTGTTGCTTATTTATAAAACCCTCTTAGGCCTCACTCCCCCCTATCTGAGATATCTACTGCAGCCCTCATCCTCTACATACAACACCCGTTCTGACAGTCACATTCTGTTAAAGGTCCCCAAAGCACACACATCCTTGGGTCGCTCGTCTTTTCACTTCGCTGCAGCTAGCGACTGGAACGAGCTGCAACAAACACTCTAACTGGACCGTTCTATCTCTTCATTCAAAGACTCAATCATGGACACTCTTACTGACAGTTGTGGCTGCTTTGCATGATGTACTGTTGTCTCTACCTCCTTGCCCTTTGTGCTGTTGTCTGCCCAATAATGTTTGTACCCTGTTTTGTGCTGCTGCCATGTGGTGCTGCTGCCATGCTGTGTTGTCTTAGGTCTCTCTTTATGTAGTGTTGTCTGTCTTGTTGTGATGCATGTTTGGTCCCATATTTTTATTTAATTAGTTTTTTTTATTTGTAATCCCAGGCAACATCCCCGCAGGAGGCCATTTGCCTTTTGGTAGGCCGTCATTGTAAATAAGAATTTGTTCTTAACTAACTTGCCTAGTTAAAGAAAATAAAACGTGAACCAGATGGGTTGGCGTATCGCTGCAGAATTCTGTGGTAGCCATGCTGGTTAAGTGTACCTTGAGTTCTAAATAAATCACTGACAGTGCCACCAGTAAAGCACCATCACACCTCCTCCTCCATGCTTCACGGTGGGAACCATACGTGCGGAGATCATCCGTTCACTTACTCTGCGTCTCACAAAGACCTGGTGGTTGGAACCAAAAATCTCAAATTTGGACTTATCAGACCAAAGGACAGATTTCCACTGGTCTAATGTCCGTTGCTTGTGTTTCTTGTAAGTCTATTCTTATTGGTGTCCTTTTAGTAGTGTTTTTTTTTTTCAGTAATTTGACCATGAAGGCCTGATTTCACGCGGTCTCCTCTGAACAGTTGATGTTGTGATGTGTCTGTTACTTTAACTCTGTGAAGCGTTTATTTGGGTCGCAATTTCTGAGGCTGGTAGCTCTAATGAACTTATCCTCTGCAGCAGTGGTAACTCTGGGTCTTTCCTCTGGTGGTCCTCATGAGAGCCAGTTTCATCATAGCGCTTGGTTTTTGTGACTGCACTTGAAGAAACATTCAAAGTTCTTGACATTTTTCGCTTTGACTGACCTTCATGTCTTTAAAGCAATGATGGACTGTTGTTTCTCTTTGCTTATTTGAGCGGTTATTGCCATAATATGGACCAATATTGTATTTTACCAAATAGGGATATCTTCTCTATACCACCCCTACCTTGTCACAACACAATTGATTGGCTCAAACGCATTAAGAAGCAAAGAAATTCCAAATTAACTTTTAACAAGGCACACCTGTTAATTGAAATGCATTCTAGGTGACTACCTCATGAATGAGTAAGTGTCCAAACTTTTGACTGGTACTATACATTAATCAGAAGTGACTTTGTCAAAATAACTAGGACTTTACAAGTGATGTTAAAAAAAGGAATTAAGTGGGTTGAAATCTTCCTAGAATTGACAGTGTTGAACGGGACATCAAAATGCTGAATCTGGCACTTTTAGCAAGCCTTTATTCATATAAACAAATGTATTAATTGAATTGTCCATGTGAGCTATTTTAAAAGGAACTTCGTTTTAATATAACAGGCTTTTAAAATTCAATATTTGTGCACAATTTCTACTTAAAATATCAAAGGGCACTCATTATGTGGAACAAACCTACAGGATGTGCAGGCTTTACTTCCTGCCCAGTTCTGACACACCTAGTTCGGCTTATTGAGGTTTTGATGATATGTTGTTTTAGTGCTGGGCTGGAACAAATACCTGCACATCCTGTAGCTCTCCTCATCTAGGGTTGAAGTCCACCGGTTTGCAGTGTTGCCAAATTCAGTGCTTTGTTGTGCGTTAGCTTGATCAGCT
Source organism: Brachymystax lenok tsinlingensis (assembly GCA_030435695.1). Taxonomy (NCBI): domain Eukaryota; kingdom Metazoa; phylum Chordata; class Actinopteri; order Salmoniformes; family Salmonidae; genus Brachymystax; species Brachymystax lenok. Next base: position 5,763,571 of record CM059800.1, read on the forward strand.
GCTGTGCAGTTTCTGTATAACTTGATTTTTGGGCTGTGTGTCAGTGACTAACACTTGCCTGTGTGTATATAGAATGTGTATCCAGATTGTATCTTGACTCTGAATTCACTGCCTTGGGGGCAAGCCCAACCAAATAACTATATCTGCTGTTTTCCCAACCACTTTCCCGGGTATCACCAGATTACACCAAAGGTTTTGGCGGGAAGTTCGGAGTGGAGACGGACAAGGTGGACAAGAGCGCCTTGGGCTTTGAGTACCAGAGCAAAACCGAGAAGCACGAGTCTCAAAGGTGTGTGTGTGTGTGTGTGTGTCCCTTTCACACACACACTAGGCTTGGGCGGTATCCAGAGTGTCATACCGACCTTGTGTGCCATACCGGGATATTCAGTAATACCGGCACTGAACACAAGGGGCCCGGTTTTTCAAACCCCACTGATACTTTAATCCAGAAGGTTAGAAATGCTAACAAGTAAATGTAAAATCCCATATCGAATGCTAACAATCGCATTGCAGACATTGTATACAATCTCCGAGCTAAACTATTACAAGTAACAAAAAAATTCTACTCACAGTATGCTTTTCTCCCAAAGCAAATATTAGACAGCAAGGCTCTTGATCCAGGAGGTGATTCTCTGGTGTTACCAAGCAACTGCTAAACAGTTAGCCAGATGGCTAACTAGCTACTAAATTAGCACATTAAATCAAATCAAATCCACAACCGTGGAGCATTTAGCACATTTTAGACAGTTAACTTAATAGTTATCAGATATCTAGCTGGCAAACATTTAGTTATGAATTCCATACTGTAATTCGATCACCTGGTGCATTCTGCACAACAGTGAGTGACACAAGGCTCTGGTCTCGTTCTGTGCTTGTAAACAAACACCACGTGACTGCGAACTATTGGTAATCTTCATAATGAGAAATTATGTGACCGGTGAAATGAAGAATTTGATCTTTCTCCTAACATATTGCACAAGTTGACTGCAGGTATTTACTTAAAAAGTAGGTTCAAATATTCATATTTATTAAAACACGGAAATAGATTCAATGGTATTGACGTTATTTAAAACCATCCCCCTCAGCTCGGATCAGACTTGTTCCTCTCTCCTACAGTGCCCCAAATATCCTACTAGCTAAATAGTTCTGCTTGTAGAAACTTGTTTTCAAACTCTCCCGGCCTGGAAACATGTTGCCTTATCATTAGCTTTCCCTCCCTGATTACGCAATCCCAGGCTGAGGGTATCAGAGAGAGGGAAAGGTGACCTTCCATTGTTACCCATACTGCACCAAGGCAGTGTTTACAGCCCACGTGTCCCAGAGTACAGAATGTTATCAAATATGTTATTGAGTAATGTACTGTATGCCAATCAGCCATTTGAATTATCCAGACTGAGTTATCCAAATTGGGCCTACCTACATTGCGCTTTAGTATCCATTCTGATATTCTCTGTGCCCTTCACAGATTACGTGAAGGGCTTTGGTGGCAAGTTTGGTGTGCAGACGGACAGACAGGACAAGTCGGCCCTGGGATGGGACCACCAGGAGAAACTGCAGCTCCACGAGTCGCAGAAAGGTACCGGTGGGTTTGACCTGGGATTACATGGGTTTTATTCCACCTGACACCTAACCTTAGTAGCAGGAAAACGCACACAGGAAATGTGTTCACACACTTTTTACTGATGTGGTCATTTTGTGGTTTTACTATTGAGTCAGAGGTGAAAAGACTTTGTCTGGCGGCGTGGCATCTGCCACAGGTTCATAATAGAGGAAGTGAGAACAGAGCTAGACAGACTGAGGACTGATCAGTCTAGCTCTCAGGTTGGATTTACTGGACGTGTATAGCACCTTGGTTCTTTTGTTTTAAGTTGTTGACTAAGTTAATTTGTGTGTGTGTGTGCTTTTTATATACTGTATGTAGTAAGGCAGGCTCGCCGTGTGTGTTTGGTCTGAGTGCAGCTGACCACTGTACTTGTTTTATATCTGAATGTAAATGTCTGCTTGTGCCTATATATACTGTTGGTGTATGTTTGTGTGTATTGTTTGACTATAAGTGTGGGTTCGGAGGGCGGTATGGGGTAGAGGTGGAGAAGCAAGACCAGTGTGCCCTGGGATATGATCAGGAGAGGCTGGCCAAGCACGAGTCTCAGCAAGGCACAGCATACACTGTCCTTCCTTTTCTTTCCCAAGTTTATTCTCCTCTCTTTTGCCCCAGCACTGTTTTGGAATGTCTAAAGTGCCTTTGCCCGTCCTAGTCCCCCTTCAAAACGTCACCCCTACTGTACAAACCTACCCCAAGGGCCGGACAATATTGACAAAAATAGAAATTCATCACCAATAGCAAGTGTGTGTGTCCCAGTCAAGTTTGGACACCTACTCATTCCAAGGTTTTTATTTTTATTTTTTTTACTATTTTTCTACATTGTAGAATAATATTAAAGACATCACAACTATGGAATAACACATGGAGTCATGTAGTAACCAAAAAAGTGTTAAACAAATCAAAATATATTTTAGATTGTACAAAGTAGCCACCTTTGCCTTGATGGCAGCTTTGCACACTTGTTGGCTGCTTTTCCTTCCCTCTGCGGTCCAATTCAATTGGGTTGAGGTGATTTGTGGAGGCCAGGTCATCTGATGCAGCACTCCATCACTCTCCTTCTTGGTCAAATAGCCCTTACACAGCCAGGAGGTTTGTTTTGGGCCATTGTCCTGTTGAAAAACAAATGATAGTCCCACTAAACGCAAACCCAGATGGGATGTCGTGTCGCTGCAGAATGCTGTGGTAGCCATGCTGCTTAAGTGTGCCTTGAATTCAGACAGTCTCACCAGTAAAGCACCACCACCTCCATGCTTCACGGTGGGAACCACACATGCGGAGATCATCCGTTTACTTATTCTGCATCTCACAAAGACACGGTGGTTGGAACCCCCAAACAAATCTCAAATTGGACTTATCAGACCGAAAGACAGATTTCCACTGGTCTAATGTCCATTGCTCGTGTTTCTTGGCCCAAGTAAGTCTCTTCTTATTATTGGTGTCCTTTTAATAGTGGTTTCTTTGCAGCAATTTGACCGTGAAGCCCTGATTCACTCAGTCTCCTCTGAACAGTTGATGTCTGTTACTTGTGCTCTGTGAAGCATTTTTTGGGGTTTTAATTTCTGAGGCTGGTAACTCTAATGAACTTATCCTCTGCAGCAGAGGTAACTCTGGGTCTTCCTTTCCTGTGGCGGTCCTCATGAGAGCCAGGTTCATCATAGAGCTTGATGGGTTTTTGCGACTGCACATTAAGAAATTCTCAAAGTTCTTGACTGACCTTCATGTCTTAAAGTAATGATGGTGTGTCGTTTCTCTGTGCATATTTGAGCTGTTCATGCCATAATATGGACTTGGTATTTTACCAAATAGGACTACCACCCCTGCCTTGTCACAACACAACTGATTGGCTCAAACGCATTAAGAAGGAAATAAATTCCACAATTTCATTTTTAAGGAAGGCACACCTGTTAATTGAAATGCATTCCAGGTGACTACCTCATGAAGCTGGGTGAGAGAATGCCAAGAGTGTGCAAAGCTGTCATCAAGGCAAAGGGTGGCTACTTTTAAGAATCTCATAAAATATATTTTGATTTGTTTACCCATTTTTTTTGGTTACTACATGGTTCCATATGTGTTATTTCAAAGTTTTGATGGCTTCACTGTTATTCTACAATGTAGAAAAAAGTACAAATAATGAAAAACCTTGGAATTAGTAGATGTCTAAACTTTTGACTGGTACTGTATATACTGAACAAAAATATAAACACAACGACTTTACTGAGTTAAAGTTCATGTCAGGAAATTGGTCAATTTAAATAAATTAATTAGACTCTAATCTATGGATTTCACATGAGTGGGCAGGGTTGCAGCCATTGGTGGGCCTGGGAGGGCATAGGCCCACCTACTTGGGGGCCAGGTCAACCCACTGGGGAGAAAGGCCCAGCCAGTCAGAATTTTTTTTTCCCCACAAAAGGCCTTCATTACAGATAGAAATACTCATCGGTTTCATTAACTGTCCGGGTGGCTGGTCTGACTATCCCACAGGTGAAGAAGCCGGATTTGGAAATCCTGGGCTGGTGTGGTTACACATGGTCTGCGGTTGTGAGGCTGGTTGGACTACTTCCAAATTCTCTAAAATGATGTTGAAGGAAGTTTATGGTAGAGAAATGAACATTAATTTATCTGGCAATAGCTCATTCCTACAGTCAGTATGCCAATTGCACGCTCCCTCAAATTTAGACATCTGTGGCATTGGGTTGTGTGACAACTGCATATAGTGGCATTTTATTGTCCCCAGTACAAAGTGCAATGATCATGCTGTTTAATCAGCTTCTTGATATGCCACATCTGTCAGGCAAATCTTGGCAAAGGAGAAATGCTCACTAACAGGGATGTAAACATATTTGTGCCAAGAAATAAGCATTTTGTGCGTATGGAACATTTCTGCGATCTTTTATCATGAAACATGGGACAATCACTTTACATGTTGCGTTATTGTTCAATACATACAGTGCTTTCGGAAAGTATTCAGACCACTTGACTTTTTCCACAAATTGATACGTTACAGCCTTATTCTAAAATGTATTAAATTGTTTTTCTTCCCCATCAAAGTAAACACAATACCCCATAATGACAAAGAAAAATAAGGTTTTTATCAACACTGAAATATCACATTTACATAATTATTCAGACCCTTTACTCAGTACTTTTGTTTTTTATTTTACTAGGCAAGTCAGTTAAAAACAAATTCTTATCTTCAATGATGGCCTAGGAACAGTGGGTTAACTGCCTGTTCAGGGGCAGAACGACAGATTTGTACCTTGTCAGCTCGGGGATTTGAACTTGCAACCTTTTGGTTACTTGTCGAACGCTCTAACCACTAGGCTACCCTGCCGCCCCAAAGGTGTTGAAGGACCTTTGGCAGCGTATACAGCCTCGAGTCTTCTTGGGTATGATGCTACAAGCTTGACACACCTGTATTTGGGGACTTTCTCCCATTCTTCTCTGCAGATCCTCTCAAGCTCTGTCAGGTTGGATGGGGAGCATCGCTGCACAGCTATTTTCAGGTCTCTCCAGAGATGTTAGATCGGGTTCAAGTCTGGGCTTTGGCTAGGCCACTCAAGAATATTCCGAGACTTGTCCCGAAGCCACTCCTGCGTTGTCTTGACTGTGCTTAGGGTTGTTTTCCTGCTGGAAAGTGAACCTTCGCCCCAGTCTGAGGTCCTGAGCAGGTTTTCATCAATGATCGCTCTGTACTCTTCCGGCGCCGACAGAGATGGCAGCCTCGCTTCACGTTCTCACAAGCATTTCGCTACACTCGCATTAACATCTGCTAACCATGTGTATGTGACAAATAAATACAATTTGATTTGGTTTACTTTGCTCCGTTGACCTGTCCCTCGATCCTGACTAGTCTCTGCCGTTGACAAATATCCCCACAGCATGATGCTGCCACCACCATGCTTCACTGTAGGGATGGTGCCAGGTTTCCTCCAGACGTGATGCTTGGCATTCAGGCCAAAGAGTTCAGCCTTTGTTTCATCAGACCAGCGAATCCTTTAGGTGCCTTTTGGCAAATTCCAAGTGGGCTGTCGTGCCTTTTACTGGGGAGTGGCTTCCGTCTTGCCACTCTACCATAAAGGCCTTATTGGTGGAGTGCTGCAGAGATGGTTGTACTTCTGGAGGTTCTCCCATCTCCACAGAGGAACTCTAGAGCTCTGTCAGCGTGACCATCGGGTTCCTGGTCACCCCCCTGACCAAGGAACTTCTCCCCTGATTGCTCAATTTGGTCGGGCGGACAGCTCTAGGAAGAGTCTTGGTGGTTCCAAATTTCTTCCTTTTAAGAATTGAGGCCACTGTTCTTGGGGACCTTCAATGCTGCAGAAATGTTTTGGTACCCTTCCCCAGATCTGTGCCTCGACACAATCATATCTCGGAGCTCTATGGACATTTCCTTCAAACTCATTGCTTGTTTTTGTGCTGTTGTGCACTGTCAACTGTAGGACCTTTAAATAGACAGGTGTGTGTGTCTTTCCAAATCATGTCCAATCATTGAATTTAATGCAGGTGGACTCCAAGTTGTAGAAACATCTCAAGGATGATCAATGGAAACAGGATGCACCGAGCTCAATTTCGAGTCTCATAGCAAAGTGTCTGAATACTTATGTAAAATAAACTGAAATACCTTATTTTCATAAATTTGCAAACATTTCTAAAAACCTGTTTTCACTTTGTCATTATAGGGTATTGTGTGTAGATTGAGGAAAAACATGTATTTCATAAATTTTATAATAAGGCTTTAACGTAACAAAATGTGGAAAAGGCTTTACACCACTCCAGCCGACGCTTAGCATTTGCACATGGTGATTTTAGGCTTGTGTGCCGCTTGGCCATGAAACCTATTTCATGAAGCTCCAGACGAACAGTTCTCGTGCTGACGTTGCTTCCAGAGGCAGTTTGGATCTTGGGTGTGAGGGTTGAAACTGAGGACAGACTACTTATGTGCTACGCTCTTCAGCACTCTGCGGTCCTGTTCTGTGAGCTTGTGTGGCCTACCACTTTGCGGTTGAGCCGTTGTTGCTCCTAGACGTTACCACCTCACAATAACAGCACTTACAGTTGACCGGAGCAGCTCTAGCAGGGCAGAAATTTGACAAACTGACTTGTGGGAAAAGTGGCATCCTATGACAGTGGCACGTTGACAGGCACTGAGCTCTTCAGTAAGGCCATTCTGTGGACAGTGTTTGTCTATGGAGATTGCATGGCTTTTTTTTGTTTTTATATACACCTGTCCACAATGAGTGTGGCTGAACTAGCCAAACAAACTCATTTTAAAGGGGTGTCCACAGACTTTTGTATGTACGTTACCAGTCAAAAGTCAAAACTACTAATTCAAGGGTTTTTATTTTTACTATTTTCTACATTGTAGAATAATAGTGAAGACATCAAAACTATGGAATAACACACATGGAATCATGTAGTAACCAAAAAAGTATTAAACAAATCAAAATACATTTTAGATTCTTCAAAGTATCCACCCTTGCCTTGATGACAGCTTTGCACACTCTTGGCATTCTCTCAATCAGCTTCATGAGGAATGTTTTTCCAACAGTCTCAAAGGACTTCTCACGTATGCTGAGTACTTGTTGGTTGCTTTTCCTTCACTCTCCAGTCCCGACTCATCCCAAACCATCTCAATTTGGTTGGGGGATTGTGGGCAGCCAGATTGTCTGATGCAGCACTCATCACTCTCCTTCTTGGTTAAATACCCCTTACACAGTCTGGAGGTGTGTTGGGTCATTGTCCTGTTGAAAAACAAATGATAGTCCCACTAAGCCCAAATCAGATGGGATGGCGTATCGCTGCAGAATGCTGTGGTAGCCATGCTGGTTAAGTGTGCCTTGAATTCTAAATAAATCAGTGTCACCAGCAAAGCACCCACACATCATAACACCACCTCCTCCATGCTTTATGGTGGGAAATACAGATGTGGATATCATCCGTTCACCCACACTGTGTGTCACACAGACACGGCGGTTGGAACCAAAAATCTCAAATTTGGACTCCAGACCAACGGACAAATTTCCACCGGTCTAATGTCCATCGCTTGTTTCTTGGCCCATGCAAGTCTCTTCTTATTATTGGTGTCCTTTAGTAGTGGTTTCTTTGCAGCAATTAGACCATGAAGGCCTGATTCACAGTCTCTTCTGAACAGTTGATGTTGAGATGTCTGTTACTTGAACTCTGAAGCATTTATTTGGGCTGCAGTTTCTGAGGCTGATAACTCTAATGAACTTATCCTCTGCAGCAGAGGTAACTCTGGGTCTTCCATTCCTGTGGCGGTCCTCATGAGAGCCAGTTTCACCATAGCGCTTGATGGTCTTTGCGACTGCACTTGAAGAATCTTTCAAAGTTCTTGAAATGTTCTGTATTGACTGACCTTCATGTCTTTAAAGTAATGATGGACTGTCATTTCTCTTTGCTTATTTGAGCTGTTCTTGCCATAAATATGGACTTGGTCTTTTGCTAAATAGGGCTGTCTTCCGAATAGCACCCCTACCTTGTCACAACACAACTGATTGGGTCAAATGCATTAAGAAGGAAAGAAATTTCACAAATTTAACAAGTCACACCTGTTAATTGAAATGCATTCCAGGTGACTACCTCATGAAGCTGGTTGAGAGAATGCCAAGAGTGTGCAAAGCTGTCATCAAGGCAAAGGGTGGCTACTTTGAAGAATCTAAACTATAAATATATTTTGATTTGTTTAACAAATTTTTTTTTGGATACTACATGATTCCATATGTGTTATTTAATCAGTTTTGATGTCTTCACTATTATTCTACAATGTAGAAAATAGTACAAATAACGAAAAACCCTTGAATAAGTAGGTGTTCTAAAACTTTAGACCGGTAGTGTAGTTGGTATTCTAAATACATTCCTATTGTATGGTAAAGCAACCCGTATTCAGAAATATTAACATAAACCCATGTAGGCTATTATGGCTGAAGAGAAAGGTAGTGTGAATATCGTGGAAAACTGGCTAAATACTTATCAGTCCACATTTTGTATCCAGATAACAACAAATACACAATGTATTGCCCTACCCGTCCTCTTGTCAGCGTTTCAGGGCGGCAGGTAGCCTACTGGTTAGAGCGTTGGGCCAGTAACCGAAAGGTTTCTGTATCGAATCCTCAAGCTGACAAGGTATAAAAAAAAAAAAAATGTTCTCCTGCCCCTGAACAATGCGGTTAACCCACTGTTCCCAGGTAGGCCGTCATTGTAAATAAGAATTTGTTCTTAACTGACTTGCCTAGTTAAATATAGGTTACATTTCTATTTTATCCTCTTCTCACAGGTCTTTATGCCATGAGCTTCATTCCTTTTTTACTTTAACCCTTTCTTAAAGTTAAGCAATAGTTCACCCGTAATGTATTTTTTTGGGTGGGGAACCGTCACTTGAATCTGTGAATTAAAGTCATTCTATTTATTCTCCGCTGTTTAGACTACTCCCATGGGTTCGGAGGGAAGTTTGGCATCCAGAAGGACAGAATGGATAAGGTACAATGTCTCTGTACCTAATATATGAAGACTGGGGATGTCTCATCTATTGTTTGTAATTACTCTCCTCCCTCTCGTTTGAATGGCAGAGTGCAGGTAACTTTGAGGATGTGGAGAAACCAAGCCCTGCCTACCAGAGGACCAAGCCTGTGGAAACTGGTAAGTAACCACAAAACCAGCATGTGTGTGTAAATGTGCAATATGTTTCTCAAGATCATTGCAAAATATGAACTTGAACCACTGGTTTGATTATGATCTGCCCTCCCCTGTGTCATCCCTCCATAGCCGGCAGCAGCACGGGCAGCATCAAGGCCCGCTTTGAGAACATCGCCAAGCAGAAGGAGGAGGAGGACAAGAAGCGGGCGGAGGAGGAGAGAGCCCGCCGCCAGGCCAAGGAGAAGCAGGAGCAAGAGGAGGCGTGGCGCAAGATAGAGGAGACGGCCAAGGCCAAGCCTGCCTCCCCGGCTCCCGAGCCCAGCCTTACCATTAGCCCCACCCCTCCCGTCCAGCAAGCCGCACCTTTGCCTGTACCTGCAGCCGCCGACCCAGTTTACCAGGTGAATGACAACCGGTTCCACAAATCACTGCACTCCCACAATTGCCTGTTTGCTTAACATGCCTACATGCTCATCACTTTTTGCCAGTAGTTAGTTTGCTGTGTAACATATGGATGAGTACATCCTTAAAAAATGGATGCATCAGTCCTTGCAGTTTATTGACATTGGCGGGAACAAGGATGGTCTGATTGTATTCCAATGCCGCAGTCCTCTTCTCGCTTTTCCTTTGTGACACTTGACTTTCCTTCATTCTTACCATGCTTTCTGTGATGTTTTCATAGACGAAGAAAAAGAAGGTAAAGTCCCAAAGATTGAAAACATTCATAGTTAAGGAGGAATTTGAATTGGCCCAGGGGTTAGGAGCTGTTTTCTGACTGTGTGTCTCCCTCTGCTGGCTGTGTCAGGACTCTGGTGTGTACGAGGATCCTGCAGCAGCGGAGAATGGGGAGGAGCTGTACGAGGCGGAGCCCACCTCCCGTCCATCTGCCGAGCAGACGTATGAGGAGCCTCCCGTCCAGGAGGAGGTGATCTACCAGAGTCCTGACGAGACAGGAGGTGAGAGGAGGGGAGGAGCAGGACATGCCATTTGCATGAGGGGAGGAGCAGGACATGCCACTAACTTGGCTCTTTCTCATTAAAAGAGATCTCAAATCAAATTTTATTTGTCACATACACATGGTTAGCAGATGTTAATGCGAGTGTAGCGAAATGCTTGTGCTTCTAGTTCCGACCATGCAGTAGTATCTAACAAGTAATCTAACAAATTCACAACAACTACCTTAAACACACAAGAGTTAAGGAATGAATACGAGTATGTACATAATATGGATGAGCGATGGCTGACCGGCATAGGCAAGATGCAGTAGATGGTATGGAGTACAGTACAGTGGGGAAAAAAGTATTTAGTCAGCCACCAATTGTGCAAGTTCTCTCACTTAAAAAGATGAGGCCTGTAATTTTCATCATAGGTACACTTCAACTATGACAGATGAAATGAGGGAAAAAAAATCCAGAAAATCACATTGTAGGATTTATGAATTTATTTGCAAATTATGGTGGAAAATAAGTATTTGGTCAATAACAAAAGTTTATCTCAATACTTTGTTATATACCCTTTGTTGGCAATGACAGAGGTCAAACGTTTTCTGTAAGTCTTCACAAGGTTTTCACACACTGTTGCTGGTATTTTGGCTCATTCCTCCATGCAGATCTCCTCTAGAGCAGTGACGTTTTGGGGCTGTCGCTGGGCAACACGGACTTTCAACTCCCTCCAAAGATTTTCTATGGGGTTGAGATCTGGAGACTGGCTAGGCCACTCCAGGACCTTGAAATGCTTCTTACGAAGCCACTCCTTCGTTGCCCGGGTGGTGTGTTTGGGATCATTGTCATGCTGAAAGACCCAGCCACGTTTCATCTTCAATGCCCTTGCTGATGGAAGGAGGTTTTCACTCAAAATCTCACGATACATGGCCCCATTCATTCTTTCCTTTACACGGATCAGTCGTCCTGGTCCCTTTGCAGAAAAACAGCCCCAAAGCATGATGTTTCCACCCCCATGCTTCACAGTAGGTATGGTGTTCTTTGGATGCAACTCAGCATTCTTTGTCCTCCAAACACGACGAGTTGAGTTTTTACCAAAAAGTTATATTTTGGTTTCATCTGACATTCTCCCAATCCTCATCTGGATCATCCAAATGCTCTCTAGCAAACTTTAGACTTGCTTGAACATGTACTGGCTTAAGCAGGGGACACGTCTGGCACTGCAGGATTTGAGTCCCTGGCGGCGTAGTGTGTTACTGATGGTAGGCTTTGTTACTTTGGTCCCAGGTCTCTGCAGGTCATTCACTAGGTCCCCCCGTGTGGTTCTGGGATTTTTGCTCACCGTTCTTGTGATCATTTTGACCCCACGGGTGAGATCTTGCGTGGAGCCCCAGATCAAGGAAGATTATCAGTGGTCTTGTATGTCTTCCATTTCCTAATAATTGCTCCCACAGTTGATTTCTTCAAACCAAGCTGCTTACCTATTGCAGATTCAGTCTTCCCAACCTGGTGCAGGTCTACAATTTTGTTTCTGGTGTCCTTTGACAGCTCTTTGGTCTTGGCCATAGTGGAGTTTGGAGTGTGACTGTTTGAGGTTGTGGACAGGTGTCTTTTATACTGATAACAAGTTCAAACAGGTGCCATTAATACAGGTAACGAGTGAAGGACAGAGGAGCCTCTTAAAGAATAAGTTACAGGTCTGTGAGAGCCAGAAATCTTGCTTGTTTGTATGTGACCAAATACTTATTTTCCACCATAATTTGCAAATAAATTCATTAAAAATCCTACAATGTGATTTTCTGGATTGTTTTTCCTCATTTTGTCTGTCATAGTTGAAGTGTACCTATGATGAAAATTACAGGCCTCTCATCTTTTTAAGTGAGAGAACTTGCACAATTGGTGTCTGACTAAATACTTTTTTGCCCCACTGTATATACACATATATATGAGATGAGTAATGTAGGATATGTAAACATTATATAAATGTCATTGTTTAAATCTGTCCTATCCATTGCGCTGGTCTGAAAGAACTGACCAGGTGAAAGCCAGCCTAATGATGAGCTTCTACCTTATTGTTTTCACCTGTCAAGTCTTTTCCAATCAGTGCAAATTAAGGAGAGAGGATGTGAAAAGGACATATTTTTGAGCAATTGAGATTGAGCCATTGGGAGAATCTCGATTGAATTTGCTCAGTTCCTTGCGTCCTCTCCATTATCTTTTTCAAAAGGAAGTGAGGTGGAGAAACTTGGAAACAAATGCATTAAATGACTCCCTTTCTCCAGTAGCTTGTCATCAGGCAAATTGCCTTTACAGGGGAGGAATCCCAAAATATATGTGTAAAGTAGTAAAAACACGAGAGCTAGTGCCAGACATTTTATTGATAAAAAGATTGCTAGAGTATTGTTTGTAATCGTGTGCATGCGTTCATCCTACATGAACACTACAGCTGATTCAAAGGGGGTGTGGTGGATTACAACACTTTTCCCCATACGCTTAAGTATCCTTGGCCGGAAAAGGGTATTGAGGAGAGCCGCATGCTCCTCCGTTCACCTATTAATGAATTGACACTCATATGGCGACAACTTATCGGTTTCCGGGTCACGAAGGAGAGGAGGATGGAGTCAAGGAGAGGACCGAATTTTGCCCAATTGACAATCTCCCGTTGTTTTGTGTTTCTGTGTCTTCTGTGAATGACCTGTGACCTTTTCCCTGCAGACGCCCAGACGTATGAGTACGGTGAGGACTTGGGGGTAACGGCAGTGGCCCTGTATGACTACCAAGCAGGTGAGTGGAGCCAAGCACTCTATAATCTATACATCACGTCTATCAAAAGTCATTTTTAAGATCAAGATCACCTCATAATTACCCCAAAATACAATAACTCGGACACATTCATGATATACACAAACCCGTTTGACATTATTTATAATGGAATGCAAAGTCAACTGCTATGGAATGTCTGCCTTCCAGCTGGTGATGACGAAATCTCCTTCGACCCTGATGACATCATAACTAACATTGAGACAATTGACGAGGGCTGGTGGAGGGGTGTGTGCCGGGGTGCCTACGGCCTCTTCCCAGCCAATTACGTTGAGCTTCGGCAATGAGCCCGCCCACTACACCAAACAGTCTCTCTCCCCCATCTCTTCTAATTCCACTCTTGCGCTCTGTCATTTTGTTGATCACGGTGCTTCTTTCAAGTGTGCTCGACATTCTCAGGTCTTTCAGCTGTCCCTGTCTTTCTTCCTTTCTCTCGCTCCTCTCCTTGGGAAGAGGCTTCAGCCTGATAAAGGACTCGGAATAAAAGAAGAATCACGGACAAACACTCACCCTGGCGCGGCTACGCAATAGAACGAGAGTAAGCGGGCGAGCCCTGCTTTGACAAAGGCCTTTTTATTGTAAAGCAAGTCATCAGAAAAACACTACTCCCGTTGTAATATCTAGTTATGTTCTTGGTTCTATAAGATGCCATGGAACTCTTGCTGCTTTGCCCCTCTTGCACCTGTTAGTTAATTTACTTTAAATTGAAATGTTCCCTCTGACATGTATTCAAACTTCCAAGGTTTCGATTGAGACCTGGCGGCTACATTATCACTCGCAGTATACATATTAAGATCGCCAAAGATAGAGATCACAGAGGTGACGTAGAAATGAACCCCAGGCTTTATGTGCGTATAGTGACATTGGGGGTCCTCTTTTTTTTTTTAAGAAGATATGAAGTAGCTTTTAGAACAAGTTTGGAACTAGTATGATGTCCAACAACTAGACATTTTATTATGTTTTGATTTATTAATGCCACTTCCAGAAGTTGTTTGACGTTGATTGGGGAACTAGCACTTTTGATCAGTTTGGTAATGGTACAGACCAGTGGTGAATTGATTGGCGTGTAGCTGAATTGGTGTAGCTGGTTCGGAGAAAACTCTGACAGTGCATTGTCTGAGCTGCGATGATTTCTTTCTCTTTGGAACACTATCGTTTGCTTTAGTTAGCAGAGATCAGATGATGCTAAGAAACCGAAATAGGGATGTTTTTGAGAATGTGTTATTGAAAACAGTATATTTGCCTGGGGTTACCCACATTTTTGGTGTAAGGCCTGCGTTTGGGGCAAATACGATCACCATAGATGGTGAGAATCTCTGTTGCTTCTTCTAGTCTCCTCCTTTTCTCATTGTCATGAAAGACACCAGACAGCATTTAGGAGAAAATCAACAATGTAATTGTCTTGCTTTTTAATCACCCGCCCATAGTCCTGCGGTAGATCAGGTCAGATAGGATGCTGAAAGTAAATGAAAGATGTTTTTATGATGCTCTGAGAAATCTATTGAGTAGGAAAAGTACCAGTTTTTCTAATCCCTGCCGTCGCTGCGTGTTCGCTGTAGACAAGACCTGTCTACATCGGAGTAGACCGGAGTCTGTCACGTGTTCTCTCATGTCTGTTGTGTGTTCATGTACTGTATGTGGGACTTGGTATATTATTATGTCTGGGGCCACATTGACATCCTTATCATGACCAACGTGTGTACTGTTGACTGAGTGACTGCAGCGTGATATTTATTTATAGGGGGCTATAAGTACTAAAATAATGCTCTGAAACAATATTTGGCTCTAAGGGGATTTTGACTGGTTGCTTCTAAAACGCAGAGTGATTATTTTAACCGATGACAATCTCACGTCACGGCGATCTAATGCAGTAGTGTAACTTCAGTAGGTGTGTGGGTGAGTGGGGATGGGATCTCATCAGATCAATTATTTGAGGTTTTATAATAAAAAGTGACCTTTTTTTTTTATAGTTTATTTTTATCTGTACTTCTACTTGCTCAAGTCATCACATTATCTGCTTGTTCGTTTTTTTTGTAAGTAAATTGTTTAAATAAACAATGTATGGATAGTATTTTGGTTACTTCGATTCATCTTTACACCTACTATGTACATCCTGAAATGACCAGCTTCTGTATAACAAATCCTCAACCTAACGTAACGGGCTTTATAAGCATGGTTTCCTTGCGCGCGCTGAATAAATGTAGTTCAACCACTGAAACCCTCCCACTTGCTGGCCAACAGATTTTCTCGTGGAGTTTTCATTCAATAGGGTTTTCAGCACATTTATCTTAAGCCATCCCTTTAAATACATACGGTGTACCTTTTTTTTAAATTTTTTATAATTTTGTCCGTAGACTCAATAGAATATATATAGAGAGAATGGGTTCAGAATATTAGGGATCAATGAAAGAAAGCCATCTGATTATATGCATATTTGTCTCTTCCAGCACCAATTGGTAGATTTCAAAATACTCTGATCTTGTAGATTATTTAGTATTAGGAAAGAATTTATGAATCATAAACAGGTTTGGAGAGCCTTCATGCATTGAAGAAAAGTGGTTTGATTCTTTCTGAAAATTACCACATTCAGTTCTTTAACCCATGGTAATGTTGGAGATTGGTGTACATATAATTATAATGGGGAGAATAGTGTACAATGGTAGTATTGCGCCATGCTTCACCTTTAAACTGTTACTGCTTGGTCTGCTCTCCACTTCTAAACGATTTAATTGGCCTATATGTATTTTTTTTCTATATCAACTGTTACTAATGATCCTCAGCAACAAACACCTGGCCGTGACGGCGTTTACAGAGGAAGCAAATTAAGGTAAACATGGATTTTAGCATGTACATCTGGCAAACAAAAAAAGCATGCCAGCAAAGCCACAACACTAAACAATAGGTTAGGGCCGGCAGGTAGCCTAGTGGTTAGAGCGTTGGACTTGTAACCGGAGGGTTGCAAGTTCGAATCCCCGAGCTGACAAGGAAAAAAAAAAAATCTGTCGTTCTGCCCCTGAACAAGGCAGTTAACCCACTGTTCCCCGGGCGCCGAAGACGTGGAAGTCGATTAAGGCAGCCCCCCGCACCTCTCTGATTCAGAGGGGTTGGGTTAAATGCGGAAGACACATTTCGGTTGAAGGCATTCGGTTGTACAACTGACTAATAATGGTGACTTTGACTTTGACTTTGACTTTGACAATACATGAATTGATGTACCTATCTCAGGGCCATCAGACTGTTTAAATAGCCATCACTAGCCGGCAACCACCTGGTTACTCAACCCTGCACCTTTTAGAGGCTGCTGCCATATATATATATATATATATATATATGAGACATGGAATCATTGGCTACTTTAATAATGGAACGCTGATCATTGTGTGACTTGTGTGTGTTGTTAATTTGTAAGATACTACTGCACTCCTGGAACTAGGAACACAAGCATTTCACTACACCTGCAATAACATCTGTTAAAATGTGTATTTGACTAACATTTGATTTTAATTGCACTATAACGGTGACAAACGGTGCCCACAAACTGTTAGGGCCGACATAAAGCTGTCCCAACAGCAGATATTTATTTTCAGCACCATGGAGTGAATCCTTATCACTGCTACACCTGGCTATCAGCGAAACATTGTCTGGCAGCAAAACCGTTAATTCAGTCGCATTTACTGCCTTAAAAAAAAAAAACAGAGCTGATATGGCAGACTTGCTCAAACAAATGTGGTTTCTACTGACAATTGAGATGTACAAACTATGGCATAAGGGGACGAGGAGAGGATAAGAGGCAATCCATTATTAGACGGACATAGTCATAACTATTTGTACATTTCAAAAGTTCTGAACAGTGGTTCCTCATTTTAAAGTTGCTCCGGTATGGTACAGCATGTTACAGTGCATGACGTCATAGTATTTATATTGTCAGTCTTAATGCTGTTAATGGTCGTTGACACCACCAGAGGATGTCTTTGAGTGGGACTTTATGAAGCTTGTTGGCGCTTCCTTACTTTCCCAGATAATCCTACAGAGGTCCATGCAGGCCAGACGTTGTGGTTGCTATACCTGAAATAAGTTAGCATAAGTTAATTTAAATAAATAGTATTTATTTCACCTTTATTTAACCAGGTAGGCTAGCTGAGAACAAGTTCTCATTTACAACTGCGACCTGGCCAAGATAAAGCAAAGCAGTGCGACAAAAACAATTAATTTTGTTGACATGAAGCAACCATAGCCTCAGCTACTATAGCACAGAGAAATACATCTTAAAACATGCTATTCTGTTATTTTGTCTTAGGATCATGTTTTTTAATGACCTTCCTAAACAAAATATTAATGGATTTTTTTGTGATTGTGTATATTAAATGTATTTATTAGACTCCCGGCTATTCTACTGTTAATATGCATACCGCACATCATACCTTCATGGGTTTTTAAGGCTGACATGCTCAGTAAGTTGTCTTTTATGATATTTATCTTAATGTAAGCATACTGCTAGAGTGTAAAATACAAATAATTCGGTAAATTCAGGGACGTGGGTTCAAGGTTTTTATTGGAATTACATGGAGCTGTAGGACTAAGAGTCCTGTTTTACTGTAGCGGTCTTAACGTAACAATTTACATATTGGCCTAAAGGACTACTTCAATATCTATCATTCAAGCATTTGTGCATTACAGCACACATACAGCTCCCCGACGTCTGCCCTATACATCGGGCCGATGTAGTAGTATGGAGAGCGTTTGCACATTGGCAAGATGTCGCCGAGACGTTGGCAGTAGATCGCATTTGCTCTTCAGCCGCAGTTTGGATGATGCATGTCAAAGCTGCTAAATTATACTTTAATAAGCACGCAGACCTTGCTCCTTCTTGATCTCCTTAATGGCATTATCATTAGTAGGCAAACATACGTTAAACAGCCAATTAACACATTTCAAGTCCCTAAAAATAGAAATCTACTTTGCAGGAGTCTGTTGTCCTGCTAGCCCATCATGGGTGGATGGCTTCTTTTGTATTCCAGTGTATTGAATGAATGTATTAATTAGTCATTTACCATTCTCATTCTCTGAGAATGGTAAATGTTTGCAGAGTTCACAACCTGCTACACTTGTGAAAAACAAGTGTTTGAAAACATGTTTTCAAAATGCCTCCAGCTCACACTGTAAAGTGTTGGGTGACGCTTTGATAGCCTCTTGCCTGCACTTGAATGGTGAATATGAGGCACACTTCAATTACCAGTTGAGAAATAAAATAATGATAATTGTTCTATAAATGGATAAGCAGGAAATGTATTTTCACCCAGAAATTACAGCCAGAAATGTTGGGATTTTTGTAGGGTTATAATATTGACAGGTTGGTTGTTGCATTTGTCTGGATGGCCAGATACAAATGAGTTTCGATCACCCATTTGCTATTATGAGGATTTCGGCTGGCTATCGTACAATTTAATGACTCATCAATGCGGGACCAATGTCCATCACTACTGTAAGCTGAGAACTGTATTCCAAAAATCAAAACAGAATCGATAGTGGTAGAAATATTATTGAATTCGATTTTTTTATTTTAAAAACTGTTTCAAAGTGCATATGTTTAGTGTGCCAAAAACCAACAGGACAATGAGATGTTTACTGTAGCCTATATACTGTATGCTTAATTCCTTAGCCTGCTTTCCCTTATGTGCCTAGTGGCGTCACTACAGAACCTGGTTCGATCCCGGGTTGTATCACAACCGGCCATGATCGGGAGTCCCATAGGGCGGCGCACATTTGGCCCAGCGTCATCCGGGTTAGGGGAGGTTTTGGCCGTTTGGCTGTCATTTTAAAATAAGAATTTGTTCTTAACTGACTTGCCTAGTTAAATAAAATAAATGTCCAGACTTTCTATGTGACCTCAAGTACTCATTAACTCTGTCTCTAATTATTTTCGGGTTGCATCACTCATGAACAGAAACTTCTGAAACACAGTATTCATGATGAATACTCTGAGGTTCACTGGTAAGCCAAATTTGCCTCGGGATCCACCCCAGTTGGTATTCTGTGTCCACTCGTGGTATAACTCATGGTGAGAAGTTCGTCAAGTTCTGGTGTCAGAAGAGGAATGGAAATGTCAGGGTGAACCAACGACCTGACGAACCCGCCACGATTGTTGCCTCTGCCTGTCGGAGGTGGAGTTCCAGAGCTCACAGGTGTGCCTGGCATGGATTGGGACTCCATCTTGTCCCTCACCCTCTTCAACATGTACCAGTAGCGCCATAGAAAGAAGCTGGCTTGCTGAACTGTCCATTCCGTCTGTTCTCAATGAAAACATTGAGATAAACAGATATTTCTTTAATGCTAACTCTTTTAAGGGCAGAGTTTAGGGTGGGGTGAGGAGTACTGGACAGTTGTGACTCCAGCTTACAATAGGCCATAAGTATACTGTCCTCACTTAAAAAATAAACGTCCCTTTTTCAGGACCCTGTCTTTCAAAGATAATTTGTAAAAATCCAAATAACTTCACAGATCTTCATTGTAAATGGTTTAAACACTGTTTCCCATGCTTGTTCAATGAACCATGAACATGCACCTGTGGAATGGTCGTTAAGACACTAACAGCTTACAGATGGTAGGCAATTAAGGTCACAGTTATGGAAACTTAGGACACTAAAGAGGCCTTTTACTGACTCTGAAAAACACCAAAAGAAAGATGCCCAGGGTTCCTGCTCATCTGCGTGAACGTGCCTTAGGCATGCTGCAAGGAGGCATGAGGACTGCAGATGTGGCCAGGGAAATAAATTGCAATGTGAGACGCCTAAGACAGCTGATCGTCCTCGCAGTGGCAGACCACCTGTAACAACACCTGCACAGGATCGGTACATCCGAACATCACACCTGCGGGACAGGTACAGGATGGCAACAACTGCCCGAGTTACAACAGGAATGCACAATCCCTCCATCAGTGCTCAGACTGTCCGCAATAGGCTGAGAGAGGCTGGACTGAGGTCTTGTAGGCCTGTTGTAAGGCAGGTCCTCACCAGACATCACCGGCAACAACATTCTATGGGCACAAACCCACCGTTGCTGGACCAGACAGGACTGGCAAAAAGTGCTCTTCACTGACGAGTCCGGTTTTTGTCTCACCGGGGGTGATGGTCAAATTTGCGTTTATCATTGAAGGAATGAGCGTTACACTGAGGCCTGTACTCTGGAGCGGGATCGATTTTGGAGGTTGAGGGTCCGTCATGGTCTGGGGCGGTGTGTCACAGCATCATCGGACTGAGCTTGTCATTGCAGGCAATCTCAACGCTGTGCGTTACAGGGAATACATCCTCCACCCTCATGTGGTACCCTTCCTGCAGGCTCATCCTGACATGGCCCTCCAGCATGACAATGCCACCAGCCATACTGCTCGTTCTGTGCATGATTTCCTGCAAGACAGGAATGTCAGTGTTCTGCCATGGCCAGCAAAGAGCCCGGATCTCAATCCCATTGAGCACGTCTGGGACCTGTTGGATCGGAGGGTGAGGGCTAGGGCCATTCCCCCCAGAAATGTCCGGGAACTTGCAGGTGCCTTGGTGGAAGAGTGGGGTAAGATCTCACAGTAAGAACTGGCAAATCTGGTGCAGTCCATGAGGAGGAGATGCACTGCAGTACTTAATGCAGCTGGTGGCCACACCAGATAATGACTGTTACTTTTGATTTTGACCCCCCCTTTGTTCAGGGAAACATTATTCCATTTCTGTTAGTCACATGTCTGTGGAACTTGTTCAGTTTATGTCTCAGTTGTTGAATCTTATGTTCATACAAATACTTACACATGTTAAGTTTGCTGAAAATAAACACAGTGAGAGGACGTTTCTTTTTTTGCTGAGTTTATAATGACAATGACCCAAAACACACTAACGACCAGGTTTGCATTGGAAATGAGGGCATAAACTCTGTCAAGACGCCAGCAGAGTAAGTAAACCTACAGTACAACACTTTTTCAAAGCACATTACTCAACACTAGTGAGCCTCACCTCGCCTACAGTGTATCTCTACATGTAGGTCTCCTGATTTAAACCAGATTGAAGTTGTTTGGCATCAACTGAAAACATTCATCCGTAATTCTGCCAAGCCTACAGGCAAAGATGATCTGGTGAAGGCCATCAATACGTTTTGGCTTGAGAAACTGACAATGGAACAAATACACTGATCATCTCAGCAAGGTTTTACCCGTGATCGTGGAGCTGGGGGGAAGTGCAACTAAAATGTAGTTGAGATGTAGTTGAAATAAACATCTGCATTTTGAATCAGTCTTTTTTTATCATTATTTTATTAACGAAAACAAAGATGTTGATGGAAAAAATATTGTATATGGGTTTATTTTGGAAAATTATAAAATCATGACCTATTATAAGGTTGACTTGCTTATTATGTGGATTATAATACATTTACATATTTGTAGGGGGTTGGTAGGGCAAATCAGGTCTGTGATATTGATACATTTATAACTTTAGTCTTGTATCAGGTGAACTGTTGTGTCCTCACATTTGGTCTGATAATTTCCCCATAATCTCCATAATGTTCTCTTACAACGATACTTAAACACTACCGTTCAGAAGTTTGGGGTCATTTAGAAATGTACTTGTTTTTGAAGGAAATGCACATTTTTTGTCCATTAAAATAACATCAAATTGATCAGAAATACAGTGTAGACATTGTTAATGTTGTAAATGACTATTGTAACTGGAAACGGCAGATGTTTTAATGGAATATCTACATAGGTATATAGAGGCCCATTATCAGCAACCATTACTCCTGTGTTCCAATGGGTCGTTTGGTTTGTGGGTTCGATTACAGGCTCAAAATGGCCAGAAACAAAGCACTTTCTTCTGAAACTCGTCAGTCTCTTCTTGTTCTCAGAAGGGGAAGGCTAGTCCATGTGAGAAATTGCCAAGAAACTGAAGATCTCGTACATGGCTGTGTACTAATCCCTTCACAGAACAGCGCAAACTGGCTCTAACCAGAATAGAAAGAGGAGTGGGAGGCCCCGGTGCACAACTGAGCAAGAGGACAAGTACATTGGAGTGTCTAGTTTGAGAACAAGTCCTCAACTGGCAGCTTCCCGCAAAACACCAGTACCCGCAAAACACCAGTCTCAATGTCAAGAGGCGACTCCAGGCGACTCCGGGATGCTGGCCTTCTAGGCAGAGTTGCGAAGAAAAAGACATATCTCAGACTGGCCAATAAAAAGAAAAGATTAAGAGGGGCAAAAGAACACAGACACTGGACAGAGGAACTTTTTTTTTACATTGTTTGCAAACTAATATGTGACACGTATTAATGCCAAAATAACATGCAAAACAGGCAGGCAAAAAATATATATATTTAATCTATTCTGAATTCAGACTGTAACGCAACAAAATGTGGAATACGTCGAGGGGTATGAATACTTTCTGAAAGCACTATATATCTAAATCAAGTGTCATTTGTATTTACAATTCCCTTATCCAAACGAATTACTAATTTACCTAGCTCTTTCTCGTTGCAAATTACAGTGGATGGAGAACGGTGTTATTTTTTTATTTATATATTTGTATTATAAAGAAATAAGAAATTGTATCTAGATTAAAAAATATATATTAAACATTTTATTTTACCCCCTTTTCTCCACACTTTCGTGGTATCCAATTGGTAGTTACAGTCTTGTCTCATCGCTGAAACTGTCGTACGGACTCGGGAGAGGCGAAGGTCGAGAGTCGTGCGTCCTCCGAAACACGACCCAACCAAGCCACACTGCTTCTTGACTAGGGATGGGTATTGTTAAGATTTTAACGGTATTACTACTCTTACCGATACTGCTTATCGATCCGGTACTTTAAAGGTATTCTTATCGGTTATTTTTGTTATTTTTTACGAAACAAAACCGAAAACAAATTAAGAACAGAATTAACATTGCTTGATTTTCTGAAATGTAAAATAAATAAAATAAACAATTATTTACAGCAAAAGAAACAGCAATGTTTTGAACAAATCACTGGCATAAGTCGGGACCTCTCCTGGCTTATTGTGTTTCCTGCAGTCGAAAATACCCTCTCGCTAGGGGTGGAGGAGGCTTGAGCACAGAGGTAGCTTGTTGCAATGTTTGTGAGGAGGGGCAGAGTAGCTCTCTTCTCCCACCACCACATCACAGGATCTTCAGCCATGGGATGGGAGGCAGGCCTTTGTAGAGCTCGACTTCTAGGTCAACACGCTCGCTGAGGTTGAGGGACGAGGGGTCCTGTTGGATCGTCAACCTCAACTCCCTGTCCTCCTCTGAGAACCGCTCCTCCAAGGATCTCCTTGTTTTGTACAATGGAGGAACTGTGTTCTCCATTTCCTCTCCTTCTCCTTCAGACTCCTCCTCCTGTTGCTGGTGCTCTGAGTCTGTCTGATCCGGCTCCTTTGACAGCCCTGGTGTTTCTCCTGTCACATTGGTCTCAACTGTTGCCTTCCTCAGCCTGTCCCAGGTGGCGTCACTCACCAGACCTTCCTTTAAATCTGGGGTCCATTTCTGTGGCCACAGGCAGGAAGGCCTGAATGTCCTCATCCTGTTTGCGCTCGGAGAGGTTCTCCAATCACCTTCTCTTTGATGGTTGCTACAAACGTATATTCATGCTTCACAGTGAAGTGCTCTTCCAATTTTTGGAGGATGGGTATGATCTGTCCACAGGTGGCATTCTTTTCACATGACACACAGTGTGGAGCTGGACATACTCCTCAGCCTTATGGAAGTCCTCGTCCTTCAGACAGTTCAGGTTGTCTTTGGTCATTGCTTTTCGCAGGCGTGGGTCCAAGGCTGCTGCTTGGATTGCTGGATACTGCTCCATGAATCTCTTTCTTAGATAGACTGAGTTCCATCTGGTCTTGACATCCAAGGATGAGTGAGTGTTGCGGAAGGCCTGAAACAACAACAAAAAACAACATACATTTAATTACCGCACACTTGAATGTTGAATTAAATTGTTAAATGTGGGAATTTCAAAATAATACTTCAATAGATTGAACTGGCTTCTTAACAAGGAGCTGCTGCTTTTCCTTCAAGACTGTTTTGGACATCGAGGATCTCTTGAACCACACGACCACTGCTCTGATTCGGGCTGCCCATTTATCAATGGAAGTAATTTTGTAGATTTTGTGGAGGACCTTCTGGTGTGGAGGACCACGTGTTTTACACTGCCCTGGCTTGTGTAGTGCACTGTAACAGTGAGAGAGTCTCAGTGATCACATTGGCCTTTTCTATGTGTCACAGGTAACTCCTGGAGGGAGGGGTATATTTGGGGTTGAGTGCCTTGCTCATCTCCCTACAGTAAAAAAAATATAGTTTTCATGTGTTAAATTATCATTATTGAATTATTGTGTTATTGTGGAGTGATGCGACTGACATACAACCCTTTTTATACTACTATATCCTAAAAATAAATACAACTCAATATATACTGACAGACTGTCACCTAAAGCCCTTAGACTCCACTGTTGCAAAGGGGTGTAGGCCTTTCACTATGAATTTGGTCACGGCTAGGTGGCACTCATTCACCATCTCCTCAGTCATCCTCCCACTAGCTGCCAGCGTGAATGGGCTTTGGGCTTGTCTTTGGCTTGGGCCAGCGGTATTAGAGGGAGGAGTGTCTTGGTTCATTGTAGCTGCAACTTTAACAAAAAAGTAGCAAAATCTTTAAATGGGTGATTGTTTAGCTATTGGTGCGTTCATAAATTCAATCAGCTGGCTAATGGTTACTTTTGATCATGAACCCATGTTCAAATAATTTTGTTGTGTGGGCTCTAGGCTGCTAGCATACATACCTAACGTAGATCGGACATTGAGAGATTAACTACGAGCTAGGCAGTCGAAAAACTGAATTTCTCTGCCTGTACATGATGCACTTTCGATAGATGTTTGGACAGATTTCTCGTGTTTCCACCCTTACAAGCAAAAGTCTTGTTGCACTTGTGGCAACGAGTATTGGCAGCATCGACTCTGGTGAAGTGTTTTGCTGACCCAATGGGGACATTGAATTGTTTACACACCTTCCGTATGGGGACGTCATGACTAAGTGGGGACAAAATCTTGGTCCCCACAAGGCAGACCATTGGAACTGATAGAAAATGGTATGCTAATATGCCTAGTGTGAATATCTCTGTTTTGGGGTTTGGTCCCCAGAAGGTGGTTTTTTCGGTCACGGTGTGTGTAAGTGTGTATCCGGACAGCGCCCCCTGTACCTGGGTTTTGGTACTGCAGTGTGCATATTTAATGAGGCCCCGCCTTCATTTGCATAACATTAGCATATTTTGGGGACTTGAGCAAAGGGTATCAAGGAGGACCTTTCTCACTCAACATTTTGACTTTCTTATTTTAGTGTTGATTTGTTTTATAAAATATAAGTTATACCTGACCAGAAGTGTTCTCTATATAAAATATGCTGACCAATCTAATCCTATCAGACACACATTACATTTTATATTATGTCTATATTATATAGTAAAACTAAAACAGTAGCTAAATTCATTGTAAGACCAACCAAAGAATATCAGATAGATTTGCAAAACTCCCATTTATAGTTTGCAAGCATTATTGGAGTATTATACATACACTGAAAGTGTTGTATCATGCCTAAAACGTATAGATTTATTGATAGAACAAAAGTAGAAAGACAGGTCTCCTTTCCAATGATTCCACGACTACTACCTTAACCCCTAAACCCAAATTCTTACCCCAAACTTCCTATAAATAGCAATTTTTTTGTGGGGGGGTCTGCAAAATGTCAGTTGGTCAATTTTCTATTAATTTACTATTCTTGCGGGGACTTTTGGTCGCCACAAGTATAGGTAAACATGTGCACTCTATCACACACAATCTACACACATATTATTCATTAGTTGTATTGTTTGTATAGTGTAGTATTTTAGAGAACATTTTGATTTACTCCTAGATGTTTGGGCATTTTTCTGCAATAATATGCTCAGTCCAAAACTTTGCACAGCCCACACACTGAAGTGCCTGCCTCAGATAAGATGCTTGCATCTCTACAAACTTTGCATGTCTACCCTCCGCATCAGCATAAAACGGGTCCCTAACAAACTGCATCACCTCTGTGGGGAGAATAAACTCATCAAATCTTGCTTCGAAAATGTACCTTTCAGTTTAATTACAATCTCTGACATCACTGGAGTCATCTGTTCTGATGATGACTTGATATAGTTACTGTAGGGAAAATAATGATTTTGTTGTGGGCTCAAATCAGAGGACAAAAGAACAAATGTATTTTGAAAAGCAATATATTTTTTCAAGCATGCCAATAACTGTTTAATCCTTCCCTTTTAGTCCCAAATTAAGTCCATTCAAGTGATTTTAAAATGTAATTAAAAACAAACCTCCGGTACAAACTCCTCATCAAGCATTTTCACTCGTATGTGTTGGGTTTCTTGTGACGCAATTGTGGAGAAAAGCAACTATACTCTCTTAGGAGTATTCGGCCTACCCTTTCTAACATCAGTACGTAAAAGTGGATGCTCAGCCGACATGTATTTCAGCAGACTACGAAACAAGCCATGTTGAAAGATAAATGTTGATCAGATAAAGTTTATGATAGTCATAACTAAGTCCATTGTTTTTTAAGTCACAGCTGAGTTTAGCCAAAGCATGCTCAGGCAGTGTGGTCTATCTGCGGCGTGAGAAAGAGCCAATAGGCGGGCAGACAGACCCTGTACCCCTGTTAGCAGCTCTGATTGGCAGTAACTGGTATGTTACTGATATTGATTGAAAGCACTTAATGGGGAGGACTATAGGAAAACAGATTCTCCCATTGGGGAATAATGAACAATGACTAATCTTTGCACTAAACATCACATTTTGGCAAGGATTTTTATTTCAACAGCAAAATTACCTTTAAAACATTTTATAAAACCACATCTCATGGCACAACAAGGACTGTGAAACACCCAACACACACACCGTCTTGTTTTAATAACCTTGTAGGGGCATGCAATTTATTCCAACTCAAAATCCTATTTTCCCTAACCTTAACCCTAAACCTTAAACGAACTCTGAACCTAACCTTTAACCCCTCATTCTAACTCTAATTCTAACCCTCTCTAAACCACTCGGAAAAAGCCTTTTTCCTTGTGGGGACTGGCAAACGTCCCCAGTTGGTCGAATTTCTGTTCCTTTACTATTCTTGTGGGGACTTCTGGTCCTCACAAGTATAGTTAAACATGTCCACTCTGTCACACACAATCTACACACACATTATGACACAGCCTCTTCAGCTAGCGAGACCTCGCCAAGAAGGCAGCAGTAGGCAAAACATAGAATACAAACAGCACAACACGTTATCAAGAGCTGGTCCTGTCTACAGGAAACATTTACACTCCTCTGGGGTAGACCCGTTTCATGGAGTGGTGCAGATAACTTACAGCAGGATTTTGATCCAACTAGGCAACACACCTGACCAACTGACCTAATTGATCAGTTCAGTGATTGCCTAAATTCAACACTGGTATTCCAGGTTGATTAAATCAAAAACATGTATTGCCTGCGCCACTCCAGGCTAGGCTATATAGGTTGTCTAACTATTCTGAATTTCCATATTTCTTTTGGAGGTTGTTATCTGCCTGCTTTGTTTCTAAATGAATCAGTCATCAAATAGCCTATCATAAGGCCAATCATGGTGCACCATTTGGCTGCATTGTGAAAAAGGAAAGATCCAATTTCAAAGCACGCCATGTCAAACCCATCAAAATAAATGACTTTCATTTTGTATTCATACAACAGTTTTATATTCTAATGAAGGATATGGTTTATAAATCATCAGAAAATCTCCCAAAACTAGAAGGCAGTCAACGCTCAACATAGCCCAACCCACCCCTGGAGAGGACAAGAGACGTGTGTATAATGCACACCAACACATCTATTACCTGATGACTCAAACTGAATTATTCCACTGCTCTAACATTCACTGCACAGAAGAAACCTTGGTGGTCGTGGCGTTAGGCGGAGCAATGAGTCTGGGTAGCAAGGCAAACAAATCCTATCAACAATGACTTGTTTATCGGATATGTTTAGTCTGTTCTACCCAGCCTCTGCCAGGTGTAAGGGCATGGCAGATGAAAAAAGAGAACAACTTACAGATAAGACTGTGTAAGACATAAAAATCCGACAAGCTTTTTTTTTTGATGAAGCGTCTTCAGTACCTCAACATTTTAATATTTTCTATTCAAACATTATCATAGCCTAAATAAACATATTATATCGGAAAAATATTAATTTGGTTGTGTTTATGAAAATATAATGTATTTCAAAGAGCACAATAGCATTTTCATTAGTTTATATAGGCCTAACTGTTGTTGATATGTGCAATCGAAAAACTATTAAAACACCAGAATTCAAGTGTTAAAATCCATTAAATAAACACCATCACAAATATAATTCATTCATTATTAATTTAAGTGCAGATCCTACAAAACATGATTAATTTAAGAAAATGCATTTCAAAAGAACAGAATGGCATATTTTTAGTTTAAATATCACTGTGCTTTGAGTTTTGCATACATGCTGGGAGTGATTGTAATCATGGTAATTGCCAAAAAGTTATATTTTCAAATACATTTTGAGGGGCCATGTTTAAGAGGATAGGTTATTTGAAAACTGAAGAATCTGCTCTTTCTGATACTAAATACTGTAGACATCAAAACGGCTTACATCCTTCGTTGCAGGAGGATGTAAGGAGAATTTGAAAAAGTCACTTGTTGGTGTTCCATTTAATTTCCCTGCCTCTGTGTCAATTCCAAGCTGTGCTCCTCATCAGTTCTTCATCCAATTTAACAATTGATCATCCAATTTAACAACTCTCCATCTGGACACCTGTCGACAACCTCCGGTGAAATTGGAGTTTTGCGTAAATCAAATAAATAACCAGAAACATTATGGATATTAAACATTTTGGTACATACAAGTATCTTATATCGTTTAAAAGCTTACATTCTTGTTAATCTAACTGCATTGTCCGATTTACAATAGGCTTTACAGCGAGAGCATGCCATACAATTGTTTGAGGACAGCGCCCCACATCAAAATATTTTTTAAACCAGCACAGGCTTCATAAAATCACAAATAGCGATTAAATAATCACCTACTTTTTGAAAATCTTCCTCTGTTTGTAATCCCAAGGGTCCCAGGTACAACATGAATGGTCGTTTTGTTAGACAAAATCATTCTTTATATCCCAAAAGCATTATTAAAACAAGTCAAACTACGTTTCTATTGAAGCCTCAGGTACCCTAAAATATAATTGAAATATAATATTTCATACGGAAAGAAGTATATTCAATAGGAAAATTATATTAGCAGGCGCGCCTCTTCATCTCGCACGCACAGACTTATTTCCAACTGTGGGTTCCTGTTTCCAAACTCAGAATTCTTCCTCCTTTGAGAAGAAAAAAGCCTGAAACCTTGAACAAAGACTGTTGACATCTAGTCGAAGCCATAGAAATTGCAATCTGGGAGCTGGGAGCTGGATTTAACATTGTATGTATACGTTCTAATGGAAAAGCATGGGATCTCCCAAAAAAACTATTCAGGTTGGTTTTTCTTTGGATTTTCTCCTTCCATATCTATTGTGTTATAGTCTCATACATTATTATAACATTTCTACAAACTTCGAAGTGATTTCTATCCAATGATACCAATTATATGCATGTCCTGGCTTCTGTGCCTGAGTAACAGGCAGTTTACTTTGGGCACCACAGTCAGACAGAAGGTGGAGAAAAAGGAGGCCTAGCCTTATAACCAAATACTTTCCCTCATTCAATAAATCAGGGATTAGGTAGGCAACTTCAAAGCAAGGTAACTAACTAGAAATGTTTATATATATATATATAATGCTCAAATATTCATGTTTCAGGGGAGATCTATGCACAGTAAGTTATTTGTAAATTAGGCTATTCTTAGAATATTTTAAACATTGTCGAAATTACATTGCTACTGTTTAATAGAGGGGAATCCCAGCTGAAATGAAATACCCTCAACCCTAAGCTATGTTCAATGTCAGGAGTATTTTCAAGTGAGAAATGCTCAGACTGAAGGCATTCGGCTATGGGTTTCACAGCCCTATGATAATGATACAAATTATATCAGCTTTAAAAGAGTTTATTTACAACCTATGGGGTAGAATCACCACAGGTAATCCTCATAGTGGCCTGATGGATTATCATCGAAGAAGGTGTGATTTGGCAAAAGTAATATTCTCATTGGGGTAGACTTTTACAGAATCCTGAGTTTCAAGTCTTTACGTTAAGAACTGACTGATTTACAGAGGGTTGAATGCAGTGTTTTTCCCTAGCTGCAGGTTGTGAAATCAAAACCACTTTTAGGGTAAATTTAACCACTTCCGGTTGCTCCAGGAAGCTTAGAATCAACACAGGTAATACTCATAGTGGCCTGATGGATTATCATCGAAGACGGTGTGATTTGGCAATCATAACCCACATCGGCTTCAGGTTGAAGTTGGGGGAGCAGGCAATGTATTCCTATGGGGAGAGACGTCATTGTAAACTGTTAGATGAAAACACCCAGTGACCCTAATTAGTGCTGAAAATTCACTTTTTCCCGGGCATTGCTCTTCTCTGACATTTTCAACCTCTCCCTGACCAAGTCTGTAATACCTACAGACCACCATAGTCCCTGTGCCCAAGAACGCGAAAGTAACCTGCCTAAATGACTACCGCCCGTAGCACTCTACTTGGTAGCCATGAAGAGCTTTGAAAGGCTGGTCATGGCTCACATCAACACCATCATCCCGGAAACCCTAGACCCACTCCAATTTGCATACCACCCCAACAAATCTCAATTGCACTCTTTCCCACCTGAAAAAATGTATAATCTTTGTGAGAATGCTGTTCATTGACTACAGCTCAGCGTTCAACACCATAGTGTCCACTAAATTAAGGACCCTGGGACTAAACACCTTCCTCTGCAACTGTATCCTGAACTACCTGACGGGCCGCACCCAGGTGGTAAGGGTAGGCAACAACACATCTGCCAAGCTGACCCTCAACACTGGCGCCCCTCAGGGGTGCGTGCTTAGTTCCCACCTGTACTCCCTGTTCACCCACGACTGTGTGGCCAAGTACGGCTCCAACACCATAATTATGTTTGACGACAACAGTGGTAGGGCTGATCATCCGACAACGATGAGACAGCCTATTGGGAAGAGGTCAGAGACCTGGCAGTGTGGTGCCAGGACAACAACCTCTCCCTCAATGTGAGCAAGACAAAGGAGATGATCGTGGACTACAGGAAAAGGAGGGCGGGTCGAGAGCTTCAAGTTTCTTGTTGTCCACCTCGCCAACAAACTATTGTGGTCCAAACACAGCAAGACAGTCTTGAAGAGGACACGACAATGCCTATTCCCCCTAAGGATACTGAAAATATTTGGCATGGGTCCCCAGATCCTCAAAAGGTTTTACAGCTGCACCATCGAGAGCATCCTGACCGGTTGCATCACTGCCTGGTATGGCAACTGATCGGCATTGAACAGTAAGGCACTACAGAAGGTAGTGCGTACGTCCCAGTATGTCACTGAGGCCAAGCTTCCTGCCATTCAGGACCTCTATACTAGGCGGTGTCAGAGGAAGGCCCAAACAATTGTGAAAGACTCCAGTCACCGAAGTCATAGACTGTTCTCTCGACTACCTCACGGCAAGCGGTACCAGAGCATTACCTCGACTAACCTGTACTCCCGCACATTGAATCGGTACCGGTATATAGCCTCGTTATTGTGTAACTTTTTTTTACGTTACTTTATTTAGTAAAGATTATTTAGTACAACTCTATTTTCTTAAAATTGCATTGTTGGTTAAGGGTTTGTAAGTAAGCATTTCACGTAATGACTACACTTGTTGTGTTTGACACAGTTGACAAATACAATTTGATTTGAACGCTGCGTTTAATACGCTTTATTTTGGTGTTTCCTTTATTTTGGCAGATACAGTGCATGTACTGTGTGTTTTTGATTGATAGTTATTTTTTAGAAACTATTGATCCTCTTTGGCTAAATTATGCTCTCTGTTGTATTTTAAACATTAAGAGCCGGCTCCTGTACCCCCTACGGGCTTGGGCCCAGCTCCTGAATCACACAATTTACTAGTCACATTTATTTATTATGCAGTTTATATATTTGTATTAATCAATTACCCAAGTGCCCCCCCTACCTCCTCTCCTCCCCATCTGACAAATAACAGCACTGCAGCAGCAGGCCTCTACAGTCATTGAGTGTGGGCTCCTGAATCCCCCTGTGGTTGGCAGTTGCAGTAAGAAATAAATATATACTACATACTGTATATATATATATTTTTTTTTTCCAGGGCCCTGGGGCAATAGCCCCGGTAAGCCAGCCCTTCCTATGTCAGAAAATAGCCAAGGCCAATTGACCTTCTTTCTATGCGTTTCTGGATCAATCAATACAATTTCTGAATCCTTAAAATGTACATTTGGAGTCTTGAGGTTTCCTATGACCTGTAGGCCTAGGTCAAATGCATTCATTTTGCAATGTATTAGCCTATTTCTTAGACCTATAGAATATTTACTACACAACTGAAATATCAACGTCAGTCGTGGCGATTTGATGGGATTCCAGCGCCTTGACAGATGCACACACACCACTGAGGTGACACGTCCCCTATATGACTATCTGTGTCCCCACATTGTCACGCCCTTCCCCCGCTCCACTTTACCGCGCACTGCTGAAGAGGGAAAATCACTTTCCATCTCGACAAGCGCGTGCCATCAGCGGGCCACCGCTGTTCCTCGAAGAAAGGCGAGCTAAATAATATTTTCAAGAATTGAAATGACACGAAAAGTAATTTTCAAGCTGTGTTAAAATTCCGCCACCATATACCATTGTTTTGGTTGAACAACTAATGCTAGCCTAGCTTGTTTGCTGCTAGTGCTAATGTTAGCTCACCATCCATCTAATGCATTGGTGAGTCAGTTCTGTTGACATTTGGGCGGGTAGCTTTGGTTAGCTAAGATACGTGTTGATAAAGAGGCTGATATTTTATGGCTAGCTGTTTCAGTCAATTCTATCAGTGTGGGTATAAGTAACACGCATGGACAGCTAAATGGGACACGTGATCCACATAGATAAACTTGAGTAGGTCTAAGGTAACAGTTTGATCACATTGGATGGTGCATTGTTGGTTTAGCTAGCTAAAGTTGGCAACCAGGTGTTTGCACCCCACCTTGCATCTCATGGCAGAGTGGAAGAGGGAAAATCAGATGTGTGTATATATATATTTTTTTTTTTACTGCTTTTAACGTGCTTGTTTCATAGTCATCTAACAAACATACGTTATGTCTCTTAGGTATTGTGGTTTAAGCCATGAATGTTGATTTGTCTGACAGCCTTGGTATATTTAATCAGTAAGCACGAGGAACGGCTGAGGTCTGTTCTTCTGCAAGAGGCAACGCAGAGTGCCTGGTTACACCCCTTAGCCGTGGTATATTGGCCATATACCACAAACCCCAGAGGTGCCTTATTGTGTAAATATACCACCGTTTCAGCCAATCAACATCCAGGACCCAAACTACCCAGTTTATAACTTCTGCTTTATTCCACAGTTTAAGGATCGATTTGACTAGGCCTGATGGAGAGATCTTCCAGGCGCCTCCGGCCCATGGAGGATGCAGAGCTCCACATAAGATCAAACATTGATAAACCAGTACTTTACCAGCGTTTTATCAATATCTTGAAAGGTAAGGTGAATATATTTCTGACTGTCCTAAATATGACAGCTATGAATTAGATTAATCAGATGTACATTTTAGAGGTTAGTGGGAAACAGTTCATTGGGATATATGTACACAGTCACCCAGGAAAAAAGGTTTAAAGGAATAGTTTGCCATGTCTTTGTATTATGGTCATAGGATTCTTTAAAGATCCACTACAGTCACATGATGCTCTATCTGAAATCTCTTTCCACCTGAAAATGCCCACCTTGAAAATGAATCATTGGTTTAGAAGACAAAGTAAGAGTGACAACTGATTCTAGCCTATTGAAACAGACAGAGCAGTGCATCCCCCTCCCAAAACCCCCTGCTGCACACCTGAACCTCATTTTGATTGGCGGTGATCTGTGTGAGATCACTTTTTAGACAGTGTGAGGTCACTTTGAGAATAATTGTTTTTGGAGAAGCTTGGCAAGTTGAATGGGGTGATCATGTGACTAGAGTGGACCTCTGATTATTCTCTGTAATAATTTACAAGCACAATGCAATAACTCCTAATGTTTGTATTGTGTGTCTGCTAAGGACGAGGAGTTTTTTCCACTGAATTCATATCCAAAGGAGACTTTGTTGTGGAGGACCGAGGTGAACTGCTTACACAACAGGAGGGCGAGGTCCGAGCTGATCGGTACAATGATTCTGCAAAGGTGTTTCTTTTCGATTTTCAATGGAAAGGAAGAACATGGTGGTAAGTAAGATTGATGAGAACAAAATAAATATACTACTGCCTTTTGAGATGTAAAAACAGCAACAACATTCAAATGGAGACAGGCATTTTAATGGTTGGTGGCACAATATGTACTGTAGGCCTGTCTCAGCCCTAGATCCTAATTTGACCTTGTCCCTGACCTAAACAGTGAGGAAAAATATTAGTCTTCAGACTAACTGGTTCGCTATCAGAGCATCTGCACTCCTTTTTTTAGGGACTTTTCTGCCCCTTTTCCTGAAATAGAAACCCTGTGCTGCAATATCTTCATTAAACTGTGACATGTTATGTTTCTATGCAGCATTGATGCATCTGAAGAGGACTCCTCGCTTGGGAGACTCGTTAATGATGATCACAAAAGACACAATCTCAAAATGAAGGCCATACAAGCAAACGATGAGCCACACTTGTGCCTCTTCGCGACTCTAGATATTGTAGCTGGCGAAGAGTTGACTTATAGTTACGGTGATTCAGACTGGCCATGGAGAACACAGGTGAGGATTTTTTTTTTTTTTTAAGATGCTAGATGAAATTACCACCCATCTTGGAAGAGCTGGGATGATGAGCAATTCACTACCCTGTCATGCAATATGTTGTAATGCAGACAGTGTCTCCTAACTACCAAGATGTAATTGATGTCCAATTGTTGTATTGGTTCACCTATTTCAGGTCATCAAAGCTGATGTGTCGTCCAGCCCAAAACCTATGGTAAGAAGATCAATATGAGTTTATTTTTTCTATTTTAACATTTACTATTTCACTTTCACAAATACACATTCATAGTCTAACATCAATTGAACTGGAATGCAGTGCACTTGTTGCATACATCAAAAGTTAACTAAATATACAATACATTCAAATA
Source organism: Brachymystax lenok tsinlingensis (assembly GCA_030435695.1). Taxonomy (NCBI): domain Eukaryota; kingdom Metazoa; phylum Chordata; class Actinopteri; order Salmoniformes; family Salmonidae; genus Brachymystax; species Brachymystax lenok. The sequence continues at coordinate 5,798,932 of CM059800.1, forward strand.
TATGAAATAAAAACATTAGCAATAAGAACTCAGTAGTTAGGCTCTTGTGTGCTCATTTAGTAGCCCAACTAATGAGGGTATTGCACTTCTCCTGAAAAGTTCAGTCCGGCATCTGACCAGAATAGGATGTTCAAAACTAAACGTTACACCTATGGCATTTCCTGTGTGCTCTCTTATACAGTAGGTCCTCAGATGTATACAATGCATTAGATCAGGGGTCAGCAACAAGGTTTGGCCTTGGGCCAATTTCTTTCTGAGCTAATAATCGTCAGGCCAGAACATAATTAGTATAATAACAGCCCAATTCATAGACCTATACAACACTACAAATTATTTAAAAAATGAAACACCTGCTGGTTAGTATATTAATCAATTCGATGTCAATAACATAATAATTTCTATCTTATTATACTGATAAAATCAACAGTCTATTAAATTCGTTTTTTTATTCTCTGCATTATCGTATTTCTTGTTTCAACAAAACTGTTGCTGTTAACAAATTATTCGATCTTAGACGTGCTTATGAATCAAAGCATGGTACTTTCAAAAGTTACCTTTCCACTCAGACAGAGGCCCGACTGACGCAGAAAAATGTATGCGTCAACTGCTGGCTACTCGTCCGTTGCTTAACCCAACAACAGAAGGTCACATGTGCTTCCCTAAAAGCTGTCAGGGTTTAAACATCTTATCTTTTCAGAAAGTGAATAGCAAATTACATTTTATGTCTCCTCGAATATAGAAGGCCGCAGCTCAGCCTCATAGTCATAGAGACGATCCTTATGGCGGCAGAACGGCAAAGACCAGCCTTGGTTATAGGTCAGGCAGTTTTATACACTATTCGGATGAGATTCGATTTACTGGGGGAGGTTGTGATGTAATTATGAGCACGAAACACCATATCTGTAATTTTTGTCCTGTCTAAATCGGCCATGTCAGTCATTTTTACTTCCAACCAGAATAACCTAATGTTTTTTTTGGTCTCCTGAAAGTACTAGTCCTGTGCGAATCAACATCAAGTTTTATTTGTCACATGCGCCGAATACAACCGGTGTAGACCTTGCTGTGAAATGCTTACTTGCAAGCCCTTAACCAACAATGCAGTTCAAGAAATAGAGTTAAGAAAATATTTACAAAATAAAATAAATCTGCTTTCACAGACACATCTCCTCCCGCATCAGTATAGGTCGCTAACAAACTGCATCACCTTTGTGGGGAGACTAAACGCTTTCAGTTCAACTGAAAACTCTGACATCACAGGAGTCATCTATACTGGTGATGGTTTTATTAGGCTGGACACATGACATTTAACAATGCTTTTTTTCTGATTTAAAAACGAGTTCATTGCATCCGCCGTTGAGCCCAGTTTCATAATATTACCATATGTCCCAGCTGCTTGCCGTAGTTTTGAAATAATCACGAAAAAACAGGCCTTATTTTAGGGCATTTTTCACCCTGCCAGCTCCTATTAGTTATATTGAGCACCGTGGCACCAACTCGCCTTCCGAACGTTCGATTCCCAGCCTATTGATCTACGTCACAATGCCTGCTTTGCTATTGTTGGCAATGATCCCTGCCCACGTTGTTGGTAGTTAATGTTAATGGGCAATGTTAACACTGGTATGTTACTGATATTGATTGACAGCACTTAATGGGCAGGACTATAGGAAAAGAGATTCTCCCATTGGATAATATTGAGCAAGGGCTCATTTTGTTACTAAATATCTGATATTTCTTCTGTGATTTAAAAAATATATATTTATGTATAATTAAGCAAAATTATCTTTAAAAAATGTATAACACAACATCTCATGGCACATTAGGGACTGTGAAATGACACACAATAACACACTCACACTGACACAGTCTATCACACTAACACACAATCTACAACCACACTATTCTTTAGTTGTATTGTTTGTATAAGTCATTGTATTCTAATGCTGATTCTAACCTTAAACTTCTAGAAATAGCCTTATTCCTTGTCGGGACCTGCAAAATGTCCCCAGTTGGTCGAATTTTTGTTAGTTTGCTATTCTTGCGTGGACTTCTGGTCCCCACAAGTATAGTTAAACATGTCCACTTGAACACACACAATCTACACACACATTATTCTTTAGGTATATTGTTGCATTTAATATTTGTGTGAATGTTTTTGGCTATTAGTGTGTCCGTGCTTGGTTACTTATCGTGTTTTATGGTAATTTTTGTTGGACTGTACCTCAACTTTAAAGGAGCTAATAGTATTTCTGTGCCGCATAGGTTTATTTTGTTTGCCTCGTTTGACTGATTTCAGCTCATTGACGCGTTGCAGAATGAAAACTCCCAACCCTTTCAGAACAGCCTGGACACGGATGGATCAGATTCCAACTTGAAAGAAGATCCGGAGACCGTGCCTGTGTCTTCCAGCCCCAAACCCACGGTAAGAGAACTAGAATGATGGCCACAGTCCATCGTTGAATCCCCTTTGAACTGTCTCAGCCTAACTCCCCAGTTATTATAGCCCTAGTGTATTAACCTAGATCAGGGCTGTTCAACTATATTCTTACAGTTGGCAGATTTGAAAAAGGTTATTTACTGGGGGCCAGACATTTTTTACATGCGATTGCTTTTCCTAAGACCGGTATGAACCACTTTTTTTTGGGCCTACTTATAACACAGTTGACCTGCATTACATTCTTCATACATAGCTTTGTTTTAGATTTTTATTTACACATAGGAAACCTTTTATGCAGGGCATATCTCAGCTGACCAGCATCACTTTCCATTCTGTATTTATTTAATTATTTCCTGTCTTACACCATTTATTTTGAACATAAGAAACACACAAGTGTTTCCCTTCAAATGGAAGAAGTTGCACTTTGGGGGAGAGCAGAAAAGTGCAACCCGCAGGTATGAAGATTCACATTTGACAGGAAGACATTTGACATTTGTTTTCATGTGAGAGAAGCTGGATTTACACGTGTCTGTTTGGGAATTTTTCTGCAATAATGTGCTCAGTCAAAAACCTTGCACAGCCCACAGACTGAAGTTCCTGCCTCAGATAAAATGCTTGCACGTCTCCGAACTCTAGGTAGAGGGAACCCTTGTCATGTGACTTTGGCACCTTAGCATTCGCAGAGAAGTCTCCCCCTTGCATCGGTATAGAAAGGATCCCTAACAAACTGCATCACCTTTGTGGGGAGACTAAACTTATCAAATCTTGTTGCAAAGTTCGCTTTCAGTTGAACTGAAAACTCTGACATCACAGGAGTCATCTATACTGGTGATGGTTTTATTAGGCTGGACACATGACATTTAACAATGCTTTTTTTCCTGACTTAAAAACGAGTTCATTGCATCCGCCGTTGAGCCCAGTTTCATAATATTACCATATGTCCCAGCTGCTTGCCGTAGTTTTGAAATAATCACGAAAAAACAGGCCTTATTTTAGGGCATTTTTCACCCTGCCAGCTCCTATTAGTTATATTGAGCACCGTGGCACCAACTCGCCTTCCGAACGTTCGATTCCCAGGCTGTTGTTCTACGTCACAATGCCTGCTTTGCTATTGTTGGCAATGAGCCCTGCCCACATTGTTGGTAGTTATGGTAGGTATGTTGTTTTGTGCAGGGGGGGGGAGGCAGCTCCCGCCTTTATTTGTTCACTATTCTGAGAAGGCTCGTCTTCTTTGCAATCAACTTGTCTGCCAGGGACATTAATGTGAAGAAGCTGTCCATGGTCATATTCCTGCCTTTGTCCATGTAAATCTCCACGAGTTTCAACACCAGTATCTCACCCGCTGGCCTGGTTTCATCTTTCACCAGATATGGAAAGCCATTGAGCAAGTACTTGGTTTCGACTTCGGCGCAAACAAAAACTTAACTGAAATCACATGCACCATTATTTGTTTATTTCTGGTTGCTGGCGCCCATTCAGCCATTAACTTCTTAGGCAGTGGTGGGGCGCTAGTGGGTGAAATGCAAGGCGCCAAATTCAAAATCCAAAAGTTGAATTATTAAACATCCACCAATATACAAGTGTTTCAAACTCATCAAAAGCTCTGTTTCTTGGCAATATCACAGCGTTGTCAGATTTCAAAAAAGCTTTACGGCGAAAGCACCACATTTGATTGTTTGAGGGTAGCACCTTCACTATTTTTCCCATTACCATGAATTCATTAGCCTTCACGGTTCACACAAAACACATTTCACAGCGAAAACAAATCAATTACCTGTTGAAGAACTTCTGCTGATGGCTTCCAAAGTGTCCAACGAAGACAATCCATGGTCCTTTTGTTAGAAAAAGTAATGTATATCAATAAATCTCTGTTTGGTTCGCGCGTTATAATCAGAAACTACAGCCTCCACTCTTCCATTGAAACGTGAAGAGAACTCGTTCAACTTATACCTATAAACTTGTCCAAGAACAATCAAACATCCTTTTAAATGTATCCTTAGGAACACTTATGTATATTTACTATAATAATTCAACCGGAATATAAACTGGGCTATAAGAACGGAAAAAAACACAGAGCGTGCCTTGCCGGGAGCGCGCGTCCTCTCCTATTGACATCTAAGGGGACACTTCCTGTTTTCTCTTCTTCTCTGAACACTGTCTCGAGACTGTTGACATCCAGAGGAAGTGATAGGTACTGCATTCATATGCCCTTACTCTGAATGGGTGGTAATGTCATGGGTGGTAATGTTACAATTCACTAGAAAAGTCAAGACACACTGGGAAAGGATTTAGGACACATGGGGGGGGCAAGGCAGACAAATGGTTAACACTTTTAGAAAATTCAGAGTGTTTCCTATCCAATGGTACTAAATATGTGCTTATCCTATTTTCTGGGCCTGAATGGGAGGCATTTTACTTTGGGCACGCCAGGCTCTCCAAAACGGTCACCTCGTGCGCTGATCGCTAAGAAGTTAACGACAGAATAGCATATTTTAATGTTACGTTTATTATGTTACTAGTTTTTGCTTAGTAACCAGAGCAATGCTGCCGAGAGGTCATGTGCTGAATGCATGGACAGCACGAATATTCTTGGAAAAAGTTACATTTTAAAAAAAGAGCTGCACCTCTTGAATTCAGTTATTTGCAAAAGGTAAGTGTCATAAAAAGTGCAGAATCTGCCTTTTCAGATATTATATAGAAATCAATGTTTTACCTGCATGTGGAGGATTTGATAAAGCGATGCTCCTTTCCCTGCATCAGCCAATTACAAGATGCGCCCATCTCTTCATGTACAATTTGACAAATAATAGGCCTAATATTGTCATTCATCAGATAGCCTATAGACAAGATTACATTGGCAAACTCTTATGTGTGAAATTAGTTGTGTTATAGTTAAGGTGTAGTTTCGATACCCCGGCTGATCAGGTTGTCTGGTGTCGTTTGTTTCCTCTCAATATGCATTATTCAGAAGGCCTAGTGCAACATTTAGCATGTTTTATTCCCTGACAATAAATGTGATTATTAAAGACTTATAGTAAACAGAACAGTCCCATAACAGCTGATTTTTACTAAGTAAAAGTTATGGTATCAACCTACAAGTCATGCGGTCAAATTATTTGCTGCTGATAAATAGGCATAACAAACTCATCATTACACTATTGCTCAAATTAATTCAACCTCTTCACCCTCCCAATCACTCAGGCCTCATTTAAATGCAATTGTTAAGGTGCACAATTATCGCCCATTCATAAATTTGTCATTCACTCAGTCAGGAGAGAGATGCATTAGCACCTGGCTGAGTACCAACGTCCTACAGCACATTGTTTTAGCGGATTAAGTTTAGGAATACGTGTGAAAAAGGCTCTAAATACTTTTGTTTGTGATTTCAAAATTCTGACAACTGAGCAGTGTAAAATACAAACATTCAGGGAAGGAGGAGGACAGATTTGATGGGCAGATTTTTTTATTTACAAAATCAAACAAACGGAGGCGTGCAGGCAGACAGAGGGACGGGCGGGCAGGCAGGCAGGCAGGCAGGCAGGCGGGCATACAGATGGCCAAGCAGGCATACAGACACTTAGAAATAAAGGTACGGTATAGTTCCTTGGAGTACAAAAATATCAAAATACACAATGTACATTCAGAGATATGCAATGTATTGTCAAATACTTTGAATATACTACACGCCTAGGAACTAACTTGGTTAAGGCCACAGTCCTGAAAATAAACAAATTCAACAGCCGTGTCTCTGTCACTAACAAATACAGTCATGGGTGGTAATGTTACAATTCACTAGAAAAGTCAAGACACACTGGGAAAGGATTTAGGACACATGGGGGGGGCAAGGCTTTCACATTACCCCAGAGTGGGAGATGATGTACCGTGCTACAGACAAGCCTCCTTTATGAGAGTCACAAGTACGCATCAGGCACTGAAGGAGGCAATATCATGGTGCATTTGTTACCAAGTAGGAAGTGGCAATTTATTACATAACACATGGAAAAATCCACTTGAAAGGCCCTCCAGCTGGTAATTACTAGTGGGAAACTCATCTATCATCCTGAGCTCCCACTTCTCTCACATGGTGACTTCTGACATCAGCTACTAAGGAAATTGTTTTTAGAACGGCATTTTTGGCAGTGCAACAAAACATTATTTATAAAAAGCAATCGGTTTTTGATCTCTATAATTTGTTTACAAGAATGATAGCTGTACTTTTAGTTTATGGTTGACGCAGTTGTTGGACATTAGCCAATCGCCGTTTATCAATAAGATGAAATTACATGAATGCATCCAACTAGGGTTTAAGACTACTGGTAAATTCCCACCTGGTTACAAACACAGCATCAGAGTGAAAACTTGAGACCCAACATAACAATCCTTTCACAACATACAATCCCGAGAACATTGTGAACGCTGAACATTTTAAATGCTGAACATTGTAATGGCATTTCATTTTTCTGCTGTACAGGAAAAATTTAACCGTCACCCAAAAACATAGCGAACCGTGAGTTTGGTGAACCGTTACAGCCCTTCTAACAAGGAACAAATGGCTTTGTCACTGTTGTAGTACTATAATAAACTCATCAAAAAAATAAACGTCCCCTTTTCAGGAGCCTGTCTTTAAAAGATAATTTGTAAAAATCCAATTAACCTTTTAAGGCTAGCCCTTCTCTCAATTTCCGCCTGAAGACATACCCTAATCTAACTGCCTGTAGCTCATGCCCAGAAGCAAGGATATGCATATTCTTGGTACCATTTGAAAGGAAACACTCTGAAGTTTGTGGAAATGTGAATTGAATGTAGGAGAATATAACACAATAGATCTGGTAGAAGATAATACAAACAAAAAACATATGTTTTTTTTGTTATTGTTGTTGCATCATCTTTGAAATGAACAAGAAAAGACAAACATTCAGATAGGATGCTGGGGATAATTTCAATGAAGAACATAAGCGGGCAACAGTACTTGTGCGAAGTTTGAGAATGATAACTTCCGGAATGAGCGAGCTACATGACATTTCGCATGAAGTCACCCAGGTGTCCCACACAAGTTACCCAAGTGGCCAAATCGGTGAAGTGATACGTTTTGAAGACAATAACTATATACAAAATACCAAAATGCTATTCGAACACACCCAAAATAAACAAATTACACAAAAAATAACAAGGGTAACTATTTACACACTTTCAATATTTGGAAGACCCTCAGTCCTCTACACACCAGTGAATCAACAACTGACGAGGTGAAAAACAGCTGAAAAAGTTGAAGGGGGCTGTATTTTGCTGTCATGTCCAGCTGAGGTCCTGGTTGCCTTTTTGGCCTGATGGCCCTGGGACATAATCATCTTCACTGTTGTCAATGCTGGTTATTGAGTCATCAGTCTTGTATCCAAGCATAGCTTTGGTCAACTGTATTGAAGGAAAAAAAGTATCTTGGATAACTAGACAGACGACACAAAGTATTTGTACACCGGCACATTTTTATTAGTTATGGCTCTGTGCTCCTCTACTTTAGATGTTGTTATAATACAATGAATATGGGAAGAAAGTGCAGACTTGCCCATCTTTGATTTACAAAGCTGATTCATGAGAACTTGCAGTATGTGGTGGTGTTGAATGACACTTTAACTTACGTATACGCTGTCTGTTCTGATCAACGGCGGTGCATCATCCAACACATGGACTATCGACCCAGAGGTACTGGCAGCCTCTGTCTGACATCTAAGGATACAATAACATTATATTAGTCATGTGCAAATTAGGCAATAGGATATGATAACGATTCAACCATCTCCAGTATCCTCATTCTAAACAACTGACAAACCTGAGCTTCGGGATTTATAATTTCCTTTTCAAATCTGGCCTCACAAGTTGAATGATGTTTCTTTAGAGTTTCCATGCGTCTTCTTAGCCTCTGCAGTGCCTTTTGTAAAGGAAGACAAAAAGAATAGTTGAGACTTAATAGAATGACAAGATTGCTCGGCACACAACAGGGGATGGGCTGGGGGACACCAATGACTTATCATTGACTTACAGTGGGGCAAAAAAGTATTTAGTCAGCCACCAATTGTGCAAGTTCTCTCACTTAAAAAGATGAGGCCTGTAATTTTCATCATAGGTATACTTCAACTATGACAGACGAAATGAGGGAAAAAAATCCAGAAAATCACATTGTAGGATTTTTAATGAATTTATTTGCAAATTATGGTGGAAAATAAGTATTTGGTCAATAACAAAAGTTTCTCAATACTTTGTTATATACCCTTTGTTGGCAATGACAGAGGTCAAACGTTTTCTGTAAGTCTTCACAAGGTTTTCACACACTGTTGCTGGTATTTTGGCCCATTCCTCCATGCAGATCTCCTCTAGAGCAGTGATGTTTTGGGGCTGTCGATGGGCAACACGGACTTTCAACTCCCTCCAAAGATTTTCTATGGGGTTGAGATCTGGAGACTGGCTAGGCCACTCCAGGACCTTGAAATGCTTCTTACGGCCACTCCTTCGCGTTCGGCGGTGTGTTTGGGATCATTGTCATGCTGAAAGACCCAGCCACGTTTCATCTTCAATGCCCTTGCTGATGGTAGGCTTTGTTACTTTGGTCCCAGCTCTCTGCAGGTCATTCACTAGGTCCCCGTGTGGTTCTGGGATTTTTGCTCACCGTTCTTGTGATCATTTTGACCCCACGGGTGAGATCTTGCGTGGAGCCCCAGATCGAGGAAGATTATCAGTGGTCTTGTATGTCTTCCATTTCCTAATAATTGCTCCCACAGTTGATTTCTTCAAACCAAGCTGCTTACCTATTGCAGATTCAGTCTTCCCAACCTGGTGCAGGTCTACAATTTTGTTTCTGGTGTCCTTTGACAGCTCTTTGGTCTTGGCCATAGTGGAGTTTGGAGTGTGACTGTTTGAGGTTGTGTACAGGTGTCTTTTATACTGATAACAAGTTCAAACAGGTGCCATTAATACAGGTAACGAGTGGAGGACAGAGGAGCCTCTTAAAGAAGAAGTTACAGGTCTGTGAGAGCCAGAAATCTTGCTTGTTTGTATGTGACCAAATACTTATTTTCCACCATAATTTGCAAATAAATTCATTAAAAATCCTACAATGTGATTTTCTGGATTTTTTTCCCTCATTTTGTCTGTCATAGTTGAAGTGTACCTATGATGACATTTTTTTTAAGTGAGAGAACTTGCACAATTGGTGGCTGACTAAATACTTTTTTGCCCCACTGTATAGGAGGTCCAACAAACATCTATTACAATTTCTGTTTTTAAGACTACTTTCAAGATAAAAGCGCAAGTATAAGCATAACATAAGCGCATTATGCAAGTTCCTGGATGCAACTAAAGCTGAATCTGCTTTTATGGATGGACTTAAAGATAATACGTATGGGTGGTTTGGCTGAAGCAAGGCAAGCCTACTCTAAATACTAGGTGAAGCAGAAAATACTAGGCTACACCTTAAAACATACCGCATTGGTTACTTTGTAGGTTCCTGGACTCTTATCTTCCATTTTGTTTTCGATCTTAAAAAATGTGTGTAAGAAATAGGGATTTGGTTAAAGAATCTGGCAATATATGTATACATTTTCTCAATTGTCACAATACTACCAAATTTGACACTTTCCACAACCCTTATTCCTATTGTGGTGTTTCACTCTTTTATGTGCAAATTAAAAATAATAATTAGGAAGCGCACCACGCCCCTCACCCACTCCAAAACAAATGTCCATGGTTTTCAATAAAAAAATCAGGTCACTTATTTCTTAATTAGTTTAACATATTTCTTATTTTCATCTGAACTGTATTTGGGTAAGAAAGGGCTATATAAAACTGGCGCAACATAAATACATTAATTTAATGAGGGGATTTAAATATTTTAACACATGCAGGCTTATGACTTGACAAAACAGATGAAAAGGGACTGGCTTTTCTAGCTAGCTTGTTACACCACAGCAATATTATTTTCCAAATCATGTAACATTGTGTTAACCACAATCATGTATTCTGAATCAGACACGTTTACCAATTATGCTAAACTTATTAGCTAGCATGCCACCATAGCTAGCATAAAAAATATATATATATAAAAAATAGCATAGGTAGCACGCTAACCATTAACTATAAGGTAGAAACATGCAAAGTAACAATTGCACATTTAATTAATTGTTAGGATAAACCTACCAATTTCAATCTGTCATGACGCAGTATATCTGACAATGCGCTTTCAGACATTGTCAATGCATGTTGGATTCCAGAAAGACATTCATGACTAACATTAATTAATAAAAAATCAAGACAATGGGAACATGCATTGCTTGTCAATACACCAAATACAATTTTAGCAAAAATATTGGTTAACAGTTGAGTTAATAGCTTACCTTCTTGCATGAATGCAAACATCTGCAACCATCCTCCTCTTCCTTAAAAAACGTGTTGCACAGGTACATTTTAGTTGCGATCACGCTCGAGCAGGAACAGGCTTGCCAGGTCAATTTCAAATTCCTAGGAAGTCTGATCAAAACCTGCATTTAAAACCCACCTTCCCTAGCACAATTTTAGCAGAATAAAGGGAAATTAATGCATTTTTTTTTTAATACCATGTTGGTAACGTTGCAATATAGAAGAATCTCTAACTTCAACCTAGCGATCAAAACCTTTCACATGCTGCAAAGTTTTTTTAAGTACATCAATAAACCACAAAACAGCGTACATGGCAACCCTGGGCAGAGATTTATGCTGCAAAATGGGGGAGGGGGGGAACTGTGTTAACCTGTGAAACTTTTGGTAGTTTGGTACATTTGTGCACTCTGCAGTGGGGGAGGGGCAGGACATCAAGTGGAAATTATGGACAGTAGATATGCATAACAATGATTCCATCAGCCCAGATTTCTGAAAATGTGTGCAATGTTATTACTGTTAGCTACATTTACTTAGACAATTTGGGTTTGTAGCTTACACAATTAGTATCAGTGAGGTGTTAAGTGCAGCTACTTGAAAGGTCTGTACTTGAGAGATGGAGTGGTGGATATGGACATTTTTCACTGGGGAGACTTGCTGACACAAAAGTAGCTTATGGCAGGTTAAGATTCTAGCTAGCAACCTAACCCCTCAGCAATCAGGTTCATTACCTGCCCACAGACCAAACAGCCTAGTGATATTAACCTCTTACAGCTACCCCCTCTTCTCAATTTCCACCTGAAGACATACCCTAATCTAACTGCCTGTAGCTCAGGCCCAGAAGCAAGGATATGCATATTCTTGGTACCATTTGAAAGGAAACACTCTGAAGTTTGTGGAAATGTGAATTGAATGTAGGAGAATATAACACAATAGATCTGGTAGAAGATAATACAAACATAAAACTTACGTTTTTTTGTTTTTTATTGTTGCATCACCTTTTGAAATGAACAAGAAAAGACAAACATTCAGATAGGATGCTGGGGATCATTTCAATGAAGAACATAAGAGGGCAACAGTACTTGTGCAAAGTTTGAGAATGATAACTTCCGGAATGAGCGAGCTACATGACATTTTGCATGAAGTCACCCAGGTGTCCCACACAAGTTACCCAAATGTACCCAAGTGGCCAAATTGGTGAAGTGATACATTTGGAAGACAATAACTATATACAAAATACCAAAATGCTATTCGAACACACCCAAAATAAACAAATTACACAATAAAAAATAACAAGGGTAACTACTTACACACTTTCAATATTTGGAAGACCCTCAGTCCTCTACACAATATTGTGCTGCTGATGCCATGTCCCATAGCAGTCTCTTTCTGCTGTGAAGCAGAGGGTCACCGAACAAGTTGTGCAGGTGATGGGGGACTTCATTTTGCAAAGAACACAACGACGCCTCCATGCTGTGCCCTTTTTGCCCTGAGGCACATCCATGCCTGCAGAAATGAACTTGGGCAGGTGAACACCACTTGTGGCAGGAGCAGAAGGGACAGGGGTAGAGGGACAGAAGGTGGTGCAGTGGACTTGCTGTAGGCAGCGAGCTCCCTGATGAGCAGCTCTCGGAAGGCTAGCTGTGAGATGGGGGGCTGTCCACAGCTCTTAGCCATTTCCTTCTGGAGGATGAATGCATTGACCACAGCAATGTCGATGAAATGATATAAGAATGTCTTGTACCATTTCATGGTCTTGTGAAGAACATTGTAGTAGCCTATCAGCGCGTCTGACAGGTCCACACCTCCCATGCTCTTGTTGTAGTCCTTCACAGCAGCTGGAATGGGGACATTTTTTGTGGTCCATGCCCCATTCGCGTTCTTCACACGCCTGACAACGTGATCGCCACTGAAGGATTTGTGGATGGTCGTGCACATGACCACCTCTCTGGTGTCCATCCACTTGACAAAGAGCAGGCCATCTTCACGGATCCATCGCATGGTACCCCGATCAGCCCGCTTAGGCATGTCATTTACCTTCGTTTTTGGAAAGCCCTGTCTGTTGGTACGAATGGTGCCACAAGCCCACACATCCAGCTTCCTCAGGTCTGTGAACAGGGTAGGGCTTGTGTAGAAGTTGTCCACAAACAACTTGTAGCCCTTCCCCAGCAGTTGAAAATCCAATAACTCCATAACAGAATCATAGCTCAGTCGCAAAACTGCTTTTCCCCTCATAAACAAAAGAATTGCATGTGTAAGCACACACAGAATCAGCCAAAACAAACAGTTTGTAACCCCACTTTGTAGGTTTGTTTCGCATGTATTGTTTGAGGCCAATTCTGGCCTTTGAGGCTACCATCCTCTCATCTATGGACAGGTTCTGGGCAGGCTGAAAATAGGTCTTGCAGGCCTCAACCATGTTAGTAGAGAGGTTTGATTTTGCAGAGCCTATCAAACCTAGCTGTGCCTCTCTTCTTCTCATTGTCCTCATCAACTTCCGGGTCACTGATATGCAGCGCCTGTGAGATAGCCAGAAACCTTTTACAAGACATGACAGTGATGGGGAAAGGCAGTTGGTAGAGAGGTGACGTTTTCCAGTAGTCCCTCAGGGTTTTCAGCTTCACCAGCCCCATGTAAATGACCATCGAAAGGAAACAGAAAAGGTCTGACATGGAAATGGGCTTCCATGCCTCTTTCTTGCCTGCTTGCTTCTTAGCCCCATACTTATTAGTGTTAGACACCAGTGAATCAACAACTGACGAGGTGAAAAACAGCTGAAAAAGTTGAAGGGGGCTGTATTTTGCTCTCATGTCCAGCTGAGGTCCTGGTTGCCTTTTTGGCCTAAATGTTGGTGGAGGTGGCTCGACATCATCTTCTAGCACAGTGTGCCAACGCCCCTCTGCCTCTTTGCCTGAAGGTTGCACACTTCCGCTTCTTTATTGCTGTCTTCACACCTCTAGATGGTGTGGAGCTGGAGACAGCAGGGGTCCATTCAGAGGCACTGTGAAAGACAAAAGTTCAGTAAGAATACTTTTACGTATGATCCCAGTATCAACACGTAAAATAAACAGATATGCATTTTATAGAGTAGAGGGAACACAGTCACTATGGTGAAGTGCTGTTCCATTCCACTCCGGCCATTGTTGTGGGCCTGCCCTCCCTTCAACAGCCTCCAATGGCAATTTCATACGGGGGTGGGGTGGAGCGGCAGACACACGCATCTCGGCATGGTGGCCATGCTCCCTCTAATCCACACAATATGTTTTATTGAGTGGAGGAAGCATGGTCGCTGTGTTGAGGTGTGTGTTTGCTGTTACATTCTACTCAATTGCATTTTTATATATATATATACACAAAAAAGTATATGTATAATATACATACATACATACATACATACATACATACATACATACATACATACATACATACATACATACATACACACACACACACACACACACACACACACACACACACACACACACGTTATGGGTCAATACAAATACCCCCACCCACAATGTGTACTTACACATTTCATTACTGATTATATTTTTATATATTGCAAATAAATAAATAAAAATATCGAATAATATTTGATATTATTAATTTCAAACAACGGCATTAGCATGAGAAAGACTTACCAGTCCAAAACGATGTCCTCTCCGTGTAAAAAATATTCTTCCGTCTGTGAGTCATAGCTATGCTCGCTAACAGAATCTTCGTCAAGGAGAAACTCTCTCACTTTCCCTATCAATTTCATCTATAATTTGGTTTACATCTGTATACCTAGACTTAGATTTTCCTGATTTAGTCGCCATATTATTTTATAAAAAAATTGCTGAAAATGCTCTTTACCGAAATAATGCTATGCGTAACGCATGTGGCTCCTTCCAGTCAGAATGTGCAATGGCGAAAGACCCTCTTTACGCCGGAGTTTTCTACATGTGCTGGTCTTCGAACACATAAACATTACAGGTTGCCGTTTACCTCAGCTCATTGGCTATCTACCAAGCTAGATTTCAAGACGATCAGTGGTCATTGGGCCAAAATACAGTCAATCAACGAAACAGCAGTCATATCATTGGTGCGCAATGAGGTTATTACTTGTTGTCTTCAAAACGGTTTCTTTCGGTCAGTTTGTCCCGGGGGGAAAAAAGCCATCATTGTGGTTGTGTGACAAACAACCAGAGGATTGCAAGGAAACCAAACATGACTGGATAAACGGACGTTTAGTGTGTGTATTTACATCAAATGTTTAGTCGAAAGGTGAATGAGACGGAATTCACGGAACAAGCGGTTTACAAAATGTTTCGTGTTAGGCTATAAAGATTGATTTTATCAAACAAAAGGCCATTCACTGTGTAGCTGTGAGCCATGGGATTGCAAACAGAGCAAGATTTCATAGATAAGTGATTTCTTTTATTGCAATTTGTGATTTTTGTGTGGGCCGCTGTCCTCAGATAATCGTATGGTATGCTTTCGCCGTAAAGCCTTTTTGAAATCTGACAATGCAGTTGGATTACCAAGATTCTAAGCTTTTGAACCATGTAAGACACTTGTATTTTCATGAATGTTTAATATTACGATTTTTGTAGCCTCTGCAATTTCACCGGATGTTGTCGAAATTTGATCCCGCTAGCGGGATCCGTGCGCAAAGAGGTTAACAGTCATCTCTCACTATAGGCACTCAGCTACTCTAACATTCTCTCTTTCTCTCTCATAACAGGCCTTTTTTAATCCTATTTGTATTTACCCTCCACTAGACCCCTGGTTTTAATAGGTGGAATAAAATGTAATGATAATAAGTGATTTCAGGTTTGTACTGCTGTGAAGACTTTACACCAGCATTGATCTCTTTGCAAAAAGCCTCAAGAAAACTCATAATAAACTTGGGTAGCTGATGTTCATATCTTAAAGGACAAGTCCCTATAAGCTTTTGTCAGGAATCAGGACTGGGTTAATAAAGCCAACGCAACTGCATGTTTTACAAATGGTAGGCCTCGTTATAAAATTACATTATAGGCCGACACTGTACACTATAGGCCTATTTCTTTGCCGGATTGGAGAAGGTCTGCAATTGTCTTGGCTAGTGCGACAAAATGGCCAAAGTATGGCCTGGTCATGGATGAAAAGCACCTCAAAATGGTGTAGAACTGAGGGAACATAAGGTGGACCCCAGGATTTCAGCTTCCTGTGTTAGCTGTTGTAGTCCTCTTGCTGCGTTTATTTGTAGATAGACTCAGCCCAACAGGGAGTTATGGGTTGGGAGGTATAATCACAATGTCTGCTTAATGCTTTTGAGGGAGCAGCAGAAAAGTGTATCCAAGCTGGGGTACCCATTGCTAGAATTGGTAGTTGTAGTAGTAGCCATGTAATGGCAGCAGTGTTGTAATCCAGTCACTAAAGCATAAGTCAATTCACAAGACCCTATGGCTAACTGAGTTGAGTGAAAGTCACCAATGTTTGAGTCAAGAGTCGAGTCACAAGTCCCTATGGCTGAAATCAGAGTCCAGTGTTCGGTCCAAGAGTTCAAGTCTAATACAATGGGTCCATATTAACCCAGTCAGATAGTGGCAGGAGGAATTTGATCAATCTTTTTTAATATGCCCTTTCTTTCTGTGCCAACAAATATTTATATGCTACAAGTAACCAGATTGATAGCTAGTTAATTAGGTAACATGATTGGCCATGGTGTGGCTGCACTGCTTCTCTATCTTTGACGTAGTCTAAACAGAAACTGAAAGACACAGACAGACAGATACACTTTTATAAACTATACTGATGTCAGATATTAGTGGCACATGTTCACATTCTGTGGAGGTCAACTGCTCCTAGATCTGTTAAAAGGTCTACAGAAACAACAACACATTTCATGTTTGTGTTAGAGCGCACATAACAGGCCTATCTTAATTGAACTCACATTTTAATGTTAAGCTTTGATTTGTAACATTAAATATTTTTCAGTGCATAGTAGTCTACAAGAGTCTGTGGGACATCTTCATATTAGTGGTACAGTTGAGTGAGAATTTCAGCTAGCAGTTGGAATTTTGATACATTGTATGACACACCCTGTAGTAGCCAATCATTGAGCAGCCTCCCATCCCCTTCTCTGCTCCCATCCCCCTCTCTGCTCCCCCCCAACCAAGTCATGTTTTAAGGCCAAATAAACGTCTTAATGAAGAAACTGCTATAGACAATACTGAAGTAAGATATTAGTGGCCGATGTTAACATTATGTGGAGGTCAACTGATCCTAGATCTGTGACTTTATAAGTGCCTAAGGCCAACTCTAATATACAGTACCAGTCAAAAGTTCGGACACACCTACTCATTCAAGGGTTTTTCATTATTTTCATTATTTTCTACATTGTAGAATAATAGTGAAAAGAAACTGAGAATAACACATATGGAATCATGTTGTAACCAAAAAAGTGTTAAACAAATCAAAATGTTTTATATTTGAGATTCTTCAAAGTAGCCACCCTTTGCCTTGATGACAGCTTTGCACACTCCTGGCATTCTCTCACTCAGCTTCACCTGGAATGCTTTTCCAACAGTCTTGAAGGAGTTCCCACATATGCTGAGCATTTGTTGGTTGCTTTTCCTTCACTCTGCGGTCCAACTCATCCCAAACCATCTCACTTGGTTTGAGGTTGGGTGATTGTGGAGGCCAGGTCATCTGATGCAGCACTCCATCATTCTCCTTCTTGGTCAAATAGCTCTTACACAGCCTGGAGGTGTGTTATGGGTCATTGTCCTGTTGAAAAACAAATGATAGTCCCACTAAGCGCAAACAAGATGGGATGGTGTATCGCTGCAGAATGCTGTGGTAGCCATGCTGGTTAAGTGCCTTGAATTATAAATAAATCACTGACAGTGTCACCAGCAAAGCACCACCACACCTCCTCCATGCTTCACGGTGGGAACCACACATGTGGAGATCATCCGTTCACCTACTCTGCGTCTCACAAAGACACAGTTGGAACCAAACATTTCAAATTTGGACTCATCAGACCATTCCACCGGTCTAATGTCCATTGCTTGTGTTTCTTGTCCCAAGCAAGTCTCTTCTTATTATTGGTGTCCTTTAGTAGTGGTTTCTTTGCAGCAATTAGACCATGAAGGCCTGATTCACGCAGTCTCCTCTGAACAGTTGATGTTGAGGTGTCTGTTACTTGAACTCTGTGAAGCATTTATTTGGGCTGCAATCTGAGGAGCAGTTAACTCTAATGAACGTATCCTCTGCAGCAGAGGTAACTGAGTCTTCATTTCCTGTGGCTCATGAGAGCCAGTTTCATCATAGCGATTGATGGTTTTTGCGACTGCACTTGAAGAAACTTTAAAAGTTATTGAAATTTTCCGCATTGACTGACATTCATGTCTTAAAGTAATGATGGACTGTTGTCTCTGTTTGCTTACTTTAGCTGTTCTTGCCATAATATGGACTTGGTCTTTTACCAAATAGGGATTTCTTCTGTATAGTCCCCCTACCTTGTCACAACACAACTGATTGGCTCAAACGCATTAAGAAAGACATTCCACAAATGTACTTTTAACAAGGCACACCTGTTAATTGAAATGCATTCCAGGTGACTACCTCATAATGCTGGCGGAGAGAGTGCCAAAAGTGTGCAAAGCTGTCATCAAGGCAAAGGGTGTTTACTTAGAAGAATCTCAAATATGTGTTTAACACTTTTTTGGTTAGTAGGTGGTTCCATATGTGTTATTTCATAGTTTTGATGTCTTCAATATTATTCTACAATGTAGAAAATAGTAAAAATAAAGAAAAACCCTTGAGTATGTGTGTCCAAACATTTGACTGGTACTGTGTGTGTGTGTGTGTGTGTGTGTGTGTGTGTATATATATATATATATATATATATATATATATATATATATATATATATATAGCGGTTGGTTAAAGACTCAAGTATGAAGGTTGAGTGGCCACGCCCATCTCGTTTATGAACTTTATGGGGCCTAAGGCCATTTCTAATATATAGATGCTGCTATTGGCTCAATACTCAAGTATGATGTCGGGAGTGCCACGTCGTTACCACCCAGTTAAGTTAAGTGTCCACGGGCAAGCCTTCTTATATCCATGGTCCGATTAGCTCGAGACTCACATCTCCCCTCATCGCCATAGACATGTTTAAGCTGTGAATAGATTGAAAGACTATAAATGTACGAATACCCTTAGTTAGATTAGAATTTGTAAGCGTTCCAAAAAGGGCAAAAAATAACTGAGAAAAACCTGGTTTTCTAATATGTACCGGTTCATGAGGGTTGCATAATCACACATATGACGTTTTGGAAAGATGTGACCTTTTTAATCCTTTGAAACAGCCCCTATGACCCCAGTATAAGGGTTAGGGAAGCTGAAAGTAAACACATATCCTCATTGGGGTAGGCTTTTACAGAATCCTGAGTTTCAAGTCTTTACGTTAAGAACTGACTGATTTACAGAGGGTTGAATTCAGTGTTTTTCCCTAACTGCAGGCTGGGTATAAAAAAAACACTTTTAGGGTAGTTTAACCACTTCCGCTTGCTCCAGGAAGCTTAAACTCAACACAGGTAATCCTCATGATGGCCTGATGGATTGTCATTTAAGACAGCTTGATATGGCAATCATAACCCACATAGGCATCAGGTTGAATTTAGGGAGGTTAAGACACTAACAGCTTACAGAAGGTAGGCCTTTCCACTGACTCTGAAAAACACCAAAAGAAAGACGCCCAGGGTCCCTGCGCTTCTGCGTGAACATGCCTTAGGCGTACTGTGAGACGCCTAAGACAGCGCTACAGGGAGACAGGGCGGACAGCTGATCGTCCTCGCAGTGGAAGACCACGTGTAACAACACCTGCACAGGATCGCTACATACAAACATTATACCTGCAGGACAGGTACAGGACGGCAACAACAACTGCCCGAGTTACACCAGGAACGCAAAATCCCA
This sequence comes from Brachymystax lenok tsinlingensis, assembly GCA_030435695.1. NCBI lineage: Eukaryota > Metazoa > Chordata > Actinopteri > Salmoniformes > Salmonidae > Brachymystax > Brachymystax lenok. The sequence continues at coordinate 5,818,724 of CM059800.1, forward strand.
CCATCAGTGCTCAGACTGTCCGCAAAAGGCTGAGAGAGGCTTAACTGGGGGCTTGTAGGCCTGTTGTAAGGCTGGTCCTCACCAGACATTACCGGCAACAACGCAGAGGCCTGTACTCTGGAGCGGGATCGATTTGGAGGTGGAGGGTCCCTCATGGTATGTGGCGGTGTGTCACAGCATCATCGCCTATGGGCACAAACCCACTGTCGCTGGACCAGACAGGACTGGCAAAAAGTGCTCTTCACTGACGAGTCGCGGCTTAGTCTCACCAGGGGTGATGGTCGGACTCGTGTTTATTGTCGAAGGAATGAGCGTTACACCGAGGCCTGTACTCTGGAGCGGGATCGATTTGGAGGTGGAGGGTCCGTCATGGTCTGGGGCGGTGTGTCACAGCATCATCGGACTGAGCTTGTTGTCATTGCAGACAATCTCAACGCTATGCGTTACAAGGAAGACATCCTCCTCCCTCATGTGGTATCCTTCCTGCAGGCTCATCCTGACATGACCCTCCAGCATGACAATGCCACCAGCCATACTGCTCGTTCTGTGTGTGATTTCCTGCAAGACAGTAATGTCAGTGTTCTGCCATGGCCAGCAAAGAGCCCGGATCTCAACGTCTGGGACCTGTTGGATCGGAGGGTGAGGGCTAGGGCCATTCCCCCCAGAAATGTCCGGGAACTTGCAGGTGCCTTGGTGGAAGAGTGGGGTAACATCTCACAGCAAGAACTGGCAAATCTGGTGCAGTCCATGAGGAGGAGATGCACTGCAGTACTTAATGCAGCTGGTGGCCACACCAGATACTCACATTATTCCATTGCTGTTAGTCACATGTCTCTGGAACTTGTTCAGTTTGTCTCAGTTGTTGAATCTTATGTTCATACAAATATTTACACGTTAAGTTTGCAGAACATAAACGCAGTTGACAGTGAGAGGACGTTTCTTTTTTTGCTGAGTTTACTTTTGCACCTGTTGATAGGTACAAACTGGGGTACAATTTATGTATCTATAACCAAAAGTACCACCCCAGTGACAAGCAGTTGTACCCTTTTAGGAACAACTTTAAACCTTTATTTCTGAGAGTGCAGAGGGACAGAGACCGACTACATCATTTTCTGGTAGTCCCTCTCACGTGCTGTAATTCTGTTCTTGACATAATACTTCACTGCCCGCCAGTCCCGCTCTCTGAGGGCTTGTGGCGCTGCCTTGATGCATGCAAGACAGTCTGCTTTCCCTGGAGTATCTCCGGAGTGGATGAATTGGATAAAAAACATTTCCACTGCCCCTTTCTCCTCCTCACTCCACTTCCTCTTCTTAGAACCTTGGGACACAATAAACATTTTCCTGAGGCATTTAATAGCTGCTGCTTGACCATGCACCTCCTTTCTGCTGCTACTGCCTCCCCATACCATGCTGCTACTGCCTCCCCATACCATGCTGCGTTTAAATTCAATACATGTTATACTGCTGCATGCTGTTTACAAACTGGATACTAAATGCTAATTATTATTTATACATTTTAGTCATTTAGCAGACGCCGTTAACCAGTGCGACTTACATGAGCACTTAGGGTTAAGTCAGGCAGACGGGCACATAAGATTTGTTCACCTTGTCGGCTCTGTGATTCAAACAAGCAACCTTTCAGTTTCTGGCCCAACGCTTTGAATCGCTAGGCTACTTGCCGCCCTTTTTGTTCTGCCGCCCCCACCTGCACCCCAGCCTCTACCTGCTTTGTGTCTGTTCTATCTCTATGGGGAATGTAGATTATTACCTACCCATTGTTATGTTTCATTGTGTACTTTGTTATGATGCTTTTGCATTAGGGAGTATTCCAAAAGGAGCAGAGACAACAATATTGCCATTTTATATTTGATTAAATAAAATTGTTAAAAATAGCCAAATCTTCTGTGAATTTTCCTTATAAAAGGTTTTGTTTCAGACCCTTTAGTGAGTTTTCAAGAATTCAGAATAGCAGAGACTAACGAGGCGGCAAGTGGAGACCAGAACAAATATCAATAAGATTTACCTGGGCAGGTTCCTTACCTTCCCTACATAAGGGACGCGGATGGCATTTGCTGTATGTTTGATGAGAAACTGCATATTGCAAATGTACGCTCCCTTACTAGACGTCCGAAATTGTTTCTAAAATAAGCCGACGCCGTCGGGCCGTGCCCTAGGGCCAAATCTTCCAGGAAGTCATCAAACGAACTTTCTCGGACTTTCGATGTCCGTTTATTAAAATAAATTCATTTTTTTCATTTTTCCGCCCTTCATGTTAATCCCACCAGATGGCGAATGCCTTCATATTGCAAATGTACAAAACATACACCTAATTGACCTGGCTTTTTCCTAAACCGAAAAGAGTTCAAGACGAAACTTGGTGGGCATGGGTTTGGCATAATGGGCAGTTGGCCCCGAAACAGGATGGCGTCAGGGACTCACGGTTTTTGAGAAGGCCCATTTTCTGGGATTAAAGGTGAAAAATGCAAATAGAGCACTCATTTGACAGCTTTACGTCAAAGTACATGAACCTACGGTGTAAGGAAAAAAAGAACCAGACATTTATCTCTTTTAATTTTCGATTAATTGTCAAATGTCCAATTCGTAATGTTGAGAAAAATATTTTTTCCCCAAAAAGTTATAGATCCAGATGCTGCTTGTTCAGACGGATCCGTTAAAGTGGGTTTCGGAGCTCTGCGTGATTTCTGTGATTTTCTGTGATTTTCTGAAATCACACACATGCACAGTCAATGGGGAATGACACAGTGAGGGGCTTACAGACACACACTGCCTGCAATAGTTACTTTTGTTCGAACTATTAAAGAACCGTCAGACCTAGAGCTCTGAAACTTTAGAAACCCATTCTAGACCTTTAGTCGATCGTGCACGGTGAGCTACGGGGCTCTAGAAGGTTTTCAGGCCGAGAAACAGCCTCGTACATTTGCAATATTTTCAATTCATTTTTACATCACGAAAATGACAAAATTTCTAAAAGTCCCAGAGTCACAAGGCTAGGTGCATTAGAACCGCCTCGGCCCATAGAGATGGACCCTAACGTTTCTGTCCGATAGCTCATTCAAGGACCCCGTAGCAACGCCCGGAAAACATGGATTTTCAGCACCAATTAAGGTCGCTGCTCGGACTCCAAATGACCTATCGAGCCGAAACTTGAGATTCGGGGTCGCCTCAGCTAGGCCGACACATAATGTCGGAACTGGACCCGCAGCTAGAACGTAACTAGGTGTTTTACATTTTTACTATGATTTAAACAGAATTTTGAGCCTGCCCTGATATATGTGATTGTTGGCTTCTAAATGAGATGGGAAAAGTGGGTTTGGTGTCAGAATGATATCTAATTGATTGATTGACGCTGACTTGCTCGTTGACTTTTGTACATTTGCAATATGTTTGAATAGGGCTGAAACATCACCAAAATGACAGACTGAAATCAACACTAAAAAGGGCATCACCATAGTCTCTAGGCCGTGCCGAAGTTCAACGAGACGCCCGCTTGACTGTAGCTCGCTTCTGACCTCATAGACCGTGCAAAATAGTAGGCGCAAAATGAAGCCTGGCCCTAAATGTCAGCTGATTTTGGGTGACAGCGGCAGACCCGTTTGGGTTAGAAGCACAATTCAACTTCAGGAATGTTCCTAAGGTCCTCCCGATCTGAGCAAGCCTAACCGTGACTGTGTGGCATTAACCTTTAACAGTGAAAACAGGGTATTTACATCAAACCGTTTGCTATGAAATCTTTCCCCATAGGAATACATTGCCTGCTCCCCTAAATTCAACCTGGTGCCTATGTGGGTTATGAATGTCTTATGAACCTGTCTTCGATAGCAATCCATCAGACCACTATGAGGTCTATCTGTGTTGATTCTAAGCTTCCTGGAGCAACCGGAAGTGGTAAAAATCACCCTAAAGGTGTTTTGATAGACCCAACCTGCAGTTGGTGAAAAACAGACTTTCAACCCTGTGTAAATCAGTCAGTTCTTAACCTAAAGACTTAAAACTCAGGATTCTGTTAAAGCATACCCCAATGAGGATATGTGTGTACCTACAGCTTCCTGTGACAACCGGAAGTGCTTTAAATAGGGGTCATAGGTGCTGTTTGGAAGGGTTAAAAAGGTCACATCTTTCCAAAACTTCATATGTGTGATTAGGCAACCCTCATGAACTGTAAATGAGTCATTACTGCCATCAGATTTACAAGAAAACCCTCACAGACACACACAAACACAGATATGGTATGGAGTGACACAGTGTGGGGCTTAAAGACACACAGAGCCTGCAATGACATCACTATAGTCTCTAGGCCTTGCCGAGTTCAACGAGATGCCCCGCTTGACCGTAGCTCACTCGGTCTGACCGCAGCAACCGTTCCAAAAAGTAGGCCCAAAATGAAGCCTGGCCCTAAATTTCAGCTGCTTTTGAGTGACAGCGGCAGAACCGTTTGGGTTAGAAGCACGATTCGACTTCTGGAACGTTCCTTAGGACCTCCCGATCTGTGCAAGCCTAACTTTGACCCTGTGGCATTAACCCTTAACAGTGAAAACAGGGTATTTACATCAAACCGTTTGCTATGACATCTCTCCCCATAGGAATACATTGCCTGCTCCCTAAATTCAACCTGGTGCCTATGTGGGTTATGAATGTCTTATGAACCTGTCTGTCTTCGATAGCAATCCATCAGACCACTATGAGGTCTATCTGTGTTGATTCTAAGCTTCCTGGAGCAACCGGAAGTGGTAAAAATCACCCTAAAGGTGTTTTACAGTACCCAACCTGCTGTTGGTGAAAAACAGACATTCAAACCTGTGTTAATCAGTCAGTTCTTAACTTACAGACTTAAAACTCAGGATTCTGTTAAAGCATACCCCAATGAGAATATTTGTTCGCTTCCTGTGCCAACCGGAAGTGCCTTAAATTGGGGTCACAGTGACTGTTTCGAAGTGTTAAAAAGGTCACATCTTTCCAAAACTTCACATGTGTGATTAGGCAACCCTCATGAACTGTAAATGAGTCATTACTGCCATCAGATTTACAAGAAAACCCTCACAGACACACACAAACACAGATATGGTATGGAGTGACACAGTGTGGGGCTTAAAGACACACAGAGCCTGCAATGACATCACTATAGTCTCTAGGCCTTGCCGAGTTCAACGAGATGCCCCGCTTGACCGTAGCTCACTCGGTCTGACCGCAGCAACCGTTCCAAAAAGTAGGCCCAAAATGAAGCCTGGCCCTAAATTTCAGCTGCTTTTGAGTGACGGCGGCAGAACCGTTTGGGTTAGAAGCACGATTCGACTTCTGGAACGTTCCTTAGGACCTCCCGATCTGTGCAAGCCTAACTTTGACCCTGTGGCATTAACCCTTAACAGTGAAAACAGGGTATTTACATCAAACCGTTTGCTATGACATCTCTCCCCATAGGAATACATTGCCTGCTCCCCTAAATTCAACCTGGTGCCTATGTGGGTTATGAATGTCTTATGAACCTGTCTGTCTTCGATAGCAATCCATCAGACCACTATGAGGTCTATCTGTGTTGATTCTAAGCTTCCTGGAGCAACCGGAAGTGGTAAAAATCACCCTAAAGGTGTTTTACAGTACCCAACCTGCTGTTGGTGAAAAACAGACATTCAAACCTGTGTTAATCAGTCAGTTCTTAACTTACAGACTTAAAACTCAGGATTCTGTTAAAGCATACCCCAATGAGAATATTTGTTCGCTTCCTGTGCCAACCGGAAGTGCCTTAAATTGGGGTCACAGTGACTGTTTCGAAGTGTTAAAAAGGTCACATCTTTCCAAAACTTCACATGTGTGATTAGGCAACCCCAATGAACTGTAAATCAGTCATTTCTCCCATCAGAATCCCTTGAAAAACTCACACATGCACACAGTCCATGGGGAGTGACATAGTGTGGGGCTTACAGACACACACTGCCTGCAATAGTTACTTTCGTTCGAACTATTAAAGAACCGTCAGACCTAGAGCTCTGAAACTTTAGAACCCTTTTCTAGAGCTTATGTCGATAGTGCACGGTGAGTTATGGGGCTCTAGAAGGTTAACAGGCCGAGAAACAGCCTTGTACATTTGCAATATTTTCAATTCATTTTTACATCACGAAAATGACAACATTTCTAAAAGTCCCAGAGACACAAGGCTAGGTGCATTAGAACCGCCTCGGCCCATAGAGACGGACCCTAACGTTTCTCTCCGATAGCTCATTCAAGGACCCCGTAGCAACGCCCGGAAAACGTGGATTTTCAGCACCAATTAAGGTCGCTGCTCGGGCTCTGAATGACCTATCGAGCCGAAACTCGGGATTTGGGGTCGCCTCAGATAGGCCGACACATAACGTCGGAACTGGACCCGCAACTAGAACGTAACTAGGTGTTTTACGTTTTCATTATAGTGACTTTATGGCAGACTTTTGTCCATTTGCAATAAGTTAAAACCATCAAGAATGGCCATCCGGAGATCAACGGGCAGTCAATTGGGCTTTCCTGCAGTATTTTAGAGCTTGTCATATTTGTGATGTTAACAGCCCATTGAAACATATTGCAAATGTACTGTACATTTGCAATATGTTTCACTGTACATTTGCAATATGTTTCAATGGGCTTTTTTTTGACATGTTGAAATCAACACCAACGAGCTATGGACAGGTACCACTATCAATCCTGGCCATCCCGAGATCAACCGGCAGTCAATTGACCATTCCTGAAGTATTTTAGAGCTTGTCATATTCGCGATGTTAACAGCCCATTGAAACATATTGCAAATGTACTGTACATTTGCAATATGTTTCACTGTACATTTGCAATATGTTTCAATGGGCTTTTTTGACATGTTGAAATCAACACCAACGAGCTATGGACAGGTACCACTATCAATCCTGGCCATCCCGAGATCAACGGGCAGTCAATTGACCATTCCTGAAGTATTTTAGAGCTTGTCATATTTGTGATGTTAACAGCCCATTGAAACATATTGCAAATGTACAGTGAAACATATTGCAAATGTACTGTACAAAGCAATGGAAGAGAGTGTGGACACTCATTTTTTGAAAACCTCCATAAATGAGCAAGGGCTTCTCCCACTGACTTAGGGGCCATAGTGGGATACTCCCATAAAGATCCTGGACCAGGAGCAGCCCCTAAAGTCATTTAAAACCCTTTTGAAAATATGGACCTGGTAAATGTACTGTACATTTGCAATATGTTTCACTGTACATTTGCAATATGTTTCAATGGGCTTTTAACGTCACAAATTTGACATGTTGAAATCAACACCAACGAGCGATGGAGAGGAACCATGATCACTTCCCGGCCATCCCGAGTTCAATGGGCCAGTCAATTGGGCATTTCTGCAGTGTTTCGAGCCTGTCAAATTTGTGAGGGTAAATGCCCATTGTAAGACATTGCAAATTGACAACCGTGTACCTGGTAATTGAAACGGGTAACCATGAGCATATTTTAAATATTAATGTCTTTAGGAGGGTGCAAGGTATCCCTGGCTGGTTAGGGAGCACCCCCACCTGTGGCCATCCCAATGGGTGTACCCCTTGTCATTTTGGACGTTTTTCAAAAAATAGACCCTATAGGACGATTGAGGGCTTAACATAGTGATATATATCATTTTGTCAGTTTAAATGCCATTTGGACATTGCTCACTGACTTTTGGGTTCGGAAGCCGACTTCCTATGACGATATATGAAAATGGCTTTGACATTGACTTTGACTTCCTATGGTAACATATTGCAAATGGACAAAACATATTGCAAATGGACATTGACTTTTGACTTCCTATGGTAACATATTGCAAATGGACAAAACATAGGCCTTATGGACAAAAATTTGGTATAAAAATTTATAAAACTATATTAATAAAATTAGACAAGGGTATGTTTATACACATCTTATATACGTGTTATTATCAAAAATATCATTAGAATCGCTAAAAACGGCCCAGAAAGCACGCTTTTTAGGGGCGAGGTATTTTGATATTTTTTTGAAATGTCCAAATTTGACCCTTGGGTCTTGTCTTCATGTACATTTGCAATATGTTTTGCCCGTTGGAACGCTCGCCACCTATAGTAATTTTGAGTTATTACACTTGGCATTTGCCGTATGCCGTTTGCCATAAGAAATGATTGAAATGGCGTACATTTGGGCACTCTTTTCCATCGTGTGTATGTTTGTTCCAATGGCAATATGTTGCCATTCATTTTTGTCCATTTCATGGGGGTCTTCCCTTCCCTGATCTTCCTGCCACGGCCTCCCATATCATCTCTGGTATCCTATGATGTCTACAAATAAAGGATCTATTAAACGGTCTACTCATGTGTCTTACCTGCAGAACCGTTGTGTTGTTCTCCACTTCTGAAGCCCCTGAAACACATGTTCTATACATGTGCTTTTGTTGTTAATAACTGCTTATAACTGGATACTAAATTATTTAAACATTTTAGTAGAGACACTCTTATCCAGACAAATAGGGTTAAGTGCTTTGCTCAAAGAACAAACACGTTAATAAAATTTATCCGGGCAGATTTCTTTACCGATCTTCCTGCCATTGCCTCCCGTATCATCTCTGGTGAGCCAAGGGAAATACATTTATACCAAATTCCACTGGCCAATACTGAAATTCTACGATATGCTGTTTGCACATACAGTATCTATTAAACTGTCTGCTCAAAAGGTATTTGTGTGTCATTAATTAATATGTTATGGCTGAAACTGAGAATTAAACAGGTTCCGAAAGCCAGCTGTGCCTTACATTCTTTCATTCCACATCTACATGTTTACCTTGTGGCTCACACAACCTTCCAGAAGTTTCTTCAGTCAAGTCTGTACCACTCTCTTCATCTGGCTCAACAAACTCTGAAATACAAACAAGAATATATGTTAGCAGGGAGGGAGAAATAGGCAGGTTGCTCAGAAGAAGTCACCATGAGATTGTTAAGGTACCAGATACAACTTTAGATTCTTACATACCTGTTGGACTGATGTTGATCTGGTCCAGACCTTTCCCCTTGAATTTGTTTAGCCTTTCCTGCTCCATCGCCATGAGGACTTTGGTGCCAGCTGAAGTGTTCCCTCTGGTAACCTGTAATATTTCCTGTGTATCCGTATATCATGTCCCAGGAAATCTGCTAGCTGGTCCATGTCAGTGTCATTTAAGTTTAGTACTGTAGACATCGTGTTAATGTGTTTACGCAACTTGGTGGATGAGAGGGATTCTGGGCATTTAGCCCCACAATTCTTGGCAAAGAGACGCAGGCAGTCTGATCCGCGGAATGATTTTGGACAGACTGGAATGGCGAACATGTAGATGTTCTCCTTCAGAACGCCGCCAACGTTCACGCATCTGCACAAGCAGCTCCATTGATTTGATCATTGTAGGTGATAGAAGCACTGCAACTTTTCTTGATCGCTTTCCACGTATTTCTATGCGACTAAAATGTTTGCATAGTTAATTTTTTTTTTATTTAATTTTTTTTTTTATTGAACAGTAACACACAACATAAACATAAGAGAGATTACACAAAGAAATGAGATAAAAGAAACACAAATCCACATTATATCAATTCAAATACAGACATGTAGCGAATAATATTTTTCGACATTTTGTTTTGTATACGTTTCAATGACTCTAAATATGTTTCCAAATCAGATAAAAAAAAATTAAGAACATGGGCTTTTTCTTCATAAATTTAGATGTGTATGAAATATTTTCCTAATAAAATAAAGAGATTTATGACATACTCATGCTCAATTGTGGAATCAGTGTAGTAAAATAATATGTCAGACTTAGAAAGTTCAATGGTTGTATGCATTTTGAGGCCAAGATATAGTTTTACATCACTCCAGAACACTTCACTATATAAACAATGACAGAATAAGTGTTCAGTAGATGTATCTAGTAGACCTATGCCATTCACCTGGATATCGCTTACAATCGGGGATATTCCAAAATATGCATTATTCTGAAGTAATGTTTTTATCCCACTAGGTATAGCTTTAATAACAGTGTCATATTCCTTGCTTGAAACCTCAAAGTTGTATCTTTCCATAAATTCTCTCCTCGTAAATAGATTCCCACTAATATTAACTAATTGGCTGACAAGGACAATGTTTTTTGAGAACCAATTATGGTAAAATAACATCTTGTTTCTGTGTAATATCGACCCATTGTTCCATATAAAACATTTATGAGGTGAAAAGTTGTTTATACAACAAAGCCCAGCACATTAAAGCCTGCTTATGAAAAGCCGCCAATTTCACAGGAAGTTTACCCACAATATATGGACATTATAGTAAAAAATTAAGCCCTCCAAACTTCTGAAAAACAAAATGAGGTATAATATTCCAGAAACTGAGGATTGTTTATGTACCTTTTAACCCAGTTGACCTTGGATATCTGATTGAAGAGAGTGAAGTCTAAGACATTTTAGGCCGCCATCACAAACCCTGTTGGTGATAACATCTCTTTTTATCTTATGTGGCTTGTTTTTCCATATGAAGTTGTACAATAGCCTATCTAGGGTACAGCAAGTGGATTTGGGAATGTCAATAGATGAAAAAAGATAGCCCCTCAGCTTTGGATAAAAGCACCTTTCCATGAAGACTTAAATCCCTCCCTAACCATGAGGAGAATTTCTTTTTGACAGATTCAGTTACAGGGCTCAAATTAAGATCATTCACAGCCTTAAGACTTTTGGTGATCTTTACACCGAGGTAGGTTACAGTATCTTTTTCAGAGATGTTACAATCTGCCGGATTGACAGCTCCTTTCAGAACAAACATCTCACATTTGGAGAGATTTAATGCCAAACCTGAGGTTTTGGAGAACTGCTTCACGATATCCAATGCTAATCTAGCTGGTGACACATTTTTAAAAAAAAAGTGAGGTGTCATCCGCCAGTTGGGATATCTTGATCTCTCTGGCCTGGAATGTAATGCCTTCAAATGGACTTTGATGAACTAATGAGCATAAGATTTGGGATACTGACAAAAACAAAAAGGTGAGATTGGACAACCTTGTCGTATTCCTTTTGTAAATGTTAAACCTTGAGGATGTTCCATGACAGAGTTTGATACAGCTATTGCCACCATTATACAGAGTTCTAATAGCATCAACAAAAAAATTACCAAACTTTAAATGCTTAAGACAATCAAAGATAAAATTGTGACTTACTGTATCAAATGCTTTCTGAAAATCCAAAAATAGGATAACAGGGAAGTCATCCAATAGATCACAATACTTAACGACTCAAATACCAGTGGGTCGCTAGCGGGATCATCCCGACACTACTAGCGCAAACCTGTAGCGCCAGATTTAAAATCCGAAAATTGAATTATTAAACATCCAGCTATATACAAGTGTTCCATACTCATCAAAAGCTCTGTTTCTAGGCAATATCACAGCGTTGTCAGATTTCAAAAAGGCTTTACGGCGAAAGCAGCACATTCATTTGTTTGAGGGTAGCACCTCACATATTTTCCAATAGCCATGTATCGATTAGCAATCATGGCACACACATAACACATTTCACAGCGAAAACAAAGTAATTACCTGTTGAAGAACTTCTGCTGAGGTCTTCCTAAGTGTCCAACGAAGACAATCCATGGTTCTTTTGTTAGAAAAAGTAACGTCTTTTATCCATAAATCCTCCATTTGGTTCATGCGTTATAATCAGAAACGACAGCCTCCATTACTCCTTTGAAACTCAGCGCCGACTGCTAAAATTATACCTATAAACTTGTCCAAAAACAATCAAACATAGTTTTAAATGTATCCTTAGGAACCCTTTTACGTATATGTACTATTATAAATCAGCCGGAATATAAACTGAACGCTAAAACGATAAATAAGGCACAGCGCCTTCTCATGCACGCCAAGACTCTGAAGAGTTTTCATAACGTGGTCTCTCGTTCCATGCTGTTTTTCAATGGCCGAAATTCCCCCAAGATGGAGTAAAACACCGTCTCGTGGTTGATGACATCATAAGGAAGCGACGTGCACTGCGTTCACATGCCTATATATGGTCATTTTGGATAGGGAGGGGCTCAAAATGAGCAATGTGTCAAAATGACTTTTTTCAGGACAGAGATTCCTCAGGGTTTTGCCTGCCAAATGCGTTCTGATTGACCCACAGACAAATGGTTAACAGTTTTGGAAAATTCAGAGTGTTTCCTATCCAATGGTACTAAATATATGCATATCCCATTTTCTGGGCCTAAATGGGAGGCATTTTACTTTGGGCACGCCAGGCTCTCCAAAACAGTCAGGTTTTTCTGCTGGAGCCGGTGAGGTTAACCAAGTCTAACACCAGCCTCAGATTATTAGATATGGCGCCCTTTCATAAACCCTGATTGACATTCATCAACCAGATCATTCAAGCAAAACTTTAACCTTTTCGCAAAGATTAAGGCTATCATTTTGTAGTCGTTATTTAGAAGTGTGATCGGACGCCAATTATCAATAAATAAGAGATCCTTGTGTGGTTTAGGTATAAGAGTTATAACCCCTTGCTTCAGAGAGGCAGGTAGTTATCCCTTCTTTATAGCCTCCTTAAAGGTTTCAAGTAAAAATGGTGCTATTTCTTCAGAGAAGGTTTTGTAAAATTCAGAGGTTAATCCATCACAACCTGGAGATTTGTTATTTTTTAACTGAGCAACCCCGTACTGGATGTCCATAATGGATAAATCTTGACAAGACAGATTGAATTCTTCACTAACCGAATTAACATTCTCTATAGAATCAAGGAGATCTTTAGAGTCACTCAAATTATTATCTAAGGAGTAAAGATTCTCATAAAACTTAGTGGTAAAGTCTGATACCAACTCTCTATCCTCAGTGGTAACCCCATTAATCTTAAGTTTCCGAAGTGTGTTAAGTTCCCCTCTCCTCTTTTCCAAGTTAAAAAAGTATCTACTGTTCTTTTCGCCTTTTTCAAGCCATTGTTTTCTGGATCTTATGAAGGCTCCTCTAGCCTTTTCCTCATACAATGTATCTAGTTGATTCTGTAAAACATTCAATTTAGCTTTCTCATTAAGATCAAGATGCTCAATCTCTGTAATATCCGCAATTGTCTTAGAGTTCAGCTACCTCACATCTCCTTCTTAAAGCAAGCCGTTTTCCATAAGTAATACAGGCTGATCGGATTTTAAATTTCAGCAGTTCCCAATATTTCCCAAATTCTGCATTAGATGTAGCTAAATTCCAGTAAACAGAAATTAGATTCTTAATCACATCTTTTAAATCATCCTGCAATAACAATGAGTTATTTAACTTCCAATAACCACCAGAGTATTTCTTATCATCATTACTGCACATTCTTACAGTCAGCCATATGGCTTTATGATCCGTCAGGACTGCAGGCAGTATTTTGACCTCTACAGTGTTGGGCTCAAGACTAGAGGTTATCATCCACAAGTCAATTCTTGATTGTAGTGAACGATCTCTATTACTCCATGTGTATTGTTTCTCTCCAGGGTTTTTAATTCTCCATATGTCAATTAAGTCCAGGCTTTGGCAGAAATTCACCAACTTGTTCACACCAATGTTAGGCCTATGGGGCAATCTATCAGTCTCATTTGAATAAACCATATTAAAATCTCCAACTATAAGCTGACTGGATGGATATTTTCTCAAAAGACTTAAGAATTTCCTCAATTTCCTCTAGAAGTAAGTTATTTGGAGGACTAGAACAGTATCCATATACATTACACAACACAAATAATCTGTCCATGTGGTTGATGACCGCTACTAGCCAATGTCCATTGGTGTCCATTTGAGTAAACAAAAAAGTCCCTTTGAAATTGTGGGCTAAAATTGCAACCCCAGCTGAATGATTAGTCCCGTGGGCCAAAAAAATGTCACCGCCCCACTGATTTTTCCAATATTATATAGTCCTCTGCATGAATGTGTTTCTTGAACGAATACAAGATCTGCGTTGCAGTCCTTACAAAACAAAAAAAAAAGCTTTTCTCTTCAACAGGTTTCGTATCCCCCTGGCATTGATTGACATAAACTTCAAGTCCATAACTACAGAATAGAAATAAAAATCTCAACTTTACCCTCTCTATAAAAGGTTGCTTCACAAAAGTATTAACAGAAGTCTTAACTTGTAAACAGTAACACCATAATTCAAAACTAGAACGCTTAGTTTGCAGTGGGGAAGGTGCTACCTTGTAAACCTACAGACAGAACAAATCACCCCGGTCGTATTTCTTTTCCGTCTGCGAAAAATGCTCTCATTCCCCTGTAGTATCCACCCTTTCCTTGATTTCGGGCCTGTTGTACAAGAGGCCATAATTTTGCCTTTGCTGCCTTTTCTGCTGCAGTCAAGTCCTCACCGAATCTAAATTTTCTCTCTTTCAGAAAGGCGCTTTCCTTTGCTTTCTTCCAAACTGCATCTCTCGCTGTGCGAAAAGAAAACTGAATGATGATCGAGCGGCTGACGATGGCATCTTGCCTCTTCCCAATACGATGAGTGACATCCACAGCCATATCCATATATCCATCGGGGACGTCCGGTGCCACACGGTTACAGATGTCTCTTACTATGCGCTTCACATTCTCACCCTGGTCCTCGGGGACACCGTAAAGCCGTAACCCCCACCTTCTCCGGTATCGCTGCTTCCGACAAGCGCTCTTGCATGTCGGCGATGGTCTTCTCCTGTGCAGTGCATTTCTCAGAAGTAGCAGTGTTTGCAAGTTTAAGCTCTTCGATACTCTTGTATGCATGATTAAGAGAGGTCTCGAGGTCAACGATTTCTGATGTGTTTTCGCGTATCATTTTCTCCAGACCATCGGCTCTTTCGTTTATCTTTGCCAAGACAGCATCGATTATGTTGACCTGTAATTCGCGCAAAGACTATTCTTTCTGTGTCTTTTTGGGTGCGGGACTATTGACTGGATTTTCAGAATCCACCCGAATGACCAGATTCTTCCATTTCTTCTCCTGAGGAGTCAGGTGGCGTTTTTTCTCCAATGTATGAGTGGTCAGCTAGCAACTGCCTTCTCCTCCCTTTTGCTCTTTCCCACATTTTTTCCTTCAATTTCTCAAAGTTTCAGTTAGAATTTGCAGTCAACAAGCGTTGTTCTGTATTGTGTTTAATGTAAGCCAAGTTCTGTTAACTTTTATCCCTCTCAAACTTACTAAAATGTAAGGTTACTCGGAGCAAACTAAAGACTCGTCTGCACTCGCCGCCATCTTTTGGAACCCCTCAAATGTTTGCATAGTACCCATTCAACATCTGAAAGGGAGTTCACAACATCATGGTGTAAATCAGTTTTGTCTCGACACGAATGAGGCCACTGTCATCAGGGAGGCTTCACCTTGTCTTTTTTGGTTAAAGATCATAGTTTGTGACATAGTGACTTTAGCCAGTTGTGCCCACGTCTTTTTGTTAGGTTCTGTGGAAAGTTGGCCATAGCATGTTTCCTGTTTTTGTTGAAGGTGGATATGCAGTTTCTTGACATCTTCAGCAAATGGCAAGATCAGTGGAGCATTGTACTTCTTTTCTTCCAATGTTTTGTGAGCATGACATGAGATGTGCTCTCTCCAGCATGTCTTATAGATATGTTGTAAGTCCTCCACCTTCTGAGCCGTTTTTTTGTTACTGGAGACTCTAGCCTCACAACTAATTATCTCTGCAACCTTCTGAAGGTTATGGCCAAGTTTTAAGGCTAGTGAAGGGGTCTTTAGTGTATTCGTTTCACTGTCAAAGCCGCAAACTGTTTTCACAGCACTGATTGTGTTGGAAGTTGGCTGGATCAATGTATTCCTCCAATCTCGTAAGAGGTGACACCTGCTTCCCTTTCAGAACCAGTCTCCCCAGCTCTCGCATTTTCTGCCGTATCACATCATAATTAGCTCGTCTGTGTCCCATGATGTTGTAATGTTGCTGCCCAAACTGGATGATGCATTTGTCTCTCTTTATGACATCTACCACCTCATCTTGTGTCATATCATTGACGAGTTTCCACAGTCCCTTGCTTATCTCATCAGGCACAGGTTGTGCATGGGCACAAATAGCCTGCACTCGTGTTTTACCAGGTTTCAGTCGTACACCACTCAGTCTGCACCTTTTCATGTGTTTCCATAGGAATTTTCTTTTAAAGAGTCCTTGGCAGTTTGCACAGTGCAATAAATCTTTTGGATTTACATTTGGGTAACTGGTTTGTTTGCAAGGAACTATAACACCTTTGCCTTCTCTTATGACTTTGATGTTTTGTGCTCTATCCCCTCGTTGTTTCAGTATGGTCAGTTGGAGCTTTCGGTCTTTGGGAAAGAAAGGGCTTTTGCAACTTCAGCTTCACCTTTATGAATCATTTCCAGATGCCGGGCAATTTTTTATTGTGGTTTCTCACAAAAGAGACTAATGTTTTTTGTTGTATCTTCTTGATCCACCTTTTGTCTTTGTAACATGCATGACTTCAAGTGAACTTGTGGATTCTTGCCCAGAGGTGTCAGATTCAGTATTTCTACGTCTTTTATAGGTATTGTTTGGACCGTCTTTAGGTGCAGATCTTGCTTTGGTAGGGCCTTTGTTCTTCAATACGGTGCAGTGCTCTATGCTGCTCTCAATGTCACTTTCTGTTCCTGACACATATTCATCATCTTTTATTTCTATGCTGCTGATGGAGTCTTCAGGGTCATATCCAACTATGCCTTTGTCAAGACGGCCATATTTAGGTGCAGATCTGGCTTTAGTTAGGCATTTGTCCTTCAATGCATTAAATTGATCTAAACTGCTCTCACCTTCACTTTCTGCTCCTGGCACATATTCATCTTCTGTTATTTCGATGCTGCTGATTTGAGTCTTCGGAATCATATCCAAGCATTTGTTTGAGCTGAAATCATAAAAACAAATCAGAATTGATACATTTGTTTTACTGAATAGATTTTCTGATCACTGAAAACCTGAACTGTTTTACTCCAACATATCAACTCTTATTTACTAAACCATTAACTGTACAATCATGTCCTGATTATTTGTAATCATTCCATTACCTATTTCGTAGGCTAATTCACAGTAAACACCACAAATCCTGTGGGGACAGCCAAAGAACACTTTTAGGCTCTAGATAGCAGTGTAGAAAAATTATATCCACAGTATTTTGGCCTGAGCTTAGGGGAGGGTAGCTGACTCATGATGGATATCCAGCATGAAAAATATCCAATGGGGTGGGGCAGGTAAAAGTGTTTATAAAACATTCTATTCTTATTTACAATAAAAGAGGACTCCAAAATTACACAATACACTATTTAGCATCCATTTAAATTGGGCATAAATCGGAAACAACCAAAACAAACTACAAATGCATCCAACAAGTTTGTAGAGTCACAAGCTTGATGTAGCCATTGCTAGTAATAAGGGATACATAATAAACAAGTTATAAAATGGCTATTGAACAAATATCCCAAAATTTTTCCTAAACACAAGTGGTTAGAACATGTGCAGGGATGAAAAAATGTCAGCCATTTTCTGTTATGCTATAAGGATTGGGTTCAATTCTAGTCAATTCAGAAAGTAAACCAAATTCCAATTCCACATTTTCCAAATTGAAAACCAATTAAAATAGAGTACTTTTTGAAATGACTGGAATTCACTCCAACACTGTTTGATATACTGTACATGCCTAGTTCAAGGTTAAATAAAAACGAATAAAAAAATGTAAGATAATGTTGCTTAACTTCTTAAGGAGCGGTGGTGCATTACCCGGTGAAATGCAAGGCGCCAAATTCAAAATCCAAAAGTTGAATTATTAAACATTCATCAATATACAAGTGTTGCATAGTCATCAAAAGCTCTGCTTCTTGGCAATATCACAGCGTTGTCAGATTTCAAAAAGTGTTTACGGCGAAAGCACCACATTTGATTGTTTGAGGATAGCACCTCACATTTTTCTCATTACCATAAATTCATAAGCCATCACGGTTCACACAACACATTTCACAGCGAAAACAAATCAATTACCTTTTGAAGAACTTCTGCTGAGGGCTTCCCAAGTGTCCAACGAAGACAATCCATGGTTCTTTTGTTAGAAAAAGTTATGTATTATATCCATAAATCTCCGTTTGGTTGGCGCGTTATAATGAGAAAATACAGCGTCGACTCGTCCACTGAAACGTGAAGAGAACCTCGCTCAACTTATACCTATAAACTTGTCCAAGAACAATCAAACATAATTGTAAATGTATCCTTAGGAACACTTTAATGTGTGTATATATAGTATAATATTTCAACCGGAATATAAACTGGGCGATAGAAAGGAAAAAACGACAGAGCGCGCCAGCCGGGAACGCGCGTTCTCCCCTTGTTAAAATCTGTGAGGCCACTTCCTAATTCCTCTTCTTCTGCCATTTAAAGCATCTAAACAGAATCAAAACACTTTCTCGAGACTGTTGACATCCAGAGGAAGCAATAGGTACTGCATTCATATGCCCTTATATGGGCATTTTCATAAGGGAGGGGTTCCAAATGAGGCAATGTGTCAATCACTTGCCTTATCTGTTCTGTTATACTCACAGACAAAATGTTAACACTTTTAGAAACTTCAGTGTTTCCTATCCAATGGTACTAAATATGTGCATATCCTATTTTCTGGGCCTGAATGGGAGGCATTTTACTTTGGGCACGCCAGGCTCTCCAAAACCGTCACCTCGGGAGCTGCTCCCTAAGAAGTAAAAAAAATAAAACATCCCAGAAGAATTCTAAAATTTAGTAACAAAATGAGCCCTTGCTCAATATTATCCAATGGTAGAATCTCTCTTCCTAAAGTCCTGCCCATTAAGTGCTGTCAATCAATATCAGTAACATACCAGTTACTGCCAATCAGAGCTGCTAACAGGGGTACAGGGTCTGTCTGCCGCAGATAGACCACACTGCTGCCTGAGCATGCTTTGGCTAAAGTCAGCTGTGACTTAAAAAACAATGGACTCAGCTTTGACTATCATAAACTTTATCCGATCAACATTTATCCTTCAACATGGCTTGTTTCGTAGTCTGCTGAGCATCATGATCTACAATCCAGCTTCTCTCACATGAAAACAAACACTGTTTCTTCCTGTCAAATGTGAATCTTCATACCTGCGGGTTGCACTTTTCTGCTCTCCCCCAAAGTGCAATTTCTTCCATTTGAAGGGAAACACTTGTGTTTCTTATGTTCAAAATAAACGACAGGAAATAATTTAATTAAATAAATACAGAATGGAAAGTGATGCTGGTCAGCTGAGATATGCCATGCATAAAAGGTTTCCTATGTGTAAATAAAAATCTAAAACAAAGCTATGTATGAAGAATGTAATGCAGGTCAACTGTGTTATAAGTAGGCCCAAAAAAAAGTGGTTCATACCGGTCTTAGGAAAAGCAATCGCATGTAAAAAATGTCTAGCCCCCAGTAAATAACCTTTTTCAAATCTGCCAACTGTAAGAATATAGTTGAACAGCCCTGATCTAGGTTAAAGGTTAATACAGTAGGGCTATAATAACTGGGGAGTTAGGCTGATAGACAGCTTAAAGGGGATTCAACGATGGACTGTGGCCATCATTCTAGTTCTCTTACCGTGGGTTTGGGGCTGGAAGACACAGGCACGGTCTCCGCATCTTCTTTCAAGTTGGAATCTGATCCATCCGTGTCCATGCTGTTCTGAAAGGGTTGGGAGTTTTCATTCTGCAACGCGTCAATGAGCTGAAATCAGTCAAACGAGGCAAACAAAATAAACCTATGCGGCACAGAAATACTTAAATACTATTAGCTCCTTTAAAGTTGAGGTACAGTCCAACAAAAAATGACCATAAAACACGATAAGTAACCAAGCACGGACACACTAATAGCCAAAAACATTAAATACAACAATGTACCTAAAGAATAATGTGTGTGTAGATTGTGTGTTCTCGAGTGTGTGTGGCTTCCATTTAAGAAACGTTTTTCAACAGAATTGTTGGATTGAATCCTTCTCTCACCTTCTCCCATCATTTGTGGACTTCAATGCACAAAGCATGTATGTGACCAGGCGAAAATACATTTCCAAGCCGTTGTCACCATATTAGCTGAAGTAACATCATAGTCAACATAACTAATAGAACTAATGCGTTAGTAAACCCGCTACAATCATGCAGTAATTTTACAGTTACTCAGTAAGCAGTTACATCGGCGGGTTGCAATAAATGTCTAAAACCAAAATCTTACCTTGACTTGGAACAGTTCCAGTGTTGTGTTGGATAGTCATAGCCAGCTAGCTAATATAGCGTCCCTCTGTTTGACCAGGGTGTTTGAGTAGTCTATACTAGCTACAGTGAGGGGAAAAAGTATTTGCTCCCCTGCTGATTTTGTACGTTTGCCCACTGACAAAGAAATGGGATGGTGTTCTTTGGCTTGCAAGCTGTGATAGACTGGATGTAGCCTATCACAGTGCTATCCGTTTTGTCACCAAAGCCTCATATACTACCCACCACTGCGACCTGTATGCTCTTGTTGGCTGTCCCTCACTACATATCCGTCGCCAAACCCACTGGCTCCAGGTCATCTATAAGTCTTTGCTAGGTAAAGCCCCGCCTTATCTCAGCTCACTGGTCACCATAGCAACACCCACCCGTAGCACGCGCTCCAGCAGGTATATTGCACTGGTCATCCCCAAAGCCAGCACTTCCTTTGGCCCCCTTTCCTTCCAGTTCTCTGCTGCCAATGACTGGAACAAATTGCAAAAATCTGAAGTTGGAGTCTTATATCTCCTACTCTAACATTAAGCGTCAAGAGCAGCTTACCGACCACTGTACCTGTACACAGCCAATATGTAAATATCAGACCCGACTACCTCATCCCCATATTATTACTTACCCTCTTGCTCTTTTGCACCCCAGTATCTTTACTTGCACATCATCATCTGCACATCTATCACACCAGTATTAATGCTAAATTGTAATTATTTTCACCTCTAGGGCCTATTTATTGCCTACCTCCCTACTGTTCTACATTTGCACACACTTATATAGATTTTTCTATTTTTCTTTTATGTTGTTGATTGTACGTTTGTTTATGTGCAACTCTGTGTTGTTTTTGTCGCACTGCTTTATCTTGACCAGGATGCAGTTGTAAATGAGAACTTGTTCTCAACTGGCCTACCTGGTTAAATAAAGGTGAAAAAAAGAAAGAATAATAGTGAAGACATCGAAACTATGAAATAACACATATGGAATCATGTAGTAACCAAGAACGTGTTAAACAAATCTAAATATATTTTAGATTTTAGATTCTTCAAAGTAGCCACCCTTTGCCTTGATACTTTGCACACTCTTGGTATTCTCTCAACCAGCTTCATAAGGAATGCTTTTCCAACAATCTTGAAGGAGTTCCCACATATGCTGAGCACTTGTTGGCTGCTTTTCCTTCACTCTGCGGTCCAACTCATACCAAACCATCTCAATTGGGTTGAGGTCGGGTAATTGTGGAGGCCAGGTCATCAACTGGCCTACCTGGTTAAATAAAGGTGAAATAATAAAAATAAATACATAAAAATAAGCAAAGAGAAACGACAGCCCATCATTACTTTAAGACATGAAGGTCAGTCAATCCGGGAAATTTCCAAAACTTTATTCAAGAGCAGTCGCAAAAGCCATCAAGCGCTATGATGAAAGTTCATTAGTTACCAGCCTCAGATATTGCAGCCCAAATAAATGCTTGAGTTCAAGTAACAGACACATCTCAACATCAACTGTTCAGAGGAGACTGTGTGAATCAGGCCTTCATGGTCAAATTGCTGCAAAGAAACCACTACTAAAGGACACCAATAATAATAAGAGACTTGTTTGGGCCAAGAAACACAAGCAATGGACATTAGAATGGTGGAAATCTGTCCTTTGGTCTAATGAGTCCAAATTGGAGATTTTTGGTGCCCAACCGCCATGTCTTTGTGAGATGCAGAGTATGTGAACAAATGATCTTCGCATGTGTGGTTCCCACCGTGAAGCATGGAGGAGGAGGTGTGATGGTGTGGGGGTGCTTTGCTGGTGACACTGTCTGTGATTGATTTAAAATTCAAGTCACACTTAACCAGCATGGCCATCACAGCATTCTGCAGTGATATGCCATCCCATCTTAGTCCCACTATCATTTGTTTTTCAACAGGACAATGACCCAAAACACACCTCTTGGCTGTGTAAGGGCTATTTGACCAAGGAGAGTGAAGGAGTGCTGCATCAGATGACCTGGCCTCCACAATCACCCGACCTCAACCCAATTGAGATGGTTTGGGATGAGTCGGACCGCAGAGTGAAGGAAAAGCAACCAACAAGTGCTCAGCATATGTGGGAAGACTTTTGGAAAAACATTCCTCATGAGGCAAGTTGAGAGAATGCCAAGAGTGTGCAATGCTGTCATCAAGGCAAAGGGTGGCTACTTTGAAGAATATAAAATATAAATTGTATTTAGATTTTTTAATGTTTTGTTTACTACATGATTACATATGTGTTATTTCATAGTTTAGATGTCTTCACTATTATTCTACAGTGTAGAAAATAGTAAAAATAAAGAAAAACCCTTGAATGAGTAGGTCTGTCCAAACCTTTGGCTGGTACTGTATATACAGTGCCTTCAGATAGTATTCAGACACATTGACTTTTTCCACATTTTATGTTAGACTTATTCTAAAATTTATTAAATAACAAAAAATCCTCAGCAATTTACACACAATACCCCATGACGACAAAGCGAAAACAGGTTTTTAGACATTTTTGCAAATTTAGAAACAGAACAGAAATAACTTATTTATGCAAGTTTTCAGACCCTTTGCTATGATACTTGAAATTAAGCTCAGGTGCATCCTGTTTCCATTGATTATCCTTAAGATGTTTCGGCAACTTGATTGGAGTCCACCTGTGGTAAATGCAATTGATTGGACATGATTTGGAAAGGCACACATCTCTCTATATAATGTCCCACAGTTGACAGTGCATGTCAGAGCAAAAATCAAGCCATGAGGTCGAAGGAATTCATAGAGCACCGAGCCAGGATTCTGTTGAGGCACAGATCTGGGGAAGGGTACACCAACATTTCTGCAGCATTGAAGGTCCCCAAGAACAAAGTAGCCTCCATCACTCTTAAATGGAAGAAGTTTGAAACCACCAACACTTTTCCTAGAGCTGGCCGCCAGGCCAAACTGAGAAATTGGGGAGAAGGACTTTGGTCAGGGAGGTGACCAAGAACCCGATTGTCACTCTGGAAAAACATAAATAAAAATCCTCATCAATCTACACACAATACCCTATAATGACAAAGCATAAATATGTTTTTAGTAGTTTTTGCAAATGTATTAAACATTTAAAATAGAAATACCTTATTTAAATAAGTATTCAGACCCTTTCTATGACACTTGAAATTGAGCTCAGGTCATCCTGTTTCCATTGATCATCCATAAGATGTTTCTACAACTTGATTGGAGTCGACCTGTGATAAATTAAATTGAATCGACATGATTTGGAAAGGCACACACCTGTCTATATAAGCTCCCACAGTTGACAGTGTATATCAGAGCAAAAACCAAGCAATGAGGTCCGAGACAGGATTCTGTCGAGGCACAGATCTGGGGAAGGGTACCAAAACATTTCTGCAGCATTGAAGGTCCCCAAGAACACAGTGGCCGCCATCATGCTTAAATGGAAGAAGTTTGGAACCACCAAGACTCTTCCAAGAGCTGGCCACCCGATCAAACCGAGCATTCGGAGGTGAAGGGCCTTGGTCAGGGAGGTGAACAAGAACCTGATGGTCACTCTGACTCCACCAATCAGGCCTTTATGCTAGAGTGGCCAGATGGAAGCCACTCCTCAGTAAAAGGCACATGACAGCCCACTTGAAGTTTGCGAAAAGGCACCTGAAGGACTCTCAGACCATGAGAAACAAGATTCTCTGGTCCGAGAGCATCCTGACTGGTTGCATCACTGCCTGGTACGGCAATTGCTCGACCTCTGACCACAAGGCACTACAAAGGGTAGTGCGTACGGCCCAGTACATCACTGGGGCTAAGCTGCCTGCCAACCAGGACCTCTATACCAGGCGGTGTCAGAGGAAGGGCCTAAGAATTGTCAAAGACCCCAGCCACCCCAGTCATAGACTGTTCTCTCTACTACCGCATGGCAAGCGGTACCGGAGTGCCAAGTCTAGGACAAAAAGGCTTCTCAACAGTTTTTACCCCCAAGCCATAAGACTCTTGAACAGGTAATCAAATGGCTACCCAGACTATTTGCACTGGTGTTTTTATTTATTTACTTACCTATTGTTCACCTAATACCTTTTTTTGCACTATTGCATTTCACTGTAAGGTCTACACCTGTTGTATTCGGCGCACGTGACAAAAACTTTGATTTGATGAAACCAAGATTGAACTCTTTGGCCTGAATGCCAAAAAAACTGGCACCATCTCTACGGTGAAGCATGGTAGTGGCAGCATCATGCTGTGGGGATGTTTTTCAGCGGCAGGGACTGGGAGACTAGTCAGGATTGAGGGAAAGTTGAGCGGAGCAAAGTACAGAGAGATCCTTGATGAAAATCTGCTTCAGAGAGCTCAGGACCTGACTGGGGAGAATGTTCACCTTCCAACAGGACAACGATCCTAAGCATACAGCCAAGACAACACAGGAGTGGGTGGCTCAGTCAGAGCCCGGACTTGAACCAGATCGAACATCTCTGGAGAGACCTGAAAATAGCTGTGCAGTGACGCTCCCCATCCATCTTGGTAGAGATTCAGAGGATCTGTAGAGAAAAATGGAAGAAACTCCCCAAATACAGGTGTGCCAAGCTTGTAGCGTCGTACCCAAGAAAAACCTAGGCTGTAATCGCTGTCAAGGGTGCTTCAACAAAGTACTGAGTAAAGGGTCTGAATACTGATTTTTCAGTTTTAATTTGTAAGACAAAAAAGGTAAACTGTTTTTCCTCTGTCACTGTGGGGTATTGTGTGTAAACTGATGAGGAAAAAAATCTATTTGCTACATTTTTGAATAAGTCTAACGTAACAAAATGTGGAAAAACTAAAGGGGTCTGAATCACTGTATATACATACACACTCCGGACTCCGACATTGCTCTTCCTAATATTTCTATGTCACTTAATTCCATTATTTTTAGCTTTTTTTTATTTGTGTGTATTGTTGTGTATTGTTAAGATATTACTGCACTGTTGGAGCTAGGAACACAAGCATTTCACTACACCCGCTATAACATTGCTAAATATGTGGATGCAACCAATACAATTTGATTTGATTTTGATTTTAAAGGTGGTAGAATTTTTTATGACTTAAGTCAAGGTCAGAATATGTTATATCTGTAGACACACCTTCGCCACACCTTCATTTATTCGATATCCACCCAAAATGAATAGCAGGTGTATAGCACCCGATTCTCATGCTTAAGTTCAAGGTGAGAATAGGCAGAGAGAAAAGCACATAAAAAGGAATATCAGTCTATTGGATATCCAGTTTGCCAACGACTATAGAAAAACAGTGCTAACTGAGTTGGTTAACTTGTTAGGGAGAGGCAGCTGAGGGGTCGGTTTTGGAGAGCCTGGCGTGCCCAAAGTAAAATGCCTCCCATTCAGGCCCAGAAAATAGGATATGCATATATTTGGTACCATTGGATAGGAAACACTCTGAATTTTCCAAAACTGTTAACCATTTGTCTGTGAGTAAAACAGAACGCATATAGCAGGCGAAACCCCGAGGAATTTCTGTCCTGGAAAAAGTGATTTTGGGAACCCCTCCCTAATGAAAATGACCATATAAGGGCATATGAATGCAGTACCCGTCGCTTCCTTATGATGTCAACAGTCTCGAGACAGTGTATTTTTTCCATTTTGGATGAGTAAGACCAGAGAAAAAGACCAAACAAGGAAGTCCCCCCTTGATGACAACAGTAGGCTGGGCGCGTTCCCGTGAAAGCGCGCAGTGTCTTTTTTACCGTCGTTATCGATTAGTTTATATTCCGGTTGATTTATAATAGTAAATATACGTAAATGGGTTCCTAAGGATACATTTAAAACTATGTTTGATTGTTCTTGGACAAGTTTATAGGTATAAGATGAACGAGTTGGCGTCACGTTTCAATGGACTAGTGGAGGCTGTTGTTTCTGATTATAACGCGCAAACCAAATACTTTTTCTAACAAAAGAACCATGGATTGTCTTCGTTGGACACTTTGGATGACCTCAGCAGAAGTTCTTCAACAGGTAATTGATTTGTTTTCGCTGTGAAATGTGTTATGTGTGCCATGATGGCTAATCGATACATGGCTATTGGAAAAATATGTGAGGTGCTACCCTCAAACAATGAAATGTGCTGCTTTCGCTGTAAAGCCTTTTTGAAATCTGACAACGCTGTGATATTGCCATGAAACAGAGCTTTTGATGAGTATGGAACACTTGTATATTGGTGGATGTTTAATAATTCAACTTTTGGATTTTGAATTTGGCGCTTTACATTTTACCTGGTAGTGTCGGGAGGAGCCCGCTAGCGCCCCACTGGTCCCCAAGAAGTTATTAACCTCGCTCCACAGCTTGCAATGTCACCACCCGTGCCATCAAATTGATAGCTTTTCGGGGGCTTAGCCGAAAGGCGGTTGCCGAGATGGTGTTCATGTGTAGTGAGAGGGTGTTCACATGTAGTAGTAAGGGCTTGTGAGGAAGGAAGCTATACTGATGAGCGACAGCGTGACCCCCATTACAGTGGTGTCATGACTGGGATACCTTGTAGTGGACTCGGGAGGTGCGGCTCTTTTTCATGGTCCTTCGAGACAGATCCAAAGAAGCACAAACACAAAAATAGGCACATTAGGAATTAAATTAATACAACCATAGTGCAATATTCTATTTATTTCTTACAGTAACTTTTGGTTGCCATACAAGAAGTATTGAGGATTTGGGGGGAAGGAAGAGAGCAAGAAACTTCAAGAAACTTCTCTTTCTTTTTCATTTTGATAATTAGATAGTTGACTCTACGTATGAGGAATTACAACATACAGAACATGAACACAAATATACACAAAAGAGACGGAAACGTCTTGGTATTTATGTAGAAGAAAAAATAAAAGAGAAAATAAAGAAGAAGAGAAAATAACAAAAGAATCCAAATAGTTGCCGATGGGTAAGTGAAGGACTGTGTTGTGATGGTAGGGGGGGATAGTGAGCCATGCCAGTCCTTATGTAGCATAGCCTTATAGTCACACAGTGATGATTTGTATAGCATCTTAATACTACTACTCAGTTCTACGATTCCACATATAAATTAGCTTAGTGATATGTTGTTTTTTTCCATGAAATCAAGTCACAACTAGTCTTTTTTGTACATTTCTAAATAAGTTCAGCATAAAAGTGTCATCGGGACAGTTTTCGATCCAGTGGACTGTGAGGATATGTATAAATGTAAAGCGTTTCAGTCAATTATACACACATTTTATACAGACTAAGCGATTGGAATTGTCAAAAATTACAATATTCAAGATAGGCAGGTGACGGCCAGAGGATAGTATATAAAATATATTTTGATCGGACAAATGTCTTCTGTCCACTTCATCTATCAGTGTTCATAACATCTACAGGTGATAATATATAATTCATCTTAAAACTGGGAAAAACCACAACCAAGGAGATCCAGTCAGTATAAATATTGCTTCTTAGTTTCCTCATAAATCAGATATTCATTTCTATTAATATATATAATATAGTTGTTTTTTCTCACTTTTTGGCAAAGCACACTTCAAAGTTAAATCATAAAAAATACTGTGCTTTTTTCTTTGACACTTGATGATTCTTTTAAAATAATAAATGGATTATAGCAGCGTTATAACTCCTGCAAGTCCTCTCTTTCTGTCGGCCTGGTATTCCCTTTTTTTATCATCTCTTTATCATCATCAAACAGTTGCACACAGGGACCGGGAGAGAGAAGAAGGAATCTCACCAAGGTAGCTTTTTTTGTCCAACAGGAGACCCTAAATTGCAGACAATCCAAACAATCACGGTTATGTTCATAGAACATCACTGTGAACTGATAGAATCATGGATATGTCTCGATTGACCACAAAATACTGGTCACTTTTTAGTAATACAGTTGAAGTCGGAAGTTTTACATACACGTTAGCCAAATACATTTAAACTCAGTTTTTCACAATTCCTGACATTTAATCCTTGTAGAAATTCCCTGTCTTAGATCAGTTAGGATCACCACTTTATTTTAAGAATGTGAAATGTCAGAATAATAGTAGAGAGAATTATTTATTTCAGCATTTATTTCTTTCATCACATTCCCAGTGGGTCAGAAGTTTACATACACTTAATTAGTATTTGGTAGCATTGCCTTTAAATTGTTTAACTTGGGTCAAACGTTTCGGGTAGCCTTCCACAAGCTTTCCACAATAAGTTGGGTGAATTTTGGCCCATTCCTCCTGACAGAGCTGGTGTAACTGAGTCAGGTTTGTCGGCCTCCTTGCTCGCACACGCTTTTTCAGTTCTGCCCACACATTTTCTATAGGATTGAGGTCAGGGCTTTGTGATGGCCACAAAACCTTGACTTTGTTGTCCTTAAGCCATTTTGTCACAACTTTGGAAGTATGCTTGGGGTCATTGTCCATTTGGAAGACCCATTTGCGACCAAGCTTTAACTTCCTGACTGATGTCTTGAGATGTTGCTTCAATATATCCACATACCTTTTCTTCCTCGTGATGCCATCTATTTTGTGAAGTGCACCAGTCCCTCCTGCAGCAAAACACTGCCACAACATGATGCTACCACCCCAGTGCTTCACGGTTGGGATGGTGTTCTTTGGCTTGCAAGCCTCCCCCTTTTTCCTCCAAACATAACGATGTTCATTATTGCCAAACAGTTCTATTTTTGTTTCATCAGACCAGAGGACATTTCTCCAAAAAGTACGATCTTTGTCCCCATGTGCAGTTGCAAACCGTAGTCTGGCTTTTTTATGGCGGTTTCGGAGCAGTGGCTTCTTCCTTGCTGAGTGGCCTTTCAGGTTATGTCGATATAGGACTCGTTTTACTGTGGATATAGATACTTTTGTACCCGTTTCCTCCAGTATCTTCACAAGGTCCTTTGCTGTTGTTCTGGGATTGATTTGCACTTTTCACACCAAAGAACGTTCATCTCTAGGAGACAGAATGTGTCTCCTTCCTGAGCGGTATGACGGCTGCATGGTCCCATTGTGTTTATACTTGCGTACTATTGTTTGTACAGATGAACGTGGTACCTTCAGGCGTTTGGAAATTGCTCCCAAGGATGAACCAAACTGAGGTCTTGGCTGATTTCAAATGATGTCAATTAGTCGATCAGAAGCTTCTAAAGCCATGACATCATTTTCTGTAATTTTCCAAGCTGTTTAAAGGCACAGTCAACTTAGTGTATGTAAACTTCTGACCCACTGGAATTGTGATACAGTGAATTATAAGTGAAATAATCTGTCTGTAAACAATTATTAGAAAAATTACTTGTCATGCACAAAGTAGATGTCCTAACCGACTTGCCAAAACTATAGTTTGTTAACAAGAAATTTGTGGAGTGGTTGAAACACAAGTTTTAATGACTCCAACCTAAGTGTATGTAAACTCCCGACTTCAACTGTATGTTATAATATATTGGTAATCTGGGTACAGTGGCATACATGGCTTCCACACTTCTCTTTGCAATGCATTCTGGGGTAGTTCTAATCTAGTTCAGAGGCAGAGGCCAGATATGGGGAACTATGTAGAGAATAATGAGCTATTTGAAGCACTATCCAAACACAAAACAGGGATAGAGTGACAATGAAACAAGCTCTGAGGGTGGATGCAATGGCCATAATCTTTCATAGAAACTCTCTCTCTGAACTTTTTAGAAATATTATACATATGATTATTCTATAGATGTACTATTTTCTTTAAATCATTCCTTTATACACATTCACAACAATAAATTCCATTTACTTAAAATCAATGCCACAAAACACTTCCTGGGTACTGATCTATCAGAAGTTCTCATATTAACATTGACATAATGGTGTTTCATGAAAAGGGATGGAGACAATTGATTGGCTGTCAGATGGTAGCTTTGATTGGAAGATAATCTTGTTCTATCAGCTCATTGGTGTGATCTCATCACTGGTGTTGAGAAAAGGACTCAGTAACACTTGACTTCAAGCCTGTAGTAATAATACTTTATAACTTTTTATAAGCAAGGGTTATACCTGCAGGCTTAAGTAAAGTGTTACGGAGGACTCTCCCTCTCATTCTCAAATGAACAGGGACCAAATGCATCATCGAAAGCCTTTATCGGCTGGATCAAACCATACCCCTCTAATAGCTGCTCAGTCGGTACTGCTGTGTCACACCTCTTTTCTTCCCTCTGGAAACACCAGGTAGGACTAACACCTCTTCTTGTCAATAATGACATTTTGTGATTCATCGGCAATGCAAACACTGATTATACACAAACTTTGTAAACTTTCCTATGAATCTTTTTTAAATCCTCTTCGATGATTGTGTGAATGTCTGGGTAGCAGATTTGAGTGAGTTAATATTATTCATAGTATTCTTGGCCCCTGTAATGCACAGTATAGGTGAGCTGTCTAAAAACAAGTGTCCTATGTTAACACAGATCACAATGTAACGCCCGTTTTGCACTCATCCTTTCAAAATGGTTGTCTTCAAATACTCGCCCAAGAATCATTATGTCAACAAAAAAATGTTAACCCTCACCTATACCACAACAGCACACACTGGTATTAATATAAAAACAATGTTTGATCAGTGAAAGGAATCACTCAGTGATTAGACATGGTTAAAGATGGCTGAATAGAGAGGAGAGAGATGGTGATATTATGGCAGAAGAATTGTTGTTGTGATAGGTGGATTATTTCTGTCATAGGCCTGAAGGGAAGGGTTGGTTGGGTAGGGAGTAGGGGGCTGGCATTCCACTCCTGTCTGGGTCACTGTCAAGGGTGTGGAAGACGATGAAAACACACATGACGCCAACACTTAGGGCTTGATTCTATCAGATCCGCGCCAGCCAACACCAGCGCAGGGTTGTTTTGGCAGTGTCGGGTGTGGAACTGTGTTAGAGCTGTCAAATCCATAAGCGGCTCCCGGCATTATACCTAAAACGGACAATGCCATTGGCTGCACGGAGTCGCATTAAGATAAATCCCACTCAGCCCTGTTTACATGTTCGAACACTGGAAAGTGAGATGCAGTCTACACCTTGATTAGGTTGATAGAAATCCTCATGATTTTCAATTTGAGCGTCATTATTTCTATTTAGCATACACTTTATCTTTTTGAACTTCTAACATGAAAGGGAGGGGTGTGGCTTCGTGACAATGATCACCGATTTGACAGCTCCAACACAGTTACACTTCCGACACAGGCAAAACATCAGCTATGCGGGTGTCGGCTAGCACTGGTTAACGCTTGATTTGATTGAATCTAGGCCTTACACTCTCACTCATGTCTTTCTAAAACACATTTAACAAATCTCCCACAGCTCGCGCGCACACACGTCTCTGTCAAAACGCAAATACACACACCTTCCACAGTGAACAGGGATGTGAAGGGGACAGTGGTGCCTGCTACAGTGGAGCCCCTCCAGCCATGCATTAGAAAAGACTAACATGTCATTATGTTTCTCTCTCTCAGGAGAAGGCCATTGCCGGGTGTGTGTGTGTGTGTGTGTGTATTTGCTTGCAGCGAGTGATATGGTTTAGGATTCAGCTAAACATTTCTGCAAAGGTTCTCATTTCTAATGTTTTTCAAATGTCTCTACAACGTCAGATGCATCCATAAACATAACCCACGGTTTTACTCTAGTGAAGAAATATTCTCTGAAGAAACTCTAGCAAAGATAGAAAAGGAGCGCCAACCAGCTCAGCTGGTTTCAAACACCCGCACTGGGGGAGCTTGAAAAAGTATTGAGTATTCCAAAGCAATTGGGAGTTGTAGTCTTTAGTATTCCAAAAATGTCCAGGTTGGATTTCTATCAGTATTTCAAAGTGTTTGAGGGCTACGTTTCAAGAGTATTCCAAAGTGTGGTCTTTTGTGACATGAGCATCCCTAAAGAGATGCAGGATTTTTCCACTTTTTCACCATTCTGGATTCGGGAACGCCGCCTTTCTTCGGGCTATTCCCTGCAGTTCCTCCAGGATTCCGACATCCCCTGATACTCGTGAAGCAGAATGGGAATGATCAAACACAAACACGCCACAGAGTCGAGGCAGGAAGGGATGAGTCAGAGGCCGATTCCTAAATCGTCCCAGACTGAGGAGAACAGGTAGGAGAGAGCGTTTCAGATAAATCCACACCTCCAGGCTTTATCTGTCCTGCAGCATTTTGAGGGCCCTCTCGATGTTCATACGGTGGCCCACCCGCGTCACCCCCAGGTCAATCAGATCCTCTTTCTGCAGTGAGGGCAGGTGGGCGCCCTCGATTTCGTTGTCCAGGAAGGCGTCTTTATGCTCCGACAAATTCAGGCTGTCCAGCCAGTCGGCCACGTCCAGCTTGCTCCACAGCTCCACGGGCTTGGAAGCGAAGGGCTTGACCGAGGTGGCTACGGCCTGCATCAGGGTGAGAGGCGAGGGGGAGCGCGAGCCACCGCACGAGGACCCTCCACCAAGGCTACCGCCCATGCTGCCGAAGCCACTCGCACTCCCCATGGGGGGGGTGGGCAGGCCGAAGAGGTCGCTGAGGCTGGGTGAGGCAGAGTGGGGTAAAGAGGAGGGGCAGGGGGGCGAGGAGAGGGACGAGGTGTTCGGGGGGCTGCAGAGGTGAGGGGGCAGGCTGGAAGGAGGGGTGCAGGAGGAGGGAGGCAGGCTAAAGGACACGCTGGAGTTCCGCTGGCTTCCTGAGACTGGAGAGCTGGAAAGAGAGAGAAAGAGAAAATAGAGAGGGAGAAAAGAGATAATGAGAATGTACATATGGCACAGTGATGAACTATGGTATAGAGTGGCTGTACCAAACTAATCCAGACCATAATGATCAGAAAATGGCAACCAAAGAAGACCATGACAACCTAGAGAAACTTGGCCAGATAAAAACCTCTGGCAAGAAGCAAACTCCTCCCCCTCCACATGTGACTCACAACCAACCCCCCCACTACAGCATATGTGTGTGGGTGCGTTCAGACCTGGATGGTGTAAAACAGATGTAGTGTTTGCTGACCTTGACGTGGTAAACCTGCTGAGGCTTGGTGTGGAAGTGGGGATCGTTTAGAGCTTTAAAAATAAACACGAAGTTCATGAACATAAAGTATCTTACTGATCTAAGCACAGAGTTCTACTGAAATACTTGAAAGAGCCACTAGGGTGCAGTGTTGTCAGTGGATCTTTACCTAAACCATACTTTACTTCACTGGTACTTTACAAGTAGGCATTTTTCAAACACCTGGAAAAGCTTGTTCCTGCAATCTAGAGCCATAATCATTATGATTAATTTTGTGTAAAAATATGTAAATTCTTCTGCATATTTAAGCATACCACTTGAGCTGTCTGTATCCTCCTGACTGGTGGTTATTTTGTTAAAGAAACTAAATATGCTGCTTTGCATCTCAGCTAAAATCTGGGGAAAAGATTTAAAGGAATGTGAGTCTTATTCAGTACATTTAGTAATTGCTTGCTTTTCTAAAGTCTACCAACCTTGTCAGCAGACATAACAGCTAAGACAGACAAGCTAGCTATTCTGACTTGATCGACAGCCTGAAATGGCTTCTTGGTAGCTAGCTAGTTACAGTTCATTCGGAAAGTATTCAGAGCACTTGACTTTTTCCACATTTTGTTATGTCACAGCCTTATTCTAAAATGTATTAAATCGTTTTTTCCCCTCATCAATCTACACACAATAAACCATAATGACAAAGCAAAAACAGGGTTTTAGAAGTGTATAAAAAAATGAAATAATACATTTACGTAAGTATTCAGACCCTTTACTCAGTACTTTGTTGAAGCACCTTTGGCAGCGATTACAGCCTTGAGTCTTCCTGGGTATGACGCTACAAGCTTGGCACACCTGTATTTGGGGAGTTTCTCCCATTCTTATCTGCAGATCCTCTCAAGCTCTGCCAGGTTGGATGGGGAGCATCGCTGCACAGCTATTTTCAGGTCTCTCCAGAGATGTTCGATCTGGTTCAAGTCCGGGCTCTGGCTGGGCCACACAAGGACATTCAGATATTTGTCCCGAAGCCACTCCTGCGTTGTCTTTGCTGTGTTCTTAGGGTCATTGTCCTGTTGGAAGGTGAACCTTCACCCCAGTCTGAAGTCCTGAGCGCTCTGGATCAGGTTTTCATCAAGGATCTCTTTGTACTTTGCTTCGTTTATCTTTCCCTCGATCCTAACTAGTCTCCCAGTCCCTGCCGCTAAAAAAACATCCCCACAGCATGATGCTGCCACCACCATAGGGATGGTGCCAGGTTTCCTCCAGACATGACGCTTGGCGTTCAATCTTGGTTTCATGAGACCAGAGAATCTTGTTTCCTTATGGTCTGAGAGTTCTTTAGGTGCCTTTTGGCGAACTCCAAGTGGGCTGTCAAGTGCCTTTTACTGAGGAGCGGCTTCCGTCTGGCCCCTCTACCAGGCCTGATTGGTGGAGTGCTGCAGAGGTGGTTGTCCTTCTGGAAGGTTCTCCTATTTTCACAGAGGAACTCAGGAGCTCTGTTAGTGACCACCTCCCTGACCAAGGCCCTTCTCCCCCGATTGCTCAGTTTGGCCAGGCGGCCAGCTCTAGGAAGAGTCTTGGTGGTTTCAAACGTATTCCATTTAAGAGTGATGGAGGACATTATGTTCTTGGGGACCTTCCCCAGATCTGCGCCTCAACACAATCCTGTCTTGGAGCTCTATGGACAGTCCCTTTGACCTCATGGCTTGGTTTTTGCTTTGACATGCACTGTCAACTGTGGGACCTTATATAGACAGGTGTGTGCATTTCCAAATTATGTCCAATCAATTGAATTGACCACAGGTGGACTCCAATGAAGTTGTAGAAACATCTCAAGGATGATCAATGGAAACAGGATGCACCTGAGCTCAATTTCGAGTCTCATAGCAAAGGGTCTGAATACTTGTGTAAATAAGGTATTTATGAAAGAATATATACATTTGTAAAAATGTCTAAAAACCTGTTTATGGGGTATGGTGTGTAGATTGATGATTTTATTTTCTTTCATCCATATTAGAATGAGTCTAAGGTAACAAAATGTGGAAAAAGTCAAGGGTTCTGAATACTTTTCGAATGCACTGTACACTAGATGACTGTAGGAGGTGCTGTGTTCAAGCCACCGTGCATACATTTTGGCTCTCCTTCACCATTTAAAAAAATATTTTCAAAGCTATGTCTACATTCGTTTTGGCCACATTTATTCTATTACAGACCCCTTAATGCATACTTTTAAATTATATTATGTAAGCTAAACATAGTAAAAAATGAAAGAATACATTTACAAAAAAAATCTATAATTTTTTTAGATTGTTTAAACAAATAATAAAACACTACATCATAACAATTTTACAGCACTACATATCTACAATACAAAATGTATAATACCACAATAGAACAATATTACAATGTACTGTACGTGTGCTAGAGTTTGTGTGCGTGTGTCTCTTCACAGTCCCCGCTGTTCCATAAGGTGTATTTTTATCTGTTTTTTAAAATATGATTCTACTGCTTGCATCAGTTACCTGATGTGGAATTGAGTTCCATGTATTTATGGCTCTATGTAGTATTGTGCGCCTCCCTTAGTCTGTTCTGGACTTGGGGGCATGTCTTGTGGGGTATGCATGGGTGTCCGCTGTGTGCTAGTAGTTTAAACAGACAGCTCGGTGCATTCAGCTTGTCAACACCTCTTACAAAAACAAGTAGTGATGAAGTCGATCTCTCCTCCACTTTGAGCCATGAGAGATTGACATGCATATTATTAATGTTAGCTCTCTGTGTACATTTAAGGGTTAGCTGTGCTGCCCTGTTCTGAGCCAATTGCTATTTTCCTAAGTCCCTCTTTGTGGCATCTGACCTATAGCAGGTGGTGTAAAGGCATAACACATACGTTTTTCCATCAGCAGACTATGATCGATAATGTCAAAAGCTGCACTGAAGTCTAACAAAACAATAACAGTGGCGGACTCTGTTTAAGAGAAGAACGCAGATAACCAGGAACACACACACACACACACACACACACACAGCATGTAGAAAAAAAACTCAGAGTGCACAGAGGCCAGAGGGAAGCTTGCAGCATTAAGTCCACAGAGCATGTCCTAATGTGATTCACTCTCTATCTCAGTGTGTGTGTGAGCGTTTAGAGAGTACATCTATGTGCATGCGTTCATACAAGCATGTCTTTTGGTAGTTGAACTGTACATAGAACAACAATGCAACATATCGAGGAAGAGGATTATACAGTATTTGAGGTCAGCTCAGCTGGGAATAATCATTATGAAGTGATTATTACTCTCATATCCAGCAGAATACCATTTGACCATCTGGCTTCAGCATCACAGTATCGTCGACTCACCAAAAAATACACCTAACACAAACACATGCAGTGGGCTTGACAACAGAAGAGGAGAACCTAGATCTGGTTTGCAATCTAATGTCAATATAATATTTTTTAGGAACAGTGTAGTCGTGTGTAGTGTACATATCAGTCCCCCACAGACCACAGAGATTTGTGCAGCACCAGATGGAGTGATGGATCGATGGGGAGATGGATGAAGAGGCGTATGAAGTGAGAGCAGGGACACACAGGGCAAACCCATCACCTACCCCCAAAACACACACAACTATGCCCCATTCCATTCAGATTAACACCCTCATTCAATTCCCCCTCTAAACTTCCTTCTGTGGTTCCATACTGATCGGGCTCTGAAGGGCTGCAATGCCTGCTAATTCGTTGACTAATATATGTGTAGAAGTCATTTAATATACTGTAATTACACTCCTAAGTATGGACAAAACCAGAAGACACAGCAGCCCTTGATGACCAGGTTGGTTGTCCCCTCTTTCCCTCGTACTATATGGATAACCATGAGGGAAGTTAGGAAGGGGAAATGAAATGAGCAAGGGCGTTATTTGTGAAAAGCACTCAGTCCCCCCCCCCTCTGGGCCTGTAGCACTTTGCACCATGGGTAAAACTTACAGCTTGCTTTTTCATCACCATCTTTTCCACATCAAGTCATCGTGATAGAGTAAGGAGAATGGAGTGAAACAGAGGGCACATGAAAAGATGAGACACAACGACAAAACATATGGAGACACAAACAATATCACACACACACATACAAAAAGGGGAAAAAGTGAGACGGAAAATGTGACGAATGCAGTGAACGAACATGTATCCTTCTAAACTGACAACTCACTCCAACGTGATAACCTTGTGAAGATGGGACACAAAAAAATCACTTCACAGAACAGAGGTCAAATCTCGGAATCTCCTCTAACAGTCATAGTCTGGTCTATTTTACATATACTGTGCATGCCGCTGTACTGTACATGACCCATGAATGCACTTGAGCAGCTTCGGATAATAAAAGTTGATGCTTCGTTACCTGACACACTGATCCATACGTTGCTGTTAAACCTGTGATCACAATCAATACCAAAAGGCCGACGAGGTGGGAGAGAGATGAGGGTATCAATACCCTACTGTGACAGAGCAAGACATACCCTTGACCACACATCGCACACCAAACATTATCCAGCAATGAAAGCAGAAATGATACCTTCTGACTTGCTTGCTTATCGAGTTTACTGACCAAGCTATCGCTCCAACCTTCCATAGTAGATATCACAGCCCAGAAGCTGAGTGGTTTTACTGTATATAAATGGGTCTGCTTTGAGATCATACACATCATCTGAGCCATTTTCTACAGAGTTAGTGCTGTGAATTTAACCATTAAAGATATACTGTACTGTACACACGCATATACACACGAATGTACACACAAAAACAGTCATTTGACTCTTTCTCCATCTCACCACACCCCCTCACGCATGCACTCACACACACAATCACACACTCTGATATGTTATGTAACCGTGGCCTAGTAAAGGATGTTGCACATGATGTGGATGTGCACACTGTGATGAAACTGAACTCTACAGAGGGTTAGGCCCTTCCCCCCCCGACACTATAATCGGACTGACATCACTCCAGCGGGCCTCAAGGCTGCTCTCGTCAACTCGTTGCTAGGCAACCCCTTTCGTTCGCTGGCGCACTAATCTGTGAACCTAAAAGACGAGGATAGAGAAAGGAAAAATGTAAGAATGCTAAAAAGGAGGAGGAGAAAATCCTTCACGTCGTAGCGTTCATCTGGGCTGGGTCTGCTGTACTGAACGTTTATGACGGAGAGAGACTGTTTCTTATGAACCTGTCTAAGTCAGAGAGGGGGACTGTTTGTTATGAACCTGTCGAAGTCAGAGAGAGAGAGAGGGGGGACTGTTTCTTATGAACCTGTCTAAGTCAGAGAGAGGGGGAGAGTGTTTTATGAACCTGTCTAAGTCAGAGAGGGGGACTGTTTCTTATGAACCCGTCTAAGTCAGAGAGAGGGAGACTGTTTCTTATGAACCTGTCTAAGTCAGAGAGAGAGGGGGCTGTTTCTTATGAACCTGTCTAAGTCAGAGAGAGAGGGGAGACTGTTTCTTATGAACCTGTCTAAGTCAGAGGGGGAGACTGTTTCTTATGAACCTGTCTAAGTCAGAGAGAGGGGGAGACTTGTTTCTTATGAACCTGTCTAAGTCAGAGAGAGAGGGGGGAGGGAGACTTTCTTATGAACCTGTCTAAGTCAGAGAGAGGGAGAGAGAGTGTTTTATGAACCTGTCTAAGTCAGAGAGAGGGGGAGAGAGTGTTTTATGAACCCGTCTAAGTCAGAGAGGGGGAGACTGTTTCTTATGAACCTGTCTAAGTCAGAGAGGGGGAGAGAGAGAGAGAGACTGTTTCTTATGAACCTGTCTAAGTCAGTGAGGGGGACTGTTTCTTATGAACCTGTCTAAGTCAGAGAGAGGGGGAGAGAGTGTTTTATGAACCTGTCTAAGTCAGAGAGGGGGAGAAACTGAGACAAAAAGAAACAGACAGAGAGAGAAAGATACAGGGACATAAAGAGAAATGGAAGGCCCGAGAATGAGAAAGAGAGAGGGAGGGACAGATAATATAGGCCACCCTCTCTTTCATATCCATCTGCTCCATGTGCTCAGCTACAGGGCACCTTGCCCCTTCTGCTACCTAATCCCTCACACGCTTCCTCACTTCAACTGTTCTATATGATCTCTCTCCTTCCCTCAGGCTGTACTATACAGTACAGTGCCATCTTTCCCTTTAACCTACACTATGTAGTGAATCTGTCTCGGTCAATATCATTAGTCCAACTTATTCCAAACAGCTTGAAATGGATAGAATACGCCAGTCCCAAACACCTGACTCTTCCCTCACCTCCAACCTTTCCTTAGCCCCTATCTCTTCTGAGTTTGTAGATATGTAAGTGAACTAGAAAGCTGTAAGCAATATAGTGGAAGGAAGCTCTGGTCAGTCCATTGGAGGGATAGGCCTAGTCAACAAACAGATCTGCAAACAATGGAGAAGTATTTATATGCTGAAATAAATAAATAATCTCACTAAAATAAATGTTAATAGAAAGTTAGTAAAAATAGATAAAATATTGCTACTATGGACATTACCTGTCTATTTGTAGAAAAATCACCCTGATTAACTCTGATTTAGTCATATCCCAGTTTGCCTATTTACTTATGGCCCTGCCTACACCTAGTGACTTGTTTTTTAAATTATATGAGCAAAATATATTACACTTTATTTGGAACAGCATGCCAGACAAAATTAAACAGGCCTTTTATATAATAAATATGAACTCTGAGGGCAGAAATTATAAAATATTAAAGCATTTGACCTCTCACTAAAGGCTTCAGTCATACAAAAGCTATACTTAAATCCAAACTGGTTCTCTAGCAGATTAGTAAGAATGGCTTACCCCATGTTCAATAATGGCCTTTTTCCCTTTATTCAGATTACAACCTCTCACTTTCGATTATTTGAAAAATAAATCTTCTCCAAAATACCGCTATTTTAAAAACAAGCCATAGAAAGCTGGTTGCAATTTCACTTTAATCCACCAGAAGAGTCAGAACAAATATTAAAACAAATATTATGGTTAAACTCAAATATACTAATTGATAAAAATAACACAGCTACTCATTCAAGGGTTTTTCTTTATTTTTACTATTTTCTACATTTCCATACAACACTCCTTCCAAGGCCTCCAACTGCTTTTAAAACTAAGTGCATACTCTTCAACCGATTGCTGCCCGCACCCTCCGGCCCGACTAGCATCACTACTTTGGACGGTTCTGACTTAGAATATGTGGACAACTACAAATGCCTACAGTTGATGTCGGAAGTTTACATACACCTTAGCCAAATACATTTAAACTCAGTTTTTCACAATTCCTGATATTTAATCCTAGTAAACATTCCCTGTCTTAGGTCAGTTAGGATCACCACTTTATTTATAAAATGTCAGAATAATAGTAGAGAGAAATATTTATTTCAGCTTTAATTATAGGGTCTTGAGATGTTGCTTCAATATATCCACATAATTTTGCTTCCTCATGATGCCATCTATTTTGTGAAGTGCACCAGTACCTCCTGCAGCAAAGCCCCCCGACAACATGATGCTGCCACCCCCCGTGCTTTATGGTTGGGATGGTGTTCTTTGGCTTGCAAGCTGTGATAGCACTGTGATAGACTACATCCAGTCTATCCGTTTTGTCACCAAAGCCCCATATATTACCCACCACTGCAACCTGTATGCTTTCGTTGGCTGGCCTTCGCTACATATTCGTTGCCAAACCCACTGGCTCCAGGTCATCTATAAGTCTATGTTAGGTAAAGCCCCGCCTTGCCTTAGCTCACAGGTCCCCATAGCAACACCCACCTGTAGCACGCGCTCCAGCAGGTATATTTCAACACTTCCTTTGGCCGCCTTTCCTTCCAGTTCTCAGCTGCCAATGACTGGAACGAATTGCAAAAATCACTGAAGCTGGAGTCTTAAATCTCCCTCTCTAACTTTAAGCATCAGCTGTCAGAGCAGCTTACCGATCACTGTACCTGTACACAGCCAATCTGTAAATAGCACACCCAACTACCTCATCCCCATATTGTTACTTATCCTCTTGCACCCTAGTATCTCTACTTGCACATCATCATCAGCACATCTATCACTCCAGTGTTAATGCTAAATTGTAATTATTTCGCCTCCATGGCCTATTTATTGCCTAGATACATAGATTTACATAGATTTTTCTATTGTGTTATTGACTGTACGTTTGTTTATGTGTAACTCTGTGTTGTTTTTTTTGTCGCACTGCTTTGCTTTATCTTGGCCAGGTCGCAGTTGTAAATGACAACTTGTTCTCAACTGGCCTACCTGGTTAAATAAAGGTGAAAAAAATAAAGAATAATAGTGAAGACATCGAAACTATGAAATAACACATATGGAATCATGTAGTAACCAAGAAAGTGTTAAACAAATCTAAATATATTTTAGATTTTAGATTCTTCAAAGTAGCCACCCTTTGCCTTGATACTTTGCACACTCTTGGTATTCTCTCAACCAGCTTCACGAGGAATGCTTTTCCAACAATCTTGAAGGAGTTCCCACATATGCTGAGCACTTGTTGGCTGCTTTTCCTTCACTCTGCGGTCCAACTCATACCAAACCATCTCAATTGGGTTGAGGTCGGGTAATTGTGGAGGCCAGGTCATCTGATGCCGCACCCCATCACTTTGCTTGGGCAAATAGCCCTTACACAGCCTGTAGGTGTGTTGGGTGATTGTCAGTTGAAAAACAAATGATAGTCCCACTAAGCCAAAACCAGATAGGATGGCGTATAGATGCAGAATGCTGTGGTAGCCATGCTGGTTAAGTGGGCCTTGAATTCTAAATAAATCACAGACAGTGTCACTAGCAAAGCACCTCACACCTCCTCCTCCATGCTTTATGGTGGGAAATACACATGCAGAGATCATCCGTTCACCTACTCTGCATCTCACAAAGACACGGCAGTTGGAACCAAAAATCTCATTTGGACTCATCAGACGAAAATACAGATTTCCACTGGTCTAATGTCCATTGCTCGTGTTTCTTGGCCAAAGCAATTTTCTTCTTCTTCTTCTTATTTAGTAGTGGTTTCTTTGCAGCAATTCGACCATGAAGGCCTGATTCACGCAGTCTCCTCTGAACAGTTGAGATGTGTCTGTTACTTTAACTCTGTGAAGCATTTATTTGGGTTGCAATCTGAGGTGCAGTTAACTCTAATGAACTTATCCTCTGCAGCAGAGATAACTCTGGGTATTACTTTCCTGTGGCGGTCCTCATGAGAGCCAGTTTCATCATAGCGCTTGATGGTTTTTGCAACTGCACTTGAAGAAACTTTCAAAGTTCTTGAAATCTTCCGAATTGACTGACCTTCATGTCTTGAAGAAATGATGGACTGTCGTTTCTCTTTGTTGATTTGAGTTGTTCTTGCCATAATATGGACTTGGTCTTTTACCAAATAGGGCTATCTTCTGAAAACCACACCTACCTTGTCACAACACAACTGATTGGCTCAGACGCATTAACTTGTTAGGGAGTGGAAGCTGAGGGGTCGGTTTTGGAGAGTCTGGCGTGCCCAAAGTAAAATGCTTGCCGCTCAGAAAATGGGATATGCACATAATTAGTACTATTGGATAGGAAACACTGTGGTTTCCAAAAGTGTTATCATTTTGTCTGTGAGTGTAACAGAAGTCATTTGGCAGGCAAAAACCAGAGAATTTTCCATCCGGAAATCTCATTCCTTGTGGCTTATAGCTCACTTTGAGACAGTGCCTTTAGAAAAGTCTTTATACCAGGACACTGAATGTAGTACCTATTGCTTCCACTGGATGTCAGCAGTGTATAGGTAAAGTTTAATGGAAATCGGAACCAATGTGTTCTATTGGGGGAAGTTTTAGTCGAGGGAGCTCTTTTCAGTTGCACGTTTTGGGACGTTTGGCTGAGCGGTCCACTTTATTTGACTTATATAACGTTTAGGTGACCATCCAAGTGAAAGATTATCACTTTTATTCATAAAAGATAAGCTAAGGAAGCATTTTAATTGGTTTTTGTTTTGTTGAGGGAAAGTTTATAGGTATAGTTGAACGCGTTCTCGTCACATTGGATTTTCTGAACACAAGGTGCCAACCAAACGGAGATTTAAGGATATAATAAATTACTTTTTCTAACCAAATACCCATGGATTGTCTTCGTTGGACACTTAGGAAGCCCTCTGCAGAAGTTCTACAAAAGGTAAGGCACAGGTTTTCCCTGTGAAATGCATTTTCTATCGACCGCTGGCTAAAGATTTCATGGTTATGGAAAATATGTGAGGTGCTAGCCTCAAACAATCAAATGTAGTGCTTTCGCCGTAAAGCCTTTTTGAAATCCGACAACGCTGTGATATTGCCAAGAAGCAGAGCTTTTGATGAGTATGAAACACTTGTATATTGGTGCATTTTTAATAATTCAATTTTGGAATTTTGTCTTGCATTTCACCTGGTAGTGTCGGGAGTGGGGCGCTAGCGCCCCCGGCACTCCCTGAGAAGTTAAGCTGGTAAGAAATTCCACAAATTAACAAGGCACACCTGTCAATTGAAATGCATTCCAGGTGACTACCTCATGAAGCTGGTTGAGAGAATGCCAAGAGTGTGCAAAACTGTCATCAAAGCAAAGTGTGGCTACTTTGAATAATCTCAAATATAAAATATATTTTGATTTGTTTAACACCTTTTTGCTTACTACATGATTCCATATGTGTTATTTCATAATTTTGATGTCTTCACTATTATTCTACAATGTAGAAAATAGTAAAAATAAAGAAAAACCCTTGAATGAGTAGATGTGTCCAAACCTTTGACTGGTACTATATATATATATATACAAAACAAATATATATGGGGGATTAGAAATGATGCAGACAATTACACTGACAGAAGCCACAGTATATATGCAATATTAAAGCTTATCTACCACCTAAAAAAAACTAAAAATACAAACACTGGAGAAGGTGGATCGTTTTTTTTTTTTTCTTCAACCAGGTAGCTA
The DNA here is from genome assembly GCA_030435695.1 of Brachymystax lenok tsinlingensis. NCBI lineage: Eukaryota > Metazoa > Chordata > Actinopteri > Salmoniformes > Salmonidae > Brachymystax > Brachymystax lenok. The sequence goes on from CM059800.1 coordinate 5,862,884, forward strand.
TATAGGCCACTCTCTCCCTTCTGGCTCTAACACATTCCATAGTCAAACACTGAGGAATCATTAATCTATTAGACCTAACAGTTCCCAAATCTACAGGGCACCCTCTTGTATTATCTGTCAAAATAAAAACCTAGCACATGCCAATAAATAAATACAGCTTCTTGAATTGAAATTAATTTTAATGAAATTCTCAGAGTGAACAGAAAAATATATTGTCTCTCTCTAGTCAGCAAGAAGGTGATTGTGCAGTCAACCTTTCAACCTGTTCTTGATTATGTGGATACTATTTATCAAAGTGCAGCTGCCTCTACTCTTGAACCTCTGGATGCCGTTTGTCATAGCGTCCTTCATTTTATCACAGGAGACAGTTTTATTACTCATCGCTGTATTCTTTACCAAAAAGTTGTCTGGACCTCTTTTAAGTCACGAAGACAAGAAAATGCTCATCCATAGGTTGCGCTCCTAGTGGACAGGGACTTTAACGCAGGGAAACTTAAATCCGTTTTACCTCATTTCTACAAGGATGTTACATATGCAACCAGAGGGGAAAAATCTCTAGACCACCTGTACTCCACACACAGAGACGCATACAAAGCTCTCCCTCGACCTCCATTTGGCAAATCTGACCATAATTCTATCCTCCTGATTCCTGCTCACAAGCAAAAATTAAAGCAGGAAGTATCAGTGACTTGCTCAATACGGAAGTGGTCAGATGATGCAGATGCTAAGCTACAGGACTGTTTTACTAGCACAGACTGGAATATGTTCCGGGATTCTTCCAATGGCATTGAGAAGTCCACCACATCAGTCACTGGCTTCATAAATAAGTGCGTCGATGGCGTCGTCCCCACAGTGACCGTACGAACATACCCCAACCAGAGGCCATGGATTAAAGGCAACATCCCCACGAGCTAAAGGGTAGCGCTGCCGCTTTCAAGGAGCGGGACTCTAACCCGGACACTTATAAGAAATGCAGCTATGCCCTCCAACGAACCATCAAAGCGTCAATACAGGACTAAGATTGAATCCTACTACACCGGCTCCAATGCTCGTCGGATGTGGCAGGGCTTGCAAACTATTACAGACTACAAAGGGAAGCACAGCCGCGAGCTGCCCAGTAACGTGAGCCTACCAGATGAGATGAAGCGCGCATAGAAGTAATTTGGGGCAAGCAACACTGAAGCATGCATGAGAGCACCACCTGTTCCGGACGACTGTGTGATCACGCTCTCCGTAGCCAATGTGAGTAAGACCCTTACACAGGTCAACATTCACAAGGCCGCAGGGCCAGAAGGATTACCAAGATGTGTACTCCGAGCATGCACTGACCAACTGGCAAGTGTCTTCACTGACATTTTGTCCCTGACCGAGTCTTTAGACCAGCATAGTCCCTGTGCCCAAGAACACCAAGGTAACCTGCCTAAATGACTACTGACCAGTAGCATTCACATCTGAAGCCATGAAGTGCTTTGAAAGGCTGATCATGGCTCACATCAACCATGTTATCCCAGAAACCCTAGACCAAATCCAATGTCAATACCACCCCAAAAGTTCCACAGAATACGCAATCTCTATTGCGCTCCACACTGCCCTTTTCCACTTGGATTCTGGACTTCCTGACGGGCCACCCCCAGGTGGTAAAGGTAGGTAACAACACTGCCACGCTGATCCTCAACACGGGGGCCCCTCAGGGGTGCGTGCTCTGTCCACCTCCTGTACTCCCAAATTTTATTTGTCACATGCACTGAATACAACTGGTGTAGATCTTATTGTGAAATGCTTACTTAAAAGCCCTAAACCAACAATGCAGTTTAAGAAAGAGCTAAGAAATTATTTACTAATTAAACTAAAATGAAAAATAATAAAAAGTAACACAATAAAATAACAATAATGAGGCTATATACAGGGGGTACCGGAACCGAGTCAATGTGCGGGGAAACAGGTTAGTCGAGGTAATTTGTACATGTAGGTATGAGTAAAGTGACTATGCATAGATAATAGACAGCGCGTAGCAACAGTGACAAAACTAATAGAGGGCGTGTCAGTGTAAGTAGTCCGGGTGGCCATTTTGATTAATTGTTCAGCAGTCTTATGGCTTGGGGATAGAAGCTATTAAGAAGCCTTTTGGATCTAGACTTGGTGCTCCGGTCCCGCTTGACGTGCGGTAGCAGAGAGAACAGTCTATGACTAGGGTGGCTGGAGTCTTTGACAATTTTTAGGGCCTTCCTCTGACACCGCCTGGTATAGAGGTCCTGGATGGCAGGAAGCTTAGCCCCAGTGATGTACTGGGCCGTACGCACTACCCTCTGTAGTGCCTTGCGGTCGTTTGCCGAGCAGTTGTCATACCAGGCAGTTATACAACCAGTCAGGATGCTCTCGATGGTGCAGGTGTAGAACTTTTTGAGGATCTGAGGACCCATGCCAAATCTTTTCAGTCTCCTGAGGGGGAATAGGCTTTGTCGTGCCTTCTTCACGACTGTCTTGGTGTGTTTGGATCATGATAGTTTGTTGGTGATGTGGACACCAAGGAACTTGAAGCTCTCAACCTGCTTGACAGCCCCGTCGATGAGAATAGGGGCGTGCTCGGCCCTCCTTTTCCTGTAGTCCACAATCATCTCCTTTGTCTTGATCACGTTGAGGGAGACGTTGTTGTCCTGGCACCACACGGTCAGGTCTCTGACCTCCTCCCTATAGGCTGTCTCGTCGTTGTCGGTGATCAGGCCTACCACTGTTGTGTCATCGGCAAACTTAATGATGGTGTTGGAGTCGTACCTGGCCATGGAGTCATGAGTGAACAGGGAGTACAGGAGGGGACTGAGCATGAACCCCTGAGGGTCCCCCGTGTTGAGGATCAGCGTGGCAGATGTGTTGTTACCTACCTTTACCACCTGGGGCGGCCTGTCAGGAAGTCCAGGATCCAGTTGCAGAGGGAGGTGTTTAGTCCCAGGGTCCTTAGCTTAGTGATGAGCTTTGAGGGCGCTATGGTGTTGAATGCTGAGCTGTAGTCAATGAATAGCATTCTCACATAGAATTTATAGCTGATTTAAGATTAAATATTTAACCCAGATATGGTCAACCATGTTACTTTAATTGGCACTTACTCTAGTTTTTCCCCCCCTTGAGATGGGAACACCTTTTTTATGAAGTTGAACTCCTTATGACAGAATGTTAAAATTAGAAATACAAATTTAATAAAAACGTTCTTTCTTTTTTACCAAATTACAGTACCGAAAAGGCACTCTATTGGTGGTAGCAGGTGTCTTAGGTGTTCCCTAACTGCATCATTTGGGCTAACTGAGGAAATATACCAGAAAGTAGAATTATTAACGAGAGGATGGGCTAGAGCAGGGTTTTCCAGCAGGGTTGGTCCTTCCCATTCCCCCGGGTGCACGTTTCCTGTTTTGCCCTAGCACTACACAGCTGAATCAAATAATCAAAGCTTGATGATGAGTTGGTTATTTCAATCAGCTGAGTAGTACTAGGGGAAAAAAACAATACATGCAAAAACATCGAAGACCGATTTTGGAAAACCTTGGGCTAGAGTAGCACTTTAAAGAGATGACAGTAGCTAGCTAGGCTTATGTTCCCAAATTACTATTGGTTGGTCTTAGCAACACATCAGCTCATTCTCTTGCTGTTTTAGAGGGAATCATTTATCAGAAAATTGATATATAAAAAGAGAAGATATAGACCATCTAATATTCTTAATGCCCGCAGCTTGGCTCTTTGGAGATGGAGGTCAAAGGTGAGAGGTGTCAATGTAAGTGTTAAAGGTCAAAGGTAAGGTAGATTTATGTGTTACCTGGTTCCAAAGCCGCCCCTGGCCCCTGTGGTGGGTGAGTCGAAGGAGTCCCCCGGTTTGGGCCGGTGCATCTGCGATAAGATGGAGCTCAACTCGTTGATAACCGTGGCCTTGGGGTCGGACGTGGGTGGGCTCCTTAGCTCCGGGGGCTCACCCCACAGCTTGGACGACCGATGGATGGGGGTCCTGGGGAGGTCCGGGGGGGACATGGACCCGGGTGGAGGGGGAGGGACAGGAGGGGGCGCCCCGAAGGAGTCAAGGGATTCCTCCATGAGGACGTCATGGTAAAGTGCAGTGTTCTTGTTGATGATGGGCTTGTTTTTGGGCTTGGGGGGAACAGGGGGTCGGTCATCGAGGTAAGCCTGGCCATCAGTATAGACCATAGAAGTGTTCTCCAGGGCGCTGTTGTACCCGCCCTCTGACGACAGTATAGAGATGCTGGAAACTGTGGAAATGGTGCTGGTAGTCTCCATATGGGGGTCTCCACTGCTGCGACTGTCTACCTCCTCGATGCCTGAGTCAGTGACACCTTGCTCAAAGCCACCATCGGGGGGCGGAGGGGGATAGGAGGGTGGGGGCACGCAATTGGACATCCCACTTCCCCGTCTGAACTGGCCAACAGGGGGCGGGGCGTGGGTGTAGTAGGGGGGTGGATTTTGCCCCCTGTCCCCCATCCCGTTGCGTCTCTCTTGGTCCCGTTGCTTGAGCAACTCAGCGATGGCCGTTGCTTGGTCCTCAGGGATGTCGATGCTGTTGGCGAACTCCAGCGGCGGCGGCAGGGGCTCGGAGAAGACAAACTCCTCCACCTCCTCGATGTCCACCGAGGCCAGTGGGGAAGGGGGCATGCGGAAGGGCAGCTTGACTGGCTCGTCCACCGACCCCCCAGCCGTGATGCTCTTCCCCCGCAGCACAGGGGGCAGGGGCATGGTACTGTGGCTGTTGGTGGGGGGGTTTGGCTGGTTGGGGTCTCTCAGTTCACTGGGGATGCTGTTGTCCTGGGCTGGTGTGTTCTCCTGCCCCTTGTCTTCCCCCTCTGGACTGTTTTTGGTGTGCACCATCAGCAGCCCGGCAGCTTTCTGCGGTTGTGACGTGTCCACAACGTCGATCTGTATGCTCTTCCCATCCTGCTCCGCCTGCTGCCTTTCCTCCTTCGCTCCATCCGACTCGTACTTCTGCTCAGTCATCTGCCTCCTCAGGCCTACCCCTCTGCCTCGCACCTGAGTTGTCGTGGACGTAGCGAAGTCCGCCTCGGTGTTGGAGCGGAGCTTGGTATCAATGAAGAGGGGCTGATTGAGGCCAGGTTTGTGGGGGTTGGGAGGGAGGGACTGGGGGGCATCGCTCTTAGAGAGCGGTTGAGGTTGAGAAGGGGGTGGGGCTTGCGTCGCCATGGTCGTTTGCGTCTTCTCCTTCATGGCTCTGTCCCGGGCTGCCAGCGCCAGGGCGAGGGGCGAGTTAGGGTCCAGGGCCTTACCTGTGACGGGGTGCAGGTAGTCCCTTCCTCCGTTGGAGCTGTAGGTCTTGGGCGGAGTGGCCGGGAGACTGACGGGGCTGTCCAGGTTGGGGTACTGGCCGGTACGCGCGGTCAGGGGCTCCCTCACCACCTGGGTGGGCTCAGGGGTGTTGAAGTCTGTCACTTTACCCCCACGGTCACCCCCTTCTTGGGACCGCAGCAGGGTGGAGGCCGGCGGGGGCGCCATTATCCTCCGCAGGTGCTCGTCGTTGCTGAACATCCCCTCGTCGATAGACTTGGACTGGCGTAGGCACGGGGCCGGGATGGGGTCTCCCAAGTCCTCATCCCCCATGTCGGTGGAGAGGAAGCAGGGTGAGTTCCTACGCGCCTCCAGCCTCTTCTCCCGGTCCCTCACTGCCCCTGCGATGGCAGCCGCAAAGGGGTTGTTGACAATGGGGTCTTCAGGCCTCAGCCCCCTGCCCCCTGCCCCGGGCGTTAAGGGTGGATGTTCGGGCGTGGTGGGCTCGATCTCAATACTGCTGCCCTGGCTGCTCTTTCCACTGCTACTGGTGGACGGCTCCTTGACAATGATGGTAGGGATGGGAATGGACGAGAAGGTCCTCTCAGTGGGTGTGGTCGGCATGGAAATGGCGTCTGAAGGCGAGGCACAGCAGGTCTTCTCTGGGCTGTCTTCTACATTGGGCTGCTTGACCAGCATGCCCTTCCTCCTCGCTGGCTTGGCAGGCACGTACAGCGCCTTGTTGCCCACCTCCGAGTATGGGTTCTCGGGCACGGGTGCCTGTCCTCGGCTTCTACTATCGTACTGTTCTGAGCTCTGGCGGTGATAACCTCGCCTTAGCGTCCCTACATCTACCGTGCGGTTGCCAAGGATAGTGGTGTTGGAACATTTTCCAGCGGAGTTGAGGGCGAGGCCCGGTCGGGTGGTGCCTAAGCCCCGTGACGTGGGGGAGACGGATGGAGAGTTGTAGGAGGAGGGGGGAGACGGGGGGGAGATGGCCGGGGAGGGGGATGTCCTCGGACGTGTCGGGCATGGAGAGGCTGCGGGTGAACTTGAGTGGGGGAGGGGTGAGGAGCGTCTTCTCCTCTTCTGTTATACCTGAGAGATAGAAATAAAGTGAGAGAATGAGAGATAGAAAGAGAGATCTGTCAATTGTACATGTGTGATTCTATTCCATTTCATCTTTCTTATCGAGATCCATTTTTTAGATAGTTCACTTAACTTTTTAAATTCTGTAATCAGTTTTAGAAAGTTGTCTATGGGTCAGGTGTGAGGATTGCCTTCTATGTTCCAAATATTACAAAGTATGCTCAAGTGACTGCATATACTGAAGTTACTAGCTACTGAAGCTAGTGCAGTCATAACACACAGACCTGCCTTTGGGCTACTATTGGCTCTGAGTGGCGTGATGAATTGGATGGAACATGGATAGAATTAGTTTCTATGAAATACTATTGCTTCATCATTGACTGTGGTTTCAGCGTATGGGTAATGGGTTATAATACTGTCGCCTCAGAGCACAATTTGGCAAGTGGATCACTCTAATTTGTCCACATCACACTTAATGAAGCCAGTTACTCTCTGGAAACGGTAATCATAGTAAAGTGGGGCCATACATTAGACACACACACACCTATGGACTTCTGTCTCCTCATGGTGCCACCCTTGGCAAGTATGCCCAGGAATGCCCCCCCTCTAGGACTGCCTGGCACGGTGGGTGGTACCACTGCCACACCCCCCTGGCGGTCGTACATGGACTGTAAACCAGAGTTGGGTTGGGTTAGAGTTTGTTGTCCACAACACACTAAGTATTGATCAATACCGTACTGTACATTGCTTTAGATAGAAACGTCTGCTAAATGGCATATATTATAATATGTGGAGTAACTCACATTCATGTCATTAGGCGTGACCAAACAGCGGCTGGAGGGGCGTGGCTTAATGGTGGCCACCTTCATGTCCACGGCATTCTGGGAAGGTGACACCTCGTCCACTTTATCTGCAAGACAAACCCCACCCCCTATGAGTGACAGGGTAAATAGGGCGGGACTTCTTTAAGCCAAAAAATGTCATGGGCCAAATGCGTTCGCAAGCCAGTCATTTTCATGACCCCTTCCTCAGTTTCCAAACTAAATTGAGGCTGAAACAGAGAAAAAAGAAACACAATAAAATAAAATAAAAAAACATGTAATTTTGGGAAGAGGCCAGCCTTGGAAGCCGTGCAAGCCTTTAAACTTATATTATGTAATATTTTGTTTTTGGAAAACCTCCATGCATTTGGGGAAGTTACTGTACTTAGAGTGACTTGAAAACATATCCTCTTCTTCTGACCATCTACACACAGAGGGAAGAGAGTGGAATCAGCCTTAACCTGGACTTGGATTACTAACAACCTCTAACACACGCACACAGAAATGCGCACACACACGCACACACACAGAATCATACGAACATACACATATATTCTGAAACTATGGGTGACATCTTCTATCTGGCCATTTTCAAATCAAATCAAGGCATGATGTGTATAGATTCAGTTTCCGATGTCACTTCAGTAAATGAAACCACTCCAATTTCATCCATATCCCATGCAATCTGTTATACCGTGTAGATCCTGCTATATAACATTATTGCCAATCTGTTGCCAACTTTTCCAATCATATGGGATTGAAGCCTATAGATTTATTCTAATTCATGTAGCAGGATCAACAAAACAGATGGCATGAACTCCAGTTTTTACAGACCAGTTTTGAGATGTGAAAACCTCTGACAAACTTTGATTTTGGGGTGAACTATCCATTTAATAGTTCATGAGTTACCTTTCACCTATGTGACTATGCGTCTGACATAAGCAATGTTTGAAATACAGTACCATGTTATCACGCTATTGAGTCTGATGTCCATTCATTATGCACAGAGATTAGACTGGAATAAAATCATGCATTCTCATTGGTGCAAACAATTACATTCAATGACAAATCAACTTAGTACTGTAAGTTACAGTACTTGTTGTCAGGGTTGGGGTCAATTCCATTTAATTTCCAGTCAATTGGAATCCCGTTTACTTTTTGAATAGAACAGTCGGTATTCACGTAATAATAAGGAATTCCCCTCGACCACGGCCACAAATTGGGGAAAACCAAAATTCTTTCCTATTGACCCCCATTGTAAAAGAGGCAACTTCATTGTTGATTTTTTTTGTTATACAGAAATAACAGAACATGCTGAAAAGCTGCTGTGTTGTTCAATGTACAGTACATCTGCATTACCAAGCGCTAAAATAGAAGTCAGTTCTATTTGTGACGCTGAATGCGGTGCAAGTCCAGCATCTCCCGTCTCCTCATTGGTTTATAGAAGCATATACCCACGTGCCATCTCCTCATTGGTTATACCCACGTGGGTGATTGAAAGATGAACTGAGGTCGGTCGGTTGTGGTAATACACCTTATTATGAAAGTTAGATGCCAATCGCGAATATAAAGTCCAAAGAAGAAAAAGCCTGGAAGGAGGAGAGATGACTAGAAACGATTCGGTTGACCGTTTTTTTGTGTGGATTAATTGTCGGAGTAGAGGACCTTGTTAATTTCAGGTAAAATAACAACTCAACGTTTACATCCCAGGACAAATTAGCAAGCAACAGCAAGCTAGCTAAATAGGACAAATTAGCTAGCAACTGCAAGATAGCTAGCTAAATTGCCATAAATGTTTAATGCTTTTTGACCTGTCCCCAAATTAATATAATTGGTTCAGAGTTGGTTTTGATATTTCAACCTGCGTTTCGTGATCGCGTTTGGTGTGGGGGGACAAAATCAATTGGCGCACGTTTGGGCTTGGTGTAAGTATTGAGAACGCTAGAGAGCAGGCAATGTTGAAAAGTAATCTTCAGATATGTTGTACTTTTCTTAAATGTCGTTTTTGAATTAACTAAAACAAGCAGACAACAACAAAATTGGTTTGAAATGCGGTAACCTAGGTATCCACAGGTTGTTTTCCCCACAGTCGGACAGGATCACAACGTTCTATTTAATACTGACTGGGTCTATTGACCGGAATATGAATGGAACTGACCCCAATCCTGCTTGTTGTACTGACTTTATCATGCAAATATTACCAGACAGTGACATACTAAGTAGGTATCTTTCTCAGGGGGAAAACACATTTGTAAATTATACAAAAACACGTTGTAAATATAATAAAAAAAGAGTTAATACAGTCAATAAAACCAAGACATACAAGTCAGTGAATTGTGGGTTAGTGCTCAAGTCATCCATCCAACATACTGTACTTTGTTTGAAACATGCCTACGTAACTTACCACCTTTCTTTTTCCTTAGTGTGGCTTGGGAGGGATAGAGAAAGAATGTTCTGTATTTGATATGTATATTTGACCCGGGTCTGATGAAAAGTACCCTACATGACCAAAAGTATGTGGACACCACTTCAAATTAGTGAATTCGGCTATTTCAGCCAAACCCGTTGCTGACAGGTGTATAAAATCGAGCACACCAACATTCGCAGTAGAATGCCATCTTTATTGTGAAGTGGAAACGTCTAGGAGCAACAACGGCTCAGCCACGAAGATGTAGGCCATACAAGCTCACAGAACAGGACCACTGTTCTCTGTTGGGGGTTACCCTGGGGGTCGGGTGTGGGGCTACACCAATGCCACGATTACTGTATATATGTGATAACCTTTGTATGCTTGCAATGCGCAATGATGGAAAAGTACTGGGTAAATGGAGATGTACTGCTTTAGTTCTCAGGCTGAGAACTGCCTGCAATTGCTGAGTCACGCAGCCTCAAGGCCGAGATAGTAGAGTGAGAAACCACAGTCTAGACATGTTTTTCTCATCTTAGATACTTTGTATCTAATCCAATGTTAAGGTATGATTGACGGTAGGTTGTCCACACCAACTAGTATAAGGAGGGTTGTCTCCTGTTTCGCCACACAGATCTTTACTATAGACTACTGAGGTATTCTGAATGTGAATCTCTGTCTGCAATTGCATTTTATTACTAGAGTTTTATACCAAGGTTCCTGTGTCTGTGTCATCTATCCTCAAAGACTGATTGTTGAAGGAAACTTACATCACCCCATGCAAAGGACCACCCAACACCTTGCTTGCAACACTCACTACAGAGTTCCAAACTGCCTCTGGAAGCAAAGTCAGCACAATAACCGTTCTTCGGGCGCTTCATGAAATGGGTTTCCATGGCCGAGCAGCCACACACAAGCCTAAGATCACCATGCGCAATGCCAAGCGTCAGTTGGAGTGGTGTAAAGCCCGCCGCCATTGGACTCGGAGCAGTGGAACGCGTTTCTGGAGTGTTGAATCACACTTCACCATCTGGCAGTCTTGAAGGACGAATCTGGGTTTGGTGGATACCAGGAGAACGCTACCTACCCGAATCCATAGTGCAAATGGTAAAGTTTGGTGGAGGAGGAATAACTGGGTCTGTTTTCATGGTTTGGGTTAGGCCCCTTAGCTCCAGTAAAGGGAAATCTTAACGCTACTGCATACAATGACATTCTAGACGATTCTGTGCTTCCAACTTTGTGGCAACAGTTTAGGGAAGGCCCTTTCCTGTTTTAGCATGACAATGCCCCTGTGCACAAAGCGATGTCCATACAGAAATGGTTTGTCGAGATCGGTGTGAAAGAACTTGACTGGCCGCACAGCCCTGACCTCAACTCCATCAAACACCTTGGGGATGAATTGGAACGCCGACTGCGAGCCATGCCTAATCGCCCAACATCAGTGCCCGACCTCACTAATGCTCGTGGCTGAATGGAAGCATGTCCCCGCAGCAATGTTCCAACATCTAGTGGAAAACCTTCCCAGAAGAATGGAGGCTGTTATAGCAGCAAAGGCGAGACCAACTCCATATTAATGCCCATGAATTTGGAATGAGATGTTTGACGAGCAGGAGTCCACATACTTTTTGTAAATGTATAAGCATGAAAAGCAAAATACCAATTTTGTAATGAACAGCCATAGAGATAGAACTTTATGACATTTTCTATCTGATACAGCAAAGAAAATACGGTATTAAAATAGCAATGAACAGCAAAGTAGAATTCATGCATGTGTCAACTGAGATCAGGGACGTACTGTACAAGTGACATTGGCCTGACACTTTTCAGTTCATAAAAATCTCCCTCTCTCTCTTCACCTCTCCTCTTCTCTCTATCTCTATTCCCAGCCTCTCCCCTCTCCCTTCATTTATCTGATACCTCTATCTCAATCTCTCTCTTCCTTTCCTCCCACTGTGGTCGTTCAGTAGTGTTATTGATGTATAAAGTGTTTCTCCTGTTTCCTACCAACAATAACTATGATGAAAAACACTTGTCAACTACCTATTTTTCCTGACAAAAACTATGACAATAACGAGACGAGAGGCCCTGGAAAAAAACGATAACAAATTACTTTTCATTTTAGCCGATGAAAATGTGACGAGACGAGAATTCCACGTGAGACTAATGGACATTTTTATCTGTTTTGTCCAATCCTAAGCATGCATGCATCCATAATATTTCATGCAACCCTCTCATTGACAGAATTGACATCTTTCAGTTGGCCGGTCCGATTGAGCTGATCTGCCAGGCTCTCCCACTCAGCTCCCAGTCAATCTTTTGAACTGATGAGAAGCCAGGACACTTGACTTCTAACTAACCTCAACTAGAAACAATGTTTACTCTCTCTCTTACTTTTATGTAGGCTATTTTTGCTTTGATCACATCAGAAGCTCTATTTTCCCATGTGCATTGTTATTCATTCATCTGTGCTGCAGCTCTTACGCCACGTTCCCCAAATGCGAGTCGCGGTTGCTTTTTTCCTAAGGGAAAAACTAATGCTATATGTTGAATATTAGGAGTACAGTAATACTTCTGGCATTTTTGTAAAGCTCAAATTGTCCCCTTTTCAAGGAAACCGCTGTTATTTACCCCCTGGAGAAAAAATCTGAGATGTAAATTGTTTAACCTGTAGCCAAGGCTTTATGGTCTATATCAAGGGGGGGCAAAGTACGGCCTGCCGGGCACTTCAATCCGGCCCACGAGACATAAAAAGAAAATATATACAGTGGGGCAAAAAAGTATTTAGTCAGCCACCAATTGTGCAAATTCTCCAACTTAAAAAGATGAGAGAGGCCTGTAATTTTCATCATAGGTACACTTCAACTATGACAGACGAAATGAGAAAAAGAAATCCAGAAAATCACATTGTAGGATTTTAAATTTATTTATTTGCAAATTATGGTGGAAAATAAGTATTTGGTCAATAACAAAGTTTATCTCAATACTTTGTTATATACCCTTTGTTGGCAATGACAGAGGTCAAACGTTTTCTGTAAGTCTTCACAAGGTTTTCACACACTGTTGCTGGTATTTTGGCCCATTCCTCCATGCAGATCTCCTCTAGAGCAGTGATGTTTTGGGGCTGTCGCTGGGCAACACGGACTTTCAACTCCCTCCAAAGATTTTCTATGGGGTTGAGATCTGGAGACTGGCTAGGCCACTCGAGGACCTTGAAATGCTTCTTACAAAGCCACTCCTTCGTTGCCGGGCGGTGTGTTTGGGATCATTGTCATGCTGAAAGACCCAGCCACGTTTCATCTTCAATGCCCTTGCTGATGGAAGGAGGTTTTCACTCAAAATCTCACGATACATGGCCCCATTCATTCTTTCCTTTACACGGATCAGTCGTCCTGGTCCCTTTGCAGAAAAACAACCCCAAAGCATAATGTTTCCACCCCCATGCTTCACAGTAGGTATGGTGTTCTTTGGATGCAACTCAGCATTCTTTGTCCTACAAACACGACGAGTTGAGTTTTTACCAAAAAGTTCTATTTTGGTTTCATCTGACCATATGACATTCTCCCAGTCCTCATCTGGATCATCCAAATGCTCTCTAGCAAACTTCAGACAGGCCTGAACATGTACTGGCTTAAGCAGGGGGACACGTCTGGCACTGCAGGATTTGAGTCCCTGGCGGCGTAGTGTGTTACTGATCGTAGGCTTTGTTACTTTGGTTCCAGCTCTCTGCAGGTCATTCACTAGGTCCCCCCGTGTGGTTCTGGGATTTTTGCTCACCGTTCTTGTGATCATTTTGACCCCACGGGGTGAGATCTTGCGTGGAGCCCCAGATCGAGGAAGATTATCCAGTGGTCTTGTATGTCTTCCATTTCCTAATAATTGCTCCCACAGTTGATTTCTTCAAACCAAGCTGCTTACCTATTGCAGATTCAGTCTTCCCAACCTGGTGCAGGTCTACAATTTTGTTTCTGGTGTCCTTTGACAGCTCTTTGGTCTTGGCCATAGTGGAGTTTGGAGTGTGACTGTTTGAGGTTGTGGACAGGTGTCTTTTATACTGATAACAAGTTCAAACAGGTGCCATTAATACAGGTAACGAGTGGAGGACAGAGGAGCCTCTTAAAGAAGAAGTTACAGGTCTGTGAGAGCCAGAAATCTTGCTTGTTTGTATGTGACCAAATACTTATTTTCCACCATAATTTGCAAATAAATTCATAAAAAATCCTACAATGTGATTTTCTGGATTTTTTTTCCTCATTTTGTCTGTCATAGTTGAAGTGTACCTATGATGAAAATTACAGGCCTCTGTCATTTTTTTAAGTGAGAGAACTTGCACAATTGGTGGCTGACTAAATACTTTTTTGCCCCACTGTATATCTTTATTTGTACCCCTTTTTTCTCCCCAATTTCGTGGTATGCAATTGGTAGTTACAGTCTTGTCCCATTGCTGCAACTCCCATACGGACTCGGGAGAGGCGAAGGTCGAGAGCCGTGCGTCCTCCAAAACACCACCCAGCCAAGCCGCACTGCTTCTTGACACAATGCCCGCTTAAAACAGAAGCCAACCGCACCAATGTGTCGGAGGAAACACCGTACACCTGGCGACCGTGTCAGCATGCATGTGCCCGGCCCACCACAGGAGTCTCTAGAGCGCGATGGGACAAGGAAATTGCAGGCTGCCAAACCCTCTCCTAACCCAGAAGACGCTGGGCCAATTGTGCACCGCCTCATGGGTCTCCCAGTCCCGGCCAGCTGTGACACAGCCTGGGTTTGAATCTGGGTCTGTAGTGACGCACTTTGATGCAGTGCCTTACAGCACTGCACCACTCGGGAGGCCCCCGCAAATTGATAAAAAAAAAAGAATTGGTCCCCCCATCCCGATGTTTGCCCACCCCTGGTCTATGGTTAATTATGAATGGCATTGGTTACAATCTGCCACAATATCAATGTTGCCAGCTAAGGTATACAAGTTGGATAGTAGATCTAGTTGGACAAGACTATCTGAATGTGCACATGATGGAAGTTAGAGGTAGCCTAAACATTCATTATTTAAAAGGTGCACTATGCCATTTCCTGGTTGCTAAAATTCTATTAGTTTGCCTAATTTCAGTTTATTTGACAAAACAAGTAAGTATAGACTAGAGAATCATTGTACTATATTAATATTTTGAAGATAAGTACACAACGCAGAGGACGAGAGTACTAAAAACGAAATAGAGTACTAATGGTCAATAGGGAATTGTTAATGGAAATAGTTGGGTCTCAGTTCAACAGCTGTTTAGAATCTGTGGAATGTCAGTCCTGAATTCAGAGCTACGTGTGCTACATCCTGCACATTGAGTCTGGAGCAGGATACTTGTTATTTGGCCACTGGCCCAGTTGTACTGCAAGGACTTCTGATTGGTCAACCCCAGGCTAGGGTGGGAGGTTATAAATGACATCCTGTTTCTTTGTTCTAGGGAGAAAAGCTGAGGACAGGGGGAATGAACATCTGCCATCTACCTCCCAGCATGTCTATGATTTGTCCTTTTCAAATAAATCTATTTTTCTCCCCCCTGATTTGCTTTGGGGTTTGTGTTATTGAAGAATAACATCAACTGCTAACAGTACCATCTAAAATTCAGTGAAATATATTTTCCATAACTAAAAATATTGTATTTTCAGCTGTTTGAAGCTGGTGTACAAAACCGAAAGTAAACGATGCAAAAACTAAACTTAAGAAAAGGAAGCATAGAAATATGCAAATTATTACATATCTACTGCTTCTTAGACTTGCTTTCAAAGCGAATGACAGATATATAACTCACAGTTCTATATGAATTTGGTCCGGTAACCTTAAAAGTTACATATTGCAGCTTTAATAGAAAAAAAAAGTATTATGTGACTTTTATATGACTAAAATGGCTGTGACTAAAACTACACTAAAATTGTCCAGAGTTTAACTAAAACTAACAAAGGATGAAATGACTAAAATGTGACTAAGACTAAAACTACATCTAAAATAGCAGCCTAAATTAACACCACAAGTTTCATCCCCATTCATCCCCATCTCTGTTTCTCTCTCTTTCCTCCCGGTCTTCTCTCTCTCCCTGGTTCCCTCCCATTTCCCTTCTCTGTTTCTCACTTTCTCCCTTGTATTTTATTTCTCTCTTCGCTCTCTCTCCCCCTCTCCTCCTCCTCATCTTTCTCTGTTTCTCTTTCCCCTAGCTGAGTTAGCAGGGTGGTGCTATAGCCCACCAGTTCCTCCTCCTCTCACCAGTGTTCTAAAGCAACCCGTCTCAGAAGCGCTGACTGTTCCCTCTGTCAGAACACATTACCATCACACTGCGCTCCCATTCCACACATGGGCCCTCAAATGAGATCTTAGCCCACCACACACATACACCCATATACACGTGCATACACACACTCACAAACGCAGACGCATACTTACACACGCAGATATACGCTCTCACACAGACACACACACACAACCATGTCTGTGTTTCTAACTCGAAGACGCTAACGCAACTCTAATGCCATCTTTACAACTAGCCAGATACTCGTTTCCATGGTAGTTACGCAAAATCGGTGGAGGTATTTTCACAAACGACCACTCCTCATGCAATGACGAAGCAAATCAATGTGAGAAATCCGTAATAAATAATATAACAATCTAAAATAATACATGTTTAACATAATTAACAGCATGTTTTGGTTTGAACCAATGGGCTTGACACTACAGCTTAGCTTCACAGGTTCAAAAGATGAATCAAATGTCAATGAATCAGCATGTTGAATATTATATGCCCTTCCCACACCAGTATGCTACATGCTGTATGTCCAGCTCCACTCCTTACCTGTACTGATTTCCACTAATGGGAGATAAATAACAAACCAATAGGGACAGAAGGAAAAGATCAAAAATAAGGCGTGGTTAGAGAGGCTCGTCTCAGCGACTCCTTTGTGAGAGCCTATCAGATTGCTCCTTACCTAGTTCTTCCAGTTCAGAGGTCATAGACTTGGAGCGCATAGACAGGGCGGTGGTGGGGGCTCTCTTTGGCGGGGGGCTAAGAGAAAGAGAGAGATGGAGAGAGGTAAAGAGAGAGAGAGGCAGAGACAGAAAAATAAATCAGGAATTTGGCCTTTATTGGCACATTTCAACACCCAAAATCCATTTAGCGTTTTTGCATGAGTATTGGTTGTTGGGGCAGCATTGTGCTGCTACTGAGGTGGTGCATACCTAGCATAAAGTGGTGTAGGGGTGTAATACCTTTTTTGCGTGCGGTATCCTCAGGGTCCATATTCCTGCTGACCGTTACCACTTTGATGATGAGGCTGTTCCCTGCATGACGGATCATGTTGACCACCTGCCTGTGGCCCACCTTCACCACATTCTCCTGGTTGACCTAACACACACAACACACACTCTTATAACACACATATTTATATATCTGTACATATATATAGTTATATATACACACAGTTATCATACAGTTATGATGGTGTGAATTTGGTCTAGTAACCATGGAAACCTAATCCATTCAGACATTCCAGATCAGAATGTGTGTGAGTGAAACCATGGCAACAGTAATCACAGGCACCACGTTCACTTGTAATGCCAGAGCACAGACCCCATGTGATACTAACACACACACACAGAGAGAGAGAGAGAGAGAGAGAGAGAGAGAGAGAGAGAGAGAGAATAGGTATTTAGGGAATTTGATACATCAGAAAGACAACCAAGTTGTTCCTCACATATATTTTTACAAGAGACTGTTGAATTATTCAAAATTGTAACAAATGAGGATCACACAAAAAAGTAAACTGGAATGACATTCTCAGTAATGGTTGCACAAAAAGAAATGTGTGCAAACCACGCCCCCCAAACATTCGAATATATGGAAATGTCTGCTCTACCCAAAATTACAACCAACTAATTGCAGCATTACAGCAAAAATGGAAGAGGCAAGTGGAAGGGGGAAAAAGTAAGGAACTTGTCTGTCGGCCCTGGAGACATTTTGAAAACATGTTTTCAAACACCTGTTTTTTACAAGGGCTATTAGCAGGACAATAGACAAGATGTGGTCCCAAAAACACCTCTCTGACATAGGGTCCAGCATATCTCTTGATGATGTAATTGAAAGTCTCGCCAGCTTTGATCCATGCCTGGGCCTGTAGCATGCAACGTTTTTTGTTGGTCAGACAAATCATTGGGTTGAAAATACAGAACAGTACACAACAAGAGAAAACACATGGTTAATGTTCTGAAAAAAAAAAATATATATATACACACACTACTGTTCAAAAGTTTGGGGTCACTTAGAAATGTCCTCGTTTTCCATGAAAACATACATGAAATGAGTTGCAAAATGAATAGGAAATATAGTCAAGACTTTGACAAGGTTATAAATAATGATTTTTAATTGAAATAATAATTGTGTCCTTCAAACGTTGCTCAATAGGGTTGAGATCCGGTGACTGTGCTGGCCACTCCATTATAGACAGAATAGTAGCTGACTGCTTCTTCCCTAAATAGTTATTGCATAGTTTGGGGCTGTGCTTTGGGTCATTGTCTGGTTGTAGGAGATTGGCTCCAATTGAGTGCAGTCTACAGGGTATGGCGTTGAAAAATGGAGTGATAGCCTTCCTTCTTCAAGATCCCTTTTACCCTGTACAAATCTCCCACTTTACCACCACCAAAGCACCCACAGACCATCACATTGCCTCCACCATGCTCGACAGATGGCGTCAAGCACTCCTCCAGCATGTTTTCATTTTTTCTGCGTCTCATGAATGTTCTTCTTTGTGATCCGAACACCTCAAACTTTGATTCGTCTGTACATAACTTTTTTTTCCAATCTTCCTCTGATTCAGTGTCTGTATTCTTTTGCCCATCTTAATCTTTTCTTTTTAGTGGCCAGTCTGAGATATGGCTTTTTCTTTGCAACTCTGCCTAGAAGGCCAGCATCCCGGGGGGGTCGCCTCTTCAGTGTTGACGTTGAGACTGGTGTTTTGCGGGTACTATTTAATGAAGCAGCCAGTTGAGGACTTGCGAGGCGTCTGTTTCTCAAACTAATGTACTTGTCCTCTTGCTCCGTTGTGCACCGGGGCCTCCCACTCCTCTTTATATTCTGGTTAGAGCCAGTTTGCACTGTTCTGTGAAGGGAGTAGTACACAGAATTCTACGAGATCTTCAGTTTCTTGGCAATTTCTTGTATGGAATAGCCTTCATTTCTCAGAACAAGAATAGACTGCCGCGTTTCAGAAGAAAGTTCTTTGTTTCTGGACATTTTGAGCCTGTAATCAAACCCACAAATGCTGATGCTCCAGATAAT
Source organism: Brachymystax lenok tsinlingensis (assembly GCA_030435695.1). Lineage (NCBI taxonomy): Eukaryota > Metazoa > Chordata > Actinopteri > Salmoniformes > Salmonidae > Brachymystax > Brachymystax lenok. Next base: position 5,881,783 of record CM059800.1, read on the forward strand.
CAACTAGTCTAAAGAAGGCCAGTTTTATTGCTTCTTTAATCAGGACTACAGTTTTCAGCTGTGCTAACATAACTGCAAAAGGTTTTTCTAATGATCAATTTGCCTTTTAAAATTATAAACTTGGATTAGCTAACACAACGTGCCATTGGAACACAGGAGTGACCATCCAGGAACAGTTTGGTGACAAACAATGCCTTTTCCAGCATGATGGAGCACCTTGCCATAAGGCAAAAGTGATAACTAAGTGGCTCGGGGAACAAAACATCGATATTTTGGGTCCATGGCCAGGAAACTCCCCAGACCTTAATCCCATTGAGAACTTGTGGTCAATCCTCAAGAGGCGGGTGGACAAACAAAAACCCACAAATTCTGACAAACTCCAAGCATTGATTATGCAAGAATGGGCTGCCATCAGTCAGGATGTGGCCCAGAAGTTAATTGACAGCATGCCAGTGCGGATTGCAGAGGTCTTGAAAAAGAAGGGTCAACACTGCAAATATTGACTCTGCATCAATGTCATGTAATTGCCAATAAAGGCCTTTGACACTTATGAAATGCTTGTAATTATACTTCAGTATTCCATAGTAACATTTGACAAAAATATCTAAAGACACTGACGCAGCAAACTTTGTGGAAATTAATATTTGTGTCATTCTCAAAACTTTTGGCCACAACTGTACACAGTGAGAGCACGCATAATTTACAATAGAAAAAAAGACCAAGATGAATGGGTGCCCAATGCTACACGTTGTAAAAATGAATGAAAACGACTCAGATGGTGGGGAAGAAATGAATCATGACATCTCCGATTATTCTTTTTCTGAATCTGAGCCAGTGCCCGCACCAACACCAAATGAAACAGTGAGAGAGGAAGGGACAGCATCGTTTGGATAGTACAAGCCGGTGACAATGCTACAGGCCAATTATCAGCACAAAATGTCATCACTGAGAGAGTAGACCCTACATCTCAAGAAAAAGCATTTATGTTATATTCATTATATTTTTTGGTATTCCAATTTTTGGACCTTCATAAACACAGCCAAATTATTATTTTTGGGATAGCATATATGACATTTATTAATTACACAGTTCGATGTCGCAGTCAGAATGACTGCTCATTTGCTGGAAGGGGGGGGTCCCTCGTAGCACAGTCGTTCTAGTGTTAAAGAAAACCAAACCATAACAGTTTATCTTGGCCCATAGACTACTTTCAGAGTGAGCAACCATCTAGTTGTAAAATCCTGAACTTTGCCTTTAAGTGATCATTATGAGGAAGTTGGTTGGCAGGGAAGAATGGTTCATCTTTGAATGGGCATGACCTAACACAAAGTCTATCACACTAGTGTTATCTCCCTTATTACAGGAGCCAGGGGCACAGAACAAAGTCAATGAGAGTGTACAGAAAAGCATACACACTACAGAACTGGCTTAGGATAACAAGTGCGGGAGCAGTGTGTGTTTGTGTGTATGTGTATGAGTGAGAGAGAGATCGGGGAGACAGAGAGAGAGAGACAGTGAGATTGGGGAGACAGAGAGAGAGATAGACAGTGAGATCCAGAGATGTCATTAAAGGTATTCTTTTAAAGAGAGAGGGAGTGTGTGTGAATATATGAGTGTGTCGTGTAAGAGGGGCTTTTATGTTGAACGCAGGCAGGTTACTTGTTAAACCCATAATGGAGGGGCTGTACATATGTGGAAGATTAGAAGCACAGCCTCTTATCTTTTGGTGTGTGTTTGTGTGTATTCCCTTGATGAAAGTGGGAACAGGGAAGACTTTAAAGTAGGCTCATTAAACGGTACCTGCTTTCCAGAGTGTGCGAGTGCATCATTGTGTGTTTGACCTTGTGTGTTTGTGTGCCTAAGGGAGAGAAATGATGTGTGTGTAAATATTTGGTGAGTACGCATCGTGGTGTATTTGTTTGTGTATTTATGGTGAATCTTTCTGTGTCTGAATGAGTGTGCTTGTAGTGATGACGCACAACTCCAGCTAGAAGAATCTGGATTCTGATGAATCATGCTGCTGAGCACGGAACTATCAAAGGATGAGTACACACACACATAAACTGGATGGTTTCGAATATTCTTGAGAAAGGAACATCATGATGAGAGTGAATCATTGTAGTTGCATTACACATCAGGATGACTTTAATATAATGGAATTTAATCAATGCTTTATAATTCTTACAGATGTATACCTATTCATTAAAATGCATCATATCAGGTACCAAAGCGAAGACCATATCTTCTGTAATGATAATAAGTTAATGAACTATCAGCCAACATTTAAATGATCTATAATAAATGCACAGGAGGCTGCTGAGGGGAGAACGCTCATAATAATGTCCAGAACGGCGCAAATGGAATGGCATCAAACACCTGGAAACCATTTGATGTATTTGACACTATTCCACTCATTCCGCTCCAGCATTAACAAGCCCGTTCTCCCCAAATAAGGTGCCAACAACCTCCTCTGAATAAAGGGTGTAGTGATACACAACAAACAAGATTTGGACTGACGTGACAGAACATCGGTCTACTCCGCCTTTATTTCCTTCCACTGAGCCCAGGGTTTCAAGACCTGACCCAATAAGGTTCGATTCCTGTGCTCTCTGCCGATGACTGAGTATCTCTCTGGCGCACATGCTCAGAAGGCTTCACCCTCTGCATGCATCATTATCATCAGCATTATGCACGCAGGCACAATGCGCCGACGGTTGCTAGATGACCGTTGCCCTGCGTAACCTTTCTAAGTGAGAGTGCGGTGTTGCTGTACCATTTATTATTAAAGGGGATGGGTTGACGTTCTGTGTTTTTCCGTCTATGGCGTTTTCACAAATGTAACCCATTTAAATGTAACGCATTCCTGCCATTTTATCACGACTCCAGGTTTTGACAATGTGTGTTTTGTTTTGGTGCCTTTTTGAAGAAGATGAAAGGAGTTCCCCCAGCAGCAACGTGTTCATGCAGGATCTTGATTGTGTCTGTGTGACTAAATTATTTATGTGATACGATCGTATCCACTCCCGATGCTATTTTAAGACTGTGTGTGTGTGTACTGTGTGTGAGTGTGTGCGCACGTGCATGCAAGCGTGTGTACGACTCTCAGCTGTCTGATATTCCCTGAGAGCTACAGTATTGATCTGTGTAAAGGAAGGGGAGTGTAACTCACCACATTAAAACCACATACCGCAACCACTAACAGTTACCCTGGGAGAGGTCAGTGGGCCAGAAGACTCTAGACCAGGATTGGGTTTCACAGAGATCAATACATTAGCCGGCTAACACTAATTTGAATATTAGTGAGGGAGTAACAAGTCTGGAATACCTGTACCATGCCCATTTTAAGTTAATAGCCACGTAGGGAAGGGATGAAACGCATTCAAACACAACCCTGTTCATGTCTGGCAATAAACAGCACAACATTTTTGTCAACATTAACGCAACAATGCCATTCCCACAGCCCAGGTTCAAATACTTTAGCTGAACCTCAGCTTGTGTCTATCAATGTTGTCCAAACAAGACGTGAACCAATGCTAAGTGCTAAATACTAGATTCACCTGATTGTTTTCTTCATCTCTTGTGTGTGTGTGTGAGAGTTAGCCAGCTGTGGGAAAACCTTTGTTGTCTCAATCTCCTCAGTAGTAGAACTGCCTAAAGGCATGGAATGGCTCCCAGCTGCTCCCGGTGCACCCTGGGTAACGAAGAGAACCTGTGTTTATTTTACACCCCTGTGCTTTGGCAGGCAAGCTACAAGCCCACCTGATTGGCCATCTAAATGGTGAGTGCAGACACACATCCTGTGTCTCTTCGGGCCATCTGTCTTGAGCTGGGACAGGCAGGAATTTTAAATGGTTTCTCCTGTTGATACCGTTTAAGTCATATTGTTTCTTGTTTTTTTATACAGCATCTTCAACAGAATTTGAGCTTTAACAGAGCTCTTGTCTAAAGAGTCCAATATGACCTAATGTAGCAAATACATTTCCTGGAGTGTCCGTGTCATTTAAGTCCTCAAACCTTACCACTAGGTTGGTAAAAAAAGGTACATTGTGTTGCAACTAATACCCCATTTGCACGGGACTTTTTACTATAGAACGTCCGTTATGTAATTATTACGCAAGCATGTTAGTTTTTCCAGTGGACAATTCAGACGGGATTAGTTTTACCAAACTGCCCCCTGTATGTAATTCTTGTTTTTATCTTGTTCAAAATTGTGACTTATTTTAGGAAACTAGGCGTATGTTGCACGTCACTACTTCACAGGAAAGGCATGTGAACGTAAACATTTTTTTTTGTATTTTATTTTGTGTGGGGGTGGGGGGGAGCAGAAATGCCTTCTGGAACATGTGAACTTTCATGAACCTTAATAACAAACTTGTATGCCATCTGTAAATATGAATACAATTGTTAAATTACAAGCCTAGTTGGTTTAGCCACGGAAAAAGTCAGGAACCTTCCTGCTAGCCATTATTGGTTGAGATAATGGATGGGCTGGACATTTTCAGATATTATACGTTTATAATTTTGTCAGAAAGTTGATTTCATCGCAAGTTAAAGCGTACTGTTAGCCAGCTAGCTAACGTTAGCTGGCTGGCTGGCCCGCTAGCTAACGTTACGTGTATGATCTGTGTAGTAATATTATTTGTATCTCACAGCCATTTGCATTGCTAGTTATAGCCTAGTTGGTTCGCTTTAGCTACCTGTAGATTCATGCAGGGTAGTAACGTTATGAGTTGGGATTTTGGTTCATTGTTTAGATAGCTAGCTACATGTCTAAACAAAAGACTCCACTATGCGAGTAACCATTTCACAGTATCGTTTACACCTTCTGTATCCTGTGCATGTGCCTACAAACCAGAGTTATACTGTTAGCACTGAGGCGGTGTGCCCTAGTAGAAAGTCCAATGTGTGCAGCTCAGCCTGCACTATCAGCTCAAACATAAATAGCATGTCTACTTCCTCTGAGCTTCCCAGTAAAGCAATAAAAACAATCAAGCATCCCAGAAAAGTGCTAAAAATAGCCCACATTAACATATGTAGCCTAAGAAACAAGATTCAAGAAATGTATATATGAATCATGAAACTTTTTCTTGAATGGGCAGCTTGATGAAAGCCAATATTTAAATCAACAAGAAAACATACCTTTCTCTTGATATCACATACATTACATTATCAAGCATTTCACACATGTTATCCAGATACTGACTGTTAGCACTTGGTGTTCTAAAGCAGCTTCCCACCAGAATGGGCTTTAAGGCACAGTCAACTTAGTGTATGCAAACTTCTGACCCACTGGAACTTCTGACCCACTGGAATCTGTCTGTAAACAATTGTTGGAAAAATTACTTGTGTCATGCACAAGTAGATGTCCTAACCAACTTGCCAAAACTATAGTTTGTTAACAAGAAATTTGTGGAGTGGTTGAAAAACGAGATTTAATGACTCCAACCTAAGTGTATGTAAACCTCAGACTTAAACTGTATATGAATTTGTTTTGGACTTGGGGACTGTGAAGAGTCCCTTGGTGGCGTGTCTTGTGGGGCATGTATGGATGTCTGAGCTGTATGTTATTTAATTATGCAAACAATCTGGAATTTTCCTTACCATAATATTTCTCATAAAAACTAGAAGAGAAGCAGTTAATCTCTCCTCAACCCTCAAGACGGGCATGCATGTTGTTGATGTTTGTTCTGTATGTGCAGGTACGGACATGGTGTGCTCTGTTTTGAGCCAGCTGCAGCTTTGCTATTTCTTTCTTTGCTGCAATTGACCATATTACTGGACATTAATCAAGATGGGACAAGACCAGAGCCTGAACAATTAGTACAGTTGATTTTTGTCAAAAACGCAGGACATCTTTTTATAACAGACATACCCCTCCCATCTTCACACCAAGTTTGTGAATATGATTTTGTATTTGTATTTATTAGTCAGCAGCTACTCTTCCTGGGGTCCAAACACACATAGCATGGTGGGTTGGAATACTTTATAAAGGTGATCATGTGTGTTTGTGAGGCAGAGGTCATGAGTTTGAGTCTCTGTTTTTGTATTTCTATTTATTAGGGATCCCCATTAGCACACATAAAACAAAAGATAAAACAGTACATCATATAACATTATTACCACACTACATATCTACAGTACTAAATGTCACCATACAACAATATTACAATGTACATGTGTGTGTGTGCTAGTGCGTGTGTGCGTATGCCTGTACCTGTGTGTATCTCTTCACAGTCACCACTGTTCCATAAGGTGTATTATAATTGTTTTGTTGATCTGATTCTACTGCTTCCATCAGTTACCTGATGTTGAATAGAGTTCCATGTAGTCATGGGGGTTGTGAAGAGACCTCTGGTGGCATGTCTTGTGGCGTATGCATGGGTGTCCAAGCTGTGTGCTACTAGTTTAAACAGACAGCTCGTGCATTCAGCATGTCAACACTTCTTACAAAAACAAGTAGTGATGAAGTCAATCTCTCTTCCACTTTGAGGCATGAGAGATTTACATGCATATTATTAATGTTAGCTCTCCGTGTACATTTAAGGGCCAAACGTGCTGCCCTGTTCTGAGCCAATTGTAATATTCCATGGTCCCTCTTTGTGGCACCAGACCACACGACTGAACAGTAGTCCCGGTGCGACAAAACTAGGGCCTGTAGGACCTGCCTTGTTGTATGGTGTTGTTAAGAAGGCAGACAGCGCTTTATTATGGACAGACTTTTCCCCATTTTATCTACTGTTGTATCAACCATGACAATTTACAATCCAGGGTTACTCCAAGCAGTTTAGTCACTTCAACTTGCTAAATTTCCACATTATTCCACATAGATCAGTTTACTGTTTACACTCGGTCTGTTGTTTTTATGAAATAGTTTTCATTAAATCGTTTTTAGCTCCGGTCACAAACTCAGATACCTCCTGCGTCTCGACCTGTTGTTTTGACCTGTTGTTTCCGAAGTTTTGTTTTGCTTATTTTGTTCAAAAGTGTTTGTGTCAACACCTGCTACCAACTAGCCAGCCAGCTAGCTAGATTGCAATGGAGCCCCCTTCGCCTGGAATAGCTAACAAACGTTTACAGCGCTGTAGAAGCTGTTTTATTACCCTCTTATCCAGGACGATATTGACAATCCGTAGTTCCAATGCGTCAATTGTTTGTTTGCGTAGGATTACAGGAATGAGGTGGCTATCCTTAGCAAGCAAATTTCAATTCTGTGCGAACTTATGGGGAAAACGCAAACTGGAACTCCTGTGGTTGGACGCTGCTCAGGCTTGATGGATGTATCCCCGCCTTGTCTTCTGTCACTATCCAAATGACCTGTGTTACCTGAAACTTGCCTGCCGAGGAAGTCATCTCCATCTGATTTTCCTACTCCATCTTGTAGTGGAGTAGACAGAGAATAGCAAGAGGATTGTTCCAATCAGTGCTGGTCCCATGTCACAAGTAGTGGAAACCGAAGGCAGCGGCATTCTTCTAAGTGGACTGGAGTGTCTGCGAGAGGTTCAGAGCAGATTGACATAAGGAATAGCTTCGCCGCACTGGTACCTGATCTTTCTGCGCCTTCATTGCTGGGATTGCCTGTGTCTGTGACGGCTGTGCTGACTCCAGCAGCGGCTTCGTCGCCGAGTTCGACTCCTTTCCCTCTCTCTGGATCTGACGGGCCACTGCCAGCTGTGGGACCTATCGCCGGGAGCAGCGGGCATGTGCTATGCTGCTTTTCGAGGTACTGTGAAAGGTTTAACGAAGTGTGTGTGGTGTAGGAATGGGCAGATTTCTCCATCCCCTTCTCCGGCCATTGTGTTGGGCAGATCAGTGGTGAGAAATGTCTCAGTCCCTGGAGAAAAAACGTTGTGCTATCCAAGACCACGGATACAAGACATCAATAAGCTGCTCCTAAACATTTTAAACTAGCATCTAGAAAATGAGTCTAGCACAGTTCATGTGGGATTCAATTACATTATGAAGGGCAGCTCAGAACAGCTGAAGATGGATTTTAAAGAACTGATCGGGTCTCTGCTTGACACCAACAAACGCCCCATAATATCTGGCCCTGTGCCCTCCCTAAATCGTTGCATTGAATGTTTAAGCAGGTTATTAGCCCTCCGTGGCTACAAGACTATTGCAGCTCTGTGGTTGTGACATTTATTGACAATTTTGATACCTTCTGGAAACAAAGCTCATTTTATAATGAGGATGGGATCCACCCAAATCATTTGGAGGATGGGATCACCTAATTTATGTTCCCCTAACTCTATGCAGTAATCATGTGCCTATGAACCAAAGTTATACTGTTAGCACTGAGGCGGTGTGCCCAAGTATGAAGTCCTGTGTGCAGCTCACCCTGCACTAACATAAATATCTCGAGCATGTCTACTTCTGCTAAGCTTCTCAGTAAAGCAATGAAAACAGTCAAGCATTTCAGAAAAATGTTAACATATGTAGCTTAAGAAACAAGGTTCATGAAATCAATAATTTGCTAGTTACAGATGACATTCATATTTTGACATCTCTGAAACTCACATAGATAATACCTTTTATGATACAGTGGTAGCAATACATGGTTATAAGATCTACAGAAAATACAGAAATGCCAAAGATGGAGGTGTGACCGTTTATATTTAGAACCACATTCCTGTAAAGCTTAGAGAGGATCTCATGTTAAATACTGTTGAAGTAATATGGCTACAGGTTCATCTGCCTTACTTAACTTCTTAAGGAGCAGCAAGGTGCGCTGTGCATATCCTATTTTCTGGGCCTGAATGGGAGGCATTTTACTTTGGGCACGCCAGGCTCTCCAAAATGGTCACCTCGTGCGCTGCTCCCCAAGAAGCTAAACCTCTTAGGGATCGGATCCCGCTAGCGGGACCGTTTTCGGAGCAAACAAAACACGACAAATTCAAAATAAAAATTCGTAATATTTAACATTCAGCAATATACAAGTGTTGCATATCCATCAAAAGCTCTGCTTCCTGGCAATATCACTGCGTTGTCAGATTTCAAAAAGGCTTTACGGCGAAAGCACTACATTTGATTGTTTGAGGCTAGCACCTCACATATTTTCCACAAACAGACCACAAGTCTGATTCATCCTTGGGAGCAATTTCCAAAATGTCCAACTGCACATGGGGACAAAGAACACCATCCCAACCGTGAAGCACGGGGGTGGCAGCATCATGTTGTGGGGGTACTTTGCTGCAGGAGGGACTGGTGCACTTCACAAAATATAGGGCATCATGAGGAAAGAAAATTACGTGGAATATTGAAGCAACATCAAGACATCAGTCAGGAAGTTAAAGCTTGGTCGCAAATGGGTCTTCCAAATGGACAATGACCCCAAGCATACTTCCAAAGTTGTGGCAAAATGGCTTAAGGACAACAAAGTCAAGGTATTGGAGTGGCAATCACAATGCCCTGACCTCAATCCTATAGAAAATTTGTGGGCAGAACTGAAAAAGCGTGTGCGAGCAAGGAGGCCTACGAACCTGACTCAGTTACACAAGCTCTGTCAGGAGTAATGGGCCAAAACTTACCCATATCTATTGTGGGAAGCTTGTGGAAGGCTACCCGAAACGTTTGGGCCTAGTTAAACAATTTAATGGCAATCCTACAAAATACTAATTGAGTGTATGTAAACTTCTGACCCACTGGGAATGTGATGAAAGATAAAAAAAATGAAATAAATCATTCTCTCTTTTATTCTGGCATTTCACATTCTTAAAATAAAGTGGTGATCCTAACTGTCCTAAGACAGGGAACTTTTACTAGGATTAAATGTCAGGAATTGTGAAAAACTGAGTTTAAATGTATTTAGCTAAGGTGTATGTAAACTTCTGACTTCAACTGTATACAGAGCCATGATCGAATGGAACTCCCTTCCATTTCCAATTATTCACGCAAACAGCAAAATTCCCTAATTTACTTTTATAAAACAACATCTCATTGCACAATAGGGACTGTGAACTGACACACAAACAATAACACACACAATCTACACACACATTACTCTTTAGTTGTATTGTTTGTATATCGTTGTATTTTAAATTTGTGTGACTGTTCTAGTCTATCAGTGTTTTGTTACTTGTCGTGTTTTATATTTTTGTGAGGACCCCAGGAAGAATAGCTGCTGCTTTGGCAAAAGCTAATGGGATTCTGAATAAACAAATAAACTCTCCCACCATGTGAAAATTACTGACATGGCAGATTCAGACGGGACTAAAATTACAGATGCTGTGTTTTGTGCTCGTGCATGTAATACATTATTACCTGATCTGCCACAGTAAAACTAATCCCAGCCGAAGGGTTATAGGGTTATAGTGCCTTCTTCTAGCATTCTAAATCTCAAACATAGTCTGTTGAACACTGCATATCCATAGCTCTAAGTGGATGCAGTTTACAAGTTAACAGGTTCCAGCGCTAGCTATTCCAGACCCTCTAGCTATCATCACAATACTGCTTGTCAGAGAGAAAATTGGCCACTCACTCAGACATAATTGGGTCAAGGGCAATGGTTGTAATCTCATCAATATCACTGAGCACAGACCTGGGGTCTGTTGGGAAAGCATAGCTTTACTGGTTTGTTGTAACTCAGCTGGGAAAGAGCTAGCATTATCAGTCCACTGGTAGAATTATGGTATGGTAAGAGACTTTGTATTTGTATTAGCTGTGTTTGTGTAGCACTAGATGAGGACTGAGTTGACAGTAAGATGCTCAGAATATGCAGCAGTGGGGAGGAAATCTGACTGTCACACACACACACACACCTGGGGGTTGAGGGTAGCAGCTGCCTGTATACAGTGGTCACACACAGCACTCTCCTGACCCGGGAGAGAGGAGTGGTTATTTTTACAGTCTTCCTCTCTATCTCTTTTCAAACACGCACAGGCAGAGAGATACAGTTAGAACATCTGTGTACTGTACCATATTCAGTGTTCTGGACTGCTATGGGAGAATGAGAGAGAGAGAGAGAGAGAGAGAGAGAGAGAGAGAGAGAGAGAGAGAGAGAGAGAGAGAGAGAGAGAGAGAGATGCTACATTTGAGAAATGACAATGTACTGTAGCAATCTGCTAACAATCTTGATCTGGGCTAACCACCACCATCTTACTCAACCCTGTCAGCACCCCTGCTGTGGCAGTCACTTACAGTACAGTATACCCAAAATGCAAGGCTTGTATGGAGCGATTTCAATGCCAACAGAAATTGTATTTTAATTCCATAATTTAGAATTTGTATTACATCTAACCCTAACCACACTGCTAACCTTATGCCTTACCCTAACCTTAAATTAAAACCAAAAAGCAATTTTGAGTTTGTAGCTGTGGTAACTAGTGGAAACTGCTGTGCCTGTTGTTCACACGTGTATATATCTACCCTCTCATTGGCTAGAATGGTCCCCCCTGATCTTGCCTCCGGTTGACTGCCTTTCATTTTTTATTAAATGTTTTTTTAATTGTTAGAGCAGCCACTAGAGTATCTGGTCAGTATAATGGCTAATCTGTGTCCAAATTCAGATTCAAAAACCAGAGACAACATCCTGGTACTTTGCCAGCCAGGAAAGCTAGTGGAGAACAGATAGAATCAAACGCTCTCTGTGGTAAACCGCTTCTGGCTGTTTCTGAAGCTAATGTATTTTCTTCCTATGAATTTGGCTCTAGCGTTTGAACGGTTATGACCCCATTCCTAAAAGCTAAGACTCTGGACATGGCCGTCCTTTCTATTCCCCTCTATTATGATCACAGGCCACATAGGACACGTTAGAAGGGAGTATGATAAAAAGAAAATACGCAATTTGGCCCCTGTAAGAATATACAGAATAGCCCTGTCATAGCCTTTCCACTCCCTATTTAATCTTGCTTTTGTGACCTCCTGGGTTTGAACTAGGTCTCCTGTATGTCAGAAGACTGTGTTAGCCAACTTAGCTGAAGCCTATATGGAAGTTGATGTAAGGGAAGACACACTGCTTGCTTAACGAGTACCGCTTCCCCCTGATTCAGTTCATAGTTGATCATAGTCTGCTGCTGGAAAAACGTATGTGTAATGGCTAAACTCCCCCTGCTATATTGTGGATAAAGTTACCTGTCTAGTAACATTAATGATATGCATGTCAATCTCTAATGGCTCAAAGTGGAAGAGAGATTGACTTCATCACAACTTGTTTTTGTAAGAAGTGTTGACAAACTGAATGCAACGAGCTGTCTGTCGGACACCCATGCATACCCCACAAAACATGCCACCAGAGGTTTCTTCACAATTCCCAAGTCCAGAACAGACTATGGGAGGCACACAGTACTACATAGAGCCATGACTACATGGAACTCTATTCCACATCAGGTAACTGATGCAAGCAGTAGAATCAGATTTAAAAAAGATGAAAATACACCTTATGGAACAGCAGGGACTGAAGAGACACACACAGACACACATACGCACACAAACTCTAGCACAAGCACTCTACACACACGTACATTGTAATATTGTCGTATGGTGGTGTTATCCATTTTGTATTGTAGATATGTACTGGTGTAATAATGTTATATGATGTACTGTTCTATCTTTTGTTTTATGTGTGATGTAAGTGCTAATGGGGATCCCTAATAAATAGGAATACAAAAACAGAGACTCAAACTCATGACCTCTGCCTCACAAACACACATGATCACCTTTCAAAAGTATTCCTTCCCACCATGCTATTGAAAAATGGCTTCTTCAATTGAGCAGGGGGCGACTCTTTAGGCTGAGTGAGTTTCAAAGATCCACACCTGCTAGTCTAATACAAATCTTCAAAAGTGTCACGGATCCCTCCGGAACTTTCATTACGCACACCTGGCCCCTATTCCCAGTGATTAGTAATTGTATAAGTGTGCCCTTGGTTTACCAGTGTCCTGTCGATTATTGTTACAATGTCCGTTGGTGCGAATGAGTACCTGTGCTGTGTGTTTTGGCTTTCGTGCCATTGTGGATTGCGCAGATGATTACGGGTCTCGTCCCGTGTGTTAATCATTGTGCACTTGTGTTATTTATTCAAGATACTCCTCGCTCTTTTGTTTGGGTTTCAACCCTGTGTTTTTGTTATGTGTTTGTTTGGTCTTCGTAATTTGGGTGTAATAAAAAAAACGATTACGCATTCCTGCGCCTGTCTCCCGACCCTTTATACCAACGTGACAGCAAGGTTAGGTAAAAATGTGTGCACTATAAAAGGTAATACGGTGCCATTTTGGACGCAGTCCAGCCCATCAGCTAAGGGCAAAGTAATGCAGCGCAGCCCACTCCATATAGCATCTCGACTTTGGGGGAGATTTGCCAAAAACTGCAGTGTCTGAGAAACAAGAGGTCAGACATAAACAGTGTTCTAACAGCAATGAGTCTCGCCATTACAGACAGTCTAACAGAGGAGAGGAGAAGAGAGGGGAGGAGGGGAGGGGAGAAGATCCCTCATCTCCAAAAGCAGCTTGGTGAACTCTGCAGGATGCAGTAAAACTGTCACCTTTAACCTTTGACACTGACAACGAGCAGGGCAAAGGTCACCTCAACAGAGAAAGACCAGAGACAAGTCATCCTACACTCTAACCCGCCAGAAAAAAAAATCAATAACATTGATAGAACGCTTAGACAGATTTCACGCTTTATCACGTCCAACAGGCACAGCCTGAGTGATTGATCCCTCCCACTCGGTCTCACCTCAATACAATTGAATCAACTGTATTGGTACGACAAGTGAAGAAAGGGTAACCGGAACATACCGTAGCAAAATGCACATGATGAGAACAATTAAAGCAGCAGAGACAACAACAATTAGTAATCATTGACAACAGTAAGAAATATGAGAAGAACCTGAAAAACGGTTGTCAAATTCATCTCCCTCTCTCTCTTTTAATACAACTCAGTAAGCAGTAAAGTCTTGAAATGTGTCCTTCTCCCTCCCAACTATAGGATATTTCTGTACAACACCAGGGATGCAAAGTCTTGATCTTCTATTTCCTCCATGGCTTGAAAAGGAGGCCTCTCAATACCAACTTTGCAGAACCATGACTAGTTAAACCATGACTAGTTAAACCATGACTAGTTCCTCTCACGTCAAGAAAGACCAAGGATGCTGTACCCATTGGGCACAGACATCAGTTGAACGTCTAGTTTGTTTTACATGTGGTTGAGTTGTCAACTAAAGTGAATTCAACGTATAAAACAAATACCATGTCATTGGATTTAGGTTAAAAGTTGGGTGGAAAAAATACAAAATGCCCTTAAATTGATGACTTTTTGCAAATCCAATCAGTGTTCCACGTTGTCGCAACATCATCACGTAGATTTTTGGGGTTGAAATTATGTGGAAATAACATTGATTCAACCAGTTTTTGCCGAGTGGGTAATCTGTGTTTAAGATGCTGTAATAGAGAGATACAGTATGCACGCAGCCCAACAGGGATTTACAACCATGTTCATAACAATTCTCAAACAGCACCATCATAACCACTATCCCAAAAATCAGAACACAAAAACAGACACCCAAAAAGTACTCACAAAAACAGTACTTCCGGTCTCAGGAAGGCCATGTTATTGTGTGATGCTAGCCTAAGCTGGCTATCACTACCTGGATGTATCCTATCCACTACATCCTTGGCTGTGACCCACCTAAAGCCTTTCACCACAAATAAACAAACCAATGCTACTGGACACAATCGCATGTTCATCTGGCACCAGACAGGGAACTACCCTTGACTTAGTGGTGGATCCTGACCCAGAGTTTGGGAATCACTGGTCTGATCCAAAAGCCCTCCAAAACGCAAAGCATTGAGCAGAAACAGGACAAGTGGTAACTACCTGGTATCAAAATCTGCAAAGTCGGGCTTGTTGTAATAATCCCAAAGACACAACATTTAATTATAACACTATTATTACATAATGATCACACTAGCGTGAGCTTTTAAATAAATATCAGGTAAATAGTGTTCTGTAAAATAAAGAGGGACCTAACTTTTGCCCCACACAGAGACTCTATGACTGTCGAGTTGAACAATGCACTCACTCTCACATAAAAGCACATGCATGCACACGCACACACACACACTTACCTCAATGAGGAAGTCCCCGGTCCTAAGACCCGCCTGCCAGGCCACTCCTCCCTCATCCACCGACTCCAGGTATTGGAGGGCTGGGAAGGCAGGGGTGGGAGTAAACTCCTCGATGGGCGTGTCCGCTATGGGAGAGAAAGAGAGAGAGAGAGAGACACAGACAGAGAGAGAGAGAGAAGGTAAGTGGGTCACCTTATCCTGAACACCACTGCCCTCCTCAACCCTGAGTCTATGGAGGTCTAGCCCCATTCCAGATCTATACACACACACACTTTAGCTTTATTTTCAACAGGGTTTAGCATTGACTTTGTGGTCAGCAGACAAACATACAAACAAACAACAGACAAACAAGCAGAGATAATCCATTAATCACCAATAAAACCACAAAGGTCATTGACAATTCAATAAGGTGGATGGCTGCAGACACTGTGCTGTCATCAACACAGCCAGATTAGATTACTGCTGTCCTTGTGTGTGTGTGTGTGTGTGTGTGTGTGTGTGTGTGTGTGTGTGTGTGTGTGTGTGTGTGTGTGTGTGTGTGTGTGTGTGTGTGTGTGTGTGTGTGTGTGTGTGTGTGTGTGTGTGTGTGTGTGTGTGTGTGTGTGTGTGTGTGTGTGTGTGTGTGTGTGTGTGGACACAAGGTTTGCTCTGGTGGTAGGGGCAGTAAGATCTCTTTCTCCCATACCTCTGTCAATTTCATCTCCCCCATCTCCCTCTCTTCACCCTCATCCCCTCTCTCTCTTTCCCCTCTGCCATCTCTTCTCCTCTCTTCCACCGGCCAGTGATATTCACATTGTGTCCTCTTACTGTAAGAGATGCTAGGCACTGTGTGTGTGTGTGCGCGGACATGCGTGTGCATGTATGCGCAAGCATTCATTTGTGATTTTATGTGAGACTGGGTGCATTGTGTGTCTGTGTGTGTGTTTTCGTGCGATTTTGTGTGTTTCCGTTGTGTGTGTTTGTGAGCATTAGTGAGTGTGTGTGTGAAGTGCACAGTGCCAGAGGATAAAGAGGGCTGGCTCAGTTCCCTTGGGTGACGGCAGTGTCAGAACAACTCTAGTACATTCGGCTTGATGTTTTTTAGGCTAAATTGTTCTCTTCTTCTCTCTGTCACTTTCTTCCTCTATCCCGGTCTCTTTTTTTCCCCCCCTAAAAAACAAATATGTCCAGACAGTAGAAAATGTACCTCTCGACAGTGCAGAACAATGAGAATATGCCACCTCGCAGCGTTTGACAGTGTGGATTATGGCATGGCTGTAATCATCATGGAAACCAAAACAGCCGCTCAGCGGGCTATTTTTAGACAGCATCACATTAGGGGTGTAATATCAAATGATGTGTGGACAATCGCACTAATGTCCTGACAACATGTCCTACACGCAGGTTGATATTGGTGTGTGAGGGTGTGTGCATTTGCGAGATCCAGAATTCTAAATAATGTCAAGGGTCGGGGTAGGATCTGATATGGTTGTCACGGGTATCGGGTATGTGTCATTTTGACTGACTTGTCCGGAAGGAACCATATAGATCCGAACATGACTGCTGCAGTAGAGAAAGAACACTTTTATAATTTATCCTTCTGCTCTTTGCTTTTCACGAGAGTGGCGCGTGTAGCAATTGTTTGCCAATCATAAGTCTTCAAAGTGGCAATAAGCGGCCTCTGTAAATTGGTATAGAATCAGCTTGATCCCCTCTGTCGAAGACGAATGGACCTTCTTTTTTGATATTTTCAGTGATATTGTTAACAAACACGCCCCCATAAAGAAATTTAGAATTAAAAACAGGTTCAGCCCTTGGTTTGACCATGATCTTGCAGAGTTACTCCACCTCAAGAATTGCATTTGACGAAAGGCTCGGCACACGCATACTCAGGCTGACTGGCTCTCGTTCAGGGAAATGAGAAATAAGTGCACTCAGGCTATCCGGAAGGCCAAAGTTAGTTACTTTAAGGATCAGTTCTCTATCTGTGGGTCTAACCCCAAGAAGTTCTGGAAAACGATTAAAGACCTGGAGAATAAACCCTCCTCCTCACCGCTACCCATGTCCCTTAAAGTTGATGACGTGGTTGTTACTGACAAGAAGCACATGGCTGAGCTTTTTAATCACCACTTCATTAAGTCAGGATTCCTATTTGAGTCAGCCATGCCTCTTTACCCGTCCAACATTTCCTCATCTCCCACCCCTTCTAATGCGACTAGCTCCGATGCTCCTCCCTCTTTTTCCTTTGCCCCGCTACAAAGTTTCTCCCTGCAGGCGGTCACTGAGTCCGAGGTGATAAAGGAGATCCATAAACTTGACCACAAAAAAACATCTGGGTCAGATGGTTTAGACCCATTCCTCTTTAAGGTTGCTGCCCCTATAATCGCCAAGCCTATCTCTGAACTTTTTAACTTGTCTCTCCTCTCTTGGGAGGTTCCCATTGCTTGGAAGGTTCGTCCTTTATTTAAAAGGGGAGATCAAGCTGATCCTAACTGTTATAGGCCTATATCTATTTTGCACTGTTTATCAAGTGTTGGGAAAACTTGTCAATAATCAACTGACTGGCTTTCTTGATGTATATAGTATTCTCTCTAATACGCAATCTGGTTTCCGCTCAGGTTATGGATGCGTCACTGCAACCTTAAAAGGTCCTCAATGATGTCACCATTGCCCTTGATTCTAAGCAATGTTGTCCTGCTATTTTTATTGACTTGGCCAAAGCTTTTGATACGGTAGACCATTCCATTCTTGTGGGCCGGCTAAGGAGTATTGGTGTCTCTGAGGGTCTTTGGCCTGGTTTGTTAACTACCTCTCTCAAGGAGTGCAGTGTATAATATCAGAACATCTGCTGTCTCAGCCACTGCCTGTCACCAAGAGTGTAACCGAAGGCTCGATCCTAGGCCCCACGCTCTTCTCAATTTACATCAACAACATAGCTCAGGCAGTAGGAAGCTCTCTCAACCATTTATATGCAGATGATAAAGTCTTATACGTAGCTGGCCCCTCCCGGATTTTGTGTTAAATGCTCTACAACAAAGCTTTCTTAGTGTCCAACAAGCTTTCTCTACCCTTAACCTTGTTCTGAACACCTCCAAAACAAAGGTAATGTGGTTTGGTAAGAAGAATGCCCCTCTCCCCACAGGTGTGATTACTACCTTTGGGGGTTTAGAGCTTGAGGTAGTCACCTCATACAAGTACTTGGGAGTATGGCTAGACGGTACACTGTCCTTCTTTCAGCACATATCAAAGTTTCAGCCTAAATTCAAATCTAGACTGACTCCGATGACCATCCTACCCATGCTAGATTGCGGAGACGTAATTTATAAACCGTCAGGTAAGGGTGCTCTCGAGCGGCTAGATGTTCTTTACCATTTAGCCATCAGATTGGCCACCAATGCTCCTTATAGTATACATCACTGCACTCTATACTCTTCTGTAAACTGGTCATCTCTGTATACCTGTCACAAAACACACTGGTTGATGCTTACTTCTAAAACCCTCTTAGGCCTCACTCCCCCCCTATCTGAGATATCTACTGAAACCCTCATCCTCCACATACAACACCCGTTCTGCCAGTCGCATTCTGTTAAAGGTCCCCAAAGCACACACATCCCTGGGTCGCTCCTCTTTTCAGTTCGCTGCAGCTAGCGACTGGAACGAGCTGCAACAAACACTCAAACTGGACAGTTTTATCTAAATCTCTTCATTCAAAGACTCAATCATGGACACTTTGACTGACAGTTGTGGCTGCTTTGCGTGATGTATTGTTGTCTCTACCTTATTGCCCTTTGTGCTGTTGTCTGAGCCCAATAATGTTTGTACCCTGTTTTGTGCTGCTACCATGTTGTGCTGCTGCCATGTTGTGTTGCTGCCATGCTGTGTTATTGTCTTAGGTATCTCTTTATGTAGTGTTGTCTCTCTTGTCATGATGTGTGTTTTGGCCTATATTTTTATTTAATTTATTTTTGAATTTAATAAAACGGCCTCCGGCCCAGCCTTTTGGTAGGCCGTCATTGTAAGTAAGAATTTGTTCTTAACTGACTTGCCTAGTTAAATAAACGTTAAATAAAAAAATAACAAAATGAAAAATAGGCTACAGTCATAGAGTCTCTGTGTGGGGCAAAAGTTAGGAGATATTAATCAATGGAAGATGCAATTAAAGTGATGGAATTAAAAGTTAAAGCAGAAGAATAGGCTACAATTACCAAGAGCCAACAGGTAGGCTGCTACTTTATATTCTGAATGGAGTTGTTGTTATTTGTAACTGTGTAAGATGAGAAAGCGCTTACTGCCTCAATTAGCCTAGCGCTAGCTAGCTAGCAAGCTTAACTAGATTCACCCGGTTTGATGCAGTCAAGACAGGTACTCAGAATCATATTGGATGAAAAATAACTTAGCTGTGGCAGCTATTAGTTTACTATAGCGCATCGGCTTGGTTGGTTGCCGTCTCTCCCTCCTTCCTCCCTGTTCCCGTGCCACACACTCACACTCAAAGTAGCCTACACACACAGCACGGCCCCTGCTAGAGCCTCACCTCTCTCTACCCCCTCTTCCTTGCGCTTTATCAACTCTAGTTAATAAAGTAGTTTAAAAATGGACTTTTCTGCTGCTTCTCTCACTCTGATCGGATCGGCTCTGGATCCAACCAGGTCTATACAGAACTGGTCTAGCTGTCCTCGGGTCCGTTCGGAACAGGTCTCTATATTTAAAAAATGCATTTATGCAAATCATGTCCAGATGGGAAAGCCCCAGGTCCATTTCGGAACGAGTCCAACTATTTGGACCTCTGATCTAGAGATGTGGACAGAGGTGCAGTTAGTCTTTGTGTGTGTGTGTGTGTGTGTGTGTGTGTGTGTGTGTGTGTGTGTAAGTGTGATTATGTTTTGAGTGTGAAGTGTTTACAAACGTTCTATCCCTGTGTGTGTGTGTGTGTGTGTGTGTGTGTGTGTGTGTGTGTGTGTGTGTGTGTGTGTGTGTGTGTGTGTGTGTGTGTGTGTGTGTGTGTGTGTGTGTGTGTGTGTGACTTCAGTTATGATGGTGTCTGGCTGGCTAGACATTGACGCTCACACTGATAGACAGAAAGACAGACACACACACACAAACACACATTAACTCATATTCATAAGTTGTTTACATTATACAGGAGGCTATAGGTGAATGACATACAGAGTGGAGGAGTTCCTGTGGTTACTTCAGGTGGGCAATACCATTTTAATCTCATTAAAGTTTTATCATATAGAGACAGATAAAATTACATAGGCTGTTATTATCTTGTTTAATGTGCAGTGCCTACATATACAGTAACCATCAGAAAGAGATAAGGAGAAGGGGGGAGACACCAGGGTAGCATCTTACCTTTGGCCCCTCGCAGCACGAAGCCGAAGCCTTCATTCTCCTTCTTGGTCAAGACCACCGTCTTCTCGTCGACCACGCAGTCGCTGTGGAGAAAATGCCGCGCAAAGCGCCCGTTATTACAGCCCATCATCCGCATCACGGCCACAGCCGCCCGCCCTGAGTGCAGGTTCATCGCGGTAAGCTACTCTGGGCAGCCCCCGACGGAGGGGCTCCTTGCCTCGGCCCCTTTTAGCTCAAATGAAGTGCATGACAACGCTGGCAGTGGCAGTCCGGCGCCCGCATCTCCAGAAAAGCCGCCGCTCCTCTCCTCTGCGGCCGAAAACCACTCGGGGGAGCGACAAGCGGAGGCCGGAGATGGCGACGAAGTCGAAGCGTGACGTCGGATAGAAGCAGCATTACCGACTAAATAAATGATGATGAAAGCGTGGCTTGGCGCGGGTGGGGTAGAAAAGGAACGGATGGTGCCAGGCAGTTAGGAGTCCTGGGCTAGGAGTGCGCGCAACGAATGAGAGAAGAGAAAGAGAGAAGGGAGAGCGTGACCAGCATGGCAGTGCGCAGGCACGAAGACAGGAAGACTGGAGGCCATGCGTGAGTGATTGACCCCTTTCACTCGAGTCGAGAGGTGGATGTCCTCCCACTCAATGGCGTGGGGTGGCGGTGGGTGACACAGAGAGGGGCGCAGCCCGCATGCGCTTGCATGACATTTTTCATTAATGCAATCCAAGGCGACAGATGTGACGAGAGAAAACAGAGGGAAGGACAGATATTCAGGTAATTATGTTGCGTTCAGTTTCATAGCTGTGGTTTTAAAATCACGGATGGGGCTTTGATACAGTTTTTATAAACATTTATTTTTGTTGAATCCTCTTTCCCCCCGCCTGACTCAAAATGAGATTGGGCACAAATGTGATAACTCAAACCTGTATGTTCATACTCCAAAAACAGAATGCCACCACGTTAGTCACAGCCACACTCAATCAAGCTATTCAATTCTCAGACACCTCTTCACCTCTATAACTTCCAGAAAAAAAAAAAACTATATCTACAAGCAGCAATGACGTGGTCCAAGCAATACAGCGCCATCAACACCACAGTAAGCCTACCAGGCTACCAGCAATACTGCTATATACCCTTTACCTGCCACATCTGCTGCTAGAACCTTTCGGGCTATATACTTAAGGCACATAGACAGTGTGACTAGCGTGCCATACTCATTTGCTAAAGTTTATCTGCCATAAGAGCTGGGATTATGGGGGAATGAAAGGCACCTATTGAACTTTGACTTGGCAGTAAACACTTATCTCACAATCTCCCTAATTTTATCCTTCTTTCACACCATGGCCCCCAAGAAGTTCTCTATGATGTGTGTGTGTGTGTCCTCTACCATAGCAAAAGAGGGGGGAAAAACAGTCCACCCAGACAGTGGATGAGATATGAGACACATTAAAACAGGGATGGTGAGGGACGAGAGGAGAGATAGAGAGCTGCAACTGCCTTCCTAGCAACAGAGCAGCAAATGCAGAGTTGCCTTAGCAACACAGTATGTTTTAAAAAAAGGACAATATCCTGGTTATATTATTATTGTTATTATAATAATAATAATACAACTTTTAATTTTTTTTTTATTTATTCAAAACAACCAGTCACTTTAACTTGTCAGGATAATCAGCAAGATAAAAATAATAATAAGGTCACACATTAAAATAGCCCATGAGGTTATCGCCCATGACCTGTCAGACATGGAGTCAGGTGGCCAATGACATTAATCACACCGTTATCGCCTGAAGCATCGCCACTTTGTTGATTTAACCATGTCCTATGGTTTGACAGAGGAGAGTTTGCATGCTATCGATAGAGTAATCTCTATCCAACCACCCAAGTGACAATAACAGATACAAGTGTCAAAACGTGGACAATGTGGGGCCAGAGGATAAGAACACAATAGGCTTCTGTGGGATATCAGTTCATGGTAGTCCTGGTGATGTGACCACTGCACTAATTCAAATGTCAAACCACATGATATGTAGGCTACGTGTGCCTTTTTTAATGTATTTTTTAATTGATGTAGTTCTGTCCTTGAGCTGTTCTTGTCTATTAATGTTCTGTATTATGTCATGTTTTGTGTGGACCCCAGGAAGAGTAGCTGCTGCTTTTGCAACAGCTAATGGGGATCCTAATAAAATAACAAATACCAAAATACCTGAATTGTCCTTTCCTGTTACAGGCAGAGCCATTTATGTATAAGCTAGATATGTATACATATGGATATACACTGAGTATACAAAACATTAAGGACAGCTACTCATTCCTTGACGTAGACTGACCAGGTGAGACCAGGTGAAAGCTATGATCCCTTATTGATGATACTTGTTCAATCCACTTTAATCAGTGTAGATGAAGGGGATAAAACAGGATTTTTAAGCCTTGAGACAATTGAGACATGGATTGTGTTTGTGTGCCATTCAGAGGGTGAATGGGCAAGACAAAATATTTAAGTGCCTTTGAACGGGGTATGGTAGAAGGTGTCAGGCGCAAGAACTGCAACACTGCTGAGTTTTTCACGCTCAACAGTTTGCCGTGTGCATTGGGGGTTTCGATGTATACAGTGTATACAGCTATCTTTACAGGCTATTTTTGGATCCTTTTGTTTTTTGTCTTTCCTGTCCCTGATGTTGACATTGTCAACAATTCTGAGAAGGATTCCTCCCTCTGCCGGTTGACATTTGGCGCCTTTTTCTCCCCGTGCCCGTCGGCCAGGAAATTTCTTGGCTCATGTAAAATTTAATCTCCTTCTGTCTGTTAAAAATCTATTATGAATTTTTAAAGAGCAAAAAGGGCCTTGATGTCTCTGCCTAAAGAAAATAGAATTAGAAGCATTTTTTTTGTCCTACTTCAACTTGGGATACAGATAATAGTAGCTTAGTAGTCAGGTTTGGATGTAATGACATGTTATCATAAGCTATTCAATGATAGCCACTATCAGTTCACCTTGACCTACTGTATGTATATTTACAGTGCATTCAGAAATTATTCAGACTTGACTTTTTCCAAATTTTGTTACGTTACAGCCTTACTCTAAAATGTATTAAATCGTTTTCCCCCCTACACACAGTACTAAGAAGAAGCATATATATATATATATATATATTTTTTTTCTTTTTGATGGGGAGTGTCGCTGCACAGCTTTTTTCAAGTCTCTCCAGAGATGTTCGATTGGGTCACTCAAGGACTCTTGGCTGTATGCTTAGGGTCGTTGTTCTGTTGGAAGGTGAACATTCGCCCCAGTTTGAGGTCCTGAGTGCTCTGGAGCAGGTTTTCATCAAGGATCTTTCTGTACTTTGCTGCGTTCATCTTTGCCTCAATCCTGACCAGTCTCCCAGTCCCTGCCGCTGAAAAACATCCCCATAGCATGATGCTGCAACCACCATGCTTCACCGTAGGGAATGTGCCAGGTTTCCTCCAGACATGATGCTTGGCATTCAGGCCAAAGAGTTCAATCTTGGTTTCACCAGACCAGATAATCTTTTTTCTCATGGTCTGAGAGTCCTGTAGGTGCCTTTTGGCAAGCTCCAAGCGGGCTGTCATGTGCCTTTTACTGAGGAGTGGTTTGCGTCTGGCCACCCTACCATAAATGCCTTATTTGTGGATTGATGGAAAGATGGTTGTCCTTTTGCAAGGTTCTCCCATCTCCTTGAAAGTATTCTGGAGCTCTGTCAGAGTGACCATCGGGTTCTTGGTCACCTCCCTGACCAAGGCCCTTCTCCCCCGATTGCTCAGTTTGGCCGTGCGGTTCCAAACTTCTTCCATTTAAGAATGATGGAGGCCACTGTGTTCTTAGGGACCTTCAATGCTGCAGAAATGTTTTGGTACCCTTCTCCAGATCTGTGCCTCAACACAATCCTGTCTCTGGGCTCTACGGACAATTCCTTCGACCTCATGGCTTGGTTTTTGCTCTGACATGCACTTTCAACTCTGGGACCTTATATCGACAGGTGTGTGCCTTTCCAAATCATGTCCAATCAATTGAATTTACCACAGGTGGACTCCAATCAAGTTGTAGAAACATCTAAAGAATGATCAATGGAAACAGGATGCACCTGAGCTCAATTTAGAGTCTCATAGCAAAGGGTCTGAATACTTATTTACATAAGGTATTTTAAAAAATGTTTTTATTAAATTAAAAACATTTTTTTAAACCTTGTTTTCACTTTGTAATTATGGTGTATTGTGTGTAGATTGATGAGGACCAAGGCTGTAACGTAACAAAATGTAAAAAAAAGTAAAGGGGTCTGAATACTTTCCGAATGCACCGTATATCATCAAAAGGAAGGTGTGTGTGTGAATGTGTATTATAGGGAAAGAGAGAGAGAGCAAGAGAGAGAGAAGATCGCAGTACTTATCTGGTTGAGTTATGGACCATTCGAAAATGATTAGGGGGGAGAGGGGTCCAACTGGAGTTGTCATGACATTTTACCCCCCTGCCCAACGCAAAAAAAATATTTTGGATGAGGTTATTTGGATAAGGTTATTGCTGCCAAAGGACGGTCAACCAGTTATTAAATCCAAGGGTTCACATACTTTTTCAACCCTGCACTGTGAATGTTTACACGGTGTGTTCAATAAAGACATGAAAACATATTGTTTGTGTGTTATTAGTTTAAGCAGACTGTGTTTGTCTATTGTTGTGACCTAGATGAAGATCAGATAACATTTTCTGACGAATTTATGCAGATATCCAGGTATTTCCAAAGAGTTCACATACTTTGTCTTGCCACTGTATATGCTGATCATCATGACATACCTACATTTTTGTTATGCTCATTTCAGTTATAGACTATCGATCATGCCTCCTCTTTTATAAAGAGACAGAGTCCAGACTGACCTACACTACTTTAGGAAACTGACCCATCAATCAAAGCTACCAGCTCATCTCAAAATGGTCTAGCTATAAAGGTCTAGAACACTCTGTAGTGGTGTAATGGTCCATAATGGTCCGTTGTATACATAGTGGTTGGGCACCACGCTTGTGTAGCTGTATGCTTTGGTTTGACACCCTGCTAGCGTATTATTTGATACATATTGTCTTTATTTAACTAGGCAAGCAGTAGTTGCTCTCTGCTCTGGTCTGTGATTAGTTTGGACGGGTGCCTAATGAATACAAAAGGCCTTATCTGACGCTGGCCTGATCAAACACAGGTTAATAGCGTCCAGCAGCTTTCAAATTCATGTATGGACAAGGACATTTGTCTCAACCCGCTGGGTTGCTGCAGCTAAATGAGATTTGAACACAATGAAGAACACACCCCGAGTGACATGCTTGGCCCGGTGTGTGTTGTGTGTGTGTGCGCCTATTGAAACTGAGGGGTCATTAGTGCTCCCTGAAGAGCATTGAAGGGGCGGCAGGTAGAAGGGCGGCAGGTAGCCTAGTGGTTAGAGTGTTGGACTTGTAACCGGAGGGTTGCAAGTTCAATTCCCCGAGCTGACAAGGTAAAAATCTGTCATTCTGCCCCTGAACAAGGCAGTTAACCCACTGTTCCCCGGGCGCCAAGACGTGATGTCGATTAAGGCAGCCCCCCGCACCTCTCTGATTCAGAGGGGTTGGGTTAAATGCGGAAGACACATTTCAGTTGAAGGCATTCGGTTGTACAACTGACTAATAATGGTGACTTTGAGATTAGGTGCATGATGCTCTTGTGTGTGTGTGTGCAGTGGTATAAAGTACATAGGTAAAAATACTTTAAAGTACTACTTAAGTAGTTTTCTTGGGGTATCTATACTTTACTTTTTTAGGAATGTAGTGAAGTAAAAGTAAAAAATAGAAATAGTAAAGTCATGTACTTTTTACTTCATACATTTTCCCTGACACCCCAAAATACTTGTTACATTTTGAATGCTGGGCATCATAGGAAAATGGTACAATTCACCCACTTATCAAGAGAACATCCCTAGTCATCCCTACTGCCTCTGATGTGGTGGACTCACTAAACACACATGCTTCGTTTGTTAATGATGTCTGAGTGTTGGAGTGTGCCCCTGGCTAGCCGTACATTTTTTAAACAAGAAAATGGTGTCATCTAGTTTTCTTAATATAAGGAATTTGAAATGATTTATTCTTTTACTTTTAATACTTAAGTATATTTTAGCACTTAAATTTACTTTTGATGCTTACGTATATTTAAAACCAAATACTTTTAGACTTTTACTCAAGTAGTATTTTATTGGGTGACTCACTTTCTATGAAGGCATCTTTACTTTTACTCTAACTTTTTATTGGGTAATTTTCCCACCAATGTGTGTGCTGGCGTTCATGCTTTCGTGTGTGTGGACTGTGGAGGAATTGCCTAGTGGTCAAATCCAACACCTTGGAAATGAAGCCTGTGACTGGGAGTGGATAAGACAACGGGAGAGAAGAAGTAGAGGAGAAACATTGAAGGATAACTTCAACTGAAAACTAGAGAAAAAAACAAACCTCAAATCACTGCTCTGAGACACGCTACCACTTCACATAAACCTCCACTTAGCTTATCCCCCTGTGTGTTTGTTTGTGTACGCGCGTGTGTGTGTGTTGTAGGACAGGCATCTGAGTAACCTTACCTGGAGGCGCCAAAGCTATCATAGGACCCCACAGTGTAGTGTCGGAAGAGTTTCCTCCTGTCCGAGCGGTCAGCTCTTGTGTCTGTGGAAGGACCAACAGTCATTGACCACATCAGTCACCGACCGCATGCATGGCTACAGAAAACAATTAATCAACACTAATAGAAAGAGAGAGAAAAAACAGCAGCAACATGCAAACTGTGAAACTCCTGTACAGGAAAGTGCAGCTCTGCAATCCAATCAAATGTGCAAACAAACATAGACATATGGACACACTCCAGTTTTCATTCTAAGGGTACACAGCGAATTGCAAATAACAAATCAACCCCCAACCCCTACCACCCTATAGGCACTTCAAGTATGTAGATCTGAAAGGATTGGATAAAGTGACAATGACAACAACAAGCTGCAGAAGTGTGCACCACTGAAACACAAATAACTACAATCTCCTTTGGTAAAAAAACAACAACCCTTAAGCAATAAGTCAACTCAAGCAACCATCAAGTGCGTGTACACACATGCACACACTCTCACACTCACACTCACACACAAACACACACAGTTACCTCCAAAACGAACTTTCCTCCTGATAGAGACAGTTCTTTCCATTTGCACTCCTAAATGTCTCTTCCCTCTTTCTCTCCCTCACTTTCTGTCTTTCACATACACCCTCTCTATCACTCTCATTCTTT
The DNA here is from genome assembly GCA_030435695.1 of Brachymystax lenok tsinlingensis. Classification (NCBI taxonomy): domain Eukaryota; kingdom Metazoa; phylum Chordata; class Actinopteri; order Salmoniformes; family Salmonidae; genus Brachymystax; species Brachymystax lenok. Next base: position 5,909,465 of record CM059800.1, read on the forward strand.
CAGACAGACTCTTTCTCTCTCTATCCCTCTCTCTCAGATGCAATCAGTGACAGGGACATGTCTTGAATGCCCAGAAATGCCCAAATCCACAGTGTCTAGAGAAAATCCGGAAAACCAGACAGGCCCACTAAGCGTTAAGGATAGAATCCGGCTTGAGCTCTGTGGTTACTGCTGAGAGGAGAACATAATGTAAAGGAGAAGAGAGAGAATAAAGAGAGGAGGGAGGAGGAAAGAGATACATACTACATCACAACAGGCCCACTCCATAGCAACCACTGGTGTACTGTAGGGAGTTTGTTTCCATGACCACCGATCAATGGAGAAGGTACATGACGTACATGTCTGGTCACTGTGAAGGTTTCCTTGGTGTGTGTGTGGGGGTATGTGTCTACATATCTGAATGTGTGGGTGTGCAGGGGGGAGTGATAGAGTAATTGAAGGGTGTGCATGCATGTGTGTGTGTGTGCGCGCGCGTGTGTGTGGAAGAGGGGGGATGGTTACTGATTTGCTTACAGTTCAACGTGAAGGGGGGTCTTCGTTGACCTCCATTTCCCTATTTTCTACTTTTCCTCCCCCATCCCTCCCTCCTTTGTTCCCTCCCTCCTACTGACACTAATCTTACACAGTTTGGGGGGAGTGGAAAGGACACAAAATGAGCAAGAGAAATTAAAGATTATTTATGAGTAATAAATCATCTTTGCAGGGCTTAAAGTATTTGAGGGATTACACAGCACAGGATTGAAGTTCTGAAACACAGACATGCCAATACAATATTTAATTGTCTTGCAAAATGGAGGAGAAAATGAATACCCCACCCCAAAAATGTAAATACAAAATAGAGAATAAGGACCTGTGTCTGTGCCGCATTCTCCTTCACAAAGAAACACCTGCGTGTGTGTGTGTGTGTCTTTCCCTCTGTTTTCCTCTCATTCCACCCACGATGGCCAGGGGCGAACTTAGTGATTTGGATACCCCCAGGCAGAGGCCAGTCTGAGCGCCTGTCTTTTTTTACTAAAGAAATTGTGTTAACGTAAGTCATTCTTTTGTTCAAATTAAATCTTCTTTCTTCCTTTTTCGTTTCTCTGCACTGCTCTGAAATTGTCGCATGCTTCGTAAACAACAGGTGTTGACTAACAGTGACATGGTTACTTACGGGCCCTACCCAACAATGCAGATAGAGAGAAAATAAAGAATTAATAGAAAAGCAATAAAACATAATAATAAAAGTAATAATAAATACACAATGAGTAACGAAAACGTGGCTATATACACAGGGTACCAGTACCGGGTCAATGTGCAGGGGTAGTAGAGGTAGAAAGGTACATATAACTAGGAAAGTGACTAGCCAACAGGATAGATAATAAACAGTAGCAGCAGCATATGTGATGAGTCAAAAAAGGTACTGCAAAGAGGGTCAATGCAGATAGTCCGTGTAGCTATTTGGTTAACTATTAAACAAACTATTTAACTAACAATGTAACTAACATGTCGTGAGGTAGCAGAGAGAACAGTCTATGACTTGGGTGGCTGGAGTCTTTCACAATTTTTAGGGCCTTCCATCTGACACCGCCTGGTATAGAGATCCTGGATTGCAGGGAGCTCAGCCCCAGTGATGTACTGGGCCGTACACACTAACCTATGTAGCACGCCTTGCGGTCGGATGCCAAGGAGTTGCCATAACAAGCGGTGATGCAGCCAGTCAAGATGCTCTCAATGGTGCAGCTGTACAACTGTACATGCCAAATTCTCAACCCGCTCACTACAAGGACACCAAGGAACTTGAAGCTCTCAACCCGCTCACTACAGCCCCGTCGATGTGAATGGGGCCGTGCTCGGCCTTCCATTTCCTGTAGTCTACGTTCAGCTCCTTTGCCTTGCCGACGTTGAGGGAGATGTTGTTGTCCTGGCACCACACAGCCAGGTCTCTGACCTCCTCCCTATAGGCTGTCTCATCGTCGTCTGTGATCAGGCTTACCACCGTTGTGTCATCAGCAAACTTAATGATGGTGTTGGAGTCGTGCACCGCCACGCAGTCGTGGGTGAACAGGCAATACAGGAAGGGGCTAAGCATGCACCCCTGAGGGGCCCCCGTGTTGAGGGTCAGCTTGGCGTATGTGTTGTTGCCTAGCCTCACCATCTGGGGGGCGGCCTGTCAGGAAGTCCAGGCTCCAGTTGCAAAGAGAGGTGCTCAGTCCCAGGGTCCTTAGCTTAGTGATGAGCTTGGGGACTATGGTGTTGAACGGTGAGCTCTAGTCAATGAACAGCATTCTCACATAGGTGTTCCTTTTGTCCAGGTGAGAGAAGGCAGTGAGGAGTGCAATAGAAATTCTGTGGATTTGTTTGGGCGGTATGTGAATTGGAGTGGGTCCAGGGTGTCTGGGATGATGGTGTTGATGTGAGCCATGACCAGTCTTTCAAAGCATTTCATGGCTACAGATGTCATTTAGAAAGGTTACCTTGGCATTCTTTGGCACAGGGACTATGGTGGTCTACTTACAACATGTAGGCTTTACAGACTGGGTCAGGTAGAGGTTGAAAATGTCAGTGATGGTCTGAGTACGGTCTGAGTTTGCGCATGGTCTGAGTACGCGTCCTGATAATCCGTCTGGCCCTGCGACCTTGTGAATGTTAACCTGTTTAAAGTTCTAACTCACAGCGGCTCCGGAGAGCTTGGTCACACAGTCCTCCGGAACAGCTGGTGCTCTCATAAATGGTTCAGTGTTGCTTGCCTCAAAGCAGTAGCTGACACTATACATGTCAGCTACTACAGCGACAGTTAGTTTCAGAGTGTGTGGAAAGGAATAAGTTAGTCCTAAATATTTCTAAAACTAAAAGCATTGTATTTGGGACAAATCATTCACTAAACCCTAAACCTCAACTAAACCCTGGATTGTAAACTGTCATGCTCAAAACATATTGATACAACAGTAGCTAAGATGGGGAGAAGTATGTCCATAACAAATCACTGCTCTACCTTCTTAACAGCACTATCACTATCAATTGGAAGTGATGCAGACAATTAATTACATTGATGGAATCTACATGAAAAAAAAACAGCACTATCAACAAGGCAGGTCCTACAGGCCCTAGTTTTGTTTCACTTGGACTACTGTTCAGTCGTGTGGTCAGGTGCCACAAAAAGGGACTTAGGAAAATTGCAATTGGCTCAGAACTGGACTGGACAGCTAGCCCTTGGATGTACACAGAGAGCTAATATTAATAATATGCATGTCAATCTTTCCTGGCTCAAAGTGGAGGAGAGATTGACTTCATCACAACTTGTATTTATGAGAGGCTTTGACATGTTGAATGCCCCGAGCTGTCTGTTTGAACTACTGGCGCACAGTAGGACACACATGCATACCCCACAAGACATGCCACAAGAGGTCTCTTCACAGTCCAGAACAGACTATGGGAGGCGCACAGTACTACATAAAGCCATGACTACATGGAACTCTATTCCACATCAAGTAACTGATGCAAGCAATACAATTTGACTTATAAAACAGATAAAAATACACTTTATGTAACAGTGGGGACTGTAAAGCAACACAATCTAAAAGGCACAGACATGTATACACACACGATAACATATGCACTATACACACATGTACACTTGGATTTTGTACTGTAGATATGTGGTAGTAGTGGAGTAGGGGCCTGAGGGCACACAGTGTGTTGTGAAGTCTGTGAATATATTGTAATGTTTTAAAAATAGGGCTACTTAATGTTAGATCCCTCACTTCCAAGACAGTTATAGTCAATGAACTAATCACTGATCACAATCTTGATGTGATTGGCCTGACTGAAACATGTTAAATGAGGCCTCACTTCCTGGTTACACTAGTGACCATATCCTCCGCGCATCCCGCATTCACAATCGCAAATTTCAATTTACCAACCAAAAAAAAATGACGTTTTCGTCTTTTGAGGTTCTAGTCATGAAATCTATGCAGCCTACTCAATCTAGTAGGCTTGTAGTCATGGCAGATAATATTCACATTTTTGGTGACTTTAATATTCACACGGAAAAGTCCACAGACCCACTCCAAAAGGCTTTTTCGGAGCCATCATCGACTCAGTGGGTTTTGCCCAACATGTCTCCGGACCTACTCACTGCCACAGTCATACTCTGGACCTAGTTTTGTCCTGTGGAATAAATGTTGTGGATCTTAATGTTTTTCCTCATAATCCTGGACTATCGGACCACCATTTTATTACGTTTGCAATCGCAACAAATAATCCGCTCAGACCCCAAACAAGGATCGTCAAAAGCCGTGCTATAAATTCTCGGACAACCCAAAGATTCCTAGATGCCCTTCCAGTCTCCCTCCACCTACCCAAGGACGTCAGAGTACAAAATCAGTAAACCACCTAACTGAGGAACTCAATTTAACCTTGCGCAATACCCTAGATGCAGTCGCACCCCTAAAAACAAAAAACATTTGTCATAAGAAACTCTCTCTCTGGTATACAGAAAATACCCGAGCTCTGAAGCAAGTGTCCATAAAATTGGTACACCAAACTGGAAGTCTTCCGAGTAGCTTGGAAAGACAGTACCGTGCAGTATCAAAAAGCCCTCACTGCTGCTCGATCATCCTATTTTTCTAACTTAATTGAGGAAAATAAGAACAATCCAACATTTATTTTTGATACTGTCGCAAAGCTAACTAAAAAGCAGCATTCCCCAAGAGAGGATGGCTTTCACTTCAACAATGAGAAATTCATTAACTTCTTTAAGGAAAAGATCATGATCATTAGAAAGCAAATTATAGACTCCTCTTTAAATCTGCGTATTCCTCCAAAGCTCAGTTGTTCTGAGTCTGCACAACTCTGCCAGGACCTGGGATCAAGGGAGAGACTCAAGTTTTTTAATACTATATCTCTTGACACATTGATGAAAATAATCATGGCCTCTAAACCGTCAAGCTGCATACTGGACCCTATTCCAACTAAACTACTGAAAGAGCTGCTATCTGTGCTTGGCCCTCCTATGTTGAACATAATAAACGGCTCTCTATCCACCGGATGTGTACCAAACTCACTAAAAGTGGCAGTAATAAAGCCTCTCTTGAAAAAGCCAAACCTTGACCCAGAAAATATAAAAAACTAAATCGGCCTATATCGAATCTCCCATTCCTCTCAAAACTTTTAGAAAAACTGTTGCGCAGCAACTCACTGCCTTCTTGAAGACAAACAATGTATATGAAACACTTCAGTCTGGTTTTAGACCCCATCATAGCACTGAGACTGCACTTGTGAAGGTGGTAAATGACCTTTTAATGGCGTCAGACCGAGGCTCTGCATCTGTCCTCGTGCTCCTAGACCTTAGTGCTGCTTTTGATACCATCGATCATCACATTCTTTTTGAGAGATTGGGAACCCAAATTGGTCTACACAGACAAGTTCTGGCCTGGTTTAGATCTTATCTGTCGGAAAGATATCAGTTTGTCTCTGTGGATCCTCTGACAAATCAACTGTAAATTTCCTCAAGGCTCCGTTTTAGGACCACTATTGTTTTCACTATATATTTTACCTCTTGGTGATGTCATTTGGAAACATAATGTTAACTTTCACTGCTATGCGGATGACACACAGCTGTACATTTCGATGAAACATGGTGAAGCCCCAAAATTGCCCTGCCTGGAAGCCAGTGTTTCTACTTTTAAACTCGGACAAAACAGAGATTAGTTCTAGGTCCCAAGAAACAAAGAGACCTTCTGTTGAATCTGAAAATTTATCTTGATGGTTGTACAGTCGTCTCAAATAAAACTGTGAAGAACCTTGGCGTTACTCTGGACCGTGATCTCTCTTTTGACGAACATATCAAGACTGTTTCAAGGACAGCTTTTTTCCATCTACCTAACATTGCAAAAACTTTCTGGCCAAAAATGATGCAGAAAAATGTATCCATGCTTTTGTCACTTCTAGGTTAGACTACTGCAATGCTCTACTTTCCGGCTACCCGGATAAAGCACTAAATAAACTTCAGTTAGTGATAAACACGGCTGCTAGAATCTTGACTAGAACCCAAAAATGTGATCATATTACTCAAGTGCTAGCCTGGCTTCCTGTTAAGGCAAGGGCTGATTTTAAGGTTTTACTGCTAACCTACAAAGCATTACATGGGCTTACTCCTACCTATCTTTCCGATTTAGTCCTGCCGTACATACCTACACATACGCTACGGTCACAAGACGCAGGCCACCTTACTGTCCCTAGAATTTCTAAGCAAACAGCTGGAGGCAGGGCTTTCTCCTATAGAGCTCAATTTTTATGGAATGGTCTGCCTATCCATGTGAGAGACGCAGACTCGCTCTCAACCTTTAAATCTTTATTGAAGACTCATCTCTTCAGGAGGTCCTATGATTGAGTGTAGTCTGGCCCAGGAGTGTGAGGGTGAACGGAAACGGAACCGCCCTTGCTGTCTCTGCCTGGCCGGTTCCCCTCTCTCCACTGCGATTCTCTGCCTCAAACCCTATTACAGGGGCTAAGTCACTGGCTTACTGGTGCTCTTCCATGCCATCCCTAGGAGGGGTGCGTCACTTGAGTGGGTTGAGTCTCTGACGTGATCTTCCTGTCCGGGTTAGCGCCCCCCCCCCATGGGTTGTGCCGTGGGGGAGATCTTCGTGGGCTATACTCGTCCTTGTCTCAGGATGGTAAGTTGGTGATTGAAGACATCCCTCTAGCGGTGTGGAGGCTGTGCTTCGGCAAATTGGGTGGGATTATATCCTGCCTGTCACAGTGTCTCCCGACCCCTCCTGTCTCAGCCTCCAGTATTTATGCTGCAATAGTTTATGTGTCGGGGGGTTAGGGTCAATCTGTTATATCTGGAGTATTTCTCCTGTCTTATCCGGTGTCCTGTGTGAATTTAAGTATGCTCTCTCTAATTCTCCCTCTCTTTTTCTCACTTGTTCTCTCTTTCTTTCTTTCTTTCTTTCTTTCTTAGAATACCTGAGCCCTAGGACCATGCCTCAGGACTATCTGGCCTGACTCCTTGCTGTCCCCAGTCCACCTGCTCCAGTTTCAACTGTTCTGCGGCTATGGAACCCTGACCTGTTCACCGGACGTGCTACCTGTCCCAGACCTGCTGTTTTCAACTCTCTAGAGACAGCAGGAGCGGTCGAGATACTCTGAATGATCGGCTATGAAAAGCCAACTGACATTTACTCCTGAGATGCTGACCTGTTGCACCCTCTACAACCACTGATTATTATTATCTGACCCTGCTGGTCATCTATGAACATTTGAACATCATGGCCATGTTCTGTTATAATCAGCCAGAAGAGGACTGGCCACCCCTCATAGCCTGGTTCCACTCTAAGTTTCTTCCTAGGTTCTGGCCTTTCTAGGGAGTTTTTTCTAGCCACCGTGCTTCTACACCTGCATTGCTTGCTGTTTGGGGTTTTAGGCTGGGTTTCTGTACAGCACTTTGTGACATCAGCGGATGTAAGAAGGGCTTTATAAATACATTTGATTGATTGATGTTCTGTGTATGTGTGGTGTGACATTTTTTGAATATTCTCCTAACCATTAGAAAACTGGACAGATTAATGTCCTTGCAACATTCCCATGAAATGTATTTATAACACTAATATTTCATGTTTTAGGAAGATTGAGAGCATCCTGTTGGGCTGTATCACCGCCTGATACGGCAACTGCACTGCCCGCAACCGCCGGGCTCTCCAGAAGGTGATGCGGTCTGCCAAACGCATTACTGGGGGCACACTGCCTGCCCTCCAGGACACCTACAGCACCCGATGTCACAGGAATATTAGAAATCGGGATAAGACCCAGATGCAGACAGCTAGAGTCACAGATGTTTATTGACCCAAACAGGGGGCAGGCAAAAGACAGGTCAAAGGCAGGCAGGCAGAGGTCCGTAATCCAGGGCAGAGTCAATAAGGTACAGAACAGCAGGCAGGCTTGGTGTCAGGACAGGCAGAGGTTCGTAAACGGGTCAGAGTCAGGCAGGTACAGAACGGCAGGCAGGCTCGGGGTCAGGGCAGGCAGAATGGTCAGAACCGGGAAAACTAGGAAACAGAACTTAAAAAAGCAGGGAGACGGGAAAACACGCTGGTAAGACCTGGCAACAGACAAACAGAGAACACAGGTATAAATACACTGGGGATAAATGAGGAAGATGGGTGACACCTGGAGGGGGGTGGAGACAAGCACAAAGACAGGTGAAACAGATCAGGGTGTGACAAGGAAGGACAAAAAGATCATCAAGGACATTAACCATCCGAGCCACAGCCTATCATCCAGAAGGTGTATCAAAGCTGAGACCGAGAGGCTGAAAAACAGCTTCTATCTCAAGGCCATCAGACTGTCAAATAGCCATCACTGGCTGGCTACCACCTGGTTACTCAACCCTGCACCTTAGAGGCTGTTGCCCTATGTACGTAGACATGGAATCCCCAGTCACTTTAATAATGGAACACTAGTAATTTTAATGTTTACATAGTGTTTTACTCATTTAATATGTATATACTGTATTCTACTGCATTTTGGTCAATGCCACTTTGACATTTCTCGTCCCAATATTGATATACTACTTCATTAAACATTTATACTTTTAGATGTGTGTGTATTGTTGTGAATTGTTAGATACTACTGCACTGTTGGAACATAAGCATTTCACTACACCTGCAATAACATCTGCTAAATATGCATATGTGACCAAGACAATTTGATTTGATTCTGCGCATGTTTGGTGGGGCATTGATGGAATATTCTCCTAACACAGAAAACTGGACACATGAATATTCTTGCAACATCCCATAAAACATGTCTAGAACATTGTTGTATATTCTAAGAACCTTGTAACCACGTTCTAGATAAGTTATGCTTGACATAAAGGGAATGTTCTCCTAACTTTAACACCAAAACATGCTAAAAAGATTCTTAGAAGGTTTTTGCTAACATAGATAGAATCTTTTTGTAATGTTACCCTTAATGTTCCCTAATGTTTTCTGTTAGTTGGAGGAAAATTCTATCTCCCTAGAATTTTAAGCTGGGTAGTTACTGATTTGCCAATATAAAAACTGCCCTCTTTAAAAAATAATGAAGAGTACTAAGTACATGTAAGTAAGATAGACAATCAGACTCAATCTTCACACTTACAAGTCCTGCTTTCCATGCATTCACAATGAACATGTGCAAGGCCCGGTCTTGATGAGACTGCCCCTGTGAAGATTTGTGCTAGCTAGCTACTACCATACTGTGTTCCCCTTTTCTGACAGGCATTCTTTGGGGCAGCCCTAAGGTACTTCTGATTTGGCAATGTGTGAAACGAGCTCTCTCTGCCAAGAGCTCCAGGGCTGGTTCAAAAGGGGTGTCGGAGGGAGGGGGTGAGAACAGCCAGACAGGAAATAGGGGCACGCTGTGCCCCATCTGCCCCCCTACTGCCCATATATACACAGTAGCAGTCAAAAGTTTGGACACACCTACTCTACATTGTAGAATAATAGTGAAGACATCAAAACGATCAAATATCACATATTTAGAATCATGTAGTAACCAAAAAAGTGTTAAACAAATCTAAATATATTTTGGCTGCAATTTCTGAGGTGCAGTTAACTCTATTGAACTTATTCTGTGCAGCAGAGGTAACTCTGGGTCTTCCTTTCCTGTGCTGGTCCTCATGAGAGCCAGTTTCATCATAGCACTTGGCTGACCTTGACTGACCATGTCTTAAAGTGATGATGGACTGTCGTTTCTCTTTGCTTATTTGAGCAGTTTTTTCCATAATATGGACTTAGTCTTTTACCAAATAGGGCTTCTGTATAGCACCCCTACCTTGTCACAACATAACTGATTGGTACAAACACATTAAGAAGGAAAGAAATTCCACAAATTAACTTTTAACAAGGCACACCTGTTAATTGAAATGCATTCCAAATGACTACCTCATGAATCTGGTTGTGAGAATGCCAAGAGTGTGCAAAGCTGTCATCAAGGCAAAGGGTGGATACTTTGAAGAATCTCAAATATGAAATATATTTAGATTTTTTTAACACTTTTTTGGTTACCACATAATTCCATATTTGTTATTTCGTAGTTTTGATGTCTTCACTATTACTTTACAATGTAGAAAACAGTAAAAATAAAGAACAACCCTTGAATGAGTAGGTGTGTCCACATTTTTGACTGGTACAATATACAGTGCCTTCGGAAAGTATTCAGACCCATTGACTTTTTCCACATTTTGTTATGTTACAGCCTTATTCTAAAATGTATTAAATCTACACACAATACCCCATAATGAAAAAGCAAAAATAGGTTTTTAGAAATGTTTGCAAATTTATTACAAATAAAAAACAGAAATATCACATTTACATAAGTATTCAGGCGCTTTACTCAGTACTTTGTTGAAACACCTTTGGCAGTGATTACAGCCTCGAGTCTTCTTGGGTATGACCCTACAAGCTTGGAACAACTGTATTTGTGGAGTTTATTCCATTCTTCTCTGCAGATCCTATCAAGCTCTGTCAGGTTGGATGGGGAACGTTGCTGCACAGCTATTTTTCCAGAGATGTTTTATCGGGTTCAAGTCCGAGCTCTGGGCAGGCCACTCAAGGAAATTCAGAAGCCACTCCTGCGTTGTGTTGGCTGTGTGCTTAGGGTCGTTGTTCTGTTGGAAGGTGAACCTTCACCCCAGTTTGAGGTCCTGAGTGCTCTGGAGCAGGTTTTCATCAAGGATCACTCTGTACTTTGCTCCGTTCATCTTTGCCTCGATCCTGACTAGTCTCCCAGTACCTGCCGCTGAAAAACATCCTCACAGCATGATGCTGCCACCACCATGCTTCACCGTAGGGATGGTGCCAGGTTTCCTCCAGACGTGACGCTTGGCATTCAGGCCAAAGAGTTCAATCTTGGTTTCATCAGACCAGATAATATTTTTTCTCATGGTCTGACTCCAAGTGGGCTGTCATGTGCCTTTTGCTGAGGAGTGGCTTCCCCTCTGGTCACTCTACCATAAAGGCCTGATTGGTGGATGGCAGCAGAGATGGTTTTCCTTCTGGAAGTTTCTACCATCTCCACAGAGGAACTCTAGAGCTCTGTCAGAGTGACCATCGGGTTCCTGGTCACCTCCCTGACCAAGGCCATTCTCCCCCGATTGCTCAGTACGGCCAGCTCTAGGATGAGCCTTTGTGGTTCCAAACTTCTTCCATTTAAGAACGATGGAGGCCACTGTGTTCTTGGGGAGCTTCAATGCTGCAGAAATCTTTTGGTACCCTTCCCCAGATCTGTGCCTCGACACAATCCTGTCTCGGAGCTCTACGGACAATTCCTTTGACCTCGTGACTTGGTTTTTGCTTCACAATGGACTGTCAACTGTGGGACCTTATATAGACAGGTGTGTGCCTTTCCAAGTCATGTCCAATAAATTGAATTTACCACCGGTGATCACCAATCAAGTTGTAGAAACATCTCAAGGGAGATCAATGGAAACAGGATGCACCTGAGCTCAATTTCGAGTCTCATAGCAAATGGTCTGAATACTTATGTAAATAAGGTATTTGTTTATTTATTTTTTAAACATTTCCTAAAATAAAAAATAAAGTGTTTTCACTTCGTCATTATTAGGTATTTTGTGGAGATTGCGGAGGACATTTTTATTAAATCCATTTTAGAATAAGGCTGTAACGTAACAAAATTTAGAAAAAGTCAAGGTATCTGAATACTTTGAATATGCATCTCAGTGCAAGAGGTGTTACTACAGTCCCTGGTTCATATCCAGGCTGCATCACATCTGGCCGTGATTGGGAGTCCCATAGGTTGGACCACAATTGGCCCAGCGTTGTCCAGGTTTGGCCGGGGTAGGCCGTCACTGTAAATAAGAATTTGTTCTTAACTGACTTACCTAGTTAAATAAAGGTAAAATAAATAAAATATATATATATATACAGTACCAGTCAAAAGTTTGGACACTATCTTCTGTATACCACCCCTACCTTGTCACAAACGCATTAAGGAAAGAAATTCCACAAATTAACTTTTAACAAGGCACAACTGATAATTGAAATGCATTCCAGGTGACTACTGTACCTCATGAAGCTGGTTTATAGAATGCCAAGAGTGTGCATAGCTGTCATCAAGGCAAAGCGTGGGTACTTTGAAGAATCTCAAATCTCAAATATATTAAGATTTGTTTAACACTTTGTTGATTAATTCATTACTCCATATGTGTTAATTCATAGTATTGATGTCTTCACTATTCTTCTACAATGTAAAAAAGAAAAACCCTTGAATGAGTAGGTGTGTCCAAACTTTTGACTGGTACTGTACATATACACTACCGTTCAAAAGTTTGGGGTCACTTAGAAATGTTTTTGAAAGAAAATAGAATTTTTCAGCCATTAAATAACAACAATAACATCAAAATGATCATAAATACAGTGTAGACATTGTTAATGTTGTAAATGACTATTGTAGCTGGAAACGGCATATTTCTTATGGAATATCTACATAAGCGTGCAGGCCCAGCGAGCGAGAGAGAAAGAGAGAGAGAGCGTGAGATGACAGAAAGTGATGGAGAGTGAGAGTGGGCATTGAGAGAATAAACGGGCCAGTTGAAAGAGAGAGAAGGGGATGGAGCGTGATGTGTTAATTCCCCTGCTGCCCAGAGGACATCAGAACACAGCTGATTTAGCAGCGGAGCGCTTAACCTAGCCTACAAGAGAGAACAGAGAGACAGGGCCCGTTCACATGAAGCACCAGAGAGAGAGAGAGAGAGAGAGAGAGAGAGATGCTAACACATGCTATCACTGCCTGCCTTGACATCACTTCACCTTTAGCTAGTGCATTTAGCCAACACTGTGTCTGAATAATTTTTTATTTTAACCTTTATTTAACAAGGCAAGTCAGTTAAGAACAAATTCTTATTTACAATGACGGCCTACCCCGGCCAACCCTGGACAACACTGGGCCAATTGCGCGCCACCCTATGGGACTCCCAAACACAGATGTGATACAACCTGGGACTGTAGTAACACCTCTTGCACTGAGATGCAGTGCCATAGACCGCTGCGCCACTCGGGAGCCCCTGAAAATTGAGGTGTTGGTGATCCTTTGCTATGGCTAACAGTAGTGAATTGCAGGTTAGCTCTTGCTAAGACCATTCCAGTGCTATGGGTAGCATAAAACAGAGCAATGATTTCTGTTATGTTTACTGAACTATGGTTAGCAACACAATAACTGATCTAGCACAGATAGATTGATGGCTAATGTGGTTATTGACCAAAAGCATGGGGATGGGAAGGAACCCAAGCTTCCAGAAATGGTTATGGTTATCAGCAATAGGATGACAACCATGACATACACGAGTGATGTCACACTTGTGCCAGTGTATAATACCCAGAAGAACCCTTGCTTTAAAGGTCATGAGGCAGATCATACTGTACAAAGCTGGCAAATATATCCAAGGGCCTTTGATGACACAGCAGTGAACACACGCACAGTAACATACTAACTCAAAGCCCAGTAGCGGTGCGTGGGTAAAATCACTGGGGAAGCCAAGCCAGGAAAAAAAGCCATATTACAACTGTGTCGTGATAATTGCACTGTTTGCTCTATAAACTGCCTCCACTGGTTCATATGCCTTGCTACCGTGGTATATAGGCCTAAGGCCGAGACAATAAGAAGACAGTGGCAGAATAAATTCAATCACACCTTTGTTTCATCACAAAACCAGAGAGCAACATAGCATACTACATTTAGCAAACAGTTACATGACCTACAACATGATCCAGCAAGTTAATGTTTCCAAAATGTTCGGACCACTAAACAACCATTGATTTAGAACCACAGAGTTACCGAAAAGAAAACAGGAGCTGCCTCGACTATTCCAGCACCATTTCAACTTCATCATCAAATCACCTGTGCGTAGTCTAACAAAGTGACAACTAAAAGATACCAAAAACAATTTAGTCCAATCAACGTAAGCTAAATATGACGTGGCTGTCCATGGTACTGATTGTGTCCGTGCGTGCAAGAAGAAAAAACATGTTGACTCACCCTACTTGTAGAGAAACGCCAAGGACATCTTCCTCTCTGTCATACAGTACACACATTTTTTGTTGTCCTAGGCTACCTGGCTAAAATGCTCGCTTGCTATCCTAACTTCCTTTCATGGGCAATGCGGTGCCCCCGCACATTGACTCGGTACCGGTACCCCCTGTATATAGCCTCACTATTGTTATTTTATATTTTACTGCTGCTCCTTAATTATTTGTTACTTTTATTTCTTTTTTGAGGTCTTTTTGTCTTAACACTGCATTGTTGGTTAAGCGCTTGTAAGTAAGCATTTCACTGTAAGGTTTACACCTGTTGTATTCGGCACGTGACAAATACAATTTTATTTGATTTTGATGCGCTACGCCAGCAAGTTAACGCTAGCCTATTACATCTAGCTAGCTACATTGAACTTCCCTCCTCTCAGGCCAGGGGCACAATGTATTGATGGATCAGAATCGCTGTTATTTTAATTGGCCAGTATCGAGAATTAAGTAAAACCACAAGTCCAAATTCCTATCTCCCTCCATGGTTAATTTAAGAAAGGGACGATTTTAGCTAGGACAAAAACACAACGAGATGCAACAATTCCATTACTTTTTGTAAATTACGTATTGCTTTTGATGTGATGTGGTTGGTGTGTGAAGCCACATCCAAACTGGCTTCCCTTGACACTTTCTTTTGGTGCACCAGGACCATTCACAGTTGAGCTCGCTCAGTTTAGCTCCTCGCTGATTGGCTATTGTTATATTTAAAGAAATATAAAGGGAGGCCAAATGCTCGCTAGCATCCCTTGCGTTCAATGCTACGGGCGGCAACAATGTCAGCCTTGCTGTCCGGTCAGACAGTGTCAGAGAGATGGGCTACACATACAGAGAAAGAAGGGCTCTGTTTAGCTCGCTCGGATGCTCCAGTGAGATACATTCAGCTTCTTGCAAATTGAAGGAAAATTATGAAACACAGAGAGACGAAAGATAAATTATGTTTTTTTATTTTGGCTTCCCTTGGCATCCATGAATACACACCACTGTTAAAGCCCCATATGTCTGACATCTGACAGTGTGGCTTGAGAGGAGAGGAGGGGGAGGAGAGGGGAGAGAAGGAGTGTGGGGGATCAGGCCTTACCCTCCATATAACTCCCTCCCTCCCTCCGTCTCTCTCTACCTCTCTCTCTTGTCAGTCTGGAAAGACCCCCTAGCCCCTACACACCTTTGGTAGGCAGTCAAATGCTGATGGCTCCACCTAGTGTGTTAATTGGGCTTAGGGGACTTTCCTCCATATACACACTAAACAGTCCCAGTGCTGAGCCCATCTCCTGGGTGGAAAAGTGAGTCTCAGTACCCTAAGGATGCCACCAGTGGGATCCATGGAGCAGAAATAATCTTCCCTCCTCCTCAGAGATCCCCAACCACTCTTTCCAACTCTCTTATTCCCAAATATCTGGGTCAGCATGCTTAATGACTTACGCATCCTCTCCTCGCTGGGCTTGGCAGGAATCTCCTCCACGCACTCCGCAGGAAACCAGCCCACCTGGCCCCGGGCACTGCCTTCCCAGAACCCCCCCTCTCCGATGCTCAGAACTGGAGCGAGGGGAGGGGGAGTGTGGTGAGAGAGAGAGAGCGAATCATTATACACAGCACATGTACTGTAGTAACTGTCACTTGCGGATCGCATGGTACCTGTGATTATAGAGCTCGCCAGCTTGTAGTCCTAAAAAACAGAAAGGAATTACCTCTGGTTCATTCAGACATTCCTATGAACGGGGAAAGAATGGGGTTTTGGGATAAACGCCGAAAATAAGGTCTGAGGTTAACACAGGCTTAGGAGATCTTATACGTTTTGTTCTATGAGCCAGTTAACATTACCTTTAAGAATTATGAAGCCTTTATGTGGTTTATGTGCTTGTTTTGACGACATAAATACTTCAGCTGATGAAGATGATCTCATAGAACAAAACGAATAAGATCTCCTAAGCCTGTGTTTACCACAGAACTTCTTTTATGTGAGTATCCAGAAAACCCTCCAAACCCCCCCATAAGCTTTGGCCAACAAGCCATGGTGGAGTTGGTGCTTACAAAAAGACGCCATTATCATTGCTCTCTATTCATTTTTTTCCTCAGGGACGACATGCTCAACAAATGTTGCACCAGATTTAGCTATATACACAGTTCATTTCCATCTGTGTCACTAATGTATCCAGTGGTAGAGCAGTGTTAAGCATAATACAATTGTATCTGCATGTTCTCTCCTTAACACTCCCCAAAGCCTCACCTTTAACCCTGTCGTTCTTGTAGAGGATGATCTCTCCCTCGGCCTGTGGATGGTAGGCGTGGACCACCACAAAGTGCCTCCCTGGCACGGCACTGTACAGCTTCCTCCGCTGGACCACCACCTCCATATTACCACAGGGGCTGAGGGTGGGACAGAGGGAAGAGAGGAGAGGATATGGAAGAGAGGGTGAGAGAGAAGAGGAGATAGGAGAGACAGAGGAGGTAGGTAGAGGAGGAGTGCGTATTAGTACATGCCACACTTGACAGAGTATTACAGCATACACAGTATATATTGCACACTCTTAAGTTACACCGCTGTCCTTAACAGAACCAGGAGGGGAGCAAGGGGTACCAGAAGTGTCTGATTTATGGAGGTTGTAAATGGGGCAGGATGGAAGCTGGCCCACATAAAGTATCGCTGATCCCTGCAGTGTCCTCTGGGTAGGGAAAAAAGGACACTGGGTTCACCCACAACACAAACAGAAAGACATCCCAACACAGGGAGGAGAGAGTCTGTCCTTACCTTTCTGAGATGCAATTGATACACTTCCTACAGAAAGTCTCAGATCTTTCTTATTATTATTTTTGCGAGTGTACAAGCCAAAACCCTGCCAGCATAACCAAAGGAGAAGAACAAGCACACGTGTACATTTGCTTGAGTCCAACTACAGATGAAACCACACATTTACAACACTACTGAGATGGACCTAATGTTGTGCATCCATTGGTGTCTGGGTTGATCTGTTGTAGTATTGTATTGGAGCTCCACTTGGTGGTAAGCCCCAGGACCAGCACCATAGTAAGTATTCAAACACAGCCATACAGAGACAGAGAGACAGAGACACACAGAGAGAGAGAGAGAGAGAGAGAGAGAGAGAGAGAGAGAGAGAGAGAGAGAGAGAGAGAGAGAGAGACCGAGAGAGAGACCGAGAGAGGAGGCATTTAGGAAGAGTGAGAGAAAGACCGGGAGGGGGATAGAAAGAGAGAGAAGGTCCTGAACACAACTCCCCTCCTCAACCCTGAGTCTATGGAGATCTAGCCTCATTCCAGATCTATACACACACATGCATACAGATTTTAATATTCTGGAAATTTCAGGACTTTTGGGGGAGTAAACATTAAAAATCCTATTTTCCCTAACCCTTAACAAAACCCTAATTTCAACCCTAACCTTAACCCCAAAACCCTAAACCTTAAGCTTAAAATAGCATTTAAACAAATTCAGGACATGAAAAAAGTCCAGACTTTTCAAATAAGTTATTGTTTTCCTACCTTGTCAGGACAGAGGTGAATTGTTAGGAAATTGGTGTGCTGATAAGGTATACAAACATGTACACACACACACACACTTAGGGGAAAGCCAGGGTTTAAATAAAAAAGGATAGGGGGCATGACTTTCCAAACCATAAATAGAAAGAAAGAATGTACCAAATGCAGAGACTTCTAAATGGCATCAGTTCTAAACGCTACATAGCTCAACCCCTTTTGGGAAATATGGGCCAAGAGGAGTCCATCCTATTGCTTTGACCAATTCCATTGATCTCTCTAGATCAGTGACAACAATTGGGAAGGACGGGGAAAAGAGGAGAAAAAACGAAGGAGTGTTTCTTCCAGACGATTGGCCACATTCCCTGCCGTGTCTTGGCAATTAGTGGAACAGCTTTGGAAATATGTTAATTAGATAATACTCAGTGTTGACTAAAACCTCATGTGTAAGTTCACTCTGTTAATCAATGATGCCCTCGGAGAGAGAGAGAGAGAGAGAGAGAGAGAGAGAGAGAGAGAGAGAGAGACTTGTCCTGACACATCCTCTCTCAGACAGTGCTCAGGCTGATTTTCAGTGTAAAGGGATCGTCCACTCAAAATACAACCTAACCTGATTAAATCATTGTTATGTTCAACAGTGTTTGGCTGCTCCTTTTTTGTCCCAATTGATTGTAGAAACGAATCTGGGTCATTTCGGTGGCTGAAGACTACCTTAGCCTTTGGCAGCTAATATGAGTCTTCAGGTTTCAGGTAAAGTTAAATCACACACCATACTAAATAAGACTTCCAGAGTCAAATACTCATCTAATTTGATCTTTTAGTCCACATTGTATTTCTGTATTGGAAAGTCTTGGGTAAGAATATTCTTGCAGGAGAGAGGGAATCTGATTTGGTTTTGTCTAGACTCTCTGGAGAGTATGTGAATTAGGCACAACTCAGGCTATAGGACAATGATCCGTCGCCATAGTTTCTGATTCAGCTATGCCTTGAGTCTTCTTTCTAGAGCAAAAAAGTCAGAGGAGAGAGGGAAAGGGGAAAAAATAGAGGTGAGAGGATGGATGGATGGAAAGATAGAGGAGGGTTAACAAAAGGGGAGAGGAGAGGGAGAAGAGAAGCGAGGGAGGAAGTTGCTGTAGAAATGGGATGGAGGGAGTGGGCAGAGGACAGAAGAAAGGCGTCCGCATGCTTCCCAAGCGAAACAGTTTGGGAGAGTTCGTGCAACATTTTGTGTTCGTTTTGGACTTCGGTGAGTTTTTTTTCCGGCTGTTCAGGCGCACACATTTCTTTCTGGAGACAAGCCGAAGTTCGGAGCCGAAGTCTACACCCCTTCGTCGGTGATTGGTCAACAGTAGGGATTCTTCAATAAAGTATTTGTTGTCATTCAGCAAGAGGCGACTCATTTTCATGAAGAAAAAAAATCTGTGAAAAATACTGCACCAAACAGCTTAGTTGGATGGATACCAACTATCCATCCAAAAATAAATACAAATAATTGCGTGACTAACATCTCTTTGGCAAAAACTATTTAATTAATGACAGATTTCTTGAGTTATCTTAGTTAAATTCTGACTATTTTGAGGAACTGTATACTTGCTACGGCATCTCAAAATTGACAAACAGTACTATTGCCGCTTTTTTCTTGTTTGTCAATTAAAGGTTTTAAAAAGAGTATTCGAGCACAGTTGTTCAGTTCGGCTAGGGGGAAATGGAGGTAGAGGATGGACTGAGAGCGGAGAGGAGAGTATGATGGAATGAGTGGTAAGAGGGAAGAAATAAGGAGGGAAAGGCTGATGGATGGAAGGAGAAGGGATTGAAGGAGATGAAGAAGTGGAGAGGACAAGAGGCAAGATGGACATGGGATTGGGAAGGATTTGGAGGGGAGGATGGAGATAAAGTGAAACTCCAATGTCCAACCCATCCTGGGTTGCAGTGTTAAACATCCAAAATAGGAAAATGACATGGCTGTCATCATGTCAGGGCAAAAGACACACTTATCCCCTCATTCCCTTTTCGCTTTCCCTTGTTTTCCATCACTCAGCATGTCTTCTCTCCTCCCTATATTGGGCTCCCGAGTGGCGCAGCGGTACTGCATCTCAGTGCTAAAGGCGTCACTACAGACCCTGGTTCGATTCCAGGCTGTATCACAACCGGCCGTGATTGGGAGCCCAATAGGGCGGCACACAATTGGTCCAGTGTTGTCCGGGTTTGGCCGGGGTAGGCCGTCATTGTAAATAAGAATTTGTTCTTAACTGACTTGCCTTGTTAAATAAAATAATTAAATAAATATTCCCCCCTCTCACCCATTGTTTCTCTCTCTCTCTCTCATTCCCAGACAGATGGAATTTGTGGACGAAAGACAGTGCCATTTTTTCTGTATTAATCTGTCAAGGAGGACTGTGCAGAAGGTTAAGTCACCAGCAATATAAAGCCTTCAGCGTCTAATCCGCAGTGCAAACACACACACACACACACACACACACAAACATATAGCCACACACATGTACATACGCATGCGTGGGGTTAAAGTGTGCGTGCCTACATGTCTGTGTTTCAGTCTGTTTCTGCTGCTTCTCCTCCTACTGACCTGGGCTGCCTGTGCTGCGTCTGCTGTGTCTGTACATGTGTCTGCGGGTACGGCCTGCGGGCTTCCTCTCCCAGCCGGTTGAGGGACGGGGACCGACTCCGGGGGACCACCCCCACGCTGGTACTGCGGGAACCCTGGCCCATGGTCCTCACAGTGCCATTGGGGTTCCCCTGCATCTCCTGGAGCAGCTGTGGAGAGAGGATATGGTGGGAGGTGGAGGTGGGGGGTCCGACCCCTCCGTGTTGGGGTCCGTGGTGCTGGGGGTGTCCCTGGGGCTGGGACCAGTCCTGGGGGGGGCCCTGGCTCACCGTTAGGTTGTTGTCACTGTTGGAGCGCAGCAGGACCCGGGGGGCCGCCAGGGAGCTACCGCTGCTGGTAGGGGGAAGGGCCCGACGCCGCTTGGAGTATTCCGGGACCTCGTGGAAAGGCACTGGGTATGAGAGAGAGAAAGAGAGAGGGACATTCATTGATTATCTGATAAACCAGTTCTACCTGACCCTTGGAAGTAGGTGTCTGTGTCTTACGCACTTACTTGATTACTAACACGCACGCAGACACACAAACACAGAATATCAATCACTACCTGTAGGGCGATTTTCTTGATGGGAATCAGGCAAGATACATTTTTTCCCCAAAGGCATCCATCTATCCCTTATTGTAAAACAGTTGAAACACACACTCTTGCATGCACGTGTACACACACACACACACACACACACACACACACACACACACCCTTGCCTGAGTGATGTCTGCTCTGCATTATTCGATAGTCGTGTCTGGCCCTCTCATAAACATCCAAGTCCTTTATGATCCCAGTATGATGATTATTATTATTGCACCGAGTAAAGCTGAGCTCCTCTGCCCCACCAGCAATGGTGTGATTGAACCATAATGGAGGGCCATGCTTATTTCCCAGTGGAGTTTCAGCATTAGAGTGTAATATCACACTGACAAGCGTGCAACTGCGGCACTTTCGTCTCCATTCGCAATTAAAGCAGTGGAGGAAGTAGCAGGAAGGAGCCTGCAGTCGCACCAAAGACCCAACAACGCTTTCAATGTGAGAAGGTGATCAACAACAGAGCTAGCGTTAGCATTTGTTGTTAAACTTAGACTTACAGTAGTAGACTGAATGCTAGGATTATGATCACGGTGGCTAAGTGGATTCAATGCTAGTAGCTACACTACAGCTAGCCACAGGTTAGCCTAGCCTAAGAGGGTTTCAATACATCATTGTCTGTGTCAGTGACAACGTCCTAGACCGTTTTCCCATCACATCCTCTCTCCTTCACCAGGGCGAAGAGATGAAGAGAGACACCAATGGCTAATGAGCTAACATGCTAAGGTGCTGGCAGCTCTTCTGCCCATTAGGGGCTGGTGTGTGTGTATGAGATATGAAGCAGCCTTTGATTGAGTGCACTTGACTAGAACCACATGCATTTCACACACACTGCGGGGGTTGATATGCACACCTGAGAGAGTGAGTATATGTGTTTGAGAGAGAGAGAGAGAGAGAGAGAGAGAGAGAGAGAGAGAGAGAGAGAGAGAGAGAGAGAGAGAGAGAGAGAGAGTCTATGAGCCAGCCAGGCCTTTGGCTTTAGCAGAGACTGGAGCCATCTTAATACACCTTCACGCTACCTAACAATAACCATTGTCAAAATCACAACCACAGCCTGATCAATTCTAACTCAACCTCAACCAGGCCCACACTGGTTTACAAACCACATCCTTCTTAATCACTAACAAATCCATTGACCACAACCAGACTTGAAGTAACACTTCACCACAAGAGTATATACCCTGACAACAACCAGAATCTTTGACCACAACCTGGACCACATTGCTATCTTACCACACCCCCAACATTAACGGACCACAATCCAAACACTTACAGTAAACCATAAGATTGCACAGCTTTTGTGTGGGGCATGCAGACAGTATCCTCATGTGTGGGAGGATGCTGGACATGCTTGGTGTCACTGACATGATTACGTTACACACAAAGGCTATGAATACACCTAAATCATAACAAACTGTAAGGACCGACGCCGGAGACAAAAAGCAGGTACGGGGAGATAGGGAACTGACAAATATAGGGGAGGTAATAAACAGGTGATTGAGTCCAGGTGAGTCCAATAAGACGCTGATGCGCGTGACAGGGAAAGGCAGGTGTGCGTACTGATGGTGGCAGGAGTGCGTAATGCTGGGGAGCCTGGCGCCTTTGAGCGCCAAGGAGGGGGAGCGGGAGCAGGCGTGACAAATAAAACACTACATTTTCTGAAAGAGATATTCAAATAGTAAAAACAACAATAAAATAACAGTGGATATTAGAGACTAATGCATTCCAATAAATACAAATACATAGGATACATAATATAGGATCAAATAAATAAAACAGATATTATGACTAAAAGCGCCTTAAGCGAGGCTAAAAATGTGTCTTAAGATCTTTAAAAAAAAAAATTATACAGTTTCTGAGGCCCTCAGATCCTTCGGCAGGATGTTCCAAAAGCCAGGACCGTAGTGGCTGAAGGTATCCTCACCAAACGTTTTGGTGACCTTTGGAACAACTAAAAGGCCAATGCCTAGCACAACTGAGGTGCACTGGATGTAAGGAAAGGAAGGGGGATACCTTGTCAGTTGTAAAACGGAATGCATTCAACTGAAATGCGTCTTCCGCATTTAACCCAACCCCTCTGAATCAGAGAGGTGAAGGGGGTTGCCTTAATCGACATCCATGTCATCAGCGCCCGGGGAACAGTGGGTTAACTGCCTTGCTCAGGGGCAGAACGACAGATGTGTACCTTGTCAGCGCGTGGATTCAATCCAGCAACCTTTCGGTTACTGGCCCAACGCTCCTAGTCGCCAGGCAGTTCTATTGTGCTGGGCAAACATGCAAGTATGCAGACATGTGCGTGCACACACACACAAGCACATGCACACACTCAGCTCTTAATTGTGCTCTCAATTGTAGAATGTAATAAGCACACCATCCCTCTGTAGGAATAGAGAATCAAGGAAAAGAAGATGACAAACATCCAGAGCTGTCTTATATAAGAGAGGAAAGCAATCAGTGTGATCTATATCATTTACTGCTGCTCTCTAATACTAAGAGAACTAAGGTCAAAGGGCAAAGAGTGATCAGCTCTGGTCAGTGTCTTGCAACCAAGGGATTTGACATGATGTAGTGAAACCAATGAAACTATACCAAGCTTTGAAAGAAAACAAAAAAAATGCAGTACTCATAGATCCAGTTTGAGTACATCTCATTGAGAAATAGCCTGTCAGATGGAAGTAAAGGGTTAAGGAATCAACTGTTTTCACACACAGGCAGATGGATCCATAATGCACCCGGCAGAGCCGTTTTGGTGACGTACTTCATCCACTCAATTTGGTGGGTGTGTTTTCTCCCCTGTGGACCAGGAGAACGATAGATACACTATGTATATGTGTCCTCTCGCTGGCTATAATCTACATAGAGTAGTTGATTGGTGAAGGAGACTATAAATAGTGTAGAAGACTGAATCATAACACATTTATTTGGAAACCACTCAAATGCGTGCCAACGTTAAATCTATGACATAACCTATAATCTATCCTACATGTTAAATAACCTCTAGCCTAAAAAGAACGACACATGTAAAAACCATATCATTTTATAGGTGCTGCTAGTTTAAATCAGGACGACAATTGCATGCATGAATCCACAACGCAAAGACCTAGCTATATTCGTCACATACAAAAAAAAAAAAACGAAATGTAGATTAACTTTCTGGAGCATATTAAATTATTGAAAGTGTGCCACGCAGGGATAAAAAAATACCGCATGAGAAAGTTGAAAGTGAACGCGCAGTAGCGAAGGAAGAGAATCCCATCTAATTATGAGTCAAAAGCAAATAAAACTTGCACCCAGACTCGTAAAGGTGATAGACCTACCTTCCTTTTTTAAGGCATTGAGAAAAGACTTCATTTTCCCCCCTTTTTAAAAAAATGTAACTCCAATGTTCAGAATACCTGCATAATCAGTGCACTTTTTAAAACAGCACAGGATAAATGTAAGAAATAAAATCCTAGACTTTCACGGTAGTCACTGAAGAATGTAGCGGCAGGTGCCACCGACAGCGACGGATGGAGTTCAGCGCCGGGGAAATCGGAAGCCCGAGCGCAGCGCGCAGGAACCGGCCTGGCAGGGGCGCGAAAGCACACTCACTGCCGCACCGCCAGTCAGATATATATATATATATCTCTTTGACAAATGTTGTTCATTCATTAAAATATCTTTCCATATGATTTCAATCATTTTCTGCACTCCTTTTGATTTGAACCAAACCTTTCATACATATTTGCCCATGGTGAAAGTGGAGATAGAGATCGAGGTGCTCAAAGTTGACCCATTTTGCATACCCCATCCTACCACAAGACATCCATGTCTTCATTGCTGATAAGCGGTTGACCTTGATATAAATTGAAAGCTTACAATTAAACAACTATGTACGCTTTTAAGCTTGTTGTATTTTAGACTCTATTTTACATAATCTGAAGTGTTTGTGCTGTGCCAGTCATGGTTGAGACACAATATCCTCTTGAATACATGGTGGGTGTCATTTCAATCATAGAATATAATTAATAGAATGGACCTATCCCTTCAGACCCCTGCAATTTAGCGGGCACACCATTAACATTTAAATTGAATTGGAACTTTAACTTCCAATTACTACCATGGAAAGATGGCCACCGGTCCACTCACTGTCGAATGTCAACTTGAATGGGAACGTCTGAAGTATCCCTTTAAAACAAAATATAAAAAACAACTTTCTATTACTGAATTCGAACATGCAACCTTTGGAACCAGAGGCAGATGCTTACTGGAAGTCTATGAGTATCTGCTAGCAGGCTTGTGCATACTGGACACAGAGACGTAAAAATGGTATCCACAAGTTTATCTGACTCTGGGGAAGTAGATAAAGTGACCTCATTGACAAAATCCTGAAGTATCCCAAAGTTGTCTATCCAGCAATAGAAAATAGTTTTTAATATTTTTGTTTTAAAGGGATACTTCCGGATATTGGCAATGATGCCCATTATCTACATCCCCAGAGTCAGATAAGCTCCATGATACCACTTTTATGTCTCTGTGTCCAGTATGAAGGAAGTTAGAGGTAGTTGCACAAACACGCTAGCGGATACCTATAGACTTCTAGCCATTAACCTAGGAATGACACAGAAAAGTAACCAAACACTTCAAAATTTGACATTTGGAACAACTTCAAAATTTGACGTTTGAGAAACATGGATGCATGTCTAATTCTTGTGTGAGACTGTGAGAGCTTTTTAGGTGACGACATGGTAAGATGGGGTATGCAAAATGGGTCAACTTTGACCACCCCTATTTCCTGAATGTCCCTTTCTGACCACTTCTACCATGGGCAAACATGTATGGAATAAAATGTTACATTTTTTAAATAAAAATGGGATGCAGTCAGAAAGTGATTAAATTGACTGTTTATCAATTAATATACTGTTAATTGCTCAACTAATTCACCCTGCAAAGTACAAGGCTTAGGTCGGCAAACTTTTTTGGCCCATGACCCCATTTTGATTTCTGAAAAGTCTATTGACCCCAACCATGTGAAGAAAATTATGTAATTAACAGCCAGTGTTGACTTTTTTTATTTGGGGCTATGGCAGTCAATTGCAAATTAGTCTGACATAATGTCTCACCGACTTTAATGAGATGGGTGGGCTTGATACATGTCGCGTTAGAGCTCTTCAAAGTCAGGGGGTGTGGTCGACAGTGCGCCTCTGCTGTCACATCCAACCTAGATACATTTTTGGTTTTAATGCAGACAAGAGCACTGTATCCAGCTTCATGCAGATATGAGCTTATGAAGGGTAGCCTACCATTAGTTTTATAGCACTTTCAAGACAACTGGGAAATACGAGGTCAAATCATGATGTCAGTGATCTTTAGGTCCAAAAGTTGTAGATCTAGGGTGTGTTCATAAATTCAATCTGGAGTGCAAGAGTGCGCTCAGAGTGCGCTCAGGGCGTTCGTAAATTCAAAGCGTTGTCAAATTGTCAGTTTGAAAATTCAGAGTGTTTCGCTCTCGCACACCTGATGTTGTGGCCACGGAGTAGGGTTGACCCGAGCGTTCTGACATACAATGGCAGTCAAGCACCCAAGCTAACTGGCTAACATTGGCTAGCTTACAAGCTACTTCCTGACACAAATGAGAGAACACCTCACTCTGACCATTTTACTCCACCCTAGCAGAGCTGGTTAGGCTGTTTTCATGTTATCTAGAGCGTTGGTAACTGTAACTGTGCTGCTGAAAATGTAATTACAACGTTTACTGACACCGACCATATTAAACTGGTGTTGAGCGTTAGTAAATTCATCAGTTATTCTGCGCTCTGGCACACTCAGACGAGAGTGCTCTGAAATCAGAATAGATAGAGAGCGAATTTACGAATGCACCCCTAGAAAGAGGACCGAGTTCCCGAGTTGGAATTCTGAGTTGGATGACTGTTCAAAACGATTGTTCCCAGTCGGAGCTCGTTTCTTTCAGAGTTCCCAGTTGTCTCGAGCTCACTGGAGTTCCCAATTCCAAGTTCCCAGTTGTTTCCAAGTTCCCAATTCTCAGAGGGAGACGGCAGGGAACCAAAACTCCTCGGGAGTGTCACATGAACACGTTGTCTGCAGCATTCGGCCACGTTACAGCTCAATCATCTGTTCAATTTTACTAACTGGCAGGTCAACTGAGCCAGGATCACAATCAAATAGACTGGGAAGTAGGTCCCAAAGTGCTCTTCCAAGTGTTGGACCTGAGCAGTCATCACTCATTTGGGACACTTACTGATGCGGTTTTCTGTTATTTTCTTTCTTTTCACAGAGTCAACCAAGTTAGTTTTTTTTTCATCCATTGTGAATGACAACAATTCCTCTCTCAATGCAAAAAAACATTCCAACACTCCTCCTCGAGACCAAAGATAACCCTGAAGGAGCTGCAAAGCTCCACAGCGGAGATTGGAGTATGTCCATAGGACCACTTTAAGCCGTACACTCCACAGAGCTGGGCTTTACAGAAGAGTGGCCAGAAAGAAGCCATTGCTTAAAGAAAAAAATAAGCAAACACGTTTGGTGTTCGTCAAAAGGCATGTGGGAAACTCCCCAAACATATGGAAAAAGGTACTCTGGTCAGATGAGACAAAAATTTAGCTTTTTGGCCATCAAGGAAAACTCCATGTCTGGCAAAAACCCAATACCTCTCATCACCCCGAGAACAACAACACCATATTTTTCCATCGGCAGGGACTGGGAAACTGGTCAGAATTGAATGAATTATGGATGTCGCTAAATACAGGTCAATTCTTGAGGGAAACCTGTTTGTCTTCCAGAAATTTAAGCTGGGACAGAGGTTCACCTTCCAGCAGGACAATGACCCTAAGCATACTGCTAAAGTAACACTCGAGTGGTTTAAGGGGAAACATTTAAATGTCTTGGAATGGCCTAGTCTAATCCCAGACCTCAATCCAATTGAGAATCTGTGGTATGACTTAAAGATTGCGGCACACCAGCAGAACCCATCCAACTTGAAGGAGCTGGAGCAGTTTTGTCTTGAAGAATGGGCAAAAATCCCAGTGGTTAGATGTGCCAAGCTTATAGAGACATACCACAAGAGACTTGCAGCTGTAATTGTTGCATAAAGTGGCTGCACAAAATATTGACTTTGTGGGGGTGAATAATTATGCACACTCAAGTTCTGTTTTTTGTCTTAATTCTTGTTTGTTTCACACAAAAAGATATTTTGCATCTTCAAAGTGGTGGGCATGTTGTGCAAATCAAATGATACAAACCTCCCAAAAATCTATTTTAATTCCAGGTTTTAAGGCAACAAAATTGGAAAAATGCCAAGGGGGTGAATACTATCGCTAACCACTGTATTTTACATAAAAGCTAACATTTACCTATTGCATTTGTTACCATTCATTAGCATTAGTTAGCCCAAACAAATCTATGGTAAGCCTATTTCTAGCAATAAAGTAACATTTAAATTTAAATAAACATTTTAAAACAAAACTTGTATAATCTCTCCAAGTTTGTATTAAAATGTTTATTTAGTCACAGCACAAAATAAATGAAACGGGAGCCTTCTGGCTACACAAACGTGGACTATATAATACCACCATTGTTCCTGTTCCCAAGAAAGCTAAGGTAACTGAGCTAAATTACTATCGCCCCGTAGCACTCACTTCCGTCATCATGAAGTGCTTTGAGAGACCAGTCAAGGATCACATCACCTCCATCCTACCAGACACCCTTAGACCCACTCCAATTTGCTTACCGTCCCAATAGGTCCACAGACGACGCAATCGCAATCACACTGCACACTGCCCTAACCCATCTGGACAAGAGGAATGCCTATGTAAGAATGCTGTTCATCGACTACAGCTCAGCAATTAACACCACAGTACCCTCCAAACTCGTCATTAAGCTCGAGACCCTAGGTCTCAACCCAGCCCTGTGCAACTGGGTCCTGGACTTCCTGACGGGACGGCCCCAGGTGGTGAGGGTAGGGAACAACATCTCCACCCCGCTGATCCTCAACACTAGGGCCCCACAAGGGTGTGTTCTCAGCCCTCTCCTGTACTCCCTGTTCACCCATGACTCCGTGGCCAAGCACGCCTTCAACTAAATTATCAAGTTTGCTGATGACACTACAGTGGTAGGCTTGATTACCAACAACGACGAGACGGCCTACAGGGAGGAGGGGAGGGCCCTCGGAGTGTGGTGTCAGGAAAATAACCTCTCACTCAACGTCAACAAAACTAAGGAGATGATCGTGGACTTCAGGAAACAGGAGAGGGAGCACCCCCCTATCCACATCGACAGGACAGTAGTGGAGAAGGTGGAAAGTTTTAAGTTCCTCAGCGTACACATCACGGACAAACTGAAATGGTCCACCCACACAGACACCTCAGGAGGCTGAAGAAATTCGGCTTGTCAACAAAATCACTCACAAACTTCTACAGATGCACAATCGAGAGCATCCTGTCGGGCTGTATCACCGCCTGGTACGGCAACTGCTCCGCCCACAACCGTAAGGCTCTCCAGAGGGTAGTGAGGACTGCACAACACATCACCGGGGGTAAACTACCTGCCCTCCAGGACACCTACACCACCCGATGTCACAGGAAGGCCAAAAAGATCCTCAAGGACAACAACCACCCGAGCCACTGCCTGTTCACCCCGCTATCATCCAGGAGGCGAGGTCAGTACAGGTGCATCAAAGCTGGGACCAAGAGACTGAAAAACAGCTTCTATCTCAAGGCCATCAGACTGTTAAACAGCCATCACTAACATTGAGTGGCTGCTGCCAACATACTGACTTAAATCTCTAGCCACTTTAATAATTAAAAAGTGGATGTAATAAATGTATCACTAGCCACTTTAAACGATGCCATTTATATAATGTTTACATATCCTACACTACTCATCTCACATGTATATACTGTAGATCTAGGGTGTGTTCATAAATTCAATCTGGAGTGCAAGAGTGCCATCTTGCCTATGCCGGTCAGCCATCGCTCATCCATATATTTATATGTACATACTCGTATTCAATCCTTTACACTTGTGTGTATAAGGTAGTTGTTGTGAAATTGTTAGATTACTTCATGGTCGGAACTAGAAGCACAAGCATTTCCCTACACTCGCATTAACATCTGCTAACCATGTGTATGTGACAAATAAAATGTGATTTGATTTGACAATTAAATAAACAAGTCAAGACCCAGCCATTATTCTTTTTCCTTTATTACTTTTATTCAAGACAGAAAAACGAACAAACATTTTCATAAAACGTACTTGTTCAATTCGAGTCAAACAAAAGACACCTGTTTCTCGCATTATTTTTTAACATGAAAAACCGAGTTGGTCAGAAATAGAGTAAATATAATGGTAGGTAGGCCTAACTGTAATTGTAGCTGACTGATTCTCAAGACTCAGCCAAACAAATGTAGAATAACATTATAAACACAAACTTTGGCAAAATAACCTGGCAGGCATACCCTGTAGCCAATGGAGGCTGGTGGAAGGAGCTATAAGAGGATGGGCTTATTGTAATGGCTGGAATGGAATGCATGGAACGTATCAAACACAGCAAAGAAATGGAAACCACATTTTTGACTCTGTTCTATTTTTCCCATTCCATCCATTACAATGAGCCAGTCCTCATACAGCTCCTCCCACCAGCCTCCACTGCCTGTAGCAAACAAACAAACAAAATAATTAGTGGCTATTTTTTTTTGCTTAAGTGGGCTCTCAAAAAGCACAGTGCACCAATGCTTCCCGTACTCAGGTGGTTTCTGATCTTCGTCACAAATTGACCACGGATTGAGAAGGCCACCTCCATGGAGATGGCCTGGATCGTCGCGAGCACCTCAAACAGGTGCTCCAGGTCAGTTTTGCATTCGGCCTTGTTGGCAAAGTTGGGCCCAATTTTGTTACCCTATTAAATGCATTTCAAGGTTTCAGTATAAACAATGCACGCACTTTGAATTTATGGCGACTTTGTGTAAGTAAATACGGTAGGCCACACACACACACTCCCTGAGCACTGATTATTGTTCATGCCGATAACAGAGCAGAGGCCGTATTAAGACAGATTTAGACATTACATATAATTTAACAGTTCCATTTCATGTTACACTGATCATATGAATTATTGATTATAATTTGCAATTATTTCTCCCGGGAAAAATGAATGGGTTTGCCATTAAACCCAAATCCACACCCACCACACATGTTCCACTGCAGCAAACTAGGACACACAATATATTCCACAACACTTCTGAACCTTCCCCTCAACAGCAGGAAGTTAGCTCCCCACTTCCTATCATCTTCCTGCGGCTGCCTGTTTTTAGTCTCCTCTAAATCCCATTACTATATGGCGCTCTCTGGCTGTCTCATCAAAAGCGGTGTAGAGCAGGCTGCAGTGAACCGTGTCACCAGCTACTCAGAGCCACGCAGGCTGTGTTTGTTCTTTAATTAGGGAGACTGGATTAGCTAGTCAGCGACATTAAGACAATAATGCATTACCATAGTACACTAAAGATGAGACATAAGACTCATTTTAACTGCTATAAAGTCCATTATTAAATTATGTCATGGCCCTGCATGAGTATGCCATGTTGTCACTGAGCATTGGTTGAGTGGATGTTAGGTTGTCTGTGTGTTTAGTTGAGTGTTTGTTGGGATGGCCATTTGTGTGCTAAGGAGTGTGTTGAGTGTGTGTGTGTGTATGCACGTGTCTCTGTGTGCATGTGTGTGTATGACGCACACATTGTGTATCTGTGTTTGATTTGGCCACCATGGCGGATTATCACACTCTTGCAGCGTGAGGTCTAATACACACATCTGCCAATCATTCTTAGAGAGGCTTACCGGCAGAATGGGAAAAACTGACTGGATTTCAGAAACAGATTTACTGGCCTATCTACCAAAGAAGAGTGTCTGGACATATTCACTCACGCCTAGTTACTAAAGCACTGATCGATTGGACACATTGCACACTAACTCCTATCTCAATGTAACCCCCTTCCTAGCTCTATTTACTACCCCCTCTATCTACTTATACACCTCACCATCTTTATTTGCCACCCCTCTCTGCTAAACTTCTCCTGCGGTGCTGCTCTGTGGCTGACCATGTTGCTGTGTCAGATTGATATGAGGATATGGATGGGTTCTTAACTTTGTCCTAAATGTGTTTTTGGCATATCCCAAAATCTCCCTGAGAAACCCTCGGAGAGTGGGGTCACAGCCAAGGTGCTCATTATCCAGCGACCCTGGAGTCTTGCTCAAGGGCACATGGACAGATTTTTCACCTTGTCAGCTTGTGGATTCAAACTAGCGACCTTTAGGTTACTGGCCCAGGAGTACTGTGTCAGTAAAAATACGAATTTCTGTGAAAATGGACAATAAAGTCCTATTCTATACTATTCTCTCTCTACTAGATCCCTCTCTGTCGCTACAGTACTTATTTCCCCTCCCTATCTCCATCTACAGTATTTGTCACACCCTGATCTGTTTCACCTGTCTTTGTGACTGTCTCCAACCCCTCCAGGTGTCGCCCATCTTCCCCATTATCCCCTGTGTATTTATACCTGCGTTCTCTGTTTGTCTGTTGCCAGTTTGTCTCGTTTGTCAAGTGTTTGTCCTGTCAGCTCCTTTCTTTCCCCCAGCCTCTCTTTTTCTCGCCCTCCTGGTTTTTGACCCTCGCCTGTCCCGTCTCTGTACCCGCCTGCCTGACCACTCTGCCTTCCCCTGACCCTGACTGCTGACCTGTACCCTTACCACATATCTTGATTATTGACCCCTGCCTGCCTTGACCTGTCTCTTGCCTGCCCCTTGGACTATTAAACCATTGTTTGTTCAACGTGTCTGCACCTGGGTCTCCTTGATTCCTATAGTATTACCCCTTTCCAACTATACTTCTTTTTCTACATCTCACCACCACCCCTATCTCCTTTATCTCCAATTATCCCCTCTGTATAACTGTACCTCTGCCCAAATTTCTCTTACCATTTGGGGCATCAGCCAGATGCCATAGTCTTTTAATGATTAGCACACAAGCCCTGATGCCATGGTAACCTGGTTGCTGGTTCGGAGTGTTGCTTTCACGAGGAGCAAGAGTCAGCTGACTCAAAGAGATGAACACTGCGAGACTCACATGCACACGTGCAAACGAACACACAATCACACGCATGACACACATTTATGGTTATTGAAGCTTCACTCAGATTTAGGTTCTGTGAGTTTATGTCTTGTACAGAACATGTGGATATTCCTAAGCGCCTCTGACTGCATTACACACATCCCAATGCGATTCTCATCACTCTCGCCATTATCTGTGTCATTACTATGGATGTTGGTCACACAAATACGCACGCAGACACACACACTTGGGAATTCTCACTATAGGCTGAGCTAAAGAATGATGCCTCGTCCTTCGAGGAGCATCAGTTCTGCTCTATCCATCTATAATTCATCCACTTTATTATTCATATTGTAGCGGTTTCAGGGGTTGTGTGGTGGATGGACAGTATGTGCCTGCGAGTTCTCTTTGTTTTCTGGCTGCCAGAACCACGGACAGCAATGTGAAGTGTTCCCCAGAGGCAGGACCATGGACAGCTCAGGGGAAAACTTCTAGACTGCAGCAGAACAGCCACACCTGTCTCCAGTTGTAATCAGAGCCAAACTGCAGACAAGTGAAACCAATCAAGGCCTCTACATAACAACGCCCTGTGTTGTCTTTCCTTTGACCCCGGTAGGTGAAGGAGTAGGAGGTTATTGGGGAGACAGAACGTACGGTGGAGAAGGAGGTTATGATTTCAACAAGGATTGAACCCCCCAACGACCAAGATTGGAGGACCTGCCACTGGTGATGAAGTGTTTGCTCTGTTTGTTTTGTATATAAGGAAAACTGCCGAAACCTGATAGTAATAAACCAGTTTAACCCTTCACTTGGACTGGTGGTGTGTAAACCCTGCCTTCCAAAGATCTTTGCGCCGAAACCGCTTCAATATCCTGTCACTATATTATTCACTTAGCCTTGTGTTCGCTAACCCAATCCAAGAACCTAAACATACATTATATGGCAATATAACCCATCTACTATAATCTACCCAACACGTTTCTACTGCTTTGGTCTGACTCTCTGGTATCTCCTAATACAGAGATTGAACAACAGACTAGTTAATTGAATATGAGTGTTGGGGCATACCATGTTAGTAATTCAATAATACACTGATTCATGAGCACCTTGAGTTGGGTTACAAGATAGGCTAGGCAGTATCAGGGTTAGCTGAACTGCTCTGTGCTCGCTTGTACAGGATTCAATTCATGCCTATCTTCTAATCCAACTCCAACACAAAGAAAGAGACAGACTATAAAGTCACTGACACGTCTGGGAACAAGGGAGCGAGAAGGATGTAGGGAGAGAAGGTGTATGAGTCTTAATGACGCATAGCTCTACTGACTCATTACTCTTTCTGGGCTAATGCTCTTTAGTGCACATTCTAAATACTGTATAGGCACACACACACACAAAATCAATGATGTACCCATGCCAGGGTAGTGCCTCAGCTCAGGCAGGATAGACAATTACCCACCATACCACAGATACACAATTCTACCTGTATCCCAACATAGCAAGCTACCGCCCACCCGGAGGGGGCGAGAAGGGGACTAGGGATGGCAGGGAAGAGGGTAGAGGAGGTAGGCGAGTGGTGGTTGAGCTACCTACCTTTCTCTGCTTTGCAACATGCAGAACCCATGGCCGATAATCCAGCAAAGAAAATATCCCATTACAAACTCAATGAGGCACGGCTGACAGTGAGCCGAAAGATAGAGAGAAGAGTTAGAGAGAAAGTAAAAGCAACGAGGACCGTAACAGTTATCCGGGACTTTTCATTCCATTAGCAATGGCTAATGGTCAATGGCGGAGTTCGGGCACGGTAGGCTCTCATGGCCCCACCGGAGTTGAGGTGCGACGGCGTCCCGGTGTGAGAAGGTTCATTCTGAACGTGGGGCGCAGGATGGGTGGCCCGAGAAGGGGGAGCGGGAACGACGCCGGCAGATGTGAGAGACAAGGGGTAATCCTGCAGCACTGCGTTTCATCTAGCCCTCGCTGCAGCTGTGAGGCCTGGGGAATCTTGCTCGGGGGGGAAACAATTGTGGATTACATTTTTAGATTATTTTATTTATTTCCTTTTTCTATTTATTTATTTCATTTTTATTTAATTTGTCTGGGGATGGTAATCCCTCCCGCTTAACCTTTTTCCCTCCATGTGAAATAGTTTAATTAAGAAAGATGATGCCGTTGTCAGGCAGTGGGGGGTGTGGGGTGCTTGGCAGATAAACCCACAGAGAAAAACGAGAAATCTGTTTTTAAATTCCTTTGGGAGAAGGAAACCCTTTTTTTTGTTGCGGGATTTAGTAGAGTCATTCTATCCCTCCCTAACCCTGCTCTCATATGCCACCTGAGGGATCCTGGATTCCCCAGTGTGATAGGGAGAAGGGCAGACGCACACACATATATAGACACAAGAAAAGATCAACAACCTATTATCCATTAACAGATCCATTTCAAACAGAGAAAAGTGGGAGGGGGAGGTGGAAAAGAGGAGGGTAACCATGGTTACTCACCTATATCTGTCTCTTTGTGGTTCTTGACCAGTTCGGCCAGTTCAAAGTTCCCCGCGATGATGGCCACCTGTGAGAGGGAGAGAGAGAGATGGGGGTATTGCAATTTGAGGGCCACATTTCGCAACCGCAAAACAGCCTTTACATTACTCTACAAATTCAAACAATTCATTGTGTGTCTGCGTAGTAATTCAGACATGATTCTACTAAATTCTTATCTGGATTTAACCATCTGCAGCCTGTTACGAATCCTGATATGACCGGAACACACACACACACGCACACACGTAAACCACACCCACCATTGGAAGAGTGACAGTTGGTGAGAGAGAGCAGTGGTGGAAGATAGCATGTGGGAGAAAGTGAGGAGAGGGAGCAAGAGAGGGATGAGAGAGAAAGCAAAGTGTCGCTAGAGAGAGGGATATAGGGATATGCTGTGAGAAATGCTTGAGAGGCCATGCTACCTACACATGAGAGAGAGAGAGAGAGAGAGAGAGAGAGTGTGGAGGCTGGTGGGTCAGCTCTAGCATCCTGTTAGCAGAGGGGAATGCATAACGTAATGGAAGAAGGACCCTTTCACTAGCCCCGTGTGACGTGTTGGGTTCTGAAAATATGAATATACTTATTCATGTCACTGAGGGAGAGAGGGGAATGTATAACGTTTACATTCTGGAGAACCCTTTTTGAACCCTTTTTTTCTCAGAGTGTACTGTATAGCTGTAGTGTGATTTAAAGCCTAAAGACCCCATCTAACCCACACGGCCGTAGTGTAGAGCACAGGCTTGTATAGGGGAAACCACCCCACTGACGCCTTCTTTGACACCCGCTCCTTCACTCCCTCCCTCCTTCATGTTCCCAACGCATAGGAATGCTGGGAATGACCCCTTGATTCCATGAAGACACTGTTGTCTATGGTGGTGGATGAGAGGAGGAGGAGGAAGAGAAGGAGGTAGGGGAGGAGGAATGAGTTGTGCCTGAAACTATATCCAACAACTCAGGGAGGAAATTAATTCTGATTCAAGACCAGGGAGAATCCTTAAAGGGCCAGGCACATAGGAGAATGCGAGTAGGGAAGATGTAGAAGACAGGAGGAGATTGGAAAGGAGATGGGAAAGGAGGAATTATTAGAGATACAGAGACAGACAGCAGAAATATTCTCTTTCCCTTCCCCTCGTTCTTGAATTTGCATGTTCCTGTTTCTCATCATGAGTTTCTCAATACTGACAAACATCAGCCCATACCCTGGGCTAAAGGGGTAGACTTTCGCTGAGAGACAGATAGCGATTGGAGCTTCAGTATAGAGTTGAATACTTCTGCATGTTTCTCATTCCAGTTTATTATTTCACATCCCACTCGGCACAGACAGTTAAACGTAACTGACGTGAAAAGACATGGAAACAAAGTTGATTCAACCAGTGTGCCAAGCGGGATTCCAGTCTCATCTGAATGCAACACAGTGAAAGAAACTGACTCACTTACCACAGGTGACAGAACGAAAGAGGGAGAGAGAGAGAGAGAGAGAGTTGAGAATGGAGAAAAAAAACGGGAGAAAGGAAAGACAAGGAAGCAGAACATTTAGAGAGAAAGAGAGGAGAGAAAAGGTGAGGAATGTGAGAAATGAAAAGAGACAGAAGGAAGGTGAGGGAGAGGAAAGAAGAAAGAAAAAGAATAGAGGAGAAAGGGGATAGTGAAGAAATAATCAATTAAGAGACTAAAGAGGAGAGCGAGAGAAAGAAAAAAAACGTGAAAAGGATAAAGGAGGAGGGAACTATAAAGACACTGTCCATCACACATCTGGGAACAAGGGAGCAAGGGAGGGAAGAGGGGGGAGTTAGAGAGTGAGGTTGAAATAGGCAAATGTTGAATAGAAGAATCTTGTGAAACACCTACATACAGAGTCTGGGCCAATAGAGGAGGGGGAGGGATTTTGAGCTACTCAGCAGAGCTATAATTGATGATCTCATTGTGCTGCTGGGACTCTATTTTTAGCTACGGATACACAGGCAGAGCAGCAGAGACACACACTATCACATGTTCCACTCCATTGAACTCTGCCCCAATAAGTGAGATTATTTGATCAATTAATTGGCAACATTGATAGAGACACCTATATTCAGTTTCTGGGGCCCATACGGGAATTGAACCACAACCATGGTATTGGGAGCACCACGTTGTAACTCACTGAGCCATCCTCTGCTTGTGTCTTCTCCTTGTCTCCTCTAGATATGTCAAGTATAACAAAACCAGTGCAAGTGGAAAAGAATAGGAGACAATTAGACAAGTTTAACTTTTGGGACCAGCCCCACTGATGAAAGCCAGAGAAATTAAGAGGGCCACTGAAGTGCCTGTGGAGGGCAATCGAGGATCTGAGGACTGCCTTACATAAAAGCCTGCTTCAAAAAGCTCCTTTGTGACTCAGACGTGACTCATGCAGGACTCTCATTGGAATCAATAGTGTCAGCTGCACTGCCTTCTGTGTATTCAAGCAATTACCTCTGCAAGACACACAAAATATCTAGCTAACCTGTGGACGTATGCAACTTTGTAAGACGTCTACAACTGCATCACACACACAACTAAGTGACCTAGTAACACTCAGCCCATTCCCCTCAGCACTTGCTTTTCAGATGCAGATAAAGGAGAGGAGTCAAGTAGAGGAAGCCACTTCAGACTATTGAGATGCATCCTTGGTATTACTTGGGACTTGAAACGTGTGTTTTTCTCAATAGAGTCCCATTCACACTGCCACCTCTGACCCAGGTTTTACCTGCTGATAAGAAAACTATATACAGTGGGGAAAAAACGTATTTAGTCAGCCACCAATTGTGCAAGTTCTCTCACTTAAAAAGATGAGAGAGGCCTGTAATTTTCATCATAGGTACACTTCAACTATGACAGACAAAATGAGGAAAACAAATCCAGAAAATCACATTGTAGGATTTTTTATGAATTTATTTGCAAATTATGGTGGAAAATAAGTATTTGGTCAATAACAAAAGTTTATCTCAATACTTTGTTATATACCCTTTGTTGGCAATGACAGAGGTCAAATGTTTTCTGTAAGTCTTCACAAGGTTTTCACACACTGTTGCTGGTATTTTGGCCCATTCCTCCATGCAGATCTCCTCTAGAGCAGTGATGTTTTGGGGCTGTCGCTGGGCAACACGGACTTTCAACTCCCTCCAAAGATTTTCTATGGGGTTGAGATCTGGAGACTGGCTAGGCCACTCCAGGACCTTGAAATGCTTCTTACTGAAGCCACTCCTTCGTTGCCGGGCGGTGTGTTTGGGATCATTGTCATGCTGAAAGACCCAGCCACGTTTCATCTTCAATGCCCTTGCTGATAGAAGGAGGTTTTCACTCAAAATCTCACAATACATGGCCCCATTCATTCTTTCCTTTACACGGATCAGTCGTCCTGGTCCCTTTGCAGAAAAACAGCCCCAAAGCATGATGTTTCCACCCCCATGCTTCACAGTAGGTATGGTGTTCTTTGGATGCAACTCAGCATTCTTTGTCCTCCAAACACGACGAGTTGAGTTTTTACCAAAAAGTTCTATTTTGGTTTCATCTGACATTCTCCCAATCCTCATCTGGATCATCCAAATGCTCTCTAGCAAACTTTAGACGGGCCTGAACATGTACTGGCTTAAGCAGGGGGACACGTCTGGCACTGCAGGATTTGAGTCCCTGGCGGCGTAGTGTGTTACTGATGGTAGGCTTTGTTACTTTGGTCCCAGCTCTCTGCAGGTCATTCACTAGGTCCCCGTGTGGTTCTGGGATTTTTGCTCACCGTTCTTGTGATCATTTTGACCCCACGGGTGAGATCTTGCGTGGAGCCCCAGATCGAGGAAGATTATCAGTGGTCTTGTATGTCTTCTATTTCCTAATAATTGCTCCCACAGTTGATTTCTTCAAACCAAGCTGCTTACCTATTGCAGATTCAGTCTTCCCAACCTGGTGCAGGTCTACAATTTTGTTTCTGGTGTCCTTTGACAGCTCTTTGGTCTTGACCATAGTGGAGTTTGGAGTGTGACTGTTTGAGGTTGTGGACAGGTGTCTTTTATACTGATAACAAGTTCAAACAGGTGCCATTAATACAGGTAATGAGTGGAGGACAGAGGAGCCTCTTAAAGAAGAAGTTACAGGTCTGTGAGAGCCAGAAATCTTGCTTGTTTGTATGTGACCAAATACTTATTTTCCACCATAATTTGCAAATAAATTCATAAACAATCCTACAATGTGATTTTCTGGATTTTTTTTCCTCATTTTGTCTGTCATAGTTGAAGTGTACCTATGATGAAAATTACAGGCCTCTCATCTTTTTAAGTGAGAGAACTTGCACAATTGGTGGCTGACTAAATACTTTTTTTTCCCACTGTATATATAAAACTATATATATATATTATATTCGATAAACTATGTATCACCTGAAGGAATTAAACCCACAGCTCTGGTATGTCAGAACTACAGTAATGGTTTTGGATGAGATGTATTACGGGTCTCACCTGGAAGGGACTCTGGCTGTTGTAGTTCTTCACCTCTTTGTCGGCTCCACGGACCAGCAGCACCCTGGCACAGTTATCCTGGGAAAGAACAGGGAAGAACAGGAATCTGAAGAGCGGCTCTGAATTTCTTGGCAATTATCAATCTCTATTAGTCCCATGCTTCCCATACGACACAAAGACTTGACAGAACACTTGTACAGTAACCCCAATAGTCCAGAAGCCAATTTTCATTTACTTGAACTAGCAGTAAACGAGTAGAAAAATGCAATATACGTAAAAACAAGAATGGAAGAGAGAGAGAGAGAGAGAGAGAGAGAGACAGAGAGAATTAAATATATATTTACAGAAACAGAGTGCCTGCTACATGTATGAAGGGGGATTAAGTGTGAAGGAAAGAAAAAAAGCTGTTGAACAGAAAGAGTGTGAAAGAGAGAAAGGAAGAGACAGCTAAAGGGTCTGAATGTGCTGCACAACTCGCCCACAGAGTGCTCAACCATGCATGAACAGTATTGTATACAGAAACACACACATCAACACACACACGCACACAAACAATCAATTCTGTACTCATGCCAGTTTGCAAAGTAACTAACATGAAGGATGTAAATTCTGGCATTTGTAGAGTGTATAATATGTTCTCTTTATTTTGACACGTTCAACAAACTAACAATCCCACATATTGGCATTTTATAACTTCCATTTGCATTGAAGCTAATTTGGAAATAGAAATGGATGACGTGTAAACTCCCCCCTCTCTCATTCTGCCTGTATTCTTTCGCTCTCACTGTCTCTCTCACTCTGCCTCCCCCCCATCTCTAATTGTAGCCCTGCCACAAGATAATACGACTTGAAGGTTTAAATACCAGGAGAACAGTGTATGTGTGTACAGACACTAAACTACAGACCATTAGGAGACATGGGGATTCCACCTCAACAGTTTGCAGAAAAATCCCCAAATGTGAAAGGGATGAAGAGAAAGAGAGAGGAAGAGGAGGAGAGATATAAGACATGATAGACGAGCATGTTCAAAACATGAATTCGTTCCTTGTACTGTTGGACTACTAAATGCTAAATACATTTTATCGGTACACGTACTTATCTAACCAGTGCAGTTGGGACAGCGGTTGGTTGTGAGTGAATGTCCTCTGTGTTGTTAGTGTATGCAACATGATGGACTGACTGGTTTAAATGCATATGATGTGAGAATGTATGTGTGTGTGATCCTTGCCAAAGAAAAATTTTCATCCTGGATGGACAACAAAGTTGTATTCTATTCTATTCTATTCTATTCTAGGCCATAGTGCTAATTGAGTCAGATGATTCTGAATAAGGATATAGTGGGAGAGTAGAGAAACAAGTGGGTTGAGATGTGAAAAGCTTTTCAAGCAAGAGAGGGGTCAGGACTCAAATGCATTTAAGGAAATGCTATGATGTAAGATTTGATATCGAATATAATACATTTAGCTAATGAACATGTCAAAATCTGGGGTCTAATTGAGTCTAGAGTAAGAGGAGAGCTGAGTGGTGGGAATGAGAGACAGACTTAACCCCTTGTCACTCATTCTCCACCCTTACTCATGATCCTCTCCTCCAATTTCTCTTAATTGCGGAAAAGCATTATGTTAATGAAAATAACTGATGTTTAATTGTGGATTTACTTACATCTCATACGAACGGAATGAGAAGTAGATGTGTGTGTGTGTATGTGTGTAAGGTCAATGATGAGTGGTGGTGTGTTCAGTTAATTCACTCAGACACTTACAGACTTTAACACAAGTAGAACAGGTTAACAGAGAGACATCAGGGAGACCTCCAGGCCTACACAATCAAACCAGGTGGAAGAAGGGCAGTTACACTTGTATGAACAAACACACAAGCGCACACACACACACACACAGCTCACCTGATTGTAGAGAGCACAAATGTGTAGCGCTGTGTTCCCTGAGGCGTTCTGTGCGCTCATGTCCGCCCCGTAGAACAGCAGATGCTCCAGGTGCTGGACAAAGCCATTCCGACAAGCCTGTACACACGCACACAAACACACAGAAAACAATAAATGTTTATTAGAATTTATATATTTATTATACAGTGCCTAGTGAAAGTCTACACACCGCATTCACAGTTGTCACATTCTAAACCGATCTACACAACCTGCTGCACATTTTCAAAGTGAAAGAGATTGCGTACGTCTTCACACCCCAGAGTTAATACTTGGTGGAAGCACCTTTGTCAGCAATTACAACTGTAAATCATTTTTTATATAATTCTACCAACTCTTTGCACAACTCTTTGGGCAACATATATATCAATTGTTGCTCGAGCTCAGTAAATTTGGTTGCGAATCATGGATTGACAGCAATAGTCAAACCTTGTCTAACATTTTCAAGAAGATTTAAAGTCAGGACTGAGACTGGACCCCTTGGGAACACTCCACACCTATTGGAAAGCTGAGACTGGACCTCTTGGGAACACTCCACACCTATTGGAAAGCCTGTGTGTTCATTAATATTTGTGTAACTGTCCCACTGAAAAGGGTTAAGTTTTCAGTAGACTGAGGAAGGTTTTCCTTTAACATTTTACCTGGGCTTTGCTCCTTTCATATTTATTTTTATCCTGACAAACTCTCCAGTCCCTGCTGTGACAAGCATATCCATAACATGCTGTTGCCACTTCCACAGCCTGTTATCAACCCTTAGTAAACTTTTGGGAAAAAAATTGTTTGACCAGATACAATGCTATTTTACAGTAAACAAATTCAAATCAAATTACATTTGTCACAAGCACCGGATACAACAGGTGTAGACCTTACAGTGAAATGCTTACTTACAAGCCCTTAACCAACAATGCAGTTTTAAGAAAACATCCTAAAAAAAGTAAGAAATAAAAGTAACAAATAATTAAAGAGCAGCAGGCTATATAATGGGGGTACCAGTACAGAGTCAATGTGCGGGGGCACCAGTTAGGTAATTTAAGTAATATGTACACTACCGGTCAAAAGTTTTAGAACACCTACTCATTCAAGG
Source organism: Brachymystax lenok tsinlingensis (assembly GCA_030435695.1). Lineage (NCBI taxonomy): Eukaryota > Metazoa > Chordata > Actinopteri > Salmoniformes > Salmonidae > Brachymystax > Brachymystax lenok. The sequence goes on from CM059800.1 coordinate 5,952,340, forward strand.
GTTTTTCTTTATATTTACCATTTTCTACGTTGTAGAATAATAGTGAAGACATCAAAACATTGAAATAACACACATGGAATCATGTAGTAACCTAAAAAGTGTTAAACAAATCAAAATATATTTTATATTTGAGATTCTTCAAATAGCCACCCTTTGCCTTGATGACAGCTTTGCACACTCTTGGCATTCTCTCAATGATTTTCCAACAGTCTTGAAGGAGTTCCCACATATGCTGAGCACCTGTTGGCTGCTTTACCTTCACTCTGCGGTCCGACTCATCCCAAACCATCTCAATTTGGATGAGGTTGGGGGATTGTTGAGGCTAGGTCATCTGATGCAGCACTCCATCACTCTCCTTCTTGGTAAAATAGCCCTTACACAGCTTGGAGGTGTGTTGGGTCATTGTCCTGTTGAAAAACAAATGATAGTCCCTCTAAGCCCAAACCAAATGGGATGGCGTATGGCTGCAGACTGCTGTGGTAGCCATGCTGGTTAAGTGTGCCTTGAATTCTGCTGTCACCAGCAAAGCACCCTCCCACCATAACACCTCCTCCTCCATGATTTACGGTGGGAAATACACATGCGGAGATCATCCGTTCACCCACACCGCATCTCCCAAAGACACAGCGGTTGGAACCAAAAATCTCCAATTTGGACGCAAGACTAAAGGACACATTTACACCGGTCTTATGTGAATTGCTCGTATTTCTTGGCCCTAGCATGTCTCTTCTTCTTATTGGTGTCCTTTAGTAGTGGGTTCTTTGCAGCAATTCACCCATGGAGGCCTGATTCACACATTCTCCTCTGAACAGTTGATGTTGAATGTGTCTGTTACTTGAAATCTGTGAATCATTTAGTTGGGCTGCAATTTCTGAGGTTAATAACTCTAATGAACTTATCCTCTGCAGAGGTAACTCTGGGTCATCCTTTCCTGTGGCGGTCCTCATGAGAGCCAGTTTCATCATAGCGCTTGATGGTTTTTGCGACTGCACTTGAAGAAACTTTCAAAGTTCCTGAAATTTTCTGTATTGACTGACCTTCATATCTTAAAGTAATGATGAATTGTCGTTTCTCTTTGCTTATTTGAGCTGTTCTTGCCATAATATGAACTGCGTCTTTTACCAAATAGGGCTATCTTCTGTATACCCCTCTACCTTATCACAACACAAAAATAAAGAAAAATCCTTGCATGAGTAGGTGTTCTAAAACTTTTGACCGGTAGTGTACATGTAGGTAGAGTTATTAAAGTGACTATGCATAGATAATTACAGAGAGTATCAGCAGCATAGAAGAGGGGAAGGGGGGCAATGCAAATAGTCTGGGTAGACTTTTCATGAGATGTTTTAGAGTCTTATGGCTTGGGGGTATAAGCTGTTTGGAAGCACCTTGGACCTAGACTTGGTGCTTCAGAACCGCTTGCCGTGCTGTAGCAGAGAGAACAGTCTATGACTAGGGTGGCTAGAGTCTTTGACAATTTGTAGGGCCTTTCTCTGACACCGCCTGGTATACAGGTCCTGGATGGCTGGAAGATTGGCCCCGGTGATGTACTGGGCCGTACGCACTACCCTCTAGTGCCTTGCGGTTGGAGGCTGAACAGTTGCAATACCAGACAGTGATGCAACCCGTCAGGATGCTCTCGATGGTGCAGCTGTAGAACCTTTTAAAGATCTGAGGACCCATGCCAAATATTTTCCGTCTCCTGAGTGGGAATAGGTTTTGTCGTGCCCTCTTCACGACTGTCTTGGTGTGCTTGGACCATGTTAGTTTGTTGGTGACGTGGACACCGCTCTCAACCTCCTCCACTACAGCCCAGTTGATGAGAATGGGGGCGTGCTCGGTCCTCTTTTTCATGTAGTCCACAATCATCTCCTTTGTCTTGATCACGTTGATGGAGAGGTTGTTGCAGACCACCACAGGAACTATGGTGGTCTGCTTGAAACTTGTTGGTATTACAGACTGGGAGTGGTTGAAAATGTCAGTAAAGACACTTGGCAGTTGGTCAGCACGTTTATAGGGAAAGACATTCAACAAGCACAGCACTTACACAAATGACTGATGATTGGCTGAGAGAAACTGATAATAAAAAAATATTGTGGGTGTTGTTTAGTTAGACTTCAGTGCGGCTTATGACATTATCGATCTGTTGGAAAAATGTATGTGTTATGGCTTTACACCCCCTGCTAGATTGTGGATAAAGAGTTCTGTCTAACAGAACACAGATGATGTTCTTTAATGGAAGCCTCTCCGACATAATCCAGGTAGAATCAGGAATTGTTGTTTAGGCCCCTTACTTTTAAAATTTTTTACTAACGACATGCCACTGGCTTTGAGTAAAGCCAGTGTGTCTATGTATGCGGATGACTCAACACTATACATGTCAGCTACCACAGCGGATGATATGACTGCAACACTTAAAGAACTGCAGTTAGTGTCATGACTTTCCCTCCTGGGTGAGGATCATAGAGAGTGGGGCCGATTCTAGGACTTTAACGACCGGTCATAAACTTTCTCTCTCGTGCACGGCAGTATGGAGAACTCAAAAATCCTTTGTGTGTTGAGAGAGAATCTGCTGCCAAAACTCCAACCTCCAAAAGTGGATAATGAAACAATATTTCTTCATAAAGAATGTGGGAAATGGTTGGTGGGGCTCCAAACAATAATCATGTCAAATCAGTTGTTTTGTGATATCATTAAGGACGGTATAACTGAATCTCTGAAAGTGTACGCATTCAAGGGGTCAGGTTTACATCTAAATGCTGTAAAACTTATATTATTAAATATGAAACTATTTGTGAGAAGATGAAATGTGATTTTAGCCTTCTAAATTAGATAATTGTTTTTATATAACCTTTTGCCAAGTCAGTAACCACGCCCATGTGAGCACAGATATTCTGGTATCGTGATGGGACCGCCCTCCAAAGCGAGGGCATAAAAGGAATCCTAACAAAATTTACATTAGACCAGAAAACATGGAGCGGTGGCTACACGTTGAAATGGTTAGAATTTCAATACAGACCAGTACATTGCCGGGTTGCTACTGGCATGTAAAATGGTTCAATTACTACTAGACCAGTATACGTGCAGCGCGAGCTGAATAGGTGACAAATGGTTTAAAACTACAAGACCGCCTGAAACTCGACGAGTGAAGAAGACTGCAGCTCTGCATGTAAAGAAGTCTAGAACTTTGACCAAAGACATGAGGAAGATCTTATCAAACGACCATTGATACGTCTGATGTATCCAGTCTAACGAACACTTCCAGAACAAAGGAAACCCACTACAACTACAAAGGGCATTGTGACCTCTAGTGGACAACCAGCGAGACGACAAAGACATACAAGCGTAAATATGTACATAGCATTTCTGAATCTGAATGAGCGGTTGTTAGGTAAATATTCATATTTACGATGAACGTATTATTCAACTGTATGTACAATAGTTGAATTCATTTGTCTCTCCTTCTCCCACTCTTTCTTTCCCCACCCCTTTCATTGTGTAACCAGCTGTCATATCGGGTTAGTCCACTAGGGACTTTTCATTGCATTATGTTAGTAATCAATTCAACCTATACTGTGTGCGTTTATGTATTTCTGTGTAATTATTTAGTTAGTAAATAAATAATTAAGTAAATTTGTGTAAGCTGAGTCATCATATAGACTAGGGTTCGTGCAGATTTATAGAATATTACGACATTCAGAATGAGACTGATATGAGGTAAAAATACATTAATAAGTGACTTATCTATAGATATGAATAAATCTTATAGGAGTTTAATTCGGCAGATAGTAATTTGTTAAATACGTTCCTGTGGTGCCCCAAGTTACTGAGTTAATTGTTACATGATTCATTTAATGTGGAAATTGAGCAAGTTGAGGTGACTAAACTGCTTGGAGTAACCCTGGTTCGAAGTTTAGATTGTAGTTTAGTCACCGCTCCCGAGTTGCGCAGCGGTCTAAGGCACTGCATCTCAGTGCAAGAGGCGTCACTATAGTACCTGGTTCGAATCCTGGCTGTATCACATCCGGCTGTATTTGGGAGTCCCATAGGGCGGCGCACAATTGGCCCAGTGTCGTCCGGATTTGGCCAGAGTAGGCAGTCATTGTAAATAAGAATTTGTTATTTAACTGACTTGCCTAGTTAAGAAAATTACAATTGCAGCATGGCTGGCCCTTAAAAGTACATGGGGAGCTAACGTTAATGATATGCATGTCAATCTCTCATGGCTCAAAATGGAAGAGAGATTGACTTCATCACTACTTGTTTTTGTAAGAAGCGTTGACAAGCTGAATGCACCGAGCTGTCTGTTTAAACTACTAGCACACAGCTTGGACACCCATGCATACCCCACAAGACATTCCACCAGAGGTCTCTTCACAATCCCCAAGTCCAGAACAGACTATGGGATGTGCACAGTACTACATAGAGCCATGACTACATGGACCTCTATTCAACATCAGGTAACACATGAAAGCAGTAGAATCAGATTTAATAAACAGGTAAAAATACACCTAGTGGAACAGCGGTGACTGTGAAGAGACACACACAAAGGTACAGACACACGCATACACACACAAGCGCTAGCACGCGCGCTCTCTACACACATGTACATTGTAATATTGTTGTATGGTGGTATTATACATGTTGTATCGTAGATATGTAGTTGTGTAATAATGTTATATGATGTACTGTTTTATATGTAATGTAAGTGCCTTAATGTGTTTGGACCCCTGGAAGAATAGCTACTGCCTTGGCATGAACTAATGGGGATCCCTAATAAATACAAAAACACAAATACTCGAAAATACAGCGTTTCACAACATTGCATTCTCTCCACATTATTGGCCTGTATGACAAAGTGAAAAAAAAGGAAGCCTGTGTTAGAACATCTATTTAAAATCCTCCATTATGTTTGCAATAAGGCCTTTAAGTAATACTGCAAGACAACATGGCAAGGAAATTAACTTTTTGGCTTAAAATAAAAACCTCCAATCCAATACAACACATCACAGAGTGAAACCATCTGTATTTTCAAGTAATGTGGTGGGGCATCATCAGGGTTTGAGTGTGTATCCTTGTCACTGGCAGGGACAGGGGAGTTTGTCAGGATCAAAAGAAATATGAAAGTTGTAGGAAAGCCTGCCTCAGTCTTCTGAATACCTAACCCTGGGATAGAGTTTTACAATTCAGTGCGGCAATTACATACATTTTAAAAACAATGACACACCAGATTGGCTTCAAAAGAGGAATTCAGTGTTCCTAATGGGTCAAGTCTCAGTCCTTACTTAAATCTGATTAAAATCCGAGACAAGATTTGAATATCACTGTCCATCAATGATTCCCAACCAAATTGATTGAGCTTGAGCAATTTTGACAAAACAAATGGATATGTTGCCCTAAGAGTTGTCTTGAGTTGGTAGAATCCTACGCAATCAAGACATGTTCGTTTAAATGTGTATAATTAATTTAGAAAATGTTCTAAACTTTTTCTTTCACTTTGAAAATGTGGAGCAGGTTGTGTAGATCTGTATAATAATACATTTGAATCCCTTTCAGATACACAAATACAGTGCATTCGGAAAGTATTCAGACCCCTTAACTTTTTCCACATTTTGTTACTTTACAGCCTTATTCTAAAATGTATTAAATAGTTTATTTCCTCATCAATCTACACACAATACCCAATAATGACAAAGCAAAAACTGGTTTATAGATTTTTTTGCACATTTATAAAACATAAAAAAATAAAACATTTACATACAGTTGAAGTCGGAAGTTTACATGAACTTAGATTGGAGTCATTAAAACTTGTTTTTCATCCACTCAACAAATTTCTTGTTAATAAACTATAGTTTTAGCAAGTCGGTTAGGACATCTACTTTGTGCATGACAAGTAATTTTTCCAACAATTGTTTACAGACAGATTATTTCACTTATAATTCACTGTATCACAATTCCAGTGGGTCAGAAGTTTACATACACTAAGTTGACTGTGCCTTTAAACGGCTTGGAAAATTCCAGACAATTATGTCATGGCTTTAGAAGCTTCTGATAGGCTAATTGACATAATTTGAGTCAATTGGAGGTGTACCTGTGGATGTATTTCAAGGCCTACCATCAAACTCAGTGCCTCTTTGCTTGACATCATGGGAAAATCAAAAGAAATCAACCAAGATTGCAGACCTCCACAAGTCTGGTTCATCCTTGGGAGCAATTTCCAAACGCCTGAAGGTACCACGTTCATCTGTACAAACAATAGTACGCAAGTATAAACACCATGGGACCACGCAGCCGTTATACTGCTCAGGAAGGAGACGCGTTCTGTCTCCTAGAGATGAACGTACTTTGATGCGAAAAGTGCAAATCAATCCCAGAAAAACAGCAAGATGCTGGAGAAAACAGGTACAAAAGTATCTATATCCACAGTAAAACGAGTCCTATATCAACATAACCTGAAAGGCCGCTCAGCAAGGAAGAAGCCACTGCTCCAAAACCGCCATAAAAAAAGGCCAGACTACGGTTTGCAACAGCACATGGTGACAAATATCGTACTTTTTTTGAGAAATGTCCTCTGGTCTGATGAAACAAAAAAAGAACTGTTTGGCCGTAATGACCATTGTTATGTTTGGAGGAAAAAGGGTGAGGCTTGCAAGCCGAAGAACACCATCCCAACCGTGAAGCACGGGGGTGGCAGCATCATGTTGTGGGGGTGCTTTGCTGCAGGAGGGACTGGTGCACTTCACAATATAGATGGCATCATGAGGAAGCAAAATTATGTGGATATATTGAAGCAACATCTCAAGACATCAGTTAGGAAGTTAAAGCTTGGTCGCAAATGGGTCTTCCAAATGGACAATGACCCCAAGCATACTTCCAAAGTTGTGGCAAAATGGCTTAAGGACAACAAAGCCAAGGTATTGGAGTGCCCTGACCTCAATCCTATAGAAAAAGCGTGTGCGAGCAAGGAGGCCTACAAACCTGATTCAGTTGCACCAGCTCTGTCAGGAGGAATGGGCCAAAATTCACCAAACGTTTTGTGGGAAGCTTGTGGAAGGCTACCCGAAACGTTTGACCCATGTTTAAATTGTTTAAGGCAATGCTACCAAATACTAATTGAGTGTATGTAAACTTCTGACCCACTGGGAATGTGATGAAAGAAATAAAAGCTGAAAAATATAATTCTCTCTACTATTATTCTGACATTTCACATTCTTAAAATAAAGTGGTGATCCTAACTGACCTAAAACAGGGAATATTTACTAGGATTAAATGTCAGGAATTATGAAAAACTGAGTTTAAATGTATTTGGCTAAGGTGTATGTAAACTTCCGACTTTAACTGTAAGTATTCAGGCCCTTTACTCAGTGCTTTGTTGAAGCACCTTTGGCAGCAATTACAGCCTCAAGTCTTCTTGGGTATGACGCTACAAGCTTGACACACCTGTATTTGGGGAGTTCCTTTCATTCTTCTCTGCAGATCATTTCAAGCTCTGTCAGGTTGGATGGGGAGCATCGCATTTCCAGAGATGTTTGTTCAGGTTCAAGTCCGGTCTCCAGCTGGGCTACTCAAGGACATTCAGAGACTTGTCCCGAAGCCACTCCTGAGTTGTCTTGGCTGTGTGCTTAGAGTTGTTGTCCTGTTGGAAGGTGAACCTTCGCCCCAGTCTGTGTTCCTGAGCGCTCTGGAGCAGGTTTTCATCAAGGATCTCTCTGTACTTTGTTCCGTTCATCTTTCCCCCGATCCTGACTAGTCTACCACTCCCGGCCAATAATTAACATCCCCACAGCATGATGCTGCCACCACCATGCTTGACCGTAGGGATGGTGCCAGGTTTCCTCCAGACGTGATGCTTGGCATTCAGGCCAAAGAGCTGAATGTTGGTTTCATCAGACCAGAGAATCTTGTTTCTCATGGTCTCAGAGTCCTTTAGGTGCCTTTTGGCAAACTCCAAGCAGGCTGTCATGTGCCTTTTACCGAGGAGTGGCTTCTGTCCAGCCACTCTACCATAAAAGTATGAATTGTGGAGTGCTGCAGAGATTATTGTACTTCTGGAAGGTTCTTCCATCTCCACAGATGAACTCTGGAGCTCTGTCAGAGTGACCATGGGTTCTTGGTCACCTCCCTGACCAAGGCTCTTCTCCCTCAATTGCTCAGTTTGGCCAGGCGGCCAGCTCTAGGAAGAATCTTGGTGGTTCCAAACTTTTTCTATTTAAGAATTATAGAGGCCACTGTGTTCTTGGGATCTTCAATGTTGCAGAAATGTTTTGGTACCACATCTCCAGATCTGTGCATCAACACAATCCTGTCTCGGGGGCTCTACGGACAATTGCTTTGACCTCATGGCTTGGTATTTGATCTGACATGCACTGTCAACTGTGGGACCTTATACAGACAGGTGCCTTTCCAAATAATGTCCAATCAAATGAATTTACACAGGTGGACTCCAATCAAGTTATAGAAGTTATAGGTCTCAAGGATGATCAATGGAAACAGGATGTACCGGAGCTCAATCTTGAGCCGCATAGCAAAGGGTCTGAATACATACCAATGTAATTAGAGCAGTAAAAATACATGTTTTTTTCATACCCTTGGTATACGGTCTGATATACCACAGCTTTCAGCCAATCAGCATTCAGGGCTCGAACCACCCGTTATATAATTATAAACCGATACCACAGGTATGACAAAAAATGACTATTTACTGGTCTAATTAAGTTGGTAACCAGTTTATAATTGCAATAAGGCACCTTGGGGGTTTGTGGTGGGCAGCCAATAAACACGGCTAAGGACTGTGTCCATGCGCTCCGCGTTGCGTCGTCCCTAAGAACAGCCCTTAGCATGGTATATTGGCCATATACCACCCCCCCTCGTGCCTTATTGCTTAAATATACAACATATAATACACATGGTGACACAAGCTATATAATAGTCTCTGCTTTGGCTTTGCCCTAGAGTCAGGCTGCAGTTACATGCCACGTCCACTAGATGTCCGTGTTCTGCAGAGTAGGCAGCACTGACGCCCTGGAGTTTAGGATATTACGTCCTTAGTTTGAACCCAGTCATCAGATGGAAGAATCAGTTCTAGGGGGATGTAGTGAACAGATGTAGAAAGACACCAGTGCTAAATAAGGAAATGTATCAAAGTATAATTAAAAAACCTACATAAATCCAAAGTAATTTAGAGTAACAGGTTGACAGAGAGCGAGCGAAAGAGAGTCAGTGGGGGAGCGAGGGAGGAGAGGGCAAAGGAAGCGGAGGCATTTTCGTAGCACATGGACAAGGCTCGTTTTCGGAGGATCTAAATGCGTTTTGATGATAGTTAACTGATAGGCTAACCTAGAGGAGAGCTGTGTTTGATATGTTGACAGTGCCATGTTCTAGAGAAGAGAAAGCACAGTACGCCAGGAAGAGTGACGTTACTGCTGACAGCAATCAGAGTAGCACAGGAAGGGAGAGGGTCTAGGAGAGCTATCAACCATCTGTACACACACAAGCACGCGCACACACACGTACAGGGAAAAAGTATGTGTGCGTGTGTGTGTACCTGGTGGACTTCGTGCCAGCCGTTTTCGTCCTGGCAGCAGACGGTGGCATGTTCATGTAGCAGCAACTCACAGCACAACGGGTCTCCTCCCACCATGGCTGTGTGGTAGAGCGCCGTCAGACCCCGACTGTCCTTATAGTCTGGAGACAAACCAAGCTCCAACAGGGTCTGCAACACACACACATACACACAGACGCAGGCAGGCACACACACGTTGACATTAGACTTGGATCAAAATACACCTTATGAAACAGCGGGACCGTGAAGAGACACAAACACAGGCACAGACACATGCATACACAATCACATATGCACTATACACACACGGAAACATGGATTTTGTGTTGTAGATATGTGGTAGTAGAGTAGGGGCCTAAAGTCACCCACTTAACGTGTTGTGAAATCTTTTGTGAATGTATTGTAATGTTTTTAAAATTGTATAAACTGCCTTAATTTTGCTGGATCCCAGGAAGAGTAGCAGCTAATGGGGATCCATAATAAAGACAAATACAATGCTTATCAATACAATGTATGGGTAACCATAAGACTAGCAGGGTTAATGTTGTGTGTGTTCATGTGAGTATGCATGCGTGAGTGGGTGTGCGTGAGTGGGTGTGTGTGTGTCCGTACCGTCAGAGTAACCTGGTTCTTGGACCTAGCAGCTTTGTGTAGGGCCGTCATCCCGTCTTTGGCCCTGAAGTCCAGGTGGGCCCCTCCATTCTTCAGAACCTTTATAATCTCCACCACGTTATCCAGGTGGGCCGCAAACGTCAGAGGGGTCTCTGTAGAATGACATAGACAGGATACAGTGTAGATCATGGGTCTTTAACTTATTTGGCCTGGGGCTACACCCAATTGTCATACTTGAGTAAAAGTAAAGATAACTTAATAGAAAATGACTCAAGTAAAAGTGAAAGTCACCCAGTAAAATCCTACTTGAGTAAACGTCTAAAAGTATTTGATTTTAAATATACTATAAGTATCAAAAGTAAATGTAATTGCTAAAACAAATACTCAAATTCCTTATAGTAAGTAAACCAGACGGCACCACTACATTTTTAAAAAATGTTTTACTTACAGATAGCCTGGGGCATACTCCAACACTCTGACATAATTTACAATCGAAGCATGTGTTTAGTGAGTCCGCCAGATCAGAGGCAGTAGGGATGACCAGGGAATTAGACAAGTTTCCTGTCCTGCTAAGTATTCAAAATGAGTATTCAAAACAAATACTTGTGGGTGTCAGGGAAAATGTATGGAGTAAAAGTACATAGTTTTCTTAAAAAATTTAGTGAATTAAAAGTACAAGTAATAGTAAAGTATAGTACAGATACCACAAAAAATGACTTAAGTAGTACTTTGAAGTATTTTTACTTAAGTACTTTACACCACCACATAGAGGAAACACAACACAGACACAACAGACAACAGAAAATAACAGCCAACAGAACAGAACAAGATAGAACAGACAAGAGAACAGGCAACAGAACAGAACAGACAAAAGAACAGACAACAGAACATAACATAGACATGGAGAGAATAATGTGCATCAATTAAACTGGTGATAACACCATCCATTACTCTGTGCTTTCACAGTTATATTTTCTCAGGAATCGAAGTGGTGCTCCCATCACTCTATTGATCATCTTCACTTTTCTCTCCTCTGTCAGTGTCATTCATCATCCAATCACCGCAGTCACACGAAATCCCATCAATTCATCCACACTCGGCCACTCATCCGTCCATTGGTCAATAAGTGGATTTATAATAGCAGTGACACGTTGGTTAAAGGTCCAATGTAGCCATATTTTTCCCGTCTCAATACCATTTCCGGGTAACAATTAAGTACCTTACTAACCACGTTTCCATCCAACCATTTCATAAGGATGAATTTTTTGACGCATGAAAAAAGTCACGACTGGTCTGATGGAAACATGAAATGCTGGAACAATTTCATAAATGCAGACAGATACTTTGTTCATTCGACATGGTGGGATGTTTTTGTGCCGGTAAAATTAATAATGCGAGAAATGGCTGTGGAAAAGCCTTTATGCTGTTGATATAATAACCATCATTTCGAAGTAAACTCGGGAGTCACGCGATGATATGTCGTGTGGTCCTCCCACTATGACTCAGGAAAGCATGCAGTTTATTAGAGATGAAATAAGTTATGATGAACTTCACAGGATGGTAAAAGTGCAGGGTGATGAACTTGATGCTCCGTGATGTTCCAATAAATATCGAGGGTCTTATCCTGGTTGACATGATGATCAATTCTTGGCTGCCTTTTGACAAATAATATCGCTTTTATTTATAATAATCTCATAATTTAGGTAGCTTCCCCACACTGTATCTGCAAACTGTTGGCTAAAGCGCATGTGCCAAGACCAGAGTGGGATCATTTGCTATATAATGCAACCGTTTTTGTGACAAAACCATCAGTGGAGTTGGGAATGTGATGGAAACCCATTTAACTTGTATTTTTCATTGGGAATTTAACGGCAAAAGTTATTTCTATGTGCACTACTATGCGCACAGCCTTTTATCTGCAAAAAGTCAGTTTGATGGAAACACATCTCTGGTAGAAAATGCCAGATTTTTACACATGTGAAAATCTGTCGCAAATTGGATAGAAACGTAATTGTTTTCAATTAAAATGGCCAAAAGACACACAAATAGCTTCTTAGCAAAGAGCAATTTCTCAAGCAAGAATTTTGCTAGGACTGTCTGGGAGTGGGGGGAAAACTAGCTGTTATTGGCAGAGGTCTGGAAATCTCTGTCTTATTGGTATATTAACAAATTTGATTTCACCAGGCAGGCCAAACCCCCTCCCAACAAAACAGGCTGAAATTTCAGGCATTCTTTTCAAATAGCTCTTCAAATATCATGTTTTTGACTGCACTTGGCCTTTTTAACATACTCTACTGTATAATTAAAAGATCTGAACAATATAGAAAAAAAACTATCATATAGCAGGCTTTGACCATGTTCTACTGTACAGCGTTATACGGTTGTTATGAATTGATACTGCATCATGGCAAAGTGTGTAAATTTAAAGGGGCAATCTGCAATTCAAACAACAACAAAGCGGGAATCCCACCACTTGTTTTGGTAAACAGCTGAGGAATGGCTGGATAAATGTAACCACTCTCAAATGAATGAACAGAGCTATGGATGCAAGAACTGACCATCCATGAGATCAAAATGGTAGTTTTAACCATGTCATAATAGTAAACAATGTTAGTTTACAATTACATTCTTTACAAACAATGGAGTAAAACAACCTTATTTTGTGGGTTCTGATGGGGTACGACAGTAAACTCACGAAGCATTTCTACGTTATATCCTTCAAGAATCAATGGCTATATATCATTCATTCAAAAGTCCAAAACAGGATGTAGAAATCCCACATTGCACCTTTAAGACAGGCATACAAAGATACAAATTCCTCTGTGAGATCTAGAAATGTATTCCATCAATTCAAATTAATATGGAATAGAAAATAGTTGTATGAGACACAGGGAGAGGGGGCATGGTAGGGGGTGAGTGGGCGTCTAGGCGATAACAGTGGGTGGAAATGTTTGGGGTCAATTTGTGTCGACCTACATCTGAGCCCCATGTAATTGTGATGTAATTAGCTTGGGATTTAGAACAGAACGTGCGTGTGTGTGTGTGTGCCTGGCTATGCTTATGTCCATGTCTGTGTGTGTACTTCTACAGCCAAAATCAATAGCGAGCCAGAGCTCTATAATTGAGCGCCATTCTACAAGCTCCCCTTATCCCTCAATCTCACAGCAACAAGGCTCTTTTTAAGTCTCTACTGAAAGGCTGCATTTGCTCTGCATATCCAGCTTGTCCAGTACTTTATTCACACAATGCTGACTGTGTCCCCAGCTCTTAAAATGGTGTAATACCTCTAACTAATTACTAAAAATATTTTGAACCCGTACAGCCCTAATACCTCTAATAGCTGCACTGACTGCCTTAAAACCTCAACTAACCCCCCTCTTAGCCCCCAAATACCCTCCTGACTTTGCAAAATTGATGGTCAGAGCATTGGAGTACATTCTGGCAGTACATAATACCAGTTCAATGATGCTTCATAGGAGAAGGAGTACATTGGGTTGGACTGATAGCGAAGATAGTTTGTGCAGTTCTAATAGAGTATAAGTAATAGCAATCTCAAACAGATTTTTTTTCTGAACTCTGTATGTTCATCTCTGCTCCCTCTTACCCTCTTCTTATCCCCTGTTGCTAACTCTGTATACACCACACAGGGAGGCTTATGGCCTCTCTCCCCTACGCTAATGATACAGATCTCAGAGTAGAGTTGAGTAGAGCTTCCATTGATCCGTGCGTTAATTTAAAAACCAATGGGATTGATCAGGGGCTAGGTTGTGCTGTCTTGGTAGTGGGTGGAAGGATTTCAATGTAAGGAGCCACGGGGGTATTTCTCAGCAGTATCTATCTTGTTAGCACTGTGATTATGTCAAACCACCTGTGTTCATGATGTGTGTGTTTGTGCATGTGTGTAGTATTACCACCGGTCTCAGTATCCTGGTAGTTGGGGTCCAGCCCTCTCTCCAGCAGCCTGGAGAGTTTCTCCACCTGGTGGTGCTGGATGAGGTCCATAAACTTTCTCAAGTTGGCCTGGAGATGGAGAGCGAGAAAAAAAGGAGAGTTAGAGAGTTAGAGAGAGAGAGAGAGTTAGAGAGAGAGAGAGAGTTAGAGAGAGAGAGAGAGAGAGAGAGAGAGAGACCTGTGTGTGAGCAGGTCAGAGATATGGAGGGGAGAAGGTTAGAAAAAAGAGAGAAGGAGGGAGAACAAGAGGGACAGAAGAGGGGGGAGAGAGAACAAGAGAGAGAGATTGAATGATTGGGGTGTGCTGATTGGAGCATGGAGTGCACGGTGCGATGAGTGTTCTCATCTGCTTTCCAGGCCAGATATAAATAGATAAGAGAACAGCTCCCAAAACACAATAGGAAGAGAGGAGGAAAGGAGGAGAGGAGAAGAGGATGATGATGAAAATATGGAGTAGTAGAAAATAGGGAGGAGGAATCTTTGAAGAGATGTAGGTAGAGAGAGAGAAATGTAGGGAGGAGGAAAGAGCAGAACATAGTATGATGCTCCACCATCATATGTGTCAGAAATACAGTACATGGAACTGTACACCAGTATAGAAACCAACATGAGCTCACTTCCCATATTCTCTTTGTTTCCCTCTCCCTTTGTTTTCCATCGCATACCGCTCTCTGTGATGCTTTATTGGCCCATTAATACAAAGGTATGCATTGCCTTAGCATAAATGCATTCATAACAACATAATTAGAAAGGAATATGACACACCATCAAGTTACTTTTATCATTTACTCATTATTGTTATCTATCATGTATTCATAATATTTTCCTCACACAGTCAGTGAACATTTACCAGGGGCAGCTATGCAAAATGCGTATTTTGTGTGCTTATGTGCGTTTGTGCATGTGTGAGCACATCCACAATGATGCAGGTAAAGTGGGCACAGGCGAGACATGAAATATACATGACATGCCTCCTTGACTATTACGGAAAGTAAAGAGTAGACATGCGGACTGGAGAGTAGAGAGAGACATGCAGACAGGATACTAGAGAGAGACTGCAGAGGCTAACAATGATAACAGCTGACATAACTCAATATGTTTGTGTGTCTGTGACAGTGAGATAAAGTGACACTCCAGCATCTCTGTTGCTCCCAACAGTGTGTGTGTGTGTTTGTGTGCATGTGTGCAGTGAGACCCCAGCTGGTTGTTAGGAGAGAGTGTGAAGTTTGTCCACGCCACTCACCTTGGTGTGAAGTTTGGCAATCTGCTTCTCTTCCACATGGGGCTGCATGTAAACTCGGTTCTTGTAGCGGAACTGTGGAAAAAAGGGTAAAGAAAAATTGGGATTTTGGTCAGTCAGTTATGTATGACATGGTGTCATGTAGCAATGACAGTTGTTCTTATTGGATGAAAAAGTAATAGTCTCCCTAGAGACGCCCATGCTAATTGGCTGGGACTCGGGAGTAAAACTTTCAAAAATTGACCTTTTTATTTATCGATTGGCTAAAACATTGTGTCTAGAGGAGTGGCGCCTTTATCGATTGGCTGAGGGATACTGCAACATAAAATCTCTGGTACTGATTTGCTCACTTGATTGGAGCAAGATGCTTACAACAGAGTTGGGGGTTTGATTGATCCACACGGACCAATTATACCATTTTGTTGAGGGGTACAGCACCCCATCTCTAACAATCGAACAACTTTACTCATTGGCTGAGGACTACTGGCCTTGGAGTTTGCCCCGCCATCGTCCTCTACCCTGTTTCCAACACAGGGGGATCCTACCTCGGGTTCAGATCTACAGAGCTCGCCCCTCATTGGACTGTGAGGGTGTCTGAGACTAAGTCAGCCACAATAGATTCTACGGATGACTTGGGTCATCGGGCCCCACCTTCCATCGGCAAAAAAATGTCAGGACCTCCTTGGCCATTTCCCCAGCTGTCATCATCGACAGCTCTATGGTGAGAAACATCTCGGTTCCCAGGGCAAAAAAACCCTGTGCTATCCTGAAGCATGCATACAGGACATTACAAGGCTGCTTCCTACCGTCCATGTGGGGTCAAACGGCATTAGGAGGGCCAGCTCAGAACTGCTAAAACTGGATTTTAAAGAACTGATTCTAGTTCTGAAAGACTCAAAAAAGCAGCCCTGTACCATCACTGGCATTGCACATCTGGATAAAAGACTACTGTAGCTCTGCTGGCCTAACTTTTAAAGGTAACTTTGACACCTTTTGGAAACAGACGATGCTCTACAGGAATGATGGAGTCCATCCAAATCACCTTGCGTGCGCATTTCAAGGCCACGTTGAGACAATTACTTATCAGTGACTAACCCTGCACAGACAATCGTTATCATTGTGTTGCTGAGTTGTTGTAGTGCTGCTGCAAATGTACATTGTTCAAGGGGTGTT
Source organism: Brachymystax lenok tsinlingensis (assembly GCA_030435695.1). Taxonomy (NCBI): domain Eukaryota; kingdom Metazoa; phylum Chordata; class Actinopteri; order Salmoniformes; family Salmonidae; genus Brachymystax; species Brachymystax lenok. The sequence continues at coordinate 5,968,875 of CM059800.1, forward strand.
GGAAATCATTATGTAAGTAACCTAATGTATGTTCCTCTAATTCCACTGAATGCCTCTGTCAATCCAACAGCTATTGTCAGCAGTAATCATGCGGCTATGAACCTGAGTTATACTGTTAGCACTGAGGCGGTTTGCCCTAGTAGGAAGCCCACCGTGTGCAGTTCACCCTCCACTATCAGCTCAAACATAAATATTACTGTCTGATAAGCCTCCAAGTAAAGCAATAAAAGCAATCAAGAATCCCAGAAAAGTTCTAAAAATAGCCCACATTAACATATGTAGCCTAAGAAACAAGATTCATGAAATTGAGTAGTAACAGATAACATTCATATACTATCTCTGAAAATCACTTAGATAATACCTTTGATGATACAGTGGTAGCAATACATGGTTACAACATATTCAGGAATGTGACAGGAATGCCAAAGGGGTGGTGTTGCTGTTTTTTATTCAAGTTTTCATGTCACATGCACAAGTACAGTGAAATGCCTTTCTTGCAAGCTCTAACCCCAACCAGTAATCAATACCAATGTAATACTAAAAATAACAAGGTAAAACAAAAACCTGTTGGTGTCAGACTTGATGCACCAGTACCGCTTACCTTGCGGAAGCAGAGAGAACAGGGGGGTTGGAGTCTTTAATGATTTTCTGGGCTTTCCTTTCACACCGCCTGATACAGAGGTCCTGGATGGCAGGGAGCTTGGCACCAGTGATGTACCCTCTGTAGCACCATGTGATCGAGGGCGGTGCTATTGCCATATCAAGCAGTGATGCAGCCAGTCAAGATGCTCTAATGGTACAGCTGTAGAACATTTTGAGGATTTGAAGGCCCATGCCAAACCTTTTCAACCTCCTGAGGGGGAAGAGGCGGTGTTGCACCATCTTAACGACTGTCCGGGAATATGGACCAATTTAAGTTAGTGATTTGGACACCGAGGAACTTCAAGCTCTTGACCTGTTTCACTGCAGCCTTATCGATGTGGGGCGTGCTCTCCCCACCATTTCCTGTAGTCCACGATCAGGTCCTTGATCTAACTGACGTTGAGGGAAAGGTTATTATTCCAGCCCCACAATGCCAGGTCACTGACCTCCTCCCTGTAGGCTGTCTCATTGTCGCCGGTGATCAGGCCTAGCACCAACGTGTCATCAGCAATTTTGATGATGCGGTTGGAGTCGTGCGTGGCCACGCAGTCATGTGTTAACAGGGAGTGCAGGAGGGGACTAAGCACACAACCCCGTGGGCCCCCCCTGTTGAGGGTCAGCGTGGCAGAGTTGATGTTGCCTACCCTCACCACCTGGGGTCTGACCATTAGGAAGTCATTCAGATTCATATTTCTGTAGAGCTTAGAGAGGATCTCATGTAAAATGTTGAAGTAATATGGCTAGAGGTTCACCTGCCTCACCTAAAGCCTATTATTTTGGGAAGTACTATAGACCATAAAGTGCTGACAGTCAGTATCTGGATAATATGTGTGAAATGCTTGATAATTTATGTGATATCAACAGAGAGGTATATTTTGAGGGGTGAGAGGTGACCTAAATATTGACTGGCTTTCATCAAGCTGTCCACTCCAGAAAAAGCTTCAAACTATAACAAGTGCCTGCAACATGGTTCAAATTATCAGTCAACCTACAAGCTTATTTACAAACAGCACAGGAATGAAATCATCCACATATGTGACCGACCGGCTCAAATCGGTCTTACGTAGTAAAATGTGAAATATTTTTCATTGGATAAAAGTAAAGACTCAGAGCTACAAAATGGTATATCATACACTACAGTTGAGGAACAATGGGAAAGTCATTTTGCTTTGAAAGTTGATAAACTTGTGTCATGACGTGGCCCTTTCTGGCAGTAGATCGTGGTTCCCCCTCTCTCTCCTAAACCCAGGTTTTGTTATCTCAGGTCATAAATTCCTGGCAGAGACTCTCACCCCCTGGTCATGCAGGAAGAGAGGAAGAGAGCACAGAGAGAGAACAAAGGCCTTCACTTGGCGTAACTCCTAAATCTCCAAAATGGGAGAATTAAACATTGTTTCTACTTTTGAGAATGTGGGAATGATCCGTGGACACTTAAACTCTGAGACTATCAATCCCTAAAGAATAAGAGCAAATCTTAGATGTATAATTACTAGTCTGCAGCTAGAACGTAAACCTATTACGTAAACCTAGGACGAGAATACAGACAACCGTCGAAGCATCTATACTATGAGAACATTTCTGAATGGTACTCTGTATCCCTTCTAACCACCTACAACCACAAAAGACTATGTGACTTCAATGAAAGTTAACCAGAGACTGATGAACCCTACAGGATGATTGAGGATTCCAACAGAGAAGACAACAATGACATACGGGCGTAAATAGATATACATTGCAATTATTCTCGAATGAGCAGTCGTTCATGTGCCAAGGATTAGCATTTCAATTAATATAATTATAGACTGTGTGTAGTGAATCCATGTTGTCTTTCCCGCTCTTTCTCAGTCCACCCCTTCCCTTTGTCTACCAAGCCGTTATATCGGCTTAGCTCACTAGGGACTTTTCCATCATTGTTAGTAACCAATATCTACTGTTTGTTTTTATGTACTTCTGTGATTATTTAGTTAGTAAATAAATAATTAAGCCAATTTGTATATTGCTGATTCATAATTTATGCTAGGGATCGTGCAGATAACCAAGAATTTTATGACGTTCAGATGAGACTGATAGAAGGTTTAGAATAATTAATGATTGACTGCTATTGATATAAAAGATCTTTAGATCTTTAAGAGTGGATTTGGGAGATAGCCGCTCTATATAAACCAATGCTTCCATGGTGCCACAGATTCCTAATGAGTTAGATATTGCCTGATAAATTTAATCAAATAATTAAACAATAGGTAATCGATTTGAAAATATCATACGCACCAAATTCAAAATAAGAATTCATAATATTTTACATTCATGGAAATACAAGTGTTGCACATGGTTACAAAGCTTAGAGTTTTGGTAATCTAAATCTGTTGTCAGATTTCAAAAAGGCTTTACGGCGAAAGCAAAACATTTGATTATCTGAGGTCAGCACCTTCACAAAAATAGCTTTTTCAACCAGCACTGGCGACACAAAATCACAAATTTTTATAGATATAAAAAAACTCACTTTTTAAGATCTTCTGATGTTTTCAACCAGGAGGGTCCCAGCTACAAAACCGCTGTTTGTTTTGTTCGATAAAGTACATATTTATATCCGAAAAACACAGTTTAGACGGCGCCATTGAATTCAGAAATCCACAGGAAACACCTCCGTCAAAACGACGAAAAAAAAGTCCAAATTGCTCCCGGTAAACTTTGTCTATTTTTTTAAACAAAGACTCTATATAATCCTTAGGTTGTCTAAAATGTTATAAAACAATAATACTTCACGCGGAAACAACTATGTTCAATAGACAAGGCAAATTCCCACGCGAGTGCTCTCCCCAGAACTCGCCCAAACACTGTTTTTCTTCCGGCACACTCTTTCCTCCAAGTGAAAAACGTATTCATTTTTCAAAATACAAGCCCAAAGCCATCAATAGCAGACTGTTACCATATAGGGGACGCCATAGGAATAGGAAAATGGTGGCTGGATTCAATGCTTTTCAATAGCTTTTCAAAATAAGAGCATGGGAGCAGAATTCTTTTTTTTTCTGGTTGGATTTCCTTCGGGTTTTCGCCTGCCAAATCAGTTCTGTTATAGCCACAGATATAATTTTAACCGTTTTGGAAAATTCAGAGTCTTTTCTATCCAAAGCTACTAATTAGATGCATATCTAGCTTCTGGGCCTGAGTGACAGCCCGTTTACTTTGGGCACGTCAGACAGGCGGAAACTAGGAATTCTGCCCCCTAGCTGTAAGAGGTTAAGGATAGTAAAAGGCACAACACTTGATCAGTTGATAAAATCACTTTTGAGAAAATGGCCTTTGAATGTTTTGGTACTACTACTGGAGAGCCCTTCTTGGTCTACACCCATTCAGCATCGTTCACACCCTCTTAAGCTTTAGCCCCACCCATCTCTTTAAGGGTTGATCCGAGCGTTCTGTACTAACAACAGCAGTCAAGCACCCCTGTAAAGACCTTTATTATACACAGATTCAAAATAGCTATTGATAACAAATGTGTATTTTGTGGTTGTGACCCTTGACCATTTGTTTTGGGACTGTTCTTAGGTCTGAAGATTTTGGAGTGATTATATTTTAAAATAAACTACTATTAATGTCCATTTGAAAGACTCTGATACTGTTTTATTTTGATCCAAATTACATGGACCCTGATTTAACTTTCATTGTTAATTTGTTTATTTTTCATGGCAGATTCTTTATTCATGAAATGAAGTGGGCGGAGAACAAACCACTCTTCACATTGTTTAAGATAAAATTGAAATATTATTTAGAAATGATCAGTAAGTGTAAAAACAAAAAAGCAATACACACCATAAAACTTTGACAAATTGAAAATGTATCTCAATATGTAATACCTGTCTGTTAGGTTTATGTTCTCTTGTTTGTATATTTCTGTTATTGTATTTGTTTTGTTCATAATAATAATAAAAAATATATATATACTTAAAAAAAGAAGTCAGGCACCTGACACAATACCAATACTATTTCCTGACACAAATGACAGAACAGCTCAATGAACATTACCTGCCCTAGCAGTGCTAGTTAGGCTGTTATGTTATCCAGAGTGTTGGTGATTGCAAGTGTGATGTCAGATTGTCCGTTCGAAAATTCAGAACGTTTCATTCTCGGAGCGTTCAGAGCGCTCACTGGATGCTCTGGCCGAGGTGTATGGTTGATCTGAACGTTCTGACCTCACAACGTCAGTCAAGCACCCAAGCTAACTTCTTAGGGAGTGGCTCTCGAGGTGACGGTTTTGGAGAGTCTGGCGTGCCCAAAGTAACCTGCCTAAATGACTACCGACCCGTAGCACACACGTCTGTAGCCATGAAGTGCCTTGAAAGACTGGTCATGGCTCACATCAACACCATCACCCCAGAAACCTAGACACACTCCAATTTGCATACCGCCCCAACAGATCCACAGATGACAAAAGGAGCACCTACAGTGAGGGAAAAAGGTATTTTGTACATTTGCCCACTGACAAAGAAATGATCAGTCTATAATTTTAATGGTAGGTTTATTTGAACAGTGAGAGACAGAATAACAAAATAAAATCCAGAAAAACGCATGTGAAATGTTATAAATTGATTTGCATTTTAATGAGGGAAATATGTATTTGACCCCCTCTCAATCAGAAAGATTTCTGGCTCCCAGGTGTCTTTTATACAGGTAACGAGCTGAGATTAGGAGCACACTCTTAAAGGGAGTGCTCCTAATCTCAGTTTGTTACCTGTATAAAAGACACCTGTCCACAGAAGCAATCAATCAATCAGATTCCAAACTCTCCACAATGACCAAGACCAAAGAGCTCTCCAAGGATGTCAGGGACAAGATTGTAGACCTACACAAGGCTGGAATGGGCTACAAGACCATTGCCAAGCAGCTTGGTGAGAAGGTGACAACAGTTGGTGAGATTATTCGCAAATGGAAGAAACACAAAAGAACTATCAATCTCCCTCGACCTGGGGCTCCATGCAGGATCTCACCTCGTGGAGTTGCAATGATCATGAGAACGGTGAGGAATCAGCCCAGAACTACACGGGAGGATCTTGTCAATGATCTCAAGGCAGCTGGGACCATAGTCATCAAGAAAACAATTGGTAACACACTACGCCGTGAAGGACTGAAATCCTGCAGCGCACGCAAGGTCCCCCTGCTCAAGAAAGCACATATACATGCCCGTCTGAAGTTTGCCAATGAACATCTGAATGATTCAGAGGACAACTGGGTGAAAGTGTTGTGGTCAGATGAGACCAAAATGGAGCTCTTTGGCATCAACTCAACTCGCCCTGTTTGGAGGAGGAGGAATGCTGCCTATGACCCCAAGTACACCATCCCCACTGTCAAACATGGAGGTGAAAACATTATGCTTTGGGGGTGTTTTTCTGCTAAGGGGACAGGACAACTTCACCGCATCAAAGGAACGATGGACGGGGCCATGTACCGTCAAATCTTGGGTGAAAACCAACTTCCCACAGCCAGGGCATTGAAAATGGGTCGTCGATGGGTATTCCAGCATGGCAATGACCCAAAACACACGGCCATGGCAACAAAGGAATGGCTCAAGAAGAAGCACATTAACTTCTTAGCGATCAGCGCACGAGGTGACCGTTTTGGAGAGCCTGGCGTGCCCAAAGTAAAATGCCTCCCATTCAGGCCCAGAAAATAGGATATGCACATATTTAGTACCATTGGATAGGAAACACTCTGAATATTCTAAAGGTGTTAACCATTTGTCTGTGAGTAAAACAGAACGGATATGGCAGGCGAAACCGCGAGAAATTTCTGTCCTGGAAACAGTGGTTTTGACAGAGTGCCTCATTTGGAACCCCTCCCTTATGAAAATGCCCATATAAGGGCATATGCATGCAGTACCAATCGCTTCCTCTGGATGTCAACAGTCTCGAGACAGTGTTCAGATTTTATTAGGATGCTATTAGAGCAGAGAAGAAGAGAAAACAGGAAGTGTCCCCTTGGAAGTTAACAGAAGAGAACGCGCGCTCCCGAGACGCTCTGTGTTTTTTTCCATTCTTATAGCCCAGTTTATATTCCGGTTGATTTATTATAGTAAATATACGTAAAAGTGTTCCTAAGGATACATTTTAAATGATTTTTGATTGTTCTTGGACAAGTTTATAGGTATAAGTTGAACGAGTTCTCTTCACGTTTCAATGGAGGAGTGGAGGCTGTAGTTTCTGATTATAATGCGCGAACCAAACAGAGATTTATGGATATAATACATTACTTTTTCTAACAAAAGAACCATGGATTGTCTTCGTTGGACACTTTGGAAGCCATCAGCAGAAGTTCTTCAACAGATAATTGATTTGTTTTCGCTGTGAAATGTGTTTTGTGTGAACCGTGAAGGCTAATGAATTCATGGTAATGGGAAAAATAGTAAAGGTGCTACCCTCAAACAATCAAATGCGGTGCTTTCGCCGTAAAGCCTGTCTGAAATCTGACAACGCTGTGATATTGCCAAGAAACCAAGCTTTTGATGAGTATGAAACCCTTGTATATTGGTGCATGTTTAATAATTCAACTTTTGGATTTTGAATTTGGCGCCTTGCATTTCACCTGGTAGTGTCGGGATTGGGGCGCTAGCGCCCCACCACTACCTCCTGATCGCTAAGAAGTTAATGACTTGGAGAAGATCTGCAAAGAGGAGTGGAACAAAATCCCTCCTGAGATATGTGCAAACCTGGTGGCCAACTACAAGAAACGTCTGATTGCCAACAAGGGTTTTGCCACCAAGTTTTGCCACCATGTTTTGCAGAGGGGTCAAATACTTATTTCCCTCTTTAAAATGCAAATCAATTTCTAACATTTTTCACATGCGTTTTTCTGGATTTTTTTTTGTTATTCTGTCTCTCACTGTTCAAATAAACCTACCATTAAAATTATAGACTGATCATTTCTTTGTCAGTGGGCAAACGTACAAAATCAGCAAGGGATCAAATACTTTTTTCCCTCACTGTATGTGAGAATGCTATTCAATGACTACAGCTTAGCATTCACCACCATAGTGCCCTCAAAGCTCATCAATAAGCTAAGTACCCTGGGACTAAACATCTCCCTCTCCAACTGGATCCTGGACTTCCTGACCGGCCGCCCCCAGGTGGTAAGGGTAGGTAACAACACATCCGCAACGCTGATCCTCAACACGGGGGCCCCTCAGGGGTGCATGCTCAGTCCCCTCCTGTACTCCCTGTTCACTCATGACTGCACAGCGAGGCACGACTCCAACACCATCATTAAATTTGCCGATGACACAACAGTGGTAGGCCTGATCACCGACAACGACGAGACAGCCTATAGGGAGGAGGTCAGAGACCTGGCCGTGTGGTGCCAGGACAACAACCGCTCTCTCAATGTGATCAAGACAAAGGAGATGATTGTGGACTACAGGAAAAAGAGGACCGAGCACGCCCCATTCTCATCGACGGGGCTGCAGTGGAGAAGGTTGAGAGCTTCAACACCATAGTGCCCTCAAAGCTCATCAATACGCTAAGGACCCTGGGACTAAACACCTCCCTCTGCAACTGGATCCTGGGCCTCCGACCGCAAGGCACTACAGAGGGTAGTGCCAACGGCCCAGTAGATCACTGGGGCCAAGCTTCCTGCCATCCAGGACTTCTATACCAGGCGGTGTCAGAGGAAGGCCCTAAAAGTTGTCAAAGACTCCAGCCACCCTAGTGATAGACTGTTCTCTTTGCTACCACACGGCAAGCGGTACCAGAGCGCCAAGTCTAGGTCCAAGAGGCTTCTAAACAGCTTGTACCCCCAAGCCATAAGACTCCTGAACATCTAGTCAGATGGCTACCCAGACAATATGCAGTGCTACACCTGTTGTATTCGGTGCATGTGACTAATAACATTTGATTTGATTTGCAGTTTTACTACACGATACAATTTTTTCTTTAAGCTGCGTTAGACAGGATTACCTAGACAGACCTAGGCAGACCATTTCAAACTCATCTCTCAGCATGTCCAGCCCACTCATTATCTCAGCCAACCATGGCTAGCGGGAAGGTTGTAGTCTTTTTCTGTGGCTAAACCAACTAGGCTCCTAATTTAACCATTTTATTTGTATTTACAGATTGCATACAAGTTTGATATTAAGGCACATGAAAGTTCACATGTTCGAGAAGGTATTTCTGCCAAAAAAACACATTTTGATTTAAAAAAAAAAAATTACGTTCAAACGGCTCTCCTGTGAAGTAGTGACCCGCAACGTACGCCTAGTTTCCTAAAACGGGTCATATATTGATCACATCTTTACTAATGCTGCAGAAATACGCTTTGAAGCAGTATCCAAATCCATTGGACGTGTAATCATAATATAGTAGCCATATCTAGGAAAACCAAAGTTCCAAAGGCTGGGCCTAATCTAACGTATAGGGGGTCATATGTTGAAGATGTAAATAATATTTTCTGGACTGTGGTGTGTAATGAGGAGCAACCAGATGCTGCACTTGACACATTTATTAAATTGCTTATTCCAGTTACTAATAAGCATGCAACAATTAAGAAAATGACTATAAAAACTGTTAAATCCCCTTGGATTGATGAGGAATAAAAAAATGTAATGATTGAAAGGGAAAATGAATGGCAAATTAGTCTGGCTGCACAACCGATTGGCAAACGTACTGTAAATTGAGAAATAATTTGACTAAACTGAACAAAAAGAAGAAACTGTAGAATGAAACAAAGATAAATTATATAAAGAATGATAATAAAAAGCTTTAATGAAATGTTTGGCAAAAAGGCGAACTCGGCTCCATCGTTCATTTAATCAGATGGCTCACTCATTCAGATGGCTCATATTGGCCAAACTAGCAAACTCAGGCATGACATACAAACAAATTCTGAACCTACACATCCATACATAACTGAAGAAATTATGAAAGACAAGCACTGTAATTTTGAATTCCATAAAGTGTGTGTGGAAGACGTGAAATAATTATTGTTGTCTATCAACAATGACAAGCCACCTGGGTCTGACAACTTGGATGGAAAATTACTGTGGATGATGGCGGACGATATTGCCACTCCTATTTGCCATCTCATCAATCTAAGCCTACAGGAAAGTGTGTGCCCTCCGGCATGGAGGGAAGCAAAAGTAATTCTGCTACCCATGAATAGCAAAGCACCCTTTGCTGGCTCAAACAGCCGACCAATCCGCCTGCTACCAATCCTTAGTAAACCTCTTGGAAAAAATTGTGTTTGACCAGATGCAATGCTATTTCACAGTAAACAAATTAACAACTGACTTTCAGCATGCTTATAGGGAGGGGCACTCAACATGTACAGCACTTACACAAATGACTGATGATTGGCTGACAGAAATTGATAATAAGACGCTTGTGGAAGCTGTTTTGTTAGACTTCAGTGCCGCTTTTGATATTATCGATCATAATCTGCTGAAAAACGTATGTGTTATGGCTTTACATCTCCTGCTATATTGTGGATCGAGAGTTACCTGTCTAACAAAACACAGAGGGTATTCTTTATTGGAAGCCTCTCCAACCTAATCCAGGTAGAGTTGTACATTCCCCAGGGCTGTTGTCTAGGCCCCTTACTTTTTTCAATCTTTACTAACGACCTGCCACTGGCACTGAGTAAAGCCTGTGTGTCTATATATGCTGATGACTCAACACTATACACGTTAGTTACCACAGCAATTGAAATCACTGTGACACTTAAGAGCTGCCGTCAGTTTTAGAATGGATGGCAAATAATAAACTAAATATAGAAAAATACAAAAAGCATTGTATTTGGGACAAACCATTCACTAAACCCTAAACTTAAACTAAATCTTGTAATGAACAATGTGGAAATTGATCAAGTTGACCAGACTCAACTGCTTGGTGTAACCCTGGATTTTAAACTACCATGGTCCAAACATATTGATTGCAACGGTAGCTAAGATGGGGAGAGGTCTGTCTGTAATAAATCGCTGTTCTCATTTCTTGACATCGCTAACAACAAAACAAGTCGTACAGGCCCTAGTTTTGTTGCACCTGGACTACTGCCCAGTCATATGGTCAAGTGCCACAAAGAGGGACATAGGCAAATTACAATTGGCCCAGAACAGAGAAGCACGGCTGAACATTAAATGTACACAGAGAGCTAACATCAGTGACATGCATGTCAGTCTCTCTTTGGGCTGGGCGATATGGCCAAAATATCATATCACTGTATTTTTTTAAAAATAAGACGGTATGACGGTATTTTGTATTTTGGAATAATAAAGTTCTGAATTTGCCTAATGAGTAGTGCGTGACCCTCGGGTGGCAACACATGCATTCTAAGTGATTTAAATGAGTCTTTCTCCACTGTTTTATACTGTTCAATTCAACTTCAACCCAAAATCATTTTCAGCATTTTTATCAATTTTATCAATTTCTGCATTTACTGCACTCATTTGAGATCCTTTCCACACTGCCACGTAGGACTGCATGATATGGGCAAATAATCTAGGCCTTATGTTTAACCAAATGTTGCAATTGCAATTTCACTTGCGATGTAGAGAAAAACACTTGGGTGAATTTTTGGAATCATGGATACAGAATGATTATTATAATACCATAGATAGAATATAATAGTGGGCACGTTGAGTACCGTTTGTTTTGACATGAAAACAAATGAAAATGCCAGGGAGGAGTTATTGTGACAGTGTAGGAACCAAAGTGTTGACAAGTGTTTCCTAGGGGACCTTATAATCTTTGGCTATATTGCATGTTTTCTCTTAGCTACTTCATGTAGCTAACATATTCATGCTTCACGGATTCTTCTTTGATTTAGAACTGTTGCACAAACAACATGCTGATTTAGGTCTACACCATCACTGGTATTATCAGGCTGTATAGCTAATTACGTTTGCGCTGACTCAGTACATTTAGCTAGCCAGCTAACTAGCGATTAGCATTAACGGCTAACAAGATTAAGGCCCAACTTGCTAAGACAAACTAGTTGTTTGCAGATGTAAGAAACACAAACTAATAGTGTAATTATAGAACACTAGTGGATTTATATTAAGAAGCAAAGTGAAAACAGCCTTGTCATCATTCACCATGCAGACTGAAAGCAAGTGTCTCGTGGTCGATGAACAACAAGTGTGGAAAGCAGCATGGAGAGAGAGCCGAGAGAGATGACTCAAGTAGCGAAGTAAACTATAAAATGTTACCTTATACACAGCGTATCGCATTTAACAAACCAAACATTCAAATACGCGTATAGAAGGTAAAATAAAACCTAAACTGATCCGTGCATCAATACCGGTATATCGTAAAATATGGTATACCACCCAGCCCTAATCTCTCCTCGCTCAAAGTAGAGATTGACTGCATCACTACTTGTCTTTGTGAGAGGTATTGACATGTTAAAAGCAACGAACTGTCTGTATGACTAGCACACAGCTCGGACATACATGCACACTCCGCAAGACATGCTACCAGGGGTCTCTTCACAGTGCCCAAGTCCAGGACAGACTCTGGAATATGCACAGTACTACACAGAGCCGTGACTACATGGAATTCTATTCCACATCAAGTAACTCATGCAAGCAATAAAATCAGACTTAAAAAATGGATAAAAATACACTTTATGGAACAACGCGGACTGCGAAGAGACACACACACACACACACACACACACAAACACACTTCTTCTACACATACGTACATCTTTAATATTGTTGTATGGGGATATTATACTGCATTGGCAGCAGCTAATGGGGATCCATAATAAACAGAAATACAAATATCACACCTTTTTAAATATGTAACAACTTCAGTGATTTGCTGGCACTCTACCTCCAGAGATGGAACTCCTTTGCTGATTGGCTGTGGGTATTCCAGGAGGAGGCGTTCTTCATCCAGGAACTTCCCATCTCGTCCGTTCATGGCGGGCTGGAAGAGGCCGTAGTTCAACACATCCTTCAGACTCTGGCTCAACGTGCACAGGATCCTCTGCTTGGCAACCCACACGGTCGCGTTGGGGTTGAACCGCATACATTTCTGTGTGAGGGGTTTGGGTTAGGGTTTAAAGAGGTAGGGTTAGAGGGGGAAAGAGAGAATCATGGTAGGCCAAGAGCCTGGGCTTGAGCATTCCCACGCAAAACCATCACCAACATTTCCTTCACAAACACTTATGAACATTATCCTACAAACACTAATACAGACACACACTTAAAGGAATAGTTCACCCAAGTAAAAAAAAATTACACATTTGTTTCCTTAACCTGTAAGCAGTCTATGGACAAGGTATGACAGCAATGCATGCTTTGGTTTAGTTCCCCTTTCCACATGCTAACATTTTAGCATTTGCGGCACAAATCCCATTCATGTCATGGGACCGATCTTAGCATTTGTTGCTCATCATGTCCAAATCACCCTGTTGTGACTTGGCTTCTAACAATAATCTGAAGACTGTTATTTATCTAATCAACCTAAATATGTTTAATTGTTACCCGATTAAATGAATCATGCAACAATTAACTCATTAGGATCTGGGGCACCACGAGAGCGGTTCTTCTAGCGCCCGCCCCCCCTCCCGACACTTCCTCGGTGAAATGTAAGGCGCCCAATTCAAAATCCAAAAGTTGAATTATTAAACATTCATCAATATACAAGTGTTGCATAGTCATCAAAAGCTCTGACTCTTGGCAATATCACAGCGTTGTCAGATTTCAAAAAGGCTTTACGGCGAAAGCACAACATTTGATTGTTTGAGGACAGCCCCTCTCTTATTTTATGCATTAGCATAAATCCATAAACAACGCGGGTCTCACAAAATGCATAAAATCGCTAATATAAAATCGCTTACCTTTGATGATCTTCTGCTGAGGATAGTCCGAAGTGTCCAAGCAAGACAATTCATGCTTCTTTTGTTACAAAAAGTAATTGTTTATGTCCATAAATCTCCATTTGGTTGGCGCATTATTTTCATAAAATACAGCGTCCACTCGCCCATTGAACCGTGAAAAATGAAGCAATGTGTCAAAAACACTTTTTCCAGGACAGAAATTCCTCGGGTTTTCGCCTGCTATATCAGTTCTGTTATACTCACAGACAGTATTTTAACTGTTTTAGAAACTTCAGAGTGTTCCTATGTGCATATCCTGGTTTCTGGGGCTGAGTGGCAGGCCTTTTACTTTGGGCACGCCAGACTCTCCAAAACCAACACCTCAGCTGCCGCTCCCTAAGAAGTTAATAATTCAACTTTTGGATTTTGAATTTGGCGCCTTACATTTCACCGGGTAGTGTCGGGAGCGGCCCGCTAGCTCGTCGCTACTCCCTAAGTAGTTAATAAAAACACTTTAATCCTTTTTCATATTTCATGCACAACACATTTTTTTATGACATCACAAAATAACACACAATATTAGACAGTGTTTTATAGACCGCCTGTGACCATTCCTAACGTTCTATTTTAGAAATATTGTTCCATTATTCGCTTTAGGACGTGTTAAAACAAAGGCACATTCTTCTGGTGAACAATGGATGGAGATGCTGAATGTTCTGTCCTTGATTTACAACAGGGTGTGAGGTGTTAACCTCCGGCAGTTCCCTCCTCCCCCCCTCTACGGCTGAGAGTGGGTCTGGTTGAAGTTGTTTATTGCAAAGCTGATCTGACCTAACAGGACAGTCATGGCAATCCGAGAGTATCTAAAATAGTTTGTGAAGCTCAACAAATTCACTTATAGTTGATTTGAAAAAAGATATCTTAACTTGAAAGGGATTTGTGCCACAAATGCTAAAACATTAGCATGTGGAAACAGTGCAAGGGAAACTAAACCAATGTATGGATTGCTTTCATACCTTGTCCATAGACTGCTTACAGGGTAAGGAAACCAATATCATTTTGTCATTTGGGTGAACTATCCCTTTAAAAAACATTGCCCATACAAACACGTCCCACATCTTCTCTAAGTGCCACACAGTGCCACAGCCTCAGCTATGGAGCGGGTATAGCATGACTCAGTCACACCACACCACCCAGCTGACCCCTCTCCTGCACCCAGCCAGATTACCTCAGAGCTGAACAAACAAGCAATACAGCAGCCTCTGCCAGGCCTGGCTGAATCAGAGAGGATTATGGGCCACGGGTCGTGTCATTCAGTGTTTGTTTGTTTGTTTGCGTTTGTCTGTGTGTGTGTGTTCACCTCCGGATCTGCTGCTCAGCTGGTGATAGAGGACCTGTGCCTGTGATAAAAGACTGAGGCTGATGAACACTCTCTGAACTCTACCCATAATCCCCCCTGGCTGGCAGCAAGTAGGTGAGGAGGAGATGGAGGTAAGGATAGAGGTGTACAGGAACAGATGTCTGGCACCTGTCTGTGGAGAGACAATGGGCTGTTTCCGCCTGGCTGAGGACCATTGCAACAGTACAGCGTGTTACTTTGCTAGTACATCTCCCATCACGTTACATCACACTCCAGCTTCATCATGAGTGCATCTCAGAACAGTAAATAGAAAGGTTAGGTTTCAGGAGAAACTTTATGTAATGTGGTCCTGTGCGCCTCAGTTGGTAAAACATGGTGCTTGCAACACCAGGGTTGTGGGTTCAAATCAAAAATCTAATAAAATGAAAATGTATACAACTAAATACTGTAAGTCGCTCTGGATAAGAGCGTGTGCTAAATTACTATAATGAAAAATTGTTTAATGAAATAGAGCGGTAACATTTCAGGAGAAACTTAATAAAATAGTGAAGTAGATATTTGACAGTGAAATGGCTGAAATGGGTTTGAAGTGCAACCCCAGCAGGCGTGGTATAGGGATGGAGAAAGAGAATATAAGAGAAAGAAACAACAGAGGCAGTTTGTCACTGGGAAATACCTCAACGTACATGTAATCCTCTTTTCAATTCAAAGTGCTTTATTGGGATGGGAAACATATGTTAACATTGCCAAAGCAAGTGAAATAGATAATAAACAAAAGTGAAATAAACAACAATGAATGTACAGTAAACATTACACTCAAAAAAGTTCCAAAAGAATGGAGACATTTCAAATGTCATATTATGTCTATATACAGTGCTGTAACGATGTGAAAATAGTTAAAGTGCAAAAGGGAACATAAATAAACATGGATGGTCTCTCTCTCTTGGGGGCGGCAGGTAGCCTAGTGGTTAGAGCGTTGGACTTGTAACCGGAGGGTTGCAAGTTCGAATCCCCGAGCTGACAAGGAAAAAATCTGTCGTTCTGCCCCTGAACAAGGCAGTTAACCCACTGTTCCCCGGGCGCCGAAGACGTGGATGTCGATTAAGGCAGCCCCCCGCACCGCTCTGATTCAGAGGGGTTGGGTTAAATGCGGAAGAAACATTTCGGTTGAAGGCATTCGGTTGTACAACTGACTAATAATGGTGACTTTGACTTTGACTTTGACTCTCTCGATAACACACACACACAGCCCACTGATGTTAAAACTACAGTCACCAAGCGATAAACCGATCTAATAAAATCATCCAGTGAACTCACAAGCCCATGCTAATATAATGAGTATATGATGACTCAACATTAATGAATGGTAATTCAACCTAATAAGTAAGTTAAGTAATATGACTATATATGAGAGAGGAGGAATAGTACTTTGATTTATTCAACACTATAGGGTACAAAACCGCCTCATTTCAGAAGCTCTTATGTGGGTGGTCTTGTACTGTGTAATTTGTGTGTGTGTGTGTGTGTTGTACTGTGGGGAGGTGTTGAATTATTCAACCGTGTTAGTTTTCCCAGTGGACTGTGTGACCCAATCATGTGATCAAATATCACAGCTGAGCACTCAGTTTTGATGAATATGGAATTATGGGTATTAGCACATACATGTGTGATCACACACGTGAGCATACACACACACACACACACACACACAAACACACACACCTTTCCCTCTACATTCTGTACCAAAGCCCAAGTTAATTACATCACAATTACATCAGGTTCATATGTAGGTCAACACAAATTGACCCTGAAGATTTCCACCCACTGTGTGATCCACTTACCCCCTCCCATAAACCCTCCCCTCTACACCCATCTCAAACCACAGGGAGTCATAACCGTTCCATATTTCAACAACATGTTTCCCATTTATAGGAGTGAGCAGAGAGATCGAGAGAAAGATAAAGAGGAGAGACAGAGGCAGAACGGGAGAAAAAGAAACAGTTAAGATTACAAAGAGAAACAGAGACTGACAAAGGAAAAGTGAGAGATGGATGTACTGTAAAAGCAAGAGAGTGTTGAGTAGTGGAGGGACAGAAAAACAGTTGTTCATTGTAGGTGTTCTCTCTCTCTACCTCCAATTCAAAAGGAGTTTATTGGTATGGGAAACATGTGTTTACAATGCCAAAGCAAGTAAAATGAACAATAAACAAAAGTGAGAAGACACAAAACACTAACAAAAACATAATAGAATTTAACAATAATTTGTGTCGAGGCACAGATCTGGGGAAGGGTGACAAACCATTTCTGCAGCAGTCCCCAAGAACACAGTGGCCTCCATCATTCTTACATGGAAGAAGTTTGGAACCACTAAGACTCTTCCTAGAGCTGGCCGCCCAGCCAAACTGAGCAATCGGGGTTGAAGGGCCTTGGTCAGGAAGGTGGCCAAGAACCCGATGGTCACTCTGACAGAGCTACAGAGTTCTTCTGTGGAGATGGGAGAACCTTCCAGAAGGACAACTATCTCTGCAGCACTTCACCAATCAGGCCTTTATGGTAGAGTGGCCAGACGGAAGCCACTCCTCAGTAGAAGGCACATGACAGACCGCTTGGAGTTTGCCAAAAGGCACCTAAAGGACACTCAGACCATGATAAACAAGATTCTCTGGTCTGATGAAACCAAGATTGAACTCTTTGGCCCGAATGCCAAGCGTCACATCTGGAGGAAACCATGCACCATCTCTACGGTGAAGCATGGTGGTGGCAGCATCATGCTGTGGGGATGTTTTTCAGAGGCTGGGATTGGGAGACTAGTCAGGATCGAGGAAAAGATGAACGGAGCAAATTGCAGAGAGATCCTTGATGAAACCTTGCTCCAGAGCACCCATGACCTCAGACTGGGTCAAAGGTTCACCTACCAAGAGGGCAACAACCTTAAGCACCTTGCCAAGACAACACAGGAGTGGCTTCGGGACAAGTCTCTGAATGTCCTTGACTGGCCCAGCCAGAGCCCGGACTTGAACCCGATCGAACATCTCTGAAGAGACCTGAAATTAGCTGTGCAGTGACACTCCCCATCCAACCTGACAGAGCTTAAGAGGATCTGCAGAGAAGTATGGGAAAAACTCCCCAAATACAGGTGTGCGAAGCTTAGCAAGTGTAATCTAAGACTTCATCATTTTAACTTATTTTGCAAGCCAGACATTCAAAACCTATGAGTCAGTCTATGAGTCTAGGATTAAACAGTTCTATCCTTTAAAAAGAAAAATGGGTGTAAAAACCCCTCCAAAGGTAACCCATAAGTTGGTACATCAAACAACAGGGTCTTTCTGGCTCATACAAACATACAACTCCTTCACACACATTCCTGAATAAACATAGGCAAGCATGCACACACACACACACACACACACACACACACACACACACACACACACACACACACACACACACACACACACACACACACACACACACACACACACACACACACACACACACACACACACACACACACTCACTGTCTGCTGCAGGTCGGGGATGACGATGCGGACGACCAGGGAGTGAGTGTGTATGTCGTCCATGTGTCTGGGGGCCGGCTCGGCGGTGGCTCTTATGGTCTCGTAGATGGTCTCCTCACGGGAGGTGTCAGAGGCGGAGTCCTCGGAGTAGTCAGAACAACTCTGGGCCATCTCATCCTCACTGGACGTGGGACTCCGGGGCATAGTCAGTAGGCCGGACGAATTCAGCTATGGAGGAGTAGAAAACTATGAGTAAACAACTTAGAAAAAACTATTTTGATACTAATCATAAATTCCACTTTTCCACAATTTTCACTTAGTTTCTCTCCCACTGATATGAATGCATGACTCAGTGAAAATCCGACGTAAAAATTCTCCCTTTGTAGAAGATAATCTCTAATAATGCGCTATGTAGCTATATAGTCATGTTCATGATGTGTTTATAAATGTGCAATGTATGTATGTACTTAATGTACAGAGAATAGAGATTATACTGTAGACTGGGCTGATTGTACTTTTCTCTCACTTTAAAGTGGTTTAGTACAAATATGATTCAGACAGTCAGACAGGCGGCAGGTAGCCTAGTGGTTAGAGCGAATCCCCGAGCTGACAAGGTAAAAACCTGTCATTCTGCCCCTGAACAAGGCAGTTTACCCACTGTTCCTAGGCCATCATTGAAAATAAGAATTTGTGACTTGCCTAGTTAAATAAAGGAAAAAAAATGAATAAATAAAAATAAGATCCACATTCAGGGCAGTTCTCTCAATATTAGGGCTACTGGGAAGACTGTACAATTTTCTCAGGTCAAAGTGGCCTACCAACAAAAATTAATTGACATACTTAAACAATGGCTAGTCAACATTTCAACAAATGCTTTTTGACACTTGCAGGGCACAATTGTTATCTGTGTTCCATAAGGATTAATATGAGGGCCTTAGGCTGTGTTTAGGCAGGCAGCCCAATTGTGATCTTTTTTCCACTAATTGGTATTTTGAACAATCACATCAGATCTTTTCACATTAGAACTTTATCAGAGCTGATCTGATTGGTCAAAAGATCAATTAGTGAAAAAAAGATCACAATTGGGCTATTTATCTAAACACAGCCTTAGTGACACACTCCTCATCAACCCTCCACATTTCTATTCCGTTTCTCATTTCAATGAAATAGGAGACAAGTGCTTAGGCCTGATTGAGGAATCTCTTCACTCTTCACTCTCAAAACCAATAAAACATTGCTGTAACATTGTCTGAAGGTGGTATGGATGGAATCAGACAGGTAAACATAATCTTTCCATGGGCAACATCTGTGACATCCAAGACGTTCATCCATCATAATGACTTCAAACAATTTTGATTTGTGTTGATATTGTCCAGATGTGGAACGCTATCAAATAAATTGGTACAATATAGCTTTAGGCACCAGTTTAGCTGGCATTTTCAGTCTTTGTATTACACTTCACCAAAGAGGGTTGTGGCTAGGTAGAGTAGAGCTATGGACCAAGTTGCATGTTTGAGTCGCATCGCGGACAATTGTAGCATTTTATCTTACCCTACCCCTTTTTCTAAGCTTAACCTTATTATCCTAACCTGCTACGTTAATTATCCTAACCTGCTACTTTTGTTCTCTTTACCTGCTACAGTATGTAAAGTCATCACTGTCCGTAGCTGCACTCCATCTAACCAAAACCACCAGAGGGATCTTTCTCACATGTTCTTTCTTTCTCACTCCCTCTCTCTCTTTTGCTTTCTCTCTAGCCACGACACAGATCCGATATGACTTAGATGGGCAGGAAATAAGTGGGCAATTTGACCTGTCAGTGACACATTTTTGCTACTGCTCAATGGTTTAGCACACTGTCTCGTACACACAGGCAGACAGTTTTAGGTATCCAGGAAATGATCCAGTCTGGCCTAATATTCCACTCAGTGTAACCACTCCCTTGACCCTATGGTCATTACATTACAGATTATCTCATTAACCTTCATTTAAAAAATTACAGTCACTCACTCACGACGTCAAATGCATTACAATAATCACCAAAGAAAATAGAATAAACAAAAATAACATGGATAATTCCTGATCTCCAATGGTAATCAGCACTCATAGTTTAAACATTGGCTAAAAATTAAACAAACCGTAAAGCCCTTTCTTTAAAACTTCTTAGGGAACAGGCGACAACAGGCGACAACAGGCGACAACAGGCGACAACAGGCGACAACAGGCGACAACAGGCGACAACAGGCGACAACAGGCGACAACTTACGCAAAAATGCTAATTCAAATGACAAAAGTAGTAATATAAAACATTCATAAAAATACAAGTGTTGCATACTGTTCAAAAGCTTAGAATCTTGGCAATCTCACAGCGTTGTCAGATTTAAAAAAGGCTTTACGGCGAAAGCATAACCTTTGATTATCTGAGGACAGCGCCCTGCATATTTTTTTAATTAGCATAATAACATAACCACAACATGTCACAAAACTCAGAAAAAGCAATAAAATAAATTGCTTACCTTTAAAGATCTTCTTCTGATGGCAACCCGAAGGGTCCCAGCAACACAATAAATGTTCCTTTTGTTCAAAAAAGTCCCTCTTTATATCCATAAAGCTCAGTTTGGTTGGCACGTTTCTTTCAGAAATCCACCATCCACCCGTCCAATATGGAAGACATAGAGACCGTTAAAAATATACCTATAAACTTTGTCCAAACAACTCAAACAACGTTTCTAATCGATCCTTAGGTACACTAATATGTATATAAACGATAATATTTCACACGGATAATATCCTGGGTGATAGAAAAGGAAAAAACCGAGGCGCACGCGGTCCCCTCCCAGTCCCGCGAGTCAAAGAGAGAAGTCACTTCCTCACTCCACTTGCCAATTCTTGTCTTACTTCTCAAGATAAACGCATGAAACCTTGTCTAAAGACTTGACATCTAGTGGAAGCCATAGGTACTGTAACCTGGGAGCTGGATTCCAGTATTTCCTATATTAAGTCAATGGGCTATGTTTTTTGTTTGTTCTTTATTTCAACGTTGTACATTTTGAACGTTATTTATACCCAGCGAACTTTCAAAGTTGCACAGACATGGTTTTGGCTGTATGTTGACACAACATCCAACTAGTTTGATTTTGGTAATTTTACTGGAGAGTGAATTGTTTAGTTCTAATGTTGTCATGTTTCTTTTCCATACTTTTCCCAAGTATCTTAAATTATTACTCTGAGACAAGTAATCCTGGGGGCTTTTGGTATTCATAGCTTTCTCACTCTGTGCTCTAATGACAGGGGTGTATAACGGGGGTGCCGAGCATTGGCCAGTTTGCTGGAGAAATTCCGCAAGTTGTCTGGGAGGCAGTCTACTACGGTGGTAACCCCACAGCCCCTCAGTAACCCAGCTGCTAGCAGCGCCATCTCATCAGCCACTCCACCTTCTCGGGAGCCTAGTTTATCCCCGGAACACTTCAATGGAGAGTCGAACACCTGTCGGGCGTTTCTAGCTCAGTGTGCCCTCATTTTCGAGCTTCAGCCCTCTTCCTTCCCCTCGGATCGATCCAAGATAGCCTATCGCATCACGCTGATGTCCGGGATAGCACAGCAGCCTGGCCATATGCGTTAGTCTGGAGGGGTTTGTAGGAGAGGTGAAGAAGTTTTTTTACACCCTGTTCTCTGGGAGAGAAGCTGCTCAGAAGCTAATCTAGCTTCGGCAGGACTCCTGCAGTGTGGCTGACTATGCGGTGGATTTCCACACTTTGGCGGCGGAGAGTGCTTGGAACCAGGAAGCACTGTTCGATATGTTCCTGCCCGGCGTCTCGGAGGTGGTCAAGGACGAGCTTGCTGCTCGGGAGTTACCTACGGATCTCGATTCCCTCATCGCTTTGATCTTCTGAATCGATGGGCGACCACGGAAACGACGGAGAGGAAATTCCAGGGATTCCACCTTGCCTCCAAGTCATCCCGGAAGTCCCTGACGATCCCGTTGCCGAGATAACCCGAGGCTTCCCGACCTTCCCGAGAGTCGCCAAAGACGGCTGAGTCACTATGCAAATAACTAGAGCTGGGCTATCGCCAGCGGGACGGCAATACAGGATCTACACGAAGAGTTGTCTGTATTGCGGGACTCTTGGTCATTTTGTGTCCTCTTGTCCTTTAACTTGTTAGGGATCGGTGGGACGCTAGCATCCGGTGAAATGCAGAGCGCCAAATTCAAATTACAAAAATAGTAATATTAAACATTCATGAAAATACAAGTGTTGTACACCATTCTTTAGCTTAGACTCTTGGTAATCAAACCGCGTTGTCCGACTTAGTCAAATGCTATGCTTTCGCCATAAAGCCTATCTGAGGACAGCCCCTGCATATACATATATTTCAAACCAGCGCAGGCATTACAAAATCAAATATAGCGATAAAATAAATCACTTACCTTTGAAGGTCTTCCTCTGGTTACAATCCCACGGGTCCCAGGAACACAATAAAGTCCTTCTTTATATCCCAAAAACTCTGTTTGGTTGGCGCGTTTTGTTCAGTATTCCACCTGTTCCACTCGTTCAATATACAGACATAGAATAACAATAGCATAACAATAGCCTGTTCAATAGAAAATAAAAATTATGAAGAGCGCGCACACACAGTCACGCGCAAAACAGTAGAGACAGTAGAGACTGTTGACATCTAGTGGAAGCCATAGGAACTGCAATCTGGGAGCTAAATCCCTCTATAGTGAATAGCAAGTCAATGGAAAAACTGTGACATAAAAAAAACAACTATTTTCTGGATAGATTTTCCACAGGTTTTCGCCTGCCATATCAGTTCTGTTATACTCACAGACATTATTTTAACAGTTTTAGAAACTTCAGAGTGTTTTCTATCCAATACTACTAATTGCATATCCTAGCTTCTGGGCCTGAGTAACAGGCAGTTTACTTTGGGCACGTCAGGCTCTCCGTACTTCCGAACACCGCCCCCTAGCCCAAACAGGTTAAAAAGATCAGGCTCACTTGTAGGAGCGAGTACTCTGGTGGGCCATATGGAGAACTTTCCTGATTCCCTTGCTCGCCCCCCTGTTCATTCCATTCTGCTGTGGGGAGGCCAGTCTAAATCTCTCCGGGTCCTCATTGACTCTGAGGCCGATGAGAGTTTTTTGGACGCTACCCTGGCTCCCGAGCTGAACATCCCCACATCCCCTATAAAGCCCTCTCCACTTCTATGGATGTTAGAGTGCTGAACGGTTGCTGAACGGGCGCTTTATAGGCCAGGCCACTCATATTACCACTCCCATCAGGGCATTCCTGCTCATCAAGTCTCCTCAGATTCCCGTGGTATTGGGATTCTCCTGGCTCCAGCGACACAATCCCCTCATCAACTGGTCTACTGGTGCAATCATGGGCTGGAGTCCGTTCTGCCACGGCCAGTGTCTGAAGTCAGCGCAGCCTGCCATGGGACGTCTTCCTGGATGCTTGGAAGGTGCCCCGGACCTCTCCGCCATTCCTGCGGAGTACCAGGACCTTCGGGAGGAGTTCAACAAGGCCCGGGCCACTTCGCTTCCGCTGCTGCGGGATTGACCTTCTCCTTAGCACCACTCCATCCTGGGGACGACGGTACTCGTTGTCGGGCCCGGAGACCAAAGCTATGGAGACATACATTGGGAACTCTCTAGCTGCAGGATTTACACGTCCTTCATCCTCTCCCGCCAGCGCAGGATTATTCATTGCGGAGAAGAAGGACAATACCCTGCACCCGTGCATCGACTACAGGGGACTCAATGACATAACGGTGAAGAACCGCTACCACTCATCTTCTCGGCCTTCGAGCCGCTCCAGGGGGCTACCGTGTTTTACAAGCAGGCTCTTTGGAATGCCTACCACCTGGTGCGGATATGGGAGGTGGCCACTACAAGCATTTGGGCATGCCATTTGGCCTCACCAACGCCCCTGTTGTGTTCCAGGCTCTGGTAAATGATGCTCTCCTCGACATGTTGAACCGGTTCGTCTTCGTTTACATTGATGACATCCTCATCTTCTCCCACTCCCCCAAGAACATGTGCTCCATGTCTGACAGGTTCTTCAAGAGAACCAGCTGTTTGTCAAGGCAGAGAAGTGCGAGTTGGATCGCTCCACCATCCCCTTTCTGGGGTATATCATCTCCGCTGGGAGTGTCCAGATCCCGGGAAGGTGAGAGCGGTGGTGGATTGGCCCCAGCCTTCGTCCAGGGTGCAGCTGCAACATTTCCTGGGGTTCGACAACTTATATTGCCGCTTCACCCAGGGTTACAGCACCCTGGCTTCCCCAGTCAGCACTCACTTCTCCCCAGGTTCAGTTCACGCGGTTGTCTGCTGCTTACCGGGCGTTACGGGACCTCAAACACTTCACCACTGCTCCCATCCTGGTTCATCCTGACCCTTCCCGTCAGGCGATCTTGTCCCAGCGTTCTGCCCTGGACCTGAAGCTACATCACTGCGCCTTCTTCTCCCATCACCTCAATTCCATGTGGAAAAACTACAATGTGGGAAATCGTGAGCTTCTCACAGTGACGATGGGATTGGAGGAATGGAGGCACTGGCTGGAAGGGGCGGAACACCCGTTCATCATATGGACCCACAAAAATCTGGAGTATCTCGCACCGCCAAAAACCTCAACTCCAGGCAAACTAGATGGGCCCTGCTGTTCACACGGTTCAACTTCTCCCTCTCATATCGGCCAGGATCCAAGAATGTCAAGCCGGATGCACTGTCTCGCCGTTATAGCCTCACGGCTATAATCCCGGCACTCAGCTGGTGTATAGGGAAACAGGTCCGGGAGGCACAGAGTCCCCACAGAGTTCCCAGTGTCTGACGCGGTCCGCTCCGCGGTCCTGGAGTGGGCCCACTCCTCCAGACTGGCTTGCTGCCCGGACCTTGGCGTTTGTGTGACGACGCTTTTTGTGGCCCACCATGGTTCCTGATGTCTCCGCATTCGTCTCCGCTTGCACTGTGTGTGCTCAGAACAAGACTCCTCGGCAACCTCTGCCCGTCCCTCACTGTCCCACATATCCCTGGATTTCGTCATGGGTCTCCCCCATCTGAGGGCAACACTGCCATCCTGACGGTGGTCGACCGGTTTTCCAAGGCCGCCCACTTCATTCCTCTCCGCCAAACTACCCTTGGCCAAGGAGACGGCCCAGCTCATGGCGCGGCACGTCTTCCTGATCAATGGACTGCCCGTGGACATGGTCTCCGACCAGGGACCTCAGTTCTCATCCCGGTTCTAGAAGGCGTTCTGCACCCTCAGCCAGCCTGTCCTCTGGATTCCACCCGCAGTCCAATGGCCAGTTGGAGTGAGCCAACCAGGACCTTGAGACAACTCTGCGCTGCCTGGTCTCCGCCTACCCCACCACCTGGAGCCAGCAGCTGGTGTGGGTGGAATACGCACAAAACACCCTTCCCTGCTCTGCCACGGGCCTATCGCCCTTTGAATGTTCCCTGGGGTATCAGCCCCCGCTCTTCCCCGAGCAGGAGGAAAAAGTCGGCATACCTTCTGCCCAAATGTTTGTCAGCCGCTGTCGTCGTACCTGGAGGAGAGCCCGGTCGGCCCTCCTCAAGACCATCTCCAGGTATCGACGACAAGCGAATTTCCATCAGACCCCGGCATCGTCTCAGGAAAGAAGGTATGGCTATCCACCCAGGATCTGCCCCTCCGGGTGGAATTCCGCAAACTCTCCCCCTGGTTTATTGGCCTGTTTCCCATCTCTAAAATTATTAGCCCCTCTGCTGTTCGTTTTCTGTTGCCCCGTACCTTTTGTATACACCACACCTTTCATGTCTCCTGAGTTAAAGGGCTGTAAGACATGGGTTTGTCTCCTGTTTCCAGTTTACAATTTACAAGATAGAACCCAGTCATCAACATTTGTAATAGGATTTGTAATAATCTGCCAGTGGAGGATTGCAGAGGGTATGAATGGGAGGGGGGTTCATAGACAAAAAGGCCTTAAATGTCAAAAACCTTCTCGGGCACACACGTTAATAGTACCACACCACATCAATACACAGATCAAATAACAATACACAACAAACTCGCAAGCAACCTCTAACTAAAATGTCAACCAAATACGTCTGGCAGGGCAATAATAGTCCAGCGACACTGAACATCAATGGAAAGCGCATTGAAAAAAAGAAAGTCTGCTGCAGTGTAAAGCACTGGAACAATAGTGGGAAGAGAGAGAGAGAGAGAGAGAGAGGGGTCTTAGCTGTTGACTTCAAGCTTGCAGTTGCACTGTCTGTCCGTCTGATGGTTTGTTGGTTTTCACGTCAGAGCTTCGCAACAATGTTGCTACCAATCCATGCGATCAATAACCAGTGCGGTCAAAAAAGATAACCACGACCTAGAGCAGTAACACTGATGATCGCGTTAAAAACCTAAGCACGCTGAAAATAAACAAGACTTCTGCAGCATTGCACACACTATCAACGTGCCGCATCAAAAAAGATTTACCTACAGAGAGCCGGAAGAGCCCTCTTTATCTCCTCCTTCCTACTGCTGATGCGGCAGCGCACGGGGAAGGCTGCGAGCAGGATATGCCACAAAGTGGCATTTCATGGAATGTCAAAGGGGCTGTGACGATCGTCGTTACATAATCTAAAGACATTCCTTTTATCAATAATCAGACTTCGCAAACGTTAATGGTTTATGATAAGCACATATTTATTAATGGTATAACCTGGGGTTAGCGATGTCCTTTTGGTAAACTATTACCTGGTATTTCCTCATTGATTGTAGAGGGTTATTTGTTAATTTCCTGGTCAGGGAATTGACGGGCAATGGGATGCGTTTAAGAGTGTATGGTTTATTCTGTGCACGGGATAGCGGAAGTTTCGTATCCCAGGTGGACGTACATGTTCATATCCCAGATTGTATTCATGGTTGCACCGTTATTGACATGTGTGCTGAAGGTTATTGATGTGTGTGTAACATTGAAGACGTTTAGATGTTAATTCATGTTGTTGAATGTTAATTGAAAAGGATGTGAAAGGGCTTCTTCCCATTGGTCAGATGCATGATGGGTATTGGTATTCAAACCTGGTCATTCCTGTGTTTGAGAGACAGATAGGGACAAGACAGGGTCAAATCGGCATGCTGCCGGGTGCAGGAATGATTGAAGCCTGGCTTTTTGTTTGAGTTGATTAGGCCTACTTTTTGTTCATCATCCTGGCTACTTGTTTTTGTAAATACTTGTACAGTTGCCGGCTATATTAATTATTCACTTGCTAATAAAAAACCTCACTTTGAAAAAAACCCCACCTCATATGCCTCCTGTTCCAATCCAACCGCATAGTCAAACTCACAAAAGGTGTCAGAAGTTCCAGAAAACCCTGCCACAGTGAGTGCAGGCAAATTCTACAAGATGGAGTTTGGTAACGTGACAGAGGAGTTCCAGGATGCGGGTAACTACTGGTGGTGCTGGCTAAATGCCGAAGACGACCAGATCTGGGCGGCTGCTAAGCTCGTGGAGTGCATCATCAAGGACTTCCCACAGCAGTGGAAATGCCGGGCTGATGCCTACCCAGCCAGTAATCCTTTGGCGGGGCTGTGCCAGGTGGAGCGGTTCCTAGTGTAGGTGGAGGGGACTGTCCCTGAACCGGAGGCTGTTCCAATGTCCGAGCTTCACTCTTGGTCTTCTCCTGAGTGGGTGCCAGAGTTCCCTGTGCTGCTGTCCACTCCTGGAGGAGAGAATGAGCTTTACCTTTCTACTGTGGAATTCCCTGATCTACCAGTCCCTGGTCTACCTGTCCATGATCTACTGCTTCCTGCTGGTGGTGAATCTGAGCTGCAGTGCTGTGATGTTGCTGAGCTGCCAATGGCTATCCATTTGCCCATGGCCTTTACTGCGGAGCTGATGGATGGCGATGAGGCGGAGTCTCTGCCGGTTGCTGGTTTGGGTGAAGAGCGTCTCACACTATTTCCTACTGAAACTGGCAATTCTTGTTGTTCCCTAGGCCAGAAGCTGGAGAGGGGTCCGACCCTATCCTGGGTTCTGCTGGGGTACTGGCAGTTGAAACTGAATATTGCTTACCTGACTCACCTGTGCTACAAATGGTGATGATGCAAAAAAGGGTGGACACACCCTTAATATCCAAGCAGGAAGTAAAGGTCTGTTTTCTAACCTGGGAGTAATAGAGTTCAGAGTCCCCTACCCACATGTACATACTGTATAACAGAGTGCAAGTTCTCATTATTTCTGGTGATGTTGCTCATTCTTGTGTTCTACCTGTGTCGGCCTACTGCAATGCAATGTCAGTACTCTGGTCAGGTAAAACGCCAGAAAGCTATTATGGTTCCCATACCGGAGTACATTCAGCCTAGTTATACTTATGTAAAACCCTGGGGTTTGTGTTTAAATGCTTTTGAGGGAGGTGGTAAACCTATAACTGTTTTGTGCTTTTTCCTCTGCACTTCGTCCGTCAAGTAGAAGGTGGAGGAAATGTGACGATCAGCCAATGAGCTCTGTCACATAATGAAAAGACATGCCATATATCAATCAGACATTGCAAACGGTTAATGGTTTATGATAAGCACATACAGTACCAGTCAAAAGTTTGGACACAGCTACTCATCCCAGGGTTTTCTTTATTTTTACTATTTTCTACATTGAAGAAAATGTTCAAAGTTGTTGACATTTTCCGGATTGACTGACCTTCATGTCTTAAAGTAATGATGGACTGTCGTTTCTTTTTGCTTATTTGAGCTGTTCTTGCCATAATATGGACTTGGTCTTTTACCAAATATGGCTATCTTCTGTATACCACCCTTACCTTGTCAAAACACAACTGATTGGCTCAAACGCATTAAGAAGGAAAGAAATTCCACAAATTCACTTTTAACAAGGCACACCTGTTAATTGAAATGCATTCCAGGTGACTACCTCATTAAGCTGGATGAGAGAATGCCAAGAGTCATACCTTGTGGAATCTGAGAAAGATTTAGGGAGTCCCATTGCTTTAGGACTTGATCAAGTGGTTTAAGCATGTCCCAGTTTAGGTCACCTAGCAGACTTAGTGTTAGGGGCCAGGAGAGAGCTTAGGGCAGGTAGGGTACGGGCCGGTGCAGATGGAGGACGATAACACCCAGCAACAGTCAACTAAGAGCTATTTGAAAAATGAATCAAATTGTTTGGGGACAGACATGGTGGAGACAACTGAGCACTGAATGTGATCCTTGGTAAAGCTTGGAAGATCTGTCTTGTCGAAAAAGGTTATAACCAGAAAGGTTAACATCAGTATTCAAAACACTCTTTCTTAACCACGTCTCAGTAATGACCAACACATCTGGATTGGAGCTGTGATCCCACACTTTCAATTGATCAATTTTAGGTAATAAGCTTCTAGTGTTAACGTGCAGAAAACCCAGGCTTTTACGAGAGCAGAAATCAGTGAAACAGATATCACAGCACAAAACAGAATTGGGGCTAGCAACAGTAGATGGGCCAGGGTGTACATGCTCATTTCCAGACATCATCAACAGTAATACAATCAATGCATGGCAGAGGACAGGGAGAGCTCTGCAGTGTTGATTTATGACATTGGAATCTGAATTAGACGGTAATAAGTTCATACTATACAGCAATTTCATCAGGTAACATGAATACAAAGCCGGCGAGAGGTGATTAGAATAGGATGGGAGGCCAAGAGTCCGTGTAACCAATAGAGATTCAGAGTCCCGAGTGTGGGAACAAACAGTCTGTCCCACGGTTGGGTAAAAAAAAAAGTTTATAGTCAATAAAGCATGCAGGAGTCATGAGGCAAATAGCAAAATGCACAAGAAAAAAAATATAACGACTTGGGTCTAGCCATTGTAAGTTCAGAGTCATTCGCCCCAACAGTGCCTGTGTGCTGGAGGCAAGCGAAAGCTCGGGAGAGAAGGGAGAGTGTGGTGGGGGTATCTGTACCAGACAGGGGGAGACAACCAGGGCAGACGGTGAACAGATCACCAGGTGGAATCCAAGCAGCAGTGCAGCAGGCAACGGGAGTAGGTGTCACACCACTTGGGAGAAGCTTTTTTCTGGAGGCAGATTTCTTGTAAAAAATGCCAGTAGAACAGCAGGAGGGGGCTTCAAGGCCTCTGGATTTGGGTGGGGTAGCCTGCCATTTGTTGGGCTCAAAGGGTCAACACCTCTCACTTCACACGTCATTGCTAATTGAAGTTGTATCTGGTCTGTCTGGTCTGTCTCAGTTCCAGGTTGGATGCTGTCCTTGGTAGTATTAATCCTTCCACGTCATTTTGTCCAAAATTAGGTTGTAGGTTTGGAGTTTTGATCTGGAGTGAAGGTTATGCTATGGAGGGTAGCATCTTGTATATGTCCCTGACGAAAAATCCAAGTTTATCTAAGCCCAAATCTATCTTTTTGTAAAAAACATGTTGAGCTTACAGCGGTGTCTCTCTCTCTCCCTTGCCCCTTTAAGTTATGACAGTGCCACTTTAAGGCAAAGAGCTCTTTAGTAAGGCCTTTCTACTGCCAATGTTTGTCTATGGATATTGCATGGCTGTTTGCTCGATTTTATACACCTGTCAGGTCCAATCAATCAGAACATTTTATTTCCTCCATCTTTAAATTATGGGTATTTTGGCATCTGGCATTCACTAGGCCTCTCCTCAGTAGCCCAATTATTCATTGATAATCCATTAGCCTCTTTTGCTCAGCTACAAGAAAAGTTCCAATCCAACTTCTTCCTCTATCTCTAGACAAGGAACTTTGTTAGAGCTAACACATTTTAATGTCCCATTAGGTCTGCAAGTACAGCTTTGGAGATCTATTTTGAATTAAACAAGCTTCCTAAGGGTGCAATTTCAGACATATCATAAATGACTTACAGAACCCATCTTTGTTGCCTTTAAAGACTTTATGGGAAAATTATTTGGGGGGTAGGAACTTGGGGATGACACCTGGGAATCTGGGATGCAAAGGACGCATTCTTCTTTTTTTAACGCTAGACACAGCCAGATCCAATTCAAGGTGGATCACTGGTCCAGGGCTAAACTTGGGAGAATATTCTCATATTTTGATCCTTTTTTGTGTTTGAACAAGTAGCCACACTATTTCATATGTTTTGGAACTGTAATAAACTGTTGAGTTTCTGGGAATTCATATTTAAAATGTTTCTCTGATATACAGTATAAAGCACTGTCATAGATCTGTCTCCCCTTACAGACAGTTTTGGAGTACTACCCATAGGCACTCAAGAATCCAGTCTGACATTGTTGCTTATACCACTCTTTTAGCTAGCTAATACTCCAGAAATGGAAGATGGAGGATCCCCCATCTTATAAATATTGGGTGGGAGATGTGTACTGTTCTCTGACATGAGAGAAAATGTAACTTAGTACACGTGGGAACTCCAAACTGTTTTATGAAACTTGGGCTCCATACCGGCCTTACTATGAACAGTCCACCCTCTGATGATATTCTTATTAAAACAAAAATGCATCTGCATTTTACTTTTTTTTTTTTTGAAGGGGGGGGTGGCATTGAGATTTGAGATGTGTGCCCATTGATGCTTGAAGAATGTTACTTGTGAATGCCTTATGCCTCTTGTCCCTTCAGAGCATAACAAGTACACTTGTTTTGCTCAGTTGTTTGCTAAGAATGTAATCTTAAAAAATAAACAAACATTTTTATTTTTGTCCAGTGGATGGTCAGTCTGTGGCCATGACTGTCTGTGAATGTAAGAGTGGTTGCATTTCTCCACCCCACCCCTCGGCTGATCATAGGAACAGGGGTGGGGTGAGCGCTTTGATCTTGTTTGAACTACAGATTGCCATTTGTACCCTTTTTTCCAGTGTGTATTTAACTTGTCTAAACAATGGTATCTTTATAGTTTTGTCTTATTTTTTATTTGTTTTTGTGTATATTATTTATATTGTTTACATTGTGTTGTCTAATTTTGTGTGATGTGATTTGTGTGTAAACTGAATAAACAAAATTATTCTCTCTCAATTCTCGCCTCAGGACCCACCCCCACCACACTTACACAATTGCTGCAGACAGACACAGATTTGTTTAACGCAGAGATTTCTCTAAACCCCCCAAAAGGATTACACCAAGCCGTAGGGAAGCTGCTGTATCTCTTCCAATCTGGGAAAACAGCCCCGGCAAAGAGTCAATTTAGCAGAGTTAGCACCATATTTGTGTTTATTAAGGATCTCTATTAGCTGCTGCCAAGACAGCAGCTACTCTTCCTGGGGTCCAGCAACATTAAAGGTATTTACAGTTGAAGTCAGAAGTTTACATACACTAAGTTGACTGTGCCTTTAAACAGCTTGGAAAATTCCATAAAACTATGTCATGGCTTTAGAAGCTTCTGATAGGCTAATTGACATCATTTGAGTCAATTGGAGGTGTTCTTGTGGATATATTTCAAGGCCTACCTTCAAACGCAGTGCCTCTTTGCTTGACATCATGGGAAAATCTAAAGAAATCAGCCAAGACCTTGGAAAAACAATTGTAGACCTCCAGTCTGGTTCATCCTTGGGAGAAATTTCCAAATGCCTGAAGGTACCACGTTCATATGTACTAACAATAGAACGCAAGTATAAACACCATGGGACCACGCAGCTGTCATACCGCTCAGGAAGGAGATGTGTTCTGTCTCCTAGAGATGAACATACTTTGGTGCGAAAAGTGCAAATCAATCCCAGAACAACAGCAAAGGACCTTGTGAAGATGCTGGAGGAAACAGGTACAAAAGTATCTATATCCACAGTAAAATGAGTCCTATATCGACATAACCTGAAATGCCGCTCAGTGAGGAAGAAGCCCCTGCTCCAAAACTGCCATAAAAAAGCCAGACTACGGTTTGCAACTGCACATGGGGACAAAGATCATACTTTTTGGAGAAATGTCATCTGGTCTGATGAAACAAAAATAGAACTGTTTGGCCATAATGACAATTTTTATGTTTGGAGGAAAAAGGGGGAGGCTTGCAAGCCGAAGAACACCATCCCAACCGTGAAGCATGGGGGCGGCAGCATCATGTTGTTGGGGTGCCTTGGTGCAGGAGGGACTAGTACACTTCACAAAATAGATGGTATCATGAGGAAGGAAGTTCATGTGGATATATTGAAGCAACATCTCAAGACATCAGTCAGGAAGTTAAAGCTTGGTTGCAAATGGGTCTTCCAAATGGACAATGACCCAAAGCATACTTCCAAAGTTGTGGCAAAATGGCTTAAGGACAACAAAGTCAAGCTATTGGAGTGGCCATCACAAAGCCCTTACCTCAATCATATAGAACATTTGTGGGCAGAACTGAAAAAGTGTGTGCGAGCAAGGAGGCTTACAAACCTAACTCAGTTACACCAGCTCTGTCAGGAGGAATGGGCCAAAATTCACCCACATTTTTGCGGGGAGCTTGTGGAAGGCTACCCGAAACATTTGACTCAAGTTAAACAATTTAAAGGCAATGCTACCAAATACTAATTGATTGTATGTAAATTTCTGACCCACTGGGAATGTGATGAAAGAAATAAAAGCTGAAATAAATCACTCTCTACTATTATTCTGACATTTCACATTCTTAAAATAAAGTGGTGATCCTAACTGACCTAAGACAGGGATCTTTACTAGGATTAAATGTCAGGAATTGTGAAAAACTGAGTTTAAATGTATTTGGCTAAGGTGTATGTAAACTTGACTTCAACTGTATATACAATTTAAAATATTACATGACATTACAATTCATAACACAAGTGTGTACCCTCAAGCCACTACAATACTACCACGTATCTACAATACAAAAGCCATGAGCGTGTAGAGTGCTTGTCTTATCATGTGTATGTGTAAGCGTGTGTCTGTGCCTGTGTGTGTGTGTCTCTTCACAGTCCCCGCTGTTCAATAAGGTGTATTTCTATTACATTTTTACATCACAACTCTCTCTAGAGTCCCCATTCCCCACGTGAAGACACTGCAGCACCAATCCAAACTAAAGTCTTTATTTTCCATTGACTAATTTAACAGCAATATACTTCTCACAAACCCCCAAACCCTCCTTTTGGAACTGCTTTAAGTAGCTTAGCTTTTAAGTGTTACTTTAGGTTTTTGGCATCTCTCTCTCCCTCCCTCACTTTTTAATCTCTCGCTCATACTGGAACTGGGGTTGTTGTTACATTATGTGAGATTATCACTGGATGAACTGAGGAACACAAGGGCATGTCTCACAGTATAATACCACCATACAATATTACAATGGAGGTGTGTCCAGAGTGCGTGTGTGTGCTTATGCATGTGTCTGTACCTGTATGTGTGTCTCTTCACAGTCACCTCTGTTCCACAAGTTGTATTTTTATCTGTTTTTTAAATCTGATTCTACTGCTTGCATCAGTTACCTGATGTGGAATAGAGTTCCATGTAGTCATGGCTCTATGTAGTACTGTGCACCTCCCATAGTCTGTTCTGGACATGGGGATTGTGAAGAGACCTCTGGGTGGCATGTCTTGTGGGGTATGCATGGGTGTCCAAGCTGTGTGCTAGTAGTTTAAACAGACAGCTCGGTGCATTCAGCTTGTCAACGCTTCTTACAAAATCAAGTAGTGATGAAGTCCTTTGTCGTCAGGTGTGGCTCAGTTGGTAGTGCATGGCACTTGACCCACAACCCTGGTGTTACGGGTCCGGTTCCCATGGGAGACCTGAACAACTCACTACTGTAAGTCACTCTGGATAAGAGCATCTGCTAAATTACTCAAATGTAAGTCAATCTCTCCTCTACTTTGAGCCATTAGGGATTGACATGCATATCATTAATGTTAGCTCTCCATGTACATTTAAGGGACAGACTTCTCCCCATCTTAGCTACTATTGTACAAACATGTTTTGACCGTGACAGAATTACTCCAAGCAGTTCAGTCACCACAACTTGCTCAATTTCCACATGATTCATTACAAGAGTTAGTTAAGGTTTACGGTTTAGGGAATGATTTGTCCCAAATAAAATGTTTTTAGTTTTAGAAAAATGTAGGACTAACTTATTCCTTGCCACCCATTCTGAAAATAACTGCATCTCTTTTTATTAAGTGTTGTAGTCATTTCAGTTGCTGTAGTAGTTGATGTGTATAGTGTTGAGTCATCCGCATACATAGATACACTGGCTTTAATCAAAGTAAAGATTGAAAAAAAAGTAAGAGGCCTAGACAGCTGCCCTGGGGAATTCCTGATTCAACCTGGATTATGTTGGAGAGGCTTCCATTAAAGAACACCTTCTGTGTTCGGTTAGACAGGTAACTCTTTATCCACAATATAGCAGGGGGTGTAAATCCATTACACATTAGTTTTTCCAGCAGCAGACTATGATTGATAATGTCAAAAGCCACAATGAAGTCTAACAAAACAACACCCAAAATGTGTTATCAATTTCTTTCAGCCAATGATCAGTCATTTGTGTAAGTGCTGTGATTATTGAATGTCCTTCCCTAAAAGTGTGCTGAAAGTCTGTTGTCATTTTGTTTACCGTAATATAGCATTGTATCTGGTCAAACAGGCTGATTGGTCAGCTATTTGAGCCAGAAATGAGGGCTTTACTATTCTTGGGCAATGGAATTACTTTTGCTTCCCTTCAGGCCTGAGGGAACACACTATCTAGTTGGCTTAGATCAGGGGTGGGAAACTCCAGTCCTCAAGGGCCTGATTGGTGTCACACTTTTTCTCCATCCCTAGCAAACACAGCTGATTAATAGAATTGCATTCTAAACTGAAGATCATGATTAGGTGATTATTGGAGTTAGATGTGTTAGCTGGGGATGGGGCAAAACTGTGACACCAATCAGGCCCTCGAGGACTGGAATGTCCCACCCTTGGCTTAGATTGAAGATATGGCAAATAGGAGTCCCAATATCGTCTGCTATTATCCCCAGTAATTTTCCATCCAAGTTGTCAGACCCTGGTGGCTTGTCATTGTTGATAGACAACAATATTTTTTTCCCTCTTCCACACTCACTTTACGGAATTCAAAATTGCAATGCTTGTCTTTCATAATTTGGTGAGTTATACTTGGAAGTGTAGTGTCATCGTTTGTTGCTGGCATGTCATGCCTAAGTTTGCTAATCTTAACAATGAAACATTTATTAAAGTAGTTGACAATATCAGTGAGTTTTGTGATGAATGAGCCATCTGATTCAAAGAATGATGGAGCTCAGTTTGCCTTTTTGCCCAAAGTTTAATTTTAGGTCCAAAGCTTTTTACGATCATTCTTTATATAATTCATCTTTGTTTCATAGTATAGTTTCTTCTTCTTTTTATTCAGTTTACCACATGATTTCTCAATTACAGTACGTTTGCCAATCGGTTGTGCAGCCAGCCTCTTTGCCATTCCTTTTGCCAGCAATTTTTCAATTCCTGATCAATCCAAGGGGATTTAACAGTTTTTCCGTCATTTTCTTAAATAGGTGCATGCTTATTAGTAACTGGAATAAGCAATTTCATTAATGTGTCAAGTGCAGCGTCTGGTTGCTCCTCATTACACACAGACCTGCAAATATTCTATACATCATCAACATAGGAATCACTACAAAACATATTTTATGACCTCTTATGCAGTATATTAGGCCCAGACTTTGGAACTTCGGTTTTCCTAGACATGGCTACTATATTTTGATCACTACATTCAATGGATTTGAATACCGCTTTAAAGTACATTTCTGCAGCATTAGTAAAGATGGTTGACTGATAACATGAACCATTTGCATTTCTGTCTTTTCTGTAGATGTTATAACAATGTATTGTCACCACTGTATCAAAGGTATTATCTAAGTGAGATTCAGAGATAGTCAGAATATGTCATCTGTTACTAGCAAGTTATTGATTTCATGAACCTTGTTTCTTACATATGTTAATGTGAGCTGTTTTTAGCACTTTTCTGGGATGCTTGGTTGTTTTTATTGCTTTACTGGGAAGCTTATCAGAAGTAGACATGCTCATGTTATTTATGTTTGAGGTGATAGTGCAGGGTGAGCTGCACACAGTGGACATCCTACTTGTGCACACTGCCTAAGTGTTAACATTATAATTTTGGTTCATAGGCACATGATTACTGCATACAATAGCTGTAGGATCAACGGAGGCAGAAGAGTGAAACTGCTTTACAAATACATCAACGTTAAGTTTATTAGAAATGTTATTTATTAAAGTAATATTTTATGTAATAAACTCATATTTTAGTTTATTACAAACTGTTGAACAGTAGCCTGGCCTAAAATCACCAAAAGAGCACACATGACGATGTAAAGGTCAATGGTTTACTCTAGAGAGTTTTTCCTTGCCACAACCAAAGAGTAACCACAGACTGACCAATCAACTACATCTGTGTCCCATGTCCCAGGAGATGAATCAATCCATTTGCTCCAACTGATCTATTGCATACAAACGATTGCCACACTTCCAAAGAGCAACCACAAGCTAGAAAAGAGAGAGGGATATGATTTGGACATCAAGGGAAATAGTGTGAGGACTATATGTTTTTCAAAACCAAGAAAGCGGAAACATCACTTTGTATTCCTCTCATATCCGTTCTGCTGGTAAGTGGTCCTTATGCTCAGTGGAGTAGTCTGTTAGAGTGTGTTAACTTGGTTGAACTTGTGAATGGTCCGTAAAGTGCATTTTCAAATTTTTCAGCCTTTAAAGTGCATTTTCATAATTTCTCTCACTCAGCACAAAGATACTGTAAGCATTCAGTTATTTAAATTGACACCATGATTTGAATAATTGTTTGGAATTGCATTGTACTGACTAATGATGTGCTCTGAAGAGTGAAGGTTGTGGTAAGATCAGCATGAAGAAACTTCCTGTCTGAATGCTAATCTGGATAGGTTTCACTTCACCTTACTTTTTACAAACCCTACATACACCCACACTTGTCTATATGAACAAATTGAATAGGTATAAGCAATATTGCAAGCAATACAATAAGCAATAAGCACACTGCAGTCCTTGCCAGCATGCCAGGAGCAGCCAGAGGCTTTGTGAAAGAGGATCTAATGATGAGAGATTCTCGTCACCTCTCTCTTGGTAACCGGCAGTCCTGGCTGATTACTTCACTCACACAGTGCGGTCAGGACTGCCTCACAACCGCCTCCTTTCCAAAGCACTTTAGACTGTTAGGAGTGTGGGTTTTCTCTGCCTTCTGTATAGCTTCTCATGCATATTCAGCAAGCACTGGATGTAAGCTCCAGATGTTGTTGATAGGCAGAACTGGGTTGTATGTGCATTATTGAAACATAGCATGAAAATGTAATGGCTTTCCTACATAGATATAGAAGGTCCTGGCGAGTAATGTCTTTGTGTGTTGATGGCTTTTACATGCCCTGTACAGATGTAAAGTCTCGTAGTGTAAGGGAAGGGGTGTATTTGGTTGAAGACAAATACAGTGCATGTATTGACACTTGATTGAGAATCCAACAAACATGAATTAAAATAAATG
The DNA here is from genome assembly GCA_030435695.1 of Brachymystax lenok tsinlingensis. Taxonomy (NCBI): domain Eukaryota; kingdom Metazoa; phylum Chordata; class Actinopteri; order Salmoniformes; family Salmonidae; genus Brachymystax; species Brachymystax lenok. The sequence continues at coordinate 6,007,639 of CM059800.1, forward strand.
AGAGATAAAATAAGGTAACACTTGGATAGACCAAAGTAGATGTTCAGATGTTTTTTAGATGTTCAGTAGATGTTAAATAACAGTCAACAACATAAAAATGCTCTGTCCATTAACCCTAACCCTAAACTTAGCCCTTATCCTAGCCCTAAACCTTACCTTAGTCCTTACCCTAACCCTTATTCTAAACCTAACCCTAACTGTAACCTTAGCAAGCATGTGCTTATCAATAGATAGTATGACCATCTGTAGATAATCTATATGGGACTATCCAAATAAAGTGTGACCTTAAATAATGTTTCAAACCGTATATTTAAAGCCACAATGCGTAAGATTGCCATTCATTGGTAACTTCAACTAATTTACCCCTTCATTTTCAAAGAATAACATTTAAACACTTGACTTATTAGAAGCATTTGCAATGCTGATGCAGAAAATACTGAGGGGCATATCACAAACAAGGATCAAAACCTCTTTATTTCCTATAAAAAAAAATGTAAGTAGTTTTTGTTTGTTTCATTGGGTTGTTGTTTTTTTCCCTGTTTTGTTTAGTTACTCAGGGGTATGAAATCTTTCATATTTTATTCAGGATTATTGAGAGTTTATTGTTCCAAAAATTGAAGTGTATTGCCTCTAATAATAGTCTGGTGTGTGTGTGTATGTCTAGGCACCTCAGAGAAGGAAGGGGAAGACCATCCTACTCAGTGAAATTGGGAAAATAAATCAATAATGCAACATAAAAAGTTATCCTTTATAGATAAACCTATACTAAATATATTCACAGCACCAAATACATGATTAAAACACAATGCTTTGCAATGAAGGTCTACAGTCATCTCAACAGCACCCTAGAAAAACACCATGGTATAGCCGGAGGACAGCTATTTTACATCCTACTCTGGCTGCGATGCCTCCAATACAATACTAAGGAGGCTTGTGGTTCTCACTCCCTTCCATAGACTTACACAGTAATTAGGATGGGTTGGGGATAACGTCCTCATACCCAAGTCAAACTTTTAGATCTGTTACAGCATGTACTAACATCTTGTCGATCCAATCAAAGGAGCAAAAAAATGAACCTAGTACTACGCATGTGTGATTTAGAAGCGTGGTAATGTCAAATGTGAAGAAAAAAAACACTTTTTGCCTATGGCTGCTGACTGTGCTTTGCTACGACCAAAATAATAAGGAAGATTTCCCATTATTTTGTTTTCGTAAGGGCCCAAAAAACAGAGGCAGAGTAGATACATTTTGAAAATGTTAAAATCAATGCAGCCTATTATTAGCTAGCTAGCTACAGTAGGCCACTTTGTAGGCTAACTGAAATGAGCGGCTAGCTAAGCTAGCTAGCTAACTTGACACACTGTTTAGCTAAGTTAATTACATTTAAAATCAGCCAGCTAACTTTCTATTAGCTAGAATTCTTGAGCTAATCATTAAAAACTAAAAACACAGTGAGCAGTGGAAATCTAAATTAACAACAATTTCCAAATGCATTTGTAAATAACAGCCATGGAAGAGGGTGAAATTGTTGCTCCAGCTGTCAGGGGGAGTTTGGGTACTGCTGGATAGGGCAGTTCCAGTCCCTAGAGGGGAACACTTTGAGAACAGAGGGATAATAGCAATAGAAAACCTGTTTGTAGATGAAGAGAGAAGTCCCAATGAATGTCCCAAGACTGTTTATACTATATGCCATGAATTATATGTGGACCTACAGTACCAGTCAAAAGTTTGGACACAACTACTCATTCAAGGGTTTTTCTTGGCTCACATCAACACCAACATCCCAGAAACCCTAGACCCACTCCAATATGCTTACCGCCCCAACAGATCCACAGATGATGCACTCCACACTGCCTTTTCCTCCTGGACAAAAGGAACACCTATGTGAGAATGCAATTGATAGACTACAGCTCAGCGTTCAACACCATAGTGCCCTCAAAGATCATCTATAAGCTAAGGACCCTGGGACTAAACACCTCCCTCTGCAACTGGATCCTGGACTTCCTGACGGGCCGCCCCCAGGTGGTAAGGGTAGGTAACAACACATCCGCCACGCTGATCCTCTACCCAGGGGCCCCTCAGGGGTGAGTGCTCAGTCCCCTCCTGTAATCCCTGTCAACTCATGACTGCACGGCAAGGCACGACTCCAAAACAATCATTACATTTGCCGATGACACAACAGTGGTAGGCCTGATCACAGACAACGACGAGACAGCTTGGCCTCCAACCGAGCACGCCCCCAAACTAACATGGTCCAAGCACACCAAGACAGTCGTGAAGAGGGCACGACAAAACATATTAACCCCTCAGGAGACTGAAAAGATTGGCATGGGTCCTCAGATCCTCAAAGGGTTCTACAGCTGCACCATCGAGAGCATCCTGACGGGTTGCATCACTGCCTGGTACGACAACTGCTCGGCCCCCAACCGCAAGGTACTACAGAGGGTAGTGAAAACGTCCCAGTACATCACTGGGGCCAAGCTTCCTGCCATCCAGGACCTCTATACCAGACAGTGTCAGAGGAAGGCCCTAAAAAATTGTCAAAGACTCCAGCCACCCTAGTCATAGACTGTTCTCTCTGCTACCGCACGGCAAGCGGTACCAGAGCGCCAAGTCTAGGTCCAAGAGGCTTCTAAACAGCTTAAACCCCCAAGCCATAAGACTCCTGAACATCTAGTCAAATGGCTACCCAGACTATTTGCAGTCCCCCCACCCCCTCTTTACACCACTGTACTCTGTTGTCATCTACGCATAGTCACTTTAATAACTCTACCTACATGTACATATTACCTCAACTAACCGGTGCCCCCGCACATTGACTCTGTACCGGTACCCCCCTGTATATAGTCTCGCTATTGTTATTTTACTCCTGCTCTTTAATTACTTGTTGGTTGAAGAATGCCTTGCATGGCTAAACTAAGGCGTTTTCTAGCTGAAGTATATGTTCATTAAAAGTAGTTAAACCTACGCCCCCGGTTTGTCATTATAAAAGGAACAAACATAACACGGTGTCAGATTGGTAGTCGCTATGACGAGACAGAGAAAAAGAAAGGAGTAACTCTGCAAATTTCCGTGGCGTATATTGAAAATTCTACCACTAGTCAAGTGACGTGAGTAGTTGAAGATGCTAGCTTGCAAGAGCAAGGGCAACGAGCCGCAGCAACGAGAGTGACAGCAGCGAGAGCAAGGCTGAATTGGAATCTGTTGACGAGTAACATACTGAAGTATTGACACTGAAATTGACACTGTTCCTGTTCTCCGTCATGGATAGGCTTAGTCCTCCTACTCCTATGCAGTTAACAGGCAATCTAGCTGACAATTGGAAACGTTTCAAGCAGAGATTCAATATCTACCTAGCAGCCAGTGGAGCACGGGGAGATGATGATAGCTTTAAAGCTTCCATTTTTCTGCATGTTATTGGAGAGGATGCATTGGACATTTACAATAGCTTTCAGCAAGACGAGGCAAACTTGACATTGACTGTGCTAATGGCTAAATTTGAGGAGTACTTTGTACCAAGCCAGAATGTCACGTTTGAGAGATACAAGTTTTTCTCCCATGATCAGTAACAGGGAGTCAGTTTTGGCCAGTATTTGGCTGAGCTGAACACACTGAGCAAAACGTGTGAATTTGAAAATCTGAAAGACTCACTAGTGAAAAACAGGATAGTCTGTGGCATACTTGATAATGGACTCAAGGAGAGATTGCTGCGTGAGCAAGATTTAACTTTGGATAAAGCAGTGAATGTGTTGAGCAGCTGAAACCACCAGAGCACAAGCTAAAAAGCTGCACAGGGATTTTTTATTTTACCTTTATTTAACTAGGCAAGTCAGTTAAGAACAAATTCTTATTTTGAATGACGGCCTAGGAACAGTGGGTTAACTTCACCGGCTCCAGCAGCAAAACTGACTGTTTTGGAGAGCCTGGCGTGCCCAAAGTAAAATGCCTCCCATTTAGGCCCAGAAAATGGGATATGCATATATTTAGTACCATTGGATAGGAAACACTCTGAATTTTCCAAAACTGTTAGCCATGTGTCTGTGGGTCAATCAGAACGCATTTGGCAGGCAAAACCCTGAGGAATCTCTGTCCTGAAAAAAGTCATTTTGACACATTGCTCATTTTGAGCCCCTCCTATCCAAAATGACCATATATAGGCATGTGAACTCAGTGCACGTCGCTTCCTTATGATGTCATCAACCACGAGACGGTGTTTTACTCCATCTTGGGGGAATTTCGGCCATTGATAAACAGCATGGAACGAGAGACCACCTTATGAAAACTCTTCAGAGTCTTGGCGTGCATGAGAAGCGCTGTGCCTTATTTATCGTTTTTAGCGTTCAGTTTATATTCTGGCTGATTTATAATAGTACATATACGTAAATATGTTCCTAAGGATACATTTAAAACTATGTTTGATTGTTTTTGGACAAGTTTATAGGTAACATTTGAACGAGTTGGCGCCGCGTTTCAAAAGAGTAATGGAGGCTGTCGTTTTGCATGAACCAAATGGAGGATTTATGGATAAAAGACGTTACTTTTTCTAACAAAAGAACCATGGATTGTCTTCGTTGGACACTTAGGAAGACCTCAGCAGAAGTTCTTCAACAGGTAATTACTTTGTTTTCGCTGTGAAATGTGTTGTGTGTGCCATGATTGCTAATCGATACATGGCTATTGGAAAATATGTGAGGTGCTACCCTCAAACAAATGAATGTGCTGCTTTCGCCGTAAAGCCTTTTTGAAATCTGACAACGCTGTGATATTGCCTAGAAACAGAGCTTTTGATGAGTATGGAACACTTGTATATAGCTGGATGTTTAATAATTCAATTTTCGGATTTTAAATCTGGCGCTACAGGTTTTAGCTGGTAGGGTCGGGATGATCCCGCTAGCGACCCACTGGTATTTGAGTCGTTAACTGCCTTGTTCAGGGGCAGAACGATCGTGCAACCTTTCGGTTACTAGCCCAACGCTCTAATCACTAGACTACCTGCCGCCCTGATGAGACGTCAGTGCATGCAATAAAAAGAGAGGAGCACCACACACAACGCCTTACAAAACAAAAACAAGCAAAAGAGAGAAATCAAAACACTACAAGTGGAAAATTTTGATTTATCCACAAGCCCAAAAAATTGCCCTGCAAATCATGTAACAACTGTGGAAAAAATAATTTCTCAAAATGCTGCAAAGCTGAGGCTACAAAGAAAAAGGTTCACACAGTCAAGGAGGAGATTGAAGAATTCTTTGTTAATTTCTTTGGAAATATGCAATGCAGTAAAAACTGAATGGATTGTGCCAGTGACTTGTGAATGAAACTATAATACCATTCAAGCTAGATACTGGAGCACAGGTAAACCGGTTGTCGCTGGATGACTACAAAACACTGAAGGTGGAGAGCAAAATACACCCAGTGAAAATGAAGGTTACTGGTTATACTGGGGAGAACGTACCAGTCAAAAGGAAGCTGCATAGTAACTTTACAGCACAAAGGAAAACAGTTCAGAGCACAGCTGCTGATCGTGGAAAAGAGTGTACAGCCTATTCTAGGAATCAATGCATGTGAAAAGCTCAATTTGTTGAAAAGAGTGTATGTCGTGACATCACAGACTGAAAATGACCAAGAATCGCTACTGGCTGAGTATGAGGACGTGTTTGAGGGTCTTGGATGTTTACCAGGAGAACACAAAATATGTACCGATGACAAAATTACTCCAGTTGTGCATGCATGCAGAAACGTTCCATTTGCACTGAGGAAAAAGATGAAGGAGGAACTCAGACGCATAGAAAATATGGACGTCATCACAACAATGGATGAACCTACAGACTGGGTAAGCTCACTGGTTATTGTGGTGAAAAAGAACGGAGATTTCAGGATGTCTACACCCGAGAGATCTCAACAAAGCAATCAAGAGAGAGCATTTCAAGTTGCCAACCAGGGATGAGATAATGTCGCAGTTTGCTGGAGCAAAGTGGTTCAGTAAGCTTGATGCCTCATCAGGATTCTGGCAAATGAAGCTAGACAATGCAAGCTCAAGGCTATGCACATTCAACACACCTGAGGGCAGGTACAGATATCTGTGTCTACCATATGGGATTCTCTCAGCGCCAGAGGTCTACTACAAGACAATCCACATGATCTTCGAGCACATTCCAGGAGTGGAGACCATGATGGATGACATCATCGTCTGGGGGTCCACAAAAGAAGAACACGACGCGAGAGTGAGACAAGTGCTGGACCTGACACGGAAAGTCAACCTAAAACGAAACAAGGACAAATGCGAATTTGGTGTGAAAACACTTACCTTTGTGGGAGACGTACTTTCAGAGGATGGAGTCAAACCAGACTAGAGGAAAACATCAGCCATCAACAACATGGAGCGCCCGAAGAACAAGGACGACGCTTACCTTGCAAAGTTCATACCTCAACTGTCAGCACAGTCCGCTCCACTCAGATGTCTTCTGGAACAGAAAAATGAATGGGAATGGTCCCATGAACAGGAAAACTGCTTAAAAAACCTAAAGAATACAAATCACAGAAGAGCCAGTGCTCAGGTTATGATACAGAGAAAAGCACAAGGATTTCTGCAGACGCGTCACAGTTTGGCCTGGGAGCAGTTCTTCTGCAACAGCATGACGGCACATGGCAACCCGTCACTTATGCGTCCAGAGCCTTGACAGGCGCAGAGACAAGGTATGCACAAATAGAGAAAGAACTACTGGCGAGCACATACGCTTGCGAAAGGTTTCACCAATACGTTTGGACAAGACTTCGAAGTAGAAACCGACCACAAACCATTGGTGTCAATCATGTCTGAAGTATATGTTCATTAAAAGTAGTTAAACCTAAGCCCCGGTTTGTCATTATACAAGGAACAAACATAACATATTCCACATCAGGAAACTGATGCACGCAGAAGAATCAGATTTAAAAAAAATATTTAAAAATACACCTTATGGAACAGCGGGGACTGTGAAGCAACACAAACATAGGCACAGACACATGCATACATACACACACACACGAAAACATACGCACTATAAACACAGGTACACGGATACATGGATTTTGTGTTGTAGATATGTGGTAGTGGAGAATGGGCCTGAGGGCACACACTTAGTGTGTTGTGAATTCTGTAATGAATGTATTGTAATGTTTTTAAAATTGTATAACTGCCTTAATTTTGCCGGACCCCAAGAAGAGTAGCTGTTTCCTTGGCAGCAGCTAATGGGGATACATAATAAATACAAATACCTGATTCAACTTATCAAACCTAATGAGTTGATAATCAACTGTGCTATTGCTGGGAAGAAAAATAAGTCTGCTCACCCAGTAGGGATCAGTGCAGCAAGGTTAGCCACTGCTTTTTGTTATTGTTCACCTGAAATTATGCTTTAGTAATAAAAACCGATTATTATCTATTGTTGTTTAGACTAATATGTCTAAATCTTTACATATGAATTAGCTTATTTCAAAATGTTGAAGTGATGAAGTGTTGATTCTTTGAAGTGTTTACATTTGTTTTCATTGTTAAACTATGTCTACAATGATTAATCACAGATCCCATTCCTGTAATGAAGAGGGGAAGGGGCGATAACATTACTCACTTATGTGTTGGATGCTTAGTTTAACTGCACATCTTTGTGGTGTTTGTCTTCACAGTACAATCCTGTCCTGCCCTGAGTGGAAGAGTTAAGCTCTTCTCCAACACCATCCATCCATGATGAACCTGTCCTGCATACTGCTACTACAAACGGGCCCCGTCCCATTCCCCATAATATTTGACTATTAATGCCTTTAATAAATGTTTTAGTTACAAATATTTTGTCTTAGACGATTTTTCAAATGAGCTATGCCGTCCCATCCTCCTAAATGTTTCAAGTCATCAGCCTCCATTGATGAGTGTATGCATATGAACATATTTTCCTACCTTATCAAGACCACAATGTGTGTGTGTGTGTGTGTGTGTGCACGCTTTTGACAGTCAGTCAACTCTGGGAATGTCCAATGCAATATGTGTCACACCATGCCCTAATACACATTGTACAAAACATTAGGAACACTTGCTCTTTCCATGACATAGACTGACCAGGTGAATCCAGGTGAAAGCTATGATCCCTTATTGATGTCACCTGTCAAATCCACTTCAAATCAGTGTAGATGTAGGGGAGGAGACAGGTTAAAGAAGGATCTTTAAGCATTGAGACACGGATTGTGTATGTGTGTCATTCAGAGGGTGAATGGGCAAGACAAAAGATTAAAGTACCTTTGAACGGGGGTATGGTAATAGGTGCCAGGTGCGGTTTGAATTCAAGAACTGCAACGCTGATGGGTTTTCCACTTTCAATAGTCCCGTGTGTATCAAGTATGGTCCACTACTCAAAGGATATCCAGCCAACTTGACAACTGTGGGAAGCATTGGAGTCAACATGGGCCAGCATCCCTGTGGAACGCTTTTGACACCTTGTAAAGTGCATTCGCCGACGAATTGAGGCTGTTCTGTGGGCAAAAGGTGTTGTATGTTCTTTGTATGCCATTTTAATATTTCAGAATTAACCAATGATATTAGGCCACACTTGGACATGATTACAGACACCTGTGTGTGTGTCCTTTGACACTATATAAACGAGTCACCCCCGCAGTGTTTGTGATTATACCCTGATGAAGACAGCTTGCCTGTCGAAACGTTGGACATAAAATATTTTTTGCATCTGAGCTCCTAGAGTGTGCGGCTCTTCTTTATTTTCAAGTTTTCCACTCCGCTAGCCTGCACCTCACCTATATAGGTGTGCGTTTCTTTTTCTTCTAGGAAGCATTGGAGTCAACATGGGCCAGCATCCCTGTGGAACGCTTTCGACACCTTGTAAAGTGCATTCCCCGACGAATTGAGGCTGTTCTGTGGGCAAAAGGTGTTCCTAATGTTTTGTACACTCAGTGTTGTTTCCAAGACTACCGTTTTAAAAGGTCTCTCTCTCTCTCTCTCATTAGAGTAATAATGAGGTATGTAGGAAAAGCAAACAAGTCCTCAGTAATAATAACTGTGTGTATGAATGTAATTGGAATTGCTGGTTTGTATTGCTGAGTATGTCGGTGTGGATTCCCTATCGTTTACTTTGACTCAACGATAAAACAAATACAGGAGAGTTGAGTATGTACAGAAGGAGAAGAAGAGCATGTAAATATTGGTGGGGGAAAAAAATAAAAAATTTGTGGAATGGATGCCAGCAAAGCCACTACACAACACATGAATCACGGTGACAAACGGTGCCCACAAAATGTTAGGGAATACATAAAGGGAGTACCAACACCTTACCACTGCTACACCTAGTTTTCAGCAGAGCCTTGTCTGGCAGCGAAACAGTTAACTCAGTCTCATTTACCTCCTTTTAAAAAAAACATAGCTGATATGGCTGACTTGCTTAAACAAATGTGGTTTTCAGAACATGGGCCGTTCTTACAGTGTACTCCCTGTACAACAAGTCAGAACCGTAGGATAAATAAAGGAGGCATATAAACAGACAATGAAACTTCTTACAATATTCAATGATTACATTTCTCTGAAACAGGTTATAGTCTACCTGTGCATCACCAAGTCAGAACAGTAGGCGAAATTATTGAGGTGAAAATAGATCAAATTATTAGGGTGAGGCACATTGAACGCCGTTTGGGTCTTTGCGTGTCCAAAAAGATAAATGTCATATAACACTATTTGTCGCGTTAAGTAAGCTTTTAATTTGACACGTCAAATAACACAGTTCTATTATAGAATGTGTGTTCTGAATTTGCACGTGCAAGCCAAGCTCCACCACTACTATCAGTGGCACTGTCAAAGCTGTACAAAAAAAGTTTGCAAACAAGCACACACCGGCCACGAACGATGTGTTTACAATACCGCGTTTGTGAAAATAAATCAAATTATTAGGTTGAGGCACATGGGCTACTAACAGCTTACTACACAACATACACTTAGTATTACTTTCTTAGCTACAGTATACATTTCTCCCTTGCATATTACATCATTTATACAGCAGCATACAAAACATTTTTGGACTCACCTTGCGAAGGAGGCGCGGCGGTCCTTTATGGGCAACATTTGTAATCAAACTATGTTATCAAAGTCTGGTATTCTCTGGATTTATGGTGGGAACTCGGGGAAAAAACACAGCCACTCCATTGAATGGCAGGCTAATGTTAGTGGTTGCTTTGCAATGCTTGCAGTTAGCCACTGATTCCTTACAAACCACTGATTGTTGAATTTGCAATTTCCAACTTGTGTAATCTTTATGTCCGGTGAGCACCGATATGTTTTATCTATAATTTCTCTGCATTATTTCTCTTCATATGACAAGGATTAAAAATGATTTGCTAGTAGATTGTCGTCTTGATTTCTTGATGATGACTGCTAGCTAAGACTTTAAAAGGAAGATGTTGACATGATCAGTCCAATCAAAGCTACTGTACATATAACGTGATTTGACGTAATTTTATCTGTGGCCAATGACATTGAGCCTTCTATTGCAGGACCCAAAGGGCAGAAATGTTGGATGTCTACCCTTACTAAGGACTTAAACTTAGCGATGACGTAGTGTCCCCATGAGTGACAGAACACTGAGCCAATCACGGCTCAATGATCCTATTTTATATAAATGGCTCGCTCCACCACAGAAAGCACTGAGCTAGGCTGAAACACCTGCATTTTGGAGCTACCTCACTCAAGAAAACAAAAAAGGAGACCATGTTCGTATGCAGATTTATTTACTCAATGATATATATATATATATTTTTTTTTACATTGTTTGCAAACTGATATGTGACACATATTAATGCCAAAATAACATGCAAAACAGGCTCTGCCCCACCTGCCCTGAATGACGGGTCGCCACTGTGTACATCTGCTGTCTATCATCTCTGCTGTGAAGGCAAATAATTGATTTTTGATTACTGTCACCCTCACCCACTGTGGGAGCTTCTTCAAACACAGCCTCTGCAATGGATGAAAACATTGTGTTTTTGTTTGTGTGTGCAAAGCCAGCACTGCTATCTGTAGAGGAAGTCAGCAACCCATCTCCCATTTTGACTTCTATATATGAAATCACCAACGTATTCATGCATTTAATTCTAAAAGGTAAATTCCTATCAACCCGAAATGAACGCACAGACAAAATTAACACACGTTCGCACGCATACACACACAGCGGTGTGATGCAGACTCATACCCAGCCCTGTCTCCTTTCTGAAACATCATCAAGCAGGGACATCATGCCCTTCACCATCCCCCCTGCCTGGCACAATCAGAGAGTGCATAGAGAGCTAGGGTTGAGCAGAGAGTGTGTGCACCCTACCACAACAAGGACAGGGGCGAGGAATATAGGGGGGAGGGGGGTTAAGGGATGGAGTGGATGGGATGAGTGGAAGGAGGAGGTAATGAGGCAGAAGGGGGTCTGTGCACTTGAGTAATAAGTAATAAGGAGCAGCATGATCTGGAGTTTTCAGAACTTTTTAAATAGGATGAAAGTAAAGAAATCAGTGGTGAAAAGTACTTAAGTAAAAATACTTTAAAGTACTACTTTAGTCGTTTTTTGGGGTATCTGTACTTTACTATTTATATTTTGACAACTTTTACTTCACTACATTCCTGAATAAATGTATATGTAGTTTTTACTCCATACATTTTCATTGACACCCAAAAGTTCTCATTACATTTTGAATGCTTGGCAGGACAGGAAAATTGTCCAATTCACACACACTTGTCAAGAGAACATCCCCGGTCATCCCTACTGCATCTGATCTGGCAGACTCACTAAACACAAACGCTTTGCTTGTAAATGTCTGTGTGTTGGAGTGTGTCCCTGAAAATCCCTAAATAAAAAAAACAAGAAAATGGTGCCATCTGGTTTGCTAAATATAATGAATTTGAAAGGATTTATACTTTAACTTTTGATACTTAAGAATATTTCAAACAAAATACTCAAGTAGTAATTTACTGGGTGACTGTCACTTTTACTTATTTTCTAGTAAGGTATCTTTACTTTTACTTATTTTCTAGTAAGGGATCTTTACTTTTACTTAAGTATGACAATTGCGTTGTTTTCCCACCACTGAAAGAAACTTCCCTCACATTCTTGCCCTAGCTTTTTATCTGGCTACTTTTTTGCTTTTGTTTGACCACCACCTCTGCCCATAAAACTCTTGGAATGCAGCGATACAGTAGCGGAGGATGTGTGTGTGCACATGCGTGTGTGCTTGTGTGTGTGTGTGTCTGTCTGTGTCTGTCAGTGTGTGTTCACCCAACAACACCTCTTCTTGCATCCCTAACTTTATAGGAAAACCCTGTAATACAATGTGGGAGTCCAGTAAAGACCTCCCAAGGAGTAGGAGGAGGACACATTACAAGCCATACCCGCCATGAAAGTTCCCACCAAGCCAGAACACAAAATCCCATGTTGAAGCTTCCTTCTGCGAGAAGTGCACTGAAATCGGGTCTGAAAGATAGTCAGACATGAAGCTGGGTTGTTGCCTTTCTCGGAGGTGAAGAGGGAAAATCAGCACTAAATAATAATATAATTTCCTCTACTTTAGAAGCGGAAACAATAACATTAAATGGAGATCTATAAATCTATATTTCAACAGCTGCTATGCCTCCTCACCGCTTATTGAGGATTCAGCCAGCACACTCAGTCTTTGTCCTTGAGGAAGACTAGCATAAACAGAGAAGTACATTAATTAAGATATGAGTAATCATCTCACATCTCACTAATCACTATGCATTAGAGAGTGGATTAGGTTGTGTTATGAGTTGTTGGATAAGATGATGAGGTGGGAATGTCTTGTGTGTGTGTGTGTGCGTGTGTGTCCAGTCATTGTTACTGACTGGACACAAATGGATGTTAGAGAATGGGAAACATTGTTTCCTTTTAACGTCAGACAGTAAACAGCTTCAAAACAAAGGCTCGGAGAGGGAGTGGCATGGCCAAGGGTAGATCGGAGGGCTGGGCAAAAGCACGCTGTAAGAATCTGGACTGGGCAAGACTCACACTCCTACTCTAAAAATTACCATATTCTATCTACAATCAAGTCTTCAATACATGTAAAAAATATATACACTTCCGGTCAAAAGTTTTAGAACGCCTACTCATTCATTTATTTATTTTTTACATTGTAGAATAATAGTGAAGACATCAAAACTATGAAATAACACATATGGAATCATGTAGTAAGCAAAAAAGTGTTAAACAAATCAAAATATATTTAATATTTGAGATTCTTCAAATAGCAACCCTTTGCCTTGATGACAGCTTTGCACACTCTTGGCATTCTCTCAACCAGCTTCTTTATTTATTTTTTTATTTAACCAGGTAGGCCAGTTGAGAACAAGTTCTCATTTACACCTGCGACCTGGCCAAGATAAAGCAAAGCAGTGCAACAAAAACAACACAGAGTTACACATGGGATAAACAATCGTACTGTCAATAGACAATAGACACAATAGAAAGATTAAAAAAAAAAAACACAAAAGAAAAATCTATATATCAAATCAAATTGTATTTGTCACATACACATGGTTAGCAGATGTTAATGCGAGTGTAGAGAAATGCTTGTGCTTCTAGTTCTGACCATGCAGTAGTATCTAACAAGTAATCTAACAATTTCACAACAACTACCTTATACACACAAGAGTAAAGGAATGAATACGAGTATGTACATATAAATATATGGATGAGCGATGGCTGACCGGCATAGGCAAGATGCAGTAGATGGAATGGAGTACAGTATATACACACTATATATCTATATATGAGATGAGTAATGTAGGATATGTAAACATATAAATGGCATTGTTTAAAGTGGCTAGTGATACATTATTCCATCCAATTATAATTATGAAAGTGGCTAGAGATTTGGGTCGATGGCCGAACGGCATAGGCAGATTAAGTAGATGGTTTAGAGTACAGTGTATACATTTGATATGAGTATGTCGGATACGTAAACATTATATACAAAATTGTTTAAAGTGGCTAGTGATACATTGTTACATCCAATTCCTATGTTTAAAGTGGTTAGAGATTTAAGTCAGTATGTTGGCAGCAGCCACTCAATGTTAGTGATGGCTGTTTAACAGTCTGATGGCCTTGAGGTAGAAGCTGTTTTTCAGTCTCTCGGTCCCAGCTTTGATGGGGGGTGCTCCCTCTCCTGTTTCCTGAAGTCCACGATTATCTCCTTTGTTTTGTTGACATTGAGTGAGAGGTTATTTTCCTGACACCACACTCCGAGGGCCCTCACCTCCTCCCTGTAGGCCGTCTCGTCGTTGTTGGTAATCAAGTCTACCACTGTAGTGTCGTCAGCAAACTTGATGATTGAGTTGGATGCGTGCTTGGCCACGCAGTCATGGGTAAACAGGGAGTACAGGAGGGCTGAGAACGCACCCTTGTGGTGCCCCAGTGTTGAGGATCAGTGGGGTGGAGATGTTGTTTCCTACCCTCACCACCTGGGGCCGGCCCGTCAGGAAGGCCAGGACCCAGTTGCACAGGGCTGGGTCGAGACCCAGGGTCTCGAGCTTAATGACGAGCTTGGAGGGAACTATGGTGTTAAAAGCTGAGCTGTAGTCGATGAACAGCATTCTTACATAAGTATTCCTCTTGTCCAGATGGGTTAGGGCAGTATGCAGTGTGATTGCGATTGCGTCTTCTGTGGACCTATTGGGACGGTAAGCAAATTGGAGTGGGTCCAGGGTGTCTGGCAGGATGGAGGTGATATGATCCTTGACTAATCTCTCAAAGCACTTCATGAGGACGGAACTGAGTGCTACGGGGCGATAGTCATTTAGCTCAGTTACCTTAGCTTTCTTGGGAACAGGAACAATGGTGGCCCTCTTGAAGCATGTGGGAACAGCAGACTGGGATAGGGACTGTTTGAATATGTCCGTAAACACACCAGCCAGCTGGTCTGCGCTTGCTCTGAGGACACGGCCAGGGATGCCATCTGGGCCGGCAGCCTTGCGAGGGTTAACACATTTAAATGTTTTTCTCACATTGGCTGCGGTGAAGGAGAGCCCGCAGGTTTTGGTAGCAGGCTGTGTCGGTGGCACTGTACTGTCCTCAAAGCGAGCAAAGAAGTTGTTTAGTTTGTCTGGGAGCAGGACGTCATGGTCCGCAACGGGGATGGTTTTCTTTTTGTAGTCCGTGATTGACTGTAGACCCTGCCACATTCCTCTTGTGTCTGAGCCGCTGAATTGTGACTCTACTTTGTCTCTATATTGAAGCTTAGCTTGTTTGATTGCCTTGCGGAGGGAATAGCTACACTGTTTGTATTCAGTCATGTTTCCGGTAGCCTTACCTGGCTAAAAGCAGTGGTTCGCTTTCAGTTTTGTGCGAATGCTGCCATCAATCCACGGTTTCTGGTTGGGGAAGGTTTTAATATTTGCTATGGGTACAACATCACCAATGCACTTGCTAATAAACTCGCTCACCGAATCAGCGTATACATCAATGTTGTTGTCAGATGCTATCCGGAACATATCCCAGTCCACGTGCTCGAAGCAATCTTGCAGCATGGAATCAGATTGGTCGGACCAGCGTTGAACAGACCTGAGAACGGGCGTTTCCTGTTTTAGTTTCTGTTTGTAGGCTGGGAGCAACAAAATGGAGTCATGGTCAGACTTGCCGAAAGGAGGGCGGAGAATAGCCTTGTATGCATCACGGAAGTTGGAATAACAATGATCCAGGATTTTACCAGCCCGGGTGGCACATTCGATATGCTGGTAAAATTTCGGGAGCCTTGTTTTCAAATTAGCCTTATTAAAATCCCCAGCCACAATAAATGCAGGTGTGGTTTCCAATTTACCTAGCGTGAAATGAATTTCTTTCAGTGCCGTTGATGTGTCAGCTTGAGGGGGGATGTACACGGCTGTGATTATAATCGAGGAGAATTCTCTTGGTAGATAATGCGGTCTGCATTTGATTGTAAGGAATTCTATGTCAGGTGAACAAAAGGACTTGAGTTCCTGTATGTTGTTATGATCACACCACGTCTCGTTAATCATAACACACACCCCCACCCTTCTTCTTACCCGATAGATGTTTGTTTCGGTCGGCGCGATGCGTGAAGAAACCAGGTGGCTGTACCGACTCTGATAACGTGTCCTGAGTGAGCCATGTTTCCGTGAAGCAAAGAACGTTGCAGTCTCGGATGTCTCTCTGAAAGGCAACCCTTGATCTGATTTCGTCTACTTTGTTGTCCAGAGACTGTACATTGGCGATTAAAATACTCGGGAGAGGTGCACGATGCGCCCGTCGACATAGCTTGACCAAAAGACCGGCGTGTTTCCCTCTTCTCCTGCCCCGCCGTTGTTTTGAGTCGCCGGGTGCTATCCAGTCTATTGTCCTAGTTGGGGTAGCAAACAGAGAATCCTCTTCGGGAAAGTCGTATTCCTGGTCGTAATGTTGGTAAGTTGACGTTGCTCTTATATCCAATAGTTCCTCCCGGTTGTATGTAATAAAACTTAATATTTCCCGGGGTAACAATGTAAGAAGTAATACAAAAAAATAAAAATACTGCATGGTTTCCTGAGAACGTGAAGCGAGGCTGCCACCTCCTCCTAGTAAGATTAAGGAGGTAAGGCAATAAATAGGCCATAGTGGCGAAATAATTACAATTTAGCATTAACACTGGAGTGATAGATGTGCAGATGATGATGTGCAAGTAGAGATACTGGGGTGCAAAAGAGCAAAAATAAATAACAATTTGGGGAATGAGGTAGTTGGGTGGGCTATTTACAGATGGGCTGTGTACAGGTGCAGTGATCAGTAAGCTGCTCTGACAGCTGATGCTTAAAGTTAGTGAGGGAGATACAGCTTCAGTGATTTTTGCAATTCGTTCAGTGATTTTTGCAATTCGTTAAGTGATTTTTGCATTTTGCTTCACGTGAAATGCTTTTGAAGGAGTTCCCACATATGCTGAGCATTTGTTTGCTGCTTTTCCTTCACTCTGCAGTCCGACTCATCCCAAACCATCTCAATTTGGTTGAGGTCGGGGGATTGTGGAGGCCAGGTCATCTGATGCAGCACTCCATCATTCTACTTCTTGGTAAAATAACCCTTACACAGCCTGGATATGTGTTGAGTTATTGTCCTGTTGAAAAACAAATTATAGTCCCACTAAGCCCAAACCAGATTGGATGGCGTATTGCTGCAGAATGCTGTGGTAGCCATGCTGGTTAAGTGTGCCTTGAATTCTAAATAAATCACAGACAGTGTCTCCAGCGAATCTCCCCCACACCATAACACCTCCTCCTCCAAGCTTTAACACCACCTCCTCCTCCAACGGAGATCATCCATTCACCCAAACCGCGTCTAACAAAGACACAGCGGTTGGAACCAAAAATCTCCAATAAGGACAAAATTTTCACCGGTCTAATGTCCATTGCTTGGGTTTCTTGGCCCAGGCAAGTTTATCTTTGTATTGATGTCCTTTAGTAGTGGTTACTTTGCAACAATTCGACCACGAAGGCCTGATAAAAACAGTCTCCTCTGAACAGTTGATGTTGAGATGTGTTACTTGAACTATGTGAAGCATTTATTTGGGCTGCAATTTCTGAGGCTGGTAACTCTGTAGCAGAGGTAACTCTAGGTCTTCCATTCCTGAGGCGGTCCTCATGAGAGCCAGTTTCATCATAGCGCTTGAAGGTTATTGCGACTGCAATTTTCCCTATTGACTGACCTTCATGTCTTAAAGTAATGATAGCCTGTCGCTTTTCTTATTTGAGCTGTGCTTTCCATAATATGGACTTGGTATTTTACCAAATAGGGCTATCTTCTGTATACCTCCCTTACCTTGTCACAACACAACTGATTGGCTCAAACACATTAAAAAGGAAAGAAATTCCACAAATTTACTTTAAGAAGGCACACCTGTTAATTGAAATGCATTCCAGGTGACTACCTCATGAAGCTGGTTGAGAGAAGTGTGCAAAGCTGTCATCAAGGCAAAGGGTGGCTATTTGAAGAATCTTACATATAAAATACATTATGATTTGTTTAAAAACTACATGATTCCATGTGTTATTTCATAGTTTGATGGCTTCACTATTATTCTATAATGTAGAAAATAGTAAAAGGAAAAACCCTTGAATGAGTAGATGTTCTAAAACCTTTGACCTGTAGTGTGTGTACGTACACACACACACACACACACACACACACACACACACACACACTCTACAGGTCAAATGAAATTCTTTTTTAAGAAATTAATTTGTTCAAAACTATTCAACTATTGTCTTTCTCTTTGGGTCAACCACTCGCCACATTTTATGCACTGCACTCCAGTGCTAGCTAGCTCTAGCTTTCCGTACTCTCTGATCCTTTGATTGGGTGGACATCGTGTCAGTTCATGCTGCAAGAGCTATGATAGTTTTGGGGACGTCCTCTGGAGTTGTCATAATTACTGTGTAAGTCTATGTAAGGGGGTGAGAAGCACGAGTCTCCTAGGTTTTGTATTGAAGTCAATGTACCCAGAGGAGGACAGAAAAAACGATACTAAATATATACAGCAGATATTTAAAAAAAAAAAACATATGAGAGATATAAAAAAAAAAGACCTGGTCTATAGCAGTAAGGCCAAAAATAATTGTATCAAATAATTATTTTAAATATTCTTGGGGATACTTTAAGGAGTCTTAAAATTCTAAATCAAATAGCTAAGTGATCCTTGGTATTACCTTCTAAAAACATTCCCATATAGTTTAGTAGAACCCCTATCCCAGCTTAGACGAGGTTTAGACTCTGTGTTTAAATAAATCCATGAACAATTTTTACCCATTAAACCTTGTAAAGTAATGTCCAGTCATTAACTAAAAACGATAATAATGTTTCTAATGTAGGTACCGGAGATGTAATTTTCCGTAGAAAAAAGTGGAAAACTTGCAACACGGTCATGCTTGATATTGTACAGAGTAACACTATGTTTAAACCTGTCACACCCTGATCTGTTTCACCAGTCTTTGTGCTTGTCTCCACACCCCTCCAAGTGTCGCCCATCTTCTCATTATCCCCAGTGTATTATACCTGTGTTCTCGGTCTGTTGCCAGTTCATTTTGTTTGTCAAGCCTACCAGTGTTTTTCCCTTGCTCTTGTCTTTTTCTAGTTCCTTTTTTTCGAGTTTTCCCAGAATTGACCATTCTGTCTGCCCTGACCCTGAGCCTGTCTGCCGTTCTGTACCTTATGGACTCTGATCTGGATTACTGACCTCTGCAAGCCCTTGACCTGTCATTTTGTCTGCCCCCTGTTCTAGTAATAAACCTTTGTTACTTCGACACTGTCTGCATCTGGGTCTTCTCCTGAAACGTGATAAAACCATCATAACGCTTGATAGGATCCAGTTACAAACATAACAGAGCGTACTCCAGAAACGACAAAAAGCGCTTTCTCATTGTGTATACAGTATATAGCATCAAGTGACTGTGAATTTTATTTTTTAAGTAGATGCTATCGATGGCGTGGCTTTGTTAAACCAAACTTTTGAACCTAGTAAACGTTGCAATTCTCAGACTTTAAGTCCTTATACAGTTTACATCCCTCTCCTCAATCCTCTGTTGCTAGGTGATGGGAAGACTGCAGGGGGTCATAGATTAAGTCCGTGTGAACTTTACAGAGAAAATGAAAGGAAACACTCCTGCAAATATAATAATGCACACATTCGCACACCAGTGGCGGCTCGTCAGGGCAGGAAGGGGAGGACCCTCCTCCTCAGCAAAAAAATAAAAAAGGTGAAACAAAGTTATCCTTTTTATATATTAGCTGTCCTCTGGCCACACCATGGTGCTACCCTACACAGTGCTGTTGAAACTACTGTAGACCTGCATTGCAAAACAGTTTGTTGGCATCAATTATTTGGTGACGTGAATATATTTCGTGTAGTTTTTTCTGTCCTCCTCTGGGTACATTGACTTCAATACAAAACCTAGGAGGCTCGTGGTTCTCACCCCCTTCCATAGACTTACAAAGTAATTATGACAACTTCCAGGGGACGTCCCCAAAACTATCATAGCTCTTGCAGCATGAACTGACACGTTGTCCAACCAATCAAAGGATCAGAGAGTACTGAAAGCATAAGCTAGAGCTAGCTAGCACTGGAGTGCAGTGCATAAAATGTGGTGAGTGGTTGACTCAAAAGAAAGACAATAGTTGAATAGTTTTGAACAAATTAATTTCTTAAAAAAGAAGAGGAAGCAAGAGAGAGAGAGAGCTAGCTATATTTAGTTTTTAACTTTCACTTACTTAGCTAGCGAATGCAGCTTGCTAGTTTAGCCTACTTTAACACCCGGCTCAAACAGAGAGGGATGCTATGTTACCTAGCTGGCTATGGCTATCCAACACGGGAACTCTTCCAAGTTAAGGTAAGCTTTTGGTTTTGGTCTAAACAAAAATAAACGCAAAATGCAACAATTTTAATGATTTTACTGAGTTACAGTTATAAAGGAAATCAGTCATTTGAAATACATTCAATAGGCCCTAATCTATGGATTTCACATGACGGGAAGGGGCGCCAGGTCCAGCCAATCAGAATGAATTTTTCCCCACAAAAGGTATTTATTACAGACCGAAATACTCCTCAGTTTCATCAGCTGTCTGGGTGGTTGGTCTCAGACGATCCCGCAGGTGAAGAAGCCGGAAGTGGAGGTCCTGGTCTGGTTGGACGCACTGCCAAATTCTCTAAAACAACGCTAGGGCGGTTTATGGTAGAGAAATTAACATTCAATTCAACATCATGCCAATTGCACGCTCCCTTACACATCTTTGGCATTGTGTTGTGTGACAAAACTGCACATTTTAGAGTGGCCTTTTATTTTCCCCAGCACAAGGTGCACCTGTGTATTGATCGTGCTGTTTAATCAGCTTCTTGATTTGCCACACCTGTCAGGTGGATGGATTCTTTTGGCAAAGGAGAAATGTATACAAATTTGTGCACAACATTTAAGAGAAATAAGGTTTTTGTGCATATGGAACATTTCTGGGATCTTTTATATCAGCTCATGAAACATGGACCAACACTTTACATGACAGTCTCTCCCACTTGATTAGAATATTCCACCACACAGGGAGTAAGCAAGTGTAAACAGAATGATAAAGGACTTGTGCCGTGATTTCTTTCATTGTCCAAAGTAACCTTTTTTCGTGTGAGTGTTCTCTGGGTCGTTAGTATGTCCTGGCCGTGTTCGACTGACACAGGGATCACTCTTGGTTCCTGCCGTTGCTTAAGTAACATGGGTTATTAGTCTTGTTGAAGTAGACATTGTCTGGAATTTTACAAATCCAATATAACAGCATTGCTACCTAAATGTAATTCTTGAAGGGGTCCCAAACAACACATGGACACACACACACACACACACACACACACACACACACACACACACACACACACACCTCAAAGCAGCTGTCATTGTGAAATAGCTTCTTCGAGGGTTGTTTTGAATGAGTAAGCCAATTAGTTATCTCTATGCTAGTAAGATGGCCGCTGTGTTCTCAATGTGAAATCGAATTTGTTTAGAAGGGTGAGAACACTTTCAGTTGGAGAACAACTTGGGATAAACAAGAGATAGACTTCCGTTAAGTATTACTTAAGTAGTTTTGGGGGGTATCTGTACTTACTATTTATATTTTTACATTCCTAAAGAAAATAATGTACGTTTTACTCCATATATTTTCCTTTACACCCAAAAGTACTCGTTACATTTCGAATGCTTAGCAAGTCAGGAAAATTGTCAAATTCACACACTTATCAAGAGAACATCCCTAGTCATCCCTACTGCCTCTGATCTGGCGGACTCACTAAACACATGCTTCGTTTGTAAATAATGTCTGAGTGTTGGATCGTACCCCTGGCTATCCGTAAATGAAAGAAAACAAGAAAATGGTGCCGTCTGGTTTGCTTAATATAAGGATTTTGAAATTATTTACACTTTTACTTTAAGTATATTTAAAATACAGTACTTTTAGACTTTTACTCAAGTATGATTTTACTGGGTGACTTTCACTTTTAATTGAGTCCTTTTCTATTAAGATATCTTTACTTTCACTCAAGTATGACAATTGGGTACTTTTTCCACCACTGTGCGCACACACACAAACACACCTACCTCTCTAAATGAACATTTTCGTTGGAACAGTGGTTCTGTGATCCTGTGCTATCCTGCCTGGTGAGGCTTCCGTGTGAAGCATGTCTACATGTGCTTTATTACAGCAGCTTCAAGTAGGTCATTTCAGTAACAGAGATAGTACCTGTTTAGTAAATCATTTATAGAATCATTATCAATAGAAGTTAAACTATTTTGTATGCTTCCTTTGAACCTAAATCTGGAGGAATGATGGTCAAGGAGAGTATCCAGACAGAGCCAACAGATTGCAGAGCCGAGACCGGAACAAACTTAGCCACTAACCACAGGGCAGTGAGAGTGATTTGGCAGAGCGAAAGCAACTCGGCTCTCTGGACTGGACATAACCTCTCCTCATCCCCCTCTCGTTCTCTCTTGGCCAGTCTGAAACAAGCACTTTCAGCTAGCCCCCTACCCAATTTGGTGCTCACAGATCAGAGGCGACTGAGTAGATAAGCACTGTTGTAAAGCTGTCAGTCGACCGAAAAATATTAGTTGTTTAATCAATAGATTATTGGAATGAACTGTCTTTAAACCAGGTCCCTTATTCTCTTGATCCTCTCATCTTCACCCTTCCATTTTACTTTCACTTGTTATCGCTCCCTTTATTCTCATTTTATTCTTTCTCTCGCAGACTCATCAAATGCTCATTCTCTCTCCTAATCTCGCAGTATCATGCCTTGCTCTCTTTTTCCCACTCCCTCTGTCTCTCAACCTCCCTTCACATCGCAATTTCTCTCCCTTTCTCTCTCAATGCAACATGTGAACGCAAATAGGCCAGCACACAGTGGAGCACTTTCTCCAAATTGAGAGGTGTCTAAATGGAGTGCATTAGCCCTCGTAAAAAGGCTGCCCTCATACACAAGACCGAAATACAAATTGGAACACCCTCAGACACAAAATGTCAGTCCTGTGTCTGCTATGATAACTAGCTAGCTAGCTACTTGGCTTATCACCTTGAGAAAGAGATGTGTCAGACGAGCATCTCTTCAAACAGAGCAGTGAAAGTGGTGCTGAAAGCCTTTTGGCTTCCGAACAGCCAATTAAGTGAGGCCAGGGCCATGAGGGTCTGAGAGTTCCAGCCAAAAAACTAAGCAGCCCAATCCCATATGAACCCCTAAACCCTACACCCTATGCACTTGTGGTTGAAGTTTCACCATATACCTTATACCAATCCTCTCACTGTAGATCTCCACAAGTGCATAGGGCATAGGGTTAAGGGTTCTATTTGGGATTGGGCATGCTTTCTTCTCTCCTCCACCCTCTGTTCTTCCCTCCCTCCCTTCCTCCATCCTCTTGGTCAACAAGAAATGGAATGGTCAGGTATGGAGGCCAAATAACAGATGTATAATAACTTCATTAATCCATGGTTCATTAAGTCTCATCAGTCAGCCTAAGTGTGTGAGCTCACTACTCTGACAGGACAAAAAAAAACATGGTTATGAAGGCTTTATTGCTGTAGTTGGTGTGTTATGGCTATTTCCACATATTTGGCTCACTAACAAATTCCATTGAGGTAGCTAGTGAAGATGTGGACATGGACACTGCAGTATGGCCCAGAAGACAGCTGGTGTCCTCCTACAGTATTACTCACAGAGAGCTAAGGCGTTACTTGCTAGTCGTTCAAGTCAAGCCAGCACTTTTAATAAATAAAAAAAGGAAGAAGGGAAGGGAAGGGGAAGGAAGGGAGAGAGGGAGAGAGAAAGGAGCTTCTAGTGTCATCGTATCAAGATGTATTGCCTTAGCCTTAAAACAACATCTCTGCCTTTCTCTTGAAATGGTCCCTCTCCTCCTGCTCTTGCACCCTTTCATCAACGATGATATCCACTTATACTTTAAAGTTATTGGAAGCGATGAGTCCACCCTTGAGTGTGTACTGTACGCAAGGCAATACTCAAGGCATGTGACCGATAGGCCTACCAACACTCAAGGAATGTGAGTGATACCATAGTGACTCAAGGTGGGTGATGCCATCATACATGGGTAACACTTTCTATGAGCCACGCATGTGTGATGCATTATGAATGCATGTATAGGCTGTTCAATTAAAAACAAAAAAGTGAGAAGTAGGCATTGGTCTGAAGCCGAAAAAAGAAAGGAAATTCACGAGCACCACAATGCCTACTTCACCCATGCTCTACCAAGGTTTTCCAGCACACATCTTTGACCAACTACAGTAGCTATGTTGGTCTATGCACTTCCAGCAATGTGTAGGCAGGTTGGTTAGGATTCAAACCTTCTCAAACAGCCTAATTCATACTCTGAGAGGAGGTGCTCCCACAATAATGTGATTTGTACTGCATACAAGGTCATGTATTGGATTCTTCCCACCTCACACTAAGACACTATCCCATTCCACAAACTTTTCAAGCTTTTTCTTAACTATATGAAAACAAGCTTTGCTTTTATACTTACAAGATTGTCAGGCTTGATTGAGTGAGCAGTTTTGTCTTGTAGTAATGTGCTGCCTGCCAATATTTCCTTAACCTCTTCCAGCTAGGGTCCCATTTTCCAAATTTTCGCCTGTCTGACGTGCCCAAAGTTAAATGCCTACCACTCATGGCCAGAAACTAGGATATTTACATATTTAGTACTATTGGATAGGAAACACTCTGAAGTTTATAAAACCATTAAGATATAGTCTGTGGCTATTCCAGAACAGATTTAGCAGGCAAAAACCAGAGAGATTTCTGTCCGGAATTTATTTTTTTGTTGCTCTCCTCTCATTTTGAAGCCCATGTAATATTTTTCTATGGGGAATAGGACCGAGGTTGCAGTACTTATGGCTTCCACTAGATGTCAACAGTCTCTGGAAAGGGTATGGAGGAAAAAGCTCTGACCAGATCCTTAGAGAGAGAGAATTACTACGGGTAGGGAAAAAGGTAAACAGGCGTGCGTTCACGAGAGCGTGAGCAGCCCAGCGCGACCAACTTTCTTTTCGTCTTTTAACGTTTCACTTACCGTTCTTGTAAAATATGATCGCTATTATTCATAAAAAGAATACATAAGGATGCATTATTAATGATATTTGATTTGTTTGTGAAAAAGATGAGAGGTATAATTTGAACGCGATCCCTTCACTGTAAAGCGGGCGAGTAGACTGACAATGCTTGGTGGAGTAGCTGAGCGTAACGTGCCAAAAACAACGGATATTTATGGATATAATTATTTACTTTTTCTAACAAAGAACCATGGATTATCTTGTTTGGACACTTGGGAAGACCTCAGAAGAAGTTATTTGAAAGGTAAGCGATTTATATTAGCTGTGATATGGATATTTTGAGAACCGAGCTGGATATGAATTTATGCTAATGTGGAAAATATGTGAGGTACTAGCCTCAAACAATCAAATGTAGTGCTTTCGCCGTAAAGCCTTTTTAAAATCTGACAACGCAGTGATATTGCCAAGAAGCAGAGCTTTTGATGGCTATGCAACACTATGCAACACTTGTATATCGAAGTTAAATATTACGAATATGTATTACGAATATGTATTTTGAATTTGGCGCGTTATGTTTGCTCTGAAAACGATCCCGCTAAAGGGATCGGCGCGCTAAGAGGTTAAACCTTTATTTTATCAATACATGTAATTGAGAAATAAATATTCATAACATATTTTGGGATCAATAGGAAGCCCAACATAAGAACAGGTGGTGGTGTGTTGGAGACAGTCACTCATATAGATATAGAGGTCTGCATTCCTGATTTCTGTAACCATTAGCTTATCTGGGTAATATTTACATAAACTCAGAACCACTTGTTTTGCAAACATGGTCCTGTTTTATCAATTGCAATTCCTCTGTCAAATGACAATGTAGCTCTACAGTTACGTGTGCATTTGTATTTATTTTTGCAATAAAGATGCTACAATAATACACATTTACAATTGGCCTATATCTAACAAATACATACAGCCTAATGATATACTGTACACTGTATATACACATCATTTTAATCCTTAAACCTTTCATACGTGAGTTCCGAATCTCTTGAGTTTTTTTATGCACGTGATGTCAGAATGCACTCACTGTTCCAAAATGTGATTGTTACGCAACAGGACAGTTATTATTGTTAGGTTCTAATTTTGAGTAAATAACTCATGGACACTAGAGAAACTTAACCAAGTTTAATTCTTCCCAAAGGGTCGATAAAGCTGTAATTCAGACAACCAACATTTCACACAAGCACTGATATTTAACCCTTTCTCCTAGGCTGAGTCTCCTGCTCCACAACTGAACAGCCAATGCATCTCTGTTGCTAGACAGAACCTTAGTGATAGCTGTTCTTCCTAACTTCATCTAACCTGACCTCTACCCCAAAGTGCTCACTCCTCCCCAACTCAAGGCTGTCATGGTTATTGATATCAGACTGGGTCTCTTCTCCTCCCAGAGTATCCCTGATGGCTAACAATAACATATCCT
Organism: Brachymystax lenok tsinlingensis; assembly: GCA_030435695.1. NCBI lineage: Eukaryota > Metazoa > Chordata > Actinopteri > Salmoniformes > Salmonidae > Brachymystax > Brachymystax lenok. The sequence continues at coordinate 6,034,210 of CM059800.1, forward strand.
GACATAATGTAAACGTTAAACATTTCCCTCTCTCCCTCAGTGACATTGTTAGTTTCCAAGATCTCCACTTGTCTCCCATTCTCAATGCCTGCCACATGTAATCGCTTAACCTGTTTGGGCTAGGTGGACCGCTAGAGGTAATCTTGGTAATCGAACCGCTTGTCCGATTTACAATAGGCTTTACGGCGAAAGCATAGCATTTGATTATCTGAGGACAGCGCCCTGCATACTTCCTGCATATAAATATATTTCAAACCAGCACAGGCGTCACAAAAATCTAAAATATCAATAAAATAAATCACTGACCTCTGAAAATCTTCCTCTGTTTGCAATCCAAAGGGTCCCAGCTACACAATAAATGGTTGTTTTGTTCGATAAAGTTCCTCTTTATATCCCAAAAGCTCTGTTTGGTTGGCGCGTTTTGTTCAGTAATCCACCCGTTCAACATAGACAAAAGAATCCATAAAGTTACCAATAAACTTCGTCCAAACAAGTCAAACAACGTTTCTAAATCAATCCTCAGGTATCCTAATATGTAAATAAACTATAAAATTTAAGACTGAATGTCAATACCGGTGATAAATAACAAAGAGCGTGCCCTCAGTAACGCACGCCACAGGACTACAGACCGAAGGAGCAACCCAATGATAAACTACAGCTACCTGTTACTTTTTCTAAGAACAAGCCTGAAACCTTGTCTAAAGACTGTTGACATTCAGTGGAAGCCATAGGTACTGCAATCTGGGAGCTATTCTTTTCATTGTGCAATAGGAAACCATACCAATTGCAAGGGAGCTCAAAAAAAGCAATTTTTCCCGGATGGATTTTCCTCTGGTTTTCGCCTGCCATATCAGTTCTGTTATACTCACAGACATTATTTTAACAGTTTTAGAAACTTCAAAGTGTTGTCTATCAAATACATATATTTGCATATCCTAGCTTCTGGGCCTGAGAAACAGGCATTTTACTTTGGGCACGCCAGACTCTCCGAACACTGCCCCCTAGCCCGGAGAGGTTAACTTCTGGTCTAGACCCTCTAAACCTTATTTTCATATTCTCAGAACCCAACATTATCTATAGGCTATGTTGTATTTTCTAACAACAGTTTGAATTGAGGTGTAATCCGCCTCCTTATTAATTCATATAGAAGTTGCCCATTTCAGCATTGCGGACAATTTATGTTTGAGGCTTTATTGAGCCGGACAAACTTCTCTCTTTGAGGACAGCCCACGCACTTCAGCAATTTTTCCTCAGATCAAGTATGCAGACATTTGTGCAGTCTTGCACGAATTGGCACATTTTCTGGCTGGCGCTTGCATTGCCTGCCTTATTGTTCTCCTTACAAATTATATGTGTGCAAAAAGACCAAACTTATACTAAATCATTGGAAACCACATATCCTGAGGCTGCATTTATTGTTACTGGCCCAACACTCCTAACTGCTAGGCTACCTGCTGTTAGTGTAATTATGTTACTATTTTTCTATTTTGATTTATTACTTTTTAACTCTCGGTTGTTGGGCAAGGGTTCGCAAGTAAGCATTTCACGGTAGTCTACAATTGTTGTATTTGGTGCATGTGAAAATAACTTATGATTTTATTTGACTTTGAGAGCTGGTCTCTCCACCGTTCTCTCCTACGTTGTAGTAAGACGAGCGCAGTACTAGTACACACACCACACTCCCTGTCCCTTGCCACTCAATGATGTTCAACAAACCCATAGTGCATGCGTGTACATGCTGGTGTATATGTATGTGTGTGTGTGTGTGTGTGTGTGTGTGTGTGTGTGTGTCAAAACTATACATGAAAGAGAATTGTCAAAAACATACGTGGCAATCTGGTCCTAGTGGTGGCAGTGATCGGTCAGTGCCAACAAGACCCGCCATACCAAACCAGCCATACCAACAGCGTCTGTGCCGATCAAGCTGACTGCACTACTGCCTACTCCTGAAGCCAAGGCACTTGATTCCTCATTCTCTCACTCCTCTTTCTCCTTTTCTCCCCCCCCCTGGAGGGCTTATGATGCCATCTGGACAATGACCACCGCCAGACACTTTCAGTCCTCTCTTTTGTCGGATTTAGAGAAAACGATAAAAAGAACAATACAAATGTACCTCTTCCGTGGCTGCCGTCATTGTCAACCTAACAGTGGGTATTTAGACACATTTATCTCCCCGGACTCCCCCCCAACACTCTATCTCACCACTGATAAGATAGAAAAGCCAGTATCTCAACCGCCACCCGCCTGCTTTGACAATCGAGCCGCAACAAAAGCCAAGAGGTCACTGATAAACAAATGTCACACCTCGTCTCCCGTTCTCGCCGCCTTCTGGGAAACATCTTCACAGCAAGCAAACCATCAATTTATCGGTTTGCCTCAGAAGTAACAAAAGACGTCAAACCTGCCTTTTGTGCATTTTTCGGGAAAAGAGCACTGGTAGATTTCTGAGTGTTGATACACACCACAGCCTCTGAATGGGTTCCCCACTGAGCTCTCATTCTGCGGGTGGTGATGAAGAGCAAAAGGGTGAGAGCTTCTCAAATGAGTATAATCATCATCATCATCCCTGATCTCCAAATGGCTGTTTTCTTGTGTATAATTTCCCCTGGAGATCTATTAAGCCGGGCAGAGCAGGGGCATTCAACGCATTCTACCGGAGGGAAATTGTAAAATTTAAATATCCTCAATGAACACAATCCATTGTCAGAGTGGTAATAAGAAAACATTGATTATTTGTTATCATTGTATTAATGAGGCCTCAAGCAATAATTACCAAGTGTGGGGGATGTCGGATGTTGGTCAAATTGAAAATATACCATTCGTTAATGAGGAAGGCGCCTACTGATTGCAGTCACACCTCAAGCTATTCCACATATGCGGTTTTGCTATAATTAGCTGAGCGACTCAATTAGTAAATTACTAATGAATGATACAGTAAGTTGTTAGTAAACAATCCCTGTCAACATACTTTGAAATTGAAATCTTAAGGCATATTAAATTAAACGATTTAATTTAACCATCCTATCTTTGACAGAGTGCAGAGTGAAACAGTGCAGAGTTCCCTGCTTCATGACAGCGAGATATGGAAAGCTTGTCACATAGTGTGGGGATTCCTGAACTTGTACAGTGTCAGCCTGACATTATCTTTACCATTTTGAGGATAAGAAAATACTAGTGATAGGGCAAAATGTTTTTTATAGTTCCATATTGCAATATTATTTTTGGACGATATAGAACTCGCCAGCTTGTAGTCCTAAAAAACAGAAATGAGTTACATCTGGATCGTTTAGCCATTCCTATTCGGAAAATGAATTGGGAAAGAATAGGGTTTGTGATTAACACCGAAAATAAGGTCTGAGGTTAACACAGGCTTAGGAGATGTTATACGTTTTGTTATATGAGATTAAATTATATAAATGCTTCAGAATACACAAAAAAAATACATTAGCTGACGAAGATTATCTCATAGAACAAAACATATAAGATCTTCTAAGCCTGTGTTTATTTTCGGCATTAATCCAAAAACCCTACAAAAATGCCACTGTTCTGGCCCCTGTAGTTGGGTTTGAGTTCCTTTAGGCTTATAGTACTGTGCTGTTAAAGGTGGTGTAGGTCTTACTTATTTAAAGAGTGTATTGAAGTTAGAAGCAATAAGATGTGAAGCAATAGCCTACAACTATTTTAGCACCGAGACAAGCATGGGGACTGGTCCTGATAAATCAATGAGATTTTCATTTTGTCTGAATCTCTGTTTGGGTATTGGTTAGACTACAATTAGGGTGTAGAAATGTTAGTGTAACCTTCGTTTAACTAGGCAAGTCAGTTAACTTCTTTGGGAGCAGCGCACCAAGTGACCGTTTTGGAGACCCTGGCGTGCCCAAAGTAAAATGCCTCCCATTCAGGCCCAGAAAATAGGATATGCACATATTTAGTGCCGTTGGATAGGAAACACTCTGAATTTTCTAAAAGTGTTAACATTTTGTCTGTGAGTAAAACAGAACGGATATGGCAGGCGAAACCCTGAGGAATTTCTGTCCTGGAAAAAGTGGTTTTGACAGAGTGCCTCATTGGGAACCCCTCCCTTATGAAAATGCCCATATAAGGGCATATGAATGCAGTATCTATCGCTTCCTCTGGATGTCAACAGTCTCGAGAAAGTGTTCAGATTCATTTTAGATGCTTTTAGAGCTGAGAAGAAGAGGAATCAGGAAGTGTCCCCACAGATGTCCTTTACAAGACAACGCACGCTCCCGCCAGGCACGTTCTTTGTTTGTTTCCTTTCTTATCGCCCAGTTTATATTCCGGTTGAAATATTATGCTATTTATACAGAAAAGTATTCCTAAGGATACATTTAAAATGATGTTTGATTGTTCTTGGACAAGTTTATAGGTATAAGTTGAGTTCTCTTCACGTTTCAATGGACGATTGGAGGCTCTATTTTCTCATTCTAACGCGCCAACCAAACAGAGATTTATGGATATAATACATTACTTTTTCTAACAAAAGAACCATGGATTGTCTTCGTTGGACACTTGGGAAGCCCTCAGCAGAAGTTCTTCAACAGGTAATTGATTTGTTTTTGCTGTGAAATGTGTTTTGTGTGAACCGTGGAGGCTTATGAAATTATGGTAATGGAAAAAATATGTTAGGTGCTACACTCAAACAATCAAATGTGGTGCTTTCGCCGTAAAGCCTTTTTGAAATCTGACAGCGCTGTGAGATTGCCAAGAAGCAGAGCTTTTGATGTTTTAAGTTGATGCCAAACAAGTTCGATCGGGTTAAAAATCAGGAGACCTACAAGTAGAGATTTAAAAAAAAAAACATTTTTAGATATACTGTAGGCCTACCGTAGGTGTTGTAGGTCTTTTATTTAACTTTTATTTTACTACATCCCAGAAACACCTCTCTGACATAGGGTCCAGCATATCTCTTGATGCCAACATGTTTTCAGCACTTATTTCCCTGACTGATCAAAGCTTGTTTTCTCATGGTCTCTCGTCTCTCTGCAGCAGACATATGGTGAGCAATACGTTCGGACCATCAAACCGCAATATCGAATCGCAATAGATATAGAATCTTGACAACCGCAATAAATATCGTATCGGCACCTAAGTATCGCGATAATATCATATTCTGAGGTCCCTGGCAATTCCCAGCCCTGGAAAATAGTCAAACTAACAATTAGGGGAAACAACTTCTACCTTATTCCCAGAATGCGCTGACAGTTGGGTGTCTTAGGATGCCAACAGACAAAGTAAAATACAAAGATGACAGTCATCTAAGGATACTTGGATTCTCTTATCCACCCACCCACAGAAGGGGAGACAGTAGTGTGGGAGGTTAGAGTACCCCCCTTCCCCCACCTCACCCGTTCCACCCTCATCCTGTTCCACTGAAATGAACTAGCCTACCTAGATCAAACATTGATCGTCTTTGGATTGATATCTGTCGCCTTGGTCACCACGGACCCAGCAACCGTCTCCTAATGACAGGAAATTGGGAGGACTCACTGGGGCAGGCAACCCTGCAAGCATATGAATGTGTGTTTGTGTGTGTTAGATTGTGTGTGATTGAGAGAAGTGGTTGTGTGTGTACAGTAGTGTGTGTAGCATTGTTTTGGCTTCTCCCCAGGGTGAGCAGAAACAGTAGCTCATTTGGAATAATTGGCTTCTTAAAGGCCCTCTGACATTATAATGGCTGCTTTTGGGAGTCTGGAGGAATTTCTGTCATTTTCTCCACTCACACACGGTCTTATTTCACATCATGGCAACATTAGATTTATGCTCCCAGATCTCTGGGTTGGACACAAAGCTTTCCCCATTCTTCTGCACCTGTGGTGAAATTGCCACTGCTTATATTACAGTATGTGGAACACACACACACACCCATATCAATACTCCAGCGAGACAAGAGCATATATGAATTATGAATCCACTCACAGAAAAAAAACTGGAAAATGGGTCACAGTGCATTAAAGTGTAGTACGTTGTTTCCGCAACAGTCAGAACGTATATAGGCCGTGTAGTATGGTAGCCTACTATAGAAGTGTATGGTAGTCCAGATGGGTGGCTCTAGGACCACCAGAGTAAAGAAAACATGAAGAAAGTAGAGTTGATAGAAAATACCATGTGTGTGGGAAATTCCACAGTAAGAGACAGATTTTTCACTTGAAAATGTAAGCAAAGAACTATGATGCAAAGTTAAACAAACCATACAACTCTATGCACAAGGACTTTTCCACAATTTCCACAAAAACACATTTACTTGAAGAACAGTGCAGATACAAAGTTTGGTAACAGAATGACGGTTTGTGCTGTTTGTGCCGTCATTCTGTTAACAAACTGTGCATCTGCACTGTTCTTCAAATGTGTATTTTGTAAAATTTTATGTGGAAATTGTTAACCTCTACAGGCACTGGGGCATTATTCGGAAGTTTGGAGAGTCTGGCGTGCCCAAAGTAAAATACCTGCCACTCAGGCCCAGAAACTAGGATATGAACATAATTAGTACTATTGGATAGAAAACACTCTGAAACTGTTAAAATAATGTCTGTGAGTATAACAGAACTGATATGGCACGTGAAAACCAGAGGAATTTCTGTCCGGAAAAATACCCTCATTTCCAATGGTTGTCTATGGGATTTGCTGTAAACGAGGACCCAGGTTGCAGTACCTATGGCTTCCACTAGATGTCAACAGTCTTTAGACAAGGTTTGAAGCGTTTACCATGGATAACAACCTTATAGAAGAAGAATATGTAAGTGGATGGAGGAAGTGTCTTTTGTGTTTTGAGCGCGAGACCGTGAGCGCGCTCCTCTGGATTTTCCTTTTCTATCACTCAGGTTATTATCCGTGTGAATTATTATAGTTAATATACATGTGTACCTAAGGATACATTATAAATGATGTTTGATTTGTTTGGGCAAAGTTGATAGGTATAATTTGAACGATTTCTCTTCCCTGTACAATGGGCGAGTGGACGGTGGTCTTTCTGAACATAACGCACCAACCAAACAGAGATTTAAGGATATAAACATTGACTTTTTCTAACAAAAGGAACATGGATTGTCTTGCTTGGACACTTCGGATTGTCCTCAGAAGAAGTTCTTCAAAAGATAAGGGATTTATTTTAGCTCCTTGTATGTGTTTTGTGAGACCCGTGCTGGTTATGAAATTATGCTAATGCAGAAAATATGTGAGGTGCTGTCCTCAGACAATCAAATGTTCTGCTTTCGCCGTAAAGCCTATTTGAAATCTGACAGCGCTGTGAGATTGCCAAGAGTTTAAGCTTTTGAAGAGTATGCAACACTTGTATATTGATGAATGTTTTATAATTCTACTTTTGAATTTTGAATTTGGCGCCTTACATTTCTCCGGGTAGCACCCCAATGATCCTAAGTGGTTTTAAAAGTAGTCCTTGTGCATAGAGTTGTATTGTTTTTTAAACTTTGCAATCATTGGCGAGGTCAATGGCCTTGAGTAAGAAACTCTGATCCTCCCTTGGTGGTGGTCAAAGAACCATGGAGCACTAGGCTTCAGTAAAGAGATTGCACCGTCAGCCGCCAGCTAACCCAATCAAATCCAATTACAGCATGGTTCAAGCCATGTTCCCCCAAGATTGACATTCAACGGATTTATTATCTGATTCCTCATCCATTCTTAGTCAGAGTTTTGTTTCAATGGGCACTAGAATGGATTATTGTGTCAGAAGCCTCTCCAAATCTCTCCATTTTGACATTATTGCTCATAATCTGCTCCTGGAAAAACGTGTTAAGGCTTTACATCCCTGCTATATCTATATTGTGGATTGAGAGTTACCTGGCTAACAGAAGACAGATGGTGTTCTTTTATGGAAGCCTCTCCAACATAATCCAGGTAGAGTCAGGCATTCCCCAGGGCAGCTGTCTAGGCACCTAACTTTTTAAAACCTTTACTAATGACCTGGCACTGGCGCTGAGCAAAGTCTGCGTGTCTATGCATGCTGATGACTCAACACTATACACATCAGCTACCACAGAAATTGAAATCACTGCAACAGTTAACAAAGAGCAGCAGTCAGTTTCAGAATGGGTGTCAAGAAATAAGTATTTAAATATTTCAAAAACTAAATTGTATTTGGGACAAATCATTCACTAAACCTCACCTAAATCTTGTAATTAATAATGTTGAAATTGAGCAAGTTGAGGTGACTAAACTGCTTGGAGTAACCCTGGATTGTAAACTGTCATGGTAAAATATATTTATGCAACAGTAGCTAAAATGGGGAGAGGTCTGCCCATAATAAAGCGCTGCTCTGCCTTCTTAACAATGCTATCAACAAGGCAGGTCCTACAGGCCATAGTTTTGCTGCACCTGGACTACTGTCCAGTCGTGTGTTCAGGTGCCACAAAGATTACAATTGGCCCAGAACAAGGCAGAAAGGCTTGCCCTTAAATGTACACAGAGAGCTAACATTAATAATATGCATGTCAATCTCTCCTGGCTTGTAGAGGAGAGATTGACTTCATCACTACTTGTATTTGTGAGAAGTAATGACATGTTGAATGCACGAGCAGTCCGTTTAAAATACTAGCACACAGCTCAGACACCCATGCATACCCCATAAGACATGCCACCAGAGATCTCTTCACAGTCCCCAAGTCCAGACTATGGGAGGCGCACAGAATTACATAGAGCCATGACTACATGGAACTCTACTCCACTTAAAGTAACTCATACAAGCAGTAAAATCATATTTAAAAAAACAGATAAAAATGCACTGTATAGAACAGTGGGGACTGTGAAGATACACACACAGGCACACACAAAAGTGTGGACACCTCTTCAAATTAGTGGTTTAGGCTATTTTTTAAAAGCTGGTGTATAAAAATCGAGAACACAGCCATGCAATCTCCATAGACAAACATTGGCAGTAGAATGGCTTTATTGAAGAGCTCAGTGACTTTCAACGTGGAACCATCATAGGATGCCACTTTTCCAACAAGTCAGTTTGAAAAATTTCTTCCCCACTAGAGCTGCCCTGGTCAACTGTAAGTGCTGTTAATTTGAAGTGGAAACATCGAGGATTAACAACGGCTCAGCCACGAAGTGGTAGGACACACACGCTCACAGAACGGGACCGCCGAGTGCGTAGCGCGTATAAATCATCTGTCCTCGGTTGCAACACTCACTACCAAGTTCCAAACTGCCTCTGGAAGCAACATCAGCACAAGAACTGTTAGTCGGGAGCTTCATGAAATGGGTTTCCATGGCCGAGCATCCACACACAAGATCACCATGCACAATGCCAAGCATCGGCTGTAGTGGTGTAAATCTCGCTGCCATTGGACAGTGGAAATGCATTCTCTGGAGTGATGAACCACGATTCACCATCTGGCAGACCAACAGACAAACCTGGGTTTGGCGGATGCCAGGAGAATGCTACCTGCCTGAATGCATAGTGCCACTTGTAAAGTTTGTTGGAGGAGGAATGATGGTCCGGGGCTGCTTTTCATGGTTTGGGCTAGGCCCAGTGAAGGGAAATCATAACGCTACAGTATATATTGATATTCTAGACAATTCCGTGCTGCCAACTTTGTGGAAGGCCCATTCCTGTTTCAGCATGACAATGCCCCCGTGCACAAAGCGAGGTCCATACAGAAATGGTTTGTCGAGATCGGTGTGGAAGAACTTGACTGGTCTGCACAGAGCCCAGACCTCAACCCCATCGAGCACCTTTCGGATTAATTGGATCGCAGACTGCAAGCCAGGCCTAATCGCCCAACATCAGTGCCCAACCTCACTAATGCTCGTGGCTGAATGGAAGCAAGCCCACGCAGCAAATGTTCCAACATCTAGAGGAAAGCCTTCCCAGAAGACTGGAGGCACATGATTTTGGAATTCGATGTTCGATGAGCAGGTTTCCACATACTTTTGGTCATGTAGTGAATGTGGTAGTAGAGTAGTGGCCTGAGGGTACACACTTAATTTGTTGCGAAATCGGTTGTGAAAATGTAATGCTTTTAATTGTATATAAGTGCCTTCATTTTTAATGGATCCCAGAAAGAGTAGCTGATGCCTTGGCAACAGCTAATGGGGATCCATAATAAAAAATAAATATATAAAAACCTCTTCACTTTCTTTCTCACTCTTGAACTGAAGTTGTTCTCCATGTCTTTTATTTCCTTTTCCTTTTGTTCATTTGCTCTCTCATCCCTCTTCTTCACTAAAGCTGGGTCAAACTTTGCTGGCTGCTATCTCGTATCTTAGCAGCCGTCTACAACGACACTAAAGACGTACACGGGAGAACCATCCAATTAATAAATATGTAGTCCATCCGAAACATTCTTGTGAGAACATGTATTTAGTCTTGCACGCATTAAGTAGGACCTGTTCTTTTCACTATTTATTCAAATGCTATTGGTCAATCCGAGAATTAAAAAATATATATAATATCTACATGCAAATGATACTATTATTTATGCAATTGGCTGTGACGAGGCTAGTCTGATTTTGCAGTTGTGCAAGTAGCCCTTACTGATTTAAAACCTGGGCAAAACTAAATACATGTTGTTTTCAAGCTCTCGTAAGATTGTCTCAGATGGATTACATCTTTACTCATCGGATGGTTCTATAATCGAATGAGTTCCTGCATATAAATACCTTGGTATTCGGTTTGACGATGATTTATTGTTTAAAAAAAACATACGACTGAGCTTGTTAAGATTTAAAAGTGGGCTTTTTTGAGAGAAACAGATCCTGTCTCTCTCTAGTCAGCAGGAAGCAGATTGTGCAGTCAACCTTTCTACCTGTTCTTGATTAAGGTGATACTATTCAACAAAGTGCAGCTACCTCTACTCTTAAACCCCTGGATGCCATTTTTTTCACCCTTTGTTTTATCACAGGAGACAGTTTTATTACTCATCACTGAATACTTTACCAAACGTTTGGCTGGATCTTTTTGAAGTCACATAGATCACATATTACGCTCTTTTTGTTTACAAAGCCCTGCTCCACAAACTTCCGATTTACCTAATATCACTGTTAAGATTAAAACATAAAAAATAAGATTTAACTTGTCAGTTATCAAATCCGTTCATAGGTAGGGTGAACTCTGGAGACTCCTTTGGTGTCTAGAGAGTTCGGTAAATCAGCCTTTATTTTCCTTGCACCTTACATGTGGAATGATCTACAATACACTTACAAATGTTTTTATTGATGTGTATAATAACGTGTATTATGAAGGTGTAGTTTAATGTGTTTATTGTATTATGCTGTGTATTGTGGCGCTATACAGGCCTCATCATCAGCATTGACTCCCTGTCAAAATAAAACAAAAAGGTACAAATAAAAATAAAATTCAAACAAGTTTTAAACCAACCAGAGCTTTCTGTAAGGTAACAATGTCTGATTACGAATTGAAAAATGCACAAAAATTCTGGAATCTACAACATAGAAATGCTACCAAAAATAAGTAAATCGTATTTTGAAAGAGGAAGCTAAATATTTAAGTATATGTTTTGTTTTCAGTCTCGTCCATTTCCACTGAATGATGTTAACTGTAAGGATTTATTTTCTAATAATAATAATAATGTAAAATTAACACATTGACAGAAAGACCTGTGTGACGGCCAACTTACAGAAGAGGAATATTGAGGCAATTCAATCTTTTCAGTCTGGAAAAACACCAGGGCTTGATGGTATACCAGTAGATGTATATCATACTTTTTTGATGTACTCAAAGATCCATTATTAGCATGTTTTAATTACTCCTATAATTACTCCTGGTAGACTTTCAGCTACTCAACAAGAACGTCTGATTCATTACTACTAAAACAGGACCCAGGTGGTAAGTTTAAAGATCCAGTCCATTTAAAAAACTGGAGGCCTCTTACACTTCAATGTTGTGATGCGAAAGTCCTAGTGAAATGCTTAGCACATAGAAAATGTGTTTATTTTACCCTCAATTTTCCATCTTGTCTCATCGCTGCAACTCCCCAACGGGCTTGGGAGGCGAAGGTGGAGTCATGCGTCCTCCGATACATGACCCACCTAACCGCGCTCCTTAACACCCGTCAGCTTAATCCCCAAGGTGTCGGAAGAAAAACTGTTCACCTGGCGACCGTGGTCAGCCAGCAGGCACCCGGCCCGCCACAAGGAGTCGCTAGAGTGCAATGAGCCAAGTAAAGCCCCACCGGCCAAACCCTCCCCTAACCCGGACAACGCTGGGCCAATTGTGCCCCGTTTAATGGGACTCCCAGCCACAGCCGGTTGTGGCACAGCCCGGGAATGAACCCAGATCTGTAGTAACACCTCTAGCACTGCAATGCAATGCCTTAGACCACTGCGCCATTCGGGAGGCCAATAAAAAAGGTTTTACCAGATATTGTTCTGCTAGCTATTCAAATTAGATCCAACAAGAACATCAAATGGGTCAGAAATCCAGGGGATAAAAACAAGTGTCAAAGTTTTTTCTTAAGTCTGCAGTTTGGATCCCTGCACAGTCTCATTGAAGATCTTGATCACTTTTCCAACCTCTCTGGACTAAAACCTAATTATGACAAGTGGACCATATTATGTATTGGATTGTTAAAAATACAGTGTTTACACTACCTTGTAGTTTACCAATAGAATGGGCGGATGGTGAAGTAGACATACTTGGTATTCACATCTCAAAAAATATAAATGAACTTAATACAATCAATTTCAATAGAAGTTTGCAAAAATAGATACAATTCTGCAGCCATGGAAAGGTAAATTCTTGTCTATTTATGGAAAAATCACATTGATTAACTCTTTGGTCCTATCACAGTTTACTTACTTACTAAATGGCGATGCCTACTCCAGACGACTCCTTTTTTAAATAAAAAAAGATTTCATTTTATTTGTAATGCTAAATTAAACGTGCCTATTTATATAATGAATATGAGTTTGGGGGGGCTAAAATTAAGTATTAAAGCTTTAAACCTCTCACTTAAAGCTTCACACACATACATAAATTATACTTAACCCCAAAGTGGTTCTCCAGTAGATTATTAAGAAAGGCTCATCCTTTGTTTAAAAATTTCCTTTTTTGCCTTTAATCTGATTAAAGTATCGCCCTTTCTTAACTTCTTGGGGATTGCTGGTGCGCTAGCGCCCCAATCCCGACACTACCAGGTGAAATGCAAGGCGCCAAATTCAAAAATCAAAAGTTTAATTATTAAACATCCACCAATATACAAGTGTTCCATACTCATCAAAAGCTCTGTTTCTTGGCAATTTCACAGCGCTGTCAGATTTCAAAAAGGCTTTACGGCGAAAGCAGCACATTTGATTGTTTGAGGGTAGCACCTCACATATTTTTCCCATAGCCATGAATCCATTAGCCATCACGGCACACACATAACACATTTCACAGCGAAAACAAATCAATTACCTGTTGAAGAACTTCTGCTGAGGTCTTCCTAAGTGTCCAACGAAGACAATCCATGGTTCTTTTGTTAGAAAAAGTAATGTATTTTATCCATAAATCTCCATTTGGTTCGTGCGTTATAATCAGAAACGACAGCCTCCACTACTCCATTGAAACATGATGAGAACTCGTTCATCTTATACCTATAAACTTGTCCAAGAACAATCAAACAGTTTTAAATGTATCCTTAGGAACACTTTTACGTATATTTACTATTATAAATCAACCGAATATAAACTGATCGATAAAGACGGTAAAAAACCCAAAGCGCGCCTTGTCGGGAGCGCGCCCTGCCTTCTTGTTGACATAAATGAGACACTTCCTGGTTTCCTCTTCTTCTCTGGTCTAATTCATCCAAAATGAAAATTTACACTGTCTCGAGACTGTTGACATCCAGAGGAAGCGATGGGTACTGCATTCATATGCCCTTATAAGGCCATTTTCATAAGGGAGGGGTTCCAAATGAGCAATGTGTCAAAACCCCTTTTTCCAGGACAGAAATTCCTCAGGGTTTTGCCTGCCATATGCGTTCTGTTTCACTCACAGACAAATGGTTAACACTTTTGGAACATTCAGAGTGTTTCCTATCCAATGGTACTAAATATGTGCATATCCTATTTTCTGGGCCTGAATGGGAGGCATTTTACTTTGGGCACGTTAATGAAAATGTGTGACTCACCACATGGATTTGGTCTTATGTAGCAAAATTTGAATTTGTTCTTTACATTGGATCAAAGTAGCGACTCAGAGCTACAAAATGGTATATCATACACTACATGAGGAAACAATGGGAAAGTAATTCTTCTTTGAAAGTTGATCAACTTGTAAACTCACTTTTGAGAAAACCGTCTTTCAATGTTTTGGTACTACTTTTGGAGAGCCCTTTGTCTACACCCATTCAGCATTGTTCACACCCTCTTAAGTCTTAGCCCCACCCATCTCTTTAAGGTTATATCCAAGCATTCTGTACTAACTTGCCAGCTACATCCAGACATCTAAGAGAGAGAGAACAGCTTACTGAACATTACTCGCCCTAGCAGAGCTGGTTAGGCTGTTATGTTATCCAGAGCGTTGGTGACTGCAACTGTGCTGTCAGATTGTTTGTTCGTAAATTCAGAGCGTTTTGTGTTCAGTGCGCACACTGGACGCTCTGGCCAATAAGTAGGGTTGATCTAACGTTAGCTAGCTAACAGTACACTTGAAATGAAACCACTTTCTTTCAAAATTAGAAACGTGTAATCTGAAAATGTAGCTAGCTAGACTATCTTACCCGTATACATCATGGTTGGACGCGTCTCCTGTCTGATGCCATGCATGGTTGCCCTTAGTTTGAAGATGTAATCCAGATAGGTGTTTTCTCCATCTCCTTAGCTATCATACTTGAATTCCACTCGTTAGCTAGCGAGCCAACTAGCTAACAGTACACTTTAACTTGACATTAGGTTTATGCAGTTTTAAAGCCGCGTTCGACACGATTACTGACCAGCTCCAATCGACAGATACGTGCTATATGGCAGACCAATCCAAACTCTTTTCTCGGCAGGTCCAGCCCATTCATTATTTTAGCCAATCATGGCTAGCGGGAAGGTTTCTCTCTTTTTATGTGGATTAACCAACAAAGCTCGTAATTTAACAAATTTGATTCGTATTTTCGAAATGGCATACACGTTTGTTATTAAGGCACATGAAAGTTCAAATGTTCAAGAAGGCATTTCTGCCAAAAAACACATACATTTCTTTTAAATGTACGTTCAAACTGCTCTCCTGTAAAGTTGTGACTTCCAACATACGCCTAGTTTCCTGAATCTGGTCACATATGTTCATCATTATTTGAATATGTTGATAACCCATTGTATAAAGGTGATAATGCCCGAGAAGCCGGTGTTTGGAGGATATATTGGCATGGGTGTTGTTAGGCCCGAGACTAAGAAAAATATATGGTACATGGAAACCAAACGAGGGTGGTCTATGGTTATAGGTGGGATGGGCTGAGTGGCTGAGGGGTGGGATTAAAGAGCTTATGTTTGGTAATGTATTATTGTTATGGGATTTCTTTATATAAACGTACCATTATGCAAAATGTGTATGTGAAATGTGTATGTATGTAAAATGTATGCACATGTAGCAGAAAAGCTGTAAAAATCCAAAAAGATGTATTCTGAAGAGGGGGTGGTGGATGGGTTAGTAAAATAAAAAGAAACAGATTGCAGCTCTAACATAGCCTGGTAAACAGTTGGGGGAATGGCATTACATAACACTGTCGCCTGCATACAGATGAATATTACAAGTTAACAGATAGACCAATATTATTTATATAAATGTGACCCGATTCGGGAAACGAGGCGTATGTCGCAAGTCATGACTTCACAGGAGAGCAGTTTGAACGTAAAATGTGTTTTTTGGCAGAAATGCCTTCTTGAACATTGTTGCCTTAATATCAAACGTGTATGCCATCTGTAAATATGAATACAATTGTTAAATTATGAGATTAGTTGGTTTAGCCACAGAAAGTTTGCAACCTTCCCACTAGCCATGATTGGCTGAGATAATGAGTGGGCTGGGCATGCCGAGAGAGGAGTTTTGATTGGTCTGCGGTGTAGCATCTTGTGTCTATAAAATGAGCTGCTCGTAATGCGTAGATATATCTTTTAAAAAAAAACGCTTTAAAAGGATTAACGTTAGCAATGGAGAACTGCAAATACGCTGCTACTGCCTTGAATTTATCAGGAGCTATCGACATAGGTCAGTGAGAAAAAGTTGTGATGACTACTTTCTGGAGGATGATCGTGCTATGCTGGCTTGCTAACGTTACTCTATGGATAATAAAGAGTGACTTGACACAACGGCCAAACAAGCTGTGCAAACTAAACGGAAACGACACAGGACATCTTATTTAATAAAAGGAGTTGCAGTCTGCCGTGAAGCTTTCATCCATGCATACGGGTAAGAAACTAACATTGAACCTATATGGTTAACTTTAGCTAGCTATGACAATCGGTTTGTATTGCTAGCTAAAGCTTGCTGTTAGCTAGCCAGCTGGACTTCGATGGCTGGCTTGCTAACGTTACTCTATGGATTGGGATTTCAGTTCATTTTTTTCCTAGCTAACATTAACGTTACATGTCTAATCAAAATACCAAGTTAAAGCTTGCTGTTAGCGGAGGTTAGATGGCTGGCTTGCTAGCTAACATTAACTTACATGTATGAAGTGTGTGTAACGTTAGTATCTGGAATTTGTCTTTCAGCATCAGTAGAACACGCCTGACTCTCCTCCACCAGTCATACAAGGAGAATGGTCTAATGCCTCCCATCAAAGAGAGCTGGCCCAAGCAAGCACAGGTTACACATGAAGCATGAGGACTTGCAGCGAGTGGTGAACTTCATCAGCAACTATGCAAAGGATAATGCTATAGTATTACCAGGACGCCACCCAGGACACAAACACTTTGGGGGAAAGCTGCTGCCATCCCATCTGTGACAAAAGCAGCAGTGTGGCATCTCTACAAGGAATCGATGACAACACTTGGTATGTAAAGCACCAACAAATTTTTGATTATTTAATTTACCTCCAACATGATTGGCACCACGTTTTATTGATCTCAAATTTTTTTGTATTTTCCAGGAGGTACATGTAGTCGGGCTGTCTTCCTTCAGGAATCTGTGGAGAAGATTGCTGTCCCACATCTCAAGCACTAAGCCAAGGACAGACCTGTGCTGGCAGTGCCAGAGGAACAACTATCAGGTCTTCAGATCTGCCAATCCGCCAGAAGCTGTTAAGTCAGCCAAGCTGAAGAAGCAAGAGCAGCATATCCTGCTTGTTCAGAGTGAACGGTCTGTCTACCAGAAGATGGTTGCTGACTGCAAGACCACCTGTCAAGACCTGCAGTTGTCTCTGGGGGGCCCCTACTGAACCAGCAAGCAAAGACATCAGGATGCATTACAGCTTTGATTTTGCTCAACAAGCAAGCAACATTTCCTCCTTTATACTGATTAAGGACATAGATATACAATCAAAAAAACATCTCACTCACACTACCATTCAAAAGTTTGGGGTCACTTAGAAATGTCCTTGTTTTTGAAAGAAAAGCACATTTTTGTCCATTAAAATAACATTGAATTGATTAGAAATACAGTGTCGACATTGTTAATGTTGTAAATGACTATTGTAGCTGGAAACGGCTGATTTTGAATGGAATATCTACATAGGCGTACAGAGGCACATTATCAGCAACCATCACTCCTGTGTTCCAATGGCACGTTGTGTTATCATTTTAAAAAGGATAATTGATCATTGGAAAACCCTTTTGCAATTATGTTAGCACAGCTGAAAACTGTTGTGCTGAATTAAAGAAGCAATAAAACTGGCCTTCTTTAGACTAGTTGAGTATCTGGAGCATCAGCATTTGTTGGTTCGATTACAGGCTCAAAATGGACAGAAACAAAGACTTTCTTCTGAAACTCGTCAGTCTATTCTTGTTCTGAGAAATGAAGGCTATTCCATGCGTGAAATTGCCAAGAAAATTAAGATCTCGTACAACGCTGTGTACTACTCCCTTCACAGAAGCGCAAACTGTCTCTAACCAGAAGAGAAAGAGGAGTGGGAGGCCCCGGTGCACAACTGAGCAAGAGGACAAGTACATTAGAGTGTCTAGTTTGAGAAACAGACGCCTCACAAGTCCTTTTATTCCATTTACTTTTGATACTTAAGTATTTTTAAAACCAAAGTAGTAGTATTTTACTGGGTGACTTATTTTCTATTATGGTATTTTTACATCTGGACACATTCTGTTAACCTGGAATGTTTCCTTATTGTAGGCTACTACCACTTTTAGTCTTAATCTTTACTACACTACTCATTGTTTAGCACATGACGTCACATGTGAATCCTTAGAGATGGGTGGGGCTGGCTTAAGAGGGTGTGAACAATGCTGAATGGGTGTAGACAAAAAGAGAACTCTCCAGTAGGTTCCAAAACATTCAAAAGGCCCCTTTCTCAAAGCAGAATTACTTTCCCATTGTTCCTAAAAAATGTATTAAATACCATTTTGTAGCGGAGTCTACTTTTTACCAATGTAAAAAGCCCAATTAAAAATGTTGCTACAAGACAGAATCCAGGTTGCGAGTCACAAATAGTAAAGAGAACAGGTCCAGAGCGACTTACAGGAGCTATTAGGATTAAGTGACTTGCTCAAAGGCACAACACTCTTAACCGCTAGGCTATCTGCTGCCACCTTCCATTCTACACAAATTCGCTCTCTCTCAACTAATTACCTCAGTCTGCTCTTCTTCTTGATAATTGTGGCTGTATTTTAGGAACATCGAGAGGGGGAGGGGAGTGAAGGGAAGGAAACAAAGGATGACTATGTGATCAGTGTAGTTCTTCCTAAAAGCAAAGGAGCCTTTTCACTTCACAGACCCATTTCCATGTTCTCTCAAGGTGTTTTTGCGATTTATTTCACAAGTAAATAAAATAGATCAAACTCAATGCTGCAAGGCCACTACAATTGTATTTTGGGATGTGTGTGTTTGTTAGGAATTATGAAGAGGGGGTGTTGTGAGGAGGAATGGGGAGGTTGGGATGAGGTGGACAAGAAGAGGGTGAGGGGTTGAGGGGGTAAAATGGCATACTGGGAGGCAAGGCAGCACAGATGGCAGCACCAACAGAAGGCCCAGCATTCATCTCACTCTCTGCATTCTGAGCCAAAGGCTTGTGCAACACAGACCACTTCTAGGGAGATGGCAATGACTGGGGTGAGGGGATTGAAGAAAGGAGTGGGGAAAGGAAGGGGAGGTTGTATAGAAATGGCTGCTATTTCAGTGCTAGTGAAGTGGACTCAACACATTGCCAAATCAAGGTTCAACCACGCAGCTCTTGAGTTGCCCATCCCAGACTTGGGTGTGCTTTTGGTAACTCTGGATAAGAGCATAATCAGACACAAGAATACATGCCAGCTTAGGCAGACCGGTCACTTTTTTCAATGGGCAGGTACCAGAGACCAGTATCTTGCTATTGTACTATCTTTGATATGGAACAATGCACACCAGCTGTTGTGTCCAAAGACAGAGGCTTTGGCAAGAGAGACAAATAACATTTGTAAGCAGCTATAAACACCAGTCCTATTCCACCTGGCCTTGCCTGGTATTATATGTCCAATCCACTGCAGCCGATAGGGGACCACACCACTGATTTCCATCCAACATTAAAGAGCACCCTTTTCTCAGGAGATACGAGTCACACAGACAGAGACAGGAGAGAGGGTGGGGGAGAGTGGGGGGGTAGCTAGAAAGAGAGATGACGGTAGAGGAGGAGAGATAAGACAGAGACTGGTGGAAAAAGGGATGAGGAGGAGCGAGAGAGACGCACCCCCTGGCTGATCATAACCACACAAAGGGGAGAGGGAAAGCGTCTCTCTCTCTCCCACACTGGATTATAATGGAGAGTTAAAAGAAGTGCAGGGCAGAGACTGCTCTCTGGGGGCTGGCTGTAGCTGAAGTTTGAATTAGCGCTGGAGTAGTGCTAAGGTTTTATTGTGTTAGTCTCTGAAAGGTTGAGACCGGTAGACTGCTACATGGTTATTATCCTGTTCACTATACAGGGGTATTGTGGTATTGTATTAGCTTTCCTCAGTGTCTATAGGGTGAGAAATGTTGATGTCATGGAAGAGACAAGGAGCTAGTGGGAAATTCCATGGTAACTGGAATTGACCATATCATTTCATAAATGTTTACTTAAAATGTATGGCAAAAAACAACATTGCTTTCAAAGTTTAACAAACCATACAACTCTATGCACAAGGACTGCTTGCTTACACTGAACATTTTACAAAAACACATTTACTGGAAATCAAATCAAATGCAAAAAGTTTGTTGACAGAATTTTGGCGAAAATCTCCATCTGATTTTTGTGACCACATCAAACATCTCATTCCAAAATCATGGGCATTAATATGGAGTTGGGAGATTGCATGGCTGTGTGCTTGATCTTATACACCGGTCACCAACGGGTGTGGCTGAACTGGCCAAATCCACTAATTTGGAGGTGTCCACATGTAGTGTATCTGCTCCAAATTAAGATTCTGCAGAAAGAACGCGGTGTCAGCAATGACATGACGCCATCAGTTAAGATTTTTTTCTATTTTGGTTATTGAACTACAGTAAGTGAAGTGGATTTACACCCGCTAACAGAATTGCAGTAACAGAATTATCACGTGTCCCTGATCTGTACTACACAGAAATACAGAATTACAGATATGAATTTCATTCTCTTCGGGGTGATAAATCCTAAATAGGTACACGAAGGTAATATGCAATATCCTCATTTGCATATTTGGGTATTATTCTACACACTGGCTTTTATTCTAAAGAGCTCCGCCACATTTGGTTGGTCCAGACCAGACAAAATCTGAACCAATCATAGATGTCTATGTTTCACAAATTTGGACACCAAAGTACAGCGCAGTACAGCTCGGTAGAGTACAGTAGAGCACAGAACAGTAGAGTATCATTCTGCCAGTCACGTTCTCTTAAAGGTCCCCAAAGCACACACATCCCTGGGTCGCTCCTATTTCCAGTTCGCTGCAGCTAGCGACTGAAACGAGCTGCAAAAAACACAAACCGGACAGTTTTATCGCCATCTCTTAATTCAAAGACTCAATCATGGACACTAACTGACAGTTGTGGCTGCGTCGTGTGATGTATTGTTGTCTCTACCTTCTTGCCTTGTGCTGTTGTCTGTGCCCAATAATGTTTGTACCATGTTTTGTGCTGCTACCATGTTGTGTTACTACCATGCTGTGTTGTCATATGTTGCTGTCTTAGGTCTCTTGTCGTGGTGTGTGTTTTGTCCTGTATTTTTAATCCCAGCCCCGTACAGGACTGTACTTTACTTTTATTTATTGTACTCTACTCTAATGTGCTGTGCTGTCCAAACTTGTGAAACAGATGTCTGAACTAGTCATGGACGTCTGTCTATTTGTGTGCCAAATGAAGGCCGGTCCAAATTTCACTTAATAATTCATAAACCAAATTGATATAAGTAAAAATCTAACTAACTGATATGCCCATCTTTACTTATTACTACTGCGAACTTTCATTATACCCCCTCTTCATGAGGGAGAGAAATTAGAAAATATCTTAATGATATGTGGGTTGTGTGTGGCATGTGTGGTCCAGTGGTTGCAGCCGCTGACCCCGGCACGTGTGCCAGAGTCGGCATAGGTTCAAATCTGACCCACTGCCCTTTGGCTCTCCCTTGCCGTCTTTCCAGCTCTTTGCTAACTCTCAATAAAAGCCCCCGAAAATAATACACAAGGAGTGGGACTGCCCCACACCTTTAAAAAAGATAAGTGGGTTTTTGGTAATGGAATTTCAAGGCACAAGGCAATGTTTCTTGAAATTACATAGTGAACTATACGTAGTTCAATTTGTAATTGAATTACATTTCAAATAAAATGTGTGTGTGTTGTCAGTATACATGCTGTGTGTGTGCTGGCATATGTAGCATGTGTGCATGTGTGTGTTGGGATGTCAGTGCAAGTATGTGTTAGAGTGTGCCAGAGAGTTAGTGCAAAAATGGGTCAATACATTTGATTAGCTATTTAGCAGTCTTGTTTTGTATTTGTTATGGATCCCCACTAGCACTACTACCACATATCTACAACACAATGTGCATGTTATCATGTCTGTGTGTATGTGTGTCTGTGTCTCTTCACAGTCCCCGCTGTTCCATAAGGTGCATTTTTATCTGTTTGGTTTTTTCAATCTGATTTTACTGCTTGCATCAGTTACCTGATGTGGAATAGAGTTCCATGTAGTCATTGCTCTATGTATACTGAACAAAAATATAAATGCAACATGCATTTTACAGAGTTACAGTTCATATTAGGAAATCAATCAATTAAAATAAAGACATCTGGCCCTAATCTATGGATTTCACATGACTGGGAATACAGATACGCATCTGTTGGTCACAGATACTGTTAAAAAAAAGTAGGGGCGTGTATCAGAAAACCAATCAGTATCTGGTGTGACCACCATTTGCCTCTTACACGTCACACATCTCCTTCGCATAGAGTTGATCAGGCTGTTGATTGTGGCCTGTGGAATGTTGTCCCACTCCTCGTTAATGGCTGTGCGAAGTTGCTGGATATTGGCGGGAACTGGAACCCGCTTTTGTACACGTCAATCCAGAGCATCCCAAACATGCTCAATGGGTGACATGTCTGGCGAGTATGCAGGCCAGGGAAGAACTGGGACATTTACAGCTTCCAGGAATTGTGTACAGATCCTTGTGATATGGGGCCGTGCATTATCATGCTGAAACATGAGGTGATGGTAGCGGATGAATGACATGACAATGGACTCAAGAACTTGTCACGGTATCTCTGTGCATTCAAATTGCCATCAATAAAATGCAATTGTGATCATTGTCCATAGCTTATGTCTGCCCATATCATAACCCCACCGCCACCATGGGGCACTCTGTTCATAACATGCAAACCGCTCACCCACACAACGCCATACACATGGTCTGCGGTTGTGAGGCTGGTTGGATGTACTGCCAAATTCTCTAAAATGACATTGGAGTCGGCTCATGGTAGAGAAATTAACATTAAATGGTCTGGCAACAGCTCTGGTGGACATTCCTGCAGTCAGCATGCCAATTGCATGCTCCCTCAAAACTTGTGGCATTGTGTTGTGTGACAAAACTGCACATTTAAGAGTGGCCTTTTATTGTCCCCCCAACACAAGGTGCCCCTGTGTAAGGACGCATTCAGACTCAGAGTATTGGTAAACTATATTTTCAGAGTAGCTTCACCCATACTGCTTACAGAAGGCAGAATGTTTTTACCCAAAACTAAATATGTGTTGATATTAGTTGATAGAAGTCTTTACTTCAACATTATTGTGACGTAAAGACTGTGATTGACCTTTACTAAAGGATCCAGAATGGTCCCTTTATTGGATGCAACTTAGGGCTTATAAGACATGGCCTGAAATCCAGACCCTGTTTTCCTAACATTCCTCTCCTTTGTACTCAGTGTCATGACAAACATGTCATGTTTGGCAATTGGCATGACAAGGAGTGTAATGATAACCAGCCTGAGTTATATACAAGATGTGATGATGAAACTCAGAGACATAATTGGGAAGAGATGAGTTGGGTCCAAATCCAGAGACATTAACGAGGGGCATTTAGTTGTGACGTTTGTGACAAATGAAAGGTGGGGTAGAAAGAAGCCAATACCTTGACAGTGCAGACAAGGCTAGCAGGTGCAGCCTGTGAAATTGACAGGAGGTAAGAGAGCATTTTCCATGTAAATGAGGAGGAGGCCCTCCAACATATGTTTGTGTAAATTACAGACAGGTAAGAATCATCGATGAGCTCCTGTAATAATAGGAGGGTCACAGATCACAAACTGTGTGAGAGAGAGAAGGGGGAATGGGATGGCACACACACACACTCAAAGAGGCAGAGTGCTCTCAAGTTCTCATGAGCGAGACGGAAAGAGTGGAGAAATGAACATCAACAACTGGGGAGTGGCGCACAGCCATTCCCGTTTTATGCACGTTAGAAGAAGAGGCCAACATGTCAAACATTTCAGCATAGCAATAACGGGCTGCTGCAAAAACCACTGACATTATTGTGAGTTGCTTCATTAAAGTGTGTGTACATAAATGTAAATGAGAAAGCAACCCTTGGGAGAAACTAAGGCACGTATATCTACACTCTCTGAACATTTGCAGTATCCACCATCTTTTCAAGTTTCTCAAGAAGTGATGCAACCATGTCCGTTAGTCTTTTTTTCTCATAAAAATAGAACCCACATTTACAAGGGAAACATTTTAAAACACCAGGTAATGAGGAAAAAACTATCAGCTCTTTGAGTCCAGAGGGAGAATCAATTGCATGGAGAATTGAGCCATTAAATAATTAAATAACCTTCAGTGACCGAGCAACAGCAGAAAATGGATGAGTGGAAAGCAGCAGGCAGCTATGCAGCCTAATTGGTTTTCAATACTCTAGTTTAGAGTGTGTGTGTGTGTGTGTGTAGTAGCGGTTTGTGGATAAAATCCCTGGGGAAGCCAAAAACAGGAGGTGCCTCCACTATTCCAGCACCATTTCAACATCGTCAGATCACCTACACCTAGTCTAACACAGTGACAACTAAAAGATACCAAAAACTATTTAGTCCAATCAACATAAGCTAAATATGATGTGGCTGTCCATGGTTCTGATTTCTGCATGTGTGTGTGAATGCGAGCGTGCGCGTTCCAGTAAGTAGAATAACATGTTGACTCACCCTACTTGTAGAGAAATGCCAACGCCATCCTCCTCTCTTTCATGTTGACGAAACAGTCTATCACTCTGTCATACAGTACACGCTTTTATTTTTTTGTTGTCCTAGGTTACCTGGCTAAAATGCTTGCTCGCTAGCCTAACTTATATTCATGGCCAATGATAGCTAGTTAACATTAGCTTTCTACATCTAGCTACATATTGAACTTCCATTCACTCAGGCCAGGGACACAACAATGCATGAATTAATGGTTGGATCAGAATCGCCATTATAATCATTGGCCAGTACGGAGAATAAAGTAAAACCACAAGTCCAAATCCCGATCTCCATCCATGGCTAATTTAGGAAAAGGACACTTTTATCTAGCTAGCTAGCCACCAGAGGATAACAACACGAGATACAACAAAATACGTTTTTTTGTCTATAATGTATACCCTCAATGGGATTTGATAGGAATGACACCTAAATCAAAGCTGGCTTCCCTTAACACTTTTTTTTGGTGAACCAGGACCATTCACAGTTGAGCTCGCTCAGCTTAGCTCAATGCTGATTGGCTAATTGTTATTATTTGTTTACCAAGGGAGGCCAAATGCCCGCTGGCTTCCCTTGCCTTCAAAGCAACAATGTCATACTCGTTTGGACCAGACAGCATCAGATAGATGGCCTATGCATTTTGGGCCAATTATGAAACACAGAGAGACGAAAGATAAAATAATTGTATTTATTTTGATTGGCTTTCCTTGGGATCCATGAATACACGCCACTGTGTGTGTATCACTGTCAAAGTTACATACAGGGAGATGAATGAATTGTGAATAGGACTTTCGACTGAAAGTATGCTGCAAGTGCACCCTCTCTCAGAATCAACCTCGGCATAAACGGTGAATTCCCGTTGCCTAATTAACTCGAAATGGTTAACATTTAACATGCAAAAAACGAAGCTACGTCAAGATGAGAAATGCTTATTGCCTACCCCGTTAATTCTACATTAGCCAATCTCCATTATCCCAACCAGCCGGCCCTGTTGGTGCCTTTTGGGCTTCTTCTCCAAACCCGCGACGAATAACCGGAGAACACCTGTCCACTGCAACAAACAGCGCGTGCTCGGAGTTTACCAAAAGTAAACAAACAAACGGGTCTTACCTTGAAGGTTTTACCCGTCTCTGTTTTTTTAGGAAGAATGTTTTATTCAGTTTCGCCTCCGCTGACAATCCTCAATCGTTTGGCGCAGCCAATACTGGCGGTGAAAGTTCCTCTCAAAGTCGGCGTTGCTCTGTGGACGTTGCCTTAAGGGTGGACAAGGAGGAGGATGAAGGGACAGGGGGTGTTTGAGCTCGTGCTCGCGTAGAGGAACTCTGACGCGTGATGTAATTCAATAAGCGGCGACAGACACCCAGCGCTACTTTTTAACGCACAGCTCTCTCGCGCTTGGCAAGCTGATGAGGAGAGGTAGGCACCTAGAGCGAGAGTGTGTGTGAGAGAGAGATAAATAAATGATTCGATAAAGGAACGTGCTCCTGACAACCGGTATAATGTTGAAGTTGGCTGACGCGGTAACGGATACCTCCTGTCAGGCAAAGGTGTATTCTACAGTAGCCACCTATAATACACAATAGCGCCAGTTAACGACTGTTAGCTGTTCTTAAAGGCGCTCCATGGTCATTCTGTCGTTTGCATTGGCCGTGCAGCATTTACGGTGATACGGTCTCTGCAGAAGTCTGGGCAATCAATTGCCAACACGCAATTGTGTTGGCAATTTCGTCACACATACGACGCCTCCGACCACATTTATCCAATCAAGCACAACTTGGCTCTTACATAGTGATGTAGAGTGGACTAGATAACGTTGTTACATTACATTGGGACTAGATGTAAGACGACCTATTCATATGTGCCTAACTATTGTCTAACTGATGTCACAGTGTATGCATTATGTCCAGTTGCGACCCGTCATTCAGGACAGATGGGCAGAGCCCCACATTTTTAGCAAAAAAATTATAATTATATTTTTATATTTTTTGGGGGGGCTTTCCTGTTTTGCATGTTATTTTGGCATTAATACGTGTCACATAGCAGTTTGCAAACTTTGTAAAAAAATATGTAATTGAGATAATAACGCAAACATGGTCTCTTTTTTGTTTTCTTAAGTAAGGGAGCTGAAAAATGCAGGTGTTTCAGCCTAGCTCAGTGCTTTCTGTTGTGGTGGGGCAAGCCAGCAGAAAATACAGAGCGTTGTGCCGTGATTGG
The DNA here is from genome assembly GCA_030435695.1 of Brachymystax lenok tsinlingensis. Classification (NCBI taxonomy): domain Eukaryota; kingdom Metazoa; phylum Chordata; class Actinopteri; order Salmoniformes; family Salmonidae; genus Brachymystax; species Brachymystax lenok. The sequence continues at coordinate 6,061,189 of CM059800.1, forward strand.
CTCAGTGTTGTGTCACTCATGGGGACACTACGTCACTGCCAAGTCTAAGGGTAGAGCCAGAAAATTCAGGCCCCTTGGGTGCTGCCATAGAGTTACATTAGAAGTTCCAATCCAAGAGGGCTCAAGGTCATTGGACACATAGATTGACGTCAAATCACATTATATCTACAGATGTCAACATCATACTTCTTAGGTAGCAGTCATCATCATTAGTCAAGTCGACAATCTACAGGAAAATCCTTTTTAATCCTTGTCAGAAATAATGAAGAGAAATTATAGATAAAATGTATCGTGCTCATCAGCCATTGGACATAAACATTACACAACAAGTTGGAAATCGCAAATTCAACAATGAGCGGTTTGGAAGGAATCAGTGACTAACTGCAAGCATTGCAAAGCAATCATTAGCCTGCTATTCAGTGGAGTGGCTGTGTGGTCTCAGGTCTAAGATTAAGGGTCTCTTCTCCTAGTTTAAAATGATAAACATTCAAATCAAATTGTATTTGTCACATGCAACAGGTGTAGACCTTACAGTGAAATGCTTACTTAGAAGCCCTTAACCAACGATGCAGTTTTAGAAAATACAAAAAAAAAGTAAGATAAGAAAAACAATTAATTAAGAGCAGCAGTGAATTACAATAGTGGGGCTATATAAAGGGGGTACCGGTACAGAGTCAATGTGTCAATGTGCTGGGGCACCGGTGCCGAGGTAATTGAGATAATTATGTACATGCAGGTAGGGTCGTTAAAGTGGCTATGCATAAATAATAACAGAGAGTAGTAGCAGCATGGGGGGGTGCAAATAGTCTGGGTAGCCAATTGATTTGCTATTCAGGAGTCTTATGGCTTGGGGGTAGAAGCTGTTTAGAAGCCTCTTGGACCTAGACTTAGCGCTCCGGTACTGCTTCCGTGCGTGCGGTAGCAGAGAGAACAGTCTATGACTAGGGTGGCTGGAGTCTTTGACGATTTCCAGGCAGTGATGCAACCCGTCAGGATGCTCTCAATGGTGCAGCTGTAAAATCCTTTTGAGGATCTGAGGACCCATGCCGAATCTTTTCAGTCTCCTGAGGGGGAATAGGTTTTGTTGTGCCCTCTTCACGACTGTCTTGGTGTGCTTGGACCATGTTATACAGGCTATACACTGAAATGGGATGTAAAATGTTGCAGTGAAATCCAGCCAAGCCAACCCCCCACCACCACCCTTCCCCCTTTGCACTTACTCCACTTATCGAGCAGACCAGGGGATGTCACCCATCATACAACCCAGTTCGGGTGAATGGGTCCTGGGATACAGGGAGCACTGCAAAGCACCCCAACACCACGGTTTGTGTATACGTTTGTCTAACCCAGAACAAACTGGCACCTGTTAGGTGTTTTCTATTCTGTTGTGTTTTCAGCAGGAAGCCCTTGCATAATTGACTGCTCTAGGAAATGCTTTGTTAAGTCCACTAACTGGCATAGATGTGGAATCGTTGTGCCACCACTCTGTTGGGGCACCATTTCCTCTCCAATGTTATCATGGGGTCGCTGTATCAGAATAGGTCTGATCAAAATAAAAAATGTCACATTTGATTTGAGTGGTTTAGTTATATTACAGTTGGCAAGAGATATTGAGTGCCATTAAGAGTTGGGAAGAAGAGAGGAAGAGGTAGAAAGATAGAAAAAATAAAAACGGGAGACTCCAGAGGGTGCAGGGGAGTCTTTCTCACCATGACAACCAGGTGGAGGAATCTGAGTGCAATCATTGGTCGGATCAACCACTAAGATCCTCTCATGCACTCATAACATACGGAGCACTGTTTCACAAATCAACATTCAACTATTATTCAAAGTGTGAAGGTGTGAAGAAGAGGAGTTAAAACAGCAGTCACTGTAAATGACGTAGTAAGATACATTTGGATAGAATGTCATTTTTATATGAAAAGGCTTATCCAGAGAAGATATGACAATTAGAGTAACCCAACGGTTAGTACAAGCTTCACTTCATTGATCTACGTGCATGCACACATCTGGGTGAAGTGGAATTTTTGGAGCAGCAGACACCTTTTGGTAACATGATATCCTCGCCGGTCACACTTCCATTCACAAGGGGGCGATAGCAACGTTTTTAAAAACAAAGAAGAGTCGCCTTCCCTTGCTAGTAGTAACCAGCCGACGGTGTCCCGTCTGGAGCGTGAAGTCATGAGCTCTGCTGGTCGGCTACTGCGTAGCAACCTAGCGATGCTAAAAGCCCTGATCTGCCCTAGAAAACCTATGTACACTGAACAAAAATACAAACACAACATGTTTGGTCTCGTGTTTCATGAGCTGAAATAAAAGATCCCCGAAATGTTCCATACACACAAAAAGCTTATTTCTCTCAAATGTTGAGCACAAAGTTGTTTACATCCCTGTTAGTGAGCAATTCTTCTTTGCCAAGATAATACATCCATCTGACAGGTGTGACATATCAAGAAGTTGATTAAACAGCACGATCATTACACAGGTGCACCTTGTGCTGGGGACAATAAAAGGCCACTCTAAAATGTGCAGTTGTCTCACACAACACAATGCCACAGATGTCTCAAGTTTTGAAGGAGCAGTCAATTGGCATGCTGACTGCAGGAATGTCCACCAGAGCTGTTGCCAGATAATTTTATGTTAATTTCTCTACCATAAAATGTAATGTTAATTTCTCTCCCATAAGCCAACGTCGTTTCAGAGAATTTGGCAGTACGTCCAACAGGCCTCACAACCGCAGACCACGTGTAACCACACCAGCCCAGGACCTCCACATCCGGCTTCTTCACCTGCAGGATCGTCTGAGACCAGCCACCTGGACAGCTGATGAAACTGTGGGCTTGCACAATAAAAGAATATCTGCACAAACCGTCTCATCTACGTGTTTGTCATCCTCACCAGAGTCTGGACCTGACTGCTGTTCAGCATCGTAACTGACTTAATTGGGCAAATGCACACCTTTGATGGCCACTTGCATGTTGGAGAAGTGTGCTCTTCACGGATGAATCCTGTTTCAACTGTAGTGGGCAAATGGCGTTGTGAGGGCGAGCGGTTTGCTGAAGTCAACGTTGTGAACAGAGTGCCCCGTGGTGGCGGTGGGGTTATGGTAGGGCATGCATAAGCTATGGACAACGAACACAATTGTATTTTACCGTGACAAGATCCTAAGGCCCATTATCATGCTATCATCCGCTGCCATCACCTGATGTTTCAGCATGATAATGCATGGCCCATGTTGCAAGGATCTGTACACACTTCCTGGAAGTTGACAATGTCCCAATTCTTCCATGGCCTGCATAATCATTGATGTTTGGGATGCTCTGGATTGACGTGTACGAAAGCGTGTTTTAGTTCCTGACAATATCCAGCAACTTCGCACAGCCATTGATGAGGAGTGGGACAGCATTCCACAGGTCACAATCAACAGCCTGATCAAGTCTATGCGAAGGAGATGTGTCACGCTTCATGAGGCAAATGGTGGTCACACCAGATACTGACTGGTTTTCTGATCCACGCCCCTACCTTTTAAAAAAAAGGTATCTGTGACCAACAGATGCATATCTGTATTCCCATTCATGTGAAATCCATCGATTAGGGCCTAATGAATTATTTAAAAATACTGATTTCCTTATATGAACTGTAACTCAGTAAAATCTTTGAAATTGTTGCATGTTGCGTTTATATTTTTGTTCACTGTAAATTACGATTGCCAATACAGCCAAACAATTTTTTTTTAGGTGGAGCACGCTAGCTAGCCTTTTTAGTTCCCACATAGTTCCCACAGGGGTGGCAGGTAGCCTAGTGGTTAGAGCGTTGGACTTGTAACTGGAGAGTTGCAAGTTCGAATCCCCGAGCTAAAATTCTGTCGTTCTGCCCCTGAACAAGGCCATTAACCCACTGTTCCCCGGGTGCCGTGGATGTCGATTAAGGCAGCCCCCCGCACCTCTCTGATTCAGAAGATGATGGAAGACACATTTCAGTTGAAGGCATTTGGTTGTACAACTGACTAATAACGGTGACTTTGACTATTCATGTGACAATCAGATTTATTAAAAAAAAATATGACCTGGTTAATATTTTTACACTTGCCAGTGTAACCTAAAACATTATCCCAGTTGGATTGCTGCTTGTATATTCATTCCCATATCAGCTAAAAATAGAACATCATCGTGTTATAGTCACTGAGAAAAAAGCACATAGCTACAACAAGTTCTACCATTTCACAATAGCCTGTAATCACTAGTTATTACTTCTAAACAAAATAGCTTTTTGGGTGGAATCTTGCTACTGTTTGAACAATCCCTGAGATTATATTTTGTTATCAATGGAAATTATCCAGATCATATCAAGGAACCAAGCGACCACATTGCCCACACGGCTGTGGAAGGAATGATACGGCATGTCTTTCAGGTAGTAAAAAAGTGGATGGCAGAGTGTATTATAAAGAGCCACCCCTTTTGTGACGAAAAACGGCATCGCAAAACTGGGCTACACTCCGAAGCTTGCGTCTCCGTAGAGCTTATACAGTAGTAAGCTTTAGGATCCCCACCCAGCATTGTTGTTCTCTAGCCAACTCCCTTTAAACTGCTAATAAAATAAGTTTGACTGGGCAGCTAAGAGCCACGTAAATAAACAATTAAAACTAGGAATGCATGATGAAGTGCTGGCTCACAGACACACACACACACCACACACACTAGTCACAAGGGACAAGCAATATCTTCAATCAGCGTAGCTATTAGGAAAACGTGATGTTATGACTATAACTACAGTACTGTTCTCTGAAGGAGGTAAAATAAACTACGGGGAGTCTCACTCTCGCGACTTCTGTTGAAGGAACTTAAATCACGCCTGTTAAGGCCAATGAAATCCGCACCACGCTGGAAGCCCCATCTTGCACAGGTGATAAGCGTGAGGCTTGGATTCATTCCTTCAATATAATAGCGCTCTTCACTGAGCCAAGGAACGGGCAGTGTGGGGCCAAACAGGTGTTGTACCTCGTCTCCTTCCTTCAGGGAACAGTAGTTATAGTCATAACGTTTATGTTCTCTTTCAGTCAGTCAACTTTGGTACAACATACTATGGGGAAATGGAATCCCGCCCAAAGCCGACCACAACGGATACTAAATGAAACAGCCCATGGCAGACCACCCAGACCTGACCCAACAAGATGCAGCAGTCTGGGTATTGCGCACATAGCACCCTGCCTCGGGACCTTCACCTTTCCCAGCTGTAGCATACTGTGGGCTACACTGGGAGCAGTGACATCCAAGCGATAAAACCTCACAAAAGTGTGTGGTGATGCCCAACTTTCTGCAGAACAAATATCCCCTAGAGTCAACCCAAGACGCTTCCAGACCTCTGGTGGCAGGTAGCCTAGCGGTTAAGAGTGTCGGACCAGTAACCGAAAGATTGCTGGTTCAAATCCTCTAGCCAACTAGGTGAAAAATCTGTCAATGTGCTCGAGCAAGGCACTTAACCCTAATTGCTCCTGTAAATTGCTTTGGATAGAAGCTTCTACTAAAATGTAAATGGTGGAGTAGGCGTGTACATCGTTGGGTAACACTTGCCCCCTGCTACTATACGCCTCCACAATCCTATGGGAGAAACGCTGCCTAGACAGCTGGATTATCAAAACAGACAAAAAGCAACGTCACTTTAAGAGTCACCAGGGGCAAACTGGGTACAGGATGGGTGTATGGATAACGCATGGAGATCCCAACACGTTCAGACAAAGCCAAAGACACGAGCAGGGTGGTCCTTCAGGAGAGGTTTTTCAGATCCACAGCCTCCAGAGGTTCCAAAGGGGGCCTCACACAGACCCTTCAAAGGCTTTGCGAACTGAATAGCAGCAATCATGTTCGGCTGTAAACCTCTAGCTGTCAGATTGGACAAAGTAAGTGTGGATGGCTGATAGGTGGTCCGGAGGGGGGTTAGGCCCCCCCCGTAAGTTGGAGAATTTTGAATTTTTAAAACACCTGAAACTGTTTTTCTCCTGCTATCTAGAGCCATAATCATTATGCTTAATTCTTTGTAAAAAATATTAATATTTTTTTGCATATTTAAGCATAACTCTTGAGCTGTCTGCATCCTCCTGACTGGTGGTTCTTATTTTTAAAGAAAATAAATATGCATCTCTGCTACATTTAGTTATTACTTGCTTTCCTGAAGTCTACCAACCTTGCCAGCAGGCATGCCAGCTAAGATAGTAAAACAAGCTAGCTGCTCTAACTTGATTGAAAGCCTGAAATGGCTTCTTGGTAGCTAGTTAGGAGGTTGGGAGATTGGGAACCTATTTACGCTAACGAAAGCCAACTTCATGAAATTGCTAAGTGGCTAGAAGTATTACAGAGAAAAAAAAAATAAAAAATCTGAGAGTGCACGTGCCCCTGTGCCCCCTATGGGCATGACGCCTCTGCCTACACACCTCTCTCTCACACAATGACACGTACACGTGCACGCACACACACACACACAAAGCCCATTAAAGGTCCAATGCAAACGTTTTTATTTATAATTTTTTTAATATATCTTTTTTTTTTTTTTTAACCCCTTTTTCATGGTATCCAATTGGTAGTTACAGTCTTGTCTCATCGCTACAACTCCCATACGGACTCGGGAAAGGCAAAGGTCGAGAGCCGCGTGTCCTCCGAAACACGACCCAACCAAGCTGCACTGCTTCTTGACACAATGTCTGCTAAACCCAGAAGCTAGCCACACCAATGGGTAGGAGGAAACACTGGCTACCGGGTCAGCGTGCATGCGCCCGGCCCGCCACAGGAGTCGCTAGAGCACGATGGGACAAGAACATCCCTGCCGGCCAAACCAAGAACATCCCTGCCAGCCAAACTGTAGTGGCACAGCTAGCACTGTAATGCAGGGGCTTAGACCACTGCGCCACTCGGGAGGCCCCAATGCAGATGTTTTTAATCTCAATATCAAATCATTTCTGGGTAAGAGTTAAGTCCATTACTGGTCAAAAGGTCTGGGTAACAATTAAGTACATTAATGGTCAAAAGAAACAAAAATAGCTTCTCAGCAAAGAGCAATTTCTCAAGCAATAATTTAACTAAGACTGTCTGGGAGTGTTCTGTGGGGAGGGGAAAACTAGCTGTTATTGGCAAGAAGTTTGGAACTCTCTTAATGGTCTATTTAAAATATACTGCCTGGTTATGTCACCAGGCAAGCTAAAACTCTATCTCACCAAAACAGCTTGACATTTCAGGTGTTTTTTTCAAACAGCTCTTACAAAAAAAGGAACTATAATTATTTTCACATTTTCACAGTATTATTCCAACCTCAGTGTGGAAATATATATAGTACCAGTCCAAAATTTGGACACACCTACTCATCCAAGGATTCTTCTTTATTTTTACTATTTTCTACATTGTAGAACATTAGTGAAGACATCAAAACTATGAAATAACACATATGGAATCATGTAGGAACCAAAAAAGTGTTAAAAATAATCAAGACATATTTTATGTTAGATTCTTCAAAGTAGCCACCCTTTGCCTTGATGACAGCTTTGCACAGTTGCTAGACAGCCATTTTCAAGTCTTGCCATAGATTTAAGACGATTTAAGTCAAAGCTGTAACTAGGCCACTCAGGAACATTCAATGTCATCTTGGCAAGCAACACCAGTGTATATTTGGCCTTGTTTTTTCAGTTATTGTCCTGCTAAAAGGCAGTGTTGTAAAGTACTTAAATAAAAATACTTTAAAGTGCTATTTAAGTAGTTATTTTGGGGTATCTGTACTGTACTTTCCTATTTATATTTTTGACAACTTTTACTTCACTACATTCCAAAATGTCAATTTACTCCATACATTTTCCCTGACACCCAAAACTACTCGTTACATTTCCAATGCTTAGCAGGACAGCAAAATGGTCCACTTCACACACATAAAGAGAACATCCCTGGTCATCCCTTCTGCCACTTATCTGACTGTGACAACATGCACTGAGAGTCAGGAAGCAAGTTCAGGGAGTGAGTGTTTTAACAAATAAACAGAACGGAACATAATCCAAAACAAGAACCACCAACAACACCCAGACAAGAAACAGAAACAATGACACCTTGGGAAGGAATCAAAGGGAGTGACATATATAAGGAAGGTAATCAGGGAAGTGATGGGCTCCAGCTGAGTCTGACGACACGCAGGTGCACGTAACGATGGTGACAGGTGTGCGCCATAATGAGCAGCCTGGTAACCTAGAGGCCGGAGAGGGAGCACACGTGACACTGGCAGACTCACTAAACACAAATTATTCATTTGTAAATTATTTGTTAGTGTTGGAGTGTGCCCGTGGCTATCCGTAATTAAAAAACAAATACAATACTTAATGTAATGGATGTGAAATTATTTCTACTTTTACTTTTGATACTTAAGTATATTATTTAAAACCAAATACTTTTAGACTTTTACTCAAGTAGTATTTTACTGAGTGACTTTCACTTTTATTTGATTAATTTTCTATTAAAGTATCTTTACTTTTACTCAAGTATGACAATTGGATACTTTTTCTTCTAGAATTGTACTTGTACTTAGCTTTAATTTAGTTCCTTGATGCATGTTTTGGAATAGGTGCCCTTATTTGCGATGCAATGGAAAACCTCCCCTGGTCTTTGTGGTTGAATCAGTGTTTGAAAATCACTGCTCGACTGAGGGACCTTACAGATAGTTGTATGTGTGGGGTACAGAGATGATGTAGTCATAAAAAAATCATGCTAAACACTATTATTGCACACAGAGTGAGTTCATGCAACTTATTATGTAACATGTGAAGCACATTTTTACTGCTGAACTAATTTAGGCTTGCCATAACAAAGGGATTGAATACCTATTGACTTAAAACATTTCAGCTTTACATTTTTTATTAATTTGTAAAAATGACAAAAACATAATTCCACTTTGACATTATGGGATATTGTGTGTAAGCCAGTGACAAAAAAATCTAAATTGAATCAATTTTAAATTCAGGCTGTAACAGAACAAAATGTGGAAAAAGTCAATAACTTCTGATGGCATTGTAATTCAGTTAGGTGCACCCCTCCACCACGATAGACCGTAGAGAGAATTGCTTCAGTATAAAAACATTATAGCCAGGGTTGGGGTCAAACTAATTTCAATTCAGTCCTGAAATAAATTGAAGACACACTCTTGAATTGTACAATCCTCACTTAAAAGGTTCGGCACTCTGAATTTATGAATTGGATATCAAGTAACCCATTACGTTCTACATCTGGAATAAAGTATTGAATAAATTGATTAAATACTTTACAAATAAAACAGGAGTATGTCATGTGAGGGGCTTGAAATTATTTATTTGGTATCAGGGTAAGGCATCAGAAAGTGATTATCTGGACTGCAGTGAACAGTTTTGTGTAGCTGTACGTCAGTATTTTGTTTCTTCCGAATGGTGCAAGAGCGCTGCCCTGTGGTAGGACATGAGAAGTAATATTTTCATAATATTGAGAGAGAAACATGAATATGGTTGCTCCCTTTACTTATAAATGAGACCTCAAGCCTAAACCCAAACTGTAAGTTTCAGCAGAGTTGTTTTTCCTCCTGCACACTGTTCAACACAGTTTTAATAGTGTATTGGTAGAGAAAAAACATAATTATAATTTGAAATGAGTGCAATAATATAATTACAATACAGTTGTGCAATGAAAAACAGACAAATAATAATTACGTTAGATAAATTTAGCTTACATGTCAGTCTGAGTTTGTGAGGTCCTGCCAGTCTCTCCAGACGAAGTAGGCTGTGCAACCTTTCTCCTTACAGGGGGTGTGGACATGTTGGGATAGGCCAGGCCACTGACAGAACCACTAGCTTATACATCACCGACAAGAAGAGATCCCAAGAACGACGAAACTCTGCTGGCAAAAGAGAAATGAAAACGGCCTATAGGCATCGATATGAGTCAGAAACATTTATTATAGTTTCCAAATTGACTACACAGTGTAAATGGGATAATTTGGTTATGAAGTCTCGTCCAAAAAGGAGTTTGGTAAGTGACTGCGACATGATTTACTGTACTTGAGGGTTTCATTTGGATTACAATTATGTGAAAATATTTTGCCTATTAACACATTGTGGAGTTGGGCCGAAAATCTCTACCCTGGCAGAACCCTGGCAGAAATGTTTATTGCTTGCCTAGGATTTCGGCAAGGCCATTTTCTTGTCTGACGAACCCCCAGCCCCCATCAAAGATCTGTTCCCAACTGATTTGAATTTTATAAGGCAATCTATCAAACCTTTTGACTAAGTGAAACGGATATATTTTTCAATTTCTATTAATCATTTGAAGCCATTTATGATTTTTAATGGGTGGCAGAGAGACTAATTGATTAATTTCTTCTTAAAGTAATTGTCTCTTCCAATTTTATGGCAGAAATGTAGTCTTTTATGAGTTGGTTATAATTTTGTATTGCGCATACACCTCCAGAGACTTGTATGACTTTTTATTTAACTACCGTCCTTCATAAATATTAGACTCTTCTTGTACATTTTTCTTAAGAAACACTTGTTTTTTTCTCTATCAGTACATTGGAGATTAGCCATATTAATTGCCTTTAATATTAGATCTGCCTTTTCTGGAGGATAACATTTAAATTGTAGCCAATGAATTCATTTAAAAAGGAGGATCCATTGTCAATCCAACCAAAATGTGAGGTTTTAATCTGCAAAAAGGCAGAGCCCACTCTTAAACAGGATGGGCATCTCTTAGTAGCTTGCTAGAAAACCAGTTTGGATTTAGGTACAATTTCAGTACAATAGAGGTTCAAAGAGAGAGGTTTAATTGCCTTAATATTTAATAGATTTAACTCTCCAAACTCATGTTTGTTATATAAATAATCTTGTTTAACTTTATCTGGTTTGCCATTCCAAATAAAGTGAGAAAAAAAATTATTGCATGATTTGAAAAAGGATTCTCCTGGAATCAGTAGAACCATGAATAAATATGTAAACTGTGAAATCACTAGAGAATTAATCAGGGTAATCTACCCGGAAATTGATAGGTGTTTCGCGGTATGGCTGGTGGCATTGTCATGCTGGAGGGTCATGTCAGGATGAGCCTGCAGGAAGGGTACCACATGAGGGAGGAGGATGTCTTCCCTGTAACGCACAGCGTTGAGATTGCCTGCAATGACAACAAGCTCAGTCCGATGATGCTGTGACACACCGCCCCAGACCATGACGACCCTCCACCTCCAAATCGATCCCACTCCAGACTACAGGCCTCGGTGTAACGCTCATTCCTTCGACGATAAACGCGAATCCGACCATCACCCCTGGTGAGACAAAACCGCGACTCGTCAGTGAAGAGCACTTTTTGCCAGTCCTGTCTGGTCCAGGACGGTGTGTTTGTGCCCATAGGCGACATTGTTGCCAGTGATGTCTGGTGAGGACCTGCATGGGAAACAGTGTTTAAACCCTTTACAATGAAGATCTGTGAAGTTATTTAGATTTTTAAGAATTATCTTTGAAACACAAGGTCCTGAAAAAGGGCCGTTTCTTTTTTTGCTGAGTTTAGTTACAAGATCGGTCAACTTTTCCAGGATATGTACACAAAGCACATCGACTTCACCATCCAACTATTTAAACTGACTAGCTACTGTAACGACCCTGATAAATAATCAAGCAAAGTAGCTAGCATTTGAGGGCATATTATCTATATTTTCTAGAGACAAAATAATGATAAAAGATCACCAGATAAGGAGGCAATGGTCAGACACCAGTCCCGTTTCAAAATAATGGAGGAAATAACCACCATTGATAATGTAATCAGTGCTGTGTGTGTTTGTGTCTTGTATGTTGTAAGGAGGTGCCCCACATCAATGGTGCCGCAATGGACCTAGGCCTGGGTTAGTAATGTCAACCAGTTAGTGCCATGCTGGGACAAGTCCCTTGTGAATTAGCTGTGAATCATAATCTCTGATTGGCTGTGTTCAACCGTGTGTTTACTGTTGGCTTCCATGATCATATGGTGACGGTCTTTCTCTCTCTCCATCTCTTTCTCTGTGATAGGAGCTGGGTCAGATCTGTAATTCAGGCTCCTTCATGACCAGTATCTGTGACGAGAGGGGCCTGGAGCTGATCTCCTGGTACTGGCAACACCATACAGGAAGGTACACTATATATACACAAAAGTATGTGGACACCCCTTCAAATTAGTGGATTTGGCTATTTCAGCCACACCCGTTGCTGACAGGTGTATAAAATCTAGCACACAGCCATGAAATCTCCATAGACAAACATTGGCAGTAGAATGGTCTTACTGATGAGCTCAGTACCTTTCAACATGGCACTGTTATATGATGCCACTTTTCCAACAAGTCAGTTGGTCAAATATCTGCCCTGCTAGAGCTTCCCCGGTCAACTGTAAGTGCTGTTGTTATGAAATGGAAACATCTAGGAGAAACAACGTCTCAGCTGCAAAGTGGTAGGCCACACAAACTCACAGAACGGGACTGCCAAGTGCTTAAGGGCGTAGCACGTAAAAATTGTCTGTCCTCGGTTGCAACACTCACTACAGAGTTCCAAACTTCCTCTGGAAGCAACGTCAGCACAATAACTGTTCGTCGGGAGCATCATGAAATGGCTTTCCATGGCAGAAGAGCCACACACAAGCCTAAGATTACCATGCGCAATGTTGGCAGGAGTGGTGTAAAGCTCGCCACCATTGGACTCTGGAGCAGTGGAAATGCGTTCTCTGGAGTGATGAATCACGCTTCACCATCTGGCAGTCTGACAGATGAATCTGAGTTTGGCAGATACCAGGAGAATGCTACCTGCCCCAATGCATTGTGCCAACTGTAAAGTTTGGTGGAGGAGGAATAATGGTCTGGGACTGTTTTTCATGGTTCAGACCAGGCCCCTTAGTTCCAGTGAAGGGAAATCATAACGCTACAGCATACAATGGTATTTTAGACGATTCAGCAGTTTGGGGAAGGCCCGTTCCTGTTTCAGGATGACAATACCCCCATGCACAAAGCGAGGTCCATAGAAAAATGGTTTGTTGAGATCGGTGTGGAAGAACATGACTGGCCTGCACAGAGCCCTGATCTCAACCCCATCGTACACCTTTGGGATGAATTGGAATGCCGACGGCGAGCCACGCCTAATCGCCCAACATCAGTGCCCGACCTCACTAATGCTCTTGTGGCTGAATGGAAGCAAGTCCCCGCAGCAATGTTCCAACATCTAGTGGAAAGCCTTCCCAGAAGAGTGGAAGCTGTTATAGCAGCAAAAGGGGGACCAAATCCATATTATTGCCCATGATTTTGGAATGAGATGTTTGACAAGCAGGTGTCCACATACCTTTGGTCATGTAGTGTACCTTGAAAAAAAAGTAGGGGTAGGGGCATGCATCAAAAAAACAGTCAGTATCTGGTGTAACCACCATTTGCCTGGGCAAATAGCTAAGGTCCGCTTGGGTGCAGTCGCAGCATGTGACATCCCGTGGGTTTACTATCTACAGAAAGTCACATGTATGGAAACTTGCAGAAAGGAGCATGTGATAGTGTTTTGCTGTTGTGAATGCAGTTAGATGGTTGAGCCCTCGGGCTATCAACCTTGTGCTTAAGTCTACACAGACAACTCATTACCTTTTACACACTATCTGCTGACTGCCACGAATACAAAAATGATGTGCTTCTCTATAAAAGCTTTGAACCGGCACCGATCGTTGATCTTTTCAACTATGCACTGTTGAGTGGATAGTTGATTCTCAATTTTTGCCAATCGTACATTAAAGTGTTGTTTGACGGAATCTTTGATTAGATATTCCACGACAACATGCTGTCGTACATGTTGACCCAGAGCATCCCAAACATGCTCAATGCATGACATGTCTGGTGACTATGCAGGCCATGGAAGAACTGGGACATTTTTAGCCTCCAAGAATTGTGTACAGATCCTTGCGACATGGGGCCGTGTCACGTCTGCTCCCACTCCACCTCTCCGGTTCTCGAAGTTCACTCATCATTACGCACACCTGCCACCATCGCTACGCACACCTGTGCTTAATTATGGGACTCACCCGGACTCAATCACGTAATTTTCCAAGATGCCGTAGCAGTCGGACGTGTGTTTTGTCTTGTCCCGTCCTGTCCCATGTAAATATCGTTTTATATATCGTTTTCTTCATTTTCTTTGTATATATTTCTTATATATTTTAATCTCACTTTCCATCTAAGGACTGAATATACTCTCCTGCAACCCGTCTCACCCAATGTGATACGGATCGGCTATTTTTATACTTTAGAACCGGAACCCTCATCAGAAGCTAGCCAGCTAACTAGCTACTAGCTAGTAGTCAGTTAGCCACTGCTAGTGGTCTTCACCGTTAACTCGGACAACAGCCAGCCTCAGCTCGGTCAATACCTGCCAGTCTGCACAGCGAGATATCAACCCAGAGCATATCGGATAGCTTTTTCTCTACAACATCTCCAGATTCCTATCGCAAGCTCTGAACCTTTACACTGGATCATCGCAGCTAGCTAGCTGCAATCCGAGTGGCTACTCCTGCCTAACATTTCTGTCAATTAGCCTGGACCCTTTACTGCTGACACAGAGCCCCATCGTTCCATTAAGACTGGTCTGCCAACGTAATCGTCCGAGGTGGTTTCAACAGGCTCTTCCGTTGCTACATCACCGAAGGCCCATCTGCTAGCCCCGGCCCGCTAGTTGTCTGAATTGCTGTGTCTCCAGCTCACCTAGCGTAGTAGCGACTACTGAACCGGCTCCCTGACTCACCTATTGCTACTCATTGGACCCTATGACCACTCGGCTACACATGCCTCTCCCTTATTGTCAATATGCCTTGTCTATTGCTGTTTTGGTTAGTGATTATTGTCTTATTTCACTGTAGAACCCCCAGCCCTGCCCAATATGCCTTAGATAGCCCTTTTGTCCCACCCCCCACACATGCAGTGATCTCACCTGGCTTAACTGGTGTCTCTAGAGACAAAACCTCTCTCATCGTCACTCAATGCCTAGGTTTACCTCCACTGTACTCACATCCTACCATACCCTTGTCTGTACATTATGCCTTGAATCTATTCTTCCACGCCCAGAAATCTGCTCCTTTTACTCTCTGTTCTGAACACACTAGACGACCAGTTCTTATAGCCTTTAGCCGAACACTTATCCTACTCCTCCTCTGTTCCTCTGGTGATGTAGAGGTTAATGCAGGCCCTGCAGCCCCCAGCACCACTACCATTCCTCAGGCGCTCTCATTTGTTGACTTCTGTAACCGTAAAAGCCTTGGTTTCATGCATGTTAACATCAGAAGCCTCCTCCCTAAGTTTTATTCACTGCTTTAGCACACTCCACCAACCCTGATGTCCTAGCCATGTCTGATTCCTGGCTTAGGAAGGCCACCAACAATCCTGAAATTTCCAACCCCAACATTTTCCGACAAGATAGAACTGCCAAAGTGGGCGGAGTTGCAATCTACTGCAGAGATAGCCTGCAGAGTTCTATCATACTATCCAGGTCTGTGCCATGGACACCATATGTGAATTGATTGCCCCCCATCTATCTTCAGAGTTCGTACTGTAAGGTGACCTAAACTGGGACATGCTTAACACCCCAGCCATCCTACAATCTAAGCTAGATGCCCTCAATCTCACACAAATTATCAAGGAACCTACCAGGTACAACCCTAAATCCGTAACCATGGGCACCCTCTTAGATATCATCCTGACCAACTAGCCCTCTAAATACACCTCTGCCATCTTCAACCAGGATCTCAGCGATCACTGCCTCATTGCCTCTTTCTGTAAAGGGTCCGCGGTCAAACGACCACCCCTCATCACTGTCAAACGCTCCCTAAAACACTTCAGCGAGCAGGCCTTTCTAATCGACCTGGTCCGGGTATCCTGGAAGGATATTGACCTCATCCCATCAGTAGAGGATGCCTGGTTGCTCTTTAAAAGTGCTTTCCTCACCATCTTAAATAACAATGCCCAATTAAAAAAATGTAGAACTAAGAACAGATGGTTCACCCCAGACTTGACTGCCCTTGACCAGCACAAAAACATCCTGTGGCGTTCTGCATTAGCATCGAATAGCCCCCGTGATATGCAACTTTTCAGGGAAGTCAGGAACCAATATACACAGTCAGTTAGGAAAGCTAAGGCTAGCTTTTTCAAACAGAAATTTGCATCCTGTAGCACTGATTCCCAAAAGTATTGGGACACTGTAAAGTCCATGGAGAATAAGAGCACCTCCTCCCAGCTGCCCACTGCACTGAGGCTAGGAAACACTGTCACAACCGATAAATCCACGATAATCGAGAATTTCAATTGAATTTTTTACGGCTGGTCATGCTTTCCACATGGCTACCCCTACCCTGGCCAACAGCTCTGCACCCCCCCGCTTCTCCTTCACCCAAATCCAGACAGCTGATGTTCTGAAAAAAGCTGCAAAATCTGGATCCCTCTCTTTCTAAAATTATCCGCCGCCATTGTTGCAACCCCTATTACTAGTCTGTTCAACTCCTAAAGATTGGAAAGCTGCCGCGGTCATCCCCCTCTTCAAATGGGGTGCCACTCTAGACCCAAACTGTTACAGACCTATATCCATCCTGCCCTGCCTTTCTAAAGTCTTCAAAAGTTAAGTTAACTTCTTAGGGAGTGGCTCCCGAGGTGACGGTTTTGGAGAGTCTGGCATGCCCAAAGTAAAATGCCTCCCACTCAGGCCCAGAATATAGGATATGCACATAATTAGTACTATTGGATAGGAAACACTCTGAAGTTTCTAAAAGTGTTAAAATAATGTCTGTGGGTGTAACAGAACAGAAATAGCAGGTGAAAAAACAATCTATCCTGAATTACTGTTTTTTGTCACATTGCCTCTGTTTGACAGTCTCCCTATTGAGTTCTATGGCAAGCAGCTCCGAGATTACAGTACCTATGGCTTCCACTAGATGTCAACAGTCTATATATAAAGCCTCAGAGAGATTGGAGGAAGCAGGAAGCTAGCGCCCCACCACTCCCTAAGTAGTTAACAAACAGATCACTGACCATTTAGAATCCCACCATACCTTCTCCACTGTGCAATCCCGTTTCCGAGCTGGTCACGGGTGCACCTCAGCCACGCTCAATGTACTAAACGATATCATAACCGCCATCGATAAACAACAGTACTGTGCAGACGTCTTCATCGACCTGGCCAAGGCTTTCGACTCTGCCAATCACCGTATTCTTATCGTCAGACTCAACAGCCTTGGTTTCTCAAATGACTGCCTCGCCTGGTTCACCAACTACTTCTCAGATAGAGTTCAGTGTGTCAAATCGGAAGGTCTGTTGTCCAGGCCTCTGGCAGTCTCTATGGGGGTACCACAGGTTTCAATTCTCAGGCCGACTCTTTTCTCAATGTATATCAATGATGTCGCTCTCGTTGCAGGTGATTCCTTGATCCACCTCTACGCAGACGACACCATTCTGTATACATCTGGCCCTTCTTTGGACACTGTGTTAACAAACCTCCAAACGAGCTTCAATACCATACAGCACTCCTTCCGTGGCCTCCAACTGCTCTTAAACGCTAGTAAAACTAAATGCATGCTCTTCAACTGATCGCTGCCTTCACCCGCCCGCCCGACTAGCATCACTACTCTGGACGGTTCTGACTTAGAATATGTGGACAACCACAAATACCTAGGTGTCTGGTTAGACTGTAAACTCTCCTTCCAGACTCATATTAAGCATATCCAATCCCAAATTAAATTTAGAATCGGCTTCCTATTTCCCAATAAAGCCTCCTTCACTCACGCTGCCAAACATACCCTTGTAAAACTGACTATCCTACCGATCCTCGACTTCGGCGATGTCATTTACAAAGCCCCATATACAACCCACCACTGCAACCTGTATGCTCTCGTTACATATTCATTGCCAGACCCACTGGCTCCAGGTCATCTATAAGTCTTTGCTAGGTAAAGCTCTGCCTTATCTCAGCTCACTGGACACCATAACACCCACCCGTAGCACACGCTCCAGCAGGTATATCTCATTGGTCATCCCCAAAGCCAACACCTCCTTTGGCCGCCTTTCCTTCCAGTTCTCTGCTGCCAATGACTCGAACGAATTGCAAAAATCGCTGAAGTTGGAGACTTATATCTCCCTCACTAACTTTAAGCATCAGCTATCTGAGCGGCTTACCGATCGCTGCAGCTATACACAGCCCATCTGTAAATAGCCCATCCAACTACCTACATCATCCCCATATTGTTTTTATTAA
The DNA here is from genome assembly GCA_030435695.1 of Brachymystax lenok tsinlingensis. NCBI lineage: Eukaryota > Metazoa > Chordata > Actinopteri > Salmoniformes > Salmonidae > Brachymystax > Brachymystax lenok. The sequence continues at coordinate 6,079,451 of CM059800.1, forward strand.
CTTTTTTTGCACCCCAGTATCTCTACTTGCACATCATCATCTGCACATCTACCAGTCTTAATTTGCTAAATTGTAATTACTTTGCTACTATGGCCTATTTATTGCCTAAACCTCCTTACTTCATTTGCACACACTGTATATAGCTTTTTCTATTGTGTTATTGACTGTACCTTTGTTTATACCATGTGTAACTCTGTGTTGTTGTTTTTTGTCACACTGCTTTGCTTTATTTTGGCCAGGTCGCAGTTGTAAATGAGAACTTGTTCTCAACTGGCCTACCTGGTTAAATAAAGAAAACAATTCCACTAGACTGTAATTCTGCAGTCTGCAATGCTTTCTTCGTCTCTGTCAATGACACGTCTAGCTCCACCCCCCTGCTGAAGCCGATTGTGTAGCTCCTCCCTCAGTGGTCCCATGGCCTCCTCTGGCTGTGGGCCTCGACACAAAAGTCCTGCCCCAGCCTGAATGAATGGGTATGGAGTTCCTTGAGTCGGAAGCTGTATTCATCCATAGAGGCGTAGAGTTGGCGCAGACGGCCCTGGATATCTGTACGGCCAATACAAATCTGTGTTAGTGCCTGGATGGTCTTACTGTATATGAGTGTAGGCCTACATATTCCTAGGTTACATACATTATTGCTGCATAAATTACTTGTGTATAAGAGATGTGTAACATATAATGATATCCTAGGATATGTTTTCTAAATTGCCCCTGAGGGGATTGATATGTGTATTGAAGTGACTGGAATTTAATGGACTACATACCCTGCTCCTTGTCCTTCTCTCGCTGCATCTGCTCCTCGCAGTACTCCCCATGCATCAGCTCTGCCTCATTCTATTTCAGCCTCGTCTCCAGCACATCCAGCTCCTCTACTAGGCCTGGATTCAGGCCTGGGACAGGAGTTGCAGGCCTCCCCATCTCCCACACCTCTGTCTCCCTTTCCAAAGCCACCAGCTGGGCCTCCAGGTCCTGTAGCATCTCTTGCTGCTGCAGCACCTGCCTGAAGACCTCCTTCTTGGACGGGTCGGACTTGTTAGCATTAGTCCTTCTGGGGATTGTAGAAGGACCAAGGTTGAAAGTGAGGGCCTTCTTCGACTCTTGATATCTGGGGGGAATGTGTGTATGGTGCCTGGGCAAAGGGTGGACCCTATCCAGGTTGGGTCTGTTAGGTCCGTCAGTACTGGAGGGGCTTGTACAACGCAAGATGAACTGGATCTCGATGGCCAGCTGGGACAGATAGGACAGAGACTCTAAGGGACAGTCATCAGCCACAAGCTGCCTCTCTGTGCCTCGTAGCTTCTGGATGAGAACATAGCGACCCGTCTGACCTGTAGAAAAGACACACCAAGACAGGAGTGAGATTGGGGGAAATTACAAAGGAAATTACATCAGACAGAGACTGACCAATAGCCTGTGCGAGGGCAATGACCACATCCTGACACACAATCACCCTGACCACACCTTCCACCCACACCTTCAGCTCCATCTTGGCCTGTCAATCAAACTCAGAAGAACATGGCTGCCACAGCATCCTCTTGTGAGAGAGGAGGGTAAGATGTCAATATACTGAGTTCAAATAATAACCTATTTCCCAGTACCAAATCAACCTATAACCCCTACTCCTAGGTGCAAATATCAGGTATTTCAATGGAGGAAATAAGTTTGTTCCTGTATTCCCATAACTAGAGCTGAAGACTTCAACAGGAAACCTCAAACTCTTCTCTCGTGGGAATAATGTGACCGGCCAAGTCTGCAATCCTACACCCTACAGTCCTGTACCTGTCATCTGTGTTGACGCCTGACCAGAGAAGGCAGAACCGACCAGAGTGAGGTGAGGGGAGGAAGAGGTGTATTGTGTTACATTCTCATGGTGTCAATAGCCTGGTATGAGCAAAAACCATTTCAATGCGGATCTGCATTTTGATAGTCAAAAATGGCTTCCTACGCTGCAAACCTAGAGACAAAACATCATACCTCTGTGGAAGAAGAAGAGGATGAGATAGGAGGAAGAGGAGGACACAGATACCAAGGCAGCCTATGAATGTTGCTCCTAAAAAGGTGTCTTCTCAGAAGGTGTCCCCCTTCCCAGAGTGCAAAGAACCTGACCCTGGACAGTACCCTGTTGTTCTCTGCAAACATCAAAGCAGTGACTCGCTCTTGCAGGTTCATGCTCGACAACTACCGTAGGGTACGACCCTACCTCACACAGGAAGTGGCACAGATCCTAATCCAGGCACTTGTCATCTCCCATCTGGACCACTGCAACTCGCTGTTGGCTAGGCTCCCCGCTTGTACTGTACCATCAAACCCCTGCAATTTATCCAGAACGCTGCAGCCCGATTGGTGTTCAACCTTCCCAAGTTCTCTCATGTCGCACCGCTGCTCCGCACACTCCACTGGTTTCCTTTCGAAGCTCACATACACTACAAGACCATGGTACTTGCCTACAGAACAGCAAGAGGAACTGCCCCTCCCTACCTTCAGGTTATGCTCAAACCCTATATCCTAACCCGAGTACTCCGTTCTGCCACCTCTAGTCTCTTGGCCCTCCCACCCCTACGGAAGGGCAGCTCCCGCTCAGTCCAGTCAAAGCTCTTCTCTGTCCTGGCACCCCAATGGTGGAACCAGCTTTCTATCAGAGTCCCTGTCCATCTTCTGAAAACATCTGAAACCCTACCTCTTCAAAGAGTATCTTAAATAATCCCAAAGCACCCTCCCTCCCTCCACCCACCAGATCTGACTTTCACCATCATTACGCACACCTGCCTTACCCCCCTACGCGCATCAGCGATTATTGGACTCACCAAGACTATCACCTCTGTCATTACCTTCCCTATATGTCTGGTTCCCCGCTCTGTTCCCTGCTTCTGCATTGATTGTCATATGTCCTTGTTTACCCGTGTGCTGACGCTGTTCCTGTCCTGTTACCTGCCTGTTCCTCATTAAATGTTCAATTCCCCGTACCTGCTTCTCATCTCCAGCGTCGGTCCTTACAGCCTTGTGTCAATTGAGTACAGTTAACTAAATCAAGCACTAGTTCTCAATTCTCTCCTCAGGGACCCCCAGCTGCTCCAGAGGTAACTCACTTGATTCAACTTGCCAGTTACTACAATAATAACACCTATGAAATTTTAACAGTAGAATATGGCTGACCAGAATATATATATATTTTTTAAATAGTGGTTTCAAACAGATCTACAAAGAACCTTTGAGATTGAAGAAGGTTCTTTATAGAACCATTTTCCATTAAGCTTCTATAAAGAACTATCATGACACTAGGCAAGACCCAAATGCAGACACAGGAGGCAGATGGTTGGAGTTTAAGATGTTTAATAAATCCAAAGGGAATAGGCAAGATAATGGTCATGGAAAGGCAAAAGGTCATAACCAGATCAGAGTCCAGGAGGTACAGAGTGGCAGGCAGGCTCGAGGTCAGGGCAGGCAGGTACAGAGTCCAGAACAGGCAAGGGTCTAAACCGGGAGGACTAGAAAAGTGAGAAAAGAGAAAAAAAAACAGAGACAGGAAACACAGGGATAAAAACACTGGGGAAAACAAGCGACACCTGGTGGGGGTGGAGACAATAATGAGGACAGGTGAAACTGATCAGGGTGTGACAAGAACCATGAACATGGGTTCTATATTGCCCCAGAAAGGGTTGTAACCATAGCAGAACCCTTTTTTGGTGCTATATAGAACCTTTTTGAATGGTTCTTTATAGAACCTTAGGAAATGGTTCTTTATAGCACCATACAGGTGCACTTCAAAAAAGGGTTCTATATAGCACCAAAAAGGGTTCCGCTATGGTGACAAGCCAAAGAACCCCTATCTGGTACTATTTAGAGCCATTTATTTTTAGAATAGTCGTCTTTACGTCTTTAAATGTGCTTGTAAAAAAAAACTAGAGAGAAAGAGAGAGAGAGCACACGTGAGATATGCAGGTACGCAGAGTTTCAGGTGATTCCAGCCCAACCTACCACCAACTTCAGTAGAAATCACCACTTACATTGAGTTGTCCATTCCACCAGAGGTGGTTTGACTATTACTATTACCCGAGATAAAGTTCAGGTTGACTGTTACAGGACATATTAGTGTTTGTTTGGCTATATGTATGTAACGATGTAAAGTTTAAATTTGAGAGTGCGGACTTTGTCAGACGCCCCAAAAATACAAATAGAAGTTGTATACCTGCACACCAAATGAAATAGATGAGACACTGAGGTAGTTGTAGTAGGTTATTTTTATTATTATTCTTTATTTATTCAGGGAACCCTATTGAGACCATGGTCTTATTCACAAGGGTGCCCTGATCACAACAATACAAAAACAATACAATTTAAAACAAAACCTAATCTCAAGAGTGAACGAATTTGGTAACTTGTGTTTTTATATTTCAACAACAAAGTTAGGTAAGTCGGGAACCTGTGTATTAGAGCTTTGTAAACAAAAAGGGAATAGTTAAGTGATTTAGGGTTATTTAATGAGGACCAGCCAACCTTTTGATACAGTAAGCAGTGATGAGTATTAAAACTGTCGCCTGTGATAAAGTAAAGGGCGCTGTGGTAGACGGCATCCCAATATTTAAGAGTAGTGGCTGCTGCATTCTGGTAAGTTGTGTCACCATAGTCAAGAACTGTCAGGAAAGTTGACTATACAATCTGCTTCCGGCTGTTAGGGAGAGGCAAAAATAAGCCCGCTTTAAATCAGTATATTCTTTAAACGTTAAATCAATCCAAAAGCCCAGATATTTATAGGCGGGAACCCGATCGATTGTAGAACCAGTCGATTAATAAATATGTAGTCCATCTGTAACATTTTTGTGAGAATTAGAGAATAGTTTATTCACCGTTAGTCAGCACCTCCACACAAAATAATTTTTCTGGGTGTGCGGCAGCTCATGTTTTTTATTCTGAGAATTAGAGAACAACATATATTTAGTCTTGCCCACAATAAGTACAACTATTAAACTAACCAGGGCATTTTGTAAGGCAACAAAGTCCGATTGCAGCTCTAACAACACCTGGTCTACAGGTGGGGCAATGGCATAGATAACAGTATCGTCTGCAAACAGATGAATATTTAGAAGTTTTAACAGATAGACCAATATTATTTATATGCATCATAGTTTATCTTCGCAGACAATGAAGAGTACTGTATAAGTAGGCACTGAGTTTTAACCATAGACTGACAACAACCTGAGGCGGAATCACATCCCCCCCTTTAACACAAACACATGAACTGGGATTTGCCATCATAAAAATAAGAAAGCTGTTTGCAAACAAATACAGTAGCTTATTCATTTCATTGCACCCATTTGATACAGCGTATGTATGTTAGATGTTTTTAAATGCCACTTTCTGTGAATTAAAAACCTTTTGAGATTGACAATGTTTTAGTACGGCAGTCACCAATTGAAAGCAAGATTTGTGTTTAATTTCAACTCAGTCTAATAAGGAAACTAGCACAACTGTAGTTTGTGAAATGTTGTCATTATTTATATTATTTTCCGTAAAGTATTCAAATGTATTCCCAGGTCTGGGTTTAATAGAGTTGACTCCAACCCTTGTCGAGAAGTCAAAATTGCTCTTGTGAATGTCTTACCTGTCTCCATGCAGTGTTAGCCAGCAGTAAAAGCTCCTACATTCGGATTTACATCAGACAGAAGGAAGACAAACCTGTTATTACAACAGAGTTTGAGGTTTACTCTTACTTTACCTGTTGGTTTAGGCTTACGTTTCGTTGGTTGCCCCGACTCTTCACTTTGATAAGTCCAAGTGGAAAGGATTTCCGAGCACACAAAAAGTCAAAAAGCTGTACGTTGAAATATGTAATGTGTAGTTGTAGCCCAGTTCGGGGAGAGGGAAGAAGAGTGAAACGGTGCTCTGGAATGCAGCTGAGTGAGTTGTAGGCTACAGGTTATACAATAACAGTAAGTGTATGTTTAGAAATATTTTTTAAAAAGGTTGATAAATTATGACTTTGGAATCTTTTCTTATATTCCATAACATGTTAACTCTTGCAGGGCTGTTTTGCATTCTTCCTTTCACAAAGATATCCTATTAAATTAGTATTTCATAGGATAAGCCATAAAAGCCATAAAAACAAAGAGCTGTCTTAAAAAAGTGACAGGCTAGCATAAAAAAATTAAAACAACTGCACATCCTAATGTGATATTGGGTGTTGGTGCCTTTATTTGACCACTAGAGGGCAGCTTCAAGGCTAGATCTGGGGGAAGTGTTTTCATTCTGACTAATGCACACATTCCAGGCTTCGTTGTTGTGTATAATACCATCCTCCAGAAAACCTGATGGTGATTAGCAACTCTCCAGGTGTCCCCAGCCAACTGACCCGAAGCAACCCCAGCACTCACAACAAACAAATAGAGGCAAAGACACACAAACACACACACTCACACAGACAAAATGATCACACACTCAAAATAGAATGGACTCTCATTGTAAGTTTAATATTAATATGGAAGGGAATTATATTAAATGCAGTTGCACATTTGAAATGTGCAACTGAAATGGCTCTGAACCAGAATCAATCAATACCAATCAACTTGCATTAAGACATAATTTAGAACACTGGACACATTGGAGAAAGACACAAGAGGGAGGAGACGGCTGAACAGAGGACTGTAATGTTGGAGAAAGATGGCAGGGGAGATGTAGAAGAGGGAAGTGAAAGTTAGGAGAAGAGGGGGGAGGTGGTTGGGAGGAGAGAGGAGGAGACGGAGAAGAGGGAAGGGGAAATGGAGAAGAGGGAAGGGGAGATGGAGAAGAGGGAGTGGGGGTTGGCAAGAGAGGAGATTACAGAGGAATGGCAGCAGCTGAGCGAAACAGCAAGAACATTGAGAGAGAGAGAAGGTTGTGGTTAGGAGGAAGAAAGACGGTATAATAAAGAATGGGAAACAACTAGAATATTGAAAGATGGATATGGAGAAGGAGAAGGTGAGGAGGTGGGGCAGGAGAGAATGTTGCAGGTATGGAGTGCCATGGATGCCATTGACCGTCTGAGGCAGAGGCTCATAGAGAAAGAAAGAGAGACAGTACAGATGGGAGACAGTTGCTGTAGGACTCTATAGCCCCTCACCTTTGACCTTAACCCTATTTCTTCTATGTCTTGTTACAGAATTCAGATGGACTTTGCTCCACCTTTTTGGTGTTTTCCCTGAGTGGGAACCCCTTCAGGGTTTGGTCCCAAGGGGTCATCTTTTCATTGGAAGACACTGGTAGCCATACAAACAAAGAGATGCCTTAAAAAAAGTGACAGGCTAGCATAGAAAAATAAAAACAACTGCAGATGCTAATGTGATATTGAGCGTTAGTGCTTTTATTTGACCACTAGAGGGCAGCCTCTTATAGACTGAGGAACATTGATGACAAATCAGGAATCAAATGAAAGTCCATAGAATGAAGAATTAGAATACTAATTTAATAGGATATCTATGTGAAAGTTATTGTAGGAAGTTTATATCAACTACTTTCGAAAAACAACCCTGCTAGAGTTAACATATTATGGGATATTAGAAATGATTCCAAAGTCATAATTTATCAACCTTTTTAAAACATACACTTACTGTTATTGTATAATCTGTAGCCTACAAGTCACTCAGCTCTAACATGTAGCGAAGTAGGAGACATTACATTTTCCATTGCTCTTATTGAACCAGGGAATTGAGTAAAAGCAAGAGACCTATACTGTAATTAACTGTCAGGATGGATGATAAATATACTGTGAGTGTATCTGCAGGCGCTGTCCAGCTGGCGCGTGTGTGTGTGTGTGTGCTTGTGAAAAGGAAGGGGTGGTGTCTAAATCAACAGCTTGCTTGCGCAGATAGTTAAAACCGGGCCTTAGCCTAACTTGGGATAGACATGAATGGCTCACAGAAATATTCCATTGATTCAAATGCATGATTTAGGCTGCGTCAATGTTTAGAATTACAAGCGTAGATCCCAAGCCAACAGATATCCACTCCCTAGTTGAAACTACTTGCTCCTGTTTCAACCTCCATAACTCTTTATATCACCTGTTACATACATACTTCATGCTATAATTATCTAAATGCTATAGCCTCATGGATGGCAAAACTGACTCTCTTCGTTGCGGACCAGCAAGTAACCTTGGGTTGGCCCTTGATGTTAGTGGGAATCAGTTCAGTTTCAATAGCCTGCCCCTCACCTAGAGTGGCAGCTATGGCTAAGAGCGACAGCACATAGGTGACAGAGAGAAATGACTTGCCACCAAATAGCCCAATTCCAAATCCACCCTTGTCCCGTACTCTGTATCCCCTAGTCACCTGTGTAGATCTGAAATGGGTGGCTATACTGATTGGTTTAAGCATGGGGAAAATTACACCTAGCTTATTAGAGGACAAGGTGGATGGCGCTATTACCATATTGCAGAGAGAGAGAGAGAGAGAGAGAGAGAGAGAGAGAGAGAGAGAGAGAGAGCAATTAGAACCTAACAGCTCCACTACCTGACAGCCTAGTAACCCCTCACCGAGATGGCGCCCCAGGCTACACCAATCACAACAGAGACTATGAGCTCAGTGGCCAATGGGGATTCCCCGCTGCCTTTCACCTGCCACGCCATTGGATGAAAAATCCAAATAACCATAATTTGTCAAAAAGAAGGAAGTGCCTCAGGTAGTCAGTGTTGATTGGTTCTATTCCATCCAATCTTTCAGCTCAGTCAGATATAGATTCGGATAAAGAGAGTGGGGAAGGAAAACAAGATCTCACAGTTTCCACGTATTATGAATGAATAATACGCATACACATAAATTCAGCGTTAAAACAGAAGCAACTCAAAGGGCGAGGTTTAGGTATTCATTCCCAGTGGTTAAGGTTAGGGCTATGGTTTGGGAATTCTTAAAATAAATAATGAAAAACGATGCGCCATTACCGTCAAGTATTCTCGCGGCTTGCGGGCGCGCAGTGGTTTAAGCAGTGTGCTTTGGCTCTGAGTGTCACAAGTTCAATCCCAGTGCTAGGCCGTTGTTTTTATTTTATTTTGTGAGTGCCGGGGAAGGCATATATCGACATTCTGGGGACCTTTTCAAACGTCCAATATTGCAGTCTATTTCTAGTGATCAATCTCTAAGGACAGCTTGTCAAGCCCCCAGTGGTTTTTAACAAAGAGCCATGGTTCAAGTGAGAGGATTTGATGGGATGCTGTGAAGGCTGGCGTGAGCTGTTTTGAAGGGTCAGGTTTGTATTCCAGGTTTAAGCTCTAACAAAGGGGTTTCTAGTAGCTTTGCTGCAGGGTTTTGCCGTTCGCCTTTGGGAGTGAGGAAGGTGTTGTAGCGGATAGTAATATTTGATATGTGCATATACAGTATATTATATATACACCTCACAAACGACTCGTAATAAGACTATGCAATTAGCCCATTAACTGAATTATCTGACTCCATAAGATAAATAGCAATATATGCAAGAAAACTATAGCTGAGTTACAGTAAAAGGCAATGAAGAAATGTCTGAGAATGGAATTCTAAACACAAGTGTATTTAATGACTTTGGAAAATAAATGGATTCACATGCAAGGCATAAAGCTTAAGTTACAACGCATTAACAAGCATTACAAGGCATTATTGCTAACATATATATCCTAAGGTTAACTTACAAGACAAAGCTTGAACAAAGCAAGAAGCCTGGGAATGAGAATTGATCATACAACTTTTCTCCATGGACTGGATAAAGGACAAGAGAGAGAACAAAGGCATTTCATTCCATTTATAACATCTGAAAGGTGTAACCTTCTCAACCCAAAACCAACCACCATTGACCAATCAAACAATACCAAGTTTACAGTGTAGCCTTACAACCACAATTGTGATCTTCATTTGTATGCGGATGACACTATTATGTGTGCAATTGCTCCGGCTGTTGATTTAGCTGTGTCAAGGCTACAGTCTGATTTTGCAGCTGTTCAGGAAGTCCTTACGAATTTAAAGCCTGTACTTAATACAGGCAAAACTAAATACATGCTGTTTTCAAAGTCTCGTAGAAGTATCTCAGTTGGGTGACATCTTCACTCCTTGAATGGTTCTATAATTGAAGAAGTCACTGCGTACAAATACCTCTGTATTTGGATGGACAATGATCTATCGTTTAAGGAACATACAAATGAGCTTGTTAAGAAGCTTAAATGTAAAGTGGGTTTCTTACATAGAAATAAAGCTTGTTTTTCTCTGGCTAGCAGGAAGCGAATTGTAGAATCAACTTTTCTACCTGTTCTTGACTATGTGATACCATCTACCGAAGTGCAATTGGCTCGACTCTAAAATCCCTTGATTCAGTTTATCACGATGGCCTTCATTTATTCCATCTGACAGTTTTAATACTCATCCCTGCATCCTTTACCAAAAGTTGTCTGAACCTCTTTAAAGACACGTAGATCCCTTAATTACTCTCTTTTTGTTTATAAATGTCACAATCTTCACCAGGGACGGACCAAGACGCAGCGATGCCTCCAGTATACATTCTTTATTAAACGACGTAACTGGGAAAATAACAAACGAACGAAGACCGTAACGAAGACCGTAACGAAGACCGTAACGAAGACCGTAACGAAGACCGTAACGAAGACCGTAACGAAGACCGTAACGAAGACTAAACACTAAGCTATGAAACAAACAATAACCCACAAAACCCCTCTGAAAACTACAAACATATATATGGTTCCCAATTAGAGGTAACGACACTCAGCTGCCTCTAATTGGGAACCATTAACCCAACATAGAAAACAACAACCTAGAACAGAAAAAACCCTACACCAAAACCGAAACTAAACTCGCCAGCCTGTCAACTCCACACCACAAGCTTTCAACATATTTAACATCTTTGTTGAACTGTACAATGTCAGGTTATAATACAAGGTCACAGGGCTGGTTAACGATGACGTCTCCCTTGGTAACCACAGAGTTCAGGAGATCTGCTTTTTCACATCAGGCACCTCATGTGCGGAATAGTCTCCAGATGGCACTTCGTTAGGATGCTTTGGTGTCCCTGGGTCAATTTAGAAAATTGGTTAATGATTTTTGAAGTGATGAATGTGTTTGTTTTATTCGATTATAATGGCTAATGTGTATGTTGTATGTATATTTTGTGGATTTTGTGTGTAGTTGTGTGTGTGCTGATGTGACTGTTGTTCCCAGGCCATGCTTGTGAATGAGACCTAAGTCTTAATATGTCTCCGTGTTCAAATAAAAGTTAAATAAAAAAAGGCCCAACAGCATCTTGTGTGGGGGGTGAGACCAGTAAGACAGAATTCATAAGAAGACAATTAAAGCCCCTTTGCGTAGAGTAATTCAGAGTTCACCCTGTACAGAAACAAGTGCCCACAGAAATAATACATCCATGTACAGTGCCTTCGGAAAGTTTTCAGATTTTTCCACATTTCGTTACTTTACAGCCTTATTCTAAAAAGGATTAAATTGTCAATCTACACACAATACCCCATAATGACAAAGCAAAAACAGGTTTTGATAAATGTTTGCAAATGTATATATATATACATTACAGGTCAAAGGTTTTAGAACACCTACTCATTCAAGGGTTTTTCTTTGTTCTACATTGTAGAATAATAGTGAAGACATCAAAACTACAAGTTAATTAGAGTTATCAGCCTCAGAAATTGCAGCCAAAACAAATGCTTTACAGAGTTCGAGTAACAGACACATCTCAACATCAACTGTTCAAAGGAGACTGTGTGAATCAGGCCTTCGTGGTCAAATTGCTGCAAAGAAAACCACTACTAAAGGACACCAATAATAAGAAGAGACTTGCTTTGGCCAAGAAACACGAGATCAGTGGAAATTTGTCCTTTGATCTGGAGTCCAAATTGAAGATTTTTGGTTCCAACCGCCATGTCTTTTTTAATTTGTTTTATTTATAAAAAATGTTACCCCTATTTCTCCCAAATTTCGTGGTATCCAATTGGTAGGTACAGTCTTGTCTTATTGCTGCAACTCCGTACGGACTCGGGAGAGGCGAAGGTCGGGAGCCGTGCGTCCTCCGAAACACAACCCAACCTAGCCGCATTGCTTCTTGACACAGTGCCCACTTAACCCGGAAGCCAGCTGCACCAATGTGTCGGAAGAAACACCGTACATCACCGTACAGCGCACTGCGCCCGGCCTTAAAATTCTTGTAATCTAATTGCACTGTACAATTTATAGTAGCTGTTACAGTGAAAGAATACCACGCTATTGTTTGAGGAGAGTGCACAGTTTTGAACATGAAAAGTTATTAATAAATAAATTAGGCACATTTGGGGAGTCTTGGTACAACATTTTGAACAGAAATGCAATGGTTCATGGGATCAGTCTAAAACTTTGCACATACACTGCATACAAATCTAAATTGCAGCTGGGCTGGAATAATACATTATGGCCTTTCTCTTGCATTTCAAAGATGATGGTACAAAGAAAAATACAAAAGAACGGTTGTTTTGTTCTTTGTATTATCTTTTACCAGATCTATTGTGTTATATTCTCCTACATTCCTTTCGCATTTCCACAAACTTCAGTGTTTCCTTTCAAATGGTACCAAGAATATGCATATCCTTGCTTCAGGGCCTGAGTTACAGGCAGTTAGATTTGGGTATGTCATTTGAAAGAAAAAAAGGGGCGGATCCTTAAGAGGTTAACAAACTATAGTTTTGGCAAGTCGTTTAGGACATCTACTTTGTGCATGACACAATACGTTTTTCCCAAAATTGTTTACAGACAGATTATTTCACTTCTAACTCATTGTATCACAATTCCAGTGGGTTAGAAGTTGACTGTGCCTATAAACAGCTTGGAAAATTCCAGAAAATAATATCATGGCTTTAGAAGCTTCTGATAGGCAAATTGACATCATTTGAGTCAAATGGAGGTGTACCTGTGGATGTATTTCAAGGCCTACCTTCAAACTGTGCCTCTTTGCTTGACATCATGGGAAAGTCAAAAGAAATCAGCCAAGGCCTCAGAAAAACAATCAATCCCAGAACAACAGCAACGGACCTTGTGAAGATGCTGGAGGAAGCAGGTACAAAAGTATCTATATCCACAGTAAAACGAGTCCTGTATCAACGTAACCTGAAAGGCTGCTCAGCAAGGAAGAAGCCACTGCTCCAAAACTGCCATAAAAAAGCCAGAATACGGTTTGCAACTGCACATGGGGACAAAGATCATACTTTTTGGAGAAATGTCCTCTGGTCTGATGAAACAAAAATAGAACTGTTTGACCATAATGACCGTCGTTATGTTTGGAGGAAAAAGGGGGAGGCTTGCAAGCTGCAGAACACCATCCCAACCGTGAAGCCTGGGGGAGGCCGCATCATGTTGTGGGGGTGCTTTGCTGCAGGAGGGCTGGTGCACTTCACAAAATGGATGGCATCATGAGGAAGGACATTCATGTGGATATATTGAAGCAAAATCTCAAGACATCAGTCAGGAAGTTAAAGCTTGGTTGCAAATGAGTCTTCCAAATGGACAATGACCCCAAGCATACTTCCAAAGTTGTCGTAAAATGGCTTAAGGACAACAAAGTCAAGGTATTGGAGTGGCCATCACAAAGCCCTGACCTCAATCCTATAGAAAATGTGTGGGGACAACTGAAAAAGCGTGTGCGAGCAAGGAGGCCTTTAAACCTGATTCAGTTACACCACCTTTGTTAGGAGGAATGGGCCAAAATTCACCCAACTTATTGTGGGAAGCTTGTGGAAGGCTACCCAATACGTTTGACCCAAGTTAGAAAATTTAAAGGCAATGTTACCAAATACTAATTGAGTGTATGTAAACTTCTGACCCACTGGGAATGTGATGAAAGAAATAAAAGCTGAAATAAATCATTCTCTACTATTATTCTGACATTTCACATTCTTAAAATAAAGTGGTGATCATATTTGACTTAAGACAGGGAATTTTTACTAGGATTAAATGTCAGGAATTGTGAAAAACTGAGTTAGCCAAATACATTTAAACTCAGTTTTTCACAATTCCTGACATTTAATCCTAGTAAAAATTCCCTATATTCAGACACTTTACTCAGTACTTTGTTGACGCACCTTTGGCAGCGACTATAGCCTCGAGTCTTCTTGGGTATGATGCTACAAGCTTGGCACACCTGTATTTGGGAGTTTCTCCCATTCTTCTCTGCTGATCCTCTCAAGCTCTGTCAGGTTGGATGGGGAGCGTCGCTGCACAGCTATTTTCAGGTCTTTCCAGAGAGCTTCAATCGGGTTTAAGTCCGGGCTCTGGCTGGGCCACTCAAGGACATTCAGAGACTTGTCCCGAAGCCACTCCTGCATTGTCTTGGCTGTGTGCTTATGGTTGCTGTCCTGTGGGAAGGTGAACCTTCACCCCAGTCTGATGTCCTGAGGCTCTGGAGCAGGTTTTCATCAAGTATCTCTCTGTACTTTGCTCTGTTCAGGCTGGGCCGCTGAAAAACATCCCCACAGCATGATGCTGCCTCCACAGTGCTTCACCTTAGGGACTGTGCCAGGTTGGTGTGACACTTGTCATTTAGGCCAACATGTTCAATCTTGGTTTCATCAGTGCAGAGAATCTTGTTTCTCATGGTCTGAGAGTCATTTGTGTGCGTTTTGGCAAACTCCAAGCAGGCTGTCATGTGCCCTTTACTGAGGAGTGCCCTTCATGTGCCCATTACTGGCCACTCTACCATACAGGCCTGATTGGTGGAATGCTGCAGAGATGGTTGTCCTTCTGGAAGATGTAGTGTAAATTCTAATCAATAATGAGGAGAGACAAGGTCAATCACCAATCAGGATATTACTTTATTCAAAACGTATTAATAAGGGAGCATAGAGTAAGTGCTCTGCAATTATAAGGCTGGTCGGCCCAACACTCCTGAGAGTTGTGCTGAGAGCTCTGACATACAAAGAATACAAAGATATTTTATAGCAACGATACCCCCTCCTATTCTACATAACAAACAGCAGATATGCGGAATGAGTCAAAAGGTGCGACTTGATATATGAGAAAAGAGTATCCTTTCTCAGAGGAGGAAGGGCTGACTAGTCCTTGGGTATTGTTCTTTGTGCTTTCTTTGTGTTCCTGAACCATTTGCCATGCAGATCCAGGTAACAGAGAAAACATAAATTAGGGCCGAGCCTACAGTGCAAAGCCACAAAGACGTGGAGAGATTGGAAAAGGAATACAGACAGATGTGTTTGCAATTCTGTGTTCTCTCGGACATGCCAATCCTGGTTGAAATACTCACGTGCACGTACATAGGCATGGAACCACACACTCTCTCGCTCTCTCGCTCGCTCTCTCTCACACACACACACAATAATCACCCCAACATACCCCGTAGGACACATGGACACAGGTAACCAACCACCAGTCTCTTTTCAAAACAATTGTGTGAATTGTCTCAATTCTAATGCACATAGACAGAAGGGGGAAGGGAGGAGGTGGCAAACAACCCACTGACAGACACAAACAAAGACGGGGAATAGAACAGCGAGAGGAGAAGAGAATTCGGTCCAATGTTGTAATACATGATTTGTAATTATTGTGTGTTGTAAATGTAATTGCAGTCCTCTGGTCTGAATATATTTGCAATGCAGCATTCTCCATTAGCACTGTGTAATTACCAATGCACTGCAGAAAGACTTACAACTACATTCTCTGCTTGATAGCTAACAATTGATTTACATGACAGCCCACCAAGTGATAACAAGGAAACACTTGCTTTTCCCTTCTTGGTTTGTGTTCCCTTGCTCAGTCTCGTTTGGCCCATAATTCCTGAAGAATCTATGAATAGGAGTGCTGATCTACAATCAGGTCCCCCCCAAATCATTCATTATAATCTAAATGGCAAAACTGATCCTAGGTCAGATCTCCTTTTTTTCAGGTTAGCTAGTCTCCTTGAGATAAACTCTATTTTGTAAGAGAGACCTGGGTACTGTATTCTGTAAGTATACTTGATCTAAGCAGACGCGAGAAACTCCAGTCCACTCCTAGTAGATGGTATTGTAGTCTCTGCCAGTTCTCTCCAGCAGTCTACCTTCTCAACAGTAAATGATTAGACTTGGTTAGCCAGGTGAGTAGTGCATTTTCTGGCGGATCGATAACTTCCAACTCATCAATGAAGTGCTGTGGGGAGTAGAAAAGCAGAGGCAGGGGGACCTAAGAGACCAGACTGGGTATTGTTGGTTTTCCCCAAGCAGACAGAACCTCTGTATATGTGTTAGACTGTTAACTAGACAAGACTCAGCAGGAGCATACTCCTGTGTGTATCCCCTAGGCATCAGCATAGCCATATGTTACTGTGTTGAACACACACACAAATATGTGCACACACACCCACTGTACACACTAGCAGACATGTACGTGTGAAAACACAGACACTCGAGTGCATGCTCACGCACGCACACACGCACACACACGCACACGCAGACACAGACACAGACACAGACACAGACACAGACACACACACACACAGATGTGAATTGTGGATGTGTCCATGAGGAGGTGGGATGCGTGACATGGCAGTTGTTATCGTGTTGGTGCAGGGCTTCGTTGGGTTGACAGATATCGGTGAAACACACAGGATGACCTACACTCTTTAAAAAAAGGTGCTATCTAGAACCTAAAAGGGTTCTTCGGCTGTCCCCATAGGAAAACCCTTTTTGGTTCCAAGTACAACCATTCTGTGTTTCATGTACCAAAAGGGTTCTACCTGGAACCAAAAGGGTTGAGCCAAAAAAACCTTTTGGAACCCTGTTTTCTAAGAGTGCATGACTTCTCCTCTGTCGTTGTGCTTAAGTAGCTCTTCTATCTCCCCTACCCTCCTTTTGTATGCACAGGCACACACTCACATACACACACACACACACACACACACACACGCAACACACACATACACACACACTCTTGTTAGGATACTAATCTATTCCCCTGAGACCACCAGCTAAACAAAGACACCCACTGAACCCTGTAAACCGTACATATAAGTAAGCCTATGTAAACAACTATTGGACCAGCAGCACCACTGAATGAATGAATACCTGATTTGCACTGCTTAGCACATGCTGTTATCATGATGCCCTTTCAGGGTATGTCTGTGATTCAAATGAGTGGTTTGGTGAATGTGTTCTCTCATCACCATATAACAGATGTGTCTTCCCCGTTCACTGTCAA
Source organism: Brachymystax lenok tsinlingensis (assembly GCA_030435695.1). Taxonomy (NCBI): domain Eukaryota; kingdom Metazoa; phylum Chordata; class Actinopteri; order Salmoniformes; family Salmonidae; genus Brachymystax; species Brachymystax lenok. Next base: position 6,096,616 of record CM059800.1, read on the forward strand.
TAACAGCAGATTATCTTGAGCTGGTTAAGACAGAACAATAAAGCAATATTTACTGTGTCAGAGAGCATAGAGAAACCCGGGCCTGGATATCAATTCAAACACGGTTCCTTGCAGTGCAGGGAGATTGTTGGTCTACCTTGTCTTGAAAATGTCTGGTTTTTGTGTTTGATTGATTAAGGGTCTTTGAGTGCTTTAAGTTTCCCAACAGACTTAGGTAACTCTGAAAATCACGTTGTCCCTTTTTTTGTTTGGTAAGTGATGATATGTAACCACCTGCCTCAGGGAAATGAGTTGAAGGAGATGAAAGGAGAGAGACAGACAGAAATAGAAAGAGCGTTACGAGAGAAAGACAGTCCGTCAACGAGAGAAAGAGATAGAGAGAGAGAGATTGAGAGAGACAGCTCAGGAGTCTTGTGTACAGTTTAACAGAAGAGGCAAAAGGAAACTTTAAGAGCAGAGCGGGTTTTCCGTTATTTAATTTCCCTGTATTTGTTTAGGGATGGACACATGGGACGCATAACACATTGTGACAATAATATTATAACACGTGGTTGGATTATGTGTGTGTTTGTTTAAATGTTTTGATGTTTCCCAGGACTCCCAGGAAAACAGTGAAGACTGTTGCTGAGTGGACTATCTTGGTTAAAGTGGGTAATGACGCAGTACGTTACCGAACAGTGCAAACTGACACAGGCCCATATTCATGATCATAAAGCATCACGGAGTAGGAGTGCTGATGTAGGATCAGTTTTGCTTTTTAGATCAAAATGAATGAGATTACATGAACAGGAGCGACCTGATCCTGGATCAGCACAGATGCTTTTTTGAATATGGGTCCAGATAAGAAGAAATAGGTCAGAAAGAGGTGGTACTGTGGTACTCCTATCAGAGAGGTGAGTGCTGATACCATGTTCTGTCCTTGTCCTAATAACTGCAATGTTAGCAGGTGTTTTAGTGGGGAAATTCTCTCATTGGGGGAGCCTGGTTTCACTTAACCCCTGTCTTTATTTGTGTTGTGTTGAGTTGAGTTGTGTTGTTTTGCATTTTGTTGTGCTATGTTGTGCTCTACTGTGTTGTGTTGCGCTTTGCTATGCTATGATGTGCTTTGTTGTGTTGTGCAGTCCTGTGTTGTGTTGTGCTGTGCTGTTCTGTGATGTGCTGTGTTGTTGTAATGTGCTGTGTTGTACTGTGTTTTGTTATTTGTCGTGTAAAATTGTGGGGAGATATTTTTTCCATTAGGCCTATAGTTCCGGCTTGAAATATGTCACTGGAGCTTATGTTGGCCAGACAGCCACAATAGAGCTGACTAATGCAGAAATAGACTGCAGGCTAAGCCTCCACTAGCACTAGATGCCTCTAAATGTCAGAGACTGGAACTTATGTTTTTGCTGTATCTAATACTGCATGTGCATACTTTGCCTCTAAACTGTCATTCATGTGTTCATGTCTCTGCTCTGATCAGTCACAAGATACATTTTTGCTCACATTATATTTACAGAGGGAATGGCCACAGAACTTTCTAGAGTAAACATGGAACTATTACCCAAACTCAAAGTGTTGTGTACTATCTAAAATGTATCAGACATCATTCTGTCGTAGGCAGTTGCAGTGGTTTTGAAAACAATATTCTATTTTTGACTGCAGGTAATAATTCCTTAGCTGTTGTTCAGTAAAAAAAAAGTCTGTTGCTGCTCGTGTATACACTCTTCGGGAAAAAAAGGTGCTATCTAGAACCTAAAAGGGTTCTTCGGCTGTCCCCGTAGAAGATCCTTTTAAAGAACCCTTTTTGGTTCAAGGTAGAATTATTCTGGGTTCCATGTAGAACCTTGCCACAGAGGGTTCTACTTGGAATCTAAAAGGGTTCTACCTGGAACCAAAAAGGGTTATCCTATGAGGATAACTGAAGAACTCTTTCGGAACCCTTTTTTCTAGGTCAGGCAGGGGGTCAGTGTGTTTTGCCAGTGTGACAGCTAGAGAAAAAAACAAGCGTGCTCTTTGCTGTCTGCAGCAATTAGTCTCAGCTAACAGTGTTCCTCACCACCTGTGATCTCTCACTGGTTGAACCATGCTCTGATAAAACATTTTTTTACTCAGGTAAAACCCTTAACACATCACCTTTATTTGGACTTTATAGCACTTTGTACAACATCATTTGTCACAATCTGTTTGACAAAAACCTCAGGGCATAAGCCTTCAAAAGAGCAAGTGTGGTTTCTGTATAGACTACATTTATGTACAGCCAACAGTACTGTGTAATTTAGTATCCACAATAAATTACATACATGTACACTCTTAGAAAAGAAGGTTCTACCTAGAACCATAATGGGTTATTCAATAGTCCCCTAAGGACTGAAAATGTTCTATTTTTTGTTAATGGAACCCTTTCACCACTAAAATGTTCTATCAGTACAGCCTGGTCTCATAGACTAGACGTAACATGGTAAAGTAAATCCGGGACACTCAAATTAGTATGATATGTTACGCAACCCAACGGTTGCGAGTTTAATACTTTTGAGCTACTTTGCAACTACTTAGCACGTTAGCTAACCCTTCCCCTAACACTAACCTTAACTCTTTTAGCTAACCCTTCCCCTAACACTAACCTTAACCCTTTTAGCTAACCCTTCCCCTAACACTAACCTTAACCCTTTTAGCTAACCCTTCCCCTAACACTAACCTTAACCCTTTTAGCTAACCCTTCCCCTAACACTAACCTTAACCCTTTTAGCTAACCCTTCCCCTAACACTAACATTAACCCTTTTAGCTAACCCTTCCCCTAACACTAACATTAACCCTTTTAGCTAACCCTTCCCATAACCCTAACCCTTTTAGCTAACCCTTCCCATAACCCTAACCATTTTAGCTAACCCTTCCCCTAACCCTAACCTTAACCCTAACCCCTAACCCCTAGCCTAGCTAATGTTAGCCACCTAGCCACCTAGCTAGAATTCATAACATATCATATGTTGTGCAACTTCGTAACATTTAGTATGTTTTACTAATTCGTAACATATTGAACGTTTTGCCAATTTGTTACATATAATAAGAATTGTAATTCGTAACATATCATACGAAATGGGTGATGGACATCCACAAATTAATACCTACCATATGAAACATAACATATCTTACGAAAAGGAGTGTCTCAAATTTTTGTACAGAATAATACTAAATGTTCTGAAACCAGGTTTATCAGTAGAACCGTTTTCCCCACCCAAGAGTTCTACATGGAACCAAAAAGGGTATGTATTAACTCTGAAATAAAAATCTTCACATTCATTTATTTAACATAAAAAAATTAACATCTCAAAACAACTATTTTTGATTTTGTTCATTTTAAGACACATTCTTTGTAAAAAAATATATACTCTATAAATACATAACATTTACAGAGTGGGCTCTCCGGTAATTCTGAAGATTTGATACATCTAATGAGCACCACCAACATTGTGAATGGGAAACTCCCTCTGCTAGTGACTTGCTGAATGTGCAATCCTAAAGGAGGGTTGTGATTGGTTAGTGACCTATAATGTACATTTCTATGTATAAAATGGGTCATATCATTAAAAGCACCAGAGCACACTCTGATGCATTTGAAGACTATATTGTTACAAACAATATCTCTACAAATAAGCTAAATAAATAAAGGTTGTTTGAGATATTAATATGTTTAATGTTGAATAAATGAATGTGAAAATGTGTCTTTAAGAATCTAGAAATACTCCATATTTGAGAAAACACTATAAGGAGTATAATAACACCAAAATGTTGTCCGTATCATGCATGGTTCACAGATCATAGGGTCTTACAGGTCTGGAAAGGCCTTAAGATTGCCAATTTCATCATGATTCAAAAAATAAATGGTTTGTCATACAAATGTAAAAAGCATGTTAAACATTCTTCCTCCCAATGAAGTTTCTAAGTGAGAATTGCCAGAGCAATCTGAGATAGTCCAAATATTTTCTGCTCCCTCTGGAGTGGAATCACCGTTCCAGTCAGGATTAAGGGATTCATACTAAAAATTACCCCCATGGATATAGTGTTGTTCTGTGTTCTCCAACACAGCGAAAGTATGACGTCGCCAGCTACCTCAAGCTTTCAGTCCATTCAAGGTGCATTACGATTGATGCTCCCTGATGATGGGTGTCTGTCCTAATATGACTGTGTATGTAATGCCGACAAGGATGGGTTTTTGCCTTTAACTTCCATTGTTCTCCAAGCGTGGCTGAATATCCCCTATCCATCCTGTTGGCATGGACCGGTGGTGTCAAATCATGTATCCATCCATAAGGGATCCTAACTTGGGGGGGATCATGTCCTCAGTGAGGACACAATGAGCCGTAACATACATTTAAGAGAAAGCACATGATGGGTCCCGCTCATAGATACGGGTCGGGGGAGGGGTCACAAATAATTAACAGGAAATGGTTTGAGTGAAAGCTCTCTTGTGAGGGTGCATCTGAGGCCCCTTCCTTTGTTAGCAACCGAGGTGGGGGAGGACTGGGAGAAGGGGGGGAGGGGGAAGAGAGGCGAGGAGAGGAGAGGGGGGAAGCCCCATCTGTCACAGAGCTGGCTGGGTCAGTACTTTTGTTGTTCAGGAGTGATGAGATAGATAGATGTGTGGTGTGTGTGTGTGTGTGTGTGTGTGTGTGTGTGTGTGTGTGTGTGTGTGTGTGTGGAGATAGATGGTAGTCAACACCATGAAGTAGGGACCAACCACTGGTTTAATCAAGCCAAGTGACCCAGTGTGACACACACAAATGCATGCACACACGAGAGCACACATACACACACACACACAATAACAGCTAGTGAAAATATGTATTATATATATTTTTTTTTATTTTGATTGGTGGCATCATTATTTCCATAGGATCTCTTTAAAAATAAGTTTTTCACCAAACATTTCAACCCATCAGCGACATAAGAAAGAATGGAGAAGGCCCTGATGCAGAGGCAGAGAGACCCTATCATGGCGCCGGAGGTGACGGCTGCTGTTTTACGTGCTATTTTATTTTATTTTTCTCGCAAAAGACAGAGCAAAAAGGGGGAGGATGGCGGGGTGCCTTGTAAGAATTCACCGACGAGTAGGTAAACCACTACTTCCCTCCGTATTATTGGCCATCGTGCAATCATTGGAAAACAAACTGGACGATCTACGATTAAGACTATCCTACCAACATTAAAACTGTAATATCTTATGTTTCACCGAGACGTGGCTGAACGACGACATGGATAATACAGCGCTGGCTGGCTTCTCCGTGTATCGGCAGGACAGATCAGCTACGTCTAGTAAGATGAGGGGTGGGGGTGTGTGGCTATTTAATAACTGTCAATAACTGCTGGTGCTCGATGACTAATATTAATTAAAATAGTCTCGAGATATTGCTCGCCTGATGTAGGATACCTCATGATAAGCTGTAGACCACACTATCTACCAAGAGAGTTCTCATCTATATTATTCGTAGCCGTCTATTTACCACCACAAACCGATGCTGGAACTAAGATCGCACTCAACGAGCTGTATAAGGCCATAAGCAAACAAGAAAATGCTCATCCAAAAGCGATGCTCCTAGTGGCCCTGGACATTAATGCAGGCAAACTTAAATACATTTTACCTAATTTCTACCAGCATGTCACATGTGCAACCAGAGGAAAAAAACTCTAGATCAACTTTACTCCACACCCTGAGAAGCATACAAAGCTCTCCCTCGCCCTCCATTTGACAAATCTGACCATAATTCTATCCTCCTGATTCCTGCTTACAGGCAAAAACTAAAGCAGGAAGTACCAGTGACTCGCTCAATACGGAATTGGTCAGATGACGCGGATGCTACGCAATAGGACTGTTTTGCAAGCAGTGACTGGAATATGTTTCGGGATTCATCCAATGGCATTGAGGAGTATAGTACCTCAGTCACCGGCTTCATCAATAAGTGCATCGACGAAGTTGTCTCCACAGTGACCATATATACATTTCCCAACCAGAAGCCATGGACTACAGGCAACATCCGCACCGAGCTAAAGGCTAGAGCTGCCGCTTTCAAGAAGATTATAAGAAATCCCACTATTCCCTCAGACAAACAATCAAACAGGCAAAGTGTCAATACAAGACTAAGATTAAATCCTACTACACCGGCTCTGGCGCTCGTCAGATGTGGCAGGGTTTGAAAAATATTACCGACTACAAAGGGAAGCCGCGAGCTGCCCAATGACACGAGCCTTCTAGACGAGCTAAATGCCTTTTTACGCTCACTTCGAGGCAAGCAACACTGAAGCATGCATGAGAGCACCAGCTGTTCCGGATGACTGTGTGATCACGCTCTCCGTAGCCAATGTGAGCAAGACCTTTAAAAAAGTCAACATTCACAAAGCCGCGGGGACAGACGGACTACCAGGTCGTGTACTCAAAGCATGCACGGACGAACTGGCAAGTGTCTTCTCTGACATTTTCAACCTCTCCCTGACTGAGTCTGTAATATCTACATGTTTCAAACAGACCACCATAGTCACTGTGCCCAAGAAAGTGAAGGTAACCTGCCTAAATGATTACCGCCCCCGTAGCACTCACGTCGGTAGTCATGAAGTGCTTTGAAAGTCTGGTCCTGGCTCACATCAACACCATCATGCCAGAAACCCTAGACCCACTCCAATTCGCATACCGGCCCAACAGGTCCTCAGATGACCAAAATCTCAATCGCACTCCACACTGCCCTTTCCCACCTGGACAAAAGGAACACCTATGTGAGAATGCTTTTCATTGTCTATAGCTCTGCGTTTAACACCATAGTGCCCACAAAGCTCATAACTAAGCTAAGGACCCTAGGACTAAACACCTCCCTCTGCAACTGGATCATGGACTGGATCCGGGCCTCCCCCAGGTGGTAAGGGCAGGCAACAACACATCTGCCACGCTGATCCTCAACACGGGGCCCCTCAGGGGTGTGTGCTTAGTCCCCTCCTTACTACCTGTTCATGCACGACTGCATGGCCAAGCACGACTCCAACATCATCCTTAAGTTTTCTGACGACACAACAGTGGTAGGCCTGATCACCGACAACGATGGGACAGCCTATAGGGAGGAGGTCAGAGACCTGGCAGTGTGGTGCTAGGACAACAACCTCTTCCTCAATGTGAGCAAGACAAAGGAGCTGATTGTGGACTAACAGGCCAAACAGGCCCCCATTAACATCGACAGGGCTGAAGTGGGTCCCCAGATTTTTTTTACAGCTGCACCATCGAGAGCATCCTGACCGGTTGCATCACCGCCTGGTATGGCAACTGCTCGGCGTCTGACCGTAAGGCACTACAGAGGGTAGTGCGTACGGCCCAGTACATCACTGGGGCCAAGCTTTCTGACATCCAGGACCTATATACTCGGCGTGTCAGAGGGAGGCCCAAAAAATTGGCAAAGACTCCAGTCATCCAAGTCATGGACTGTTCTCTCTGCTACCGCAGGGCAGGCAATACCGGAGCGCCAAGTCTAGGACCAAAAGGCTCCTTAACAACTTCTACCCCCAAGCCATAAGACTGCTGAACAATTAATCAAATGGCCACCGGGACTATTTACATTGACCCCCCATGTTTTTACACTGCTGCTACTCGCTGATATTATCTATGCATAGTCACTTTACAAATTACCTTGAGTAACCTGTACCCCCGCACATTGACTAGGTACTGGTATCCCCTGTATAGAGCCTCGTTATTGTTATGTCATTTTCTTGTGTTACTTATTTTTTAAATTTATTTTCACTTTAGTTAATTTAGTAAATATTTTCTTAACTCTATTTCTTGAACTGCATTGTTGGTTAAGGGCTTGTAAGTAAGCATTTCACGATAAGGTTGTGTAGACCTTAAGAGTCCTGAACAGGTATTTAAATGGCTACCCGGACTATTTGCATTGTGTGCCCCCCCAACCCCTCTTTTACGCTGCTGCTACACTCTGTTTATCATATATGCATAGTCACTTTAACGACTCCTGAACAGACTCCTGAACATTCATGTACATACTACCTCAATTGGCCCGACCAACCAGTGCCCCCGCACATTGGCTAACCGGGCTATCTGCATTGTGTCCCGCCACCCACCACCTGCCAACCCCTCTTTTACGCTACTGCTACTCTCTGTTCATCATATATGCATAGTTACTTTAACCATATCTACATGTACATATACTACCTCAATCAGCCTGACTAACCGGTGCCTGTATGCAGCCTCGCTACTGTTATAGCCTCGCTACTGTTATTCTTCACTGTCTTTTTACTGTTGTTTTTATTTCTTTACTTACCTATTGTTCACCAAATACCTTTTTTGCACTGTTGGTTAGAGCCTGTAAGTAACCATTTCACTGTAAGGTCTACACCTGTTGTATTCGGCGCACCTGACAAACACTTTGATTTGATTGTGTTCCCCGCATTTGTCAAATAAAATTTGATCTGATTTGATTTGATGAGCGAGGGAAGATAGGAAGTGCCAGTGAAGGTGTGAGAAGGTATACCTTGGGAAGATGTTACTGGTGACTAGGAGGAGGAGTGGGGAGAAGGAGGAGGAGAGGTTGGGACGTAGGGACACAACCTGTACAGATGCTCAGACTGACATCAAAGTACTAAAGCAGCTATGAAGTAGTCTCTCTGAGGAGGAGCGACTGACAGGGAGCCAGCGAGGTAGGTTATGGTAGCTACAGAGTGTAGCTACAACACCTAATCAGAATGCCACTTGTTTTATTGGGGTAAAGGCAAGACAATATTTAGGATAGGTTTCGTCACAAATTTTCTTTGCTGGCCGCTATTCTATTATATAGTTGGTTTGTCAATGTTAATCCCTTTTGTGAATATTTACAAATATGCTTGGGGAATACTAGGAGGCTACTGCGCTGATTCACCCGTGATGCTATTCTGTCACTTCGACCTGAATTAAATGAAACGGATTCCTTTATCTGGCCCGGGTTACCCGGGTGGAAGGAGTTTAAACCGGGTGAAAAGTCATTGCATTCGTTTTGTGCAGCGGGCTGCCTCCCCTGTTTCGCCCGATGACGTTCCGGGCCAACCAGCCCCAGCTTTGTGAGCGCTGTGCGCATGCGTATTCAGACAGCTCAGACGTCGGCGTCAGTCAGCACTAACACACTATCCGGTTAGATTGCCCCGTCAACGGGTTGTGCCAAAGCTGTGTTCACCGCGCCTCGCTTCCTCTCCACAATACGAACACGGACGAAAAGAACACCATGTTATCCAGATTTAAAGACGCTACATTTCAGCAGTGAAAAGAGGAGGAAGAGACGGAGGAGAGTGAACTAACAAAATAGTCTAGAAAGGGACACAGAGAAGAGAGAATCCCACCGACCATCTGCGTGAGGCGAGAGAGAGGAGGAGGCCAACCGGAGAGCAGCAGCCGACTGCGCTGTGGAATAACCTACGGTTTCCGTTGATTTGAAACGAGAATTTTGAATTGTCTTTATTATTCTGCGAGACATTTTACTAAATTGCCACAAAATGTCATCTTCTGGCAAAGACAACAGCGCACACTATATGAACTATGTGGGACCTTATCGTTTGGAAAAGACCCTTGGCAAAGGACAGACAGGTTAGTTAGTCCTTGTCGCCTGTCGCTTGATGAACGTGGATGATGTGAAAGCACTGGTTGTCTTTTATGGGTTATGCTGACATGGGCTAGGACATATGGGCTACTCTGTAGGTTATTGTGGGTTTGGTGGATTTGATGTAGGGTGCATCACTGACGTGCGGGCTGGTTGCTTCTAGTTCCCACGGATTGCTCTTGACTCATTGCATCAATCGGGGTTGGGACTGTGCACTTGAATGTCTTATGTGGATTATCCTAAAATTCGACTTCATAATAAAAGGGAATAAACTGGTCCGCCCTATAGCCTAGGCAGCTGGCTACAGTTGGGCTACATGTAGTCCACACGGCTTACGTGTGATTGTTGAAATATAATAATAATGTCCCTTTAATCCTCATTGCCAAACAACGGGAAGATGGTATCCCAATGTTGAATGTTGTGGGTGTGTTACATTGTAGCGTGTCGCTGTATTCGAACATGCACACATTTGTCGGTTACAACGTTGCATTGGGGAAGCCTGCGCTGATATCTGCGAAATGAGGTAGGGCAAGCTACAAGGCTGCTGTGCCAGCGGTATGGTTTCTCTGTCAGTCCCTGCAATGACGAGCACAAGCGGCTGCGATTACAAAGACTTTTAATCCCAAACTACACGCATGAGGTGAATTGTATTTTATTAAGGAAAGATTGACGTAGTTTGACCTATTTGTATCCGGTCAAAGCAGTTTTGATTAAAATAAATAGCCTATGTGGGAGGCATAGCATCCCCAAAACCACTAGGCAATGATGTGGGTACCACTGTTATAGGCTATAGTCTACTTTTTTGAAAGGTCTAATGAGAAAACAAGCTGTGTGCCCCCCATCATCTCTGATTCTCTTCTGGGCGCGCAATATCAAGTGCGCCTATAGAGTGGTCTCAATAAAATGATCCATAGCCTATTGGCTATAGGCTACGAAGTGCATGCTCAGAGAAGCACAGGGCAAAGTTATAATTCTAAGATGGCTGCTGGGATGGTGTAAATAAAACAAGGCTGCATTACACACTGCAATGGATATTCCAACCCTGAGCTCTTGCTGATCCCCAACAATGTGTGTGCTGCCTAACCAATGCTGCACTGTGTAGGCCTACAGTGGCAGTTCAGGAGGAGAGTAAAATAATTATTTCGAAAATAATGATGGTCTAGTCCAAAAAAATGCATTATCTTGCGTGCGGACTAACTTATAGCCTATGTACTGTTTAGTTTTGAGAAGGAGAGGTGGAAGATGAGGAGGACCGGAGGTCAACTTTGATAGCTTTCTACTACTATAATGGATTTTAATAAAAACAATATGTTTGTTGTTCATGTTGCATTTATCAGAGTTATTGACCAGATTCGAGTAACTTACATTGTGGTGCTGAAACTTGAAGCAGCAGTCACGGCAAAATGAATTGGATATGGACAGCTCATGGTGCTGAAAGTAGGCAAAATCGAGTAGGCATAATTAATTCAAACCATCTTCATTTTAATTAGACTTTACTAACAACAAGAGAGCTTTGTGTTTGAGCCTATTTCTTCCTATTCAAGAAATGAGAGGTAGGCCTTCCTGTTTCACAGACGAAATTAGGCTGTAGGCTGTACATAGAAATGTCGGCCAATTCCTCCACCCACCATGCGCTCTTTAAATAGCCTACCTCCGTGTCAGTGAAGGGCTGTTAAGTTAAAACCTGGACTCGAACTGAGTGGGTATGAGAGTGTACACCAAAGGCCTACCTTTTATTAAAGTAAATGGTGAAAAGCACAGGCCTACCCATTGTTGGTTTAAGATTTTGAAGAAAATAAAACAGATCCGATTATATAAAGTGATGTATAAGAGCGCTTTGTTCCACGATGCTTTATGCTTGAAACAAGCTGTTAAATACCCTGGAAAGACACGACTCTGATGCATATGGAGATAACACTGTTTCATTTCGTTGACATTCAGAGGCTGAGCTACAACCTTCTACAGCCGAGGAGAAAAAAATAGACTTTTCTTGGAAAGTATTCTAATTTTGTCACTATCAATTGATTAAGCTATTCACTCTCTGTACAATAAAAGATGTTTAAACCCAGACAGCTTTTAAGGAAACACTTGTGACCTTCTCTCGTTGGGTTAAGCAGTTAAAGCTTACATTTTTCTGCGTCAGTAGGCCTACTGTCTGGGGTGGAAAAGTAGGTCTAACTTTTTGGATGGGCCATGCTCAGATTGCTAATGACATCTCAGATGTAATTATTTGTAAACAGGGACAGTTTCGTTGCAAACAAGACACGCTGATTTGGCATTGGGGAAATATGAGACGAAGAACACATATCTCTCTGTCCATTCTTAGCCTGTAGTTTCGGGAATTTGTGTGGTATTAAAAAATATTCTGCTAATATGTAAAATGACGTAGAATTATATGAAATGTTTATAAAAGGCTATTTTATTATCCGACCTGCAAGTTAGACGATAGATTCAAACAATGTGTTTATTATAAAGGAGATCTTTCCACCTCTACTATTGTCCACGGTGGTCTGTGAACCCAAACCTTCGGGCCTGCAGCCCGGTGAGCCAACTTGGAGAACATAGTTGCCCCCTTGAGCGTCTCGAAGACCGAGGCGATGAGTGGTAGCGGGTAGTGGTTCTTAACCGTGATGTCATTGAGGCCCCGGTAGTCGATGCACCGGGGCGGGGGTTTTGTCCTTCTTATCCACAAAGATTAACCCTGCACCGGCGGGGGAGGCAGAAGGACGGATACACACTGCAGCTAGGGAGTCCTCGATGTAGGTCTCCATAGCCTTGGTCTCCGGTCCCGACAGAGAGTACAGTCGTCCCCGGGGTGGTGTGGTGCCTGGGAGAAGGTCGATCCTGCTGTCATAGGGTCGGTGTGGAGGAAGCGAAGTGGCCCAGGCCTTACTAAAAACCTCCCGGAGGTCCTGGTACTCTGCGGGAATGGCGGAGAGGGCCGGGGGCAACTTCCGAGCCCACAGGAAGACGTCCCGCAGGAAGACGTTCAGGCAATGGCTGTGGCAGAAAGGGCTCCAGCCCATGATGGCACCAGCAGTCCAGTCAATGAGGAGATTGTGTCGCTGGAGCCAAGAAAATCCCAATATCACGGGAACCTGAGGAGACATAATAATTAGCATGAATTGGATAGCCTCACTGTGGTTCCCTGACACTCGTAGGTTGATGGGAGTGGTATTGTGGGTGACCTGGCCTATAGAGCGTCCAGCGCTCTAACGTCCATGTGGAATGGAGAGGGGCTGAGTGGGGATGCCCAGCTCGGTCGCCAGGGTATCATCCAAAAAACTCTCATCGGCACCAGAGTCGATGAGTACCCGGAGAGATTTCGACTGGTTCCCCCACAGCAGGATAGCATGGAGAGGGGTGCGAGTAAGGGGATAGGAAAAGGTATCCATATGGCCATCCAGAGTACTCCGGTGAGCCATGGTCTTTTAGTGGGCAAGAGGACACAAAATGACCAGTAGTCCCGCAATACAGGCAACTCTTCGTGTGAAGCTTGTGCAAACCTTCGGCTGGAGACAACCTAGCTCTGCCTAGTTGCATCGGCTTGGGAAGAGGTGAATCGGCAAACTTCAGAGACTCTCGGGGGAACTCGGGTAGCCTCTGGTTCTCTCGGCACCGGAGACGTCGGGGACTTCTGGGATGCCACGGAGGCAAGGTGGAATCCTTGGGCGGGCGAGTGGAATTGGACCTCTCCTTCCTACGTTCCCGTAGCCGCCCATTGATCCGGATGGTCAAGACGATGAGCGAGTCACGATCCGTTGGTAGTTCCCGGGCTGCTAGCTCGTCCTTAACTTCACCTCCACCACAAACTCCTCCAGGGGAAGGAAGAGGGCTGCAGCTCGAAGATGAAAGAACACTGGATGCGGAGGAGTTTGGGGAAACCGCTGGTAGGCTTGACGAGACAAGACGAACTGGCAGCAGACAAACAGAGAACACAGGTATAAATACACTGGGAATAATGGGGAAGATGGGTAAGCGACGTCCCAGCTTCCCTTAGCAGTCCAACATCTACAATCTCCATTACCAACCCCACCCCTCTCAACCATTGTTTTCTCCCCACCACCCCGTTCTTTCGGTTAAAGGCATGCCACGTGTGTGGAGCTTGTGTCGTCTGTTTCCCCCTGTCTCCCCAGGGCTCCAGTGTCCACTCCAACTATGACTCCGCATCCTGAAATGAATCTAAAGTGGAGCTGGGCTACAAGCAGGAATGCCGCTGAATGACTCTCAGTGTATGTGAGTGTGTGTGACTGTGCGCATGTCTTCACATGAGACGTGATAGAGAGTTGCGTGTGTATAAATTTAGACCATTGACAATGTGTGTTATTATTTCTTATTTTGTGTGTGTGCGAGCATGTGTGTGTTGTGCTGGCTCTAGCAGGACTGTGAGGCTGACTGAGGTTGTTGATGGCTGTTATTAGGAATAGACTTCCCCTGTGCTGCGTCTGCAGAGAGAGGACAGAGAAGCCCATATGTCATCACACCAGGGGCTTAGGCAGGGGGAGAGACGTGCATTTGTGCGTGCTTGTGTGTGTGTCTGTGTGTGTGTGTTTGTGTGCGTGCGTATCACACACAGAGCTTATGTGGAACCCCAAGGGGCCAGGATTTAAAGAGGAAGCCTTGTAGCCTAATTCCATTTTCTACCTCAAATGAGAAACCCAGCACCTGTCCTACCCTCCTATAAGATTACTATGATTGATATTGAGATCATCCAGTAGGTGCCTATATCATTGTTCAACATGCACACAATGGTTTCTTAAAGCAAGGACTCAATCCAAGCTTGTAATGCATTCAAATATAAATCAATGGGAAACAATAACTTCTTTGTTTATTGTGGTGGTCCTAAATTAGCAACACTGAATGGTTAATATGAATGGCAGGTTTTGGATGGGAATGTTGTGTTATTTTTCTACAGGGGCCAAACTGGAGGCGTTTTGCCAAGAAGAGCTGTCTTGCTGGGCAGACTCAGAACAATTAGTGTGTGTGTTTTCATCTGTAAGAGTTGGAGCCCCCTGTAGCAGGCTTTCCAGCCTCATATTTGGTCCTCATTTGCTATATGTCCAGCAGTGTGTGTGTGTGTGTGTGTGTGTGTGTATATGTGTGTGTGTGTGTCGGGCAGCAGTGGGGATGGTTGTCATGGTTTCATCTCCTCTGACAATGGCCATGCTTTCCATCCTGGAGATCACAGCAAGACTGCAGCCACCAAGCTTTTTATATCCTCCTCCCCTTCCCTTCCCTTCCCCCACTCTCCTTTTCTCCCACCCACCCTTACCCCCTCTCTCTTGCCGTTGCTCCCCTCTCCCACACTCTAACCCTACCCCCCCTCTCTTCATCTCCTCTCTCACTCTCCTATAGCCTCTCTCTCTCTCTCTCCATTCTTGTCTCTTTCACACTCTAACACTACCCTTCTTCTCATCTCTCCATGGCCTACTTCCATACTCCCCTCCCCTCTTTCCTCTCTAGCCTCTACAGTGTTTCCCTCAGAAGCTAAGGGATCTCTGGTGGATGTATTGGGCATCTCCAGTTGTGTTGTGGGACGTAACAATGAGGCATTGGCTTCTCCTGTATGTGAGGGCATCGTGAAGTGTCTATGGAGAGGTTGGTTTGGGACTGAGCATCTATTTATCACTTTCTGTGGATCACTCTGTGCTCATAAGACAGACTGTAATTTAGCCATGGATGCTCCCAAAGACTAAAGGGACCCAGAGGAGAGAGGGAGGGGGAGAGAGGGGATCCTCTGCCCAGGTGGCTGTGTTTGGGTTCCCTGAGATACAGCTTCATTATCAGCTGGCTGCAGAGGTGTGTGCCGTCCCCTGCTCTCGGTGTGTGTGTGTGTGTGTGTGTGTGTGTGTGCGCACTACGAAAGGGACTGCATCTCTGAATCATATTTTTTCTACCTGTGTACTGTGCGGAAAAATTATACCAAAAACTTCAACACAGGATAATTGGTTGAAATTGGGAGCCCTCTTTTTGTACTGTGGCGATGGGTCAGTTTTATGCGATAATGTTGCGAGAATTTAACTGTTTTATGCGGAAATAGTACAGTGATTGGTAAAGCATGCAAGCCTTCGCATAATATGTTGATTTTGCAAAAAAATCTGCAATCGCGGAATCCTGGAGGGACTGCCTTTTGGCAAGGACAGGGTTAATAATATAAATTATTGGTTTTGTACTTCTCTCTCAGTCAAGGGGGCTGGTTTCCACGGTAACCTGGGGAATGCTCTCCCTATCCTTGTTGGTTGGATGGTTGGATATACTGTATATGTGCCGTAGGTTTTTCTCTCTCTATCTATCTCTCTCTGTCTGCGGCCCCTGCCTTTCTCTCAACTCTGCCTGAGGGGTTTGCCTGAGCTATGTGACCCTGATTTAGCCCACTGCAGTAAAAGGTTTCACAGAATCTCCACCAACACACACACACACCTCAGATAGGTAGGCAGGGTACTAGTCTTTTTCAATGGATCATTCATTTTGGTTCAGGCTGATGATTAGATCTCACTATCCCAAGGAGATAATGCCACTTTCTCAGCCATATTATCTTCTTCCTCCTGTCCTTTTCTAGATTCAAACATAAGACCCCACCATCCTCTCCTATCTTTAACCTTGGGCATCAAGAGGAGGGAGGCTGAGAGAGAGGGGAAAGATAGAGGGAAAGAGAGAGAGATGATCTTAGGAAAATTATGTGTTCTTCCGTACCCCGAAGGGACTGATCATGAGCATTGAGGGCATGAGGGTGGAGAGGGGCATGAGGGTGGAGAGAGAACATTAGTGTGTGTAGACTGGAGTCAACACAGAGACCTCTGTTAGTGTGACCAGGAGTTGGAACGTGGAACAGGACAACATCAAACCGTCTCTTTTAATATCATGCATTTCCTCTATTTGTTGTGAAATACAGTGTTCCTAAACTCAGCAAAAAAAGAAACGTCCTCTCACTGTCAACTGAGTTTATTTTCAGCAAACTTAACATCTGTAAATATTTCTATGAACATAACAAGATTCAACAACTGAGACATAAACTGAACAGGTTCCACAGACATGTGACTAACAGAAATTGAATAATGTGTCCCTGAACAAAGGGGGGGTCAAAATCAAAAGTAACAGTCAGTATCTGGTGTGGCAACCAGCTGCATTAACTTTCAGGGATTGCTGGGGCGCTAGTGCCCCAATCCCGACACTACCAGGTGAAATATAAGGCGCCAAATTCAAAATCCAAAAGTTGAATTATTAAACATCCACCAATATACAAGTGTTCCATACTCATCAAAAGCTCTGTTTCTTGGCAATATCACAGCGTTGTCAGATTTCAAAAAGGCTTCATGGCGAAAGCAGCACATTTGATTGTTTGAGGGTAGCACCTCACATATTTTTCCCATAGCCATGAATCGATTAGCCATCACGGCACACACATAACACATTTCACAGCGAAAACAAATCAATTACCTGTTGAAGAACTTCTGCTGAGGTCATCCTAAGTGTCCAACGAAGACAATCCATGGTTCTTTTGTTAGAAAAAGTAATGTATTTTATCCATAAATCTCCATTTGGTTCGCGCGTTATAATCAGAAACGACAGCTTCCACTCCTCCATTGAAACGTGACGCGAACTCGTTCATCTTATACCTATAAACTTGTCCAAGAACAATCAAACATAGTTTTAAATGTATCCTTAGGAACACTTTTACGTATATTTACTATTATAAATCAACCGGAATATAAACTAATCGATAAAGACGGTAAAAAAGACACTGCGCGCCTTGTCGGGAACGCGCACTGGGTACTGTTTACATAAAAAGGTCACTTCCTGGTTTGCTCTTCTTCTCTGGTCTAATTCATCCAAAATGAAAATTTACACTGTCTCGAGACTGTTGACATCTAAAGGAAGCGATGGGTACTGCATTCATATGCCCTTATATGGTCATTTACATGAGAGAGGGGTTCCAAATGAGCAATGTGTCAATCACTTTTTCCAGGACAGAAATTCCTCGGGGTTTCGCCTGCCATATGCGTTCTGTTTCACTCACAGACAAATGGTTAACACTTTTGGAAAATTCAGAGTGTTTCCTATCCAATGGTACTAAATATGTGCATATCCTATTGTCTGGGCCTGAATGGGAGGCATTTTACTTTGGGCACGCCAGGCTCTCCAAAACCGACCCCTCAGCTGCCACTCCCTAACAAGTTAAGTACTGCAGTGCATCTCCTCCTCATGGACTGCACCAGATTTGCCAGTTCTTGCTGTGAGATGTTACCCCACTCTTCCACCAAGGCACCTGCAAGTTCCCGGACATTTCTGGGGTGAATGGCCCTAGCCCTCACCCTCCAATCCAACAGGTCCCAGACGTGCTCAATGGGATTGAGATCCTGGCTCACTGACATTCCTGTCTTGCAGGAAATCACGCACAGAACGAGCAGTTTGGATGGTGGCATTGTCTTGCTGGAGGGTCATGTCAGGATGAGACTGCAGAAAGGGTACCACATGAGGGAGGAGGATGTCTTCCCTGTAACGCACAGTGTTGAGATTGCCTGCAATGACAACAAGCTCAGTCCGATGATGCTGTGACACACCGCCCCAGACCATGACGGACCCTCCACCTCCAAATCGATCCCGCTCCAGAGTACAGGCCTTGGTGTAACGCTCATTCCTTCCACGATAAACGCGAATCCAACCATCACCCCTGTTGAGACAAAACCGCGACTCTTCAGTGAAGAGCACTTTTTGCCAGTCCTGTCTGGTCCAGCGACGGTGGTTTTGTGCCCATAGGCGACGTTGTTGCCGGTGATGCCTGGTGAAGACCTGCCTTACAACAGGCCTACAAGCCATCAGTCCAGCCTCTCAGCCTATTGCGGACAGTCTGAGCACTGATGGAGTTATTGTGCGTTCCTGGCGTAACTCGGGCAGTTGTTGCCATCCTGTACCTGTCCCGCTGGTGTGATGTTCGGCTGTACCGATCCTGTGCAGGTGTTGTTACATGTGGTCTGCCACTGCGAGGACGATCAGCTGTTCGCCTTGTCTCCCTGTAGCGCTGTCTGAGGAGTCTCACAGTACGGACATTGCAATTTATTTCCCTGGCCACATCTGCAGTCCTTATGCCTCCTTGCAGCATGCCTAAGGCACATTCACGAAGATGAGCAGGGACCCTGGGCATCTTTCTTTTGGTGTTTTTCAGAGTCAGTAGAAAGGCCTCTTTAGTGTCCTGAGTTTTCATAACTGTGACCTTAATTGCCTACCGTCTGTAAGCTGTTAGTGTCTTAAAGACCGTTCCACAGGTGCGTGTTAATTCATTGTTTATGGTTCATTGAACAAGCGTCGGAAACAGTGTTTAAACCCTTTACAATGAAGATCTGTGAAGTTATTTGGATTTTTACGTATTATCTTTGAAAGACAGGGTCCTGAAAAAAGTATCTTTCTTTTTTTGCTGAGTTTATTAGGACATCCTCAGTCTCAGCAGGACTTGTGTCATTCTCATCAGGACATGTCAGTCTCCGGTAGTGATGAGGTCTGTGTTCAGGCTTTATGTGGTTTAAGAGCATTGCATTGGAATTACAAGGGGAAATATTTACCTTGCATTGTACTGTACAATGGATGGTTGGGAATGGCTTGTGAAAGCCGCAATGCTCTGTTAAGTTTATGGTTGCGTAATGGTAATGAACCACATATGTCTAGGTTTATGATTAATATTTTCAAGTACACGTTCACAATTTGTGGTGTGTTTGTGTGTGTGCATGTGTGCATTTATGTGTGTGTGCGTGTGTGTCATTCTCAGATTACTATAGAGGTTGTTGTTAGATGTGCAAAAATGTATGACGCAATAAAAAACTTCTCCCAACACATGAGAAATCTTTGATATCTTGGGAACGGAAAAGAACAAAGGGTGTTTATCATCTCTCCAGCAAGACGGAGAGATGTTATTAGTTTGATTCAATTATCCTATTTTCCTTAACCCCTAACCCTAAACCGTACTCTTACCCTTACCCTAAACTTAACCCAACCCTAACCTTAATCCAAAAACCTAACCTTAACCTAAACCTAACCCTAGCTCCTAACCCTAATCCTAACCCTAACCATAAAACTAGCCCTAGCTCCTAACCCTTAACGTAATTCTAATCGTAACCCTAATTCTAACCTTTACCCTAAACCTTTACCCTAAAGAAGTAGCATTTGACACGTCCGCACACACACACACACACACACACACACACACACACCCTCAACTAGCACAATCATTGCTGTCAGGTCTTGCTTGTCAGTCTCTTGCCCATGGCATTCCCTCAGCTTCCCTAGGTGCTACTTAGCACACACTCTCTGAAATATTCACACTGCAGCTTCAGGGTGTGTGAAAGTGTGTGTTGCCTCTTACCCTCTACGGTAGTATTCTTCACTCCTGGTCCTGGATGGCTGCATTGTCTGCAGGCTTTCATAATCCTGCACTTACACGCCTGCTTTATCTAACCATGGGCTTGATGTGTTTATTAGAAGTGTTAAGTAAGTGTGTTAGTGCAAAAACTTTCCAGAAACAACCCATCAAACTCAGTGGGCAAATGCATTTTGATGGCTACTCTATCTTTACCAGGTACTTGCATTTGACCATATATACCTGCACTATATAGGAAATAAGCTATCATTTCAGATGTGTGTGTGTGTGTGTGTGTGTGTGCTTCTCCGTGTAGAACCTGACAGATAGAGGGGGGATTTCTGTCAGCTCCCTGGAGATTCCACTCTTCTCTTCTCCTCCGCTCTTCTCCTCTCCTCTGTTTGAGGTTCATTACCTCTCCTGTCATTTATGTACGGGCATGTGTGCTGTATTTATCCTGGGTCAATTCTCTTTATTATCTGCTAGTCAGAGGTTTAATCGACTCCCCAACACTGCAGAGCCGTGTGCACAGCCTATTAATGACGGCGCCAGTGTGTTGGACACGTGTGTGTGCATTCGTTTGCGTGTGAGTTTCTGTGTCTGTGTGCATTTGTTAGCATGTGTGAGCATGACTGTGTGTGTGTGTGTGCGTGTGTGTGTGCATTTGTTAACATGTGAAACGTGTGTAGCCTACGCGTGTATGTGCATTCCATTATGTGTGTGTCTGTGTGTTTTTCATTGTGTGTGCGCCTGCATAGGTCCGTGTGCAGTCATTTACAGTACCCTATTTAATTAATGACTTAGTATTCACAGTATGCTGTGTTGTCAATGACCTTCATAGGTTTCTGTAGGAGCCAGATGAACTTAAGAGGATCAGATATGGGTAACTGCAGCACAAGGCTCTGTCCATGTTAATCATTGACACTGCTTCTGTATGTGAAAAAGACTCTTCTCTGCCAATGAGTAATATGGAGAGGTACTTACCCTGCTAGCAGTTAAGGTCACTTGGTGGTTGTTGGTGTGAAACTATTGTACTGTTTTTAGTTAGTTGTTAGCTAGCTACTATGCTACTCATACCCTGTTAGCATTGCAGTAGACTTTCATGTGTTAGCCGTAGCATCCCTAGCTGATGCTAGCTTCGTAGCCTCCCGATTTGGCAAACGCCTGCCTGACCCAGGGTTATCTGGCGTTCTCCACTCTAATCCATTCCACCCTGGCAGGCCTGATAGCCCAGGCCATCCACCGCTAACACAGATATCTAACAGCCAATAGCCAATCCACCGCTAACACAGATAGCTAACAGTACCTCCACGGCTAATACAGAAAGCCCGTCTACGGCTAACACAGCCACGTTTAACTTGGACCAATTGAAAGGCTCAATCAATAGCTGTTAATCAAATGGGTTATGGCTTCAGATAAGCTTCTTATGGCTCTGCAGACTCCTTCCCTCAGCCAAAAAGGTAATGAAATTGAGCACAAATCCTCCTAGGCCCTCCCTCTGCTCTCTCTATCTTCTCTCTGTCCACTCTCTCTTCGCTCCCTCCTGCCTCCATCTCTTCGTTTGGGTACTCATCCTATTCCAAAAGCAATCTGGACTTTTCCCCTGAGTCAGCACTTGTGCTGTCCAAGAGTAGAGTCAAGCGGACGGGGAAATTATAATTTGAAGAGCTGCTTTACTTCTCTCACTCTCTCCGATCCATACCACACACCAAGTTAGTTTCTTAGCGCTTTGAAGTTGTTGTCATCACCATCTCATATGTAGGCTACTAGCTACACAACCTGATTCTTGCCTCCTCTTTTGAAAAGGGCATGATCATTTGTACTCTACAGCAGCTTGGGCATCATGTCACATCCCCATAGCATTTAGCTAACACAAAAGGAGAGCTAGCATTTCCATAGAGCTCAATAGAGATGGAAACAATCATTTTTATTTACATAAATTGAATGGAAAGCTATCTATGCCATTGAATTGGATAGAAAACAAGTCACTTTCTAACATGAACTATTGAATGGATAGCCAAGTTAGCCTCTACACAGGGCCTAAGCCTTGCTAAGCCCAGAAGCATTAAGATGAAGTTGCCCATAGACACTGATCTAAGGTCAGTTTAGCATTAACCCCCAATGGTTACACTTAGCATTTCTGGGTGGGTAAGCTGATCTGTGCCTGAGGGCAAGTACTACCCAGAGTCAGTCAGAACTGTGAGCTCTCTTTGCTCTACCAGGACTCACACACTCAAGCTGAGTCGTCCACACACATGGCCTGTGTTCTGTGTGCTGTCAGGACCCCTGCCTGCCTCGGCATAGGCGTCCTCCCAGATGGCCCGTGTGCAGCAGCATGTGCGGAGACGGAGACCCGTGGCCCTAGCACAAACATCCAATCATGTGACATACTCAGAATAGGGGGGCGGGTGGCGAGGCGTGAGAATCACCATTATGCCAACTTTACTGGTAATGGTGACAGGTATCACCGCTACCAGGCACATTCACTGGACATATGTGTGAATGTGTGTGTGTGTGTGTGTGTGTGCGTGTAATATATCTCCATAACTGCACAATCCATGACCACACACAGAGAGTGCATCCTGTAGTTCCCAGGGAGTGCAGCAGTATGAGAGCTGTTAACTGCATTCTGTAGTGTGGGCTGCAGTGCTGCATGCTGCATTACAGCAGTCGCTGCAGAGTCTCTGCGGGCACACACACACACCAGCTACCCTCTGCATAGCAACAACATTCACTTCATAGCTGTCCTACTATGTGTGTGTGTGATACACTGTATCCTCTTTGCAGATTTCCTGTGATCTGGATGCGTGGTAATATGCATCAGTGCTCCTCCCCCCTGTGCATCTCCCTGTTGCCTGTCTATATGCCGCCTTCCTGGCTGGCCCAGTAACACAGCAAGGGCATTAGTCTCCTCTCTACTCTCTACACTGTTTGTCATGTCACACAAGAAAAGGGGACTTGATTGCAATGCATTATTTGTGGGCCTATTCTTTCTACGTTGCCCCATGTAACCATGGTTACTACACTAAATGCAAGTGTGTGTGTGTGTTTGTGTACTTGCGTGCATACGTGTGTTTGTGTTTGTGCGTATGCGCGCGCGTGCGTGCGTGTGCCTGTGTGCGTGTGTGTGTGAGAAATGCAGAGACATTAGCAGCTTATCAACACTGGCCAGTGACAGAGGATGTTAAAGAAGACTTCTTCACACACTACATAGGAATATTTCCACATTGTGATTCCCCTTTGCATATTATAGGCTAACTGAACCAACAGCACAGTTAACCCAGCACATAAGCCCTTTGTGCATACTGTGGATGTATTCTGCATACTACTACATACAGTACCAGTCAAACGTTTGGACACACCTACTCATTCAAGGATTTTTCTTTATTTTTACTAAGACATCAAACTATGAAATAACACATATGGAATCATGTAGTAACCCAAAAAGTGTTAAACAAATCAAGATATATGTTATATTTTAGATTCTTCAAAGTAGCCACCCTTTGCCTTGATGACATCTTTGCCCACTCTTGGCATTCTCTCAACCAGCTTCACCTGGAATGCTTTTCCAACAGTCTTGAAGGCGTTCCCACATACTGTATGCTTAAACGTTATCCAGGTTGAAGCTGGAATGCTTAATTTTGACCCACCACCTGGATTCAGTCCTATGTAGCAAAATGTGAAAGTTTTTTTACATTGGATAAAAGTATCATACACTGCGGTTGAGGAACAATGGGAAAGTAATTCTGCTTTGAAAGTTGATACACTTTTGAAAAAAACTGCCCTTGAATGTTTTGGTACACCTACTGAAGAGCTCTTCTTTGTCTATACCTATTCAGCATCGTTCACACCCTCCTAACCCTTAGCCCCACCCATCTCTTTAAGGATTCACATGTGAGGCCATGTGCTAAACAGAGTGAGTAGTGTAGTAAACAACCAAAGATTTCAAGACTAAAAGTGGTAAAAGTCCGAGCCTACAATAAGGAAAAACTCCAGGTAAAAATACACTTTATCTAGTCCTTGGCCTATATCCTAATCTGACTTTGATGCATGTCATGTTTTTCTTCACATTACCGTCTCTATTTTTTTGTCACATGCACAGGATACAGAAGGTGTAAACGGTACAGTGAAATGGTTACTTGCATATTTGCGTAGTAGCAATATCAAAAACAGAAAGTGTCCAATTAAAAATATTTTATAAATATTTTATAAGTATTAGATGATTCTTTCCCAGACACACTGATGATGAAATAAATACTATAACCACTCCCCAGCCACATCTAGCTAAGTGGATGGGTCACTATTGTCTAGACATGTACACATGTTCATGAAATACAATAGATGGCCTTAAT
The DNA here is from genome assembly GCA_030435695.1 of Brachymystax lenok tsinlingensis. Classification (NCBI taxonomy): domain Eukaryota; kingdom Metazoa; phylum Chordata; class Actinopteri; order Salmoniformes; family Salmonidae; genus Brachymystax; species Brachymystax lenok. The sequence continues at coordinate 6,120,910 of CM059800.1, forward strand.
CACACCCAGGCAAACCTGGCTAACTCGATGGGTCATGTAATAGTCTGGCGAAGTGGAGTCTTTTGTTAAGACATATAGACATGTAGCTAAACAATGAACCAGCATAATCCCAACTCGTACTACTACTACCAATACAAAACAGATTGTCAGAGCTGTAGGATGAATCCGCAGGCAGCTAAAGCTAACCAACTAGGTTCAATGTTAGCTAGCTAGCTAACATTAGGCTATACCTAGCAATGCAAATGGATTTCTGATTCGAATAATATTACTACACAGATCATACAAGTAACGTTAGCGAGCGAGCCAGCAAGCTAACGTCCGTTAGCTAGCGAACAGTACGCTTTAACTTGCAATGAAAACGACTTTCTGACAAAATTACAAAGGTATAATATCTGAAAATATAGCTAGACTCTTACCTGTATACATGGCTGAACGCTTCACGGCAGACTGCAACCATTTAACTCAGTTTTGTTTGTAGCTACGTCTTGTTTGGCCAGCGTTGTGTCAAGCCACTCCGGTTCACACTGACCGTGGTGTGCAGAAAGTAGGCCATCACAACTTTTTCTAACTGATCTGTCGATATGGCCTGCTAAATTCAGGGCATCAATGTTGTTGAGAAAATAATACAAATTGTTGTAGTTTTCAATGGCTAACGTTATGTCTTTTAAAAAAAAGCTGCAGTGGATAGGATTATCAATTCATATTCTGAGCTGCTCACGTTATAGACATAAGAATGCTACATGGAAGACCATTGGTCACAGTTGGTGAAACTGCCACATCTGGATATTACAACAACAAAGAAGTTACTGCAAACAATGAACGTGATTCTGGCAATTAAGCTCTTTATCTACTTCCCCAGAGTCATATGAACTAATGGATAGACTCAGCGAGGTAGACTCAGCGAGATGTAGAAAGTAAACAGCAAAGTGGTCAATAAGAGCGTTGAAGTGCGAGGCTTAGCTTCTGTGCCGTTTTGGTGCCCTGGCTACCACCATGTGAAGCGAACCCATTCATTTGCGCAGATATTCTGTGCGACTGTGTGAGAGCTAAGTGTTTAATCAGTTTCCTCCGTTCCAAAAATACTGAATCTTAAGAGTCGAATCTTGACATGTAGTCGACACCGGGAGTCGATGTACAAAGAGTTGAGGAATCAATTATTTTGGAATCGACTCTCCACCACTACGTCATCGTCGTTAACAGTTAGAAAAACGGCAAGCAACAGCGGTGAAGTCCTCTATGGCAATACTTGGAGAAGTTAAATGAGAAGGAAATGCAAACTTTGCGAGGTGGAATTGCGAGGTGGATGCTTAAACATCTGAAAGGGACGCACTGTGAGACTCATACCTTGCAGCTGCATTTTGAATTCACACAGTTGCGTTGTGGAATTTAATGAATTGTACTTTTAACGGAAAACGTGTTTAAAAAAAATTGCCCTTTAAACATTAGGATATTTTTTAATCCATTTGTCACACCCCCAAATTCCCCCTTGGACAGCATTCCACGAGTGATGGAACAGCAGAATATGTACTGCAATTTTTTTTACCTCGCTATCGGATGGCTCCTGCTCCGTTTCTCATCCGTTTCAACAAAACAACGAATATGGCTGTGAGCAGCAATGAACAGGGTTCACAGGATGACAGAAAGGACACAAGATCGTAAGCACTTTCCCTCCTTTATGTGCAATCATGAGTCTAAATACAACATCTGGAGTGAATCTGACGTATGTTTTATGAGGAGAAGATGATCGCAGATGATTTTGAGAATTAGCTTTACATATCCAAAGAATTAGTTGATGATGGTTTCCTTTCTTTTTTGAGATCTCAACACCAAATTCAGTGTGGTTCATCTTAGAGATGTCCATGATAGAGATGACACGTTTCATGTTGATAGGCCACTGTGGAGTTACCTGGCTACCCAGACTCCTTGCTCCGGCCAAACGCTACACCCACGGACGTTAGTTTCTTCTCCGCAATGAGTCAGGGTCTGAGTACCTCCCCAACCATTCACCAAACGTGAACACATCTGATTAGTCCAGAAACCGATGGGTTGGGCCAGAGCCAGAACACACATGGGTAAAGCGGCGGTTTGAAAATTAGTCATTGGCTTTGATACTCTGATTCGTTAGAGACGATATAATCGCTAATTACTTTGTTTTGTACTAAGCCCCTCATAACCACAAACGACTTCAATGATGGCAGTCTCAGACTAAAGTATGTAGCGAACAACAGAGCAGCGGAATAATTTAGTGTGAGTCATCAGGCTAACTGTGACGTTTACAGTGGTTTAAATGGACAAGTAAAATCTGATTTGTCAATAACTCAGCCATCTTTTGACCAATCCCTTAGCTTTTCTCAAACTAAGTTAAGACATGTACCACGGGCCTACATTGGAATTGGGTGTTTTTAGCATATTTTGGGATATTAGTATGTTCAGCATCTACGGTACTTGTATAGTTTGGCCATCGTTGAATGCATCAACTTTATTTTCACAAACTCTTTAGGGACTACATTTTGGAGTGAATCTGACTTTTAGTCCTGGAGAACAAGATTTCTGTATGATTATTTTAATCATTAGCGTTACATAGTCAAAAAAATGAAATGTTAATAGTTTCCTTATATGTTAAGATATCAATGCCAACTTAACATGGTTCATCGTGGTAATGTCTTTGATGACCCCAACAAGTTAAGGTGATAGACCATTGTGAAGTGGATTTACAACTGATTTAAATGGACAATTACTCAGCCATCTCTTAACCAATCTTTTATATTTTTTCTAAGTTAAAAGATGTCCTACCTACCGAATGTGGTATTATTTGGATGTATGGTTCATGAGAAGTAACAACAAATGTATGGGTCCTTGAGACACCTACATACAAAGTTTCAAGTCTCTAGGTCAAACAGGGTGGCAGATATGAGGGTTTAAGTGAGACTGCTTATAACAGCATCTATAGGATATATTCTATTTGCCAGAGACCCTCTCGACCTATGTTACCAATATCCTCCCTTGCCAACATGTTTAAAAAGGTCAACAGTGCCATTCTTTTTGACCAAGTTACTCATGGCCTCTAGTTTCCGTATACCAAATTAGAAAATAAGTTACCAATCTATGCTTGAGTTATTTGACCACGTCAAGATTTTTAAAAATCTAAATAGGTTTTGTTGTGAACCCCTAATAACAAAGGCGCTGGGGTGAACAGTGGCGCTGTTTCCCCAAATGCGGATTCGATCTTTAAGGCAGTGTGGATTATTGCTTGAATGTGAATTGGTCAATAAGTTAGCTGTGAATAGGTTACAATTCCATCAGAAACATACAGCTCCATACCTTAACTAGAGAAATTCAAATGTTCAGTATCCTGTGAAATATTTATTGACTAAATGCAATTAGCCATCATTCACTGTCATGCATGCTCATACACATGGAGGTACACATACACACACGCACACACACTCTGGTATGGCAGGTAACAGACAGACAGGAGACGCTGGGAGTCTGATGCGGTGTGCCACCTTGCGCCTGGCATCTTGCCATGCTGGGCGCACGACGCAGCGAGGGGCGACGCCAAGGTCACCCAACAGCAGTGTGCCAATGTCAGTGGCATGGACAGGTGCCACTTGTACCACACACTGTGCTGTGCGTGTGTCTGTCTGTCTAGGCCTATGTCTGTGTGTGGTTGTGTGAGCTGTTTTGACACTTTTTTTTAAGGCATCTACTGTCATAGTTTTTTTTGTATGTGTAGACTTTGAATCCAGCAATGTGGACTTCACCAGTTACCAGTCTCTTCTCTTTGGGTACCATAGAAGTACAACATTACCATTAAATCTACGATATCAGCTTGGAGAGGGAGATAGTGATGGATACATTAGAGGCCCCAGTCAGACTAGTGTAAGCCTGGTAGTGCTGGGGGAGTGTCATTACTGGCATTGTCACACGGGATCTAATTGGCCATGTCAAAGCGCCAATCAAGCTCTAATTGATTGGCTGGGAATGTCCCCCAGGGTTGGCCCAATAGAGCTCGCCAGCTTCTAGGCCTAAAACCCAGAAATGTTTTACCTCTGGTTCGTTCAGCCATTCCTATGGCAAAAATTAAGGGGGAAAAATAGGATTTTGGGATGAACGCAGAAAATAAGGTCTGAGGCTTAGGTGATTTTATACCTTTTGTTCTGTGAGATAATATCAGTCAGTTAACAGGACCTTTATGAATTATGAAGCCTTCATGTGCTTTTGAAAAATACATAAATGCTTTGATATTCACAAAAAGTGACGTTAGCTGAAATGTATAAGATCTCCTAAGCCTGTGTTTACCACAAACGTTATTTTCAATGTTTATGCAAAACCCGTACAAAAACTCCATTCATTTTCCCATAGGCTTTGTACAACAAATCATGGCAGAGTTAGTGCCTACAAAAAGATGCCATTACTATGCCCTGGCTCCATCAGGGCCTCCATAAAACCCTCCCATTCTTTTGCTTATTTTCTTTTCTCTCTGTCCTTTTCTTTTCTTCATTTTTCCTCTCTTTTTTTATTTTCTCTTTCTCTATACCTCTATCTTGTTTTGTCTCTCGCTTTCCTCCTTCTCTCTGTCCATAAGGGCGCCGGACGGGATGGCTGCCGTTTTACGGACTCCTAATCAACTGTGCTATTTTTTTTGTTTTTTTTTCTCGCATTGTTTGTACCTTATTATGTACAGTTTAATTTGGAAGTTTACATACACTGAGGTTGAAGTCATTAAAACTCGTTTTTCAACCACCACAAATTTCTTGTTAACAAACTATAGTTTTGGCAAGTTGGTTAGGACATCTAATTTGTGCATGACACAAGTAATTTTTACAACAATTGTTTACAGACAGATTATTTCACTGTATCACAATTCCAGTGGGTCAGAAGTTTACATACACTAAGTTGACTGCAATCACTGGAAAACAAAATCGATGATCTACGGGACATTAAAAACTTACCAACGGGACATTAAAAACTGTAATATCTTATGTTTCACCGAGTCGTGGCTGAACGACGACACGGATAATATAGAGCTGGCTGGTTTTTCAGTGTATTGCCAGGACAGAGTAGTTACGTCTGGTAAGACGAGGGGCAGGGGTGTGTGTCTATTTGCCAATAACTGCTTGTGCGCAATGATTAATGTTAAAGAAGTCTCGAGGTATTGCTCACCTAAGGTAGAGTACTTCATGATAAGCTGTAGACACAGCCTATAGAGAGGAAGTCAAAGACCTCTCCCTCACTGTGATCAAGACAAAGGAGATGATTGTAGACTACAGGAAAAGGAGGACCGAGCGAGTCGAGAGTTTCAAGTTCCTTGGTGTCCACATCACCAACAAACCATCATGGTCCAAACACACCAAGACAGTCGTGAAGAGGGCACGACAACACCTTTTCCCATTCAGGAGACTGAAACGATTTGGCATGGGTCCCCAGATCCTCAAAAAAAGTTCTACAGCTCTACCATCGAGAGCGTACTGAACAGTTTCATCACTGCCTGGTATGGCAACTGCTCGGTATCTGACCATAAGGCGCTACAGAGGGTAGTGCGTACGGCCCAATACATCACTGGGGCCAAGCTTCCTGCCATCCAGGACCTTTATACCAGGCGGTGTCAGAGGAAGGCCCATAAAATTGTCAAAGACTCCAGTCACCCAAGTCATAGACTGTTCTCCATCCCTCCCTCTCTCTTTTACCGTCTTCCTTCATCCATCTCTCTGTCCTCTTTTCCTCTCGTTTGCTCCCTTTCTCTTCAAGAGCTCTGTCCCTCTTTCCACTTTCCCTTTAATTGTCCCTGTCTCTCCATCCTTTCCGCTCTCTGCCATACCCCTCCCCCCATATCTCAGCTCTTGTTCACTGAGCCCCTCTCTCAATCTCGTCCTCCTCTCCCCGCCCTCTCGATTTTTCTCTAAGCCCCACCCTCAACCCCTATTTCTCTCTCTCCAGGCTCCAGCTTTGCTTGCAGCTCTGTATTTGTCTGCCCAGCCTGTGTGTGTGTTGTTGGCAGGCAGCCAGAGCCGGAGCGGAGTGAAGCAGGCTTATGACTCACAGTGATGCTGGGCGGTATTTTTAGCTTGGGCTGCCCCCCCCCCCACCCCTTCTCTCTCCCTTTCTCTCTGTGGGCCTCGTCTAATCCACCACCACCATTTTCTACATACATGTAGGTAACGGAATGTACCTGCACACTGGTAGCTGTGGGGGTAGGGGGGGCACAATGACGTGTGTGTGTTTCATGTCTGTGTGTGTGCCCCGAGGACCAGTACCATATCACGGGGGTCATTCAAGGGAACTTGACTGCAGGAACAACTTGACCCCAGCCCTAGTATGATGTATGGAGTGGCCGTCGGTGCATGACTGACTGTGCCTGAGGACAGGGAGAATTCACGGGGAGAGGATGAAGGAGAGAGAGAGAAGGGTGGATGTGTGGGTTGTTGGGTGAGGAGTGCTGGTGGAAATGTGTGTTTGAGGACAGCTCATTAGTCAGTGTGTGTTTGGAGGGAGAATCGACTGACATCAGGGATATGTATTGTATAGAACGTGTTATCTAACAAAGAGACCAAAATATATAAACCTGTCATCATGTATTTATTTTCTTAAATAAACCTGTATTATCCACTCTCCTACACACGTGTACTGAACCTTACTTTACAGTTTCAGTTGATCTACTAGCCTTTTAACTGATGTTACCCAGTAATTCAGTGTAACAGAGTGGTCTGTGCGTACCAACTGCCTGGGGAACAGGCCATCGCAGGTGAGCTAATAGGTGTCAGGACCCCCTTATCACCTTATCTGAGACATTGTTTTTAAGTGAAAGTCCTTCTGATAAGGTTAGTTTCCAATGTTTGTTTTGGCTGGACAGGAATGTAGCTCGTGTTATAGATTTTTGCCAACTGGACCAGAATGGTTTCCCATTGACTGATGCCCCCCTCTCTCGCTCTCTCTCTTTCTCTCTGCTGTTTTGTCTAATCTGGGCTGATTCCTGACTGTGTACTGTCTCTATCCCCACCATACTGGATGGCTGGATAGCTGGATTAGACCAGATTAAGGACTAGCACAGATGGGATGGTGCTGTGACACGTTCCCCTCCCCCACCACAATGTGTGTGTCCCCTGGTACAGAGTGCACCTCCTGGGTAGGCCTGATAGAACTGAGGCTCATTCATAAGCACCTGGCAGTGCAGTGCTGACGTTTTCCATGTCATTCAACATTTCACCGCCATTTTCATAACTGCAGTCTGATAAAGTCTGCAGGGTCTGTTGTGGCCTGTGGTAGGTGTGGAGGATTTGAAGGAGTCTAGTAGTGAACAGGTAGTTGGTAGTGGGTGGTCACTGTGCTTCAGTCTATCTGGATATTTGTGTGTCTCTTGTGCCTCTGTCAGTCTCTGTCTCGTCTTGATAGCTGATGGAGTCTCTTAACGTCTCCCAGTGTCTCGTGTGTCTCCTCTAGTCAGTCAGTGTCTAAAAGTCTGTAAATCTGCCCTTCTTAAATGTTACACATCATAGTGCCGTGCAAAGCCTTGCCATGGCGCGATAAGCAGGACTTCACACACAAGTCTAACTGTTTGGGCATGCTTCTCAGTGAGCACTGCTCAGTATACAGTCTGTCTGCTCTCACAATGCTAATTTCAGCCCGGTTGGGGGGGGGTCATACAGTAGCTAGCTTCAACTGGATGTGCTACTAGAGTCAGTCAGTGAGTGTGGGAGGCTGTCCATCTGTCCTCTCAACAGCACCACTGAGCTCTTTGTCTCCCTGCCTCTCTGTTTGCCCTCGACTTCCTTCATTCAAGCTAGCCACAATTAGTGAGCGCTCTAGCTCTCTCCAGTTAGGCCGATTGATGTTGCTCTATTCTTCAATGGGAGACTAGGTCTAATTACACTCATTGGGCTCCTCAACATGAAAGCTGAGAGGTGCTTAAGTTGTTACTGTTTGCATTGATTTCCATAGAGAAATAAACAGAGAGTGAAGAGAGGGAGTGTTTGAAAAATTCTCAATGTCCTTGAGCGGGGTTGTTTTAGGCCGGTTTCATTCTTCTTCTTTCTTTGTTCGTTCCTTTCTCTTTTTTTGTTCTTTCCTTCAGTCTTCCCCAGCCCTCCTCCACTTCTTCTTCTTCTTACTTTCATTATTATTTCAATTGGATTGTCTACAATGGGAAATCATAGTAGTCACTGTACTGTAGAGTAGAGTTCAGTAAAGAAAAGTATGGTTCGGCACTGTACTGTAGAGTTCATTACAGTAAACAGTAGAGCACACTAGAGTTGAGTACACTATAATGTACTGAACTACAGTAAACTCTACTTTACTGTACTGAACTATACTCTACTATACTGTACTCTGCTGAGCGCTACTGTGCTGTACTTTGATGTCCAAACTTGTGAAACATATTGTAGATTATTGGTTCAGATTTAATCAGGTCCGGATCAACCAAATGTAGAATTGTTTGGGGCCAGAGCTTATTAAAATAATAGCCAGTGTGTAGAATAATACCCAGATATGCAAAGGAGGATATTGCATATTTCTACCTTTGTGTACCTATTTAGGATTCATCACCATGAAGAGAATGACATTCGTATCCATAATTATGCATTTCTGTGTTGTACAGATCAGGGACCCACGCAATTCCGTTACCGGGTGTAAATCCATTTCACTTACTGTAGTTTAATAACCAAAATAGATTTTTTTCAAAGTCAATGTGTCATGACATACATGTAGCTGACACCCCATTCTTTCGGAACGTCGCCGAATTCTAATTCGAAGCAGTTAATGGAAAACTTGGAAAACTGTTACCAGACCTTGCATCTGCACAGTTCTTCCAGTAAATGTGTTTTTGTAAAATGTTCAGTGTATATTGGTAAGTTATTAACTTGTCCTCGTGCATAGAATTGTATGGTTTGTTAAACTTTGAAATCCGTGGAAGAATCTGAGTCTCAGTGCAAATCTGTGTCTGTGGAATTGCCCGGGTACAAAACGGTAAAAAGACGGGAAGCTTAGCCCACTGGACCTGTGGGAGACACCAGATGACAGAACGATACTTTCTGAAGTGAGGAAAAGGACAGAAGGGAGGAAAGGAAGTAAGGAAGGAAGGAAGGATGGATGGTTTGGCCGACAGCTGTGGTTGAGAAATGAGAGCGTGTCACTGACATCCCTCTTTCTCTCCAACATCGGTATTACTCTTGTTGAAAGATTGGCTCAATTCATCCTCGGTATGTGTGGCTCTTCAAGAAATATAGAGAGACTGTCAGAATCCAATGATTTCACACAGGATGGGAAACATTAAGCACAGAAAAGCTTTGGGAAGTGACTAACCATTGGGAAATGCAGTTACTCAGTCACGACTGCCCTGAGGTGGTGGTGGCTGGAAATGGAGCTTGAGCGTGTACCCTGATGATGTATCACACAGCATCCAATGTTTGCTAGTTCATTTTGTTTTGACTCTGGTCTGTCCGTCTTTTCTGGCTTGGTTTGAGAAATCCTACAGTAGGATCCTATTCAATTACTGGCCCTTGAGGGCCGATGTGTCACGTCCAGGCCTGAAAAGACAGGCTGGCGTGTTTTTGCTTTGGTTTTGGTGTAGGGTCTTTATGTTCTAGGTGTTATATTTCTATGTCGGGGTAATGGTTCACAATTAGAGGCAGCTGTGTGTCGTTGTCTCTAATTGGGAACCATATATATGTTTGTAGATTTCACTTGGGGTTTGTGGGTTATTGTTTGAACATAGCTTGTTTTGTGTCTAGTTTGTTCTACGTCACGATCTTCGTTACGTTTACCTTTTGTTATTTTGCCCAGTTACGTGTGTTTCGTTCGTAAAATAAAACATGTATACTGGATGCCTCGCTGCGCCTTGGTCTGTCCCTTATGAAGATCGTGACATGATGTCCTGTTGGTCCTGTTCTTTTCTACCTGAAAGTTAATTGATCATTGATTGGCCAGAGGGTTCACTCACCTGGTGTCTCAGGTCTTAATCACTCCCTTGTTACATGGAGAGAATGAAAATCAGAAGTTATCCGGCCCTCATAGACCGTAAGTATAAGCCATGTCCAACATCAACACAAATCCAAGCTTTCTGTTGGCAGCTCTTGTTGTTGAGGAGGGGAAACACTTCCGGTGGCCATACATCAGTGTCTGTTTGTACACAAGTGATGTTTACTGCTTACTGTTCTTGCTGCAACATTGTGTTTGACACAAAAAAGACACATCCGACAGAAAGCGTAGCAGCTCACACAGACGCATGAAAGGATTTCGGTTTTCCCCCGTTCGGATATGTTTGCTGTTTCACTGTGAATACTGACATAGTATGCCATTCAGTGGGATAATGCACAAGAGTATATGGGTTGGTAAGCCTCACAGTGGCAAAAGGCCTCATTTCATTTCTGACTGTTTATATTTTACGAGTGGTAAGTCGGTGGCCATAAGCTGACGTTGGCTGTCATGACTGGTTATGCCGTCATCTATGACAGGGGCTGACAAGGACGTATCGTCCTCTGGGATCCCTAAGTCTTCTACCGATAGCAAATATCCTACCTCAATGATGCCATGCAAATCACTTTTGTCATAACCAGCTTTTAATTTCTGCGAGTGAATCTTTGGCATTGAAAGTCTTAACCGCAGCTAAATGCCTTGTCTGGGAAAGTTTCTACACGACTAACCAACCTTGTATGAATAAACAGCTTGTGTTCTCAGTCTTGAGCATATAAATGTCTTGCGTTAGATGAGGGGGACGTCGTTTCCATTTGTTTAGCAAGCGCCTACCCTGTTAGGTGTTGTGAGACACTCTGTGCCCCCCCATGATTCCGTCAGCCTGTGATGAAGAAGTGATTTAAGAGCAGGCGTTAGAAGCAAAGCGACGTTAATCTGCCTGACAGAGTGGAGTGATAAAAGTTTCATTAAGCCATGGATCACGGAACACCGTCACAGAGGGGCCCAGAACAGCCTGGCACGCTGGTGGCACTTGTGTGCTGTTTTTATAACCGTTAGGCTATACCATGCTAATCAATGTAACCGCAGCTTTCTTTATGATTGTGTTAATATAGCTGTCATTCTGACAAAAATTACCAATGCCATGTTTACAGTGGGCTTATGTCATGCTTACGAAGGTCTTAGGTAACTTAACTCGGTCATGATTATCTCCTTGGACAGACCAATGCGCAGCGAAGTATCCAGAATACATATTTATTGACAAACGTGACTTGACGGAACAAAACGATGAACATGACGTGGAAACAAACGCTAAATCCTAAACTGGACACTGTGACATAAACCTAAACACGATGGCATGAACCTAAACACGATGGCCATAACAATCAGCAATAACCCACAAAACTTAAGTGCAAACCCCCAAACATATATATGGTTCCCAATTAGAGGTAACGAGACTCAGCTGCCTCTAATTGGGAACCATTACCCCAACAAAAAAATACACACCATAGAACTGAAGAAACCCAACACCAAAACAAAACTAAACACTCCAGCCTGAACACTCAGGCCTGGATGTTACAAACTCTCACTCAGACGCTGGGGGTTGTTTCCATGTCTTTTCCTCCAGCCAATCAGATAATGCCTTTCTGGGAAAGATGGCAGGATTGAAATATCCTCTTCAATGAAGGTCAGTGTCGCCCAATGCCAGCCGAACAGGAGGCTGCTGACGGTGCAAGAGGAAGTACTTAACAGGCAGTTAACCTCCAGCAGGGTTTTGGGATAGATGAGTTTACCCCCCTCCGGTGCCTAACCCATCTCACACACTGTGAGGGGTACTTCTCGCTTCTCTCCCTGGTTATAGTATTCACTGTTAGGGGGAATCCTTCTCTAGTCTCATCTCTCTCTGAGTTTTGTACTGAAATAATGATAATCTGCTCTTGTAAGTGTATTCAGTGAAATATGTGAAAAAGTCAGTGCATCACGGTTGAAGTAAGCCCCCTTGGGCGGTATCATAAACAAAGGCAGAAATAGAAGACTTATTGCTGATGTTTTGTCTCGAGCCTTTCTCAAAACAAGGATTTAAGGCAGCTTGGTCTGCTCTACCCTCCAGCTACTCCAGTCCCCCCCAGGCCTTTATAGGGGTTTTCTGTGGGGAGGGAAACCTTTCTTGGCCTGCGATCAATACACGCACACACGTCTACTTTCACTCACACATGCCCTCTCCCCGTCTCCCATAGAGACTTATAGAGTTGATCAGAAGGGTGGAACCGATAGAACAGTGACCCCTTAGTAACCTAGCATCTAGCCACCCTCCTCCCATCCCCCGGCACACTTGGGCCCCTTTCACACCGCAATCAGCCCAATGGAGGGGGCTGGGCTAGCCAGGCTCAGTGTATAGCGGTCAATAGCTCAGATTGATCCACTCCACCAGCAGGCCCTGCCAGTGCTGTCACTGGCTGTGGATGAGGAGATGATTTAACACTGCTTTACACTGGGTTAGTTAAAGGGAGAATCTAAACCCCAAAATCAATGATTTAGATGGTTCAATAACCTTTTCTCATATTCATCTTAGATTGGGGTCTTCAGGTTTATCCTAATAGGATTTTACTGCAGATGGCGTGGAATATGGAAATGGGAGATACAAATGTTAAAGGATGATTTTAGGGTTAACTCTCCCTTTAATGTAAGTCCTGCATCTCGATATCTGCGGTGCTGCTTGTGGCAACGTTATTACACGGAGTCTACCTTCAACTTTAACTGATGATCTTGAGTAGATAGCATTCCTGTCTTTGAGTGGAAGTTATAGGAAATGTAATTACTATCACGCGACTGAGAAAAAGAACAAGCTTGAGTGAATAAGTCTATCCCGTCCCCTCAGACCGACTGTCGTCAGATAGACAAACCGATCAAATCCAAAAGTAATTTCTCCCCGCGATCGACAGCAGCCGAGCCGGCTTTCCTGGGATTACAAACCAGTACTGAAACGCCCATCTCGGGGGACACATTTGGGAAGTGCACAGCAGTGTGGATGGGAAGTGGGATGGGTGGCAGGGAAAACGGGAACGCCAGGAAGGGGAAGAGTGAAGTGGGGGGTGCGGATTTGCTGTTTGTGAAGGGGATTTGCTATATGGTATCCGTGTGTGCAGAACGGATTGGAGTTGGATCAAGCCAAGACAAGCTCCCTCTCCTACTCTTTCACCTTATCTCACCCCCACCCCACTTACCCCCTCATCCGTTACAGTGCAGTAGCTGTGGTATGTAGAGCAATGAGGGTTTAACCCCCTTCTACCGCAGTAACCCCCCACACCCTACCCCCCTAACCCTTCTGTCTGTGGATGAGCTCCTATTCTGTAGAATTTTTTTGATCAGCAATGCGTTCCACTTTGGGGAATCCCTTTGTGTCTGCTGTGAACTGGTAGCCTTATTCTGTAAAGTATGGTCTGGGGAAGGAGAAGAGGTGAATAATATATGAATACAAGCCCATAGACACAAATGAAAGTATGTTTAGGTGGCATGATCTAATTTTAGAATTATGGGGTAAAAGTTGTAACTATAAACTCTGCACCATTGCATGTTATCAAATGAATATGTGTTAATAGTGAAATCCATCTTTTTTTAGTGAGTGAAGAGCACAATAGAACTACAATAGAATACAATTACAGTAGAGTGACATTTTCTCCCCTACTTGTCTATCTCTGGCTCCAATTCCATATCGTTAACATCAATGTTTGGAGTTCAAGGCTTGTTGATGTGTGGTTGTCTGGTGTGTAGTCTAGCTGAGACTGATCCAGTCCAGTCATTAACATTCAGTAGTCTGGTCTGTAGCGTGGCAGGCCTGTACAGTCATTAGTGTTGCCTCAGGGAGGCCTTTGATACCAGCATAGAGCAATGCAGAGAGACGGGCCTTCCCCACAGAGAGACACACTCAGCTAGGGAAGAGAGAGCAGAGAGACTAACAACTCAGCTGGCGCATCAATTTAACCTTGTGAGAGCCAGAAACCCATTCTAACACTTCATATGTGGATGTGTGTGTGAATCTGTGTGTTGTTTCATTCGGGTCACAATAGATTTAGCGTCAACAAGAAAACAAATACTGACACTCTCAATATGAACAAGCCAAGGGTTTCAGATTGCAGTTTGTCACTTGCACTTGTGGCAATTATATTGAAATTGCGTGGGGGGATAGGGAGGAGGAGGCGTGTGTGTGTGTGTGCGCGCACACACACCTTTGCTTGTGTGTGTCTGTGTGTTGTGTGTGTGCTTATTTCTGTATGTGAGTGTTGCTTGTCGTGTGTGTGTTAGCGTGTGGGATTCATGTATGAGATAAAGTGTGATTGCCTGAAATGGGATCTGTTCCACCTGAGTGATTTGATACATACGTGGCGACGTCGTATCCTTGGTGCTCAGTCTTGGCGCTCAGTGTTGCGAGCGGCAGGGCTTGAGATGAGGGATGTAGCCCATGCGGAGAGCAGAAAGGTACTCTCCTGAACAGTTTTGATGTCTTCACTGTTATCCTACAATGTAGAACATAGTCCAGATAAAGAAAAACCCTGGAATGAGTAGGTGTGTCCAAACGTTTGACTGGTACTGTATATACAAAAGACATCAGATTTTTTGGCAGTGGTGGCAAAAATTGTGCAGCGGTGGGCCACTGCTGCTAAATTAATCTAGGGGAAACACTGTCGGTGCATTTGTGCCCGTCTATGATAATGTACTGCTGCACTCAGGTCCTGAACGTTATGGAAATGTCAAACGAGACGGCTAAGGCAGACTAGCGCTGTATAAAGTTATACCTGTGAGTTGAATAGGAAGAGCAGTACAGGTAGAGTGAAGGAGAGGTGGAGCTGTCCTTGGTGCTGAACAAGCAGAATACAGACAGCAGAGCTGCAGTGTTGTGTGTGTGTGTGTGTGTGTGTGTGTGTGTGTGTGTGTGTGTGCGCGAGTGCATGCACGCGGATGCGAGCGTGTGCCCTTTTATCCACTTACTGCTTATCTAACAGTTACGCTGCAAAGAACGCCACATTGACAATAAAGAATGTATTTCAAGAGAGTGTGTGAGCTAAGGAAGGGATAAAAGTGACTGAAACAGCATGGCTGTGTACAATTTCTCTGTCAGTCTTTGTACACATTGGTGTGAAATGTAACAACTCCCTCGCCCTGCAGACAATGCCTACATGCAACCATGGCTGAAAAGACACAGGATGAATTTGCTTCAGTTTTCAATATAGTAACACAATTTCATGCCTTTACAGTCTTGTTCTCGATGTGAAATGATTGGGTGTCGGTGTAAAATCCTTTAGTCCTCCCTTCAGAGGCGTTTTGCAATACCTCAAATCATTTGAATCATATAAGCTATGGTTGACACTTACTTTTAGCCAGTTTAACTGACATAGACTGGTCCCCAGGAGACTGAGTAGAGAGCGTGTTCAATTCAAAGTTAAGAGCAAAGGCGAAGTGGAAATTCATTCCAATTTTACTGAACAAAGACCCTGAGGTGTGTGTATTTGTGTGTGATATGCCACTGATGCTAGCTGGGCTGTCAGAATGTGCTGGTCTCCCATGGTGCTGAGGCTCTTGCTGTGTCCGCTAGATCACACAGTCTATGATCTCTGCTGGGCGTATATGCCTCACACACACACACATACATAAAGACACACACGTGAATAAAGGCACACACACACATGCATAAAAACACACACACACTTGTACTTAACCAATCCAATTGCACATAAACACGCAGACACACAGCACACACAAACTCACTCACTCACACCCACAGAAACACACACACTCACTTACACTTATCCACTATTTGCCCTGGGGCTGCAATTTGTCTTTTGCCATGCCACTCCTTGGAGATTGGGGAGTTTATGTAGATTATTGCAGGAAAGTAGGCTAAGATGAATGCCGTCGAGCTGAGCCCAATACAAGCACCATTAGCTCCCTGTGATTGTAATGAAGGTTGTTTCAAAGCCAGAGCCAGTGGGATGGCCAGGGGAGAGGGGTGGATGGAGAAATGGGAGGATGAAGGGAGTGAAGGAGGGTTGGTCAGGGGAGGTGGCGGGTGCGGTGGATATGGGAGGCTGGTGGAGAGGCTTTGAGGGCCGAGAAGGAGGGGACTGGGAAGTGTGTTAGACTGTGGCGTCCCCCCTTCTCCCCTCTGTTGCTAAGCGGGACTGGGATGTGAGCAGAGGCATGCGACAGTGTCATTGTACTAGAGCAGGGGATACACGCAATGCTGCCGGGGGTACGGCAAATAAAATGGTGATTTTTTTTTTTTCCCTTCACATTTTCAAACAGTCCATTTAAATTTCCTTGGGTACACCGCAGGCTCTTGCTGCCAAGGGAATGCCTGACAGCTTGAAAGATGTTCTGGACGCTACAGTGAAAATGGTTAACTTTGTTAAAGCAAGGCCCCTGAACTCTTGTGTATTTTTTATGCACTATGCAATGATATGGGCAGCGACCATGTAATGCTTTTACAACATACAGAAGTGCGCTGGTTATCAAGGGGCAAAGTATTGACACGTTTTTTTTATTATTGAGAGACGAGCTTAACGTTTTCTTTACTGACCATAATTTTCACTTGTCTGACCGCTTGCATGATGATGAGTTTCTCACATGACTGGCCTATCTGGGTGATGTTTTTTCTTGCCTGAATGATCTGAATCTAGGATTACAGGGACTCTCCACAACCTTATTCAATGTGCTGGACAAAATTGAGGCTACGATTAAGAAGTTGGAGCTCTTCTCTGTCTGCATTAACAAGGACAAGACACAGGTCTTTCCATCATTGTATGCTTTTTTTGTGTGCAAATGAACTCAAGCTTACGGACAATGTCAAATGTGATATAGTGAAGCACCTGAGTGAGGTGGGTGCGCAGTTACGCAGGTACTTTCCCGAAACGGATGACACAAACAACTGGATTTGTTACCCCTTTCATGCCCTGCCTCCAGTCCACTTACTAATATCTGAACAAGAGAGCCTCATGAACATTGCAACAAGCGGTTCTGTGAAAATGTAATTTAATCAGAAGCCACTGCCAGATTTCTGGATTGGGCTGCGCTCAGAGTTCCTTGCCTTGGCAAATCGCGCTGTTAAGACACTGATGCCCTTTGCAACCACGTACCTATGTGAGAGTGGATTCTCGGCCCTCACTAGCATGAAAACTAAATACAGGCACAGTGTGTGGGAAAATATTTAAGACTGAGACTCTCTCCAATACAACCCAGTATTGCAGAGTTATGTGCATCCTTTCAAGCACACCCTTCTCATTAACCTGTGGTGAGTTATTCACCATTTTCTATTGAACAAATTAGGTTTTATATGCAAGATGGTTAAATAAAGAGCAAAATGATTGATTATTATTATATTATAATTTGTGCCCTGGTCCTCCACGAGCCGGGTTGTGACACAAACTCAGTCATTCTTATGTTTAATACATGTATCGTATAGTGTGTGTTTGGCAGGCTTACAATGATGGCAAAAATGACATTTGAGAGTGTGCTGACCCTGGTGCTAGAGGGGGTACGCAGCTGGAGGTTGAATGTTTGAAGGGGTACGGGACTATAAAGTGGGAACCACTGTACTAGAGAGAGGGGGAGAGAAGCTCTAGTTAATCTTCTGTGAATCACCCTGTGGAACTGCATCCCCCAGAATACCCTTCATTGTTCACTTGGACACAGGTGGAGGACAGGTCAAGCCAATAACAATGATGCAAGGCAACATCTAGCTAATTGCAGAGGTAGGAAGGAGAAAGGGCTATATTTGAAAATGAATGTAGGTTAAAGAAAAATAATCCTCCTTGATGTAATATGACAGACCTTGATTCCTAAATTATTTCTGTGACGTGTTACTGTATGTGTGTGAAAGCTTCGATGCGTAAACTACGTGACTTTTCTTTTGGTCTCATTTTGTTTACAGGGATTTTATTCCACGTCAGTGTGAAGGCAATAACCAGAAATCCCGTGGCTTATTCTAATCGTCCCTGATTCGTACAGATACTGGTCTTCATTAGTTTGCAATAGTATCTAAACTGTGAGGCACACAAATGCATTGCGGGCAAGCTCAACTGTAGAAGTGTTCTACATGGTAGTTGAATGTCAGGCACACAGCATAGAGAACGCAGGGTAGTCACAGACTCAGTGGTGAGATTACATTTGATTGAGACATTTAAGGGAACAGAGAAAAATAACTCACTGACCTTTTGGAGATGTATCCCCTTCAAAAAGAGTTTTTCCGTACACAGTCACCCAAAATTTCTTACACGTTCAAGGACATGCAAGTAACACACACATTCGCTCAAGCGGGCGCGCACACACACACACACACAATGCGCACCAAGCCGTAACGGAGAGATTGATATCTTAATACCCTTCCTGCAAATACTATTTCATATATGAAATATGAAATCATCGTTTCACCCCACCTCTCTCTCTCTCCGTCCCTCCTCCTGCGATATACTGATTGGTGCCTCGGGGGATAGCAGAGGTGATGTAGCATTAGCCACATCGCTATCTGGTTTCATACATTCACTATACATGCAGCAAGCGAAATTACACGTCAGTAGTGTTGAGTCTCAAGAAAATCAGGCATTTAAGTGTACAGCAGTAGGCAATCACCTCTCCCCGATTGACTAGAATTACATTCACCTTTCCCCCAGAATTATGTTCACTAGAATTACTAGCAGGCCAAAGACGAATCATTTGTGTTTATCAAAACCGTCTATCTCCGACCCACTCCGGCAACGCATTAGTCAGTATCGTCCCCTATTCAATTTTTATACCAATGCCGAAAGGATGGACGGCGGAAGGATGTCACTGGCATATGGTAATTACGTAGTACTTGTCAATGAGCTGGAGGTTATTGAAGCAAACACATGCATGAACAGAACACACGCTCTCACACACACACACACACACACACACAAGCGCGTGCATGCACATATTCTCGCGCACGCACGCACACACACACACACACCTCTAAAGGGCGTCTCTTGAGACGTTCGCTACATAATTACCTTTCCTCTCCTGTTCTGCTGTGATCTGCCATAGCCTAGAATGATGTCATGGCTCCAGACGTTCCTCTATTGTCTCCCTCAAGGGTAGAGATCTGCTACTGGAGCTAGCTGCTGCTTTACTCTAATTGGCCCGCCGTGAATCACATGCAGGTGTCACTCATAATGAGCACAGTCAGGTTTCACGAGAGTGCCATGTGTGTGGTGTGTGGGGATGTGTGTGGTGTGTGGGGATGTGTGTGTGTGTTTCTATGGGTGAGTGTTCGTGGGAGAGGTGGTATGTTTGCATGAATGTACTGAATGTGTGTCTGCCTGTCTGTGTGCTTGCGCACTGGTGCTACAGGGGTAGAGAAACTGAGCGAGCACTTTGTCCTCATTTCTCAGTGAGTAGAATCCCATGATGCTCTTAAGGCCCGGTTCCCCTCAGCAATGCAAACCCCAAATTGTCTCTAGTCTTGATAATGAGGAGGGAACTAGCACTCTGTACTTTCTCCCCCCATTTCAACTCTATTCTTCTCTCCTCGCTTTTCTCTTCTATACCATCTTCTCTCCCCTTCCATTTTTACTTGAGTCCCTTTCTCCTCTTGTGCCTTTCCTCCTCTCGCTTCATTCTCATCTCCTCTCGTCTCTCTCCTCTTCTCTCTTCTTCTCTCTGGGTTAATGTGGCAGCTGTTTGTGCTAGAGCTGATGAATCTGAACGATCCCTCTGACTATTCAGCCACTTTCTCTTTACAAAGACCCTGAATTAAAGATGGACGCTATACAATCCTCTAGGTCTTGCTGTCTTCCGTCCTCTCCTCTCTGTCTTTCTCTCTCAGCCTCTCTCTGTCTTTATGCTCTCTCTCTCTCTCTCTTTGCTCTCTCTCTCTCTGCTCTGCTCTTCACTTGTTTTCTCCTCTCTGCCCCTTCTCTCCATCCCTTTCCCCTCTCTGGTTCATCTTCTTCTTCTCTCGTCCTCCTCTGGGAGCAGAGGGGAAATGAGAGGGGGATGTGGTAATTAAGTTGTATTCACTCCCCTCCTTTCTTCCCTTCATGCTCTTTCTCATCCCTCTCTTTCAGCATGTTCTATTATTTAATCAAATCAACGTGTATTTGGTCACCTGCTCCGAATACAACAGGTGTAGACCTTACAGTGAAATGCTTACTTACAGGCCCTAACCAATGGTGCAAAAAAGGTATTAGGTGAACAATAGGTAAGTCAAGAAATAAAAACAACAGTAAAAAAAAGACAGGCTATATACAGTAGCGAGGCTGCATACCGTCACCGGTTAGTCAGGCTGATTGAGGTAGTATATGTACATGTAGTTATGGTTAAAGTGACTATGCATATATGATGAACAGAGAGTAGCAGTAGCGCACAAAAGGGGTTGGCGGGACACAATGCAGATAGCCCGGTTAGCCAATGTGCGGGGCACTGGTTGGTCGGCCCAACTGAGGTAGTGTGTACATGCATGTATAGTTAAAGTGACTATGCACATATGATAAACAGAGAGTAGCAGCAGCGGGGGAAGGGGGGCACAATGCAATGGTCCGGGTAGCCATTTGATTACCTGTTCAGGAGTCTTATGGGTTGGGGGTAAAAACTGTTGAGAAGCCTTTTTGTCCTAGACTTGGCACTCCGGTACCGCTTGCCATGCGGTAGTAGAGAGAACAGTCTATGACTGGGATGGCTGGGGTCTTTGATAATCTTTAGGGCCTTCCTCTGACACCGCCTGGTGTAGAGGTCCTGGATGGCAGGCAGCTTAGCCCCAGTGATGTACCGGGCCGTACGCACTACCCTCTGTAGGGCCTTGCCGTCAGAGGCAGAGCAATTGCCGTACCAGGTAGTGATGCAACCAGTCAGGATGCTCTCGATGTTGCAGCTGTAGAACCTTTTGAGGATCTCATGACCCATGCCAAATCTTTTTAGTTTCCTGAGGGGGAATAGGCTTTGTCGTGCCCTCTTCACGACTGTCTTGGTGTGTTTGGACCATTCTAGCTTGTTGTTGATGTGGACACCAAGGAACTTGAAGCTCTCATCCTGCTCCACTACAGCCCCGACATGAGAATGGGGGCGTGCTCGGTCCTCCTTTTCCTGTAGTCCACAATCATCTCCTTAGTCTTGGTTTCGTTGAGGGTTAGTCCCAGGATCCTTAGCTTAGTGATGAGCTTTGAGGGTACTATGGTGTTGAACGCTGAGCTGTAGTCAATGAATAGCATTCTCACATAAGTGTTCCTTTTGTCCAGGTGGGAAAGCAATGAAATAGCAATATTATATAACGAAGAACCAACTCTCTCCCTTTATATAATACTGGGAAATTGTGATAATGATGATAATGCCCTTTTACTGGTGGGATGGAGTTCTGGCCTGCCTGGTGACATCACCAGGCGGTAAATTGGTTAATAGTCCAATAAGAAAGGTCATTTTCAGTTTTCCACTCCCATATAGTCCTAGCAAAATTCTTGCTTTTTGACCATTTTAATTGAAAATAAGTAAGGTACTTAATTGTTACCCAGAATGATATTTAGATAAAAATGGCAGCATAGAAATACAGTCACATACTCCTCTCCACTCCTCTCCACTGTACATGTTATTTGGACTCATTCTATCAGTCTGTGGGATTGAACCAGCCCACCAGAACACAGGTGTTCTCTCTCTCTCTCTCTCTCTCTCTCTCTCTTCTAATCACTTCTGATGAAGATCGCTCCACTTTTTTGTATCTAGTTCCAGCAGAAGGCCTCCTTTTCTGGATACAGTCTCTTCCTTACAGTCCATTCTCATAATTCTTCAGCAGGTTCTCTTATCTTGATAATATTGATCAATTGTGATCAGATGGTACTGAACTACACAGGTTGTCTGTACTGTACTGGTCTGTACTATACTGAACTTTTATTGTACTGGCAGTGTGTACTCCAGAACCTCACTTACACTAATGTGTCTCTATGTCTCAAAGTTATCCACAGTGATACTGACAAATACCCGTACCGGTACATTTCCATATCTCTCACTCTCTCACCCTCACTTTGTCTCAGTATGTAGTTTAGTCTCTCATAATAGCCAGATCAAGAGTTGGTTAGGGCTTGCGAGAATTTCAGTTATACAGTTACTGTGACTCCTCATCCCGTTCACTCTCTCTCTCGTTATCTCTTTCGCTCTCTCTGTGTGTCTCTCTCTCTTTGTCTCAGTTAGATCAGGTTATATCCAGTTAATCTGACACTTCTCCCTTTCGCATCTCATTCTCTCTCCATTTCCTCCTCTCGGAGTGGAGAGGCAATAGGATTATCATTGATCAGACATTCTCTGAGATGGCCATGGTAGAGCATGTACTGATATATCACTCTTTCACCCCCTCCCTCCCTCCTCCCTCCCTCCCTCGTCTCCTCTTCTTTCCTCTTCTCTTCTTTTTGTCCACTTCTATAGCTTTCTACTCTCTCTCGCGCACACTCTCTCTGTCTGTCTCTCTGTCTGTCTCTCTGTCTGTCTCTCTGTCTGTCTCTCTGTCTGTCTCTCTGTCTGTCTCCTCTGTCTCCATCTAGCCCAGCCTATGTCTTTCTCTCTCTCCATCACCCTCTCTCTCCTCTCCTCCATGTCTTTATTACAGTGGCGAGGTGATATCATGTGACTGATGTTCCGAGCTCATTAGTCTCTGGCCCTGTCTCCTCCTCGTTAAGTGACCCAGCACAATGTTACTTAAGACAGACCAATTAGCCTGCCTGCATGCTCAGGCCTTGGTGACAATAGCTGAAGAATTAGAATGACTAGATAGGGCACTCCCGTTGATAGATGCTGGCGTCATAGAGTTAGAATGACTAGAACGGACACTCCCATTGACAGAGCTGGCGTCATAGAGTTAAGCATGACTAAAACGGACACGTGTGTCCAATGCCCCATTCAATATGGTGGATAAATGTGATGCACCATTTGGTTGATCTAATCATCAGTGGTATGTGTCATTATCAGAATGTTATCTCTTTCTCGTTGTTCTTTACGTGTATTCTACCCCCAAATCCATGGACTGGGGGATATTCTAGTAATTCTAGTGTGGTGCTGGGGTCTTGTTGAAAGTGTATGGTCCTTGGTGACAGTGGTGTCTTTGTGTGTAGCTGTTGTCAAGGAACGGACGCCCACACTCACGCATGGCTCACATTCCTGAGATGACAAGGAGAGGAACCATGGGTACACCCACAGTCACTGCTAATTACTGTATAAGATCACTACTCACTTCTGCCTTTACTCCGACCGTTTGATATCCCTTTACTCTGACCGTTTCATATCCCTTTACTCTGACCGTTTCATATCCCTTTTACTCCGACCGTTTCATATCCCTTTTACTCCGACCGTTTCATATCCCTTTTACTCCGACCGTTTCATATCCCTTTTACTCTGACCGTTTCATATCTGACCGTTTCATATCCCTTTACTCCGACCGTTTCATATCCCTTTACTCTGACCGTTTCATATCTGACCGTTTCATATCCCTTTACTCTGACCGTTTCATATCCCTTTACTCTGACCGTTTCATATCCCTTTTACTCCGACCGTTTCATATCCCTTTTACTCCGACCGTTTCATATCCCTTTTACTCTGACCGTTTCATATCCCTTTACTCTGACCGTTTCATATCTGACCGTTTCATATCTGACCGTTTCATATCCCTTTACTCTGACCGTTTCATATCCCTTTTACTCCGACCGTTTCATATCCCTTTTACTCCGACCGTTTCATATCCCTTTTACTCTGACCGTTTCATATCTGACCGTTTCATATCCCTTTACTCCGACCGTTTCATATCCCTTTACTCTGACCGTTTCATATCTGACCGTTTCATATCCCTTTACTCTGACCGTTTCATATCCCTTTACTCTGACCGTTTCATATCCCTTTACTCTGACCGTTTCATATCCCTTTTCCCTTTGCTACACTGTAGTTACTTTGCCCCCATGGCCTATTCATTGCCTTATGTTCCTTATCCTACCTCATTTGCACACATTGTATATAGATTTGTTTTTTTCCCCTGCTGTATTGTTGACTGTTTGTTTTACTCCAATGTGTAACTCTGTGTTGTTGTATGCGTTGAACTGCTTTGTTTTATCTTGGCCAGGTCGCAGTTGGAAATGAGAACTTGTTCTCAACTTGCCCACCTGGTTAAATAAAGGTGAAATAAACATAAATAAAAAAATAGGGGATAAATGCAGAGTGATATATGCATTGTCCCTCTCTTGCCTTCTCTCACTCTCTCTCACTCTCCATCTCCATCTCTCACTTCTTCCGTCAATGTGTAGCCGCATCAGGTCACCTCTGGCTGTGTGTGTATGGCTTTGTGCCCGTGTGTGTGTGTGTGTGCGTATCGAGCGCCCGTGTGTGTGTGTGTGACCCAGATTCTGCCAGGCCCTGTTAGGTGGCACCAGGTGTTGCCCGGCTCTGCCACTGCAGGGACACTGCCGGGAGCGATACCATATGTCTGGCACCAACTGACACTGTCACTACTGGCACTGACCTGCCTGCTAGTACACACCGCTGACACACCATGTCCTCCCTGACAAACTCTCACAGACCACTAAGTGACATACTCTCTTACTAATACATTCACTCAGCCAGGCAGCCACACAGGCTGCGTCGGAAATGACACCTATTCCCTATATTGTGCACTGCTTTTGACCAGGGCCTGTAGATCTCTGGCCAAAAGGAGTGCATTATGTAGGGAATAGGGTGCCATTTGAGACACGTCCCATAAACATCACTAAGACTAGGACACTCAGAGAGGCTTATTAAGTAACTAGTGCGGCGTTCACGTGCAAGTCGAGTTGTTTGCATAGGGCTTCCTAATGGTTGATTCTGATACTTTCCCAGTGGGAGACTCGGGTATAATCTTTCTACAGCGGATTTTAGAGTTTCCCAGTTCCGAATTGCACATGAACACGGCATAACTCACTCACTCACTCACTCACTCAGTACTGCTATACGTACATCTGTGAGAAGTCCATGGCCTTGGAGTTTGGCTACAGGCAGTAGATCTTCAGTGCGCGTGCCAGGGTGTGTGTGCACGACGTGGGATCGCGGCTGGCCGTAAGCATCTGCCTCTGCTACTAAAGGTTTGCATGTTCCAATCAAGCTAGCTTGTTTTAAGGCCATCACCTTACCTTAACCATTCGGAGTTAATGCCTAACCTTAAGAGTTTGGCGTTAATGGCTAAACTGAACCTTGAGCAGAGAGGGGTTGTTGTGGGGGGGGAAATAGCTGGCTGGAGAGAAATGGGGGATGGAGAAATGTGAAGGAAAAGGATAGAGGTGGAAAGGTGTGAAGACAAAAAGCTGCAGCGTGTGAAAAGAAGGAGAGGGGGAGTGCACGCTGTCAATGGAAGGGAGAGTGGGAGTGTGAGAGGGGAGGGGAGAGTGTGAGAGACCTAAAAATAGCTTAGTGTCTCCACGGCCCATCATTGAGGCTTGTAAGGAATCGCCTCTATAGCCTCAGGCACAGAGACACATGCTGCAGTGTGTGTGTGTGTGTGTGTGTGTGTGTTTGCCAGTACAATTTGTCCGTCAAGCACATGTGAAGCCTATGTGTCGAAGTCTGTGTGTGTGCTTGAGCGTGTGTGAGCAGTACACAAGCGCCTGTGTGTGCATATAGTACTGTGTGTGTGTGTGTGTAGCCGTCTCCATTTCCCCCAGGGGTGTTATCTGTGTGGGTTCAGAAGGTATAGCTAGCTACTCTCACATGAGATGATGAGGAAGGTTTCAAGGTTTCAAAGACCTCTCTGATGAGAGTAGGCTACCCTTCCTGTTGGGGGAGGACGCAGAGAGCTGTGGGATGGCAGCGCACTACATTGCTGCCTGCCATAAGATGAGGGGCAGTGTCTGACAAACCAATCAACCTGCACTTGTCCTCTACTGTATGCTTATTGTTATTGTTCAATGTATGGTTATTTTGACCCTTGGTTATTGTTGTTACTGTTTGTCCTGTTTGAAAATGTAGATTCTTGTTATTTTAATATTGTAAATATCCCAAGTAAGCTTTGGCAATATGTACATTGTTACGTCATGCAGAGAGAGAGAGAGAGACAGAGACAGAGAGAGATGGCAGGCAGAGGGAAACTAAGGGGTTCGATGAAAGAGAGGCAGGGCTACTGGAATGTATCTGACGAAACAATGTTCATTCTCCATAATAAACAGCCCTGCGGCTACAACTGACAATGGATCCAATTTGTTTCTCCTGTTCAGGGGGTCTTTCCCATGGTTCTGAGGGTTCTTCTTTTAAAACCGTGTAGGTGAAAATGCCTCCCTCCCTCCCCCAGTCCCTCACTCCATCACCTTCTCATTCACTCCCTCTCTTCAGACAGAGTAGAGTAGAGACACATTGTAAGCGGATCCTCTCTCTCAACGCATTTGGATTGAGCCACCGGGTGTCGTATCGATCTGCACTCCTTTGTTTGTGTGTATGCTTGTGTGTGAGCCAGGTTGGTTTGAGCCACTGTGTGTCGGATCGATTATCTCGCTTTGGTTTTTGCACTGTGGCCAAGATGTTTGGGTTTAGAGCAAACGTGCTCTGTTTGTGCGTGTGTCTCTCTCTCTTTCGCCCACCCTCTTTCTGTGGTGCATCAGATTTTCTCCATAAATACACTGACTTGATCCTCTCTCTCTCTCTCTCTCTCTCTCTCTCTCTCTCTCTCTCTCTCTCTCTCTCACGTTGTTTTATTGTGTCCAGATATGAATGTTGTGAATAAATGCTAGTATTTCTCTGTGTGTCTAGGAGAGACTGGAAGAAGAGGAGGAGGAGGAGGGTGGTGATATTCCACTCTGGGTTAAATGGCAGACACATCCTCATGTACAGTATGCCTGTGTCAAGGGGCTGTGGGGCTCCTAGCAGCTGCTTTCCCCAGCATGCCCCTGCCTCAGGGCCGTGTGGGGTCGGCAGTGCTGGCTTACAATGGATCCAAGCAGGTCTGAGTTTGTGTGTGGGCGTGCCTGTGTGGGTGTCTGTGATGCTCTGGTGCCGCAGGGCCTGGGTTGTGGCAAAATACACTGAGATGAGATGGCTAGGGGTTAACCTCGATATAGGCCTACAGGATTCCTCTAGTGCTCCCCCGCTGTCTTCCCCGAGGCAGAACAGCACAAGCACAACTCTCTGACCCAGCAGCAACCCTACCCCATCTCCCTACTAACCATTGATATTACAGCTCCATCCCTCTGTTCCTTACTCCCCCATCCTTATTCTGTGCTTTCCAAGCACTGTTAAATGATTGAATGAAGCGTGTGCACGCACACACACACACACACACACACAGAAAATGTGCTGGAGGTCTACCTGCTGGAGGTAATTATCCGGCATATGACGGTGTGTGTGCGTGTAGGGGAGACTGCCTCTGCTTCGCCCCCATCCTCTCTGTTAGCCAATCAGGCAGCAGCAGCCCTGTATTTGGGTCACACTAGCAGGATGCTCGCTTGGCAGAGCTAGTGTTCAGTGACGATCTACCGAAAAGAAACAAGAATCCAAATAATACACACACCGAAGAACCCAAATCTGCACCTATATCCTATTTGTTTCATCCATCCTTTCTATATCCTCGGTTGAGTGTGTGTTCATGGTGTTGTGTGTGTGTGTGTGTGTGTGTGTGTGTGTGTGTGTGCGTACACTTCCGTCGTCTCTTTGACGTGTTTGTGTGTGCGTACCAGTGATGACATTCATTCACACTTAATCTATCCCGAGCACACCGAATTGTTGCGTGTGTGTGTGTGTGAAATGAGGAGTGATGGTTTGCGTGCTGTGTTTTGCATTTAGTTAGTGTGTGTGGCCTCAAACCGGTCTTCCCCTGTGCTGTAAGCTCCAATCATTTAGTCACAGGTAGCTGTGCTGTGACAAGTCTACCCCTTACTATGCTTTAGTTCGCCCTTCACTCAGATGATGATGAGAACTGACTAGAAAAGAAAGAGCATTCCCGTCCTCCTCTCTTTCTTTCTCTATTTCTTTCTTTCTCTCTCTCTCTCTCTCTCTCTCTCTCTCTCGGTTTCTCTCTCTCTCTCTCTCGGTTTCTCTCTCTCTCTCTCTCGGTTTCTCTCTCTCTCTGTGTCATTCTCTTCCCCCTCCCCGTCTAACTCTCTCTTTCCCTCTTTCTGGATGAAAAGGATGGAACGAGTAGAGAGGAGAGAGAAAGGGAGATAATTACATGTGTTGTTGTAGGCTGTAGTGTTAGCATCGGGGGTAATTTAAATGGAATTGACTGTCAGTGTGCTGGAAATGGAGGTGAGGTTCTGGTGAGAATCATCACAGTGTCACACTCAAACACTGACAAGTAGCAGCTCTATTGGAAATGACTGTGTTTTTCGTTCAACTTTATTCAAAACGCCTTTTTCAAACCAAACAGGAAGCTGAAGGGTTATATGGGAAAGCGGTTAGCTTGAGAGACAACTGGTAAATCAAGGGGAAGTGAATAATACAATGAAAAAAGTAACGTTGAGTTGCCGAAGATGTTATATGGAATTAAATGCATGTCTAAAGTGATGTGAAAGATTCAGGGGAATTTAATAACAAAATCCTTTGCAGACGAAATACTTTCTGTCCTAAGTAACATAGGCCTGGTCTACATAGGTGTGTGTAGAACGGAACACATCGAGGAATCCATGTAATATTGTGCTTGTAAAATAGACAGACACATATTGTGTGTGGTTATAGGCCGATATTTGTGTCTGTATATGTTTGGGGCATTAAGAGCAGTCATGGAGACAGCTGTTGGTAGTTAATAGGCTAGGATGGTAACTGTGGGCTTTTCGCTGTCTGGAGCTTGGGCTGTGGTATGGGACTAATGCTAATGTACAGTATAAGGCTGAGGCTTGGGTTAGGGTGGCGAGAGTTCGAGAGAGAGAGAGAGATCTGCATTGTCCACCGACCAGCATTGCACTCCGCTTCTAGGCACTGTGGATCGAAGCACCCACCACCAGACAGTTAGCTCCCAGACACTCCTACTGGACTTCGATATAACATTCAACATCAGACACTAAATCCGCTAGGCTTAATCCCAAAGAGAACACAGCAGATGGAGCGGAAGAGTGTGAGCGGAGCGGAAGAGTGTAGGAGCAAAAGAAAGGTGGGGGTCATTTCTAGGTACCCGTAAGAAATAGTTGTGGATACTATGAGAGGTGAACACAGTCTGTGGCAGATCTGGCAACCCTGAACACATACACTGAGGCAGATCTGCCAACCTTGAGCACAGGCTGAGGCAGATCTGCCAACCTTGAGCACAGGCTGAGGCAGATCTGGCAACTCTGAACACATACTCAGGCAGATCTGGCAACCCTGAACACAGACCGTGGCGGATCTGGCAACTCTGAACACATACCGAGGCCGATCTGGCAGCCCTGAACACATACCGAGGCCGATCTGGCAGCCCTGAACACATACCGAGGCAGATCTGGCAACCCTGAACACATACCGAGGCAGATCTGGCAACCCTGAACACATACCGAGGTTGAGCTAGCAACCCTGAACACATACTAAGGCTGATCTGGCAACCCTGAACACAGGCTGAGACAGATCTGGCATTCCGGGCTGCTTCCAATACAAATTCGGTTTGTTTTCGATCATGAATGCTTGACAGAGTAATGTAATACTTCTATGTAGACTCAGGTCTGCAGCCTCACCACCTACTCAGTACTCCCCTACTACTATATTGCATACCATGTTTCCAGGATAGACGTGTGTGTGTGGGTGGGTGGGTGGGTGGGAGAGACAGAGTGTGATAGATGAGAGCAGATACGAGGGGTATACCATTGAGCAGGATCAATGAGTCACATTGTAAATATAGCCACCTGCCAGCCAATACTTATGAATATGATGAATCTTGATACTCGCTCAAATATAAAACATTAAAGCTTGTCTTAACTGACTTTTGCCTGTAGGATGAATAGTTTAATTTTGAGGTTGCTTATACAAGATTAAGAGAGGAATAGGAAGATGACATGGGATGGCACCAAACACCAGCACACCTCCATTGTAGGGTTAGGCTAATGAAGTTAGCGTGCTCTGTTAGCCGTGCGTGTTGATGTCTCTATCTTACCATGAGAATACTGAGAAAGTCTGACTCAGCTTAATTCAAAAGTAATTATGAAGGAAAAAGGACACTCTCTATCTCTCTATCGCTATCTCTATCTCACCGACCAAACTCCCAACTGCCCCGTAAGCAAAACCCCAAAAAGTAATGACACAGTAGATACTGTGGAAAAGTTAAATATCTCAACAAGATATGACTAAGTGTCTACTCCCCTTTATCATACTGGTAAAAATGCTGAAAACATGGACGTCATATTTCAAGCAGTTTTGAAATGCATTATGCCACAATTTATAGTGACTAACATGGTCTCTCATGACACCAGCATGCCACTTTTTCGAGTCATCATAATGGGGCCCGAGGACTCTTCCCCACTCCTCTCTCTCATCCTTTCATCATGTGACAGAGAACTCTTTCCATATTTCTCTCCCTCATTCTCTCTCTCTCTCCTGTCTTTTAGTTAATATGCTGTCTGGCTGAATGCTGTGTGTTATGTAAAACCCCTGTCATTGAAAGTAACATGTGGAGTTGTCTTCGCTCTGAAGGGCCAACTTGCTTTCTATTGTTAGATCCACAGCAGTAAAAGCTGTGAGGCCATTATGAGTGTGTTATGAGCTGTTATAAGGCCTTGTAAGGCCTACATAATGCTGTCGTAATGATGACATGAGACGTAATAAGAAGTCCTATTATGGCTAATGATCAGTGATGGGAGGAAAACTCAAACTGTTTATTGTCCTATAATAAATAGGTGTGTGTGTGTGCGTGTGATTGCGTGCATGCACTTCATTGTGTGTGTGTGTGTGTGTGTCTGTTTATATATCTATGTCCATACTGTAATCAGGCCTGAAGGGAACTCAGCAATCCATTATAGACTTTAGCGAGTAGAAGCAGCAGCAGCCCACAATAAAACAGTAGTATTTATGTTTCTGTGCATGTTGCTGTTGTCCATCCAGCCCTGGGCTTGTTAACATGCTGCTCTGCTGGACTCTAACCATGTCCACAGCAGGCTATAAACCCATTTACACATCGCACCGCCATTCACATTCATCTGTTTTCATCTACATATTTTATTGCTGAGCTGGTCTGACCAATGAGAGCCTTTAAAAGCACAATGTTTTAATGATGGTGCTGGCTGGTAGTATGCAGTTACTAGGGCTTCTAGTTAGGCTTGGGTGGTATACCGTATATAAACTCAGCAAAAAAAAAGAAATGTCTCGGTGTAACGCTCATTCCTTTGACGATAAACGCGAATCCGACCATCACCCCTGATGAGACAAAACCGCGACTCGTTAGTGAAGAGCAATTTTTGCCAGTCCTGTCTGGTCCAGCGATGGTGGGTTTGTGCCCATAGGCAACGTTGTTGCCGGTGATGTCTGGTGAGGACCTGCCTTACAACAGGCCTACAATCCCTCAGTCCAGCTTCTCTCAGCCTATTGCGGACAGTCTGAGCACTGATGGAGGGATTGTGCGTTCCTGGTGTACTTCGGGCAGTTGTTGTTGCCATCCTGTACCTGTCCCGCAGGTGTGGTGTTTGGATGTACCGATCCTGTGCAGGTGTTGTTACACGTGGCCTGCCACTGCGAGGACGATCAGCTGTCCGTCCTGTCTCCCTGTAGAGGTGACTTAGGCGTCTCACAGTACGGACATTGCAATTTATTTCCCTGGCTACATCTGCAGTCCTCATGCCTCCTTGAAGCATACCTAAGGCATGCTTATTTACCTACTGTCTGTAAGCTGTTAGTGTCATAACAACCGTTCCACAGGTGCACGTTCATTAATTGTTTATGGTTCATTGAACAAGCATGGGAATCAGTGTTTAAACCCTTTACAATGAAGATCTGTGAAGTTATTTGGATTTTTGCGAATTATCTTTGAAAGACAGGCTCCTGAAAAAGGGACTTTCTTTTTTTTGCTGAGTTTACCATATACATGGGTATTTGGAAATAGCCACGGGATTCAATACTGTCAATCAATGTTCCCTCTAAGCTGCGCGCATGCCCGGGAGCGCAGTAGCTCAAGACTGCCGTGCAGCTCGCTGGGACTGCCACACAGTATAAATATCAGCCCACAGAGAGATGCACGAGATTGAACTTCACTCGTTAACACTATCAGCGTTTCCCTTTACTGTGGCAATTGTGATCGAATCAACGCAATATTAGCCACTTTCAATGCAACATACCCAGGGTTGGGGAGTAACAAATTACATGTAATCCATTAATGGATTACAAAAAAAAACAGTAACTGTTATCTGTTACGTTACAAGCAAAAATATTGTACTCAGGTTACAGATACTTTTGAAAAATTAGATGATTACTTTGAGGATTACTTTAAAATAAAAATCAGTACTCTGTTTTCTTATTGACATTTAAATCAGCATTGAAAAATGGCGCAAGTTTAAGTTTGTTCCGCCTGAGCGAGTCTGACCACAAGTCAGAGACCACTATAATGACGTACCAAATGTGTTTGATGGATTGCTGGAAAAGAGCAGAGAAGAAATAGGCTTTTAGTTCGAGCTATGTCTTCCAATGGTGCGACTGCTGTCGGCATCCAAAAATTATCCAACTTGAATAAACGCTTGGAGGTAAGGATGACAGCAGTAGTGTGGTCTACGGCGAAAAGGATATCACTTATTATAGATATCTACATAGTGCATTGATGTGAATCACACTGCTGCTCTCTCATTTAGCTATTTGAGCCTTACGGATTGTGGTTGTTGTGGATGGCTGTTCACAAATCTAAATGTATATTTGAACCCAATAATGGTTGACTTCTAGAAGTTGAAGCTGCCTATCAATCATTTGTTTTTGAAACCAGTGGACAGCCAGTGAAAATGCGCTCTTGCAACAGCTGCATAGTGCGGATCCCAGCCTATGGAATAAAAGTTGGGATTTTATTACTCAATCTATTTCATGCTGAAACAAAATACATTCATAGGCCTAATGGACACATGCTCAAACTTGCACACTTTTGATAGACTTAAAGGGGCAATCTGTAGTTGCTACATGCATTTTTGGACGTGTAAATTATATATATTAATGTAAAGATACAATTTAATCGTATTACTATATGTAGTAGAAAGCAATGTGTTAGAAGAATCCTACATATCCAACCCATACAGTAAAATGTAACATCCATATACGGCCAGCTATGTAAACTTAACATTGATTTATCCTGCAATATCCTCAATTGGTAACATACATTTTTGTCTTCTTCTAATGCCTCTTAAGGGGAAATAATCTAAAAGTAACTGAATGTAATCAGATTATGTTACCTGAGTTTGGGTAATCCTAAAGTTACTGATTACAATTTTGGACAGGTAACTAGTAACTGTAACGGATTACATTTAGAAAGTCACCTACCCAACCCTGAACATAACTAACTGTGCAAGAGAACACATCTGAGTAGGATTCTATTGCATTGACATGCAAGACGGAGCCCGTACTCTACACAGACCGGTGCGGCATAACCAATCATAGCCTATATATATTATTTAGCTAGGCAAGCCTTTTTAAGAACAAATTCTTATTTACAATGACGGCCTCCCGGGGAACAGTGGATTAACTGCCTTGTTCAGGGGCAGAACAACAGATTTTTTTCACCTTGTCAGCTCGGGGATTTGATCCAGCAATCTTTTGGTTATTGGCCCAACACTCTAACGACTAGGCCAGCTACCACCCCTATATGCAAATAGACCATTGCCATATATGGATCTGTGCCATTTACTTTGAACTGGATGAGCGGTTGTGAGTAGATGCGCTTGTTTTGAGATCAAAGCGAGAGCTGCATGTAGCCACGTGTGAACATTTTGTTAATTTCCTTTGCTAATTAGTGAGTTATAGCTCAGTTATAGATCATTTGTAGTCAGCGAAAGGGGAGTTATTGCTTCCTACAAGAGCACAAAACATGTACATTTCTAGACATCTTTGAAAAGCGAGTCAGTTAAAGAGCTTTTTCTTGTCTTTTAGGGGCAGTGTGGTATTTTGAGACTGTTTTGAATAAGCTAAGTAGCCAATAGGCAGAGGGTAGTATAATTTGTCTGATTCTCTGAAATAATGGTATGGGACTAATAATGCATTTCATTTGGAAAGTGTTTTCTTGCATAAAACAGTACCAACATTTTCAGTCACCTTGTCTGAAGGACAAGTGGATAAACAGGTTAAAGTCAAGCCCTGCATGTTTTTTTTCAAAGGCCTGCGTTGAACACCACACATTGGCTGCTACTGCAGGATGAATGATTAAATAAAATAATCTAATACATTTTTATTTGTCACATGCACCAGGTGTAGACAGTGAAATGCTTACTTACAAGCCCTTAACCAACAATGCTTTAAGAAGTTAAGAAAAATAAGTGTTAAGTAAAAAAATGAAATAAAAATAAATGATAATAAACAGAGAGTAGCTGCAGCGTAAAAGAGGCGTCTGGGTAGCCCTCTGTTAGCCGTTCAGGAGTCTTATGGCTTGGGGGTAGAAGCTGTTAAGGAGCTTTTTGGTCCTAAACTTGGCGCTCCGGTACCGCTTGCCGTGCAGTAGCAGAGAGAACAGTCTATGACTAGGGTGGCTGGAGTCTTTGACAATTTCTAGGACCTTCCTCTGACACCGCCTGGCATAGAGGTCCTGGATGGAAGGAAGCTTGGCCCCAGTAATGTGCTGGGCCTTACACACTACCCTCTGTAGTGCCTTACGGTCAGAGGCCGAGAAGTTGCCATTCCAGGCAGCGATGCAACCAGTCAGGATGCTCTTGATGGTGCAGCTGTAGAACCTTTTGAAGATCTGGGGACCCATGGCAAATCTTTTCAGTCTCCTGAGGGGGAATAGGTTTTGTCATGCCCTCGTCATGACTGTCTTGGTGTGTTTGGACCGTGATAGTTTGTTGGTGATGTGGACACCAAGGAAAAATCCAATACCATTTTATTGGTCGCATAGACATATTTAGCAGATGTTATTGTGAGGTTAGCAAAATGCTTGTGTTCCTAGCTCCAAAAGTGCAGTAATATCTAACAATTCACAACAAAACACACATCTAAAAGTACAAGAATGGAATTAAGAAATATAGAATATTAGAATAAGCAATTTCTGAGTCCGGAATATAAAGAAAATGTATACAGTACCATTCAAAAGTTTGGACAAACCTGCTCATTCAAGGATTTTTCTTTACACACTCTCGGCATTCTCTCAACCAGCTTCACCTGGAATGCTTTTCTAACACTCTTGAAGGAGTTCCCACTTATGCTGAGCACTTGTTGGCTGCTTTTCCTTCACTCTGCGGTCCAACTCATCCCTAACCATCTCAATTGGGTTAAGGTCGGGTGATTGTGGAGGCCAAGTCATCTGATGCAGCACTCCCCCCACTCTCCTTCTTGGGCTAATAGGTGTTATAAAGCCTGGAGGTGTGTTGGGTCATTGTCCTGTTGAAAAACCAGATGGGATGGTGTCACGGATCCCTCCGAAACTTTCATTGCGCACACCTGGCTCCTATTCCCACTTATCGTATTTGTATATATGTGCCCTTTGTTCACCATGGTGCGGTCGATTATTGCTCCAATGTCCGTTGGTGTGAGTACCTGTGCTGTGTGTGTTGGCTTTCGTGCCATTGTGGATTGTGCAGATGATGACGGGTCTCGTCCCATGTGTTAATCATTGTGCGCGTGTGTTATTTATTCGAGGTACTCCTCGCTTTTTTCTTTGGGTTTCAATCCTGTGTTTTTGTATAGTGTTTGTTTGGTCTTCGTCCCCTTGCCTTTACACGGCACCCCGTAATTTGGGTACAAAAAAAAAAAAAAAAAAAAAACGCATTCCTGCACCTGTCTCCCGAATCCTTCATGCCAACGTGACAGATGGCGTATCGCTGCAGAATGTTGTGGTAGTCATGCTGGTTAAGTGTGCCTTAAATTCTAAATAAATCAGACAGTGTCACCAGCAAAGCACCCCCACACCATCACACCTCCTCCATGCTTCATTGTTAGAACACATGCGGAGATCATCCGTTCACCTACTCTGCGTCTCACAAAGACACGGCGGTTGGAACCAAAAATCTCAAATTTTGACTCATCAGAACAAAGGACAGATTTCCACCGGTATAATTCCACTAATATCCATTGCTCGTGTTTCTTGGCCCAAGCAAGTCTCTTCTTCTTAGTGGTGTCCTTCATTGTTTTTTTTGCAGCAATTTGACCATGAAGGGTTGATTCACACATTCTCGTCTGAACAGTTGATGTTGAGATGTGTCTGAAGCATTTATTTGGACTGCAATTTCTGATGAACTTATCCTAATTTCATCATAGCGCTTGATAGTTTTTGCGACTGCACTTGAAGAAACTTTCAAAGTTCTTGAAATGTTCCTAATCGACTGACCTTCATGTCTTAAAGTATTTGGGGAAGGAAGTCCATGTAAGGCCTGGGGGTGGAGCCAGCTACCTGCAAGATATCTCTCCTCAATTACCACTCCCTTCACCTCTCCCTGCCGGCTGCCACAAGAAGGAAAGAAATTCCACAAATTAACTTTTAACAAGGCACACCTGTTAATTGAAATGCATTACAGGTGACTACCTCATGAAGCTGGTTGAGAGAATGCCAAGAGTGTGCAAAGCTGTCATCAAGGCAAAAGGTGGCTACTTTGAAGAATCTCACGTATAAAATATAGCTTGATTTGTTTAACACTTTTTTGGTTACTACATGATTCCATATGTGTTATTTCATAGTTTTGATGTCTTCACTATTATTCTACAATGTGGAAAATAGTAAAAATAAAGAAAAACCCTTGAATGAGTAGGTGTGTCCAAATTGGCTGTCTGTCTGTCTAAGTTCATGGCAGGGTACTGGATGGATGCTAGCTTGTGACGGCTAATTAACAGTATGATGGCCTGATTTTCAGTCTCTTGGTCCCAGCTTTGTTTGCACCTGTACTGACCTCGCCTTCTAGATGATAGCGGGGTAAACAGGCCGTGGCTTGTGTGGTTGATGTCCTTGATGATCTTTTTGGCCTTCCTGTGACATCAGGTGCTGTAGATGTCCTGGAGTGCAGGCAGTGTAACCCCGGTGATGCATTGGGCAGACCGCACTACCCTCTGGAGAGCCCTGCGGTTGTGAGCGGTGCAGTTACCATACCAGGCGGTGATACAACCTGACAGGATGCTCTCAATGGTGCATCTGTAAAAGTTTGTGAGGGTCTTAGGGGCCAAGCCTAATTTCTTCAGCCTCCTGAGGTTGACATTTGTCATAAAAAGAATGTAGCCAGCTACATTTCCTAATGTTTTGTTTGAAGTTAATATTTTATTTTACCGGAGAAAGGTAGGCTGGCTGCACCGAGAAAGGTACCAAAGAAAAGTAGCTCCACATGAGTCAGACTCTGCCTGCTGATAGAATGCCCATTTGTGAATTCTTATCTGACTGGATAAGTGCAACTGAAGCACGAAATTAGTCTGATGCCGAGCAGAAATTACATTAAGAAGCATTTTACATCTGTGTTTCCAAACTGCAGCAAGATATTTCTTATGCTTTTTATATTTTTTTCCTGTGGGGGAAAAAACACATAATTCTGCATTAACATCAAACCTAAGTTTAACTTGCTGTTTAACTTGCCACTATCTTGATTTCCTTGCGTTTTTTCCCTTCCCCGTTCTCGGCCTTCTTCTCTTCTAAGAGCAGAGCAGGCAGGCCTGTTGCCCTAGTGACTCCAGACTCCACACAGACACAGCGTGTAGCCTACACATGCTGCTCCAGAGCCAGTACTATTTTTCCTTCAGACAAGCATGCGTCAAAACTTTGGTCATTTGCACAATGTATCTTGTTCACATTCGCTTGTAAATGTCCAAACAAAAATGACATTTGGTAGCTCCTTCCTATGTATGAGCTAGATTCTCTGTCTTTGCAATTAGTTTACGTTGGTTAGCATATTTAACTAGCAGCTTCCATTGTTATTCGCTGTTATTCGCTGTTACTTGTGCACAACATTGTTATTTGTTGTTATTCGCCGTTACTTGTGCACATTTTGTTACCATTCTTCTTTATAGACGCCCAATGGGCTTTTTTGCAGTTTTTTTGGGGGGCGCCCCCTTGTGTACTAAGCCGGTGATACCAAATATAACCCGGTATGAGAGAAGGACGGTATGACGATATGAAAAACTGGATATCGCCCAACCCTACTTCTAGTGCAGAAAAGGATGTACCTTCGAACAGCACCGCAACATATGCTTGCATTCTCTCTGAATTTATACACATCTTTCTCTCTCTTTCTGTCTCTTTCTCTCATTATTGTTTCTTTCTTTATCTCTTTCTCACTCTGCTCCACCCTCTGTCTCAAACTCACTCTCTCCCGAGGCTCGACCTGCTTTCTTGGCCTTCCTCCTTTTCCTCTCCTCCCCCTTTCCCATGCAGAGATGAAGAGCGAGAGAGAAAAGGAAGAGAGAGATGGAGTGAGAGAGAATGTGATTTTTATTAATTACCTCATTATTGAAGGATGGAGGCTTGCAATTGGCTGTGTATGAGAGGAGGGGTGGTTAGGGGTAGCCTATTGTGTGATCAGCCCCCATGAGGTATCGAGGGGGAGGGGCATGTAGAAGGAAGAATATCCCAACCTTGACATATATTACCTTCAACCTACACAGAATATAGGTCTACAAATGCATATCATCCTCTGGGTAGAAAATGTTCATCCTCTGAGTAGAAAAATCAGTTCATGCCACAGTTGTGATGAGTGGCAAAATAGGTTGTTGCGTTGAGCATCGTGCAGCCTATAGACGGGCGGGTTGTTTAGTAACAAATCCGACGCGTGCGCAACTATGGGTCAAAACAGACAGGGTTGGTGTAGATTGTTGACAACATGCAAACGATGTTTCATCTCCAATGTTTAATGAAAAACATAAATACATTTGCACTATGAGGACTTGTTGTCTCTCAAATACATTGTTACAGTTGTTGGTAAGCTAGCTAGCGAATTTTTGCCATATTAGCATTGACATGAAATCAGTCAAAACGCCTCAAAACAAGTTAATTTATGAAAAACAAGATGAAACTAGCGAAAAAATAGTCACTTACGATTACCCATATGGCAGTTTGTTGTCATTGTTGGTAGTTATCTGGCCATCCAGAATCACAACAACTCAGACTTCTGCCCCATTGAAGCACGCACATCGTTTTCGTGACGTTGTCAGCTAACCAATGGAACACTGTTCAAATCCAAAGTGGTCTGAAAATGTGAACAATGGTTTTTATAAGATCTGGAAGTAAGCTGATCCATTTATTTTAAGTACTATGCACTTTGTCAACCAAGACAATTCGGAGAACGGTTAATAGCAAGAGAAAAAAAAAGTTCTGAATGATTGTCCCATTCTGGAATTGAAAGGTAATCATTGGAC
The DNA here is from genome assembly GCA_030435695.1 of Brachymystax lenok tsinlingensis. Lineage (NCBI taxonomy): Eukaryota > Metazoa > Chordata > Actinopteri > Salmoniformes > Salmonidae > Brachymystax > Brachymystax lenok. Next base: position 6,160,204 of record CM059800.1, read on the forward strand.
TCTATCTCTGTCTCTCTCCCTCCCCTTTCTGCATGCTCTCCTCTGATGAACATCTGCTGCTGCTCTTTGTTCAATGGTTCAACAACAGGTAAGAACTGATTCTGTGTAGTCATATTACGTATATGTTACTGACCAAAGATACATTTTTTTAAGACTTTATTGCAATCCATTCTTGTGCTGTACATTTTCCGTGATCCCCAATCTGGTCTTTTGGGGCCTCAGTGCGTGTAGGTGTGGAAGCTTTTGTTCCGGCCCAGCACTAACACACTTAATCAACCGCTCACCAGGCCCTTGATTGGTTGAATTAGATATTTCACTGCTGGGTTGGAACGAAAGTGGTGACTAGTGAATAGAATAGGATGTTTAATCCATGGTATGAAATCAATGTTCAAGTCCATTTGAGTCTATTCTGTCTCATTAACCTTCCATAGTGAGCAACATGACAATGAGAATGACTCCCCAGTGTATTCGAACGCGTGGTGTGTGTGTGGCGGTGGGGTTGGGTGTGTGTGTTTGGTACGTTCGCACGTGCGAGTGCGCGTGTCATGGTCTCACTGGAAAACCCACACAGGCAGGTAATCAATATCACAATGCACCAGGCAGCCAAGATCCAAGGCGTGATTTGATTGGATGAGGGCAAAGGAGGTAGCCATCAAATGAGTGAAGGTGCATTGTGCCTTTTCAGAACTGCAACAGTGTAGCTGTTGGTATCTTTTTTATTTAAATGAGTATATGGCATTAATATGTAGCATGGAGTACAGCTGTGAGGTCTTTGCCAAGTGTAAATGTAGGTGGTTGTTGTGTGAATACTGTTAGGTTATTATTTTTCAGAGTAAATAACTCACGGACACTAGAGAAGCTTTAACCAAGTTTAATTCTTCCCAAAGGTTCTGTACAGTTGTAATCAGACAACTCAACATTTGTCCCGCTCAGATATATATATCCCACTTAAGACACTCGTCATTCTCTCCAATCCTTCTTGTGGTTTAACAGGGAAATAGTTAAAAGGGTAACAGGATGCCAAACCTTTATTACTCCCTTAAGGGGAACTGACCTCACCCCTCATTTCCTGACCTCAACCCCTCCTTCACCTTATCCACAGATATCCACCTGTCTTCCCTATATCAACACGTCGCTCTCCTCTCCTCCATCAAACACATGAATTAAACAAACAAAAAAATGAACCAACAATGAACAGACAGTCACCGCGGCGAGGTGTACAAATTCAGAGACTTATGGCCTCCGAACTATGATCACACAACAAAATGCCATTCCAGCTGAATCTGCCGTCTCGTTCAATAGCAAATGGAGCAGCTTCTACTTTCTCCACTTCCCCTCTGGTTCCTAAGAGAGTGATAGCACAAGACTTGGAAAGCAACAAAAAGACACACAAAACATACAGTATGAACAATGTGATAAGCTATGCATATTTATATATTTGCATGAAAACCAATGTCTGAAACCATGACAATTCCTACTCCTCTCTCTTCACCTGACTCTATGCCTCCAGGATACTTTCCTGCTGGGTTCCACAAAAATGAAAGCTCTAAAAAGCTTCCTCATGCTTTCACCCAGTCTTCCCCTTTAGGCCCCAGGTTCCGAGAGGTGTTCCCAAGTCATGTCATTTTCACTTTGTTCGCCATCTTCTCTATTTCACCTGATAGTGTCACGGATCCCTCTGGAACTGTTATTGCGCACACCTGGCCCCAATCACCAATGATTAGTGTTTGTATATATGTGCCCTTTGGTTCTCCATTGGGCTGTCTATTGTTGTACTATGTCCGTTGGTGCATGCGAGTACCTGTGCTGTGTGTTTTGGCTTTTGTGCCATTGTGGATTGCGCAGATGATTCCGGGTCTCGTCCAGTGGTTTAATCATTGTGCGCGTGTGTATTTATTCAAGGTACCACTTGCTCTTTTTGTTTTGGGTTTCAACCCTGTGTTTTTGTATAAGTGTTGGTTTCGTCTTCGTCCCCGTGCCTATACACGGCACGCCGTAATATGGGCATAATAAAAACCCATATTACTCATTCCTGCGCCTGTCTCCCGACCCTTTATACCAACGTGACAGATAGGCACGACACCTGATATGCAAGTGCGTATCCATAATCCACATTACATCCTCTTTAGGTAACTGAACTGATTCCGACAACTTATCCTGAGAGAGACATGTTTTCGTGTCTCTCTGGAAGGAAACCCTTGCTTGAATTTTGTCTACCTTGTTGTCAAGAGACATTGGCGAGTAGTATACTTGGGAGCGGTGGGGTAAAAATGGGGTAAAAATGGCGGAAATAATACATAAAAATACAAAATACTGCATAGTTTCCTAAGAACTCGAAGCGAGGAGACCAGCTCTGTCGGCGCCATTTTGGTCTCTCTCTCTCTCCAGTGTGTGTGGATGTATGTGCAGATGTAGCGTGCTGAAAGGCACTATAGGAGCTAATTGAAATCCTCTGCCATGGTCATTAGCATACAGCAGACCAGGAGTGCCAAAACAGTGCTGGAGTACCCAGAGGTATTTGTCAGTGATTATAGCATATGCATAAAGACACCCTAGAAACCTTGTAATACTGGTCTTAATGTAGAACCTCACAGTGTCCCTTTCATATACATTGCATTCAGAAAGTATTCACACCCCTTGACTTTTTCCACATTGTTATAGCCGATTTGGACAGATTTGTATAAAGGACAGAACATACAGAGCTCCACGTACGTTTGTGTAAATATCATTAAATATTGTATATGTATATAATGAAATATTAGGTACGTACCTTTATGATTTATATTTACCTGATTGAGATGTATTTATTTGTTGTTAGTGTAACTTAGTTTCTGGCCCCCCCTCTTGCCCATTCATTGTACTGTGGTAAGTGTGTTAGGAAGTATGTTAGGAAGTGTGTGAGGATAAAGGCAGGAAGTTGGGCCTTCAGGAGGAGTCCTAGCTAGACGTGGGAGCGGTATAGTTTTTTGACCATACAGACATACAAACAGATCATATGATGTATTTTTCCGTTTCAAGTAATATCTGCTTTAAGTTGATTGGAGAATAATTTTTGTTAGATACAAGAAGAATAAACCTTTTTTGTTGCACCATATCCCTGGATCTCAGTGAATGTTTTGGACGTTTGGAGAACTTGAGTGTGGACTGTATGCGTACGAACAACCCCGCTTCATGCTAGGGCAGTGGCTATGGTAAAACGAAAGGAAGCCACTACACACATTTTGTTGTGTTACAGCCTGAATTTAAAGTGGATTACATTGGGATTTTCTGTTACTGGCCTACACACAATACCCCATAATGTCAAAGTAGAATAATGTGTTTTGAAATTTTAACAAACGAATTAAGAATAAAAAGCTGAAATGTCTTGACTCAATAAGTATTCAACCCCTTTGTTATGGCAAGGCTAAATAAGTTCAAGAGTAGAAATGTGCTTAAAAAGTCACATAATAAGTTGCATGGACTTACTCTGTGTAAGATAATAGTGTTTAACATGATTTTTGAATGACTACCTCATCTCTCTGTACCCCACACATACAATTATCTGTACGGTCCCTCATTCGAGTAGTGAATTTCAAACACAGAATCAACCTTAAAGATCAGGGAGGTTTTCCAATGCCTCACAAAGAAGGGCACCTATTTGTAGTTGGGTTAAAAAAAGACATTGAATATCCCTTTGAGCGTGGTGAAGTTATTAATTACACTTTGGATGGTGTATCAATACACCTAGTCACTACAAAGATACAGGCGTCCTTCCTAACTCAGTTGACGGAGAGGTCAGGGATTTCACCATGAGGCCAATAATGACTTTAAAACAGTTGCAGAGTTTAATGGCTGTGATAAGAGAAAACTGAGTATGGATCGACAACGTTGTAGCTATTCCACAATACTACGCTAATTGAGTCTGTACAGAATAAAACATATTCCTAAACATGCATCTTGTTTGAAAAAAAGGCACTGAAGTAAAACTTCACTTAAATTATGGCCTGAATACAAAGGGTTATGTTTGGGGCAAATCCAACACAACACATCACTGAGTACCACTCTTCATATTTTCAAGCATTGTGGTGGCTGCATCATGTTATGGATATACTTGTCATCGACAAGGACTAAGGAGTTTTTTTATGATAAAAATAAATGGAATATAGCTAAGCACAGGCAAAATCCTAGAGGAAAACCTGGTTCAGTCTGCTTTCCAGCAGACACTGGGAGACAAATTCACAATAACCAAATATAGGCCAAATATACACTTGAGTTGCTTACCAAAACGAATGTTCCTGATTGGCCTAGTTACAGTTTATACTTGAATCGGCTTGAAAATCTATGGCGAGACTTGAAAATGGCTGCTTAGCAATGATCGACAACCAACTTGAGAGAGATTGAATAATTAAAAAAAAAAATAATTTGTGCAAATATTGTACAGTCGTGGTCAAAAGTTTTGAGAATGACACAAATACTAATTTCCACAAAGTTTGCTGCTTCAGTGTCTATAGATATTTTTGTCAGATGTTACTATGGAATACTGAAGGATAATTACAAGCATTTCATAAGTGTCAAAGGCTTTTATTGACAATTACATGAAGTTGATGCAGAGTCAATATTTGCAGTGTTGACCCTTCTTTTTCAAGACCTCTGCAATCCGCCCTGGCATGCTGTCAATTAACTTCTGGGCCACATCCTGACTGATGGCAGCCCATTCTAGCATAATCAATGCTTGGAGTTTGTCAGAATTTGTGGGTTTTTGTTTGTCCATCCGCCTCTTGACGATTGACCACAAGTTCTCAATGGGATTAAGGTCTGGGGAGTTTCCTGGCCATGGACTCAAAATATCGATGTTTTGTTCCCTGAGCCACGTAGTTATCACTTTTGCCTTTTGGCAAGGTGCTCCATCATGCTGGAAAAGGCATTGTTCGTCACCAAACTGTTCCTGGATGGTTGGGAGAAGTTGCTCTCGGAGGATGTGTTGGTACCATTCTTTATTCATGGCTGTGTTCTTAGGCAAAATTGTGAATGATCCCACTCCCTCCACTGACACATGAATGGTCTCAGGATGCTTTACTGTTGGCATGACACAGGACTGATGGTAGCGCCCACATTGTCTTCTCCGGACAAGCTTTTTTCCGGATGCCCCAAACAATCGTAAAGGGGATTCATCAGAGAAAATGACTTTACCCCAGTTCTCAGCAGTCCAATCCCTGTACCTTTTGCAGAATATCAGTCTGTCCCTGATGTTTTTCCTGGAGAGAAGTGGATTCTTTGCTGCCCTTCTTGACACCAGGCCATCCTCCAAAAGTCTTCCCCTCACTGTGCGTGCAGATGCACTCACACCTGCCTGCTGCCATTCCTGAGCAAGCCCTGTACTGGTTTGTGCCCCGATCCCGCAGCTGAATCAACTTTAGGAGACGGTCCTGGCGCTTGCTGGACTCGGGAGCGAGCAGCACGGTGTTTACTTTCTGTATCGTGTAGGTTATTATCCGAGTGAAATATAATTTCCAATATAGATAAATGGATGCCTAAGGATAAATTATTAATGATGTTTGTTTTGTTTTGGAAAAGTTGAGAGGTATAATTTGAACACGTTCTCTTCACTGTACAACGGGCGAGTAGACTGGAAATGCTTGGTGGACTAACTGAACAAAACGCGCCAACCAAACGGAGATTTATGGATATAATAAATGACTTTTTCCAACAAAAGAACATGGATTCTCTTGTTTGGACACTTGGGAAGCCCTCAGCAGAAATTATTCTAAAGGTAAGTGATATTTATTAGCTCTTATATGTGTTTTGTGTGACCCGCGATGGTTATGAATTTATGCTAATGTGGAAAATATGTGAGGTGCTATCCTCAAACAATCAAATGTTGTGCTTTCGCCGTAAAGCCTTTTTGAAATCTGACAATGCTGTGATATTGCCAAGAAGCAGAGCTTTTGATGACTATGCAACGCTTGTATATTGATGAATGTTAAATATTACAAATTCTTATTTTGAATTTGCCGCGCTATGTTTGCTTTGAAAACGAGCCCGCTAACGGGATCCGATCCCTAAGAAGTTAAGGAGAGAATCACTGACATGTCAGCTGGTCCTTTTGTGGCAGGGCTGAACTGCAGTGGAAATGCTTTTGAGGGATTCAGTTCATTTGCATGGCAAAGAGGGACTTCGCGATTAATTGCATTTCATCTGATCACTCTTCATGACATTCTGGAGTAGATGCAAATTGCCATCATACAAACTGAGGCAGCAGACTTTGTGAAAATCTATATTTGTGTCATTCTCAAAACTTTTGTCCACGACTGTACAATCCAGGTGTATTTGTGTTTGGATTTATTATGGATCCCCATTAGCTGCTGCCAAGCTGCTGCTCTTCCTGTGTTACAGCAAAATTAAGGCAATTTAAATAACATTACAATACATTCACAACAGATTTCACAACACATTAAGTGTGTGTGCAAAGCTCTTAGAGACTTACCCAGAAATACTTATAACTTTAATCGCTGCCAAAGGTGATTCTAACATGTATTGACTCAGGGTTTTGACAAATGTTGGAATGTTTCTTCCACTTTGACCTTACAGAGTATTTTGTGCAGATCGTTGACAAAAAAATAACAATTAAATACATTTTAATCCCACTTTGTAACACAACAAAATGAGGAAAATAGTCAATAGATGTGAATACATTCTGAAGCCACTGTAGGTTACATTGATAAGAGAAGTTTATACATGCCTAAGTATGCCTCCACCATATGTACTTGTGTGTGTGTGTGTGTGTGTGTGTGTGTAACGCCTTGTCTGTATAATGGGATGTAAATAGGCCAATATACAGATTCCATCTGTGGCAGGACTAATGCATATTTCAGAGATTCAGAGGTGTCATCAATCAGCCTGTGACAGCTACAGATGTTTCGCTTCTGGAGGAAACTCCATCACAACACACACACGCACGCAGACATACACACACTCAGAGACACATGCACGCACACACGCATGTATGCACATGAACACACACACACACTCAGTTGCTGTGACGTCCTATCCTCCTGACATCTGAAATATTTGATCACATGCTTGCATGCTTGTTAGAACTTGTCTTATTTCTCCTAAATTGAGTCAAAGTCACTGAGAACTCCAAAACTGCATTGATGTAAATCCTAAATCCAAGTTCTGGAGGAGGCACAAAGGCATTTCCGTGCGGCTGCACTTTACTGGGCTTGGCACTTTGTCGACTGCTGTTTAAAAATAGCAGCCTGAAGTGATGCAGAAGAGTAGCCACTCGACTGTGGACTCCACTACCGAGTATGCACTACAGAGTGTGTGAGTGTGTGTGGGTGGCTAACTGCATCTCCAGGCCATATGCTTCCAACAACAGTACTTGATTGAAAATAGTCTATTTTGCTAAATACAGCAGAGCCTGTAAAGAGATGACTCATGGCATTGTGTCGTTAGAACTGATGTCTCTGTAGTTATGATAGCTCTAGTTAATACTCCATTGACTCACTGTAGCTGCATACGATTGCTTTGAACTTTAAACTCGCTATGAATGCCTTAATATAGTCAGTCAGAAATGATATTATCTTCATTGTTTGTTAGTGGATATGATAAAATATATGTGATACACTTTTTTTAATGATAAAATAAAAACTGTCATCCTGAGTCTAGTCCACAGGCAATAATTTGTGTGATTTGATATGAAACATGCAATTGAACCCATGAATGTGCTTTGGTGTCAGTTTGAGTCAGGGGTTGGAACCAAAGTTATTTTCCAATCATTTAGTTCTGAACAGAACCATCATTTTTTGGGGTTCCGTTCAACTGTTCCGACCTGCAAAATAAAGTTCTGAACACGTTCAAACCAGTTTATATCGTGTTCCTTTTTAACACTAGAACCGCTAAAGCAGTTATCTTGACTGATCATAATTGTTTTATTTATATTGCTCATGCCCCCTTCTGTCCTTGACCTTTCCTAAATAAAGTCTATATAAGACACTGCAATTGTTAAAATCTTAATATCACAAACAGAACTGGAGTTATAACCCGTTTTAGGAGGGCATGTCATTTGTTTGAATGGTTTTCCCTCATTCTCCCCACAGAAGGGCCTGCTCTGCTCTTTCTTCCGACAGTTGAAAGTGCAGTGCCCAGTTGAAAATCCCCCTGACAATTGACTCAAAACTGAACCTAAACTATACCGAAACTAATTTCACACATATAACAACAGATTAAATTAATTAAGTAAAGTATGATGGGGAGAATGAGTGAGCTGAGGAGCGAGGGGAAGCGAAAGAAGCATAATTATGTAATCACCAATTGTGAATGAAGAACAGGGCGGGCCATTCAATTTTATTGATCCATTCTAATTATAGGCCTAATTTTTTTTATTTATTTTACCTTTATTTAACTAGGCAAGTCAGTTAAAATCAAATTCTTATTTTCAATGATGGCCTAGGCACAGAACTGCCTTGTTGAGGGGCAGAATATTTACCCTATATATTTACCCTATATCAGTTCACCGACTCAAAGCAGTCTTATCAGTTTACTCTGGCCTACTTAGAGTAGGCAACACAGAGAGAGCGTGGATAATTGTACATGTTGAATGGCTTTCAATCTCTGGGAAAATATTTACATCACGCAGCAGGTGCGAGTGTTGGTGATGAGGCTTGTGGAACCTTACGTTGGCAAGGGGAGCAATGTCACCCTAGACAATTTCTTCACTTCACTGTCATTGGCGAACAAGTTGCTTGCAAAGTAAACAAGTCTGGCCGGCACCATGAACGAAGTGAGACGGGAGCTCCCTCCCTGCACAGCTGTTGTGGAGCAACAATGCTGAAGAATGACAAGACAACTCAACACAATCAAGAGAAAGCCGAATACTATTACACACTACAACCATACAAAGGTATGTCAAAGTGTGTCAATCAAGTGAACAAAATGTGTGAAAAGTCAAGGGGTCTGAATACTTTCCGAAGGCACTGTAGCTCGACATTAAATTACTTCACCAATCAGTGCGGATGGAGCAGATTGCTATGGACGGGCAAGCTACAGTGATGGGAAAAAGTATTTGATCCCCTGCTGATTTTGTACGTTTGCCCACTGACAAAGAAATGATCAGTCTATAATTGTAATGGTAGGTTTGTTTGAACAGTGAGAGACAGAATAACAACAAAAATTGATTTTCATTTTAATGAGGGAAGTAAGTATTTGACCCCTCTGCAAAACATGACTTAGTACTTGGTGGCAAAACCCTTGTTGGCAATCACAGAGGTCAGACGTTGCTTGTAGTTGGCCACCAGGTTTGCACACATCTCAGGAGGGATTTTGTCCCACTCATCTTTGCAGATCTTCTCCGTCATTAAGGTTTCGAGGCTGACGTTTGGCAACTCGAACCTTCAGCTCCCTCCACAGATTTTCTATGGGATTAAGGTCTGGAGACTGTTAATGCCACTCCAGGACCTTAATGTGCTTCTTCTTGAGCCACTCCTTTGTTGCCTTGGCCATGTGTTTTGGGTCATTCTCTTGCTGGAATACCCACCCACGACCCATTTTCAATGCCCTGGCTGAGGGAAGGAGGTTCTCACCCAAGATTTGACGGTACATGGCCCCGTCCATCGTCCCTTTGATGCGGTGAAGTTGTCCTGTCCCCTTAGCAGAAACACCCCCAAAGCATAATGTTTCCACCTCCATGTTTGACGGTGGGGATGGTGTTCTTGGGGTCATAGGCAGCCTTCCTCCTCTTCCAAACACAGCGAGTTGAGTTTATGCCAAAGAGCTCCATTTTGGTCTCATCTGACCACAACATTTTCACCCAGTTGTCCTCTGAATCATTCAGATGTTCATTGGCAAACTTCAGACGGGCATGTATATGTGCTTTCTTGAGCAGGGGGACCTTGCGGGCGCTGCAGGATTTCAGTCCTTCACGGCGTAGTGTGTTACCAATTGTTTTCTTGGTGACTATGGTCCCAGCTGCCTTGAGATCATTGACAAGATCCTCCCATGTAGTTCTGGGCTGATTCCTCACAGTTCTCATGATCATTGCAACTCCACAAGGTGAGATCTTGCATGGATTCCCAGGCCGATCTTGCATGGATTCCCAGGCCGTTCTTTTGTGTTTCTTCCATTTGCGAATAATCGCACCAACTGTTGTCACCTTCTCACCAAGCTGCTTGGCGATGGTCTTGTAGCCCATTCCAGCCTTGTGTAGGTCTACAATCTTGTCCCTGACATCCTTGGAGAGCTCTTTGGTCTTGGCCATGGTGGAGAGTTTGGAATCTGATTGATTGCTTCTGTGGACAGGTGTCTTTTATACAGCATATACTGCAGCATTGAAGGTCCCCAAGAACACAGTGGCCTCCATCATTCTTAAATGGAAGAAGTTTGAATCCACCGAGACTCTTCCTAGAGATGGCCGCTGGGCCAACCTGAGCAATCTGGGGAGAAGGGCCTTGGTGAGGGAGGTGACCAAGAACCCGATGGTCACTCTGACAGAGCTCCAGAGTTCCTCTGTGGAGATGGGAGAACCTTCTAGAAGGACAACCATCTCTGCAGCACTCCACCAATCAGGCCTTTATGGTAGAGTGGCCAGACTGAAGCCACTGCTCAGTAAAAGACACATGTCAGCCCGCTTGAAGTTTGCCAAAGGCACGTAAAGAACTCTCAGACAATGAGAAACAAGATTCTCTGGTCTGATGAAACCAAGATTGAACTCTTTGGCGTGAATGCCAAGCGTCACGTCTGAATGTAACCTGGCACCTTCCCTACGGTGAAGCCTGGTGGTCACAGCATCATGCTGTGGGGTTGTCAGACTGGGGCGAAGGTTCACCGTCCAACAGGACAACGACTCTAAGCACACAAGCAAGACAACTCAGGAATGGCTTCGGGACAAGTCTCTGAATGTCCTTGAGTGGCCCAGCCAGAGCCCGGATCTAACATCTCTGGAGAGACCTGAAAATTGCTGTGCATCAACACTCCCCATCAAACTTGACAGAGCATGAGAAGATCTGCAGAGAAGAATGGGAGAAACTCCCCAAATACAGGTGTACCAAGCTTGTAGCGTCATACCCAAGAAGACTCAAGGCTGTAATCGCTGCCAAAGGTGCTTCAACAATGTAGTGAGTAAAGGGTCTGAATACTAATTGTGATATTTCAGTTTAGTGGTTTTAATTCAGTTTAGTAGTTTTGCAAAAATTTCTAAAAACCTGTTTTTGCTTTGCCATTATGGAAAAAAAGCTATTTAATCCATTTTACAATAAAGCAGTAACGTAGCAAAAATGTCGAAAAAGTGAATGCTTTCCCGAATGCACTGTACGTGCATGTGTAAACATTTGTACGGCTGTACGTGTGTGTGCGTGCATGTGTCTGCATGTACAGTACGCAATATGCTTACAGAACCCCAGCAACCAGACACCCTGTCCCACAGGAACTATTGATCACCTAACATACTTTACCATGTCAGCAGTAGCCTAATTGACACGCTGGACATGTAGCACGGATGGGCCTCCTCAGCTTTCACCTGTGTACATGTATCCCACTCCGCATGTATGTGGGTTTAGTCTTGTCTGAAGTTAAAGCAGTGAGATCAATCTAGAAGCTGAATCAGTTATTGAATACAAGCCAGGTTCTATCCCCAGCTCTGGGACTGGAGAGCCTTAGGGTTTGGCTGGTTGGACATCATTGAGAGTTTCGATGACATCGTCCTGGAGGGGCTTTGGGTTGTATTGATCTTAACAGGCGAAGGAGGGATGGGGGACGGGATGGAGAGTCAGAGGGATAGGGTAGAGGGAGGAGAAATCAATGGGGTTGCGCTGCTGATTCAGTTGCGTTGATGTGTGTGTGTGTGTTGTGTGTTCTAGTCTTAGTCTTTGCTTAGTATCTGGGGAGTTGACTTGGTGGCTCATGCTCTCACTGCTATACAGCGCAGTGTAAACTGTAAACTGAGTCATTTTCAGTACTGTGCACAATATCTTTCCTCATCCCCCTCTCATCTTCATCCCCCTCTCATCTTCTCATCCTGCCAACAACAGAAGATCATTTCTCCTCACCTCAGATGTTACAACAGAGGTGGATTACAAGACTGTTGATCATTGTTACTGTCTATCCATACGCTTCACACATTCTGCTTTAATTTGGATCCAATTATCACTAATATATACTGTTGTATATATTTGGCTTGTCAGAATACAATATGTGCCTGGCTAATTCAGTCAGATTTTCTCTCTTGCGCTCTCTCTAAAGCCCACAGCTTCACTGAGCGCACGTCATCTCTCTTTCATTCTCTAATCTCTTTCAGCGTATTTCCTATATTTTCCTGTTCTTTCACTGATGACTCACACTCCCGTGTTTGCCTCTTGGTGCCGTCACGCGCGCCGCGCACGCGCACACACACACAATCTATTCGAGGCAATTACATCAATATCAAATATTCATTACCTAGTGTAAAGTGGTTGCCGGGGTTTCTAACCCATGTTGGCCATGCAATCGCGCAGCGGTCCCCGAGCTCCGCTGACAGCAAGATCAATGGCACATCGTGAATGTCGTCCAGGATGCCATTCCGGTTCTAACTGCCTAACATAAAAGAGCCCTGCGGCTGCCATCTTGGCTCAAAGCCCTTGGTGTTTACGGCCCCCGATATGCCAGTTTCGTCGCACCTTTGGGGAAACCCATGGGGAAATCACCAGTCAAATGTAGGATAGGTACATCTCCTCTGAAATATGTACGCCAGGTAATAAAAGCGGCGCATTTGCAGTATGTGGTGGTATTTAGATGCAGACCTTGTAATAGAAAGTGACACCTATCCCCCGGCTCAGCTCTTTGAAAAAGAGAGATGTCGCCATTGTGTGTGGGTGTGTGTGTCATAAAATAAAGCTATTGCTTTCTCTGCATTGATTCTTTCGTGTTGCTGTTTATGTAGAAGTTGACATTTACTTTGAGATGCAAAATGGCGAGATGGGAGACGTTGGCCTCGCGTGGCTCTGGGGGGGTTTCATACAGTGGTTTTTATGAGGAGCTTTGAGGGATGTTTTCTATTATAGAGTTGTTGTGGGCTGACCGATGCTCTCTCTTTTCATCTGTATGTGTGTGGATTCTTTATCTGAGCGAGATGACCAGGGCTTTAGTGTACTCACTGACACTCCCTACTCCCTACTCACTGACATTTACTCTGGTTCCCTTCAGGGGGACTTTGATTCACGAGGCAAAGGTAACTCTGTTCTCGGAGTCATTGTGTGTTGTTGCAGGGTTTTGTTTCAGCCCAGCACAAAAAACACCTGATACAACTGGTTCGAACAAGACAGGCCTACTCATTCGGCTATTGTGCGTTTGACCCTCTGTGTGTGTGTGCGCACGTGTGCGTGTGTGTCTGTGCGTTTATTATGTGTTTGACGGTCTTCACTGTGTATATTTGTTTGTGTGTGTGTTTGACACACTATTTGCTAATGTGTGTGTTTCAGGCCTGGTGAAGCTGGGAATCCACTGTGTCACCTGTCAGAAAGTGGCCATCAAGATCGTCAACAGAGAGAAACTCAGCGAGTCTGTCCTCATGAAGGTAGGACCATGGGCTTGACACTACATGTTACAATGGAGAGCAATATGGCCTTTGTTGTTGTTATTGTTACAAAAATAGGGTAATATGACATGGCCTTCCTGTCACTGTAGTAGAGAGAGTAGAGTGTTGTCCTGCAGTGTCTGACAGTATGACAGGAGGTCTTCCAGGGATAGTGCTGTTATGTAAAACAGATTAATAGAGATGCCTTCCTAACCTTCCATAGCTCTTTATCTTTGTGTCAGTGTGTGTGTGTGAGTATTGGGGCCTGTGAATGACGAAGTCTGTTGAGCAACACTTCTGCATTTCCTCATTAGACCAGTACCCATCAATAGCTAGACTAGACTTGCTTCTCTGCAATTATAAGCCCTTATGGTAGAGTAAACCATGGGAGCTAGGAGAATGGAGCAGGCCTTTAATCTGATCTAGTATAATGACCTTTCATGGGATGCAGCATATTCTCTATCTCAGGAAATCACACTGAAACATCTCATTGGGATGTGATTGGATCGTGGGCAGATGTAATTTGAATGGGGTGCAGCTCATACATACAGCATACTGTATGTGCTCTCACATGCACACACAGATGCGCGCACACACACACACACACACACACAGGATGAGATCATCATGACACCCTTAGCACGAACGTACGCTGCCACACACACACACACACACACTTCAGTAGTGCCAACACTTCAATATCCTGAGAGTGAGATAGATGGTGTACCAGTGCAGGAGGTTAGTGTGGTGCTTGGCACTATCACACTGTTTTGTCCTCCGCACAGAGAAAGGGTCACAGGCAGCCATGGGTGACAAATGTACTTAATAAAAAACACCCTGGCTGGTGTGTGTCTGTGGACTAAATATCACGACTCCAGTGGGCCCACTAGGATGTAGTCCGGGAGATTTTGTGTTGACCAAGCACATGCTTTACTTTCCCTCATTCCCATGGTCACCCCTCAGTAGGGTAGTTAACTGTGTGTGTGTGTTTAGTCAGTCTGTGCAGTACGCTATGCACATACATGTGTGCACTATTTACTAACCAAGGCAGTGGAATAAGTAGAGTTTGGTAAGATATGTGTGTGTATGCAGTAATAGAAAATGCAAAAAAATAAATTGATTGGTCACATACACAGATGTTATTGCGAGTGTAGCGAAATGCTTGTGTCACGTTGGTATGAAGAGATTCGAGAGACAGGCGCAGGAATGCGTAATAGGGGTAATGAAATGAAAGTGCCCCGACGCGCTGCACTGGCAGCGCAACAACACCGGTCTCGAGGACGATCACAGGAACGCAGTGCGGGTCGATCAGGACCAGATGTAGCTGCCAAAGTTGCGTCGTCGTCGGACAGGCCAGTTGCCGCTGCCAAAGTTGTGGCGGTGTCGGACGGACCAGTAGCAGTGGCGTCGGACGGACCGGTTGTGACAGCGTCGGACGGGCCAGTTGTGGCTGCTGAAGTGGCTTCGTCAGACGGACCCATTGTGGCGACATCCGGCTGCCCAGTTACAGCTGCCGAGGTTGCGGCGGAGCCCGGATGGACCAGTCGCAGCGTCGTCGGACGTGCCATTCCTGCTGTCTCCCTTAACTTCTTATTTGAGCAGTGGGGCGCTAGCGTCCCAATCCCAACACTACCTGATGAAATGCAAGGTGCCAAATTCAAAATCCAAAAGTTGAATTATTAAACATGCACCCATATACAAGTGTTTCATACTCATCAAAAGCTCTGTTTCTTGGCAATATCACAGCGTTGTCAGATTTCAAAAAGGCTTCACGGCGAAAGCAGCACATTTGATTGTTTGAGGGTAGCACCTAACATATTTTTCCCATTACCATGAATTCATAAGCCATCACGGTTCACACATAACACATTTCACAGCGAAAACAAATAAATTACCTGTTGAAGAACTTCTGCTGAGGTCTTCCCAAGTGTCCAACGAAGACAATCCATGGTTCTTTTGTTAGAAAAAGTAATGTATTTTATCCATAAATCTCAGTTTGGTTTGCGCGTTATAATCAGAAACTACAGCCTTCACTCCTCCATTGAAACGTGAATAGAACTCGTTCAACTTATACCTATAAACTTGTCCAAGAACAATCAAACATCATTTTAAATGTATCCTTAGGAACACCTTTACGTATATTTACTATAATAATTCAACCGGAATATAAACTGGGCTATAAGAACGGAAAAAAACACAGAGCGTGCCTTCTCCCTCAGATGTCTTCTATTGACATCTGAGGGGACACTTCCTGTTTTCTCTTCTTCTCTGCTCTCATAGCACCAAAACAAATCCTGTCTCGAGACTGTTGACATTCAGAGGAAGCGATCGATACTGCATTAATATGCCCTTATATGGGCATTTTCATAAGGGAGCAATGTGTCAAAACCACTTTTTCAAGGACAGAAATTCCTCAGGGTTTTGCCTGCCATATCCGTTCTGTTTTACTCACAGACAAATGGTTAACACTTTTAGAAATTGTGTTTCCTATCCAATGGTACCAAATATGTGCATATACTATTTTCTGGGCCTGAATGGGAGGCATTTTACTTTGGGCACGCCAGGCTCTCCAAAACGGTCACTTCGTGCGCTGATCGCTAAGAAGTTAATGGTCGATTATTCTGTCACGTAGGTATGCAGGGATCGGAAGACAGGCGCAGGGATGCGTAATAGGGGTTTTTATTCAGCCCAAATTACGTTGTGCCGTGTAAAGGCACGGGGACAAAGACCAAACAAAAGAACGAGGAGTACTTCGAATAAATAACACCACCGCACTATGATTATCACACGGGACGAGACCCGTAATCATCTGCGCAATCCACAAGGGTGCGAAAGCCCAAATACACAGCACAGGTACTTACACGCACCAACGGACATAGTAACAATAATCGACAGGACAATGGTAAACCAAGGGCACACTTATACATTTACTAATCACTGGGAAAAGGGGCCAGGTGTGCGAAATGAAAGTTCCGTAGGGATCCGTGTTTGTGTTCCTAGCTCCAACAGTGCAGTAGTATCTTAACAATTCACAACAATAAACAAATCTTAAAGTAAAAGAATGGAATTAAGAAATATATAAATATTAGGACGAGCAATGTCGTAGTGGCATTGACTAAAATACAATAGAATAGAATACATTATATGAACTCAGCAACAACAACAAAAACGTCCTCTCACTGTCAACTGCGTCTTTTTCAACAAACTTAACATGTGTAAATATTTGTATGAACATAACAAGATTCAACAACTGAGACATAAACTGAACAAGTTCCACAGACATGTGACTAACAAAAATGGAATCATGTGTCCCTGAGCAAAGGGGGGGTCAAAATCAAAAGTAACAGGCAGTATCTGGTGTGGCCACCAGCTGCATTAAGTACTGCACTGCATCTCCTCCTCATGGACTGTACCAGCTTTGCCAGTTTTTGCTGTGAGATGTTGCACCAGCTTTGCCAGTTCAGATGTTACCCCACTCTTCCACCAAGGCACCTGCAAGTTCCCGGACATTTCTGGGGGGAATGGCCCTCACCCTCACCCTCGGATCCAACAGGTCCCAGACGTGCTCAATAGGATTGAGATCCGGGCACTTCGCTGGCCATGGCAGAACACTGACATTCCTGTCTTGCAGTAAATCACGCACAGAATGAGCAGTATGGATGGTGGCATTGTCATGCTGGAGGGTCATGTCAGAATGAGCCTGCAGGAAGAGTACCACATGAGGGAGGAGGATGTCTTCCCTGTAATGCACAGTGTTGAGATTGCCTGCAATGACGACAAGCTCAGGCCGAGAATGCTGTGACACACCGCCCCAGACCATGATGGACCCTCCACCTCCAAATCGATCCCGCTCCAGAGTACAGGCCTTGGTGTAACACTCATTCTTTCGATGATAAACGCGAATCCGACCATCACCCCTGGTGAGACAAAAATGCGACTCGTCAGTGAAGAGCACTTTTTACCAGTTTTACCAGTCCAACATCAGTTGCTGTAGGTGTCCTGGGTGGCAGGCAGTGTGCCCCCGGTGATGTGTTTGGTGGACCACACCACCCTCTGGAGAGCCCTGCGGTTGCGAGTGGTGCAGTTTCCATACCAGGCAGTGATACAGCCCTACAGGATGTTCTCAACTGTGCATCTGTAAAAGTTTGTGAGGGTCTTAGGGGCCAAGCCAAATTTCTTCAGCCTCCTGAGGTTGAAGGTTGCGCCTTCTTCACCACACTGTCTGTGTGGGTGGACCATTTCAGATTGTCAGTGATGTTTACTTCGAGGAACTTCAAGCTTTCCACCTTCTCCACTGCTGTCCCGTCGATGTGGATCAGCTTCTTCGTTTTGTTGACGTTGAGGGAGAGGTTATTTTCCTGGCACCACTCCGCAGGGCCCTCACCTCCTCCCTCTAGGCTGTTTTGCCATTGTTGGTAATCAGGCCTATTACTGTTGTGTCGTCTGCAAACTTGGTGATTGAGTTGGAGGCGTGCGGCCACGGAGAACGAGAGCCCACAGTCCTATGGAGCGGGGCGCGTCGGTTACACTGTGTTATCCTCAAAGCAGGTGAAGAAGGTGTTTAGCTTGTCTGGGAACAAGACGTCGGTGTCCGCGTAATCCGTGATTGTCTGTAGACCCTGCCACATACGTCTCATGTCTGAGCTGTTGAATTGCAACTTCACTTTGTCTCTTTACTAACCTTTTGCCTGTTTGATTGCCTTACGGAGGGAATAACTGCACTGTTTGTATTTTACCATATTCCCAGTCACCTTGCCATGGTTAAATGCATTGGTTCGCCCTTCCAGTTTTGCGCGAATGCCGCCATCTATCAAAGGTAACGGTAACTAACTCACTTTTGTACATCGCGCTGGTCCATACAATTTACCTTATTTTAGCGCCCAAAAAACGTAGTACTTCCAGATCAACTGTAATATCAATACCATTGTAAAGCACAATTTCTCCCCTTTCCAGCAAAATGAATGACGAGACCTTCATGATGCCCGTCTCTGAATGATTGAAGAAGGCAATGAGCTCCGTCGGGTCTTTTAAAAAATGGCAGGTGGGGAAGCGAAACCTATTGCATGATATTGAAACGTGAAATTGAAACTAATCAGCTCTAAAATTTAAATAAAACACTATAAAGAGTTTATATAAAGTGTCATTACATACCTATTTGAAGGTTTGTGTCAAATTTGAATCCGATTTTTAGGGCGGCGCTAAAGTTATCTTCCGAAGTAAAAAGCGGCTGTCGCCGCTTTTGAGAGTCATAATGGCTTGCAGGGATGACACAAAAAATGAATGCATTCAGTTGTACAGTCGTGGCCAAAAGTATTGAGAATGACACAAATATTAATTTCCACAAAGTTTGCTGCTTCAGTGTCTTTAGATATTTTTGTCATATGTTACTATGGAATACTGAAGTATAATTACAAGCATTTCATAAGTGTCAAAGGCTTTTATTGACAATTACATAAAGTTGATGCAAAGAGTCAATATTTGCAGTGTTGACCCTTCTTTTTCAAGACCTCTGCAATCTGCCCTGGCATGCTGTCAATTAACTTCTGGGCCACATCCTGACTGATGGCAGCCCATTCTAGCATAATCAATGCTTGGAGTTTGTCAGAATTTGTGGGTTTTTGTTTGTCCATCCGCCTCTTGAGGATTGACCACCAGTTCTCGAAGGGATTAAGGTCTGGGGAGTTTCCTGGCCATGGAACCAAAAATAAAGATGTTTTGTTCCCCGAGCCACGTAGTTATCACTTTTGCCTTATGGCAAAGTGCTCCATCATGCTGGAAAAGGCATTGTTCGTCGCCAAACTGTTCCTGGATGGTTGGGAGAAGTAGCTCTCGGAGGATGTGTTGGTACCATTCTTTATTCATGGCTGTGTTCTTAGGCAAAATTGTGAGTGAGCCCACTTCCTTGTCTGAGAAGCAACCCCACACATGAATGGTCTCAGGATGCTTTACTGTTGGCATGACACAGGACTGATGGTAGCGCTCACCTTGTCTTCTCCGGACAAGATTTTTTCCGGATGCCCCAAACAATCGGAAAGGGGATTCATCAGAGAAAATAACTTTACCCCAGTCCTCAGCAGTCCAATCCCTGTACCTTTTGCAGAATATCAGTCTGTCCCTAATGTATTTCCTGGAGAGAAGTGGCTTCTTTGCTGCCCTTCTTGACACCAGGCCATCATCCAAAGGTTTTCGCCTCACTGTGCATGCAGATGCATTCACACCTGCCTGCTGCCATTGCTGAGCAAGCTCTGTACTGGTGGTGCCCCGATCCCGCAGCTGAATCAACTTTAGGAGACAGTCCTGGCGCTTGCTGGACTTTCTTGGGCACCCTGAAGCCTTCTTCACAACAATTGAACCACTCTCCTTGAAGTTCTTGATGATCTGATAAATGGTGGATTTAGGTGCAATCTTACTGGCAGCAATATCCTTGCCTGTGAAGCCCTTTTTGTGCAAAGCAGTGTTTCTTGCAGGTAACCATGGTTGAAAGAGGAAGAACAATGATTCCAAGCACCACCCTCCTTAAGGAGCTTCCAGTCTGTTATTCAAACTCAATCAGCATGACAGAGTGATCTCCAGCCTTGTCCTCGTCAACACTCACACCTGTGTTAACGAGAACGAGAGAATCACTGACATGATGTCAGCTGGTCCTTTTGTGGAAGTGCTGAAATGCAGTGGAAATGTTTTTTGGGGGATTCAGTTCATTTTCATGGCAAAGAGGGACTTTCCAATTAATTGCAATTCATCTGATCACTCTTCATGACATTCTGGAGTATATGCAAATTGCCATCATACAAACTGAGGCAGCAGACTTTGTGAAAATAAATATTTATGTAATTCTCAGAGGGACTTTGCAATTAATTGCAATTCATCTGATCACTCTTCATGACATTCTGGAGTATATGCAAATTGCCATCATACAAACTGTGGCAGCAGACTTTGTGAAAATAAATATGTAATTCTCAAAACTTTTGGCCACGACTGTAAAATTGACCAGGTATCCCCCTCACCCCTTACCTTGTCACTTTGTTGTTTTTAATATGCGAGAGAAGGGCTACCCCTGGTGGAAAGAGGCTGTACGGCACAAGATGAGTTGCAAATGCGTGCCGTACGTTACGTAGTGACACGTCACGATGTAACGTACAGCGTCAGAGGGGTCAGTTTTTTCATATTTTCTCTAATACTATTAATCCATTACCATGTCAATCAACGCGGTATCGAAACTTAGTTCACACCCCGGATTTTGATGCAACACATTCGCTACAGCCCCATTCGTTTTCATTGCAGCCTCGTTTGAATGCTGCAGTTGCGCACATTTGTACGGAGTGGGGTTAGTCACCGTTATATGTAACAATATGTTAACGTACAAACACACTCTTGCCCTCTCGTATGGTGTATGTGTGTGTGTGTGCACAGTGTGTGTGTGCAGTCAGCGCGGCAGCAGAGTCAGCCAAACGGGCCATTTCAGAGCCGCTTTCTCTCCTTTCTGCTGATGTTGTTCATTCAGCCTAATGAGAGAACGAGTGGGATGGAGAGAGCGGGAGAAAAGAGGGGAGCATTACTCCACCCATCAGGCCTACTCAACACTTTAACCCTCTCACTCTTCATTTCCATGGTCATGGTTAAGTTGGTTAATGGGTTGGTTAATCTCTCTCTCTCTCTCTCTCTCTCTCTCTCTCTCTCTCTCTCTCTCTCTCTCTCTCTCTCTCTCTCTCTCTCTCTCTCTCTCTCTCTCTCTCTCTCTCTCTCTCTCTCTCTCTCTCTCTCTCTCTCTCTCTCTCTCTCTCTCTCTCTCTCTCTCTCTCTCTCTCTCTCTCTCTCTCTCTCTCTCTCTCTCTCTCTCTCTCTCTCTCTCTCTCTCTCTCTCTCTCTCTCTCTCTCTCTCTCTCTCTCTCTCTCTCTCTCTCTCTCTCTCTCTCTCTCTCTCTCTCTCTCTCTCTCTCTCTCTCTCTCTCTCTCTCTCTCTCTCTCTCTCTCTCTCATTCCAATTCTCAACATCAGAGAGGCTAGTAGTCATAGGAACAGGGAGTGATTGGCTTTGGAAAGGGAGGGGAGAAAATGACATGTCTTCCCAGCGTGAGTTATTGACCGTCTGTCTCTCCCCCTGCACAATGCAAATCCACCAGACAACACACCACACACGCACTCAGAGACAACAACGTGTTTAAAACATCTTCCCTTCCTCTGTTGTCTCACCTCAAAACTCATTCATACTTTGGAATTTTCAAAAGGTTTGATTTTCAAGTGTACTCCTGAATTCTGATGTATTTCTTTGTTTGAAAGGCCATTCCAGCAGGTACACTACAAGATGCATCTGTTCATTCATCTTTTCAGTTTGTTGGTGTGTGTTTGTGTGTGTGTGTGTGTGTGTGTGTGTGTGTGTGTGTGTGCGTGTATTCTACCACTACTTCCATACTCCCCTGGTCTCTAACGTTACATCACATGAACTATACTTATTTTCTTTCATTCCCTTCATCAAAAATGAAAGACGGAACTTATTTCCCGTCTACTGTCTCTCACGTTGGAATTAACTGTCTTCTCCACTACTCGTTTCTCTTTGTTTGTCTCTAATCTCAATTCAATGCAAGGGCTTTATTGGCATGGGACACATATGTTAGCATTGCCAAAGCAAGTGAAGTAGATAATTAACAAAAGTTAAATAAACAATGCAAATTAAGAGTAAGCATTCCACTCACAAGTTCCAAAAGAATTAAGACATTTCAAACGTCATTTTATGTGCAAATAGTTAAAGTATAAAAAGGGAAAATAAATTAACATAAATATGGGTTGTATTTACAATGCTGTTTGTTCATCACTGGTTGCCCTTTTCTTGTGGCAACAGGTCACACATCTTGCTGCTGTGATGGGACACTGGTATTTACCCAGTAGATATGGGAGTTTGTCAAAATTGTGTTTGTTTTCAAGTTCTTTGTGGATCTGTGTGATCTGAGGGAAATATGTGTCTCTAATATGGTCATACATTTGGCAGGAGGTTAGGAAGTACAGTTCAGTTTCCACCTTATTGTGTGGGCAGTGTGCACGTAGCCTGTCTTCTCTTGAGAGCCAGGTCTGCCTATGGTGGCCTTTCTCAATAGTAAGGCTATGCTCACTGAGTCTGTACATAGACAAAGCTTTCCTTAAGTTTGGGTCAGTCACAGTGGTCAGGTATTCTGCCACTGTGTACTCTCTGTTAAGGGCCTAATAGCATTGTAGTTTGCTCTGTTTTTTGTAAATTAATTGAAATGTGTTAAGTAATTATCTTTTTGTTTTCTCATAATTTGGTTGGGTCTAATTGTGTTGGTGTCCTGGGGCTCTGTGGGGTGTGTTTGTGTTTGTGAACAGAGCCCCAGGACCAGCTTGCTTATTAGGGGACTCTTCTTCAGGGTCATCTTTCTGTAGCTGATGGCTTTGTTATGGAAGGTTTGGGAATTGCTTCCTTTTAGGTGCTTGTGGAATGTAACGGCTCTTTTCTGGATTTTGATAATTAGCAGGTAACAGCCTAATTCTGCTCTGCATGCATTATTTGTTGTTTTACGTTGTACACAGAGGATATTTTTGCAGAATTCTGCATGCAGTTTCAGTTTGGTGTTTGTCCCATTTTGTGAATTCTTTTTTGGTGAGCAGACCCCAGACCTCACAACCATAAAGGGCAATGGGTTCTATAACTGATTCAAGTATTTTTTGCCAGATCCTAATTGCTATGTCGAATTTTATGTTCATTTTGATGGCATAGAAGGCCCTTCTTGCCTTGTCTCTCAGCTCGTTCACAGCTTTGTGGAAGTTACCTGTGGCGCTGATGTTTAGGCCGAGGTATGTATAGTTTTTTGTGTGCTCCAGGGCAATGGTATCTAGATGGAATTTTGTATTTGTGGTCCTGGAAACTGGACCTTTTTTTCAACACCGTTATTTTTGTCTTCCTTAGATTTACTGTCAGGGCCCAGGTCTGACAGTATCTGTGCAGAAGATCTAGGTGCTCTCTCTGGCCTCTGTAGCAGCATTAGCATGGCATTTGCATGTGTTTCTGCATTTGCATATGTGTGTGTGTGTGTGTGTGTGATCCTAGACTGACGGTGTGTTTGTAACAGCTGAAGACAGTCTGAGTTCCAGAGACTTGACATTTAGACACCGGAGGAGATGAGAGTTCACCACCTAACATCATCACCAGCACCACCTGGCATTTAGACTAAGAATATCGAGTGAGATTAGACTCATAATCATTGCAAATTGTACAACATAACTGTTCTATACATTTACAATAATCTAATCTCACTCCATAGTAGAACTTCCTAATCTGCTTTATGGATATAGCGATACTATAATGCAGCCAGGTCACACCAGATCCACTGCGGTATTAGACATTTTTCCAGGTCCCCAGGGCTTTGGGAGATGCCTTGTGCATTCAATGTCAATATCATCCACTAGGTGCAATGCGAGTGCTTGTTACCATCTAGTAGACACTCGTTAGGGCATTGTGGATTGGGATAGAGGAAGGGCTTAAACCACGAGCTACGACACCCTGAGGATTGCGGGTTCAATTTCAGTTTGAACCCTTATCCAAACCTTAAACCTGACATACTTTCACTTCACCCATAGACGTTTATCCTTGCCCCCCTGGACAAATCTTGTTGTATAATGACGCTTCACTTCTAAAGTGACACAAGCTGTGGGGTTAGAACATATACAGAGGTGTGGATGTCCATTGATGTTCCACACATGTGTGGGCACAGGCACACGGACGTGCACACACACACACACTCACTGTACAGTGTCAATTGCATTGTCTGTGAGTGAGTCGGTGTGAGTCGGTGTGAGTGAGTGAGTGCGTGCGTCCCCAGAAAGGGCTCTGGCATCCAGACTTAAGTCCTAGCATTTCTAAGCCAGCAAGATGGTAGAGACGGGAGGGAGGGAAAGGGAGACAGTCAAGGTGGTAGGGATGGATGGGGTGTGGAGAATGGAGGGTTGGTGGCAGGGATGAGGAGGGGGGCTAGGGGCTGTTAGAGGACCACCTGGTGAGACCAGATAAATGTAGAAAATATGACATGATAGCAGGAAATTGGTTGTGTGATACAGAGAGGGGGGATGTATGTGTTTATATATAATAGGAGAAGCCACTGTAGAGATTCAAAAGTCAAAGTCACCATTATTAGTCAGTTGTACAACCGAATGCCTTCAACTGAAATGTGTCTTCCGCATTTAACCCAACCCCTCTGAATCAGAGAGGTGCGGAGGGCTGCCTTGATCGCCATCCACGTCTTCGACGCCTGGGGAACAGTGGGTTAACTGCCTTGTTCAGGGGCAGAACGACAGATTTTTACCTTGTCAGCTCGGGGATTCGAACTTGCAACCCTCCGGTTACAAGTCCAACCCTCAGGTTACAAGTCCAACCCTCCGGTTACAAGTGCTTCGGGGTGATAGTCATTTAGTCATTTATTCACAGCTACAATAAATGCAGACTCAGGATATATGGTTTCCAGTTTGCTTAGAGCACAGTGAAGTTCCTTGAGGGCCGTCGTTGTACCGGCTTGAGGGGGGATATACACGGCTGTGACAATAACCGACGAGAATTCTCTTGGCAGATAATATGGTCGCCATTTTAAGGTGAGGAATTCTAGGTCAGGTGAACAAAAGGACTTGAGTTCCTGTATGTTGTTTACGATTACACCATGAGTCGTTAATCATGAAGCATACACTCCCGCCCTTCTTCTTCCCAGAGAGATGTTTATTTCTGTCGCCCCACGACGCATAAAGAATCCCGGTGACTGTACCGACTCCGACAACATATCCAGAGAAAGCCATGTTTCTGTGAAACAGAGAATGTTACAATCCCTGATGTCTCTCTGGAAAGCGACCCTTGCCCTAATTTCGTCTACCTTGTTATCTGGAGACTGGACATTAGCAAGTAATATACTCGGAAGCAGTGGGTGGTGTACACATCTACGAAGTCTGACCAGGAGGCCGCTCCGTCTACCTCTTCTGTGGCGACGTTGTTTTGGGTCGGCCTCTGGAATTAGATCCAATGCCCTGGGTGGTGGTGCGAACAAAGGATCCGCTTCGGGAAAGTCGTATTCCTGGTCGTAATGTTGGTAAGTTGACGTCGCTCTGATATCCAATAGTTCTTCGTGGCTGTATGTAATAACACTTAAGATTTTCTGGGGTAACAATGTAAGAAATAATACATGGAAAAACAAAATACTGCATAGTTTCCTAAGGACTAGAAGCGAGGCTACCATCTCTGTCGGCGTCATCACTTCTCTCAACGAGTGGCTGATTTAGTTAATAGTGTTCCTACTTGGTTAACTGTGTTGACACTACTGAGTGCTTTTTTTACACTGTGTGTGTGTGTGTTTGTGTGTGCGTACATGTGTGACTGTTTATATGCATTTACAGCTTAGTGGGTCTATATTGTGTGCGAGCATGCTCATGCTTGTGTTTATGTCTGAGCCCTTGAGAGAGAGGGTGCTGGTGGAGGGGGTTACCGGGCGAGGAGGCTGTAGGGAAAAAGGGTGATGAAATTAAAGAATACAGAGCCGTCTGTCCGCCACAGAAGAAAGCATCTGCCCTTTCTTGATGAATCACAGCTGACCTTAATCTGCTTACCCAGACATCACCAAGACAGCACCATCACTTTCCCTTCCCTCTCTCTCTCTCTCTTTTCCTCAATCAATTCAAAGGGCTTTATTCAAAGGGCTTTATTGGAATGGGAAACGTGTTTACATTGCCAAAGCAAATGAAATAGATAATAAACAAAAGTGAAATAAACACAAAAAAATTAACAGTAAACACAAATGTTCCAAAGGACTAGTGACATTTCAGATGTCATATTATGGCATTTAAAATGTCTCTATTCCTTTGGAACTCTCCTTCCCTCCCTCCCTTTCCCTATCTCTCTTGTGCTATCTTGCAATCTTTCTCTATCTCTCTGAACGCCCCCTCCCCCTTCTCTCTCTCTGTATGATTATGCTATAATGTATTCTGTGTGATGTAGTCATCATCATTGCGGCTGGGAACAGGGGAGACGCTCAGCTAGCTATTTCTCAGCCCGTCACCTCCAGAACTCTCATATGAGAATGAATGGCCTTCATTTGCTCTCTCCCCAGCCCTGGCTAGTTATCATTTACATACCACGAGGAGACCTTGGATTTACAGAGTGCAGACTAACTATGAGTCTTTTTTATTTTTAATACAGTATTTGCATAGAATCGCTTTGATTGGAAACTAGATGGAAACATACCAGTCAAACCGTAATAAACAATCTAAAGCTTTCAACGAGGGACTCAATTCGATCAAATCCTCAAATCATATTTCTCCTCTCCTATCAGTGATTGTTTCACATAACACTATATTGTGACAATCATATGGTGGTCTTCTATCTGAATGAGTGTTGCGTGACTGCATCAAATACCCAGTATTCCCAAGGTCTACCTAGAACCTCCTCCAGCCAACTCACGTCACGCCAACACAGCATGACTCTGATTGCAGTCCTCAGCTCCTCGGCCAATTCAAAACTGAACACAGTCAAACATCCCATCCCCTCTCTCTTTCTCTCTCTACTCCTACAGTAGGCTGTCCTCTCAAAGCTCATTGGAGAAGGAGGTCCAGGGGAGGGACCTTGAAATCTCTCCTCAAATGTGCTTTGATACAAATTGAGGAAACAAGGACTGGGGAAGCAAGGATTTGACAGTTAGTTATGTTTTCGGACACAGCCCTTGTTATCACAGCAACAGATGGTGGTTTGATTTCTGAGTGGATGTTCCAATTGACTTCCCTCTCCATGGCCCTCAGCTCCGTATCGCATTTCAATTAACGTGGGATTTGGAAGAGCTTCGAACGAGCGTCTCCCCAATCAATCCTTATAATTCATTAAGAATGCTCAGCCCACGCAGAGCTATGCCATTGATTTGTCAGGAGAGGCAGGATGGTGTGATTATTGGATGGGTCCGTGTGTGTGCGCGCCCCTGTGTGTGCTTGCCCCTGAGTAACTTTCAGAGGACGCAGAGAGATGAACGTCAGTCAGTTTGGCCTTCCTCTGACATCTTTGTGTGAGCGAGAGAGCGGGTGTGAGTGAGTGTGTAATCCTCTGTCGTGGGATTGCCTGTAGGATTATCTGGTCATTGACACTGCGTTGACCAAGGAGCAGCTTGTTTGATTCAATGATGCATGTTGTTGAGGATCTGTGAAAGTGTTATTGACTCACCTTGAGCCCACACACTCTAAACGTATGACCGTTAGTCTTTGTCCATCCCACTGTAGAAGACTTCTCTGAAGAGCAGAGCCATTGACACCACATCTCACTTATTCTGTAGAACAGGAGGAAGGATTTCATCCATCTTTTCTCTCTTCCCACATGCATAATAGATACTACATCGTTAGTAGTCCTCGGGGGCCCGCTAATGAACACATCACTGGTCCTCAGTGTAGCTTTAATCTCTAGAGATCACTAGTTGTATTAGAGGGCTTTCTGTATATCCTCTGACCACATACGTATACACACGCATATACACACACATTCAAGCACACATGCCACGAAGACACACAAACACACACACTGATACTGCAGCAGACATGCAGCTGTTCAGGATCAGGTCCCTCTGTGGAGATGGTGAATGGGTGGGTGAGCCGACCTCGTTCAGGGGCTCGCACAGCACCATCAATTGATGAAGACCTCTCTATACAGTGCCCTCGGTTATTGTGTGTGTGTGTGGATATGTGTGTGTGCGTGTGTGCGCACATGCACATTTCATGCATAGGGAGATGGTGGGCTGTGTTCGGGAGATTAGACTTCCTGTGGAAGAATTTCCCATTGATCCCAGTGCTCAGAGCACTGCTAGTGGTAGAGAGGAAGAGCCTAAGCATTACCAATCAATTAACACATGTGAGACACTGATTGCAGTGTGTGTGTGTGTGTGTGTGTGTGTGTGTGTGTGTGTGTGTGTGTGTGTGTGTGTGTGTGTGCTAGTGATGCGTGGGTTGACTCATAACCCGCAGTCCCCGCGGGTGTGCGAGAGAGAGTTTTGCGTAGATCTGCATTGTGTGTACCGTTATGCATTCATTCGTATCTATCTAATTGTTTAGATGTGTATGAGAGTGCATTGTGAATGGTTTTGCATGTCTGTGTCTAGTTTTGCATATGGATTTTTTCTTAATGACTTTGTGTTGGTGATAATGAGTGATGTGTTAATCCCTCAGAGTTAATGCATAGAGACAGTAGCTAAATCCATGAGATAAGTGAGACCATTGGTGATAATGGAGGTGACTGTAGAAACAGTAGTGCTTGATTAACACATTATTACCAGGGATTTGAATAGTATCATTGAATAGGTTCAAGTATCCTATGCCTACCTGGCAGAATGATATCATGATGAGTTGGATCAATCCAGTGGGCGTTTGTTTAGAAAATTTTGCAATTACATGAGAGCTACAGAAACATCGCTAACCAACGGTCTCTTGCTGGTTCCACCTTCATTTTAAGGGTAACTACACCCCAAAATCCAAATTTCGTACTTTTTTTCCAGACCTCAAAGGTGGTCTCCTGATGCGGTTTAAGCATTGTTGTGGACTTAAATCACCCAATATATATATATTTTTATGACTCATGCTGTCTCTGATTCTTAGATGATTCTGTTTTCACTGAATACTAACACAGTCTGTTTGGCTAATGATAGAGAGAGAGGGGAAAGAGAGGGACAAGGGATAGAGGGAATAGGGAAAGAAAGAGGGAAGGATGCAGCGAGAGGGGAAGAGAGAACATCTGCACTCCTTCAGCTCCTCTAAAGAAATGGGTATGACGCATGACACACATACACACTTACACACACACACTCTCGTACTCCTCTCAGGGGGATGCCACTTGCGCCTTTGACGCGCCCTGTCTCGTTAGCGCTGATTAGCCCAATCATGAACTACATTCATCCACAGCCAACTACACTACCCACAATTCCCTTTGGAAACCACAGGCCGTCTCAACCAATCAGAGCCTGAGATGCTGGGACTGGGACTAGGCCTACTATAGTCCACCAATCACATCTTATTAACAACTGATTATAATGGTGAGAGACATGGCACCGACAGACATGGAAGCTCTGCTCTTCAGCAACTTTGCAGTATTTCGTTTTTTTGTGTGTTATTTCTTACATTATTAGCCCAGAATGTTTTTTGTGTTATTACATACAGGCAGAAATAACTTTGGGATATCAGAGAGGCGGTAACTCACCAGCATTATGACCAGGAATCCGACTTTCCCGAATTTGATCCTTTGTTCGTACCCCCCAGGGCAATTTAACTTCTTAAGGAGCAGCAAGGTGCGCTGGGGCGCTAGCACCCCACTCCCGACACTACCAGGTGAAATGCAAGGCGCCAAATTCAAAATCCAAAAGTTGAATTATTAAACATGCATCAATATACAAGTGTTTCATAGTCATCAAAAGCTCTGCTTCTTGGCAATATCACTGTCACGATCTCCAGAAGGGACAGACCAAGGCGCAGCGAGGTATCCAGTATACATGTTTTATTATTCACGTAACTGGGCAAAAACAACAAAATGAACGTGACGAAGATCGTGAAGCTGAACACAACTACACATACAACAAGCTATGCTCAAACAATAACCCACAAACCCCTAATGAAAACTACAAACATATATATGGTTCCCAATTAGAGGTAACGACACACAGCTGCCTCTAATTGGGAACCATTACCCCAACATAGAAATGCAACACCTAGAACAAAAAAAAACTACACCAAAACGAAACTAAATACGCCAGCCTATAAATATCAGGCCTGAACATGACAGTACCCCCCCCCAAAGGCGCGGACTCCGACCGTGCCAAAAGTCCATTGGGGGGGTCTTCGGGTGGGCCTTCCTGTCCCAGGTGGCGGCTCCGGTGCCGGCCGTGCTGGCTCGGGGTCCCACACCGGAGGCCCTGGGCTATTTGCTGGAACAGTTAGTTTGGGACTGGGGACCCTCTCTGGAGGTTCGGGACTGGGAACCGTCTCTGGAGGTTCGGGACTGGGAACCGTCTCTGGAGGTTCGGGACTGGGAACCGTCTCTGGAGGTTCGGGACTGGGAACCGTCTCTGGAGGTTCGGGACTGGGAACCTTCTCTGGAGGCTCGGGACTGGGAACCTTCTCTGGAGGCTCGGGACTGGGAACCTTCTCTGGAGGCTCGGGACTGGGAACCTTCTCTGGAGGCTCGGGACTGGGAACCTTCTCTGGAGGCTCGGGACTGGGAACCTTCTCTGGAGGCTCGGGACTGGGAACCTTCTCTGGAGGCTCCGGACTGTCGACGCGCACTGGGACTCTGGTGCGGGGAGCAGGAACGGGCCGTACTGGACTCATGACGCGCACAGGATCCTGGAACGTGGAACAGGGACAGGGCGTGCTGAGTCCACGAGCGGGCACAGGGATCCTGGAGCGTGGAACAGGGACAGGACGTGCTGGGTCCACGACGGGCACAGGGATCCTGGAGCGTGGAACAGGGACAGGACGTGCTGGGTCCACGACGGGCACAGGGATCCTGGAGCGTGGAACAGGGACAGGACGTGCTGGACTCTCTAAGCGCACAGGGGGCCTGGTGTGCGGAGCCGGAACAGGACGTGCTGGACTCTCTAAGCGCACAGGAGACCTGATGCGCATAGCCGACACCCCTCTCCCAGGTTGTTCACTCATCCTGGCTTCACCGATGAGGGGAGCGGGAATGTCGTGCACCGGGCTGTGCGCGTGAACAGGAGACACCGCACGCAGAGCCGGCGCAGGATATTTCGGTCCCAACAGGCGCACTGGAGACCTGGCACGCAGAGCCTGCACCACTCTTCCAGGCTGCACACTCACCCTAGCCCGACAGATGAGTGGCGCTGGAATTTCACGCACCGGCCTATGCATGCGCACTGGAGACACCGCGCGCAGTGCGACGCTCAGTGCGACGCACCCTCCAACGCTCCCTCCAGAGAGCACGAGGAGTTAGCTCAGGAGTCCCTCCTGAACCGGCCAAACTCCCGTGTGCCCCCAAAAGTTGTTTGGGGCTGCCTTTCGGGCTTCCTAGCCAGAGGAGTTCCAACAAACCTTTCCTTCTCCGGGTTCCATACTCCATATAGATCCTCGTAATATCGCCGCTCCGCTATCGCTGCTTCCAGCTCCTCTCTTGGGCGGCGATATTCTCCAAGCTGAGCCCAGGGTCCCCCTTTAAGCAATTCCTCCTCCCAGGTCCTGTACTCCTGGTTCTCTCGCTGCTTGGTCTTTTTGTGGTGGGTTATTCTGTCACGATCTCCAGAAGGGACAGACCAAGGCGCAGCGAGGTATCCAGTATACATGTTTTATTATTCACGTAACTGGGCAAAAACAACAAAATGAACGTAACGAAGATCGTGAAGTTGAACACAACTAAACATACAACAAGCTATGCTCAAACAATAACCCACAAACCCCTAATGAAAACTACAAACATATATATATATATATATGGTTCCCAATTAGAGGTAACGACACACAGCTGCCTCTAATTGGGAACCATTACCCCAACATAGAAATGCAACACCTAGAACAAAAAAAACCTACACCAAAACGAAACTAAACACGCCAGCCTATAAATATCAGGCCTGAACGTGACAATCACAGCGTTGTCAGATTTCAAAAAGGCTTTACGGCGAAAGCACCACATTTGATTGTTTGAGGGTAGCACCTTCACTATTTTTTCCATTACCATGAATTCATTAGCCTTCACGGTTCACACAAAACACATTTCACAGCGAAAAAAAAAACTATTACCTGTTGAAGAACTTCTGCTGAGGCGTGCACACCATCCACCGCTTTGGAGTATATTACTCGCTAATGTTCAGTCTCTGGAAAATAAGATAGGTAGAGGATCTCCTTTCAGAGAGACTTGAGGGATTGTAACATATTCTGTTTCACGGAATCATTGCTATCTCGGGATATACTGTCCCCATCCATACAGCCAGGTGGGTTCTCAGTACATTGCACAGACAGGCATAAAGACCTCTCCGGGAAGAAGAAAGACGGTGGTGTATGTTTCATGTTTAACTACTCATGGTGTGATTGTGATAACATACAGAAACTCAAGTCATTTTGTTCACCAGACCTAGAATACCTCACAATCAAATGCCGACCGTATTATACCTCCCAAGAGAATTCTCTTAAGTTTTAGTTACAACCGTGTATATTCCCCCTCAAGCCTATACCGCGATGGCCCTCAAGGAACTACACTGGACTTTATGCAAACTGGAAATCACATATCCTGAGGCTGCATTTATTGTAGCTGGGGAAATTTGAGGAAAACGCTACTGAAATTCTATCAACACATTGACTGTAGTACTCGCTCTGGAAAAACACTTGACCACTTTTACTCCCCCTTCTGGGTTGCCTACAAGGCCCTCCCCCGCCCTCCCTTCGGCAAATCAGATCACGACTCCATTTTGCTCCTCCCTTCCTATAGGCAGAAAGTCAAACAGGAATCCATGCTTCAAGATGGTTTTGATCACACGGACTAGGATATGTTCCGGGTAGCCTCTGAGAATAACATTGACGTATATCTAGACACAGTGACTGAGTTAATCAGGAAGTGTATAGGGGATGTTGTTCCCACTGACTATTAAAATCTACCCAAACCAGAAACTGTGGATAGATGGAAGCATTCGTGCAAAACTGAAAGGGCGAACCACCACATTTCACCATGGCAAGGTGACTGGGAATATGGACGAATACAAACAGTGTAGTTATTCCCTCCTTAAGGCAATCAAACAGGAAAAACGTCAGTACAAAGACAAAGTGGAGTCGCAATTCAACTACTCAGACACGAGACGTATGTGGCAGGGTCTACAGACAATCACGGATTACAAAGAGAAAACCAGCCACGTTGCGGACACCAGCCATGTCGCGGCTTCCAAGCTAAACACCTTCTCCCGTTTTGAGGATAACACAGTGCCACCAACGTGGCCCGCTCCCAAGGACTGTGGGCTCTCGTTCTCCGTGGCCGACGTGAGTAAGACATTCATGTGTGCATCCTCAGAGCATGCGTAGACCAGCTGGCTGTAGTGTTTACGGTAGACACAACTGCACCGCCCTCAACCGCAAGGCTCTCCAGAGGGTGGTGCAGTCTGCCCAACGTATCACCGGGAGCACACTGCCTGCCCTCCAGGACACCTACAGCACCCAATGTCACAGAAAGGCCAACAAGATAATCAAGGACAGTAACCACCCAAGCCACTGCCTGTTCACCCCGCTGTCATCCAGAAGAGGATATCAGTACAGGTGCATCAAAGCTGGGACCGAGAGACTGAAATGGCCATCACTAACACATTATATAGCCGTCACTAGCACATTAGAGGCTGCTGCCCTATATACATAGACTTGAAATCACAGGCCACTTTAATAATGGAACACTAGTCACTTTGCATATTTTGCATTACTCATCTCATATGTATATACTGTATTCTATTCTACTGTGTCTTAGTCTATGCCGCTCTGACATTGCTCGTCCAAATATTTATATATTCTTAATTCCATTCATTTCCTTTATGTGTGTGTATTGTGTGTATTCTTGTGAAATTGTTAGATATTACTTGTCCAGGGTTTTAGCAGTTAACCAGGTTTCAGATAATATACAAATATCCGGCTTTGCCTGAGAGGCCCAGATCTTGACATGATCTATTTTAGGTAATAAACTACAAATGTTAAGATGTAAAAATGTAAAACGTTTTCCGCATTTAAAATCGCACAGAGTTTCATTACAAGTCAGATTACTTTTGAGATTTCAGAACAACACTAGACTCAAAGATTGGAATATACCTATTAGGAAAAGAAAACAAAGTAGGAATTGTAAGGACCAACGCTGGAGTCGAGAAGCAGGTACGGCGAGTTGACGTTTAATTCGAAATAGACAGAACAAGACAGGAGCAGCATCAGCACACGGGTATACAAGGACCAATTACAATTAATACAGCGGTGGGGAACAGAGATGGGGAACTGACAAATATAGGGGAGGTAATATCCAGGTCCAATAAGACGCTGATGCGCGTGACAGGGAAAGGCAGGTGTGCGTAATGATGGTGGCAGGAGTGCGTAATGCTGGGGAGCCTGGCGCCTTTGCGCACCAGGGAGGGAGAGCAGAAGCAGGCGTGACAGGAATAGCAATTACATTTCTCCGGTTAGCACCATTAGGCATGTCACCACTTTCAGATACAACATGTGGAACTCTCACAGTGACCTAAGAGGAGATGGTAAAAACGGACTCACATGTAATGCTAATATTGTCCTCACATCAATTTAGTTGACCAAGAACCTTTCCAATGTTTGATGACAACAGCCAGGAGCCATTTTCACCTAGGTGAATTCCGTCTTCCACAAAGTAACCAGGCCTATTCCAGGAGCAGTCAAAATTGTCGACGAAGGACATACCCAAGTCCTTGGTCAGACGCATTAACCACTGCTGAAGAGACCAGAGATGGCTAAAACAAATGGAATTGGGCCCGAGACAATTATATGTTCTGCTAATTTCTGAGCATTCTCCAAGAGCTGTAAAAAAATTGTCAATTGTGTATGAAATATACTACGGCTGGTTTTATTCAAAGACACCATAATGTATCACACACACACACACACACACACACACACACACACACACACACACACACACACATTCTCTCAGGAGCCTAAAGGAGCAGCTGTGGACCTGACACGTTGTCTCACCTAATTTCTCTAAGGTCTGTTGTGTGACCGCCTCTCCCCCCATCACCCCACGTCTCACCACTTTATTACTACACATTAACACACCATATGTGGAATTATTGAGCGTAATCAATTGCGTTGTCTGTCTCCATGTTCATGATAGGGTAGGGGGTGGGCGGGGGTTGTTTACCTTGTACATGGGTGTGTGTGTGTCACTGATCCAAGGAGATGGCAGGGGGGATGATGGGGAAGGGGACGGGGGCTTATTTGATTTGACAGCAAAGGAATAGGATGCACCTCCATGCTTCTCTCCCCTTCACTACTCCATTCCGTCCTTTCATACGCTTATCTCCGGATCCCCTTGTTTTCCATAATTGACTTGACAGGAGTGTTCAGAACCATACCAACGCCGCATATAATTTTGACAATTACAGTTCACGTGTTTGATTATTAGCAATTTCAAACCCACTGTGTTGGATTTATAAATTATATTTATTATTCTCTCATGTTGTAACCCCTAATCGTCCTCTATACTTCCAAGCCTTTTAAATCGATTTTGGAATTTTCATTTATGATCTGGCAACCGCCCTTCTCTAATGATAGCCAAGTTAATCTACCCATTACAGCTGCAATTTGGATGAGTTTTTGTCATTGGTAGTAGTAAGTCAGTTGACCTTGAGTCTGTCTGTTGGAAAAGTGGGGGGTTTGGCAGGGTGGGTTTCCCTCAGGGGAAATGGGCTGGATAATCAGTCCTGTTTACTGGGAGATCAGCTGGTAGGTAATCATTCAATCTGGCAACCCTGACCAAGAATAATCTGTCATTGTACTGATCATATGCACTTTAGTGTGTGTGTGTGTGTGTGTGTGTGTGTGTGTGTGTGTGTGTGTGTGTGTGTGTGTGTGTGTGTGTGTGTGTGTGGCTGCGTGCTGCGTGCGTACTGGTGCGGCATGCATATTGATAGATGTGTGTCTAATACATATTTTCTATGCATATATGGCTGCACATTTTTTGTGAACTTCATGGTATGGAAATGCGTTCTTAAGATTGATTACCACAGGACATTAGAGAGTGTGTGAAAGTGTGAGGTTATGTGGCTCCAGGTGTACACTATCCTAGTTGCTGATGCTAGCACCTAGCATTAAAATCCCTGCTGTAAACATAACAATTTCGCTAGGACCTAGTGTTAGTATCACTGTTGTAAACGGACAAATGTCGCTAGCACCTAGCGTTAGCATCCCGGTTGTAAACTGATAAACATTACAAGCACCTAGCATTAGCATACCTGTTGTTAAGGCCTTGATAGCACAGCACATTTGAGAGAGAGCCAGAGTGTGAAAGAGAGAAATAAATAAATAAGAGAATAAGAGAAAAGTTAGAGAGAGACAGACAGAGAAAGGGACAGGAGGAAATTGAAAAGGAAACGTTTTCATTTTGAGTGCTGCTGTAACCAGGAAACTCTCACTCAGTCCCTCTCTCTCCTTCCCTCTTTCTATCGCTCTCTCTCTGAATCTCTCTCTCTCCCTCTCTCCCAAAAAGGGGGAAGCTGGCATGACAGAGGGCTTGGTGGGGCCAGCCACTGGGCCAAAGATTAAAGGGTTTCATTATTTATTTCCCCCTGCTCCAAGGCTCCAGCCCCGATCCCAGTGACTGAACCTTTGAAAATTGGGGGCTTTGATGGGAATAGAATTATGTTTTTGTTGCTTGCTTCTGTGCCTCACTTTCCTAGTTCCTAACCCTTTTCCCTCGCCTCTCGTCTTGTCTGTCTTTCACCCCTCTACCCTTTCCCCCTTTTCCCTGTGGGTGTGTCAGTGCCCCTTTGTTGGTATGTGGGTAGAGGCATGGCACACTAGGAAAGGTAAAGTGGGTATGAAAACAGAGTACAGATGCAAGATAAACATACAACTTGGGGAGGACAATGGCACACTCACATTAGGATTTCAGGACAATTGGGTGCTTAAGAGAAATAGCACTTAAGGACTACATTGGGACACATCACCTTGCAGCCTAAGACAGTTAGGACCCATGGGTCATTACAAGACATTGCGTTGTCGTGACTTTACTTTCATTAATCTAATGATTGTTATTTATTTCATCCACTAACTATGTTTAATTGTTACCCAATTAAATGAATCATGTAACAATTAACTCATTATGATTTGGGGCACCACGGAAGAGTTACCATCTCCCAAATTAAACTCTAGAAGATATATAAGTTACAGTTGAAGTCGGACGTTTACATACACCTTAGCCAAATACATTTAAACTCAGTTTTTCACAATTCTTGACATTTAATCGTAGTAAAAATTCCCTGTCTTAGGTCAGTTAGGATCATCACTTTATTTTAAGAATAAGAAATGTCAGAATAATAGTAGAGAGAATGATTGCAGCTTTTATTTATTTCATCACATTCCAAATGGGTCATAAGTTTACATACACTTAATTAGTATTTGATAGCATTGCCTTTAAAATATTTAACTTGGGTCAAACGTTTTGGGTAGCCTTCTACAAGCTTCCCACAACTAGTTGGGTACATTTTTGCCCATTCCTCCTGACAGAGCTGGTGTAACTGAGTCAGGTTTGTAGGCCTCCTTACTCGCACACACTTTTTCAGTTCTGCCCACAAATGTTCTATGGGATTGAGGTCATGGCTTTGTGATGGCCACTCCAATACCTTGACTTTGTTGTCCTTAAGCCATTTTGCCACAACTTTGGAAGTATGCTTGGGGTCATTGTCAATTTGGAAGACCATTTGCTACAAAGCTTTAACTTCCTGACTGTCTTGAGATGTTTCAATATATCCACATAATTTCCCCTCCTCATTATGCCATGAGGTCTTGGCTGATTTCTTTAGATTTTCCCATGATGTCAAGCAAAGAAGCACTGAGTTTGAAGGTAGGCCTTGAAATACACTACAGGTACACCTTCAATTGACTCAAATGATGTCAATTAGCCTATCAGAAGCTTCTAAAGCCATGACATAATTTTCTGGATTTTTCCAAGCTGTTTAAAGGCACAGTCAACTTAGTGTATGTAAACTTCTGACCCACTGGAATTGTGATACAGTGAATTATAAGTGAAAAGATCTGTCTGTAAACAATTTTTGGAAAAGTGTATTGTGTCATGCACAAAGTAGATGTCCTAACCAACTTGCCAAAACTATAGTCTGTTAACAAGACATTTGTGGAGTGGTTGAAAAACGAGTTTTAATGACTCCAACCTAAGTATATGTAAACTTCTGAC
The DNA here is from genome assembly GCA_030435695.1 of Brachymystax lenok tsinlingensis. NCBI lineage: Eukaryota > Metazoa > Chordata > Actinopteri > Salmoniformes > Salmonidae > Brachymystax > Brachymystax lenok. The sequence goes on from CM059800.1 coordinate 6,198,639, forward strand.
TTTTAATGAATGTATTTACGTGTATTTTCATTTATCTCGGTCCACTTGTACATGCTCTGATTATCAACCAGAGGTCACAATGTCCTTCTTCTTAGATGTCTGGTCTCCAATGGGCTGTTTCCTAAGAACAGCTACTTAGCCGTACCAGTGATTGTCGGAGAGGGGAGTTTTCTTCTCCTCTTCCTCGGGTAGATAGTCAAAGTTCCAAACCACTTTACACACACAGCTGCAGACTGGCGGTGTCCTGGTCTAGTCTGGTGAGTTTATCTTCTTCACCTTGTGTTGAGTTTAAGTTGTAACCATTTCAATGTGTGGACCATGGTCTCACGTCTTTCTGGTCTGATATGTTAATTCTTAGCCAGTCCTTTTAAGCACTCTGGTCGGAAAGGCGGTTCCATCACGCTGACAAGCTCTCTGACCTCACTCGGGCATGGCTACTTAATGTGCAAAGGACATCAAAAACCATTCGACAACCAAAATCACATTCATATCTTAACAAAACTTACTTTCATCGTTATTCATACTGAATTCACATCAGAGTGGATGAACACTTGACAGTCAAAGGAGGGTTCCTTCCTAAGTTACAGTATTTGGTTCATACAGTTTTTATACCGTTTTTATCACAAAAAGACAAACAATATGACATTAGTTTTCTACCTCTACCCACTGACCATTTCCCATGTAAGAATTATTGTTCCATTATCCATTTTTGGACGTTCGAGTGTTGGTGGCAAAAGTCTTCTGGAGACAAAGTGATTATTTTGGTTGAAGAGCAAAGAGATTTTCTCATGCTTAATTTATAACCGGGTGTGAGGTGTCAAAACCCCCGCCGTTCCCTCCTTCCCCGCCTTTGCTGGTGGGAGAGGGTCTGGTGATTGTCAGCCATTGCCAAGCTGTTCTGACCTATTGTGATCCTCACGTGTAGTCATAACAACGTATTACTCTGTGTGTATGTGTGCCAAAAAATCTGCATAGAATCCGCCTTTAGAATCATGCATGCACACCATGATTCCACACTAGCTAATTGGCCATGGGAGCCATGCCATGGGTCATGGTGCAATAGGCAGCAATGTTTAGTCCTCTCTGTGCATCCAGATGTTCCACAAACTCTCAAGCAACTCTCATACGTTCTGATGCTAGGCTAGTATGACCTACTGGGTGTTGAACCCTGTGCCTCCAAACATTGACTTTCTTAGAACCATTGAGTTAAATCCCAACTCTGGAAGCTAACACAAATCAAAATCAAATCAAATGTATTTATAAAGCCCTTCTTACATCAGCTGATGTCACAGAGTGCTGTACAGAAACCCAGCCTAAAACCCCAAACAGCAAGCAATGCAGGTGTAAAAGCACGGTGGTTAGGAAAAACTCCCTATAAAGGCCAGAACCTAGGAAGAAACCTAGAGAGGAACTAAGCTGTGAGGGGTGGCCAGTCCTCTTCTGGCTGTGCCGGGTGCAGATTATAACAGAACATGGGCAATATTTTAAAATGTTCATATAACAGGCAGAACAGTTGAAACTGGAGAAGCAGCACGGCCAGGTGGACTGGGTCAGGACCCTTCTCCGGGTCCTGACCAGGCATCCGGCTCTTTGCCCCCTGTACCTGCGTCGCTTCCTCTTGCGAATAACACCCTGCCGGGTGTTTTGAGAATATCATGTGCGTCTTGCTTGTTGTTGAAAAAATCTTAGTCTAATCCGAGGTGAGTGATCGCTGTCCTGATATCCAGAAGCTCTTTTCTGCCGTAAGATACGGTTGCAGAAACATTATGTACAAAATAAGTTACAAATAACACATAATAGCACAATTAGTTAGGCGCTTGTAAAACGGCTGCCATTTCTTCCGGCGCCATCAGTACGTCACAAGTCTCCAGATCTCAGACAAGGTTAAGGTTCACACGATTGTGTAATTCACTGAACCACCTCTGCTACACTAACGTATCAGATAACCTCTGTGTGTTCCAACATCATAGCCTAATAGTGCAGGAACAGCACTAATGATCAGCCAATGAGAAGCCCAGTCAATAGGACATTCAGAACAGAATGAACACAGGGTTAGTTTGATTAGCTGGAGCAGGTATTCCCACTGATACCACTCCACTGGTTACTGATTAATAACGCTTATTCAATTCAATACTGATGACTTCAGGTGTACTTTATTGACATTTGAAGAGGGAACGGACGGCACCAGTTTTGCAATATGAAAATGAAATACCAGTTATTTGCCAAACCCATCAAAATATTCACGAAATGTGGATGCAATCTCTACTGTACTGTAAATGCTAACCTGTGTAGATAATTGTGAATACATTGTGTTTATTTTCTGTATTTATGGTTTCCTGTATAGTTTCCTGTATGGTTTTCAGTATTTATGGTTTCCGGGCGGCAGGTAGCCTAGTGGTTAGAGCGTTGGACTTGTAACCGGTGGGTTGCAAGTTTGAATCCCCGAGCTGACAAGGAAAAAAAATCTGTCGTTCTGCCCCTGAACAAGGCAGTTAACCCACTGTTCCCCGGGCGCCGAAGACGTGGATGTTGATTAAGGCAGCCCCCCGCACCTCTCTGATTCAGAGGGGTTGGGTTAAATGCGGAAGACACATTTCAGTTGAAGGCATTCGGTTGTACAACTGACTGGTGACTTTGACTTTTGACTTTGGTACCTGTGTCTTTGGCTAACAAGACAGACCCTTTAATAAAGCAATTAGAATGAGACTTATTGAGAAAAAGCGTTGCCAGCTGTCCAGCTTCACCCCTCATGTTTTCACTGAGCTAGCATTTATACTGCTAGCATTCTGTAAATCCAACTCAGCACTCTGGACTGGAGGTGCTGTTGGCGGGAGGGGGCACGGGGGGTTGGGCTGTGTGTGTGTGCATGTGTGTGTACGTGCGTGTTTGTGTGAATATGTGTCTGTGTGCATGTGTGTGTGTATGTCTATCCTCCTGAGGTTTGCACTTGGCATCTTATAGGTCGATTTGGTCATACTGAAGCTACTGCAATATATTAACATATTCATGTAACTCGTGTACTGTTTACGTAATGTAATGGTTAGCAAATGTAGATCTATGCTTATAAGCATAACGTGTACTACCCATTGAGCTGCCATTACCCCTGTAATGTGATATCTCAAAGAAGGAAGTGTAACAGTGGTTTGAATCATGAAGCTTTATTGAGTTTGACGGTATCACACAAAATGGAGGGTGCCACACGACATTCGTGATGATGTCAGTTCGGGCTAACTGTTCATGACGCAGATGGTACACAAACAGTAGCTGTTTTGTCTGGATGTATCGAGGCTAGAAAAATGCAGTTGACATTTTTATTATTGGTCACTAATGTGTCTTGTCATTATGTTTTTTTTCTGTGACTATGTAGGCGTACTGTTTGAAAGAACATGACACAAATGTCTGTAGTAGCTGTACAGACCACACAGTATTTGTGAGTCATATGGTGTGTGGCCAAAATAACCCAATGTTCTATGCAAGGAACATATGTACTGTACCTTTCTATCACATCAATAAACCTACCTCAAGTTTAGCCCAAGGTCCATTGGAAAATGTTACCACATTATCAGATGCTGAGGTTCTGTACGCAGTGCCGTTGTGGTTTAGGGACACAGGCACGCACACAAACACATTCCAGAGTGTGAAAACAGGTAGTTGAAATGTCCCCCCTACCTGCTGTGTCGTGGTGTATTACGATAGAGTGATATCAGATATCAGTGTGTGATTAATGAGTTAAATTAGCTGGTGTGTGGTTGGGTTGTGGCAGGAGCAGGACCTTAACAAGTGGTAGACATGTCGCTGTTCCCGCAGGCCCTGGCATGGACCCAAGCTGCCAGGCTAGACATGGGCTCTGGCACTGCCAGTCAGAGCCCACCACTTCTCGCTGTCTCAGTCTTTATTTTTCTCCTATGCACTCTCCCTTTCCGTTCCTCTATGCTCTCTCTTTGTGTCTGCACATTCTCCTCTTCATTATTCAGGCCCTAGGACCAAATAGTTTTTTTGAGTAGGCTCCAAAGTTAAAGATCTCATGGATGGTCAGTACTTACATTACATCCATCTAGGAGCTATGCAGTTTTTAAAAATATATATATTTTTTACGGCCATTAAAGTATTCCATAAGTACTTTGAATCACACACTAATATTATTAATTTCCCCTCTTTTCTCTCTTTTTTTCTCTTTCTGCAGGTGGAGCGAGAGATAGCCATTCTGAAGCTCATAGAGCACCCTCACGTTTTAAAGTTGCACGACGTCTACGAAAACAAGAAATATTTGTAAGTGTCCTTTCCAAAACCATTTGGTTCACTGAAGCGCTGTAACAAATATGCTTCCCTTAAACTGTTAAATTGCATATTTGGAGAAGCACCAGTGCATAGCAACACGTTAGCAAACAAGCAAGGCAAGCTGAAAATCACTTGAGCAAACAAGAAATACAAGTTGAAAATCACTTGAGGAGCGTATTTTCCGGGGCCATTTGCACACTGGCATGTAATGTTTCATTGGGTCTCCCTCAGTTTTAACTGCCTATTCAGAAGCCTGTAGGTTTAATGTAGATCCATAGGCTATCCTATGTATTAATCTCAACCGTGTCCCAGCTCCAATGGCTCTGCTTAATGCACTATTCAATAATTGTTAAAGGCGCCAGCGACGACTGGTGTGTGCATTTGTTTTCCTAATATTCCGATGACACAGACGAATCGCCGACACGGACACAAAGTGTTTGCCTCGGATACATTTTCCCACTCACAAATCATGTGTGAATGTGTTCCTAATTTAACTAGCGTTGACAGGTCCCTTAATCTGCTAATAAATCAGGACGTGTTGTGAGTGGGAGAGAGGGGGGTTGTGGGAATGTGGAGTATCCTGCTACAGTCGGGATACCACAGTGTGTCTTCAGTGCTTTCTCACACATGTAGCCCAGTAGCTACCGCAGATAATATCCCAAGAGTTACCACGTATACTCTCACAGTAGCAACCGCTGTAGATACAACTATAGAGTAGAGGAACTTCTATGGATAGAAGACCAATACTCCAAATGTTAGAAATACATATTAACACTTGAGGGTGCACTAAAAGCAGTGGTTTCTGGATCAAATGTCAATATAATGTAAATGTGTAGTCAGCTTGTGCCAGCTTGAGGCTAGCTGTTCCTGGCCTTTCACTACAAGCAGTCCTTGATCTTGTAAACTATCTCTGTAATACCTAACCAGAGACACATCACATTTTATTTGTCACATGCGCCGAATACAGTGAAATGCTTACTTACAAGCCCTTAACCAACAATGCCATTTTAAGAAAAATAAGTGTTAAGTAAAAAATAGATAAGTAAAAAATAATAAATAACAAATAGTTAAAGAGCAGCAGTAAAATAACAGTAGCGAGGCTGTATACAGGGGGCACGGGTACAGAGTCAATGTGCGGGGGCACAGGTTAGTTGAGGTAATTGAGGTAATATGTACATGTAGGTAGCTGTTAAGAAACCTTTTGGACCTAGACTTGGCGCTCTGGTATCGCTTGCCATGCGGTAGCAGAGAGAACAGTCTATGACTAGGGTGGCTGGAGTCTTTGAGAATTTGTATGGCCTTCCTCTGACACCACCTTGTATAGGGGTACTGGGCCATACCAGGCAATTGCCGTACCAGGCAGTGATACAACCAGTCAGAATGCTCTCTATGGTGCAGCTGAGGATCTGAGGACCCATGCCAAGTCTTTTCAGTATCCTGAGGGGGAATAGGCTTTGTCGTGCGCTCTTCACGACTGTCTTGGTGTGTTTGGACCATGATCGTTTGTTGGTGATGTGGACACCAAGGAACTTGAAGCTCTCAACCTGCTCCACTACAGCCCCATCGATGAGAACGGGGGCGTGCTTGGTCCTCCTTTTTCCTGTAGTCCACAATCATCTTCTTTGTCTTGATCACGTTGAGGGAGAGGTTGCTATCCTGGCACCACACGGCCATGTATCTGACCTCCTCCCTATAGGTTGTCTCATCGTTGTCGGTGATCAGGCCTACCACTTTTGTGTCGTCGGCAAACTTAATGATGGTGTTGGAGTCGTGCCTGGACACATACTATAGAGATATGATATAATATGATACATAAAGCTCTAGTCTGTGTATCTAACGTGTGTGGTTCCCTCCCTCCCCAGGTATCTGGTGCTAGAGCACGTGTCAGGGGGAGAGCTGTTTGACTACCTGGTCAAGAAGGGACGGTTAACGCCCAAGGAGGCCAGGAAGTTCTTCAGACAGATCATCTCTGCTCTGGACTTCTGCCACAGTCACTCCATATGGTGAGTCATAAATCGATCGATCAATCAATCAAATGTATTGATAAAAGTCATTTTTACATCAGCAGTTGTCACAAAGTGCTTTTACAGTATCCCTGCCTAGACCCTAAAGAGCAAGCAGAAGTAGAAGCTCAGTCCATTCTTTCTGAGATAGTGTCTGGTGTGCCAGTTCCCTTTTATCTGTGAGAGGAACACTGACCCTATCAGAGGACATGAGAGAGGCCTGCTCCTGACAATGGACTATTGGAAAGCGGAAACATTAGCGTCTCATCAAAGGAAATTATAATATAATGTGTATTTTTTTTTCTATACATTTCCTGTACAACATTCCTGGGAAATGCATAATTCCAGTCCTGTAGGATTGTCCGGTTTTCTTGTTTTCACCTCTAAATTATGTTTTTCTTTCCCTCTCCCTCTCCCTCTCCCTCTCCCTCACCCTTTCCCTCCCTCCCTCCCTCCACAGTCACAGAGATCTGAAGCCAGAGAACCTGTTGTTAGATGAAAAGAACAACATCAGGATAGCAGACTTTGGCATGGCGTCTCTGCAGGTCGGGGATAGTCTGCTGGAGACCAGCTGCGGGTGAGGCAACTGTGCGTGTGTGTGTGCATGTGCGTGCGTGCTAGTGATGCGCGGGTTGACTCATAACCCGCAGTCCCCGCGGGGCGGGCGGTTTTAGGGTCATTAAATGTTGTGTGAATGAAGGGCGGGTGGGTGGCGGGCGGGCGTGTTGAATAAAGAGAAAATAATACCTTAAATGTATCATTCTTGTGCAATTTACATCTATAGGCTACATTGAGGTTTTTCATTCATTATTTTGGGCGATCTGGCAATAGTGTGTAAGCCTTAGCTTTAGGGCCTAACTGAACTGTATGCGCACCAAATAGCCTACACTCCAATTGCCAAACGTTTTTGGGAACGGGCAGAAAAGGTTATCCATGGAGGCAAAAAAAGGACAATGTCAGAGTTTTTTTTTAAAAGCTGCGAAATGGAGTGTTGAAATTAACGAGATGAGAGGGGACAGAAAAGTAATGTTTGAAGCATTCATTCTATCGATTTATGACATTATTCTGGTGTGCAAGGGTTTCTTTAGTCTTTTAGGGCAACATATAATGACAGAATGGAAGCTGCATGTATATAATTATAGACAAGTTGACTAACAAATAGCCTACCAAAATGTCAGAAATTATAATCAGAAACGTATCTAAATCAGCCCAAAAAAATCCTGCACCCTGTGTCAAAAAATCATTTTGCCGTCTCTGACTGTAGCCTACAGCTTGACCCGCTTACCACTAGTGTTTGCGTGCGTGTCCAATCCCAACATAGTCCTAAAGCCACGTGTGTGTATAAGAGCGTGCTTGTGTGTGTTTGCACCTGCGTATGTGTCCACTTGTGTGTGTGTGTGTGTGTGTGTGTGTGTGTGCATGGTCAGTAAGATCTTCAGCCCTGATAACCAGGGCCAGTATAGCCTACCCTGCATCTTTACAGATTAGCCATGTAGCAATGCTAAATCTCTGTCCATCATCATCTGGAAGACTGACAGTGTGGCCCAGCACAATGTGACAGAGGAGATAAGAGCAGGAAATTGGCGTTACAGGCTAACTTGCTAACCCAGGTGAACTCTCTCGAGGGCTTAGCTCTTTGTCCCCATTTCATACGCACAAACACAACTAGGCCATGACTCAACACAAATAAACAGCCAAAAAACAGTAAAAAAAAAACATGTCTGCTTTGTTTTCTCGGGCAAAGTTGTGCGTCTGACAAGCACGTTGGACACTGTGTGACTTTGTGTTCCAAGGTGTCCTTTTCAAAGACACTGAATTCAGGCGATGGCTATGTCAAATCTCTGACCTTAAGGCCCAATTTGTGGTTGTATAATTATGCCTTTTTCGTTTCCTGTGCCCTGTTGTCACAGTGACTCATGCAGGTTTTTTTTTTTGCAGGGTCACATGGGTCCACATGCAAGGGTAGTATTGGAACTTTACTCTCGAATCACTGTACATATACAGGTAACTGCCAAAGTACAGGAAACGCCAACAGTATTGTCTTAATGGGGCGTTGGGCCACCACCAGCAAGAACTTCAATGCACCTTGGCATAGATGCTACAAGTGTCTAGGAACTCTATTGGAGGGATGCGACCATTCTTCCAGGAGAAATTCCATAATTTCATATTTTGTAGATGGTGGTGGAAAATGCTGTCTCAGGCGCCGCTCCAGAATCAATTGCGTTCAGTTGGGTTGAGATCTGGTGACTAAGACAGCCATGGCATATGGTTTACATCGTTTTCATGCTCATCTACTCGTGCCCTACTTTTAGTAAAGCGCCTGCTTTCAATGGACAGATGGCACAGTGGTCTAAGCAGAGAGCTCCGGCTCCATAGACCGTGGGTTCAATCTCAGCTCCTAGTGTTAGTTTGTGGGTAGCAGATAGCCCAACGGTTAGAGTGTTGGGCCAGTAACCGAAATGTCGCTAGTTCGAGTCCCGAGTGGACAAGGTGAAAAGTCTGCCGATGTGCCCTTGAGCAAGGCACTTAGCCTGAATTGCTCCTGGGTCGCTGCTGATAATAGCTGACCCTGGCCGTGACCCCATTCTCCTGAAAAGTAAAAAAAGAACAGACCCTAGGCAACACAGTGACTAGGGTCTGGTTTCAATCAATGGATTCTTTTGGCATAGAGGAACTATGTCACTGCCATATGCCACTACTCTATCTGCTTGAGTTCCTCTATGCCAAAATAGTCCATCATTGAAACCCGACCCTAGTCACTGTGTTGCCTAGTGTCGGGTCTTCGAGACAACAATCTGAGGGTGTCTCAGGGGGAGTTGGGATATGCAAAATACACATTTCTAATTCACACTAGTACATGTATAATACACACTTGTACATGTGTAAAATAGGACAAATATAAGCACCTACTAAATTATTATTAACTAGTTATTATATACTTTCTATCCCTCATTTACTCAAGTGTTTCCATTGTTTTGGCAGTTACCGGTACAGTATATAATTAGCCGAATAAAGAAATATAGATTGCATACCCTAAAAGGTGGCATGATGACAATGGAAACATCTAAACTTGTATCCTTGCTTCATAGAGGTATAATATCACTCTCACAGAGTGATAGATTCTTCTCTCCTTTGCCCTCAGACCGACGTTCATAAACATATTATGAAATATAATCTTTATCAGATAAAATACTTTGCATGGACAAATTGAGGAATCCTTAATTTAATGTACCTAATGTAAAAAACATTCAACATTAAATATCGTTTAGAGACAACTAAGGACAAGCTGCTCTAAACCATGTGATTAAAAAAAAGTGTTAGTTTATAATTATTTTTAGGTTTGCGTGCTCTGACACTGCTCTGTTTGACTAGGGCAAATTGACTGGTTTTGCATACATTACCATAATTCAATTTGACTCTGGCAATCAGGAAGCTTGTGTTTACAGAATGTACGTGTGTGTGTGTGTGTGTGTGTCTCCTTGCGTGTGTGTTGCGTGGAGAAGAAGGCAGATACACGGCAACACTCTGTCAGTGTGTCAAAGTAACTGTATCTTTATAAATGAATAACACAGTACGCAGAACACAAACGGACCAGATATTTAATACACACAATGCTTGTACACATAATAGAAATTCATGAGTAGGTGATGCTAGATGGTAAGATTAGTGAATTCAGTACACTCAGTAGAGTGTTGGTTCATCCTTTACACAATGTGTGCTCAGCACAGTGTGTGCACATCAAATCGTAAGCATTCGAAAATCAAAGCACAAGACAGTGGCTGAGATGCATTTGGGCAAATCCCAAAATCTATTTAGTGCAGTAGCTGACTAAACACTGAACTTATCTGAACTTATCACAGTGTATTTGTATTTGTATTTATTAGGGCAGCAGCATTCTTCCTGGAGTCCAAACACGTTGAGTCACTTACAGTACACATAAAAACAAAAGATAGTTACATCATATTACATATATCATATACATCATATAACATTAGTACACCACTACATATCTACAATACAAAATGGATAACACCACCATACAACAGTATTACAATGTACGTGTGTGTACCTGTGTGTGTCTCTTCACAGTCCCCGCTGTTCCATCAGATGTTTTTTAATCTGTTTAAGTGTGTGCTTCTGCTACTAGAGCTGATATAATAGGTGGTATATTCCTAGCACCTATTGGGGACATTTGCAGCAGTCACAAATTCCTCAAGCTAACTCTCCTTATGTTCAGAACAGTGTGTGTATGAGTATGTGTTTGTGAGTTTACGTAATGTGTGTGCACACGGGTTCTGGTAACTGTGTTTTATTAGGTGTGTGTGTGTGTGTGTGTGTGTGTGTGTGTGTATATAAAACACAGCGTGTGTGCATTGCCTTGTATAAAGCTGTTGTGCGTATCTCTCTTTACAGATCTCCTCACTATGCCTGCCCAGAGGTCATAAGGGTAAGTGCACTCTCTCGCCACCTCTCTCTCTCTCTTGCTCTCTATTTCTCTATTTCTTAGTGCTGTATTTCTCTCTCTTTTCTCTCTCTTTTCTCTCTCGCTCTCCCTTCCTTAATGGCATTGCAGATCAAGCCCATTAGCCCTCTAACCATTCACTTTAGAGTGCTCTACTCTCAGCTCTGTATACAATGAACTGTCTCTCAGCTCTTCGCCCCTCAGGCTGTGGAAATGCCACACAGCCACGTGTTATGTCATCACAAGTCGTCTGATATAAGCAGTGCAGCTGTGAATCAGCTGTATGCCATGTGGATATGTGCTTGCACTGTCAAGAAGGTTCCTGCATGTAAGGATTTCGTTGGACGGTGTATACCAGGTGTATCAAATCAAATCAAATGTTATTTGTCACATGCGCCGAAATGCTTACTTCCAAGCCCTTAACCAACAATGCAGTTTTAGGAAAAATAAGCGTTAAAAAATAAGTAACAAATAGATAAGTAAAAAATTACAAATAAAAGTAACAAATAATGAAAGAGCAGCACTAAAATAATAATAGCGAGGCTATATACAGGGGGTACCGGTACAGAGTCAATGTAAATTAAATGCATGCTCTTCATCCGATCGTTGCCCGCATCACTACTCTGGACGGTTCTGACTTAGAATATGTGGACAACTACAAATACCTAGGTCTGGTTAGACTGTAAACTCTCCTTCCAGACTCGTATTAAGCATCTCAAATCCCAAATAAAATCTGGAATTTGCTTCCTATTTCGCAACAAACCATCCTTTACTCATGCTGCCAAACATACCCTCGTAAAACTGACTATCCTACAGATCCTTGACTTTGGCGATGTCATTTACAAAATAGCCTCCAACACTACTCAGCAAATTGGATGCCGTCTATCACAGTGCCATCTTCCGTCACCAAAGCCCCATAAACTACCCACCACTGTGACCTGTATGCCCTCGGTGGCTGGCCCTGGCTTCATATTCGGCGCCAAACTGGCTCCAGGTCATCTATAAGTCCTTGCTAGGTAAAGCCCCACCTTATCTCAGCTCACTGGTCACCATAGCAGCACCCACCTGTAGCACGCGCTCCAGCAGGTATATTTCACTGGTCACCCCCAAAGCCAATTCCTCCTTTGGCCGCCTCTCCTTCCACTTCTCTGCTGCCAATAACTGGAACGAATTGCAAAAATCACTGAAGCTGGAGACTCACATCTCCCTCACTAACTTTAACAATGAGCTATCAGAGCAGCTTACAGATCATTGCACCTGTACATAGCCCATGTGTATTTATTTTATTTATATATATATATATATATTTGCTCCTTTGCACCCCAGTATCTCTGCTTGCACATTCATCTTCTGCAAATCTATCACTCCCGTGTTTATTTGCGAAATGTTAATTATTTCGCCACTACGGCCTATTTATTGCCTTACCTCCCTAATCTTACTTAATTTGTACACACTGTATATGGACTTTTCTATTGTGTTATTGACTGTACGTTTGTTTATTCCATGTGTAACTCTGTGTTGTTGTTTGTGTTGAACTGCTTTGCTTTATCTTGGCCAATGAGAACTTGTTCTCAACTGCCTTACCTGGTTCAATAAAGGTGAAATATTTTTTTTTAATTTGTAGGGGCACAGGTTAGTCCAGGTAATTGAGGTAATATGTACATGTAGGTAGAGTTAAAGTGACTATGTATACTGTAGATGATAATCGGAGAGTAGCAGCAGCGTAAAAGAGGAAAAGAGCAATGTAAATAGTCTGGGTAGCCATTCGATTAGCTGTTCAGAAGTCTTATGGCTTGGGGGTACAAGCTGTTAAGAAGTCTTGAGTCTTGGACAATTTTTAGGGCCTTCCTCTGACACCGCTTGGTATAGAGGTCCTGGATGTCAGGAATCTTGGCCCCAGGGATGTACTGGGCTGTACGCACTACCCTCTGTAGAGCCTTGCGGTCGGAGGTCGAGCAGTTGCCATACCAGGCAGTGATGCAACCAGTCAGGATGCTCTTGATGGTACAGCTGTAGAACGTTTTGAGGATCTGGGGACCCATGACAAATCTTTTCAGTCTCCTGAGGGGACTGTGTCGTGCCCTCTTCACGACTGCCTTGGTGTGTTTGGACCATGATAGTTTGTTGGTGATATGGACACCAAGGAACTTGAAGCTCTCAACCTGCTCCACTACAGCCCCGTCGATGAGAATGGAGGCGTGCTCGGTCCACAATCATCTTCTTTGCCTTGATCACGTTGAGGTAGAGGTTGTTGTCCTGGCACCACATGGCCAGGTCTCTGACCTCCTCCCTATAGGCTGTCTCATCATTTTCGGTGATCAGGCCTACCACTGTTGTGTCATCAGCAAACTTAATGATGGTGTTGGAGTCGTGCCTGGCCGTGCAGTCATGAGTGAACAGGGATTACAGGAGGGGACTGGGATTACAGGAGGGGACTGAGCATGCACCCCTGAGGGGCCCCCGTGTTGAGTATCAGCGTGGCGGATGTGTTGTTACCTACCCTTACCACCTGGGGGCGGCCCGTCAGGAAGTCCAGGATCCAGTTGCAGAGGGAGGTGTTTAGTCCCAGGGTCCTTAGCTTAGTGATGAGCTTTGAGGGTACTATGGTGTTGAACGCTGAGCTGTAGTCAATGAATAGCATTCCTTTTGTCCAGGTGGGAATGGGCAGTGTGGAGTGCAATAGAGATTGGGTTATCTTTGGATCTGTTGGGGCAGTATGCAAATTGGAGTGGGTCTAGGGTTTCTGGGATAATGGTGTTGATGTGAGCCATGACCAGCCTTTCAAAGTACTTCATGGCTACAGATGTGAGTGCTACGGGTCGGTAGTCATTTAGGCAGGTTACCTTAGTGTTCTTGGGTACATGGACTATGGTGGTCTGCTTGAAACATGTTGATATTACAGTCAGGGACAGGTTGAAAATGTCAGTGAAGACACTTGCTAGTTGGTCAGCGCATGTTCGGAGTACACGTCCTGGTAATCCGTCTGGCCCTGCTGCCATGTGAATGTTGACCTGTTTGAAGGTTTTACCCACATCGGTTACGGAGAGCGTGATCACACAGTCTTCCGGAACAGCGAGCATAGAAGTAATTTAGCTTGTCTGGTAGGCTCGTGTCACTGAGCAGCTCGTGGCTATGCTTACCTTTTGTAGTCTGTAATAGTTTGCAAGCTCTGCCACATCTGACGAGCATCAGAGCCGGTGTAGTACGATTCACTCTTAGTCCTGTATTGACACTTTGCCTGTTCGTCGTCGGGGGGCATAGCGGGATTTCTTATAAGCTTCCGGGTCAGAGTCCCGCTCCTTGAAAGCAGCAGCTCTACCCTTTAGCTCAGTGCGGATGCTGTCTGTAATCCATGGCTTCTGGTTGGGGTATGTACGTACAGTCACTGTGGTGTACTGCCAAGGGTGCTTCTACAAAGTATTGGCGTGTGAATACTTATGTAAATGAGATATTTTTGTATTGCATTTTCAATACATTTGCTAAAATGTGTTTTTAGTTTATCTTTATGGGGTATTGTATGTAGATGTGTGAGCAAAAATATATATTTAATACGTTTTTATTTAAGGCTGTAACAAAATGTGGAATATGTCAAGGGGTATTAATACTTTCTGACGGCACTGTAAGCACTAACTCACCCAAGGGAGTGCTTTAAAGGTTAATCTGAGGTTTTCAGTTCATAAAAATTACGTGGAATCTGTATCTCACCCCCCATAACAAAATGCATTTTGATTACTCTCTTTCTCTCTTTTTGTCTATCGTTATCTCTCTGTCTCACTCTCCCTCACCCTTCCTCACCCTCTTTCTCTCTCTCTGTATCTCACTTTCTCAGGGGGAGAAGTACGACGGTAGGAAGGCAGACGTGTGGAGCTGTGGGGTCATCCTCTTTGCACTTTTAGTGGTGAGTGATTGACAGCTGCCCTGACGATGACCTTGACATGTGCCGGCATCCTGCAATGGTCCTTAACGCTCATCTTCCCTCTCTCCTTCTGACCCGCAGCAGTACACAAACAACAACAAAAATAACAGTCCTGTGTGCTTACGCAACTTTTAAACCGGAATGAGAATAGGGAGAATAAATAGGAAGTGCGATAAGTTCATCTGTGAGTCCCTCAGGCATATGTTGGGTTATTGTTGTGGTTTGATGTGAGGTAAAGTCACAGTGGACGTATTTGCATGTGACACAATAAGTATTCATGGGAAGCTGCACCTCAGTGGCTCACTGGCTTTGATCTACAGTGACTTGCATAAATGTCTTCATTATGATTTTAAATTCCCTGGGGAGGAATTCGAGGTAAGGGACAAGGTTTGGAGACATAACTTAATACATGTGGTAAAACAAACTTCTTGCCAATGGCCTGTGATTCCAGTTGTAAGTAATGTAAGTGAAAGATGACATTAGATTATTGGATCAGGGCTGAAAATTAAATCAGCACCCTTTCATCCCCATATGATTGGTTGATTCATCATGTTTCTGATTGGAGCAGGGATTTCCTGGGCTGGCTTGACAGTCAGCTTTGTACTGACACACATATGCTCATTAGTCAGAGTCTGTGTCACCAGCATTCACACACTGCTCTGATTAGACAGTGACAAAGTGGGGAGGTGAGAACAAAGGAAATGATAGGCTGTGTGTGTGTGTCTGTTTCTCAATGTTGTGTCAATATGGCCATCTATTCTATCACCCTGATGAAGGCATGTTGAGATGGGAAGAGACCCTATCAGTAATGCTATCATAAACTACACCTTCCATCCGTAGAAGTATGAATACTCTGCCTGTTTCAAATGTCAGATAGACCTTCACTGATTGTCATGAGTAATGCTCATGTATTGCCTTGGCTAGTGTCTCTTGAAAGCCATTCATATTAGAGATTTTGAAGAAGGCTGGCTAGAATAGGGCTATGCTTTGGCTAACATCAAAAAACAAGATTTGTGTCTTTTTCAGACAGACCTACATTGACTGCCATGAGTAATACTTATTCAATGTAGTCCCTTGGCTAACAACAATAATATTGTTGTTGTCACGTGTGCTCCCTCTCCGGCCTCTAGGTCACCAGGCTGCTCGTTATGGTGCACACCTGTCACCATCGTTACACGCGTCAGCGCATATAGACACTCACCTGGACTCCATCACCTCCTTGATTACCTGGCCTAAATAAACTCAGCAAAAAAAGAAACGTCCTCTCACTGTCAACTGCGTTTATTTTCAGCAAACTTAACATGTGTAAATATTTGTATGAACATTACAAGATGAACATTACTGAACAAGTTCCACAGACATGTGACTAATTTAATAATGTGTCCCTGAACAAGGGGGGTCAAATCAAGAGTAACAGTCAGTATCTGGTGTGGCCACCAGCTGCATTAAGTACTGCAGTGCATCTCCTCCTCATGGACTGCACCCGATTTGCCAGTTCTTGCTGCGTTGAGATTGCACAGTGTTGAGATTGCCTGCAATGACAACAAGCTCAGTCCGATGATGCTGTGACACACCGCTCCAGACCATGACGGACCCTTCACCTTCATATCGATCCCGCTCCAGAGTACAGGCCTCGGTGTAACGCTCATTCCTTCGACGATAAACGCAAATCCAACCATCCCCCCTGGTGAGACAAAACTGCGACTAGTCAGTGAAGAGCACTTTTTGCCAGTCCTGTCTAGTCCAGCGACAGTGGGTTTGTGCCCGACGTTGTTGCCGGTGATGTCTGGTTCGGACCTGCCTTTCTAGAGGCCTACAAGCCCTCAGTCCAGCCTCTCTCAGCCTATTGAGGACAGTCTCAGCACTGATGGAGGGATTGTGCGTTCCTGGTGTAACTCGGGCAGTTGTTGTTGCCATCCTGTAACTGTCCCGCAGGTGTGATGTTCGGATGTACCGATCCTGTGCAGGTGTTGTTACACGTGGTCTGCCACTGCGAGGACGATCTACTGTCCGTCCTGTCTCCCTGTAGCGCTGTCTTAGGCGTCTCACAGTATGGACATTGCAATTTATTGCCCTGGCCACATCTGCAGTCCTCATGCCTCCTTGCTGCATGCCTAAGGCACGTTCATGCAGATGAGCAGGCACCCTGGGCATCTTTCTTTTGGTGTTTTTCAGAGTCAGTAGAAAGGCCTCTTTAGTGTCCTAAGTTTTCATAACTGTGACCTTAATTGCCTACCGTCTGTAAGCTGTTAGTGTCTTAACGACCGTTCCACAGGTGCATGTTCATTAATTGTTTATGGTTCATTGAACAAGCAAAGCATGGGAAACAGAGTTTAAACCCTTTACAACGAAGATCTGTGAAGTTATTTGGATTTTTACGTATTATCTTTGAAAGACAGTTTCTTTTTTTGCAGAGGTTATGTCGCTCCCTTTGGTTCCTTCCCCAGGCATCATTGTTTCAGTTTAATTTCTGTGCGTTTTTCTTGTTTCTTGTTTTGTATTATGTTTTCATTTATTCATTAAAACACTCACTCCCTGAACTTGCTTCCTGACTCTCAGTGCACATCGTTACAGACTGATGCCTCACCAAAGGGAAGCATCAGGGAGTTTTTTTGTGTTGGAAGTGATGTCGGGTCCGGGAGTCAAAACCGGAGCTACCTGGGAGGCCTCAGCCGGTTTGTCGGATTCCCATGCCTCGGCGGGTTTAACGGGTTCCCCTGCCTTAGCTGGCTCGACGGGTTTCCATGCCTCAGCTGGCTCGACAGGCTGCCATGCCTCAGCTGGCTCGACAGGCTGCCATGCCTCAGCTGGCTCGACAGGCTGCATACCTCAGCTGGCTCGATAGGCTGCCATGCCTCAACTGGCTCGACAGGCTGACATGCCTCAGCTGGCTCGACAGGCTCCATGCCTCAGCTGGCTCGACAGGCTCCATGCCTCAGCTAGGTCAACAGGCTGCCATGCCTCAGCTGGCTCGATAGGCTCCCATGCCTCAGCTGGCTCGATAGGCTCCCATGCCTCTGCTGGCTCGATAGGCTCCCATGCCTCAGCGAGCTCGATAGGCTCCCAAGCCTCAGCTGGGTGAACAGGTTCCCATGCCTCGACCGAGCCAACCGGGGAGGTCTCAGCCGGCTCATTAGGCTCTCATGCCTCAGCTGGTTTGTCAGGTTTATGTGCCTTAGCAGAGGTGACAGGTCCGCTCCTGATCCCCGGGATCGTCATCTTGGTCGGCGTCCTGCGGCTGAAGCCGCGCATCGGGGAGGGGGTACTGTCACGTGTGCTCCCTCTCCGACCAGACTGCTCATTATGGCGCATACCTGCCACCATCGTTAGTGACACTCACCTAGTGACACTCATCATCACCTCCTTGATTACCTCCCCTATATACAGTTGAAGTCTGAAGTTTACATACACCTTAGCCAAATACATTTAAACTCAGTTTTTCACAATTCCTGACATTTAATTCTCGTAAAAATCCCTGTCTTAGGTCAGTTAGGATCACCACTATATTTTAAGAATGTAAAATGTCAGAATAATAGTAGAGAGAATGATTTATTTTAGCTTTTATTTCTTTCATCACATTCCCATTGGGTCAGAAGTTTACATACACTCAATTAGTATTTGGTAGCATTACCTTTAAATTGTTTAACTTGGGTCAAACGTTTTGGGTAGCCTTCAACAAGCTTCCCACAATAAGTTGGGTGAATTTTGTCCCATTATTCCTGACAGAGCTGGTGTAACTGAGTCAGGTTTGTAGGCCTCCATGCTCGCACACACTTTTTCAGTTCTGCCCACAAATTTTCTATAGGATTGAGGTCAGGGCTTTGTGATGGCCACTCCAATACCTTGACTTTGTTGTCCTTAAGCCATTTTGCCACAACTTTGGAAGTATGCTTGGGGTCATTGTCCTTTTGGAAGACCCATTTGCGACCAAGCTTTAACTTCCGGACTGATGTCTTGAGATGTTGCTTCAATATATCCACATAATTTTACTTCCTCATGATGCCATCTATTTTGTAAAGTGCACCAGTCCGTCCTGCAGCCAGCACCCCCACAACATGATGCTGCCACACACGTGCTTCACGGTTGGAATGGTGTTCTTCTGCTTGCAAGCCTCCCCCTTTTTCCTCCAAACATAACGATGGTCATTATGTTCTATTTTTGTTTCATCAGACCAGGACATTTCTTCAAAAAGTACAATCTTTGTCCCCATGTGCAGTTGCAAACCCTAGTCTGGCTTTTATATGGCGGTTTTGGAGCAGTGGCTTCATCCTTGCTGAGCAGCCTTTCAGGGTATGTCGATATAGGACTCGTTTTACTGTGGATATAGATACTTTTGTACCTGTTTCCTCCTGCATCTTCACAAGGTCCTTTGCTGTTGTTCTGGGATTGATTCGATTTTTTTGTCTCTAGGAGACAGAACGCGTCTCCTTCCTGAACGGTATGACGGCACACCTCCAATTTACTCAAATGATGTCAATTAGCCTATCAGAAGCTTCTAAGGCCATGACATCATTTTCTGGAATTTTCAAAGCTGTTTAAAGGCACAGTCAACTTAGTGTATGTAAACTTCTGACCCCCTGGAATTGTGATACATTGAATTATAAGTGAAGTAATCTGTCTGTAAACAATTGTTGGAAAAATGACTTGTGTCATGCACAAATTAGATTTCCTAACTGATTTGCCAAAACTATATTTTGTTAACAAGAAATTTGTGGGGTGGTTGAAAAATGAATTTTAATGACTCCAACCTAAGTGTATGTAAACTTCCGATTTCAACTGTATGTCACTCATTTTGGTTCCTTCCCCAGGCTTCATTGTTTCAGTTTCAGTTTCATGTGCGTTTTTTGTGTTTCTTGTGTTTTCATTTATTTATTAAAACACTCACTCCTTGAACTTGCTTCCTGACTCTCAGCGCACATCGTTACTGCTGTTTGTCCGTGTCAGATGCATACAGTGCAGTCTCACCTGGCAGCCTTTAAGTTTTCTACTTTGGCATGACTCTAGATTTCCAATGCCGACCTACTGAGTGATATTACATATGGCCGGTTTCCCAGACACATATTCAGCCTAGTCTTGGACTAGAAAACACTTTCAATTGGGAAATGGGAATCTCCGTTGAACATTATTTTTCGTCCAGGACTAAGTGGGTCCCGTAGACCAGCCCTAAGAATATCTGTAGTGGAACTTGAGCATCATTCTGGTATTAATGCTCCTCTCTGTGTTGTTCAGAGGACCACAGTGGAAATAAATTAATACCTTTTTTTGTGTTATCCTTGATTATTTGAATGCAGTGTATCCACTTGGCTGGCTGGATTTATGAATAGAATCTTATCATTCCAGGGCGCCCTGCCATTTGACGATGACAACCTGAGGAACCTGCTGGAGAAGGTGAAGTTGGGTGTTTTCCACATGCCCCACTTCATCCCCCCAGACTGTCAGAACCTCCTTCGGGGCATGATCGAGGTGGATGCCACTAAGAGACTCACGGTACATTCCTCTGAGATCAGCTCTAGGATCAGATGTATGTTCGTAACCCCCTTATTTCAGGTAGACAGTTCCCTTAATATCTGATCAGTTTACAACCCCTAAGAGGTGGGTATGGCCCACCTAATCTACCGCTAAGATCAGGCAGAGGATCAGATGTATGTTCACTACACCCTTGTTTCAGCTTAAAGATGCACTTAATACTACATTTGTTCACTTTCAGGTGAAATGTAAATTGGTTCTCAATCAATACAGGGGGAAACTTCAAAAGGGACTAGCAGATATGTAACAAACAATTCCATCTCACTTTATTACCACAAAATATTTACTATCACAGTGTAAAGCTCTCACTCACAGTACTAGTAAAGCAGAAATCACGTATCACTGCAGAGAATGGGAGCCATCTTCCCCTGATTTAGACTGAAGACACTCAGGGGCAGGTTCTCATGCTCAGATTAAGACTATTCCTTGACTGAACGTCACTTTTAAAGGCGTTTCTACAGTTAGCATGTCCTTTTGTCCAGGAGTAGGCTTAATCTGGGTTCGGGAAACCTCCACTCTGGTTCTAGACTCTAGACTAAGGGGCGGGCAAAGTCGGCCCGGATACATAAAAAAAATATATATATATATATATATATATATATATATATATATATATATTAATTTTTTACACTTTTTTTGTCCCCAATTTCTATTTACACTTTTTTTGTCCCCGTGGAATCCTATTGGTAGTTAAAGTCTTGTCCCATCGCTGCAACTCCCGTACGGATTCGGTAGAAGCGAAGGTTGAGAGCCGTGCGTCCCCCGAAACACGACCCGGCCAAAAGACGCACTGCTTTTTGACACAATGCCCGCTTAACTCGGAAGGCTGGGTTAGAGGAAACACCGTACACCTGGCAACCGTGTCAACGTGCATGCGCCCGGCCCACCACAGGAGTTGCTAGAGCGTGATGGGACAAGGAATTTTCGGCCTGCCAAACCCTCTCATAACCCAGACGACGCTGGGCTAATTGTGTTCCTGCCTCATGGGTCTCTCAGTTACGGCCAGCTGTGACACAGCCTGGGATCAAACCCGGGTCTGGAGTGACACCTCAAGCACTGCGATGCAGTGCCTTAGACTGCTGCGCCACTCGGGAGGCCCCCTGCAAATTGATTTGAACAAACAATTGGTCCCCCAAAAAATGCGTCCCTCCATCGAATTTCAAAATTCCGATGTGGCCCTCGAGCCAAAATGTTTGCTCACCTCTGCTCTAGACAGTAATCACATTGACTGTTTGGTTCAGACATCTGAGACAGACAGGAAGCACTTCAAACCCTCCCACAGCTACAGTGTGACTACCTCCTGTAACGTCTGCTTCCAACTCACACTCTCAAACACGTAGATCCCCTGAACGCAGCTCACTTTCCAGCCCACTTTGCAGCTCACACTCTCAAACACATAGATCCCCTGAACGCAGCTCACTCTCCAGATCCCAATCACCTGAATTCTGATCACCTGTTCACACACCTGTATGTCATTATCACACACTATTTAGTTTAGTTCTTTGCACCCCATCATTGTGAGGTATTGTTTGTTTTGTGACACTTCTATTCAGAGCGCTGGTTTTCCCGTAATTGAATCCTCTCGTGTATAATAGTTTTGGCCTGCCTCACTAACGACGCCTTTTGCCTATTTGCTGCCTGTACTTTAGCCTATCGGATTCTCTGTTATCAACCTATTGCCTGATCTCCCGGATGACGTTACTAGCCTTTTCCCTGCCTGTACTGTTGCCTTTTTGGACCCCCTGTGTATGACCTTCTGCCTGCCCCTGGACCCAGCTACCTGCCTCCTCCTGTGGTCCTTTTCAAATAAACACCTGCTACGCCCTGTGCTTGAAACCAGCTCTCTGTCTCCCATCGTGTTCATTACACCTCCAACAGTTAACTAGATTACACACACTCACATCAGCATTGAGTTTTCTGTCAAGGAGAGGGTGATTTCCCAGTTGCCCAATGTTTTAAGTGTCCCTCACTAAGCTGGTTTTCTATCTGTTTAATCTACTTGACAAAGAATATTAATATTAATGCTATAATGTGTTTTATTTCTTTCTATGTATTGAAGTGCAAGCCCCATAGAAATTGAATGAATATACACTACATTAACAAAAGTATGTGGACACCTTGCATGTCAAACATCTCATTCCGAAATCATGGTGCGTTAATATGGAGTTGGTCCCCCCTTTGCTGCTACAGCAGCCTCCACTCTTCTTAGAAGGCTTTCCACTAGATGTTGCAACATTGCTGCGGGGACTTGCTTCCATTCAGCCACAAGAGTATTAGTGAGGTTGGGCACTGATGTTGGGCGATTAGGCCTGGCTCGCTGTCAGCGTTCCAATTCATCCCAAAGGTGTTCGATGGGGTTGAGGTTAGGGCTCTGCAGGCCAGTCTAGTTCTTCCACACCGATCTCGACAACCATTTCTGTATGGACCTCGCTTTGTGAATGGGGGCATTGTCATGCTGAAACAGGAAAGGGCCTTCCCCAAACTGTTGCCACAAAGTTGGAAGCACAGAATCATTTAGAATGTAATTGTATGCTGTTGCGTTAAGATTTCCCTTCACTGGAACTAAGGGGCCTAGCCCCAGACCATTATTCCTCCTCCACTAAACTTTACAGTTGGCACATTCGGGCAGGTAACGTTCTCCTGGCATCTGCCAAACCCAGATTAATTCGTCGGACTGCCAGATGGTGAAGCGTGATTCATCACTCCAGAGAACGCATTTCCAGTGCTCCAGAGTCCAGTATGAGCTTTATACCACCCCAACCGACGCTTGGCATTGCGCATGGGGATCTTAGGCTTGTGTGCAGCTGCTCGGCCATGGAAACCCATTTCATGAAGCTCAGTTATTGTGCTGATGTTGCTTCCAGAGGCAGTTTGGAACTTGGTAGTAAGTGATGCAATCGAGGACAGAAGATTTTACGCGCTACGCGCTTCAGCACTCGGCAGTCCCGTTCTGTGAGCTTGTGTGGCCTACCACTTCGCGGATGAGCTGTTGTTGCTCCTAGATATTTCCACTTTACAATAACAGCACTTACAGTTAACTGGGGAAGCTCTAGCAGGGCATAAAGTTGACAAACTGACTTGTTGGAAAGGTGGCCTCCATTGACGGTGCCACGTTGAAAGTCACTGAGCTCTTCAGTAAGGTTATTCTACTGCCAATGTTTGTCTATGGAGATTGCATGGTAGTGTGCTCTATTTTATACATCTGTCAGCAATGGGTGTGGCTGAAATAGACTAATCCACTAATTTGATGGGGTGTCCAGATACTTTTGTACATATAGTGTTTTATATTTTTTTGTCACTACAATAGGTAAAGACTGGATTGTTACTAGAAGCCTTAAGTGTGTCGTAATGCATACAGTAAGAACAGATAAGGCATGATGCTGTGTTCACTTGTCTGTCTGTCGCAGCACCTGTTCTACATGCTGGGTCATTAACACAATGTGTTTTCCTCTTCCTGTGTGTCTCTACAGTTAGAGCAGATCCAGAAGCACAACTGGTACATGTGAGTAGAGCTCCTTTCTATGTGGTTGTGTGTGTTTGTGTGTGTACATGCATACGACTGGCTGTTTTGTGCATATAATAGATATATGCACTTTTATCTGTGAAATTAAATTAAATTGACAAAGTGTAGCAAATTTTCAAACAAAGGGTCAGTTGATAAAAGTATTGCACTTACATAGGCTAAATTAGGGAATGGGAGCTAATGGAATCTAAAGTCAAAGGTTTTTGCAGCCTTTATAGTAAGAGAAAGTCCATTTGCCACATTCTAGCAGTTTCCCTACACACCACCTGAACATATAAGACCATCATGTTCTTAGTTTTAATGGAACTCTGTTCTGTTCCTAAATGGCTTGGCCTTAACAATGTAGGCATAAGGATCTGGATCTGCCCCTTTTTTTCAATTTTTGCCGAAAATGACACACCCAAGGAAAGGAAACATTTTGAAGTTTGTGGAAATTTTTAATTAATGTAGGAGACTATAACACATTAGGTCTGGTAAAAGATAATACAAAGAAGAAAACGTGGTTTAATTTTTTTGTTATTGTACCATCATCTTTGAAATGCAAGGGAAAGGCTATAATGTATTATTCCAGCCCAGGCGCAATTTAGATGTTGGCCACTAGATGGCAGCAGTGTATGTGCAAAGTTTTAGACTGATCCAATGAACCATTGCATTTCCGAATACATTTTCAAGTTCATAACTGTGCACTCTCTGTCAAACAATAGCATGGTATTATTTCACTGTAATAGCTATTGTAAATTGGACAGTGCAGTTAGATTAACAAGAATTTAAGCTTTCTGACAATATTAGATATGACTTTGTCCAGGGAAATTTTCTTCTAACTTACAACTTCATGCTAATCACATTAGCCTATGTTCGCTCAACCGTCTCACGGGGGACCCACCGGTCCTGTAGAGGATACCTCCTCTCAGAAAAGAGCCAAGAACCGTTCTACTGTTCAGCAATGTGATAATGTGTGTTGCACATCGCTACATTATGTCAGTTCATAATTGCTATTTAGCAATCTACGATATTGTATACTGAACAAAAATATACACGCAACATGTAAAGTGTTGGTCCCATGTTTCAAGAGCTGAAATAAAAGATCCCAGACATTTTTCATACACACGAAAAGCTTATTTCTCTCAAATCTTATTTACATTTTATTTCTCTCAAATGTTGTTTACATCCCTGTTAGTGAGCATTTCTCCTTTGTCAAGATAATTCATCCACCTGACAGGTGTGGCATATCAAGAAGCTGATTAAACAGCATGATCATTACACAGGTCCACCTTTTGCTGGGGAAGATAAACGGCCACTCTAAAATGTGCAGTTTTGTCACACAACACAATGCCACAGATGTCTCAAGTTTTGAGGGAGCGTGCAATTGGCATGCTGACTGCAGGAATATCCACCAGAGCTCTTGCCAGAGAATTGAATGTTCATATCTCTACCATAAGCCGCCTCCAACATCATTTTAGAGAATTTGTCTGTAAGTCCACCCGGCCTCACAACCACAGACCATGTGTAACCACGCCAGCCCAGGACCTCAACATCTGGCTTCTTTACCTGCAGGATCATCTGAGACCAGCTACCCGGACAGCTGATAAAATTGTGGATTTGCACAACTGCAGAATTTCTGGTATGGGCAGGCATAAGCTACGGAAAATGAACGCAATTGCATTTTATCGATGGCAATTTGAATGCACAGAGATACTGTGATGAGACCCTGAGGCCCATTGTCGTGCCATTCATCCGTTGCTATCACCTCATGTTTCAGCATAATGCACGTACCCATGTTGCAAGGATCTGTACACAGTTCCAGGAAGCTTAACATTTAACCAGTTCTTCCATGGCCTGCATACTCACCAGACATGTCACCCGTTGATTATGTTTGGGATGCTCTGAATCGAAGTGTACGACAGTGTGGACCGGTTCCCACCAATATCCAGCAACTTCGCACAGCCATTGAAGAGCAGTGGGACAACATTCCACAGGCCACAATCAACATCCTGATCCACACCAAGATGATTGCGCCGCATGAGGCAAAACAGTGGTCACACCAGATACTGTGGCCAACATATGCATATCTGTATTCCCAGTTACGTGAAATCCATAGATTAGGGCCTAATGTTTTTTTTACTGATCTCCTTATATGAACTTTAACTCAGTAAAATCTTGGAAATTGTTGCATGATGCATTTATATTTTTTGTTCACTGTATCTTCGTCATGTTCGGTGGATAAATGTTCTTAATGGTAAAGGAGTTTTACAATTCTGATAGCTTTGTAGTGTATTTTTGTCATTGCTAACATTGTACAATTGAATATCTCCCATTGTTAGCGTTCTACTCCACTGTATTGCCCATTTAAATGAGCTGGTTAAGAAACTACAATTTAAAGTTGTCTTTTTCTACAGAAACAGATGCCTTTCTCTAAGCAGTAAGACGCAGATTATTTAGTCAACCTTTTTATCTGTTCTTGATTATGGTGATATTATTTATCAAAGTGCAGCTGCCACTACTCATAAACCTTTGGATTACTTCGTAAAATACCTAGGTCACATATGTCTTCCCTGGTGAATAAAAAAAAAAAATTATATATATATAAACATCTGTCAGTCATTCCTGTCATTCTTCCTGCCTGTCAGAGCTGGGAAGAACGAGCCAGAGCCGGAGCAGCCTGTCCCCAGGAAGGTGGCCATCAGAACCCTGAGCACTGAAGAGATAGACCCGGACGTCCTGGAGAGCATGCACTCTCTGGGTTGCTTCAGAGACAAGGGCAAACTCACCAAAGACCTGCTCTCTGATGAGTGAGTAATAGAGGGATGGGAGGGAGGGAGAGGGTAAGAGGGCGAAGGAAGGAGGACTGTAAGGATGGATAGGTTAAAGAAGTGCACTCTGTGCTGCTTCAGGGATGAAAACAAACGCACCAAAGACTTGCTCTCTGTTGAGGGAGGGAGGGAGGTAATGCACTCACTGGGCTGTGTCAGAGATGAGAGCAAACTGATGAAAGACCTGCTATCTGACAAGAGGGAAGGAGAAAGGGATGGAGAGAAATGGAGGGACAAATGGAAGTGTCAGCGAAGTCATACACTCTGAGGTGCTTCAAGGACATCTGACTGGATGACTTTACTTTTCTTGTCTCTCCAGTGATAACCAGGAGAAGATGATCTACTTCCTGCTGCTGGACCGGAAGGAGAGGTACCCCAGTCAGGAGGACCAGAACCTCCCACCGCGCAGTGAGATAGGTAGGCTTGTCCAAATCACCCCTACACAATAGGAGAAGTAGACTAGTCCAAACATTCTATGCCTTGTATGAATAAAAACCTGCAGTAGCTACATCATAACTCAGATAAGATGTTCTGTCACACGTGTAGTTGGTTTGTTGCTAACTAGTTCTCTTTCTCTCTTCACTTGCTTCTCCCTTGACCCCTAACATTTGACCCCTGACCCCTGTTCAGCTGACCCGCCCAGGAAGCGTGTGGACTCCCCCATGTTGAACCGCCATGGGAAGAGGAGGCCGGAGAGGAAGTCTATGGAGGTGCTGAGTGTCACAGAGGGGGGCTCTCCTGTACCCGTTCGACGAGCCATCGACATGGCCACACATGGACAGAGGTATGGTGTGATGTACACACACATACAGTACATGGACTCACTCACACGTATCATATTGACACACATACACACATGCACAAGTACATGCAACACATATCAGTGTAAGCACACACACACACATACACACTAATACTCACACGAACACACCCTAGGCAGTCTCTGATTTTTTTTTTACTTCCCGCTTTAGGCTGGATGTGTCAATGTGTAGTTCATACATGCATAAGCTATGAGTTTAATTACTGTCTTACCTCAATTAGCCATGAAATCCCTAGTTTGAAAGGGACTGTTTATCTTGAAGCTGTGCCGTGCCATTCTCCCTACATTGAGCTTTAGCCTCTAACATTTGAGTGACAGCTAGCAAGAAGCCTGCCCAGCGTTATCCAATGAGGCAGGCCCAACGGCTCAGTGGACACAGCAGAGAGAGAGAGAGCAATGACGTGGTGTACATATCGGCACATATGTGACCACTTCTGGCTTGTGAGTGCGACTTTCAGAACTACTGGCTAAAAAGTATGCAAAATTCCCGGAGAATCTCTTTAACAAACAGACACGTGCATGCGTGGACACACACACACACACGCACACGCACACACGCCGGATTCACATACGTAGCAGTAGGGTGCCTACATATTATGGCATCCTGTTGGATATCTATTTCTATTAGTTCAATCGTCTGTGTGTGTACTTCCGGTAGAATCCTCTCCTCACTAACTGAATTATTAAGCTGCTTAGGGTGTTAGGACAGTCTGACACTGACAGAAAAGCTGAAAAGTTGACCACTTTCTGCGCGGGTGAGTCTTCCAAAGAGGATAGAGGCTTTAAGACTTTTTTTGATGCCATGTGCGAGAATACCCCACATTATCATGACCGTTCGAAGTGTCTTACCACTTTGTTTCATCTGTTTTTACTTGCTGATTGATATATTCATGTCATGTGTGAATCTTTTTTCATGTTTTCATTGTCATGTCATGATCAATCATTTTTCTTCTTCTGTTAACTTTTCCATCAAGACTAATATTACTTACTGTGCGTTGGTCATTGTGAGCAATAGCCAGCTCGGTATTGCATACACAACTAACCTGAGGTTGCCAAATCATGACCTATACAATAATCTGTACTTTTTAGGGAATGCATAGAATCAGTCCCTTTATGTGACTGTCTTTCTGTCTGTCTCTTTACTTTCTTTCTGTCTGTCTGTAGTAAGTCTGTTTTCAGTAAAAGCTTGGATATCACAAACGCTAACTTCACCAAAGAAGAAAGGTATTTGTCACTTTTTTGTCTGTCTCTCTTGCCACAGTTGAGGTTCAGTGGGGTTTTCCCATTCACATTCTGACCATGTTTAAGTCTATAAGCCTTTGAGAGGGTAGTCTAGTAAACTTCAATAAAAACTAAGCTCCCTTCTTGTCTGCATAAAATTCATTCCCAAAGAATCTAACCTCTTGCCGTTAGAATTCTTCGGAAACTTTTACCAGAAGTTGACTGCCTGGCTATCTGATAATGAATTCACACAATAAACCCCTTATTTTCATACTATGGTAAACTAGGCCAATGTGATCAGGCCTAGACTGAACTGAAGGAGAGAGGAGATAGAGAAGAGATAGAGGGAGGGAGTCTTCTCGACACCCTCGGCTGCTTCCATGCACATCAAAAGCATCTTATCCTCCTTCTCCTTCTTTTGGCCCCTCTCTTCCCTTTGATGCTGTAGTTTCGTCGTCCCAGGGCAAATCCCAATTTTAGGTCAACTTCCTTGTTTCCCTGTTTTGCCTCCTTCCCCATTGTGTGTGTGTGTGTGCGTGTGTGTGCCTGAAAGGGTGTGTGTGTGTGTCTGTGTTTGCTCCCATGCATGTGTGAGTTTGTTTCGTCTTCTGCCCGTCTATTTGTGAGGTTACCTCATGGTGAGTCAGGTCCAATCTTCCTTTCAAAGCCTATTCACGGATGACCTTGTGTCCAGGAACACAGTTTAGAGACGCTTCCCCGGTCTGCCCCCCCATCCCACCGCACCGTACAGAGAGCGATTAGCATAAATTAATTGGTGGGAATGCAGATGGGGCGTTTTGCTGGAGCTAAGAAGAGAAGAACAAACAGGGATGGAAATAAGGCATTCACATCCCTCTGAATAGTCTTTTATCTCCATGATCTAATTAAAGCGATACAGTGGTAAACACACACACACCAATGCACACGTACACACAAACACACATACAGACACAAACGCACATTGTATTTCAACGGCATTCGAACAACAGATTTCTTTCAATTATGTGCTTGAAAGACTACCTGATCTTGGCAAGGTGTGTATGATCGTACACACAAGCGCAACAATGTGTTGTAATTATAAAGCGCCTCACCTTGCCCACCATCAACATACAGCAGAATAAGGAATGAACAGCCATAACATTTCCAAAGTTTACACACACAAAACAGGATTGACTGAAAGCATATGACTATATGTATATGCAGGGGCGCAACTTTGGTTTTAGAAGTGGGGGGGACATAATTGTTATTATTATTATTTAAAAAAAAATATCCAGTCAGATAAACACGCCAAACAGCCTACCCGACAGCTCGGAAGCGTCCACATGGTCCTAAAGTACACCGTTGCCTCGTTTTGTATCACATTTCAATGATAAAACAATTTGCAATTTGACTCATATGTACTCAGTTATCAATATTTACGACATGTCCGAATACAGCATGGCAAGCTCATAGAGAGACTTCTGAGGGAAACTCCCCTGCATCTTAACTCTGTGGCTTGTAGTATGTCTCCCTTCATAAATCTTCTTCTGTTCGCCATTGTTACAGTTTCATGTAGTTTGTGGTGCAGTAACGTTACTTCATCTCCTGTATCCCTACTGTGACTTCGATGTCTGTCTGTGTAGAACCCTGTCTGGAGGATTCCATTGCGGTTCGGTGAAGGGCAACTCAGCTCTTAGGTTCTTGTTCGCTCGCCTTACGTTTGTCACCACTTTGTAATCCAGATGGATGAAATCCTTCCCTGAGGTTGAAGCTCAGCATTTGTGTGTGTGTGTGTGTGTGTGTGTGTGTGTGTGCATGCGTGCATGAGTGCACGTGCGTGCACACTGCAGCATATTTAACCATGATTTACTGTTTCAATTTTAGTTTCCAACAAAATAGCCAAATCGTCTTAGGCAAATTAAATCCCCAAACCTCGCTTGGCATCAGTGGCCCTATGTGATGTGAGGGAGGGCGGGAGGGGTTGACAACAGAGGATGGACAACAGAAGGGGAAGAAATGAAAAGGAAGAAATGAAAAGTTAATGAATTGTAAATGAAAAATGGAAAGGCTAATCTGGAGTAGAATAGAGACACGGCGCTGATTCATTCAGAGGTGAGCGTGTACTCACGGCATAGCTGACATGTTTGAAGTATTTATCGATGTTGACTTTAGACCCTGATACTTTGCATGTCTTGTTGTCATGTAGACAGACACGGTTGGCCATTGCACCCAATCTAGTATTTAAAAGCCAACACACACCAACCCTTTCGTCTGTTTTAGTCTACAGCCACTGTGTGACTGTGTTAGTCATATTGTACACACGAGCCATTTGAAGCTATGCACAAGGACAGCTCTGATGCCTCATCAGAGATAAAATGAGAGGTAGAGGAAGAGGGGAGACAGAGATTGACAGACAGAATGAGAGAAAAAGAGAGATGGAGAGCGTGATGAGCCAGGAAGAGAGTGAGTGAGAGGGAGAGAGAGTGAGTGAGAGAGAGAGCGCGTGACCACTGTGACTGATAGAAAACGGAGGAAAACAGACTATGTAGGGAGCATAGCCTTGCTATTAAGAGGCCGCCATCGGCGGACCCGGCTCTCAAGAGAAGACAGGCTACGTGCCCACTCCCCACAAAATGAGGTGGAAACTGAGCTGCACATCCTAACCTCCTGCCAAATGTGCGATGATATAAGAGAGATTTTTATTTCCCTCACATTACACGGACCCAAAAATTGTTTGAAAACAAATCAAATATTGATAAACTCCCATATGTGTTATGTGAAATGCCAGCAGTGTGCACTCATCTCAGCAAAATCTGTGACTTGTTGCTGCGATAAGAAAAGGGCAACCAGTGGAAAACACACACCAAAGTAAATGAAAGCTATATTTATCTGTTTATATATTTTCCCTAGCCATTTCTACTTCTTCTATGTGCACATTCTAACAACACTACACTTAATAATATAACATTTCAAACTTTTGTGTGTTTAATGTTAATTGTTTATCTGTGATTGTTTATTTTACTTGCTTTTGGCGATGTGAACGTTGCTTCTCATGCCAATAAAGCCCCTTTGAATTGAATTGATATGAGAGAGAGCGGGAGAGAGAGAGACAGAGGGAGAGATTGAAAGACAGAGAGAAATGTGTTTAATAAAACAGCTCAGAAATTCCAACCTAAACAGACTCCCTCCCCAGGGGTGAAATAACCCTGGCTACATCCACAGTTATCCATCCTTGTTTAAGTCAATCTCCTCTACTTACCCTGTATGATTCAATCTCCGCCAACCTTTTTAGCTCAGGGCAAAGTTTTCAAAAAGTACAGATAGCGGCATACGGCACAAAGTGCTACAGCCACATACAACTGTGTTCAAGGTAGTTACATTAGTTTAATGAACTCATCTTCTGATCTCTTTCCCCACCTTTTCCAGAAGCTTCTGCTAGAAAATGACATTATTCACAGATCTAAGATCAGCTTACCCTCCCAAATTGCAACTTGAACCATTATGGGGTAAATCACAAAACCAATCTTAGATCAGTGTATAGGGGCAACTTTATCCTACTCCTTTTGGAGCTTATATGCGTTTGTCCCCCCATGCTTTTTGTCCTCCCTTCAGCTAGGGGTGTGCCAGTGTGTGGTCATATTGTAGTGTTCAGTGTTTTCCCGTTTCAGGCGCACATATTGCATATCTCTTCAACCCTGTGTGTCTGTGTGTGTGTCTACAGGTCACGGTCTATCAGCGGAGCGTCCTCCGGTCTCTCCACTAGTCCTCTCAGCAGTCCCAGGGTAAGAGTTCGGTTGTTCCGTACCACCCGCTGGCCCACCGGGGCCCACACTGCACCGCACCAACTCACCTCACCGCTAGCTCTGCTGTGATGTGGATGTCACCGGAATGCACACGCTGCTATTCACTCACTACGGCCACTCATAAGGCTTTACATAAGGCAGCTCATAGAGGAATCTGACATGAAGCCTGCATAATCCGGTCATAAGAATAGTGTAAAGCTACCAGTCACTATACCCTATGACAGCTTATGACTAGGGCCCTGTGTTTTTGACAATCATTTCACAAGACCTGTATTTAAAATTTGATTTTTTTCTTTCAACTGTCCTGTTTTTCTTTTTATTTCAGATAGTCCAGCACCATCCTCAGACAATTGCTTTCATTTTTGGTGTAATTCAATTTCTGGAAAAGGCTTAAAATTAAGGTTAAAATCTACGTCACGTGTCATGATTGCCCAAAATACAGGGCATGATTTATGACACTTGACATAACGCTGATATGAGGTACTAGTGTGGGTCACAGATTAATTTTAAATACTTGATACTTCATTAATGGGTTGTTATACTGTAATGTGCGATTGGTTATCATGCCCTGTTATGACAGCTATATCATCGTTAAGACAGAGCTATGTAGACTGTATGTCATAGGGCTTCTTGTGATGTCTCATAAGGGCTTAAATACTGATGAGGGAACCCATCGTTCTTGTTTTCAAGTTCTTAATTCCCCCAACAGATTGCAAACACATCCATTATTTGAAATCCCATACGTGGGATTTCGGTGTTCAATGACCAGTACTATAAAATAGTAACATAATCCATCAAAGTCATCTTCAATTAGGGAATGCATTGGAAAGTGCTGTCATGTTATAAAATGACTGGAAAAGTTTGGGCTACAAATCAACTAACCAGCTCCTAGCTAGCATGCACAGTTCCTCCATTCTTTTACTAAGGCCATGCATTTTTAAAGCCAGCCCTTAGCGAGGATACAAACATGCAGTCATCCCGTATTCTGCCTCTTCTTGCGGAACTGTCAGAGTTATGAAGGATTCTGTAAAAGTTTAATATTTATTTCTGGCAAATATTTATGTCTGTCAGCAACACCAGCAGGAGTGTTGTGCCTTAATGTTACTTCATTTTTTTTTTAATGAATAGTGATACTGTTAAGGACTTGGTTCAGATAGTGGGGATGCCATTTTAGTCCTCATTTTTTAAGTATAAATATTGTGCCGATTATGTAAGGCTACATATTATGTCACACACTGATGGGATCACTCTACTGAGGGATATGGGGATTAGGGTTTAGGAGTGTAATTTGACCTTTACACTTTAGAGCACTCACACACACACACACACACACAAACACATACACACACACACACACAGACATACACGCTCATGCGTTATATTTAATGAGGATCACTTCACCAAGGCAGTCGTCATAAACGCTTCATAATGCTGCCATATGAGTGACGCAACAAAAAGCCGATAAACCTTGCATAACCTTTTAATACATGCCAGTTTTGATAAGCTGTCATAAACTTTCATGTCCTGTCATGATAGTTGCTATGTCATTCATACCACAGCATTGTGCATGCAGAATGGCTGCGTTCCAACAATGAAGTCTGGAAGCTAATGCAGTTAGCTTTGGGTGCTGTCTCAGTTGCCGGTTTGGGTTTGGCTTCATTAATGCTTGTAATGCTCTACACTTCTGTCCCCCCATGGTGCTGCTGCCTCCTGGTTGGCTGGTTGTGCTAATGGCATGTTCTTCTTGTCTTTCTTTCTGCACTCTCACCACTCTCCCTGCCTGTGTGTCACTCGCTCCACCTATCCTCTCCTCCTGTCATTACTTACTATATTGCTGTTTTTTTCCTGGTGCCTTTTCATTGCAATCCACCTTTATTGGGTTGTGGTGTTTTCTATAAATGTCCCCTGGCTTCTGGGCATGGTCTCTCATTGGCTGCCTGCGCTGTCAATCTAACGGTGCGTGTCCAATCGCAGCCGGTCCGGCGCTTCTTTATCCCGCCCCAGTCGCCGGACCTCTGTCAGTCGCCCAACTGTAGCCCCACCCATTCCCCAGAGTCCCGCCTTAACCATAACGGGGTAGGGGGGGGGCCAATCGCGTGCACCCACACCCGCTCCCCAACTCCTACACGCCAAAGATGGGGTCCCCCCTGATGCACCCCCGCACACAGACCCTTCCAGCCAAGCCCAAAGTGTCTGAGAAGCCCCTTCAGACCACCAGGTCCAACCCCCTTCCCAACTTGGCTGACAGCCCAACCACCCCCAAGTCGGAGCCCACCTCCCCCTCATCACCCCTGGGCAGCCCCCCCTGCGTCCCCAACAGCCCGCGGCCACGCTGCCACCCGCCCCTCACCGTGCCCCCCAAGCTCTCCATCCCCCTGTCCCCGATGCCACCCATGTCCCCCCTTCGCCGCCACCGCCTCCACCCTGACCACAACGGTCACAAATCTGTCCCCACCATACAGGTGACTCCGCACCCCTCTCCGCTGGGGAGCCCCCTCCCCACCCCCAAGGGCACTCCGGTGCACACGCCCAAGGATAGCCCGGCAGGCACCCCCAGCCCCACGCCGCCCCCCAGCCCCTCCATCGGCGGACTGCCCTGGAGGACACGTCTCAACTCTATCAAGAACAGCTTCCTGGGCTCGCCGCGCTTCCATCGCAGGAAAATGCAAGGTACTGGCCTGGACTGGGGTAGGAGACTTGGGGAGAGGTGAGGGAATAAGGCAGGGTTTCAGTGGGTATAAGAATGGGACCCTTTGGTGGATCACAGCTACATCCTTCTGGGCTGCGTAGATCATCCCCAGCGCAACGACGTGCTGGAACCACCTGGTCAAGGGGGATTGGTCACCATGAGTTTTAAAATCCTACCTATACACACTTCTGGTGAACAATAGAACAGATCATACTGTACTGTTAGGAAGGATATTTGACACTCTCCCAGTAGAGGGCCAGCCTTAGCACAGGGGAATATCTGCATTCATCTCGAGGATTAACAGTAATGGTTCTGTCCTGTACGTTGTGATATAATCTTATTAAACCAGGGGGGAACGGTTATTTATACTAGTCCGATTAACTTCTATATGATTAGTCATGCACATTATAAATCAACGGCTATTCCATTCCGATGAGAGGAGCAAAGATGAGAAGAATAATTGTTTGCGCTATAAGGAGCCTATAGCTTCAGAGCTTTACCATAGGCGTTATGTCAGTTCTCAAAGCGTGCAAGCTCATATGTGTAATTGGAGAAACTGTAGGGTGTATTTTTATTCTTCTAATGAGTGGTATAATGTTTTAATGCCTGTAGGTAAGTTGTCATGTAATATGTGCTGCCCGGTGATAGATCATTGAAATCCTCCATTACTAAGGGGCGGCAGGTAGCCTAGCGGTTAGAGCGTTGGGACCGAATCCCAGAGCCGGCAAGGTGGAAAACTCTACTGTTTTGCCCTTGAGCAAGGCAATTAACTCCCACAACAACTGCTTCCCGGTTGAATGTATTCAGCCGTGCAACTGATTAGGTATCCCTTTCCTTTCCCTATATTGTCCAGAATAACTATTGTAGATGATGGTATTACAATGGTAAAAGACAACCCGTTTCATAAACAAGATTAAAGAGGAAAGGAATTTTGGCTTTATGTTATACTTATGCACTATATTCATGTACATAGTAAGGATCAAGTGATTAAAACTAAGTCCACACTGCATCCTGGACCCTCTATAGTGCTCTCAGATGTCAATCAAGCGATGTTGCCCATTTGTCTGACCTTTTCACCATTAAAGGTCCAATGCGGCAGTTTTTATCTCAATATCAAACATTTTTGATTAACAATTAAGTACATTGTTTTTAATTAAAATTATCAAAAAGAAACAAAAATGTCTTCTTAGTAAAAGAGCAATTTCTCAAGCGAGACTTTTTCTGGGACTGTCTGGGAATGGACTGAGTGGGGAGCGGAAAATTGAAAATTAGCTGTTATTTGCAGAGAGGTTTGGAACTCTGTGTCTTGTTGGTCTATTAACAAATGTACCTCCTGGTGGTGTCACCAGGTAGGCCAAAACTCCGTCCCACCAAAACAGGCTTAGATTTCAGGTGGCCTTTTCAAACAGCTCTTACACTAAAAGGGTAATCATCATATTCACAATTTCACAGTATTATTCCAACCTCATAGTGTGGAAATGTATATCAAACACAGAAAAATAACTTTTTGACTGCTCTGGGCCTTTAACCTTTCACTTTTGACCTCTGTCTCTGCCTCTCTCCACAGTCCCCACCCAGGAGGACATGTCCAGCCTCACGCCAGACTCTTCACCAGAGTGAGTGACCCGGGAAAACATAAATACAACGTTTGTCAAACATTGAGGTAAAGAAAGAACGTCGCACACTCTAGTTATGCTCCCAAACCCTGAAGAAGGCGCTGCGTACCGAAACGTTGTTTGCTATATCCATGGAGGCATGACTAGAGTGTGCGACTTTCCTTATATAGTTTACTCTCCTTAGTCAGCACCTCTACAGAACAGTTTTGGATGTGCGTCAGCCTATGCCTTTTACTAAACATTTAGAGGTCATGCACCATAGGGACCCGTAGGTGGTCTGTAGGCGTTCGTTCGGAGATCTAACACAAGTCTTTAGGAAAATACCTGTCTTGAGTCATGTCCCAGTTTACCTATTTGCTAATGAGCTTGCCTACACATAGCAACTTGTTTTTTTAAATTATACAAGCAAAACCAAAATCCATTTTATTTGGAACGGCAAGGCAGACAATATTAAACAGACCTATTTATATAATGAATATGAATTCGGAGGGCAGAAATGATTAAATATTAAAGCATTAGACCTCTCACTAAAGGATCAGTCATACAAAAGCTATACTTAAATCCGATCTGGTTCTCTAGCAGATTAGTAAGAATGTCTCACCCCATGTTTAATAATGTCCTTTTTACCTTTATTCAGATTACAACCTCTCACTTTCGGGTTATTTGAAAATGAAATAATCTACAAAATATCACTATTTTTAAACAATTTCAGTTTAGTTCACCAGAAAAAAAAACAGAACAAATATAATACAACAAATATTATGGTTAAATCTCTGTAGATCCTCTCAAGCTCTGTCAGGTTGGATGGGGAGCGTTGCTGGACAGCTATTTTCAGGTCTCTCCAGAGATGTTTGATCGGGTTCAATTCCGGTCTCTGGCTGGGCCACTCAAGGACATTCAGAGACTTGTCCCGAAGCCACTCCTGCATTGTCTTGGCTGTGTGCTTAAGGTCATTGTCCTGTTGGAAGGTGAACCTTTGACCCAGTCTGAGGTCCTGAGCTTCCTGGAGCAGATTTTCATCGAGGATCTCGCTGTACTTTGCTAAGTTCCTGCCGCTGAAAAACATCCCCACAGCATGATGCTGCCACCACCGTGCTTCACGATGGTGCCAGGTTTCCTCCAGACGTGATGCTTGGCATCCAGGCCAAAGAGTTCATTCTTGATTTCATCACACCAGAGAAGTGCTTTTACACCTGCATTGCTTGCTGTTTGGGGTTTTAGGCTGGGTTTCTGTACAGCACTCTGTGACATCAGCTGATGTAAGGGGGGCTTTATAAATAAATTTGATTTGATTTGAATCTTGTTTCTCATGGTGTGAGAGTCTTTAGGTGCCTTTTGGCAAACTCCAAGCAGGCTGGCATGTGCCTTTTACTGAAGAGTGACTTCCGTCTGGCCACTCTACTATAAAGGCCTGATTAGTGGAGTGCTGCATCGATGGTTGTCCTTCTGGAAAGTTCTCCCATCTCCACAGAGGAACTCTAGAGCTCTGTCCAAGGCCCTTCTCCCCCGAGTGCTCAGTTTGTCCGGGCGGCCAGCTCTAGGAAGAGTCTTGGTGGTTAAAACTTCTGCCTTTTAAGAATGTGTTCTTGGGGACCTTCAATGCTGCAGAAATATTTTGGTACCCTTCCCAGGTCTGTGCCTCGACACAATCCTGTCTCAGTGCGCTAGGGACAAATCCTTCGACCTCATGGCTTGGCACCGTCAATTGTGGGACCTTATATAGACAGGTGTGTGCCTTTCCAAATCATGTCCAATCAGTTGTCAATTTGTAGAAACATCTCAAGAATGATCAATGGAAACAGGATGCACCTGAGCTCAATTTCGAGTCTCATTGCAAAAGGTCTGAATAATTATGTATCTGTTTTTTATTTTTAATACATTTGCAAACATTTCTAAAAAACTGTTTTCACTTTGTCATTATGGGATATTGTGTGTAGATTGCAGAGATTTTTATTTATTTAATACATTTTTGAATAAGGCTGTAATGTAACAAAATGTGGAAAAAGTCAAGGGGTGTGAATACTTTCCTAAGGCACTGTTTATTTGGGAATGCAACTATTTTTCTGCGAAGAGAGAGAATCATTAGATCATTTGTTTTGGTACTGTCCATATATACAGTGGGGCAAAAAAGTATTTAGTCAGCCACCAATTGTGCAAGTTCTCCAACTTAAAAAGATGAGAGAGGCCTGTAATTTTCATCATAGGTACACTTCAACTATGACAGACGAAATGAGAAAAAGAAATCCAGAAAATCACATTGTAGGATTTTTCATTTATTTATTTGCAAATTATGGTGGAAAATAAGTATTTGGTCAATAACAAAAGTTTATCTCAATACTTTGTTATATACCCTTTGTTGGCAATGACAGAGGTCAAACGTTTTCTGTAAGTCTTCACAAGGTTTTCACACACTGTTGCTGGTATTTTGGCTCATTCCTCCATGCAGATCTCCTCTAGAGCAGTGATGTTTTGCAGCTGTCGCTGGGCAACACGGACTTTCAACTCCCTCCAAAGATTTTCTATGGGGTTGAGATCTGGAGACTGAATGGCCACTCCAGGACCTTGAAATGCTTCTTACGAAGCCACTCCTTCGTTGCCCGGGCGGTGTGTTTGGGAACATTGTCATGCTGAAAGACCCAGCCACGTTTCATCTTCAATGCCCTTGCTGATGGAAGGAGGTTTTCACTCAAAATCTCACGATACATGGCCCCATTCATTCTTTCCTTTACACGGATCAGTCGTCCTGGTCCCTTTGCAGAAAAACAGCCCCAAAGCATGATGTTTCCACCCCCATGCTTCACAGTAGGTATGGTGTTCTTTGGATGCAACTCAGCATTCTTTGTCCTCCAAACACGACGAGTTGAGTTTTTACCAAAAAGTTCTATTTTGGTTTCATCTGACCATATGACATTCTCCCAATCCTCATCTGGATCATCCAAATGCTCTCTAGCAAACTTCAGACGGGCCTGAACATGTACTGGCTTAAGCAGGGGGACACGTCTGGCACTGCAGGATTTGAGTCCCTGGCGGCGTAGTGTGTTACTGATGGTAGGCTTTGTTACTTTGGTCCCAGCTCTCTGCAGGTCATTCACTAGGTCCCCGTGTGGTTCTGGGATTTTTGCTCACCGTTCTTGTGATCATTTTGACCCCACGGGTGAGATCTTGCGTGGAGCCCCAGATCGAGGAAGATTATCAGTGGTCTTGTATGTCTTCCATTTCCTAATAATTGCTCCCACAGTTGATTTCTTCAAACCAAGCTGCTTACCTATTGCAGATTCAGTCTTCCCAACCTGGTGCAGGTCTACAATTTTGTTTCTGGTGTCCTTTGACAGCTCTTTGGTCTTGGCCATAGTGGAGTTTGGAGTGTGACTGTTTGAGGTTGTGTACAGGTGTCTTTTATACTGATAACAAGTTCAAACAGGTGCCATTAATACAGGTAACGAGTGAAGGACAGAGGAGCCTCTTAAAGAAGAAGTTACAGGTCTGTGAGAGCCAGAAATCTTGCTTGTTTGTATGTGACCGAATACTTATTTTCCACCATAATTTGCAAATAAATTCATTAAAAATCCTACAATGTGATTTTCTGGATTTTCTTTCCTCATTTTGTCTGTCATAGTTGAAGTGTACCTATGATGAAAATTACAGGCCTCTCTCATCTTTTTAAGTGAGAGAACTTGCACAATTGGTGGCTGACTAAATACTTTTTTGCCCCACTGTAGCTTGTTTTGTATACTTTGTAAAGTTTAACTGAACCTTTATTTAACTAGGCAAGTCAGTTAAGAACAAATTCTTATTTACAATGACGGACTACACCGGCCAAACCCGGACGACGCTGGGCCAATTGTGAGAATAGAAAGGTTCAGAACTTTTGTGAAACATCACAGCACAGTTTAAAAATATGGCAAATAGAAATCAAAACTGGATGGTGTTCAGAGATAGATGGGAGGGGTTGAGGGTAGCTGAAGGATGGGACTAAAAACAAACAAAAGATAACTAATGTAAAATATACTGTGTCCGTGAAATGTATATAGTATGTATAAGCTGGAAGTAGAAGCCGAAGTGTTGTCCATTATTTTACTCCAATTAGCAGAGAGGTGGTAGGAGTAGGGGAAAATAATTAAGGAAAATATGTACAAATTAATTATATATTTTATATTTACAAAAAATATGTATGGGGGATTGAAAATGACGGAGACAATTACATAGATGGATGCCACAATCTATCTGCAATATTTAAAGCTAATCTAACCTCAAAAATAAATAAAAATTGGTCTCAGGCAAGGTTTCTAGTGATTGTGGTTCACCGATGTTGGCCCGTTGAGCTAAAGTCTGGAGACATTAGTTCAGGGAGCTGCAGGTCTCAGGCAAGGTGATTCGTCACTTGATTGTGGGTCACTGAACCACCTCGGTTACATACATGTGCACGAAAGTCAACTCATTCTACCTTTCTGGTGTTTTCGCCACTGGGAGAGTGACTATGTAAGGTACAGTCAGTAAAGGATTCTGCCCGAGAGGCCTGTGTGAACAATCCCCACAATGATGCAAATTGGCCTCTCAGTATTGCATCCCTTCCTGTTGATTGGGCTATTTTTAGGGAATTGTTCCGCATTAATATTTTAGTGGTTTAGTTCCAGTTTGCTTCACAGACAGAGAGCCACAGCTAGAGTCTGGTTGGATAGTTGGAGATGAGGCAGAAACGAGGAAGGGCCTTGAGGTAGGTTAGTTGCAAAGGTAGTCAGGATGATGTCATTGCTATTGGGGACCAATATGAGGCCATTTGGACAAGCAGAGGGAGGAAGAGGGCTTACGGAACATGCACCAGGGTTGAAGTTAGATGGTAGAGGGAAGTGGAAACAGAATAGCCTGGTTCAGATATGAATGTGCTTTAACCAACTCCTCTGACTAGAATTGTCATGACATACATTATAGTCACCAAACACATCTGGACCAGGCTAGGAGGGACAAAGTGGTTTTGGAAACTTAAACAGTTTCTGTTCATTACCCTTAAAGATCAGACAAAGCGAGGTAAATGTTGCGTTATGCAAATGAGTGTGGCACTATGTTAATTATTCCTCTTGACATGAGGCATTAGTATTCTCTCCAGCAGATGCTAAATTAGGTGTGTGCATGTGTGTGCTTCCAGTTCGTTGACGTGTGCGTCTGGGAGAATGCACTTACAGTGTGTGTTTGTGCGTGCGTGTGTGTGTGTGTGTGTCTGTCCTCGTAAAACCCTTTTTTTTTCCCTCCCTCCCTACAGGCTTGCCAAGAAGTCATGGTTTGGTAACTTCATCAACCTGGAGAAAGAAGAGCAGATCTTTGTGGTGATCAGAGACAAGCCTCTCAGCTCCATCAAAGCAGACATCGTTCACGCCTTCCTCTCTGTAAGGACTCCTCACCACACCCCTTTACCCCTCACCGCTCCTCTTTCTCTCCTTTTCCATCTACCGTACGTGCATATCTTCTTCTTTCGCTTTCTCTCTCTACTCTCTCCTACTTATGATGCCATTTGACTTATTGTATGGAATTATATTTCAAAGTTCCTGGTCTTCAAACATTGACATCATTATTAGAGCTAGCACGCAAAATAACGGGAAAGGGGGATGCCTAGTCAGTTGTACAACGTAATGCCTTCAACTGAAATGTGTCTTCCGCGTTTAACCCGACCCCTCTGAATCAGATGGCTATGTTCATTGGTTTGTCCTTGAGGCGAAGTGGATAAATTCGCTGTAAAGGCGTGAATTCACTGGTTTATCTTTAGATTTAGAGCAACGTTTAGTCAGTGCTACTGCCAGCGTTTCCCTCTGTTGCTTTCCCAGTGAAGGTCAGTGTTATTGTGTAATCAGTGAAGAGCAGCCTGATTTTTCTAGTCTGCACCTGATTGGTGCACAGCAGTCTGGCTTCTGACGTTAAAGAGTACCAAGGAAAGGGCTTGATTGAGTCTTCTAAAGTTTTTTCTTGGCCACACTGTGCATAGCTGTGTCATTATAATGGTATAACCCAGCGTCAAAACAGTCACGACAACAGATGGAAACTGACTTTGACACTAAACACTGTCATGGCACAACCATTATCGTACACTACAGTAGTTGGCTTGCATTAACCCTACACCTAGCCAATTATCTAACCTTAACAGGTCTGCTTTATTTCCCGGCTGGTTTGTTTCAGCTCATTTTAAAAGGCACCCTAGTCCCTGTAGCCCAACACTGTGGGTTTCTGTGTGTCCCTTGTCTCTTGTAATTGACTCAGAGTCTGATGGTTCCTAACAGCTCTGTGCTGTTGTGTAACAGATCCAGTGTTGTCTCTTCCTGTCTCGACCTCTTCTCTGTATTTTCGCTCATGTACATATCCTTTTTCTCACTCGTATTTAAAAGGATTGGTTTCGCTCTCTTGATCCTGTGCCCTCTTTGTTTTCCCTCTCTCTCACCCACCCTCCACCTCCCTTTCCCATCTCCTCTGCTTCCCTACCTCCTGCTTGCCACCTTTCCACCCTCTCCCCTCCCTTCTCCTCTCTCTCATGTAGATCCCCAGTCTGAGCCACAGTGTGATCAGTCAGACTAGTTTCCGGGCGGAGTATAAGTCTACAGCCGGCCCTACAGTGTTTCAGAAGCCTGTCAAGTTCCAGGTGGACATCACCTACACAGAGAGCACCGCCGCCACCAAAGAGAACGGCATCTATTCGGTCACCTTCACCCTGCTCTCAGGTAACACACACACAAAAGGCAGGCAGTCAGGCAGGCACATGCGCGCGCACACACACACACACACATATTAACATGAATATGTACCCACATGCACAAACACACTCGCATCCACGCTGATGCAAGCACCATTACACAGAAGCCAGGTGAGAAGAAGGACAGAGAAACAGAGACCTTTTCCCGCCAAAATCACACTGCACTTTAGTCCCTGCTGAGCGTCAAAGGACAACCTCTGGCCAATGACACTGGAGCATCATCTCCAGCCAAATATTCTGTGTTGTCTCTGTGGATAATTTATGTTAAATTGATGTTGAACAGACTAATTTAATTCTGCTGAATTACATTTAAATTTACAGTACATGTGTTTGAATTAAAATGGAATCTTCATTTTGTTATTGTGAGGAAAATATAATAGAAATGATGTCATTGTTTTCATAACATTGACACTCTTTGCGTCCTACTGGTGTGGCATTGTGTTTCAACATCACAAGCTTGTTTTCTGTCTATTATTCTGGTTATTTTCCAGAGCAATTCTTATTTTTCAGTCAATTATTTTTATTTTTTTATTTTACCTTTATTTTACTAGGCAAGTCAGTTAAGAACAAAATCTTATTTTCAATGACGGCCTAGGAACAGTGGGTTAACTGCCTTGTTCAGGGGCAGAACGACAGAT
Organism: Brachymystax lenok tsinlingensis; assembly: GCA_030435695.1. Classification (NCBI taxonomy): domain Eukaryota; kingdom Metazoa; phylum Chordata; class Actinopteri; order Salmoniformes; family Salmonidae; genus Brachymystax; species Brachymystax lenok. The sequence goes on from CM059800.1 coordinate 6,242,656, forward strand.
CAAGTGTTTTTCTCTGTTTCTCTCAATTTCTCTCTCACTCCCTTCCTCTGCCTTCTCTCTGCCTCGCCTCTCTATCTATCTCCTCATTCTCTCTCTCTCCCCCTCACTCTCTACCTCCCTAATTTTTCTTTCTGTCTCTCCCCCTCTCTCACCAGGTCCCAGCCGCCGTTTCAAGCGTGTGGTTGAGACCATTCAGGCTCAACTGATGAGCTCACATGACCAGCCCGGGGTCCAGCAGATCTCTGGTAAGTAGAGACCCTCCCCTACACCCTCGGCATCCCCGTAGCTCACAGTCACAGCGCGGCTCGACTCACACGCTTTGGCACAAGGCATCTCCACATGCATGGCCCACACCATGGCAGATGCACCCGGCACCAACAAAGCAACAGCGTTGGTATCCTCGAGACATCTAGAGGGGGCACACACTCTCCTGACTTTCTTGCATTCACACACTAGGGCCCAGTCATGACCTACACAAACATCATTCATTTGACAATGTTTTCTGCTAACTTTTTAAACTTTCCAACCAGCTCTAGGTTAAGAGGTTTTTTGTTGAACTTGTGTCCAGTATAACCTTCCCGTATAGAGAATATGGACCAAAATGATGTTGTACTTCAAAACGATCCCTCTCACATTAGCTCAGTACATGAAAGTATTATATGGTTTAATATTCTGGGATGAAGATGGGTTGAACAGGGAGGAATGGAAGAAAAGAAAGACAGAGTCACGTTCTGTTCTTCACTTGTCCTTGTTTTTTGTTGTTGTTGTGTGTGACTGTATTGTATACAATTTGGGGTTTCTTCACTTGATAACAGCACCCACTGCTGGTGAGACACGGCATTACATAGTACATAGTACATATTTTTACTCCTGGGCCCACAGTATGAGTGTGCGCAGACTAATGTGTGTGTCCTAGTCTGACTAAAATAATCAAGTCATCGTCAAAACGTTGACGTGTACACGTGTGTTAAAGGGACATTTATGAAATGTTCTTCATATTCATGATCTCCAGCACCAACCCAACATCAACATATATATAAAAATTACGTGTTTCTATGTTTTGTAGTAAAAAAAAGGTAGAGGAAGATAAGTGTTTCCAATTGAAATCATCTGTGTGCATTTTAACCATTTATGAGTAAGCATTTTCTACTAATTGTCTACTAATTGATTGATGTCATGGGAAATACTTAAGAGGAAGATATATGGTTTACTACAAAACATAGAAACACGCCATTTTCGCATATGTTGGGGTGGTGCTGGAGAAGTTCTTTTTTAATTTTTATGTCCCTTTAATGCTAGCAAGCTGGCCTGACACACACACCTACTTCTAGGACCAGGAGCGAGGAACACTGGTTTGACCACTCTCTAGTTCACACATTTAGCACACGTACCAGCTAGCAGTCTTAGCACTTTGAATGCCTGGGACTCACCCTGTCGCCGATGGGAACTGTTATCAGGCGCTGTATGCAGCACTCCCCACCACTTTCTCCATCCATAACTCCCCTCTTTCACTATTGCTTTCGCTCTCTTTTCCTTTTCTTTCCTGCTTTGTTTCCTTCCTTCTTTCCTTCCTTCTCACTTTCTTTCGTGCAGTTTCTCTCCGTCATCTGTCAATGTCTTTGTCCCTTTTTTCTCTCTCTTTCTTCGGGGGTTGGGGTAGTCAAAGGTTTTACCATATTCCAGGGAATTCATTGAAATTCAATGAATGAATTGAAAAAGCATGATTTCAAATATTGTTTGATTTCCAATTCATGAATTGAAATCCAGTTGTTTTCCAGAATTAGTTGAGTTGGAATTGACCACCACCCTGTAGCCCTGTATTTTCTATCCTATCTATGCGCCTCGATCTCTTTCTTTCCCTCTTTCCCTTTTTCACCTGTCAGTCCACCCCAGCCTGCTTTTGGTCATCATCCACAGCTTCAATCTAACTGCACTTGGCAGAGAATCACTAAAATAACTGAATGACTGGTCTGGCATGCTTAGTGGAATTGCAAGGGTTTCAACCAGAGCCATAGACAGTCTACACAGTCTGGAAACGGATCATCTATGTCGGCTCCAAATAGTCCATGCATGTGATGGTCTTGGACTTGTTGGTGCCACTATGGCTGCCTAGATAATTCTAAAACTGAAACTTTGCCTAACTCTGTGTGTCTATGGCTCTGGGGTGGATCAATCCACTGAATGCTTGATATCACACACTGATGCTGAACAGTGTGTGTCACGTATGACAACAACACACTGCGGGCATGTATTTTAGCCAAAAAAAATGATTTGGCCGACCGCTAGCAACCTTTACTAATATTAAGTAAACTGCTAGAATAATATTTGAAACAGATCTGTTTAATCTGGTTGCACTCGCTCCTTCAGTGTCTGAGACCAGAGGGGACTGCATGCGGTGCCAAGTTTTAAGAGTACTATTAGCTACTACAGATGACACTCATACTGTGTAAATTCCGACTTACTTTGTACGTGTGAATATTCCATGAGGAAAAGAAAGCCAGGTGTGTGTGTGTGTGTGTGCGTGTGTGCAAACCTGCGTATGTGTGTGTGCGTGCATGTGTATGTGTGTGTTTGCGCAAATACATTTTCTCGTCCTTTTGTACTTTGAGAGAGTGCCCACCTCCCAAGTAGAATATTTCTAATCTCCCGTTAGCTTTCACCCCACCCAGCTAATTGACCTTATAGATGAGAAAACAATTGAGAAAGAGAAAGAGTTGCATTACAGAGAGTCCGAGACCGATCTAGAGAGACAGACTGACAGATGGGTAGAGAGAGAGAAACAGAAAGTCTGAAGAGAAACAATGGAAGTAGAACCCCCTTCCCCCCTTTTGAAATGGAAGGACTTTAAACATCCATGCAAAGTAAGAGTAAGACATTCCATTTGAAGCGTTTGATTCCAAAACGCAATATATCTTACTGTGACATGGGCTAGTGAAAAAATTATTTTATTTTAGAGAGACAAATAATCATGTTTTGTGGCAAAACGCTATATAACCACTCCAAAAGAAAAAGTATCCCGATTGGGTTTTAAACAGTTGTATGTACAGTGCATTTGGAAAGTATTCAGACCCCTTGACTTTTTTCATTTTTTATTTCGACGTTACAGCCTTATTCTAAAATTGATTAAATCAATTTTTTCCTCATCAATCTACACACAATGCCATATAATGACAAAGCAAAAACTGTTTATTTGATTTTTTTTTACAAATGCATTAAAAACATACAACTGAAATATCACATTTACATAAGTATTCAGACCCTTTACTCAGTACTTTGTTAAAGCACCTTTGGCAGCGATTACAGCCTTCCCACTGGGCACAGATGTAAAGTCAACGTCTCTTCCACGTTGGTTCAACGTAATTGAATTGAAATGACGTGGAACAACGTTGATTCAACTAGTGTGTGCCCAGTCAGTTGAGTCTTCTTGGGTATGATGCTACAAGCTTGGCACACCTGTCTTTGGGGAGTTTCTCCCATTGTTCTCTGCAGATCCTCGCAAGATCTGTCAGGTTGGATGGGGAGTGTCGCTGCACAGCTATTTTCAGGTCTCTCCAGAGATGTTCAATTGGGTTCAAGTCCAGGCTCTGGCTGGGCCACTCAAGGACATTCAGAGACTTGTCCCGAAGCCACTCCTGCGTTGTCTTGGCTGTGTGCTTTGGGTCGTTGTCCTGTTGGAAGGTGAACCTTCACCCCAGTCTGAGGTCCTGAGTGCTCTGGAGCAGATTTTCATCAAGGATCTCTCTGTACTTTGCTCCGTTCATCTTGTCCTTGATCCTGACTAGTCTCCCAGTCCCTGCCGCTGAAAAACATCCCCACAGCATGATGCTGCGACCACCATGCTTCACCGTAGGGATGGTGCCAGGTTTCCTCCAGACGTGACGATTGGCATTCAGACCTAAGAGTTCAATCTTGGTTTCATCAGACCAGAGAATATTGTTTCTCATGGTCTGAGAGTCCTTTAGGTGCCTCTTGGCAAACTCCAAGCGGGCTGTCATGTGCCTTTTAAAGAGGAGTGGCTTCTGTCTAGCCACTCTACCATAAAGGCCTGATTGGTGGAGTGCTGCAGAGATGGTTGTCCTTCTGGAAGGTTCTCCTATCTCCACAGAGGAACTCTGGAGTTCTGTCAGAGTGACCATCAGGTTCTTGGTCACCTCCCTGACCAAGGACCTTCTCCCCCGATTGCTCAGTTTGGCTGGGCGGCCAGCTCTAGGAAGAGTCTTGGTGGGTCCAGACTTCTTCCATTTAAGAATGATGGGAGGTCACTGTGTTCTTGGGGACCATCAATGCTGCAGAAATGTTTTGGTACCCTTCCCCAGACCTGTGCCTCGACCCAATCCTGTCTCGGACAATTCCTTTAATCTTATGGCTTGGTTTTTGCTCTGACATGCACTGTCAACTGTGGAACCATATATCGACAGGTGTGTGCCTTTCCAAATAATATCCAATCAATTGAATTTACCACAGGTGGACTCCAAGTTTTCAAAACATCTCAAGGATGATCAATGTAAACAGTATGCACCTGAGATCAATTTAGTGTCTCATAGTAAAGGGTCTGAATACTTTTGTTAATAAGGTATTTCTGTTTTTTCTTTTTAATACATTTGCAAAAATGTCTAAAAACCTGTTTTCACTTTGTCATTATGGGGTATTGTTTGTATATTGATGAGGGAAAAATGTATTTAATACATTTTAGAATAAGGCTGTAAAGTACCAAAATGTGGAAAAAGTGAAGGGGTCTGAGTACTTGCTGAATTTACTGTACAGACAACTATATTGGAAATGATTCGGAAAATGGCTCACTTTAGCACCATCTGCAAAAACCATAAAGAACATTCCATCCACCTGGACAATGGATATAGCGCATCTTGGGGAAAAACTAGTGTGTTGGATATCGCATTTTGCAAAAACCGCAAAAAGATTTTAAAGCACACCTAAAGTAAACGTTTTAAAAGTTTGATAACAGCCATAATTCATACTCATAGAAAAGGACCCGTGTGCATTGCCAAATGTATACAAATATTTATTCAAATCTTCATTTGTATAAACCAGCTGACACTGTAGAGGTGTGTTAGAGAGTGACTGTGTACTCTGCTCCCAGATATCTCTCAGCGGTCAGACACTCTGACCATCAAACCCTCCAAGCCACTGTTTCCCTAATGAAACACTCCCTCGATTGGCAAACAGCAAACTACTAGCCTGAGCCTCCCTCACTACACCTGATGACTCTTAACCTCTTCACCATCAACGCACTATGGTGTCACTAATGCACAGCTCTCCGTGTGTGTGTGCGTGCGTGCAAGCGCGTGTATAATCCTTTGCATGGGACTGTATGGCACAGTGTGTGTTGGGATGCACACTAGTGTTGATGTAAATGTGCACTTCCCCTCCCTTCCATTCCATGGGTAAAACACATTGTAGACCATCAATAACAAATGGCTATGTAGCACAAGAACAATGGTAAGTGATAGCAAGATGACATTGCGTAAGTATTTTGTGTTTGGTCAAAAAAACACCCACCTAATTCACTTTAAAAGGACAGTTAGACTGATAGATTTCAAGAAAGTTTGGCGTAAACCTCTGTACATGTTTGACTCTCAGTAAAACACTAAGGGCTGGCCTCCCAGATCAAGGCAGTTACTGGATTAAAAAGCACTTTCAATTTAGTACCCCCATTGAGCATGTTTTTTAGTCCAGAACTAGGCTTAATCTGTGTCCAGGAAACCTCTTACTTGAAAGTGAAATTGATTGTGTGATGAGTGATGTTATTGTGATGTTGGCATGTTGTTCACATTGTCTGTGTTTGTCTGTGAGCACTGTATGGACTCATTCTAAGGTATGCTTTTATTGTGGTGATTAGGATAGTTACCAGGAGCTTGGAAGGCAAGACAGTGTTTTGTGGTACTCTGAAATGCTGCTCCTATCCCTTCCTCTCCTCCCCCTTTTCTTCAGAAAGAGAGAAATTGGGTATACAGGCTTTTGTTACAGGCCTGCTCTACCACTCCTATTTCTACTAATCATCTTCTAATCAAGACCTTGACTAGCTAAATCAGGAGTGTTAGAGCAGGGCTGGAACAAAAACCTGCACTCAGTAACTCTCTAGGATGCAGATTTGACCACCCCTGCCCCAAACCTCGTCTTTTTAGTAATCACCTTTCCAGAGCTCAAGCTAGCCCTCCTATGTCACCACTCTCACCCAAATCAGGTAGAACAGAGACTCAAAAGCCCACTGGTTTTATGTGAACCCTACATTTTTTTATGGATTACTATTGTTCAAACCTTAGGTCTCCTAACTTAGCACTTTAATACTGATGCACCATAACCTCAGCCTAGAGACAGTATTCATGTATATACTAACAGTCAAACACATAATCAAATCCTCTTTTTTACCATCCACGTGGCTTAGGAGTCTCCTTTTAACCTCCTGAAACGTTACCTCCAGTCCTTTCCTCATCATCACCCTCCTTCCCATCACCCTCTCCTCCTTCCTCCTCACGTTAACCCCATTGCTCATTCGTTGTTTGTTCTCTCTCTCTTTTTTTCTTTTCTTCCCATCTGTGTACCTAGGCAGCCCGTTGAGTAACTTCTTTGACGTAATTAAACAACTTTTTTCAGACGAGAAGAACAGCCAGGCGTCGCACAACCCCCCTGGCACGCCCGGCACACCTAGCCCCGCCCCTGCCAAGCATGCCCCCGGCAGCAGGCGAAACGAGTCATGTCCCCCGCCCACTCAGCCCCAGCCCACTGACTCTAAATGCCCCCCGCCTCCGGGCAAAGACAAACAAACAAAGATGGCCGCCACCAGCCGGACTGGGGAACAACCTTAAGACCGGAGAGAAGTAGCTAGCTCTCTGTTGCATGACTAGATAATAACCACCTGTTATCAGGTCATTCAAAACCCAATACAAAACCCACAAGAGTGTGTGAGAGATGAGAGATGCTGTTGGTTTCTTTGCTTCAGTCAGTAGGCTTAGTGTGTTTGTGTCTCGGAAAAAAATCTACTTTTGATTATCGCGAGAAACTTTTGTACTGGATAATAACGGAATGACTACAATTTTAGTTTAGCAATCGATCATTGATCAGTATTTGACAATGTTAAGTACCACATGTAGCCACGTTTCTTTTCTGTTCCTCTACCCTCTCGTCCCGTTCCCCACGCCGTGGGGTGTGTGTGTCGGTGTGTGTGTGTGTGTCTCCTCTGCTCTGTGATGATGGCTTGACCTTGTCTCTACCACCAGGGATCATCACTAAAACCTATTAGAGAAACAAGATGGAGGACAGTGTGTGTGTCCCAACCTGGGGCACTTTGTCAACAACGGGAGTAAGTGAGCCAGAGACGGAGGACAAGAGAAAGACTTCACACTGCTGTCCCCCTCCTCCCCATGCGCCCTTCCCGCTTTCCACCTGCACACACACACACACACACACACACACACACACACTAAACATTAGAGTACTAGAGACTCTCTCTACATCGTGACAGCCACCCAGAGACATATTAGCCGAAGAGTTGGAGAAAAGCCTTAAAAAGACAATGATGTTTGTCAAACCTATACTACACGCATCCTCTTTCTCTCCTCATAGTCTATCCTCCTACACACACACACACACACGCACACACACCTGGGGGATGTAAAGACTTGCGCACAAAGACGAATGGAAGTAGAACCACTGGCTCCTATGAAAGTTGTAGAGAGGTGACGCGACTCTTGGACGTTGGATGGACATTGGCTGAACGTTGGCTAAACGTTGGCTGGATTGTAATTCTTTTTAATGTAGTCCTTCTTTGTGAACTACAGGATTTTAACACTTTAGACTTCTTCAGACTCCGTGTCATTGCTGTAAATGAAATGAAATTGAGTTAATTGACTTTGGGTGGGCATTAGGGAGGGAGGGGTACACAAATGAATGATCTATTCTGTTGTACAGACTAACTATGTTCCCATATGTACAACGTTTGTGTAGTTGTGACATTATGTTTAGCTAAGAATTGTGTTAACTTATCACTATATTTTGTGTTTTCTACTTGTTCAACGTGTTTTATCGGTTAAATGTTGTATTTTATTTTCGGTTACCTTTTGAGGGATGAATCATTTCAGGGTTTTATTTTCTTCCATTTTGTTTTGTTCATGTTCCTTTGAAATATCTGCAGGATTCAGACAACAGTGGACATAATTATTGTGTATATTTGTTCCCCTTATTGTATTTTTTGTCATGTTTGTTTTAATTTATTCTGGGTTATTTATATAAATGATGTAGAAAATGTATTAGATAATGTTTGTCATGTTTAATTTATTGATCATTGAGAATTCTCTAAATGTTTTTGTGAACATTCATTTTTTTCCAGCTTCGATGAGAAAGCTTGTAATATATACATTTGGCAAATGATTTACGGTAATTTAAGAATGTAGACTAGTCTCTTTGAGAGGAACGAGCCCTCTGTTGATAATAATTGTGCGTTCCTTCTCGTTGTGTGTGTACGACGACAAAGGCAACACTCCAGCCACTCGCCTTGTAAATACAAAAAAAAAAAATGCTAACAAACTTATTTAAAAAACCAAGGGGATTCCTACTCTTAGCTTTTACCTTGTATCGTCGTTTGCATGTCCAACATTTGTCTTTTCTTTGCATGTTGTTGTTGGAATTGTTCTGTCCCTTCCCCCCCCTCTTTCTTTTTAGTGTCTTCATTTGTTGCTCTTATTTTTATTTCCTCTCACCACTTCGGTTGTTTTGTTCGTCTTTGAGTTCTTTCTCGCAACCTCCCTTCTCCTTCCTTATACTACTGTGCACATTTACCGTGCAATGCATCCTCTGCACACAAACACACACACACACACACACACACACACACACACACACACACACACCGTTTCTCTCAAAGAGAGACCTGATACTCTGGTCACGAACTCTGTCTGGGGTGGGAATTGGTATCAGAGAGATAAAATAAAGCAATACCTATTATTGTTATTCTTTCTATTTTGTACTATTGGGTAACCAGGCCACACAGGACGATGGACATACAGTAGAACACAACACCAGGAGCGTTGGTATTTAGCAGGAAACCACTGGCAATGTATCCCCTTGTGACATAACTGTGAACAACTTCAGTGCAAAAAGGAAATAAAATCGGTCGACTTTGGAATTGCGTGGTGGTGATTTCTGATTTTAGCTTATACACTTCCATGGGCGCATATTATTCTAAAAGGGGCCAATATGAAGACGCCGATGCTAATTATTGCGAGCAAAACGTTTGACATACTGTATGTACAGTAGAATAAAATACTCAAGAGTTCTGTTATTCCTGTCCAATATCTATCTCCCCAAGTTCCATCCACACGAGAGAGGATGGACTCTAGTAAGTAACAGCAGGCCCAAATGCTCTAAATGCTTTATTTCTTACTAACAAAGAGTCTCAGTACCTGTTATTATATTGGCGGTATATCCATATTCATCATATTCTAGATCAATTCCATCCATTTCCTCTCTTAAGCAATGGACCATTTCTAGATTTCCCATGTCAGTCCTGTGGAACAAGTCCCCACACATCACTAGATGGCAGCAGTACTTCTCCAGTTATCCATCAATCCTCCTTCCTGCTCTCTGGGCTACATGAGGAACTGATGGTGAGTTTGCGTTCAACAACTGCAAAGCTCTTTAACCTTTCTGCAGCACCTTCAGTTGTCCTTTCACTACTTGTGGCAAGAAGCTGCTAACTACCCTAGCTTCTCTAACCATCACACTGAAACTGAAATAACTGTCTTAGCAGTACCTTGGGCATTCACAGGGGCAGAGAGAGCAGGTTCGAAGGCCTGTAGGATCACAGTAAACGTGTTCTGTCCGGTGGAAGCTTCACCTAGGCCCTGCCTCTTCTCTCCTTCCTGACAGAGTACCATTACCAACCTGTGCTGGCGACAGTGGTGACATCACCGCACTGCGAGATACTATGCTACACTACACCGGTTATTTATCTCCAGGCCTGCTGCTATGCTTGTCCTTCTCCCCACATGTGGTCCATCTCAATATTTGAATGTGGCCTCCTCTCCTCATCCCCTTTCCTTCACCATAACTGACATTTAAGAACAGATATAGCTACTTGACTTTCACTTATGTAGTTATTTCACATCAGTACAGTTGAAAGAAAACAAAACAATGGAAGAACAAAGAAGCCAACTATGACTACTGAGATGCAGCCAGTGGCTTACTCTCTGCAGGGAGGGTAGAGCAAGAGCAGCCTGTGGACCAACGTGACCTCCAGATTCTCCAGGAGGAGAGAGGAGTGTCGGTCCTGACATGGTCCACTCCGGGGCTCTGTCTTTGGGGAGAGCTGGTTCTGACGGGCCCCTCCCAGGAGCAGCCTGTGGAAGTCCTCTCTCTCCAGGAGCTGTTCCATGTGCTGCAGGAAGAAACCTTCACAGAACCTTCTGAGCTCTGCCGCCCCGTGATCCTGTACAGAATCACAGAGAGAAAGAAAGAGAGAGAGAGAGAGACATTACAATGATACTGATGCAAGCACCTCTCGCACAGGCACACCTTTCGTCTTTGATAATCATTATAATGGATTGCATGTACTCATTTCAAGGTGCAGACAACACACAGATAGAATTATGACATAGCTTTAAGCCTGCTAGGGACTACCTTTCATAATAACAAGGTTTGAATTCTTACCCTAGACATCAAGTAGACGCTGACAGCGTTTTCCAGGGTGATACTCTGAGAGAGCAGGATCTCACACTGCCTCTCTAGCACCTTCAGCTGGAAGAAACAGACCACTGGCAGCAGCTGCTGACAGAGGAGCAGAGAGTACTTCCATCACAAGTCACCACTCCAAACATACAATCACACCTTCCCAAAGTGCTTACATTTTTAAGAAAGACCTCCACTGTGTTGTCTTTCCACTCCTCAATGACAAGTGATAGCGGGGGCCATTCATAAAGCTTAACCACTGTGGTAAATGTATGGATCAACAATGGGATGTATGAACGACGTTCTATCAGTGTAAATGAGGATGCATTTCTTACCTCCATAGCGTCAGCCTGTGACAGCCTCAGCCCTTCAGTCCCTCCACAGTACAGACAACTCATCATCCTCTGGAAGGTGCTGTATGGGATGTCAGAGATGTGGATGGTGCTGGTGTCTGGCCCACAGAAACTCAGCAGGGACCGAAACCTGAAAGAGACAAAAGAGACTTGATAACCAACTTGTGGACACAAAAGCACAGGCTGCCCTGGAAAACACTAGATCCTGCACTCGAGGTCATTCTTGATGATAAACATACTATAGTCTCAGGCTGCCACCCCAGGTGTGAGGAGGGAAGTGCTAGCTCACCTCTTGGAGGCAGACATGAGGAGGACCCTGTGGGCATAGAAGGGACGGCCTTCCACTAACAACATTATGTCAGACATCTCTGGGTTGTTCAGGAAATGAGCATCTGGTGGAGGAGAGGGAGCGAAGTGACGTTTACACCGTTCAGAGTCAGAGACATACATGTGCACAACGGAGCACGATTTACACAAACGTTGGAGTTACACTTGCTAAAATGAAGTCAAAACACGGACCCTAAAAATCGGAACATTTAAACAGGCTGCAGTTTGTTCCATATCGAGAGAGTTTGCCAGTCTCCATACCTAGCTGTGTGGAGAGAGTGAGGTCCATCTGAGGAACAGAGGGAGTAGGAGCAGAGCCGTAACAGTGCGAGAAGATGGCCGACAGTCTCTTGGTTATGGCATAGTCCTAAAGGGATATAATCATGTTCAGAAAGAGTTGGGATTTTATATAACAGCCATTGTAAGTTTGCTACCCATTTTATAACGGATGATTTGAGAATTCTTAGATGTTGGCTCGATTTCTGATTCATACGCTGCTTTTGGTTTGAGGTTTCATTGAACATTTACTCACTGAAAACTATATGGTAAACCCAAACAACACCGACTGAAGGAGAAATTGGACTGCAAGGTCCAAGTCATGGACTGCAAGTCATGGCTACCTTGCTGGTTGCAAGCATGTTAAACAAGAGAGGTAGGGCGGGCGAGACCAGCTCCTGGCAGTAGTCCTGTGGCCTGATAGTGGTGAAGTCTCTGAGGAGAGAGAGGGTCACCTCATCCCTGGACAGCTGCTGGGCTACATGGAGGGACTCCAGCCACACGTGGAGCTTCCAGGGGACACCTGGGGAACAAATAAGGCCACAAGTTAGGGTCCCAAGAGATGATTTACCTAGGTCAGTCATTGAGAACAAAGTCTCAAACAACCTAAAGTGCATCAAATAATATTTCTGTGCTTTCGGAATGCATGATTCACAAGTCTTCAGAAAACAATGATGATGGCATATACAAAAGAAGTAAGCCTACAAATAATGCAGACCCAGTGATCGTAGCTCCATGGTGACATCCAGGTAGCCGTGCTCAGCGCTGTAGTAGGCAGCCTGCTGCAGGGCCTTCATCCTGGCCTTACATAGCCTGGGCATGGGGCTGGAGCTACTGGGGCAGACAGCAGGGCTACAAGGGCTGAGGCTGGGGGGAGGTAGGGAGTCAGCCTCCTCTTCCTTCTCCTGGAACCCCTCAGCCAGTATCTCCTGCAGAGAGAGAATGTCCTCCTTCCTCTGCTGGGGCTGGGTCAGAAGCCTCCTCAGGACATTCCTGTAGGAGAGTAGGGGATAAGTATTCATTCATTCATTCATTCAGTTCTGACTGAAGGAAATAGACAAGGAAAGAACAACACGTTAGACTATAGAGACATAGCTCAAGCCTGGACTAGGTAGACAGGTGTGGCTACCTGTGTCCGTGTGCAGCGGCGTGGCTGAAGCAGTTCATGTCCTCGTAGAGCGGGGATGTCAGAGCGTTCCAATCATGCACTCTGAGTAGAGGGTCGGCCCCGTGGGCCAGCAGCAGGCTCACCATTTCATAGTTCCCAGCAGCAGAGGCCAGCTGTAGAGGAGTCTCAGCAGAGCTCTCCTGGCTGGAAGTCGCAGCAGTGCCCTCCACATCTGCACCCACCTCCAACAGGAGCTCCACAACACAGAAACCCAGAGGAATGGTTAGTACTACACTACACACACAAAAACCCTTCCCACAGGGTACGTACAGTAGCACCATCAAGGCTGAGATGTGTGAGCAAGAGACTGTGTTAGACCCTTTCCACTGGGCAGTGAGGACTCACCTGAGATACTGAGAGGTGTCCATGCAGCACAGCGAAGGTGAGAGCCACCCAACCACGACTGTCTGGGTGGATCGAGGGCTGTCTGGGGGAACAGCAAGGAACCTGAGAGAAGAATGGAAAACATTACATATCTAAAATGTATGTACATTCAAAGCTAGCCATCAAAGCATTGCCATCAAGTGAAATGATCGTGGTGTCGTAGAGGCAGTTTCAGCACAAAGCCATTATATTACATGATTAGGCAAAATTCCAATAGCTTTTCAAAAATCTCAGATTTTCCAGAAATCCTCACCAGAGGATTCCGGATTTCCTGCTCAACCCATTACATGATATACTATCTATATCATATTATGATAATATCTAGAGAGTAGTAGTGTTTACCGCCAGGTCCAGGTTGGCTCCAGCCTCCACCAGTATCTGGACCAGAGCCTCGTCTCCACACGAACATGCGTACATCAGAGTGGTCATACCCTGTAGGTCAGAGAATACACATCTTACTCTGAACAGTTTTATTGAGTCTCTACACTCTCTAACACCAGTCAGGGTAGGGCGTACAGTATATGTATTCAAACAGAAGACTGACAAGTATTGACAGGGAGGATAAATACTCAGTCTCTTTTACCTTCCCTGTCAAAACTTGTCAGTCTTATGTCTGAATATATATATGTCCTACCCCTCTCCCCAACTCCTCCCCTACCTCTATCCCCACCATTTATCTCTAATTCCCTATCCCCAGTCCTACCTGGTCATCCATAGTGTTAACCCCTGACGGTCCCAGTAGCTGTGTTGCCTGACCAATCAGGTCTGCTCTGCCACAGGTCAGCATGCGGAAGCCCAGATCCAGCTGAAGCTTCTCTGTAGCTGCCTTAGAGTTCAGACGCCTAAATGAGCTGGAACAACACTCAGGCCTGGGAGAGAGGGAGAGACAAGAGGATAAGGAGAGAGAGAGAGGCTACAATGAAAATATCTCAAATGCATAACTCTTCAATAATGACAGCAGGCCTACTGTTATGTACTGGTTTCACAAGTCAACAGTATGGTTCAGCATCTTTCTGTTGCATGTTACAGTAATATACAGTTTATTAGGTACACCACCCCGTTCACGAATATGGATCGCTCCTACAGGCAGTAAGTCACGTGGCCGTGGCTTGCTATATAAAGCAGGCAGACAGGCATCGAGGCATTCAGTTACTGTTCGATTGACCATCAGAATGGGCAAAAGTGTGACCTAAGCGAATGGTGTGAAAAACCCAAAACATCCAGTCAGTGGCAGTTCTGTGGGCGAAAACAGCTTGTTGACGAGAGTGGTCGAAGGAGAATGGCAAGAATCGTGCAAGCTGACATGCGGGCCACAACAGTGACGTAGTACAACAGTGGTGTGCAGAACGGCATCTTGGTACTCACAACTCGTTGATCCTCGTCACGGATGGGCTATTGCAACAGATTGGTTCCACTCCTATCAGCTAAAAACAAGAAGAAGCGGCTCCAGTGGGCACGTGATCACCAACACTGGACAATTGAGGAGTGGAAACACATCGCCTGGAACATGACAGCGAGTTCAGTTTACTTGAGTGGCCTGGTCAGTCCCCAGACCTCAACCCAATAGAGCATCTTTGGGATTTGATGGAATGGGCTGTTCACATCATGAATGTACCGCCGTCCAATCTGCAGCAACTGCATCCCTGTGGAATGTTTTCGAAACCTTGTAGAATGCGCCAAAGAATTCAGGCTGTTCTGGAGGCAAAGGGGGGTCCAACCCGGTAATAGATGGGTGTACCTAATAAACTGGCTAGTGAGTGTATGTCATTAAATATGCAACGCTCAGTGTGTTTCTACCTCAGCGGTCTGGGCTCACAGTCCAATCCTGGGAGGAGCTGTCTGGCGGTCTGTCTGACATCATCGCTGTCCACCAATAGGCTGCGGCGGTGCTCCGCGTGCACCACGGCAACTCGTATCCACTCCATCAGAGGGGGGAGGAGCATAAACAGTCTGTGGGGAGGAGCAAAGATTCAAGCAATGAAGTAATATAATTTATTCACTTTCCTCAATGACTCAAAATCCCATAACGCCTTCAAATCTACCGTAAAGGACCAATTCCTCAGCCTACTTCATTTCCTGCAGTGGGATAAAACAGGTTCATGCAGGGTTCTTTTTGGTAGTCTTAATGTGTGTCCCATAACCTTTGCCCTAATTGAGAAAAGGGGCACCTTTTCACTGTTAACAAAGGACTATAGATAGAACACTGATGTGACGTTTGTTTTAGAACATGCGGTCTCCTCACCTCCCCAGAGCACAGAGACAGGTCGTTACGGCAGAGATCTGTACATAATGTCGAGATGCTCATGTCTCCGCCCTAACAATGGGAGTCGTTGTCCCAAAGGCAGCTTAGGTCCAAAATAAGCCCTTAAGGCTTATTTTGGACAGATTTTGGCGCTTCACCTCTTCCTCTCTGGTTATGGTTACTGAGATCACAGGGCTCAACAGAGACACAGAGCTGAGTCTAACTGGAAGCTAAAGGGTTAATGGGGCCTGTGATTATAATTGGTACCAGGTGGAGGGAAACAATATCTCTGTGTGCCTAAGCATACAAGAAGGCACACACACACACACACACACACACACACACACACACACACACACACACACACACACACACACACACACACACACACACACACCCCTTACCTCTCTCTGCTCAGGGCCATCCTGGGGGGCTCTAGATTTGGCTTCTGCAGTGATTCCATCTGTGGGCTAGACAGGAAGTAGTAGAGGGTACGCATGGCATCGGGCGCCCAGAATACTGAATGCTGATTAGCTGGGCGAATAGGGCTGAGGGAGGGGTATACCGCGCGGAGGCGCTGTATGTGGTGCATGGACTGTGACACCAGGTCACCTGAGAGGAAACAGTCACACACACATTCAGTATCACACACATCATCATCTGATACAAATCCATTAAACCTCAGCTATACATGATCAATTAAACATGGATGCTGTAGTTGTAGCATGATGTACTGCAGTACCCATACTACTCTGTGTACGATATCCGTTTCCTTACCAATGCATTTGTAATGCAAAACTGTTGGACGTTCAACTACTGTCGGTACAGTTATAGACAGTGCTACATCGCGGGTTTGCCCTTCAGTTTCTGAGGTATCACAGGTAGCAGCTGGAGCTAACATTAGCCTTAAGTGAATCAATTCTGTGTCTTATTAGCCTCATTAGCCTTAAGTGAATCAATTCTGTGTCTTATTAGCCTCATTAGCCTTAAGTGAATCAATTCTGTGTCTTATTAGATCTCTATACAGATCAAACAAGACGAACGGTTCAATGACCGAGTCTCCGATACAGCTCATTAGAAGTCAAGTTTGGGAGCAGAGTTGGGTTGAGCTGGGCTCAACGGCACGTCCTTCCCTATAGACCCTTAAATCCGGAATGGTCGTCGTCAGCCGTCGCTATACCAGTCACTTATCACACGGCGTATGTGGAAGGCATTAGAAAGAAGAGACGCTAGCTCTTAAACGTAGCAACCAGAGAGCAGCGAGAGAATCTGCTCCTGCGCGAGAGGTTGTAATCTTAAAATGACTACTTCCTCCTGAAGTAGCCACAGTGTCTGTCAAAGTATATGCAGGTTTTAGTTCATGTCATACTGTATATACAGTATGTACTGTATATACATATGGGTAGGTATACTAGACAATGTCAAATATCTAGTGATAGCAATAAGCACCACAATTATGTAAAAAAAATTATATATCTTTCTACGGTGAAACAAACTGTATGTTGTCCCGTTTAATTTATGTGCTTGGTCTCCAAGAATGAACAAGGGTGTGCACTGTTTTGCTTGGTGCTACTCCCAAGATGACCAGAGAGAAAAGGACCCACGCGGAATTTGTTTGGTTTGTGGAAACAGGGGAGTGTGTGTGAGTGTGTTTGGGGTGTGCGCGGGGCGGAGGGAGCAAGGAGGTCTATAACACCCTGTGGCTGACGTGAAAGTGCCCTTATGTTTTGGCAACACACAGTGGTCTGTTATATAGCCTAACGTTTCAATGGATACGACGTCTGACTCTAATGAAGGCACCCTAGAGAAAGACCAAGGGTCAGATAAAAAAAAGAAAGAAACAGATAGTGAACAGGGTTAACTTTATTATGCTAACGTCCAGTGTTGTTATCTACACCAACACTGGCTGTCTGTCTGTCATCCTTTCTACAATGCAAACCTTGACATAAATTGGAAAGCAGTGTTTCCCGACCAGTCCCTACTGGATTGTGGCTAAAGAGTTAGGCCGGGGCTTTCAATCCAACCACACTCTGTCGACAATGCGTCATTCACAGGTCCTTTCTGATTGAGCCGACATATGCAGCGCCTCCTCGAGCACGGGAATATTGCCTTTAGAAGGTGCATTGTCGACAAAGCATGATGGGATTGATTCCCGGCCTTTTTTGTCTATTTATTTGAGAGGCTTTAGCTAGGGTGGGGCACGGCGCTTTAAAATGTTTCGGGAACAACTGACTTACAGAAAGAGGCGTCTAAGCAAGTTTACATTCTAACAAAATACATCAGACAAATGGACAGTTGGATGGATTAAAAATTTGAATTTTGGGTGCCATCCTTCAAAGTAAAGGGAAAGGGGGATACCTAGTCAGTTGTACAACTGAATGCCTTCGACTGAAATGTGTCTTCCGCATTTAACCCAACCCCTCTGAATCAGAGAGGTGCGGGGGGCTGCCTTAATTGACATCCACGTCAAGTAACCAATGGTGGTGTTCAGTGCTGCCATACTTAGGTGCCCTAGTTTTAATGAAGATGAACAACAGAAGAACAAGACAGACTGGGGATGTTGGAGTTAACAGCCGGTAGCTCTCTGTATCTCTAAATGTGAAAGATGGACCTCTACTCAGAACCAGGTTGAACATGGTCAGTAGGAGTCTTTTCCTGGAACGGTCTCCTTCTCCTGACTAGATAAGACTGATGGATCACATGCATAAGGACCAGATAGTTCCTCTCTGGCTAGAACTAAAGTGAGAGGAGTATGTGGGTGTTTGAGAAAGAGTGTGTGAGAGAGGGAATCTTTGAATGTAAAATGAAGAGGGTATGTAATACGTTTGAGAGTGTTTGAGTGAATGTGAAGATTGAGAATGTGACACACAAAGACACACACACTCACTGAGTTCTGTGATGCTGCCCACGCATGTGGCCAGAAGGGACTGTTCCAAGGTGCGTAGCTCCAGGTGGGCATAGGCATCCTCCCTGCTCTCCATTGGTGCCCGGGGATCCTTCGTGTACGGACTGACATGGGCCGGCAGGGAAAGCTCACCTGTACATACAAAATGTACACACAAAAAAGTGTTAGAAAAATATATCTAAAAGGTAGAAGGTATCAAAGGAACATTTACTCATAATGTGTTACTAAATCCCTCAACTTATTTAAGCATTAATGTAGTGTTTCAACTCACACTAACGCTGTCAATGTCTGCCACCATGGCTCGACATCTGCACAAAAACACCCAGGACCACAGACGGACTATGTAAAATGTTTACTTGGAGGTGAAGGTTGAGTGCACTGCTAGTTACCTGGACAGTAATGTAATCAGGGAAAAACATGAGGGGATCATACTGGCTTTAGTTTGTTTTATGAACTAAGATTAACTCTAGGAGAGAAAAGTCGGAGGTGACATGGGGTGAGAGGGTAAATGTTTAGTTACATACCACCTCTCTCTGTCCTCTTGTATGAGCTCTCTCTCTCTCTCTCTCTCTCTCTCTCTCTCTCTCTCTCTCTCTCTCTCTCTCTCTCTCTCTCTCTCTCTCTCTCTCTCTCTCTCTCTCTCTCTCTCTCTCTCTCTCTCTCTCTCTCTCTCTCTCTCTCTCTCTCTCTCTCTCTCTCTCTCTCTCTCTCTCTCTCTCTCTCTCTCTCTCTCTCTCTCTCTCTCTCCCCACCTTTAAAATTTGAATTGAACCTTTCATGCTGATTCCCCAGAGAACACTCAAAGGGAGGCCCGTGGCAGAGCAGGGAAGGGTGTTGTGGGCATATTCGACCCACACAAGCTGCTGGCTCCAGGTGGTGGGGTTGGCGGAGACCAGGCAGCGCAGGGTAGTTTCGAGGTCCTGGTTGGCTTGCTCCGACTGGCCGTTGGACTGGGGATGGAACCCAGAGGACAGGCTGGCCGACGGCCCAATGAAGGTGCAGAACGCCTTCAAGAACTGGGACGAGAACTGAGGACCCCGGTCGGAGACCATGTCCACGGGCAGTCCATGGATCCGGAAGACGTGCTGCACCATGAGCTGGGCCTTTGGCAGGGGGTAGTTTGGGGAGAGGAATGAAGTGGGTGGCTTAGGAAAACCGATCCACCACAGTCAGGATGGCGGTGTTGCCATACGACGGGGGAGACCTGTGACAGCTGAGTGCTGTCGCCAGGCATGAAGTGGGAAGGATGGTCTCGGGTTCCGGGGGAGTAGTCGTGGGGCTATAGCGGCAGGACAGTGCATCCGGCTTGACATTCTTGGATCCCGGCCGGTATGAGAGGGAGAAGTTGAACCGTGTGAACAGCAGGGCCCATCTGGCTTACCTGGAGTTGAGGCGCTTTGGGGTGCGGAGATACTCCAGGTTCTTGTGGTCAGTCCACATGATGAAAGGATGTTCCGCCCCCCTCCAGCCAGTGCCTCCATTCCTCCAACCCCATCTTCACCGCGAGAAGCTCACGATTCCCCACATCGTAGTTCCTTTCCATGGTGTTGAGGCGATGGGAGAAGAAGGCGCAGGGATGTAGCTTGAGGTCAAGGGCCGAACGCTGGGACAGGACAGCCCCCACTCCGACATACAAAGCGTCGGCCTCCACCACAAACTAACGAGATGGGTCAGGATGAACCAGGATGGGAGCTGTGGTGAAGCGATGTTTGAGGTCCCGGGAACTCCTGGTCAGCAGCTGGAGACCACGTGAACGGAACCTTGGGCGAGGTGAGTGCTGATAGGGGGGAAGCTAGGGTTCTGTAACCCCCGAATAAAGCAGCGATAGGAGTTGGCGAACCCCAGGAAATGTTGCAGCTGCATCCTGGACGTAGGCTGAGGCCAATCCATCCCTGCGCTCACCTTCCCGGGATCCATCTGGACAGTCCCAGCAGAGATGATGTAACCCAGACAGGGGATGGTGAAGCAATGGAACTCGCACTCTCCGCCTTCACAAACAGCTGATTCTCCAGAAGGCGTTGAAGTACCTGCCGGATGTGGAGCACGTGTTCTTGAGGGGAGCGGGAAAAAACGAGGATGAAGACGAACCGGTTCAACATGTCAAGGAGGACATCATTCACCAGAGCCTGGAACACAACAGGGGCGTTGGTGAGGCCAAAGGGCATGACCAGATACTCGTAGTGGCCAATGGCTGTGTTGAAGGCCGTCTTCCACTCGTCCCCCTCTTGTGTCTGCACCAGGTGGTAGGCATTCCGTAAATCTGTCTTCGAAAATACAGTGGCCTCCTGGAGCGGCTCGAAGGCAGAGGAGATGAGTGGTAGCGGGTAACGGTTCTTAACTGTAATGTCAATGAGTCCCCGGGAGTCAATGCACGGGCGCAGGGTCTTGTCCTTTTTCTCCACGAAGAAAAACCCTGCGCCAGTGGGAGAGGAAGAGGGGTGGATAAATAGGGTGCCATTTGGGACACACATTAGGAGAGTGGCAGGTAGCCAAGTGGTTAGAGCGTTGGACTTGTAACCGGAAGGTTGCAAGATCGAAACCCTGAGCTGACAAGGTACAAATCTGTCGTTCTGCCCCTGAACAAGGCAGTTAACCCACTGTTCCTAGGCCGTCATTGAAAATAAGAATATGTTCATAACTGACTTGCCTAGTTACAAAAATATAAAATAAAAAGAGCATTCAGAGTGATCCTGAGGAACTGAACCCACAACTACTGTCCACCCTCTGCCCCATACAAAGTGGATAAGCCTCACACACCATTACACAGTCACACCCAACCCATCTTTCCTCAAACCACAGTCCCTACACTGGCAACCCCCAAAGCTAATCATGTGTCATCAGTGACTCTACACACAGCCTCATACTCACCACCAGCTCTGAGAAATGTATGTTTATATTATTGTGTATGTTAAGTGTGTGAGATAACTTTTCAAGTACTGTTGAAGTCGGAAGTTTACATACACCTTAGCCAAATACATTTAAACTCAGTTTTTCACAATTCCTGACATTTAATCCTAGTAAAAATCCCCTGTCTTAGGTCAGTTAGGATCACCACTTTACTTTAAGAATGTGAAAGAGTGGGGAGAATGATTTATTTCACATTTTATTTCTTTCATCACATTCCCAGTGGGTCAGAAGTTTACATACACTCAATTAGTATTTGGTAGCATTGCCTTTATATTTCGGATAGCCTTCCACAAGCTTCCCACAATAAGTTGGGTGAATTTTGGCCCATTCCTTCTGCCCACAGATATTCTATAGGATTGAGGTCAGGGCTTTGTGATGGCCACTCCAATACCTTGACTTTGTTGTCCTTAACTTGTTAGGGAGTGGCAGCTGAGGGGTCGGTTTTGGAGAGCCTGGCGTGCCCAAAGTAAAATGCCTCCCATTCAGGCCCAGAAAACATTCAGGCGTTTGGAAATTGGCTGATTTCTTTGGATTTTCCCATGTCAAGCAAAGAGGCACTGAGTTTGAAGGTAGGCCTTGAAATACATCCACAGGTACACCTCCAATTGACTCAAATGATGTCAATTAGTTTACATACACTTAGTGTATGTAAACTTCTGAACCACTGGAATTGTGATACAGTGTATTATAAGTGAAATAATCTGTCTGTAAACAATTGTTGGAAAACTTACTTGTGTCATGCAGAAAGTACATGTCCTAACCGACTTGCCAAAACTATAGTTTGTTAACAAGACATTAGTGGAGTGGTTGAAAAAGGAGTTTTAATGACTCCAAACGAAGTGTACTTCCAACTGTAGATAGATAAAAGTTACAGTGTTACTACTAACAAAACTGGAGGCTTTAATTTGGATGAAAGAAATCCAATATTTAGAATGGGAGTATTGGTAGCAATTGTAAATCACACCAAAAATGAATTGTTTGATTCACAATTTAAGCTTTCTGTAACTCCCAAGTGGGTCTCAATCCAACTAACTTAGTCAACGTGTTCTAAAAAAAGACTTATCATCTTGGTTTGAAATAAATATTTTCTTGGTTGTAGAAGCATAACGCAATACAAGCCTTTTGGATAACTTACATTGATTACTCCTAGCTACTTTGTTACGAAAGAAAAGAAACGTGTGCCATCTGAACAAGTATTTGTTCATATAGTCCATTCATTCACAACAAGAGGCCAGTCTTTAGGGGGGTACTAAGCACAAACCCTACCTGTGTATGCTAACTCCACAAGGTTACGGCTACTGTGTGTGTGAACACAAGCCATGCTTACTTCCCTAATCATGTATGATTACGTTATTTCCTTTACCTCCCTCCTCCTGTGTGTGCGTGCGTGCGTGTGCGTGTGTATGAAAACAGAGGCCCATCACATTTCTGTGACACACAACGTGTCCTTTCTGTGGCAGGGCATAATGCCATGACTGTTTGGTCAGACTAAAACAGCAGTATGGATAGACGGGCGACATAGGGACCAATCCTACCCTGAGATACACATATGCAAAACCCAAACTTTACTGAAACCCCCTTTTGACACAAGTGCACGACTAACCAGATTTCCTGCACATTTCTCAAAATTCATTAGCTCAAAGCGGTTAAGTATGGTAAAATAACCTTCAAATATTACATTTTTTATATTTAAAAAGTAAGAGGGTAGAATAAGAGAAAAGGGCAGAGGACAAAGGGAGAGAGAGAGTGAGTTAGAGTACGAGTGAGAGTTAAAGTGCGAGTTAGAGTGGAACGGAAGGAACCTGTCGGAAATGGACACAGGGCTCAGTCTGCATGTCCTGTCTTGGCGTTGACATCTGACATCTAGGGTCCTTAGGATCAGGGATGAGTCAGTACCAGAGCTGACAGGTGAAGGAAGTGTCTGTGCCAAAACAAAGCTTCTTCCCCATGGAGAGACCCATGGACCAAACAGCCCTGGACTGAAACCGCTATTAAATAACATCTCCATCTGTGTTCATCAAACTATAAAACAGATGATTTTCCAACAAGGCAGTTTTCCAGGCTTAAGTATCTGTTGCAATTTCTAGACATTTTTGTGAATTACATTTCCTGACATCCAAAGGGGGAAGCACATGTCTTCAAATAAATTAATCACTGGAAGATTGTTATTCACCGTTTAACAGCTTAGAGGCTCCTTGATTAACAGATCAACTGAAATTGCAATACCATACATTTACACATCAATCATACCTTGTGTCTTTCTCAACAAACACCATACATAGTGACCTTATGTCCATTTGCCTTACAAAAGCACCGTAAGGGTGTTTCATTCGTGTCACAGGCACTAGGCAACATGATGGGCTTGTAATCAATCATATAACAGTAGGGCTTAAATGTGATCTGATTTTAGGAACCAACTGTACATAATGACCCCAAGTTCAGAGGTCACTGCCTACAGGTGCATGGCAACTTCCTGGTTGCGCAGAGGTCGTGTGACCTCTGACCTCCTCGCATAGCGTCTAAATAACCCCCTGCCCTTATTAGGCCAAAAGCCTGTATCGTCTCTGTCTGTCTGGTTTGTATTAACAGTAAAGTTATTCTACATCCTTGAGGAAAAACTCCTAATGAGTCAACTGTGTGCAACTAAGAGACTGCTGGTGTTTCACACATTGTCTCTGTTTGGGCAAAAACATTTATATTTTTGACTAATCCGGGAAACCAGCTTGATAAAGTATAATATAGGAAACAGTTGTCCATATCCACGGACACACAGGGTCCAGACATCCTGAGCCCTATTCAATACAAACTAGTGACCGGGTTTCCAGTCAAAAATATATGTTTAATCCTTCCCAAAACAGAAGCCGTGTGTGAATGTATAAAAGGATACGCTGCACTCTGTAAGGCAATGAGGCATTATAATAACTAGGAAGTTGAAAACTGTTTTCCGGATTAGTCAAAAACAACATTTTCCCCCGCCCAAAACAGAGACTGTGTGTGAAACACTAGTATTTGACTTTCTCTTCACACTGTGGACTGATGATGTAGCTTCCCAATTAACACAAACCATGACCGTATTCAAAGAGAGTAGTAAAAACTATTAAGGGATAACCGCTACTCTGGAAGACAATGAGGCATACAAGATGATACATCTAGAGATGTTATGATGCAGCGGCAGTATGAGCCTGCTGTTATAGAGGCCTGAGAGGAGGAGGAGGATGATGATGATGAGATATCAAGCTGTGTGTGTGGATAGCGCAGAGAAGAGAGCATGCTGAGAACGGGAGGATTTTCTCCAGTTTCACAGTGAGAATCTAATATGTTGGATTTACTGTCACAACGTTTATGGGTTAGGTACTATCATTTGTCATGGTCATTTGATCATATTAAGTGTAGGTTGGATGTATCTAAAATTGAGAGGGGGACTCAGAGAAAGGAATGTGAGGGAGGGAGGAATAGAGAGACAGAGACAGAAAGAGAGAATACTAGACATCCAGTTCCCTCCATCCTCTCCTAGACCTGTTCATGCCTGTAGTAACAGCACCTGCCAACCTACCAATGTCAGCTTCACAGTAACATTAAACCTGACTGTGTCTCCCATAAAAGCAATAATCAACACCCAATTTGTGTTTTATTAACAGTTCTTTCAAGCTTTAGCACAGCCCAGAGAGCCATAAACCCATGACCACAGAATGAGAGAGGAATGCGGGCCTCTAGCCGTGTATGTAGTGTTTGGAGTAGTGGTTCCCAACCATGGGTACTAGGACCCCTGGGGGTACCTATCCAGGCTGTATCACATCTGGCCGTAATTGGGAGTCCCATAGGGCGGTGCACAATTGGCCCAGTGTCGTCCGGGTTTGGCCGGGGTAGGCCGTCATTTAAAAATAAGAATTTGTTCTTAACTGACTTGCCTAGTTAAATAAAAGGTTAAATAAAAAAAGATATGTAAATAAATAAAAACCTATCCACAGGGGGTACTTGAGAAGACTCATGAGACCATAGGCTTACTGGTAAAATGCACATAAGGGGTATTTCAGGAGGTACTCCAGACTGTACCAGTCACCGAAAAAGGTTGGGAACCATTGGTTTAGAGTATAACCTACTGTGGTAGCTGCTGTGTAATTATTGGTGTTTATGAGGTGTTTGTGTGAGGATTGTATGCACTAGAGAGTAGCCCAGTTATTACAGACTAACACACACTGTCGTTAAAAACTGTCGTTAAAATCTTAAATGAAAGAGGCAGCTACATGGTAGAATACGTCTGACATACGGTGTTGGTTTGAAAAGTAGTGCTACTGGTTTCTACAAGTGATAATGCCAGAGAAGCCGGAGTTTGGAGGGAATATATGTACAGGTGTTGTTAGGCCTGAGACAAAGTCAAACCGTGCCAATATATCCTCCAAGTACCGGCTTCGAGGGCATTATCACTTTTTATACAACGGGTTACCAACATATTCAAATAATGATTGTCATATTTTCATTAAAAACGTTAATTTGATTAATTTATTCATACTATCTCATCCTTCCACAAGATATAGTCCCGAAACAAATCTAGGGTTGCTACTCAAGCCGGCTGGTCGTTCGTTCTATCGATTCGGTTGCCAGAGACGTGACCCAGTCATTGTCTTTTTGTTCTGTCTCTATGGACGCGACCCAGTCGTTCGTTCTAAATGTTCCATTGCCATACTGGCTGGCAAAGTTCTTATCCCTTGCTTGCTAGCTAGCCAACTACGGCTAATTTCCAGTCACGTCAAACAGTGCAGACAGAATAACAACAATAGATGCATTTGTTTAAGCTGTTTTCTAGTGACATTTATTTGGATACATACATAACAATGAGCTAATGGGGAACAATTTCGCCTGGCATAGAAAATGTGCTATCTCGTTAGGACACTGTTGTTCAGAGGAGCTAGACAACAACACAGCTAACACAATAACTTCAAACTGAAGCTAGAAAGACTAGCTGCTACTAGCTGCACTTCATTTGACATTTTTTTCAATTTACATTTCTTTGTATATATCCATAATCTTGATCCCAGCTGATTCATGATTTCGACTGGCTGAGAAACGCTGCCTGCCTCTCTCTCTCGTCCCAACTCCCGACCCCTACACGTTCATTACTATGGGACAGTTGGAGATCGAATTTGAATTGAAACAATGTTGCAAATGTCGGTGAGACAGACAGTAAGGTTTAGACAAATCTCCCCTGTTGAAAACTAAATGTAAGTCTAAAAGACATGTGAGATAATGGATATATGCTTTTTAAAGTGGAGATCAAGTTTATAACTTCCCTGCCTGGGCTGATGAGACAGTGGATTGCGCAGTCAGATGGAACAGAGTAAATAGGCATTTTAACGCCATAGATTTAGCTGGTGTTAACTTGTGGAATAGACACCGGCTGGAATGTGCTTTAAACCAATCAGCTTTCAGGATTAGACCCACCCATTGTATAATGAATTCCATTAGAACCAGGGGCGCAACTTTCACTGGGGACGGGGGCGACATGACCCCCGGCACATTCTGAAATTGTATTTTTGTCACCCCTTCAGTTTTATGATTGCCTTGTGATACAAAAAGCGGCATCGGTGTGCTTTAGGACCATGCGGACGGACGCCTCAGAGTGGTCAGGTAAGCTGTCTGGTGGTTTCAGCCGGCTGGATTTAGGAGAGCGCGGACACCACAGAGCGTACAAACAGAGGCAGCTGTTGTCTGTGTGTGTTGTGCTTTTTCTCTGAGTTACTCTGGCTACTCTTTATTTGACTAATGTAGCTGGCAAGGTAACTGCTGTTTGACTTAACTACTTAGGGAGTTAAGTCAAACATTCATCAATATACAAGTGTTGCATAGTCATCAAAAGCTCTGCTTCTTAGCAATATCACAGCGTTGTCAGATTTCAAAAAGGCTTTACGGCGAAAGCACAACATTTGATTGTTTGAGGGTAGCACCTCCAATATTTCCCATTAGCATAAATTCATAAACCATCGCGGTTCACACAAAACACATTTCACAGTGAAAACAAATCCCTTACCTTTTGAAGAACTTCTGCTGAGGGCTTCCCAAGTGTCCAATGAAGACAATCCATGGTTCTTTTGTTAGAAAAAGTCATGTATTATATCCAAAAATCTCAGTTTGGTTGGTGCGTTATGTTCAGAAAATCCAACGTCGAATCGCCCATTGAAACGTGAAGAGAACGCGTTCAAATATACCTATAAACTTTTCCTAAACAAATCAAATACCAGTTAAAATGCATCCTTAGCTATCCTTTTATGAATATAGCGATAATATTTCACTCGGATGGTCACCTATACCTTATATAAGTAAAATAAAGTGGGGCGCGCCAGCCAGACTCGCGCACGAGAAACCTTGTTGACATCTGAGCTACCTTGGCCATTTCCTGTACCTATTCTTCCTGCTTACTCCAATCTCTCTGAGTCTTTGTATATAGACTGTTGACATCTAGTGGAAGCCATAGGTACTGCAGTCTCAATCCTGGTAACAAATGGATTCAATAGGGAGTGTGTCTAAGAGAGCCAAAGGTCACCAGAAACTGATTTCCAGATGTTTTTTTCTCTGGTTTTTGCCTGCTAAATTAGTTCTGTTATATTCACAGACATTATGTTAACACTTTTAGAAACTTCAGAGTGTTTCCTATTCTATAGTACTAATTATGTGCATATCCTATTTTCTGAGCCTGAGTGGCAGGCATTTTGCTTTGGGCATGCCAGACTCTCCAAAACCGTCACCTCACCTGCCGCTCCCTAAGAAGTTAACAGAAAAAAATTGATTTATTCCCAGTGCTGAGCTAGTAGTGTAACTGACATGCAACGTTAGCTAATATTTCATCCCCCCTTGACTGAAGTTCTGTCTGAAGTGAATTAACTAACTTAGCTAGCTAACTAGCTAGCTATTAGCTACCACAGCCAGTTCAGCCTAGCTATCTGTCAGGTAGCAGTATCTAACAGCTGTTGTGTGTATGGAAATGTTTTGTAGCCTTTGTTTTGTCCCGTTTCAACAAAAGTAAATTAACTCAATTTTGCCAATTGATGTACCATTAGAGAACGTTAGATATTATTTTTGCCCCAATCACAGTCAGTATAGCATTGCAACATCACTAAGGTAATTCTTTGTCATGCGTCATCTGAGCAGTATCAAATGGTGACAGGTGTGCTGAAGTGAACATTTGAAGATGCAACACTTTATTCTCTCTGAGTAGCAAACACTGGACAAGCCAGAAACTATTTTAAGGCAGTCTGACAAACCTCTAAAGTTGATTTCCAAACTGTATCAAGGGTTGATCGAGGCTTTTCCCCGATGACACAAAACAAAAAAAGACCTGGGAGACACTATTGATGATGATGAATGGATACACAGATATGTTTGAATGCCCAGTCATGTTCATAAAATCGCAGACATAAATTACTGCAGTTTAAGACCATCCATAGAACGTACTACATGCCAGTGAAACTGAATATCATGCACTCAGAAATAATTCCTCTGCTGGAGGTGTAAAACACAAAAGGGGACATATTTCAATATGTTATGCTCTTGTGAAGGCTGGCTGAATTCTGGCAAAGAGTGGGTTCTTTTATCTCCGCATGTCTACAGATTTTCCCTTCTACCTATTTTCATACATAGTCCACCCAGTTTAGGGGGAGCAAAAGTATTTGGTCCCACATTCATAGCAAGCAATGACTACATCAAGCTTGTGACTACAAATTTGTTGGATGCATCTGCTGTTTGTTTTGGTTGTGTTTCAGTTTATTTTGTGCTCAATATAAATGAATGGTAAATAATGTGTTGTGTCATTTTGGAGTCACTTTTATTGTAAATAAGAATATAATATGTTTCTAAACACTTCAACATTAATGTGGATGCTACCATGATTAAGGATAATCCTGAATGAATGAATGAGTGAGAAAGGTACAGCCGCACAAACATCATACCCCCCAAGACATACTAACCTCTCACCATTACAAAAACAGGGGAGGTTAGCATTTTTTGGGGGGGGGTGTGTGTATGATATTTTTTCATCTAGAACTTTCTCACTCATCATTTTCACAATTAATTCAGGATTACACGTAATCATGGTAGCATCCACATTCATGTAGAAGTGTTAAGAAACAATCAAAGTGTACCCCAAAAGGGTCATATTAGATTGTGTAGAAATGCAGGTAATTAACTTAAGATGCCCAAAAAATTCTGAGGGAGGACCCCCAGACCCCACGTCAAGTTCTGTCCCCCCCACTTTTAAAAACAAAGTTGCGCCCCTGATTAGAACACACTGTGGGAAGATGGGTGAGCTGAGGCTACTGTGCACAGATGAAGGTACAGATGAAGGTAGAACACATATAAACAGTAATAACACTTATAGAGTACTGTGCAATAACATACTATGATATAAATGGGAAAGCCACATTTCTCTCCCGAACAAACAAAAGAGACTATTCTGTGCCTGATTGGTGTAGAAAAACAGGACCCCCTAACTGGCCTCCAAATAGTGTTCTGACTGGTGATGTGAACCATGGCTCCTCTCTTTAACTCCTTGTTTCTCACAGTCCACACACACACACAGGCACACAAACAAAGACAATGGTATTGCAGCCTGCCAGTGGCTGAACCACAGCACCCTAGGAGATCTCCCACTTCCAGTCCTCCATTACAATATTACACCTAATGACGGTTTCCTGTCTGTGGGGCTCTGTGGGGCTTTTCCCTTAACCTTGACATACTTGTGGCAGAGCCCAAAGTCACCATTATTAGTCAGTTGTACAACTGAATGCCTTCAACTGAAATGTGTCTTCCGCATTTAACCCAACCCCTCTGAATCAGAGAGGTGCGGGGGGCTGCCTTAATCGACATCCACGTCTTCGGCGCCCGGGGAACAGTGGGTTAACTGCCTTGTTCAGGGGCAGAACGATTTTTACCTTGTCAGCTCGGGGATTCGAACTTGCAACCCTCCGGTTACAAGTCCAACGCTCTAACCACTAGGCTACCTGCCGCCCCGGGAGCCCAGATATATGGTTCTGGGTACTAGAGGATCTAGGAAACCAGTGACAGTTAGGGCAGTTAGCCTGCTCTGGGACTTTAAGGACATATCAAGAGAGGAAATAGGGGGGACATTTGGATTATCACAACATCCTTAGTCAACCCCAAAACCAGCACACCATTCTCTCCCTCATACTCTCTCTACAGAATTAGTCTACAAATGGTTATTGTGGACACAAGCACACCCTAATCACTGTGGCTAATGAGCTCTCAATCTCTGCGTTCTAATCAACACACACACACACACACACACACACACACACACACACACACACACCACACAGTGGCATGTATTCATGGAGGCCAAGGGAAGCCAGGCTTCCTCCAAAAATGTACCAAGAAAAAAACTAAACTCAGCAAAAAAAGAAATGTCAATTTTTCAGGACCCTGTCTTTCAAAGATAATTCGTAAAAATCCAAATAACTTCACAGATCTCCATTGTAAAGGGTTTAAACACTGTTTCCCATGAACCATACACATTTAATGAACATGCACTTGTGGAATGGTCGTTAAGACACTAACAGCTTACAGATGGTAGGCAATTAAGGTCACAGTTATGAAAACTTAGGACACTAAAGAGGCCTTTCTACTGACTCTGAAAAACACCAAAAGAAAGATGCCCAGGGTCCCTGCTCATCTGCATGAACGTGCCTTAGGCATGCTGCAAGGAGGCATGAGGACTGCAGATGTGGCCAGGGCAATACATTGTAATGTCCGTACTGTGAGAAGCCTAAGACAGTGCTACAGGGAGACAGGATGGACAGCTGATCGTCCTCACAGTGGCAGACCACGTGTAACAACACCTGCACAGGATCGGTACATCCGAACATCACACCTGCGGGACAGGTACAGAATGGCAACAACAACTGCTGGAGTTACACCAGGAACGCACAATCCCTCCGCTGAGAGAGGCTGGACTGAGGGCTTGTAGGCCTGTTGTAAGGCAGGTCCTCACCAGACATCACAGGCAACAATGTCGGCTATGGGTACAAACCCACCGTCGCTGGACCAGACAGGACTGGCAAAAAGTGCTCTTCACTGACGAGTCGCGGTTTTGTCTCATCAGGGGTGATGGTCGGATTCGCGTTTATCGTGGAAGGAATGAGCGTTAAACCGAGGCCTGTACTCTGGAGCGGGATCGATTTGGAGGTGGAGAGTCCATCATAGTCTAGGGTTGTGTGTCACAGCATCATCGGACTGAGCTTGTTGTCATTGCAGGCAATCTCAACGCTGTGCGTTACAGGGAAGACATCCTCCTCCCTCATGTGGTACCCTTCCTGCAGGCTCATCCTGACATGACCCTCCAGCATGACAATGCCACCAGCCATACTGTTCGATCTGTACGTGATTTCCTGCAAGACAGGAATGTCAGTGTTCTGCCATGGCCAGCCAAGAGCCCGGACCTCAATCCCATTGAGCACGTCTGGGATCTGTTGGATCGGAGGGTGAGGGCTAGGGCCATTCCCCTCAGAAATGTCCGGGAACTTGCAAGTGCCTTGGTGGAAGAGTGGTGCAACAGCAAGAACTGGCAAATCTGGTATAGTCCATGAGGAGGAGATGCACAGCAGTACTTAATGCAGCTGGTAGCCACACCAGATACTGACTGTTACTTTTGATTTTGACCCCCCTTTGTTCAGAGACACATTATTCCATTTCTGTTAGTCACTTGTCTGTGGAACTTGTTCAGTGTATGTCTCAGTTGATGAATCTTGTTATGTTCATACAAATATTTACCCATGTTAAGTTTGCTGAAAATAAACACAGTTGACAATGATTCTGATCCAACCATAAATTCATACATTGTACATCTGGCCTGAAAGGATGGAAGTTCAATATGTAGCTAGATGTAGTAGTAGGATAATGCTAACTAGCTGGCTCATCGTTGCCCATGATTGAAAGGAAGTTAGGCTAGCGAGCAAGCATTTTAGCCAGGTAGCCCAGAACAACAAAAACTAAAAGCGTGTACTGTATGACCGTTTCGGCATTATGAAAAAGAGGGGGATGGCATTGGCGTTTCTCTACAAGTAGGGTGAGTCAACATGTTTTTTCTACTTACGCACACACACACACACAGAAATCAGTGCCATGGACAGCCACGTGATATTTAGTTTACATTGATTGGACTAAATTGTTTTTGGAATCTTTTAGACTAAGCATAGGTGATTTAATGATGTTGATAATGTCACGTCCTGGCCATAGATAGCCCTTTTTGGCTTCTCTATGGTGTTTTTGGTCAGGACGTGATCAGGGTTTTGTTTGTTCTATGTGGTGTATTTCTTTGTTTTGGTTTCGTTGATGGTTCCCAATTAGAGGCAGCTGAGTTTCGTTACCTCTAATTGGGGACCATATTTAAGTTTGTAAATTCCCCACTGGTTTTGTGGGTCATTGTTTGTATTTCTGTGTGTGTGTGTGTGTGTGTGTGTGTGTGTGTGTGTGTGTGTGTGTGTGTGTGTGTGTGTGTGTGTGTGTGTGTGTGTGTGTGTGTGTGTGTGTGTGTGTGTGTGTGTGTGTGTGTGTGTGTGTGTGTGTGTGCGTGCGTGCGTGCGTGCGTGCGTGCCAGCGCCACACCAGTGTTACGGTCTGGTTCATTGTTTTGTGCCAGTTTCACGACGTTAATTAAAAGTATGTATACTGGAACCCTCGCTGCATCTTGGTCCGCTCCATTTGAAGATCGTGACAGATAAATTGAAGATGAACTGGTCCTGGAATAGTGGAGGCGGCTCCTATTTTCTTTGCTACTTATGGTAACTCTACAGTGTTCTAAATCAATAGTTGTTTTATGTTAACTTGATTGACCATGCTGTAGGTTATGTAACCAGTGGTGTAAAGTACTTAGGTAAAAATGCTTTAAAGTACTACTTAAGTAGTTTTTTGGGGTATCTGTACTTCACTATTTATATTTTTCACTACTTTTACTTCACTACATTTCTAAAGAAAATAATGTAATTTTTGTTACATGCAATATGCTCTCCAGTTTTGTAATGAAACAAAAAGGTGTGGTTGTCTCAGTTGTCTCTCTATCACTGTGGCAAGGCATATGAACTAACAGGTTATGGAGCAAACAATGCAATTATCACAACACATAAGGTTGTAGCATGTCTTTTTTTCCCTGGCTTGGCTTCCTCAGTAATTGCTACTGACAACACACACACACACACACACATGCATGCTCCTCATATGTGGGGTCAGTTTTTTGAAAGGCCTCTCTTTTTCTTGAATATTCTGCCTGAGTGGACTTCTGTTTTGTTCCTTTCAAATCTCTGAGGTTACATTATTTTCTGCTAGACCGCCAAAAGCTGCCAGAGAGAATTATCAGAACGCATGTTCACTGAAGAACCATTCTATTGTGCGCAGTCATAGAATAAGAAAATAATTATTGGAAAGAGGTGTGTGTATTTAGTGCATGGACAGAGGGAAAGTGATTCACATGTTGAGTCATGCATACACTCTCACACACACACACACACACACACACACACACATTTACCGTTGGCATTTTTCCCGCATATCAGATGCTCGTAGTTCTGCATCACTCCCCATAGCTCTGCGTCGTTATTGACGACCCCGTCAAGGACCTCAATATTTACAAGGCAACAGGTGCCCTCCCGCTCTCTCTCCCGCTCCTCTGCCATCATCAACACCCGCACGCCCACTTCCTCCGCCAGGCTCTCCACGCACGCGGTCAGGCAAATGGCTGCGTGCTCATGCACGCGCACTGACACACGCGTGTCTACCATCCACCTGAAGAACCGTCCCACCCGGAGGCTGAGCCCGCAGCGCGAGGACTTGCCCCGTTGACGGGCAGTCTCGCCCGAGCTCATGCAGTAGAGAGAGATGGCCTTCACCGTGCCAGCCACGCACCGCTCAGCCAGCCCCCAGCTCAGCACCAGCCGAACGGCGCTCTGCACCTCAAAGCGCGTGCATCGCCGGTGCAGCGCGCTCAGTCTCTGAGCCTCCCTGGAGATCCGAACCAGAGCCCTCCGCAAGAGCAGCGAGAGACGGCGTACTGCGTCGCCAGAGAAAGCCACCTCCTCGCCTGCTACTTTACGCAGGACTTCAGCGATCTCCTCGTCCGTCCAGGGGACCTCTTCCAGCGTTGGCAGACGAGGACACTTGGAGAGGATATCCTCTGTATCCTCGGGCAGCACCGTGTTGACCGTGTCCCAGCTGGCGTTCTTACTGCTCAGAGAGCCGATCTGGTTCCACCAGGTCCCCCGGTGTGGGTGGGTCTGGGAGTGGGACCTGGACGAGGAGAGGCTGAGGGACTTGCAGGAGTCCCCAGCTCCGTAGCCAGAGTCCAGACTGAGATCTTCCAGGGTCATCCGGGGACTGCAGGTGCCTGACATTTTTGTCGCTTTCTTGAGACGTGCTTCTGTTCTGAGAGCCCCGAATGAGATTCGAAGGTCACTTTTACGCACTGCAAGAAATACACCCCATGAGCGTTTCCTCTACAAGTATAGATCTATGGATTAAGATAACTCTATTCAATCACTTCTCTAGTAGTTTCGATGTTTGTCCATGGACGCAGTCTCGCTTGCTGCCAGTCGCTGCTCCAAAGGCACATGCACTGCTCTGCTGGCTCTGTTAAATGTTACCATTAAACGTTAGAGGAGTGAGACCAATGAAAGTGAGACCCATTGCGCGAACCAATCGGCTATGAGAGCCCTTTGAACTAATCTAGGTTAGAACCAATCAGATAAATGAAACCTATGCAAACCAGGAGTGGTATCCTATTACAATACCAGCATACAGATACAGCTTTACAGCCCCATCTTGTGGATATTATGAAACAGTGCACTAATTCTTATGGAACAGAGTTTTTCCTGATCACTTGACCTGACCTGGCCAGGAAAAACTCTAGACCCTAGTTATATATAAGAACAAGGTATTGCAGTAGGGCCCGGAGTCCTGACCAGAGAAAACTGGTCTTAAAATACACTACCGGTCAAAAGTTTTAGAACACCTACTCATTCAAGGGATTTTCTGTATTTTTACTATTTTATACACTGTAGAATAATACTGAAGATATCAAAACTATGAAATAACACAAATGGAATCATGTAGT
This sequence comes from Brachymystax lenok tsinlingensis, assembly GCA_030435695.1. Lineage (NCBI taxonomy): Eukaryota > Metazoa > Chordata > Actinopteri > Salmoniformes > Salmonidae > Brachymystax > Brachymystax lenok. The sequence continues at coordinate 6,278,005 of CM059800.1, forward strand.
AACCAAACAAGTGTTAAACAAATCAAAATATATTTTCTATTTGAGATTCTTCAAATAGCCACCCTTTACCTTGATGACAGCTTTTCACACGCTTGGCATTCTCTCAACCAGCTTCACCTGGAATACTTTTCCAACAGTCTTGAAGGAGTTCCCACATACGCTGAGCACTTGTTGGCTGCTTTTCCTTCACTCTGCGGTCCGACTCATCCTAAACCATCTCAATTGGGTTGAGGTCAGGGGATTGTGGAGGCCAGATTATCTGATGCAGCACTCCATCACTCTCCTTCTTGGTAAAATAGCCCTTACACATCCTGGAGGTGTGTTGGGTCATTGTCCTGTTGAAAAACAAATGATAGTCCCACTAAGCCCAAACCAGATGGGATGACGTATCGCTGCAGAATGCTGTGGTAGCCATGCTGGTTAAGTGTGCCTTGAATTCTAAATAAATCACAGACAGTGTCACTAGCAAAGAACCCCCACACCATAACACCTCCCCCTCCATACTTTACGGTAGGAAATACACATGCGGAGATCATCCGTTCACCCACACCGCGTCTCACAAACATATAGCGGTTGGAACCAAAAATCTCCCAATCTGGACTCCAGACCAAAGGACAAATTTTCACCAGTCTAATGTTCATTACTCGTGTTTCTTGGCCCAAGCAAGTCTCTTCTTATTATTAGTGTCCTTTAGTAGTGGTTTCTTTGCAGCAATTCAACCATGAAGGCCTGATTCACAGTCTCCTCTGAACAGTTGGTGTTGATGTGTCTGTTACTTGAACTGTTACTTGCAATTTCTGAGGCTGGTAACTCTAATGAACTTATCCTCCGCAGCAGTGGTAACTCTGGGTCTTCCTTTCCTGTGGTGGTCCTCATGAGAGCCAGTTTCATCATTGCGCTTGATGGTTTTTACGACTGCACTTGAAGAGACTTTCAAAGTTCTTTACATTTTCCGTATTGACTGGCCTTCATGTCTTAAAGTAATGATGGACTGTCATTTCTCTTTGCTTATTTGAGCTGTTCTTGTCAAAATATGGACTTTGTCTTTTACCAAATAGGGCTATCTTCTGTATACCCCCCTACAAGGAAAGAAGGAAAGAATTTCCATGAATTAACTTTTAAGAAGACACACCTGTTAATTGAAATGCATTCCAGGTGACTACCTCATGGTTGAGAGAATGCCAAGAGCGCAAAGCTGTCATCAAGACAAAGGGTGGGTATTTGAAGAATCTCAAAAAGAAAATATAAACACTTGTTTGGTTACTACATGATTCCATATGTGTTATTTCATAGTTTTGATGTCTTCAATATTATTCTAAAATGTATAAAATAAATAAAGAAAAACCCTTGAATGAGTAGGTGTTCTAAAACTTTTGACCGGTAGTGTAAGTGTTAATAATCTTCTACTAAAAAAGAGGTTGTAAACCAGGGGTACTAGGACCCCTGGGGGTACTTAGCATATCACTTGAAGACTCATGAGACCACAGGCCTACTGGTAAAATGCACATTAGGGGGTACTTCAGGGGTACTCCGGGCAGAGCAAAATTAAATTGGTGTACAGCAACTGAAAAAGTTTGGGAACCACTGTCCTAAAATACTCCTGCATACCGTCACATGTAGGTTGATTTGAAAATAATATAAATAATACTCAACATTTTGGTTCTCGACAAAGAGACAAAGAAGGAAACAATCAAAATTTAGAAAACATGTACTGTATTTGACAAATCATTATTGAACAGTCTCAGGGGATCATAGCATAGTTTACACACTAATTCTAACCACATCGGTTTTGCTTTGACTGTCAACACCTTACAAACTAAGGCCTATCAATGTACAAACCTGAATTTAGAATTCTTACAAAACCTTTCTTCCTTAGCCTGTTTTCTGTGGATAAGTAGCAAAGTGCAAAACATTACCATTGAAATTGCTGTAGACCTATGCAGTCTAGTCTAAAAATAACCTTTCAATTTCAGTAAAGGTAAATAAATACTGGGCTTCCGCAGTGGAGCACTCGGTCCATTTATTTAACAACAAGCTCATGTTTGATGATTATAATATTTTAGCTTATGATGAATTGAGGGAACCTAAGTAAACTTTGTCTTCATTTAACCAACCAGTGGACAAATTAAATGCTATGAGCAAATTGTCCACTAGATGTCAGTAAAGTAGGAAAATCACATGGTGCTACAGTACAATCTACCACTAACCATTTGGAAAAATGTTAAGGGCTACTTCAACATCATAATTAGGCTATTTACTACTACAGTATCTCTATAGCCAGTATTTAGAACTTCAGTGTGTTTCTTCTACAACACAAGGAGTACAAAATATCAACACATTGCTCTTCTTACAAATACAAATAATCTTTATAATAGATTACAGCAAAGATCCAATATTCTGAAAATACATTTTTGCTAGGTCAATGATAAGCCAAGAAAACACAAAACATGTTTTCATTTTAAGCTTAAACATTCCAAAAATAGAAAATTAGATTTAAATATGAATTATTCTTCCTGAATGACAAATCTAAGCCCAAAGTCACACACAGCCCCAATTGCCTTCGCCTATGTTTGTTTTTGTTGTCGTTGTGCAGTACAAAATCCATCTACACTAGGCCTACACCTAAAATATCAGGCATTTGGCCTCAAGTGACCTCAAATGAAGGACTAAGAAATGCGGCCCCTTGCAGCCTTGTGAAGTTCTGAACACCTGGTATACTAATGTTAGGCTGGGATTCAATCCTGTCGCGGATTTGGACAATGCACCATTTAAAGTTAATTTCAGATTGAGCCGACATATGCAGCATTTACCGTGAATGTGGGCCCTGCGAAACGTGCATTGCTGACAAAGCGTGCTCAGATTGAATCCTGCCCTTACTGTTGTTGTTGTTTACAATCCAAATGATCAGTGAGCCAGCTCACTCTTTATTATGAAGTACCTTGCACACATTGGGCCAGTTCGTTTTGCATGGCCCGGTGCCCCGGGTGGATGGAGATTTCACTTAAGGAACAATGGAAAGTGTGCAAACTCTGCCCACCCGGGGCACCTGGCCATGCAAAACAAACTCGCCCAGTGTGTCAGGTTTCGTCATTTGAAAACATGAGCAATTGCTGTCCTTTCTGATTTGTAATCATCTTTTCAATGAAACTTCACTTTACATTTACAATACATCTCCTGTTATCAAGCCAGCATGATTTTAATGGCAGTAGTACTGATGGTACAGCTAAAATTAAGGCATTTGCTGTAGAAGCAAAGATACACGAAATGCCCAAAAGTATGTGGACACCCCTTCAACTTCGTGGATTTGGCTATTTCAGACACACCCGTTGCTGACAGGTGTATTAATCTGAGCACACCGCCATGCAATCTCCATAGACAAACATTGGCAGTAGAATGGCCCGTATTGAAGAGCTCAGTGACTTTCAATGTGGCACCGTCACAGGATGCCACCTTGCCAACAAATCAGTTCATCAAATTTCTGCCCTGCTAGAGCTGCCCCACTCAACTGTAAGTGCTGTTATTGTGAAGTGGAAACATCTATGAACAACAACGTCTCCGGCGCAAAGTGGTAGGCCACACAAGCTCACAGAACAGGACTGCCAAGTGCTGAAGTGTATAGCGCGTAAGAATCATCTGTCCTCGGTTGCAACACTCACTACTGAGTCCCGAACTACCTCTGGAAGCAACATCAGCACAAGAACTGTACATCAGGAGCTTAATGAAATGGGTTTCCATGGCCTAAAATCACCATGCGCAATGCCAAGCGTTGGCTACAGTGTTGTAAAACTCGCCACTATTGGACAATTGTAAAGTTTGGTGGAGGAGGGATAATGGTCTGGGGCTGTTTTTCATGGTTTGGGCTAGGCCCCTTAGTTCCAGTGAAGGGAAATCTTAACACTACAGCATACAATGACATTCTAGATGATTTTGTGGTTCCAACGTTGTGAGGTCCATACAGAAATAGTTTGTCGAGATCGGTGTGGAAGAATTTGACTGGCCTGCACAGAGCCCTGACTTCATCCCCATCAAACACCTTAGGGATATATTGGGACGCTGACTGCGAGCCAGGCCTAACCGCCAAACATCAGTGCCCTTATGGCTGAATGGAAGCAAGTCCCCGCAGCAATGTTCCAACATATATTGGAAAGCCTTCCCAGAAGAGTGGAGGCTGTTAATTTAATGCCCATGATTCTGGAATGAGATGTTCAACGAGCAGGTGTCCACATACAAAAACAAAACTATACTAAAATAAGACTATACTAGCAAATATTTTACAGAGGCTATCTAAGCAAACATAATATCCATTGTTAAAATTTTACAAAACTACTTAAATTAAGTAAGCTGTAATCCTTTCACTATGATGATGTGGCTCTGTCCCTTGGAACTCCACTATGGCAGCTTCTCCTACAACACAACACAATTTTTCTGCAGTGTCTGTTTTGTGACAACAGGGGGGAACTTAGAATGCTTTGCACTACTCTAGAAGCGAACTGGCCCTTCTGGGTCTCCTGGCTCTCCTTTGTCTCCTGTCTGGGCCCTGTGTTTAGGCAGAGCCAAGGCCTGCCCCGGAAGCCTGGCCAGATACCCATCCTCCGCCCTCTCCCCCACCCCCACCGGACAGCTCTCACTCTGGGCAAAGCCCGTAGGCCACTGGGCAGCCTGGGCTAAGGGTGCTGACTGAGTCCGGGGGACCCTGCAGGGTGGCTGTGGAGGGCTAAGGGATGAAGGGGCAACTGGGGCAGTCAGGGTCGGCTCCTCCATGGGGATTTGTGTACGTGTGTTTGTACCCGGTTGAACTACGACCTGTGTCTCTGGTAAAGCCACTGGACCAGAGGAGCTCTCAACACTTCTTTCTTTGTGGAGTGGCATAAGAATGGCAGGCTGTCCCATAACATTGTGCTCACTGCCCCCTGGTGGCTCATAAGGTGGTGGCCCAGCCCCAGCCCGGGGAGGCCCATCGGGGGTCACTTGAGCTTGGATGGTGTGGATGAGAATGGGGCCTGTAGATGGAAGAGGGACTTCCTCCTCTTCCTCTTCCTCCCTATTTAGAGCTTCCTTGTCCTTCCTTTCCTCCTTAGAGGGGCTGTTGTCTTGGGAGATGACGTCTGGCGGGTGGGTGAGGATGTGGAGACCCAGACTCCCTGCTCCTGGTCGTTTGGTACCCGGGTCAGGGGTGACTCCTCTGGGGGGCTTGAGAGGGGTGAGCAGAACAGGTAGCTCCAAACCCAGGGCCTTCCGTGGCAGTTCCTCTGGCTTGGCTAGAAATAAAACACAGGAACATTAAAACTGAGGTAAATTATAGGAACTATGCTTTGCTTTTCTGTTTCAGTTGGTAAGTAAGTGTTTACCTGGTTTATGCTTAAACATTAAATGGTAATTATGGGTACCCTCTTTCAAAAATGCCCCACAACTAACTAACCAGTATCAAATGGTCATTATATGACCTAATTTCTTTCCACAAGGGAGAGCTCATTCACAAGCCCTCATGAGATGTTTGGTCTCTGCATTCTCTACTGATTTAAAATTGTTATCCTTGTCAAACAGTACATACATCAGCTAAGCAGCGTGTTACCTGGGGGTGGAAGGTCCAGCTTCATCTTCCGTAGTTCCGCCATGGAGGCCTGCAGATGATCGATGATGACATCATCGCTGTAGAGGAAAGACAGGCCGATCTTGTCCTGAAGGAACTCTCTCAGGTCCTCCAGATTCATCTTCAGGAGACGTTCTGATGACCCACAGATATAGCAAACAGGACAGGAGTCAACATCATTGGAATTATAGCTGCTCTAACAGAGACACAATACACAGGACAGGAGTCAAATATGCATAGCCGAGAGCACTATTGTATTAGCAAAGAGTTGTGTAATAAGTAGCTAATAGGCTGAAGCAGATAGAAGGCTACTTGTTAAAGGTAGATGCACTCCTTACTCTTAAATATTCGAAGGATCGTGTAGGACATGGCGGTAAGAATTGTCTCTCCTTCCAGAATGTAGATGTCCCACAGACGGAGAGTCAGGGTGAACGGAGTCTATGAGGAGAGGGGGGAAAAGATGGCTGACTTCCAAGAAAAATAATTGCCCATTCACAAAACTATTCTTAAAATCAGCGGTCCAAAATGACCACAAGTCATGAGTTCACATACTATACATTAATAAGATTGTTTTGCTATCTGTAAGCACATCCTCCCCAAAATTACCATTATCGATCCATGACATAATCATGGATTACTAGGCTAAGTCTTTGTTTGTCTTCATCTTTCTCTTTCCCTCCCTCCCCTCCTGCCTCCAGTCCAGTGGTAGTGAGGGGGGGGATTGGTGGTGTCCCTCCTAACCCACAGCCCCAGCCCATAGCCCCATCTCTGTGGTGGGCCCCAGCGGGACTGAGAAGCGCTGACAACAGCATGTCTCTCTCCAAACCACCAAAGCCACAGGATTGTGTGTACGAAGTCGACGACACACTGAGCAGTTATTAAGCCTTGCGATTGTGCTTATGTGATGTTCCCTATATACGCGGTTAACAGCGCTAATACATGCGGAATTAAGTTTCACTTTGTAAGTTCATCCTGCTTAGAGTTGTAATCATGTGAAATGAATGAACGTCCATGAATACAATAGCAATTCTGCTATTTTAAGTTATTATTGTCGGTGAATATGAGGCTCACTGCATCAATTATTTGACTACTTTCTCCGCTGCTAAAAGTTCTAATATGGCAATCGTTTGTCAGCAATCCCAGATCCCAGATTGTACCTTTAAGGAGAGAAGTTCTTGGTTGTCACGGGCCAATAAAAAGGAAGAATTATTTAGAATCGGCTAAAAATGGCAACGGTGCTTTAAAAACACACTTTCTCTCACCCTGTCAATGAAACACTGCAGGAACCATTTAGTGCTGTAGATCCCACAGGACATCTGTTCCCTGTCCTAGAGAGACAGAGGGAGAGAGGGGATGGAGGGAGAGAGAAAAAGAGAGAGGGGATGGAGGAAGAAAGAGAGGGAGAGAGGAGAAAGAGATGGAAGACGGGTAGAACGAACGATGGTCAGCTCTACACAGTAACCCACATTTCAATGTAACTATATGCAATTACTGTAATAACCTCACTATTAGGAAACATAATGCCATTACGTAATGTGTATGTGAGTGTGTGTGCGTGTGTGTATGCATGTATGTGGGTGTGTGTGTGAAGGCAACCTAAACAGTGATCTATGTCAAATGTGTATGTAAAATGTATGTGTAAAATGTCTATGTAAAATGTCTACGTAAAACGTATGTATATGTAGCAGAAAAGCTGTAAAAAAACTAACAAGATATGTGTCCTCCGAAGAGGGGGGTGACAGATGGGTTAATAAAAACATTTTAAAAACTGTGATCTAACCAGATGTTTCTTCAGTTTGGGGATGAGTTTGGAGAGAATTTGATCGTGGTGCGCCTGGAAGCGCTGCAGTTTGGGAAACCCAGGAATAAAGAAACCTTAGAGGGAGAAGGAGAGGGAAAGTGTATGATTAGACTGCTTTATTAACTTGTCTATACACAATGGCACATCTTGTGGCTAGAACTCCATAACAGAATGTACTTACTAGTCAATAACTGTAAATCCATGCATGACATATCTGATTGGTTGAATCAATGTTTACGGGATATCTTATTGGTCAGCTCACCGTGCATGGCATGCTTCTGATTGGTCAGTAGCTGTGACAGGGCCCAGAAGGCGTCTTCCTCGTTCATGTACATCAGCAGCAAGGCGGCAACCTGGCTCATGCCCTGGCAGTAGCTCACCTCCTATAGGGTCAGAGGTTAGAGGTCAAACAATTTCACATTGATCACCAGGCTACATTTGTCCTGATGTAGGTTTCGTCTCCTTCAAGTTGGAGGCAGCTCAGCTGCCACTAGTTTTAGTGTTACTAAGCAGTTCATTTCTGAACACTGGGCTGAATCCTAATGCAAACATTACGTAAATATTGACATTATGACTGAGGGAAGACTAAAACAAACTCACCGTGTTGTAGACTGAATAGGCAGACAGGACATGAAATAAAGACTGCTGTCTGTGTAGACGCAGAGAGGAGAGAGGGAGGTCAGTCATTCAGAGACAGAGAAGGGTGATTGGCATGGTTCAGGCAACTTTCACTTCATACCTTTATGTACTGTACATACGTAGGATCTGAATTTGATCCCTCTTTTGTTGCTGAGAATTTTCCTGCACCACAGTAAAGGCAGACGAGCTTTGTGATTTAAAGAAATTAACAGCAAAGATGAGGGTGTCTCTTTGTTAACAACAGTTGGTGCACGGTCTCTAATTAAGTCCCAAGTTTTTGCTCACCTGAGTTAGAATATCTCATGATAAGCTGCAGACCATACTATTTACCAATGCAGTTTTCATCTATATTTTTCGTAGCTGTCTATTTAGGTTGTGTATTTATTCCTTGTGTTATAATTTCTATAATTAAAAAAAAATCTCTCTCTACATTGTTGGGAAGGGTCCGTAAGTAAGCATTTCACTGTTAGTCTACACCTGTTGTTTATGAAGCATGTTACGAATAACATTTGATTTTATTTGTTCGGAAAGTTGATGAAAAAATAACATTACATTTCTAATTAGACTGCGTGTCTGTGGGTGTTTCTCAACATGCATACTCCCATGCTCTGAGTGAGTTCTTTGAGGGCATTCTCGAGTAGGTTCTTATTAGGACGAGAGTGTGGAGAACGCACACCCCCGTGCTACTGCATTACCTTTGACCTTTTAGAGTAGCTAAATTGCATCATCAACATGTCGGCTGTTCATCTATGCTGGACTTTCAACGACTACCCTCTGTAAACTAATGTTAAATGTCAAACATTTGTAGATCGGAACATCTGAGTTAGTTTAATATTGCATTATTGTCAGTAAAGCAATTGAGACTATTAATCCAATTGTGTTTTGGATTTTTCGCTAAGTCGACGTTTTGTTACTTTCGCTACTTTCTATGATGTGTGGACAATATGTTGTGTGGACTACATTACACAAGCTGACGTTTTGAACACATTGAATTGGGGGGGAATTACACATCTTTTTTTACCTCAGATTGGTGATGTTAGTATATAAGTTTATAGTCAACACGATGACACAATTGCTTAAAACAGATCAATATCTTTGGTTTTGTAGTGTTGATTTTGTCAAACACGTTGGGGGTCGCAGGACTTAGAATGCAGCTATTATTTTCTTTCCACACACCAATACACGGACTTGACAGTCAAACTATTGCATAAATAGCAGCCAACCGTTGTCACTTTTGATAACCTATGGCGGGTTGTGATTCGTTGAACTTTACTAACAGAAAAAGTGGTTTGTTCCCTTTTGCAGCCCCCCGAAATCGTGCCACAGCATGTATAGGTTATTTCAAGCTTCCGTGTGGCCTTTGCATAGTGTTAGGAATATAAATGTAACTTTCAACATTCAATCCATGGTATTGCACTTAACTAGTGCTTTAGACTGCCTAATATTTGTGATGCTAATCTTCATAGTTAACGTAGTGAGAGTTGATGTAAAAAAAAAAAACTAGCCAACTAGGAACATCCAGATGCTCTTTTGCAAACTTCAGATGTGCAGCAATGTTTTTTTTGGACAGCAGTGGCTTCTTCCGTGGTGTCCTCCCATGAACACCATTCTTGTTTAGTGTTTTATGTATTGTAGACTTGTCAACAGAGATTTTAGCATGTTCCAGAGATTTCTTTAAGCCTTTAGCTGACACTTTAAGATTCTTCTTAACCTCATTGAGCATTCTGCGCTGTGCTCTTGCAGTCATCTTTGCAGGACGGCCACTCCTAGGGAGAGTAGCAACAGTGCTGAACTTTCTTCATTTATAGACAATTTGTTTTTGTGACAAGACAGAGGCGGATGCAAGATGCAAGCAACGATAGTTTAATGAGTTCAGTTCACAGGAGCAACAGGACAGACAGATTATGCTCAAACGGAACCCGACGCAGGGACTAGGGCGGACCATCCGATGATAGCGTGAGGAGCAGAGCGCTGAGAAATCCAGGGGAGCGTGTCCGGATGGGGAGGAAGGAGCACAGCAGGTAATCCACACAAAGAGGGCGAGAGACGAGCACAGAGACTCGACACAACATCAGGGAAGACAACGATCTGACAACAAGAAACACTGGTCACAGAACATATAAAGGGAAGGTAAGTGGTTACAGCTGGCGCAGACAATCAGGCCGAGATTGGGAACCACGCCCACTCAAACATACGAGAGAGAGAGAGAGAGAGAGAGAGAGAGGCAGTGGATTCATGAACCGTGACAGTTTTACCGTGGACTGATGATCGTCAAGACTTTTAGAGATACTTTTGTAACCCTTTCCAGGTTTATGCAAGTCAACAATTCTTAATCTTGGGTCTTCTGAGATCTCTTTTGTTTGAGGCATGGTTCACATCAGGCAATGCTTCTTGTGAATAGCAAACAAACATTTTGTGAGTGTTTTTATAGGACAGGGCAGCTCTTACCAACATCTCCAGCAGCTGCCCTGCCCTATAAAAATATGTAGGATGAAAACAGGCAAATGGCGTTGACATGGAGATACAAAGATCACACGCTCGTCCAGCAGCTGCCCTGCCCTATAAAAACACTCACAAAATGTTTGTTTGCTATTCACAAGAAGCATTGCCTGATGTGAACCATGCCTCAAACAAAAGAGATCTCAGAAGACCCAAGATTAAGAATTGTTGACTTGCATAAACCTGGAAAGGGTTACAAAAGTATCTCTAAAAGTCTTGACGATCATCAGTCCACGGTAAAACAAATTGTCTATAAATGAAGAAAGTTCAGCACTGTTGCTACTCTCCCTAGGAGTGGCCGTCCTGCAAAGATGACTGCAAGAGCACAGCGCAGAATGCTCAATGAGGTTAAGAAGAATCTTAAAGTGTCAGCTAAAGGCTTAAAGAAATCTCTGGAACATGCTAAAATCTCTGTTGACAAGTCTACAATACGTAAAACACTAAACAAGAATGGTGTTCATGGGAGGACACCACAGAAGAAGCCACTGCTGTCCAAAAAAAACATTGCTGCACATCAATGATTGGACTCCAGGTTAGCTGACTCTTGACTCCAATTAGCTTTTGGAGAAGTCATTAGCCTAGGGGTTCACATACTTTTTCCAACCTACACTGTGAATGTTTAAATGATGTACTCAATATAGACAAGAAAAATACAATAATTTGTACATTATTACTTTAAGCAGACTGTGTTTGTCTGTTGTGACTTAGATGAAGATCAGATTTTATGACCAATTTATGCAGAAATCCAGATAATTCCAAAGGGTTCACATACCATATTTTGCCATTGTACATGAACAGCCACCCTTACGGTAAAATACAGCTGCTGACTTACTTGACTCCGAATCGATCCATGAACATGATGTGGTTTCTAAATGTCCTGTTCACGTCCAGGTCTATCTGTTTGATTTCCTGGGAGAAGATTCTGGCTTGTTCCTTCATCCTCTGAAAATGTCAATTAAAACAACATATACATTTTCTAAATCCCTTGCACACTTCAAACATATTAGAAATAAATGAACAGCAACAGCACACTGTCTTGGTGAAAAATATTTTCTTTCAAAATCATAGATTCTATAGTATATAGGCAACATATTATTATTATTAACTTTATATCAAAAGCCATAATCCCCTGTCAGTAAACCTCTGTTATTGTGTGTCGAGCGTGTGATCTTTGTATCTCCATGTCAACGCCATTTGCCTGTTTTCATCCTACATACAGTAACATAATCCGCTCTCTTTTTGCAGCCGCACCCAGCAAACAATCAAAAACAATGTCACTGTTATTAATCCTGCTGAATGTAGCGACGGGTGGATGGGAGTGGGGGTAGTTGTGAAAAGTAATGGCCCTGTAAACATGAAATGGTCTTGGTGTATAACGTTACAATATTTTGTGTTCAGCACACTGGCTTCTGGCTGCAATATGTGGGGGAAGACTAGCACACTTCTATGTATGTTCATGTACTGTATGCCTAAGTGACATCAGGAAGTATTCACACCCCTTGACTTTTTTTGTGTTACAGCCTGAAGTTAAATGGATTACATTTTTATTTTGTGCCACTGATCTACACACAGTACCCCATAATGTCAAAGTGGAATTAAGATTTTATAGATTTTTACACATTTAAAAAAAAGAAAAAGCTGAAATGTTAATACGTATTCAACACATTTGTCAAGCCTAAATAACTTCAGGACTAAAGATTAGCTTAACAAGCCAGATAATGAGTTGCATGGACTAACTCTGTGTGCATTAATGGTGTTTAACATAATTCACGACTACCCCACCTCTGTACCCCACACATACAATTCTCTCAGTCGAGCAGGGAATTTCAAACACAGATTCAACCACAATGACCAGGGATGTTTTCCAATGCCTCGCAATGAAAGGCACCTACTGGTAGATGGGTAAAGCAAAAAGAAGCAGACATTGAATATCCCTTTGAACATGTTGAAATGATTCATTACACTTTGTATGGTGTATCAATACACCCAGTCACTACAAAGATGACGGAGAAGAAGGAAACCACTAGGGGATTTCACCACTATAGCCAATAGTGATTTCAACCAGTTACAGAGTTTAATGGCTGTGATAGAAGAAAACTGAGGATGGATCAACAACATTGGAGTTACTCCACAATATTAACTTAAATGACAGAGTGAAAAGAAGGAAGCCTGTACAGAATAAAAATATTCCAAAACATGCATCCTGATTGCAATAAGGCACTAAAGTAATACTGCAAAAAATATGGCAAAGAAAATAACTTTTGTTTCCTGAATACAAAAGCATTATGTTTGGGGCAATCCATCACAACACATCACTGAGTACCACTCTTCATATTTCCAAGCATGGTGGTGGCTGCATCATGTTATGGGTATGCTTGTCATTGGCAAGGGCTAGGGATTGTTTTGTTTTGGATAAAAACAAAAAGGAATAGAGCTAAGCACAGGCAAAGCCCTAGAGGAAAACCTGTTTCAGTCTGCTTTTCAACAGACACTGGCAGACAAATCCACCTTTCAGCAGGACAAAAACCTAAAACGGAAGGCCAAATATACACTGGAGTTACTTACCAAGACAACATTGAATGTTCCTGAGTGGCCTAGTTACAGTTTTGACTTAAATCGGCTTGAAAACCTATGGCAAGACTTCAAAATATCTGTACTGTACACCAATAATCACAACCAACCTGACCGAATAAAAAAAATAATATTAATGGGCAAATAATGTACAGATACTTGCCCAGAAAGACTCACTGCCAAAGGTGCTAATCACTGCCAAAGGTGATACTAACATGTATTTATCAGGGGACTGAAAACTTAGCTAATCAAAATATAGCAGTGTTTTACGTTCCATTAATACTTTGACATTATAGAGAATTTTGTGTACATCGTTAACAAAAAAATGACAATTAAATACATTTTAATCTCTCTTTGTAACAGAACAAAATGTGGAAAAGGTCAAGGGGTGTGAATACTTTCTGAAGGCATTGTACCAATGGAGGGGGAGGAAAGGGACATTACCGTATCACACCGTTGTTGAATCACAGGGTATTTATCTCTGGCCAGGTATAGGATACTCAGTAATGTTGAAAAGTATTTTTTTCATGTACTCTGCCCATGTAGTGAACCTGGTTACTGATAGCGTAGCCTAGCACAATGACATCACTTTCCTGAGACCTGAAGTAGCAGTCGCCTTCAAATCATATTAACATGGTTTAGTGGTCCTGAGTGACCACTGGCTTAAGACTGCAACGTGCTGGTTGGAGCACGGTATCAAACCCCTGTGTTTTAGGTAAATGCTTCTTACACCTATGCACTGTTTAGAGTAGATGCTGGATGAACCAACACTGTGTGTATGTGTGCATGCGTGCGTGTGCGTGTTAGATACTCGGTACTCTCTTACCTCATACTTCCCCTCGTTCTCATTCTTCACCTTCTCCACATCCAGCATCAGGGCCCAGGCCTGACCTCTCAGCTGCAGCGGGATACCCTTATACACACGCTTTACCATCTGAGAGGAGAGCAGTCGTACACACAGGGGAGACAGGGGTTAGACAGGGGGAGACAGGGGATGAACAAATGGGGGGTTGAGGCAAGAGTGTAAATGTTGAGTGAGCATTTCAGGCTAATATAAACCTTTATAAACACAAGTGAAGGGTGTGGTTTTGCGTCTGTGTGTGTGCGAGAGAGAGAGAGAGAGAGAGAGAGAGAGAGAGAGAGACTCACCCTGTCACTGTTCCTGTATTTATCCCATTTCTTCACCATCTTCAGCCATTTCTCCACCCTTTCAATTTCCAGGTTATTTTTCTGTCAGGTCGAAACAGAAAATACATTTTAAACTAGGTGAAATGTTATGTACGCAAAATGAAAACACATGTACATTAACAAGACGCATTTACGCTACACAGTATAGTACAGTACAGAACCCAGTACTTACAATGTTTCTTCTAAAACTACAACCAAATTAACTCCCTTCGTGGGATCATAGAAAATATCACTTGACTTGAGAACCTGGTGTCCTGCCCCCACTGCTATGACTGGCATGTGCGAGTTTGTACCGTATTGACATTTAAAACTGAGGAGAGCTTATCAAATTCTGCCCAAGGTTAAAGGTGGTATTAATTGAATCAATCACGACCACATGACCGGTTCTAAGGTGAGAGGAAGCGTAGCTCCCATTCCAGGAGTGAGTGAGATGCCTAAGGATCGGCTTCGCCTTAGATGGATGCCTGGGGCATGTGGCCCTGCTACAGGGTTTCACTAAGTTAGCGGGAGGGTGGCATGGATTGGCTAATACACACACACATCGAGCACGCACTAAGCATTGACACACTTCCACACACGCGCGCGCGCGCACACACACGCACACGCACACACTACAGCTGCACAAGGAACATTACACCTCTATATGTTAGAGGTCACACTTGAAAGGTTAGTTAGTGGCTTCAGTACACCACCTAACGGAAACTGTAGTGTGTCTCTTTGACTCCTTTTAATGCGTATGTTGCATTTCCTCTTCTTACCTTCTCCTCATGTGCACTAGGGGTTGGCAGCTCCTTGTCACTGTGGGAAAAGAATGGACAACAACAGTCAGATTCTGCCAGTCAAGGAATGTGTACAACACTGCACACACAAGCCCAGTTCGACTTACTGCAGAAATCCTAAACGGTCAGTGACTCTGTAAATACTGTAGTCTGCATCCTCCCAGGAGTCAATCGCCATCCCCTCCTGTCTGCCCTGAAATAACACACAGACACACAGACATAGACACAGACAAATCAGAAACAGCACACAGCCAAGGGAAAACATGCAGTAAGGTTGGCCTGTTGCTTTAAAATAGTTAATTCAAGTCAGACTTTGGGCCTTTGAATTGGAGCCATTGGGAAAAAACACAACACATGCTGTTCTCTAGAGAACAATACATTTGATTTTAGTACAAGCGCATCACATCGCTGTGCCTGTCTCAAAGATGATACAAATGGATGCATTGTGTCTATCTATGCTGCGTTAAATCGTGGCCATTATAACAGATAATACCATTGCCATATGTACATTTTGGCGCAGATATTGCCCAATTCTCTCTCAGGACTAGTCAATGGACTACATAGACTTGGCTAACTATTAGAAAGCATAGAAAACTATCAGAAAGCAGGTTGCAGGCAAAGAGAGAGAGGGTCGATACATACAGCCTACAGAAACCACAGAAACCAAACCATGCCACCACAGATGAACGATCGCAGCGATGATGCCCTGAGGGCACACTGCAAACGGTGTCAAGTGTGAGAAAGTGAGGGGGCTAAAAATAGGTCCTAGCGGATGTCATTTGGGGAGAGAAAGCAGAGAGAGGAAAGGGGTAGATGGATATAATTAAACAGCTGAAGGGAGATGAGAAGGAATGTGTGGACTTCCCAATGTTCCTCCATGCATACATTACCGTTCAAAAGTTTGGGGTCACTTAGAAATGTCCTTGTTTTTGAAAGAAAAGCAATTTTGGGTCCATTAATATAACATCAAATTGATCAGAAATACAGTGTAGACATTGCTAATGTTGTAAATGACTATTGTAGCTGGAAACAGCTGATTTTTACTGGAATATCTACATAGACGTACAGAGGCCCATTATCAGCAACCATCACTCCTTTGTTCCAATGGCACGTTGCGTTAGCTTATCCAAGTTCATAATTTTAAAAGGCTAATTGATCATTAGAAAACCCTTTAGCAATTATGTTAGCACAGCTGAAAACTGTTGTACTGATTAAAGAAGCAATAAAACAGGCATTCTTTAGACTAGTTGAGTATCTGGAGCATCAGCATTTGTGGGTTCGATTACAGACTCAAAATGGCCAGAAACAAAGTATTTTCTTCTGAAACTCGTTAGTCTATTCTTGTTCTGAGAAATGAAAGCTATTCCATGCGAGAAATTGCCAAGAAACTGAAGATCTCGTACAATGCTGTGCTCCCTTCACAGAACACCGCAAACTGGCTCTAACCAGAATAGAAAGAGGAGTGGGAGGACCCGGAGCACAACTGAGCAAGAGGACAAGTACATTAGAGTGTCTAGTTTGAGAAACAGATGCCTCACAAGTCCTCAACTGGCAGCTTCATTAAACAGTACCCGCAAAACATCAGTCTCAACGTCAACAGTGAAGAGGCGACTCCGGGATGCTGGCCTTCTAGGCAGAGTTGCAAAGAAAAAGCCATAGCTCAGACTGGCCAATAAAAAGAAAAGACTAAGATGGGCAAAAGAACACAGACACTGGACAGAGGAAGATTGGAAAAAAGTGTTATGGACAGACAAATCTAAGTTTGAGGTGTTCGGATCACAAAGAAGAACATTCGTGAGACGCAGAAAAAATGAAAAGATGCTGGAGGAAGGCTTGACGCCATCTGTCAAGCATGGTGGAGGCAATGTGATGTCTGGGGTGCTTTGGTGGTGGTAAAGTGGGAGATTTGTACAGGGTAAAAGGGATCTTGAAGAAGGAAGGCTATCACTCCATTTTGCAACGCCATGCCATACCCTGTGGAACGACGCTTAATTGGAGCCTATTTCCTCCCACAACAGGACAATGACCCAAAGCACAGCTCCAAACTATGCAATAACTATTTAGGGAAGAAGCAGTCAGCTGGTATTCTGTCTATAATGGAGTGGCCAGCAAAGTCACCGGATCTCAGCCGCATTGAGCTGTTGTGGGAGCAGCTTGACCGTATGGTACGTAAGAAGTGCCCATCAAGCCAATACAACTTGTGGGAGGTGCTTCAGGAAGCATGGGGTGAAATATCTTCAGATTACCTCAACAAATTGACAACTAGAATGCCAAAGGTCTGTAAGGCTGTAATTGCTGCAAATGGAGGATTATTTGACAAAAGCAAAGTTTGAAGGACACAATTATTATTTAATTAAAAATCATCTTGACATCTTGACTATATTTCCAATTCATTTTGCAACTAATTTCATGTATGTTTTCATGGAAAACAAGGACATTTCTAAGTCAAAAGTCAAGTCAAAGTCACCATTATTAGGCATTTGTACAACCGAATGCCTTCAATTGAAATGTGTCTTCCGCATTTAACCCAACCCCTCTGAATTAGAGAGGTGCGGGGGGCTGCCTTAATCGACATCCACGTCTTCGGCGCCCGGGGAACAGTGGGTTAACTGCCTTGTTCAGGGGCAGAACGACAGATTTTTACCTTGTCAGCTCAGGGATTCGAACTTGCAACCCTCCGGTTACAAGTCCAATGCTCTAACCACACTAAGTGACCCCAAACTTTTGAACGGCAGTGTACCTAGGTCTGTGGCCTGGTGGACACCTGACTGTTTCTGCAATCAACAACACCATCAGAGTACCGGCCAGTCGGCTGATTTATTAAGGGACAATGTGGACCACCCAGACTTTAAATGTAGCAACTGTTTGCTTGCAGAGGACTACAGGAGTCAAGTGGCTACTATTAGCAAACTAGTAGCAAAACTAGACAAGCTACTGGGGGAATCCACGCCCGTTTACTTTTTCTTTCTCTTTTAGGAGAAAGCAGGACGCCACTCTGGCCTGGTGGAAGTGTCGCTGCCGTGTCGGCTCTCCACAGCCGACTGGCCGGTACTCTGCAGGGATCCCTCCCCGAAGGGGTCTCCCCCTTCCCTGGAGAATGCAGCTAGTAGATCGCTCTTGGATGACTTGGGGGATTTTCCTGTTCTTGATCCTACCAACCAGCCATGGAGATATGTCACTCGCCGGGGAAGTCGAAAACAGCATTCTCTGGCAATGGGGGGCCTCCTTTGAGATGTTAAGCCCAGACCGGACACAGACCAGAAACATCTTCGCCACCCTGGATCCAGAGGTTCGGGCGCTGTCTTCCCTTGGGGCTTCCGGTTTGAGATCGGATCCGGAGGTACTTGCGTCTTCGTCTTCTGTTCTGTCTCTCTCTCTACCTCTGGTTCAGATCCTCAGAGCTCCCACCTTCATCAGACCGTGAGGCTGTCTGAGACTCTGGCCCATTCATTATCCACAATGGATACTACATCTGAAACGGGTCCATCGGGCCCCACTGCCCTTCGGTCCTCGAGGGGTTGGCAAAACCAACCCCTCGACAGTGTCCTCCTTATGGTTCAGTAGCTGAGAGAGACCATGTGTCACGTCCTGGCCATAGAGAGCCCTCTGGGTTCTCTATGGGGTTTTGGGCCAGGACGTGACCAGGGGTGTTTAGGTGTCTTTATGTTGGTTTTTGTGTTGGTTCCCAATTAGAGGCAGCTGTTAGTTGTTGCCTCTAATTGGGAATCCTATTTAGGTTGTCCTCTCCCCACCTGTGTCGTGGGTTATTGTTTCTGTATTGTAGTTTGGTGCCTATGCGCTACTCCAGTTGTCAGATCTTTGTTCAATTATTTTGTATGTTCCATTATTGAATTAAATAATGTTGAACTCCAAGCTCGCTGCGCCTTGGTCCTATCCTTTAGAAGATCGTGACACCATGGTGTAATTGATTACACCAGCTATGGCCATTGTCACAGGTGTTGCTAAGGCCAGACAGGGTCCCCTCTACAGATGTAGGATCTTAAAATGATCATCCTATTGCAGGATAACTTTCCTGCAATGCAGCATATGTTTTACTTGTAGTGTATTTAGGGTTAAATAAAGCTTCTAAAGTTTGTAACTTCAACTTTGAAATATCAGACTTAATTTTCCCTTACAAAGAATGTATCAATCCTACAAAAATGTCTTAATAACTCACATATTTTGTGGCTGCAGGATTTTTTTCCTTCTGTAGCAAACTGGCTCAAATTAAGATCCTATATACAGTATGTTCTCATGTCTTGCTGCCTGTGAGCTAAATTTAACTCTGTCTCATTCCTACTCGCTCTCTCTTGCTTTTTCGAGTGTCAACTCTATCTCATTCGCTGGAGTTCTCTCTCGCTCTCCCTCCCTCTTGCACTTTCCAATGTCAGTGTGTCTGCTGACACAAAGTTGAAGAGGAGACACTGTCAGACAGATATTGCTAGGGTAATTTGGATTGCTGGGAGTTCAT
Organism: Brachymystax lenok tsinlingensis; assembly: GCA_030435695.1. Classification (NCBI taxonomy): domain Eukaryota; kingdom Metazoa; phylum Chordata; class Actinopteri; order Salmoniformes; family Salmonidae; genus Brachymystax; species Brachymystax lenok. The sequence continues at coordinate 6,297,543 of CM059800.1, forward strand.
GACCTCTAGTTTGTGCTAAATAGACTGTATAATCTATCATTTTATAATGTATACTTCTATAGGTTTTATAGAATTAACAACATACAGCACAGATGGGCCTTTGTCATCACTCCTACAGTATGATTGTGTTTGCCTGGAAACTGTGCTTATTTTAGCTGCATATGTATGTCTAAATCTCCTCAACATCATATTATATCATCATTTTCCACAAGCATGCTATTAGGCTTCTTCATCAACCACCACACACAATGCTTAGCAACACACACACACACACACACATTCGGTTTCTCTTTCTTATCCCTCTTAGAGAGACGGCCACTCTTTTCAACCACACGCTCAAACAAGTGTGAACTCTTCCTCCTGTGTGAACAGATGGACAACACACAGGCAGAGAAGACATAGTGTACAGTCAGACGGGATAACTCCATGACATGTACTGAAGATGGAATGCGTGTTGTTTAAAGTACAAACTCAGGCCAAGTGAATCAGCATCTGATCATCAAGGATGTGCATTACAAACTGCACGTGTGTGGACATAACAACAACTTCGCTGTTTGGTTTTGAATGGTGTAGTTGATCTATTTCCTTGTTTATGGAGGTGATGCATTCTACCTACATAAAAAGACCAGTCTTCGACTAACTTATTCATGGATGCATCAATGCAGGCCTGGAGCTAAACAGCACTATTGCTATGCTATGCTATGTGACTAATATGACTATTACTGGAACTTTGTAATGACTGAACTGATGTCTGTGAACCTTCAAACCTTATCTAGTTCTCTAACAGGTCGCTTGGGTTATTTTGGTCATCGGTAAATGCGAAATAACTAAGGTGGAAGTGCACATGGCAATTTTAGAGCTTTAAAAACAGTTAACAGCATCCTTAAACCCTCTGAACAGTGTGTTTGTTGAACGCCACCCACCGTATCATATTTCGAGATGATATCAGCGCGTTCCTCTGTTCTCAACGTCTCAATGTCTTTCTTCATGTCAATATCTGAAACGGAGAATAAAAAACAAACAATGTCAAATTTAGAGATGCTTTGGTGTGCATGGTTGTGGGCAAATGTGTTGGCAAAAATATAACAGACATGCTCTTAATTTTACAGCACGCTAGAAAGCCCACCCTATATGTCGGTCTAACTGACTACTGGATACACATCGTGATGAATTTTTTAAAAAGCGGTGGTTATGTCTGGTTAAAGAGGAGCTGATGTTGTTTTTGCCCATTCAGTTGGTTAATTCACTCTATTGTTGATCATAAGCCTGTAACCGTCTCCTGCCGCTGTGCCTACAGAGCTCTGACCAGCATGTGTCCACTCCTCGGCTCAGGGTTGACACAGTGTCACACTATGGCTGAATGCACTTCACATGCCTTTAGTAGTGGGATAGTTTGAAACACAGTGGGCCATTGTGTGCGTCCATTGAGTAAGATAATAAGAACATAGTAAAACTGCAGATCTGAACGTGCGAAAGCTAAATAGAGCACAGGTTTGAGAAGCAGAGAGCTATGTGGATGTACAGGATGTTGGCAGTGTGTGAAGAGGATGTCAGGGTGTCGGTCTGTGTGTCTGTCTGTCTGTTCTGTGGATCTGGAATATAAGCCCCCTGGGAACCAAGAGTCCTGCCAGTGTTTGGCTGATAGTACCTGCTGTTGGGAACTGACTTTTAAACTTGAAAATATGAAATATGTCACTGAGGGAGAGAGAAGAATGTAGAACGTTTACATTCTGTCAGGACATGTTATTGTTAGCCATCAGGGATCCTATGGGAGGAGGAGAGACACAGTCTGGTACAAGTCAACAGCCGTGAGTTGAGGAGGAGTGAGCACTTTGGGGTAGAGGTCAGGTTAGATGAAAGGGGGAAGGACAGATATCACTAAGTTTCTGTCTAGCAACAGAGATGTAATGGCTGTTCAGATGTATAGGAGGAGCCTCAGCATAGGAGAAAGGGGGAAATATCAGTGCTTGTGTGAATACGTCTTTTGTCTTATGCAGCTGTATGACCCAATCCGGGAATAAACTTGGTTTGAGCTTTATTAAGCACCCGTGAGTTTTTGACTCCGTTTATTTAGAACCTAACACCGCTAACCCCACCTTCCTCCTCCCTTCCCCTCTCGCTCTCCACCCTCCTACACGGGAATCTACCTCACACACACACACACGCACACACACGCCTGTGTACAGTGAAATGACGTAATGCTAATCATCCAAAAAGGATGAAGGCAACCATTTCAAGGGTCCTCAACTGTGCGTTGTGTAGGCCTGTTTGAGGGGCCTGTTTGGGAAGATGGATAGCCAGTGTAGGCCTACAAAAGTTTGCTTTGGATTGAGAGGTGAAAATTGATTTCACGGCCCCTCAAACCTGTTACAAAGCTTTCTGCCCACACTGAGTTGACCTTTTCACACATGACAGAGTGTAGCATATTCATGCCTAGGCCTCTGTGGTGCTACACACCACAAGCACAGGTTTTCACTCAATCCATCATATGAACAGACCTTATCAGTGGGATCCTTACAGTACAAGAATGTTAATACTGTACTCTCCAAAACAAAACAGCGGGATAGGCCTAATCCCAGTTAATCCACACTTTCTATGGGCTGCATCATTACCAGTGTCCTGGTTCCAGATCAGTCATAATCTGGACCACAGCGAGACGCATCTTATCACTGTCTTTGAGGCCAGGATTACACACTCAATGGTTGTTATTTTTCCAACTTGATTGAAAGGCAGCTTCGGAACAAAGGAAATGCAATTCCATCACTCTGGTATCTCTTAACTTAAGTTATGTGACTGGCTTTCAACCACTGAGTGGAGACGTTTCCATAATGTTGTTTACAGCTACATGCAGCATGAACAAGTCTAATGAAAGATAACTGTACTGTTTATGGTATTCATTTTTAGGGGGCACATATTGGACATATGTAGACCCTACACACACCCCTCAAGCACAGGCAGTCAGGCACAGGCAGTCAGGCACATGCAACTAGAACTTGGTCGGAGACACGACAACATCTTTTCCCCCTCAGGAGACTTAAAAGATTTGGCATGGTTCCGCAGATCCTCAAAACGTTAAACAGCTGCACCATCGAGAGCATCCTGACCGGTTGCATCACCACCTGGTATGGAAACTCCTCTGCAATCTGACCATAAGGCGCTACAGGGAGTACATCACTGGGGCCAGTGTCAGAGGAAGGCCCAAAAAATTGTCAAAGACTCCAGTCACCCAAGTCATAGACTGTTCTCTCTGCTACCGCACGGAGTGCCAAGTCTAGGACCAAAAGGCTTCTTAACAGCTTCTACCCCCAAGCCATAAGACTGCTGAACAATTAATCAAATGGCCACCCGGACTACTGACATTAACCCCCTTGTTTTTACACTGCTGCTACTCGCTGTTTATTATCTATGCGTAGTCACTTTACAATTTACCTCGACTAACCTGTATCCCCCTCAAATTGACTCGGTACCGGTACCCCCTGTATATAGCCTCGTTATTGTTATGTACATTTATTGTGCTATTTTATTTACATATATATATATTTTTACATTAGTTTATTTAGTAAATATTTGATTAACTATATTTCTTGAACTGCATTGTTGGCTAAGGGCTTGTAAGTAAGCATTTCACGGTAAGGTTGTATTGTATTTGGTGCATGTGACAAATAACATTTGATTTGTTCCAGCCTGGCCCTAAAACATCCGATTGAGCTAACCGTGGTCTAACCTGAGGATCACAATTGTTTCAATCAGGTTGTCATGGATCGCACCTCTGTGGCTCTCTCCGATCACCAAAGAACACCATCACCAGAGTATTAACTACATTTCCCATCTGTCATTACCTAGAGCCTAATTACTGCACAGCTGCATCCACTTCTCTCCTGTATATATTCCCTCTCCAGGCTCCAATGCCTTGCGAAAGTCTTGTACTGCCCGGCTAGTCATTTCTGAGCACTCTTTCTGAACCGATTGATTCCCTGTTTTGACCTCGGACTGTGTTTTCGTTTCCTGATTACCCGCCTGCCGCCTCTGCCCGACCCTCGCCTGATACCGACTCTGTCTCTGGACTCCCTCTGACACCCTCACGCTGTTCTCTGAGTTTTTGCCTGTCTGACCTTCCTTGATTAAAGTAAACTGCACATGGATCCGAGCGTCTCTGGCTCATTGTTACAGAAGACTTCGCCAATACAGGATCCAGCAGCCATGTATCGGCACATCCGAGGTATCATCTCAAGCCTCTATGCTGGCTACCCACCAGCAGCAGCTTGAGAAACTCACTTTCGCTGACCGAGGAGCTAGTGAGATCATTACAGACACTCACCACTCCGATCGCGACCTCAACTCTTCCCGCTGGTTCTATGGCTTCTCCGATTCCGAGTGTGAGTACTCCGTCCTGGCTCTCGCGTCTGTCCCTGCGGAGAAATATGATGGTTCAGCGGCGAGATGTAAAGGGTTTCTCCTGCAGTGCTCTCTGTTTATCGACCAACAACCTGCCCTATATCCCACCGGCGACAGCCGAGTATCCTTCGTGTGTTCGTTGCTGACCGGTAGGAGCACTGGATTGGCGACTGCGCTATGGGAGGGTGGACACCTGTCATTCCCCTCATATGACTGCTTTCGGCGCCAGTTCAGAGAGGTGTTTGAGCATCCAGCCCGGCGGAAAGGGCCGGGCGGCTGCTACTCTCTCTACACCAGGGGAATCTACCGCTGCCGATTACACCCTTTCCTTCCGCACCCTGGCTGCACAAACTGGTTGGGAGGAGGCTCCGTTGAAGTTACTCTATCGCAGGGGACTTAACACGGTCTACAAGCGGAGCTAGCATGTAGGAGGAGGAAATCACTTAGCCAATTCATGGACTTAACAATTACGCCTCGATAATCTGATGCACGAGCTCGGCGTGTGCCCCAGCTGTATCGCGTTGCCGAAGCTGCCTTCGCTAGTCACGGCTGAACCGATGCAGATCGGCTACACTCGCTCACGCCCGAGAGGAGAAGATTACGTCATCGTCTATGCCTGTATTGTGGGAGGATCTGGCCACATGAGGGCGACATGTCCAAACAGACCCCCATCCCAAGACTCTGCTAGGGTGAGTGCCAACTCCTATTCTTCTAGATCATTTGAACTAGTCAGTAACCCTGCACTTTGGTGAAGAAAGTATAAATACCACTGCTTTGATAGATTCAGGAGCAGCGGGAAATTTCATTGATCAGTCATTCGCCAAAGCTCATCATATTTCTCTCCTTCCATGTCAATCCCGGTTAGCAGTGGGCGTTAGACGGACGTCCTTTGGGCTCCGGGAAGATCCAATACATCTCACAAGAAATCACCTCAATACTAGCACCCTGCACACCGAGGGCGATCCAGCTGCTCACCATTGAATCCCCACAACACCCCATCATCCTAGGTATGCCGTGGCTGGTGAAGCATAACTTAACCATTTCATGGACTGAGAAACAGATAGTCCAGTGGTCCAAGACCTGCCAGGAGAACTGCCTGCACCCCTGACTAGGACCACTCCTACTCCTACTCAGTCCGAGAACCCAGATCTACAGAAGGTTCCGTGGAGTACCATGACCTCGCTCTGGCGTTCAGTGAGAGTAGGGCTACTCAGCTTCCACCTCACAGGCCCGGTGACTGCGCTATAGATCTCATTCCAGGAACCTCTCCCACACGAGGAAGAATATTTCCTCTCTCACAACCCGAATCCGGCGCCATGAAGAGCTATATAGAGGAGGCACTTTCCAAGGGTTTCATCCGTACATCCATCTCTCCTGCTTTCAGCCGGATTCTTCTTCGTGAAGAAAGAAGGACGGAGGACTACGTCCCTGTATCGACTACCGCAGCCTCAACGAGATTACCGTAAAGTTTAGCTACCCATTGCCATTAGTTCCAGCAGCCTCGAACAGCTCCGCACTGCCAGGTTCTTCACCAAGTTGGACCTGCGCAATGCATATAACCTGATTCGGATCAAGGAAGAGGACGAGTGGAAAAGCGGCATTCTCCACCACCACCGGGCACTATGAGTATCTAGTGATGCCGTTCGGGCTGCATAACAGTCCTCAGTGTTCCAATCATTTGTCAGCGAGATCTTCCGAGACATGCTGAACCAGAAGCTCATTGTCTATATCGACGACATCCTGATCTATTCGGAGACACTCGAGACCCACGTACAGGATGTCAGAGCTGTGCTTCAACGTCTGATTGATAACCACCTATCGCCAAGATCCAGAAATGCGAGTTCCATCAGACACGGATCTCCTTCTTGGGATACATTATCAGCGCCAAGGAAGTGACCATGGACAACAGCAAGGTAGAGGCAGTGGTCAACTGGCCACAACCCACCAAGGTAAAGGAGTTACAGCGCTTCCTGGGCTTAGCCAACTTCTACCGTCCGGTTTATCAGGAACTTCAGCATCACAGCAGCGCCACTCACGTCTCTTCTTCAGGGTGGAGGGCAACGGTTACAGTGGACATCTGAGAGTCTGGCAGCATTCAAGCAACTCAAGAGAGAGATTCACCACGGCCCCCATCTTGCACCAGCCAGATCCCGAACGGGAGTTTATTGTGGAGGTAGACGCTTCCAATACAGGAATCGGGCCGTGCTGTCACAACGTCATGGTAACCCAGCCAAGCTATTCCCGTGTGCTTACCAGTCCGGCTCACCTCGGCGGAGCGGGAATTATGATGTGGGTGATAGGGAACTCCTTGCCATGAAGGTCGCCGAGGAATGGCGGCATTGGTTGGAGGGAGCTCGTCGGCCGTTTACAGTTTTGACTGACCACCGTAACCTGGAATACATTAAGGCCGTAAGCGACTGAATCCCAGACAGGCCAGGTGGTCGCTATTCTTCACCAGATTCGACTTCAGGGTCACGTGTCGCCCAGGCTCGAAGAATGGCAAGGCCGGCGCTCTGTCCCGACAGTTTGACAGTCCCTCAAGTCCATCCACGTCAGATCCCATCATTCCCCGCGACACTGGTTCTCGCTCCGGTACAGTGGGACATAATGACCGAGATTTCCGCCAGCTCAGAGGAGGAACCTTCACCGCCTGAATGCCCTCCTGATCGCACCTTCGTGCCACCCAGCCTCCGTGTGAGTATTACAATGGGTGCACAACACTCCTAACAGCGGGACATCCTGGGATCACGGCTACTACCCACCTTGTGACCAACCGTTTCTGGTGGCTCACGCTCCAGGCCGATGTCATCACCTTACGTACATCAATGCGTCCACGTGCAACATTGTCAAATCCTCTCATCAGAAACCAGCAGGACTACTTCAACCACTACCCATCCCACAGCGTCCCTGGTCACATATTGCCATTGACTTTGTCACAGACTTACCCTCTCCCAGAACTTCCACGACCATTCTGACCGTGGTTGACCGTTTCTCCAAGGCCTGTAGGTTCATCCCCTTGACCAAACTGCCCACAGCATTAGAAACAGCGGAGGCCTTGGTACAGCAGGTTTTCCGACTCTATGGGCTGCCTGAGGATATAGTTTCGGACCGGGGGCCTCAGTTCACCTCTCGGGTCTGGCAGGCGTTATGCAGCGTTTAACATCAATGTCAGCTTAACTTCCGGTTATCATCCACAGGCTAATGGACAGGAATTAGGAAGCAACCAGGAACTCACACGCTTTCTGCGCACCTACTGTCATCAGAACCAGCAAGACTGGAGCCGTTTCCTCATGTGGGCGAATCGCCCAAAACTCCTTGCTCAAACCCTCTACAGGTCTTACCCCTTTCCAATGTGTGCTAGGTTACCAACCTCCTCTGTTCCCCTGGTCTGGGAGCCAACTGACCTTCCAGCTGTCAACGCCTGGTTGCAGAGAAGTGAGGAGACCTGGAACAACGCTCACGTACACCTCCAACGAGCAGTGCGAAGAGTCAGAGAGCAGGCTGACCGTCGCCGGAGAGAGGGACAGATGCAGCTCCTGGACAGTGGGTGTGGTTGTCATCCAGGGACCTCCGTCTTCGGCTTCCCAGCAGAAGCTAAGTCCTAGATGCGTGGGTCCGTTTAAGATTCTCAGACAAATAACCCGGTGTCATACCGTCTAGCCTTGCCATCCACTTACCGCATCTCTCCTACCTTTCATGTGTCATTACTCAAACCGGCCGGTGGTCCGCGAGGAGAGAGGACCAGGGCGAGGTTGCAGAAGAAACTCCCCTCCTATCATCATCAACGGCGAGGAAGCCTACCTAGTAAAGAAGATACTCGACTCAAGGCGGTAGGGAACTGCAATATCTCTCATCGACTGGGAGAGTGCGGTCCTGAAGAGCGATCCTGGGAAGATCCCAAGACATCCTGGACCCCGCACTCATCACGGAGTTTCACCAGAACTACCCTGGAAGACCTGCTCCCAGACCCGTGGTAGACCTCGGCGTCGTTCGGTCCTCGCTTCAGGAGCAGCTGCAGGAGGGGGCTCTGTCATGGATCGCACCTCTGTGGCTCTCTCCGATCACCAAAGAACACCATCACCAGAGTATTAACTACATTTCCCATCTGTCCCGTACCTAGGCCTAATTACTGCACAGCTGCATCCACTTCTCTCCTGTATATATTCCCTCTCCAGGCTCCAATGCCTTGCAGAAGTCTTGTACTGCCCGGCTAGTCATTTCTGAGCACTCTTTCTGAACCCGATTGATTCCCTGTTTTTGACCTCGGACTGTGTTTTTCGTTTCCTGATTACCCGCCTGCCGCCTGCCCCGACCTACGCCTGATACCGACTCTGTCTCTGGACTCCCTCTGACACCCTCACGCTGTTCTCTGAGTTTTTGCCTGTCTGACCTTCCTTGATTAAAGTAAACTGCACATGGATCCGAACGTCTCTGGCTCATTGTTACACAGGTATGTCAATGCTGGGCTGGAACAAAACCCTGCACCCCCACACACACACACACACACACACACACACACACTGGACCGCTGTAGCCAACTTAAAGGGGCAGTGCAGTTAAAAACGTGATTTATATATTTCCATGAGGTCGAAATAACAGTGAAATTGTGAAAATCCGAATAATTTCCTTTTTGTGTAAGATCAGTTTTTAAAAAATGCCCGGAATGTCAGCCTGTTCAGGTGGGTGGGATGGAAGTTTTGGACCACATCATGACATCACAATGTGATCTGATTATAATAGACCAATGACTGTGCATCTGGGTAAGGGGTGAGCTCAAGACTATCCTATCAGCCAATCAGGCCTGTGTATGTAAATATCTTAACATTTGTTTCCTAACGCCCACACGATCAGACTGAGCATTTCAAGGCCAAAGGAAGCTCAGGGAAATAAATGATACAACATTTATTTGAGTTATTTTCACTAATATCAAAACACACACAGTGATTTATTAGACATGCAGTAATGATTTCAAAATACAATTTCAAAGACTGCATGGATGCTTTAGGGTAACGCAGACAGGACTGAATGTCTAGAATGTGAATGTAGGCTAGACCTATTGAATAATTCAGTGAAATAGAGGACGTAGCACATGTCTACCAGACAGACGGTGGTCACTCATTGGCACAAATAAAACACAGCAGGGGAGATGACTGAGGCTACGGCTGAAGTCTACACAGTACACCTGGAACTACACAGTCAGCAGATACTGACGTCTACAAGGAGAAAGACATTTGACCCTCCTGGCCTCCATCGTGTAGCCTAACATTTGTTTGCTTTTCTTAATGGGCAAAAAAAAAAGTGACAACACACCACTCCTAACCAAAGGAACAGACGTCTCAGTTTGGGACACATCAATACCAATATGGTAGGCTACTGATGGTCAGTAACAGCTTCATCTCTTTATCTCTGATCTTCCTTTCAGAACAACAAACTCAGAAGAGGGAACACAGGCGATGGCGATCCTCGCTATTATAAAGCACTGAATGTGCTGCATACTATTCAAAGTATCTGGCTGAAACTGCCGTGTGGTCAGTGGTCTGAAATCATAGCAGGCATTTGGAGTTACTGAGAATGTCGCTGTTAGCAGGGCAGAGGCTGGAAGAGAGACCAGAGAGGGTTTAAGTAGCTGGTAGTGCCCCAACTGATTGACTTTACATCTGGCCCAGAGGAAGTTGACCCACACACACACATACATAGATGCAAAGGGAATGAGTTCAGAACAGATGAACATGCACAGGAACACATGCACATGCATGGACAGAAAATAACACACACACATTCATTACATAACTAATCGTGCATTACCACAACGATTGATCGTGCGTGTATAATATTGGAAAACAATAAAGATTGTTTTCCAGAACTTAAAACAAAAAAAAGGAAGGAAAGAAGTGTTCCTGTGTATTTCACGTTGGGCAACCCAGTTACTGTCGTGTTTCTGTTTATAACCATATTCGCCATGCTACAGAGAAAGGCTACATTGATGTAACGACATTCAAAGCTTATACTTATTTTAGTAGGGTGTTGTCAGCAGAATTACAAGATTAAGGCAAAGAAGATTAAGGCAAACCTTCCAGCATTCATAGGGAAAATTACAAGAAAACAGTCAGTGTAACTATACCTATAATGTATTTGCTATAGGAACATTATGTCAGAGCATAACTGCAAGGTTGTGGAGACGCAAAACGGTAGCCTAAAAGGCTAAACCCATTCATCAGCATTTTCATAGCCTATAATGTAGCGTTATGCCAGCAGGGGAATTCTACACGAATAGCGAGACAACAATAAAGGAAATAGATCGATTATTATTTACCTTTTATTGTGGATATCTCTCTGCGCTATCCGTGCAGTATAAATACTATAATTCAACCTTCTCATTATTCCGTCGCTCCTGGAATTTTAGATCCACGGGACCTGTCACCCAAATCGCGGAATCACAACAATAGCCGCGACGTCTGCAGAGGGACCCTACTGGAGCACACGGGCTATCTACATCTAACCGGTTAGTGGTACATCTGTCACTAAACAGTCTGTGGTGGGTGCACTGGGCAGGCGCAGCAGCGTGGCATGCGTGACAGAAATATGCATGCTGTATGATGATGACTTAAAGGTACAGTCCTCCTGCATTTACAGTCCTATTTTTACGGACCGACTCACTCACCTTTTACCGACTCCACTCACTGCAGTGGAGGCTGATGTGAAGTATATTATGTGCTTTTGGCGCCTTCTCATGGCTGTACTGCTGCTTTACACCAGCCAAGGTGTAGTATTGTACTCAGGTGTAGAACTGAGCCCTCTAGCAAGTTCTTCAGGGCTACAAAATACTTCAAATGTTATATTTGTGTCAATAAAGACTATAAACATACACCTGGAGTGTTTATTAGCATCATCGATCACTGATTGCAGTATACCTTGTATTTTAGGCCATGGCATGATATGGCATGATGTTCAGCATACCACCGGAGCACAAAACAAGCAAGTGAGAATAGTTTTCAAAATATAAAATCAAACATAAAAAAACGAATTATTATCATTGCACACATTGGAGTGGTACTACATACAAATTGATCAATGACTGATAAGGCAACGTGGTCTCAGAGCATTTCGTATTATTCTGTATGTTAATCCGAGACACCCCATTAAGTATGATATGTATTAATTTGTGGATGTCCATCACCCATTTTGTATGATATGTTTTGTATGATATGCACAAGCGGCAAATCGCGGGTGCCATGTGAATGAGGCGATGGACAAACAAGCTCTGGAAGGATGCCGGGCTCCCGATTGCTCATTGCTAACTGGGCTGTAGCATTTATTCACATAATATTGGAGTCAGATTGATAAATGTAGTTTATTATTACACGGAGCAAAAATATAAACACAACATGTAAAGTGTTGGTCTCATGTTTCATGAGCTGAAATAAAAGATCACAGAAATCTTCCAATACGAACAAAAAGCTTATGTCCACATTTGTTTACATCCCTGTTAGTGAGCATTTTTCCTTTACCAAGATAATCCATTCACCTGACAGGTGTGGCATATCAAGAAGCTGATTAAAAAGCACGATTATTACTCAGGTGCACCTTGTGCTGGGGACAATAAAAAGCCACTCTAAAATGTGCAGTTTTGTCACATAACACAACGCCACAGATGTCTCAAGTTGAGGGAGCGTGCAATTGGCATGCTGAATGCAGGAATGTCCACCAGAGCTGTTGCCAGAGAACTGAATGCTCTACCATAAGCCATCTCCAACGTTGTTTTAGAGAAATTGGCAGTATGTCCAACAACCGCAGACCACGTGTATGGCGTTGTGTGGGCAAGCGGTTTGCTGATGTCAACATTGTGAATAGAGTGCCATATGGTGGCGGTGGGGTTATGGTATGGGCAGGTATAAGCTATGGACTACGAACACAATTGCATATTATCAATGACAATTTGAATGCACAGACATACCGTGATGAGATCCTGAGGTTCATTGTCATGCCATTCATCCACCACCATCACCTCATGTTTCAGCGTGATAACGCACGGCCCCATGTTGCAAGGATCTGTACACAATTCCTGGAAGCTGAAAATGTCCCAGTTCTTCCATGCCCTGCATACTCACAAGCCATGACACCCATTGAGCATGTTTTGAATACTCTGGATCGACGTGTACAACAGAGTGTTTTAAGTTCCCGCCAATATCCAGCAACTTCGCACAGCCATTGAAAAGGAGTGGAACATTCCACAGGCCACAATCAACAGTCTGATCAACTCTATGTGAAGGAGATGTGTCGCGCTGCATGAAGCAAATGGTGTTCACACCAGATACTGACTGGTTTTCTGATCCACGCCCTTTCCTTTTTTTTAAGGTATCTGTCACCAACAGATGCATATCTGTATTCCCAACATGTGAAATCTATAGATTCGGGCCTAATTCATTTATTTCAATTGACTGATCTCTTTATATCAACTGTAACTCATTCAAATCTTTGAAATTGTTGCATGTTGTGTTTATATTTTTATATAATTTCAACATAATGGTTGGATAATTTCCACCCAACTAGTAAATGGAGTCACCGTTTACTAGTTGGAGATTTTGCTGCTAAGGGACAGAATCATTACATCACTTGTTTTGGTACTGCGCATATGTAGTTTGTTTTTGGTCGCAGTTTCAGGAATGGCTAAAGAATTGCAACATTTACCTGGAATTAACTCTGCAGCTAGCACTGCTGGGTGATTGGAAAAGTCAAAGTCAATCAATCAATAATTTAATAATACTCTTAGCAAAAAAAATATATCTTTAATTTGCAATCTGCAGAAATTATGAGAATGAAAGGGGTTGAGGGGAGCTGGCTGAAAAAAACAAAAAAAAAACAAGATCACTAATGTAAAATATATTGTGTTTTAAACATTTATAGTACGTATAATCTGGAAGTAGAAGCCTAGGTATTGTTGTCCATTACTTTACTCCAATTAGTGTAGGGAACTGTAATTCAGGGGTAAATGACTGTATAAAAAATATATACAGTATACATTTACCCCCCATTAGTTCCTACCAGGGCAGCAGCTAATCTTCCTGTGGTCCAGCCAAATTAAGGCAGTTATACAATTTTAAAAACATTACAATATATTGTTGTGTTGTGAAGGAAGTTGTCAAGAAGGTGAGTTTGTGTTTATACAAGATCTCCTGCCCCCACCTTCTGTCAACCAGTCTTGTCACTGCAGAGCTATACGGAACCCTCTGCATTGTTGAAGCCAATTTACAGTTGAAGTCGTAAGTTTACACTTTGGTTGGAGTCATTAAAACTCGATTTTCAACCACTCCACAAATGTCTTGTTAACAAACTATAGTTTTGGCAAGTTGGTTAGGACATCTACTTTGTGCATGACACAAGTCATTTTTACAACAATTGTTTACAGACAGATTATTTCACTTATAATTCACTGTATCACAATTCCAGTGGGTCAGAAGTTTACATACACTAAGTTGACCTGTTGATGTATTTCAAGGCATACCTTCAAATCAAAAGAAATCAGCCAAGACCTCAGAAAAAAAATTGTAGACCTCCACAAGTCTGGTTCACCCTTGGGATACATTTGTGCTTCCTCACCAAAAGAAGGCTATCGAGGAGGGGAGGACTGTCTTCCGTTTTCCTACTGACTAATTGACACAATTATGGGAGATTTTGGAGCGGCGCCTAAGATAGCGTTTTTCACTACCATTAATAAAATACCAAATGATGGAATGTCTCGTGGAAGAATGGTGTCGCATCCCTCCAATAGTGTTCCAGACACTTGTAGAATCTATGCCAAGAAACATTGAAGCTATTCTGGCACCGTATTAAGACACTATGTTAGGGTTTCCTTTATTTTGGCAGTTACCTTTAGGTTGGCACTGTTGACTTTAAAATCATTGTGTGAATCCAGCATACCCAAAGTATCTGTCTGGTGGATTGTGTATGTGGGCAAGCTTGTGTGTGTATGTGAGAGTGTGTATATGTGTTTTTACCGGTTATAGTCACAGCCGTGTACGTATATATATAGTTACACTGACTGTTTTCTTGCAACACATTGACTGTAGTACTCACGCTACTAAAACACTCAACCACTGCCACTCCAACTTCCGGGATGCCTGCAAGGCCCTCCTCTGCTCTCCCTTCAGCAAATCCGATCACGACTTCATTTTGCTCCTCCCTTCCTATAGGCAGAAACTCAAACAGGAAGTACCCCTGCTAAGTAAGGACTATTCAACGCTGGTCTGACCAACTGGAATCCACGCTTCAAGATTGTTTTGATCACGTGGACTGGGATATGTTCCGGGTAGCCTCCGCCAATAACATCAAAGAATACGCGGATACGGTGACTGAGTTTATCAGGAAGTGTATAGGAGATGTTGTACCCACTGTGACTATTAAAACCTACCCTAACCAGAAACCGTGGATAGATGGCAGCATTCGCGCAAACTGAAAGTGTGAACCACCGCATTTAACCTTGGCAAGGTGACTGGGAATATGGCAGAACACAAACAGTGTAGTTATTCCCTCCATAAGACAATCAAACAGGCAAAACGTCAGTATAGAAACAAAGTGGAGATGCAATTCAATGGCTCAGACACGAGACGTATGTGGCAGGGTCTACAGACAATCACGGACTACAAAAGGAAAACCAGCCACAGACGTCTTGCTTCCGGACAAGCTTCTTTGCCCGCTTTGAGGATAACACACTGCCACTGACGCGGCCCGCTACCAAGGACTGTGGGCTCTCCTTCTCTGTGGCCGACGTGACTAAGATTTAAGCGTGTAAACCCTCGCAGGCTGCCGGCCCAGACGGCATCCCTAGCCGCGTCCTCAGAGCATGCTCAGACCAGCTGGCTGGAGTGTTTACGGACATATTCAATCTCTCCCGATCCCAGTCTGCTGTCCCCACATGCTTCAAGATGGCCACCATTGTTCCTGTACCAAGAATGCAAAGGTAACTGAACTAAATGACTACCGCCCCGTAGCACTCAATTCTGTCATCATGAAGCGCTTTGAGAGACTAGTCAAAGATCATATCACCTCTACCTTACCTGACACCCTAGACCCACTTCAATTTGCGTACCGCCCCAATAGATCGACAGACAATGCAATAGCCATCACACTTCACACTGCCCTATCCCATCTGGACAAGAGGATTGCCTATGTAAGAATGCTGTTCATTGACTATAGCTCAGAATTCAACACCATAGTAGTCTCCAAGCTCATCATTAACTTCTTAGGGAGCAGCTGCATAGGTGACGGTTTTGGAGAGTCTGGCATGCCAAAAGTAAAATGCATGCCACTCAGGCCCTGAAAATAGGATATGCACATAATTAGTACTATTGGATAGGTAACACTCTGAAGTTTCTAAGAGTGTTAAAATAATGTATGTGAGTATAACAGAATTGATACAGCAAGCAAAAACCCGAGGAAAATCCATACGGATTTGCAGATTTTTTTGTAAATGAGCATCTTCTCCATTGTGCCTATTGCATACAACTGTATGTAGGACTGAGACTGCAGTACCTATGGCTTCCATTAGATGTCAACAGTCTATATACAAAGTCTGGGAATTCTAGGAGTGACTAGAACAGATAGGAACAGGAAATTGTCAGGCGACCACTTTTGTAAACAAGGTTTGACCACTTTATTTTTCTTTCCTATTGTTCACGTTATCGTCCGGTTGAAATATTACAGCAAATAAACCCAAAAGGATACCTAAGGATACATTAAAAATGATGTTTGATTTGTTTGTAGAAAGTGTATAGGTATAATTTGAACGTGTTCTCTTCATGGTTCAATGGGCGACTCAACGGTGGATTTTATGATCATAACGCGCCAACCAAACGGATATTTGTGGATATAATAAATGACTTTTTCTAACAAAAGAAGCATGGATTGTCTTCGTTGGACACTTGGGAAGCCCTCAGCAGAAGTTCATCAAAGGTAAGCGATTTTATATTAGCAATTTTATGCGTTTTGTGAGACCCGTGTTGGGTTATGGATTTATGCTAATGCATAAATATTAGAGGTGCTACCCTCAAACAATCAAATGTTGTGCTTTCGCCGTAAAGCCTAATTTAAAATCTGACGAAGCTGTGATATTGCCAAGAATCAGAGCTTTTGATGACTATGCAACACTTCTATATTGATGAATGCGCACCACCACTCCGTAAGTAGTTAAGCTCGAGGTCCTGGATCTGAACCCTTTCCTGTGCAACTGGGTCCTGGACATCCTGATGTGTCGCCCCCAGGTGGTGAAGGTAAGAAACAACACCTCCACTTCACTGATCCTCAACACTGGGGCCCCACAAGGGTGCGTGCTCAGCCCCCTCCTGTACTCCCTGTTCACCCATGACTGTGTGGCCACGCACGCCTCCAACTCAATCATCAAGTTTGCAGACGACACAACAGTAGTAGGCTTGATTACCGACAATCACGAGACAGGGAGGAGGAAAGGGCTCTCACTCAATGTCAATAAAACAAAGGAGCTGATCGTGGACTGTTGACTTCAGGAAACAGTAGAGGGAGCAGCCCCATATCCACATCAACGGGACCGCAGTTGAGAAGATGGAAAGCTTCAAGTTCCTCGGGGTACACATCACTGACAAACTGAAATGGTCCACCCACACAGACAATGTGGTGAAGCAGGTGCACCAGTGCCTCTTCAACCTCAGGAGGAGGAAGAAATGTGGCATGGCACCTAAAATCCTCACAAACTTTTACAGATGCACAATTGAGAGCATCCCGTCGGGCTGTATCACTGCCTGGTACGGAAACTGCACCACTCGCAACCACAGGGCTCTCCAGAGGGTGGTGCGGTCTGCCCAGCGCATCACCGGGGGCAAACTACCTGCCCCCCAGGACACCTACAGCACCCAATGTCACAGGAAGGACAATAAGTTCATCAAGGACAACAACCACCTGAGCCACAGCCATTTCACCCCGCTATCATCCAGGAGGCGAGGTCATTACAGGTGCATCAAAACTGGGACCGAGAGACGTAAGAACAGCTTCTATCTCAAGGCCATCAGACTGTTAAATAGCCATCACTAGTACAGGCTATATACGTATTATATACGTATTATATATTAGAGGCTATATACGTAGACTTGAAATCACTGGCCACTTTAATAATGGAACACTACTCACTTGTATAATGTTTACATATTTTGCATTGCTCATCTCATATGTATATACTGTATTCTATTATATTGTACTGTATCTTAGTCTCTTGTATCTTAGCTCTGACATTGCTTGTCCATATATTTATATATTCTTAATATCATTCCTTTACTTAGATTTAGGTGTATTGTGTGTATTGTTGTGAAATTGTTAGATATTACTTGTTAGTTATTACTGCGCTGTTGGAGCTAGAAAGACAAGCATTTTGCTACACTCGCAATAACATTTGCTAAATACGTGTATGTGACCAATAAAATGCAATTTGATTTGATTTGAAGAACAACATTTTTGATACCAACCATAAAAATCTAAATCTCTAAAGTGACTCAACCAAACTCTCCATGTCTGTCTCACAGATAAAAGAGAATTCTTTAACACCCCATGTTACTTGAGCTCTGCCCAAATATGGTGACCTGATTGGGGTCTCCTCCAAACACATGGATGCTGCTCTGGACCCACTTCAGCGCTGCTATCTGGTCCATGAAGCCGTAGTTTCCTGGGGGACACAAAAAGGCGGGACACCAATTAGAGATGAGAGAAGCCTGGCTCAATCCCATTCTGACATGGCCTCGTTTTCTATGTTCCATATCCTTGTTCCTATTTCAGAATCTACATCTAACCTAGGGTACCTGAAAGATTGTACCGATACCCAACACTTTCAGATCAGGATACGGATATAGGACATGGGACAGGGGATTAAGATCACCTCTTTTGCGTGCGTGTGCGTGCGTGCACGTATGGCTTCCTCAAGAGTTAAAACTGTTGCACCATGAAAAAGCTACACCAAAGCTACACCATGAAAAAGCTTAATATCATATTGGGGCTGAGGTGAGTCTTTTAAGAATTTAGGCTCTACATGTTCCCTGCACACATAGATGTGTGTGTGCGTGTTTATGTGTGTGTTGTGTGCACAGTATGTGTGTTAGCGTGCAAGGAGGAAAACCTTTTCTCCCAGCATCGGTAGCAAGACAAGACAAAGAACATGAAATATTCACATCTTAATGGGTAGGTATACACACTTTTAAATATTCAACTTGACGGAAGTACAAATATAAATACCATTCATATTTTAAAGCTCCGTTTAAGTGCGATAAATAGTTTTTAAAATGGCTACGTCACCTCCATTATCATACTTGAACACACCATGAGCTATCTGGTAGAAAACTGCTGTGCTGTAGACATTGAGAGCTTGCAATGCTAAATTGGTGCTAAATTACTTGGGCCAGGATTTCGCAATTATGCATGCTCATAACCTTAAACTGTGGCGAGGGCAGGGATGAGGGGAATTTGATGAGGAATACAAAATGTATCATCTTTGTTCATGTCCGAATGTCAAGGGTTATTTGCACATTACCTGCCGGCAAAATGCCAAGAAGAAGAGGTTTTATTTTTCTTCATGCCGATGAAGTTTGCAGTTTGTCACGTCGGCACATGCGACTACGAATTTATGGATTGGCATCAAATAGAAGCAAAAGGGCCAAAACGGGGACTACCTGAACTTCTAAGTGTTAGTGGGTGAGCACTCTCCCAGCATCTACAGAGGCAGGAAACCCAGGGAGTTGAGCCTGTAGTTGAAGCTGATGTACACTACCTCAGTCATGGCTGCCAGCTCCTCTCTCGGGGGAGTACCATTCCTCTCCCCTAATTAGCATGTGGAGGTAGCCACCATGGATCCACACCATCACAGCTGGCCCAGCTTCAGGCTTAAGGGTGTGGGTCCACACATTGAGGAACAGGCAGTTCTCCTGGCCTATGACACGGCCCATGTCGGAGAGTAGGTCTTTGACCGAAACGCTGTCATTAAGGATAATACAAGTGAGTTTTTCAACAATGTTTTATTACAGACAACATTATGATTATGACAGAGGGTACAAATATAATATATATGAATAATAATATATTCCATTTAGCAGACACTTTTATCCTATAGGTGGCCCCGGGAATCAAACCCACAACCCTGGCATTGCTGATGCCACGCTCAACAAACTGAGCCATATAGTAATACCAAAATAAGTGTTGCTCCCCGGAGCTCACCACAATTAGTAGTAACCTCCGCTACACCAGGGGGCAGTAACTGGGCCAAGTTTTTAATGGTCCACTGGCTCCCAGAGGCAATATGTTTATTGGCTATTACATTTCAAGAACCCTCCCCCTCACACCCGTAGAAGGGGAGCATCACAGTTTTCCGTCCGGGTAGTTGTTACCTATTCTAGTTTCAAGTGCTAGATTTCAAGTTATCAAGTGTAGCCGACAGTTGGCGATTTATATTTAATGAAATTGAAAATGGATTACGCTGATGAAGTCAAATGTCACAACACGTTCTAACAGCTCTGGTGACAAACGTTCCTTGTCTCCATTCGCCCACATGTCTGCTGGCTGCGCTTTTCTACCACCAAATATATTGTGAGGATTGCCCGTTATTTTGTTTTTGTAAGGACATTTCACAATCCGGCAATAAAGAGGGGAAGGGGTTCTGTCTGTAATGTGTCTGTGTTTCTGTGTTATATTCTCAAATGTACATTTTCTTTTTTGTCCAGTTGTAAGATCTCCCATCTGTTTTATTTGATTGTCACTGTCTCAGTATATCAGCTATCTGAATCCATTTAGCAGCTTATCATATGGAATGCATCACTAATGCAGCCATAGGCCTACAGTTGAAGTCTTAGGTCAATTAGGATCACCACTTTATTTTAAGAATGTGAAATGTCAGAATAATAGTAGAGAATGATTTATTTCAGCTTTTATTACATTCCCAGTGGGTCAGAAGTTTACATACACTCAATTAGTATTTGGTAGCATTGCCTTTAATTTGTTTAACTTGGGTCAAACGTATTGGGTAGACTTCCACAAGCTTCCCACAATACATTTGGCCCATTCCTCCTGACAGAGCTGGTGTAACTGAGTCAGATTTGTAGGCCTCCTTGCTTGCACACGCTTTTTCAGTTCTGTCCACACATTTTCTATATGATTGAGGTCAGGGCTTTGTGATGGCCACTCCAATATCTTAACTTTGTTGTCCTTAAGCCATTTTGCCACAACTTTGGAAGTATGCTTGGGGTCATTGTCCATTTGGAAGACCATTTGCGACCAAGCTTTAACTTCCTGACTGATGTCTTGAGATGTTGCTTCAATATATCCACATAACATTCTTTCCTCAAGATGCCATCTATTTTTTGAAGTGCATCAGTCCCTCCTGCAGCAAAGCACCCCCACAACATGATGCTGCCACCCCCGTGCTTCACGGTTGGGATGGTGTTCTTCGGTTTGTAAGCCTCACCCTTTTTTCTCCAAACATAACGATGGTCATTATGGCCAAACAGTTCTATTCTTGTTTCATCAGACCAGAACACATTTCTTCAAAAAGTACAATCTTTGTCCCCATGTGCAGTTGCAAACCGTAGTCTGGCTTTTTTATGGCGGTTTTGGAGCTGTGGCGGCCTTTCAGGTTATGTCGATAAAGGACTCGTTTTGCTATGGATAGAGATACTTTTGTACCTGTTTCCTCCAGCATCTTCTCAATGTCCTTTGCTGTTGTTCTGGGATTGATTTGCACTTTTCTCACCAAACTACGTTCATCTCTAGGAGACAGAACATGTCTCCTTCCTGAGCGGTCTGATGGCTGTGTGATCCCATGGTGTTTATACTTGCATACTATTGTTTGTACAGATGAACGTGGTACCTTCAGGCATTTGGAAATTGCTCCCAAGGATGAACCACACTTGTGGAGGTCTAAAAAAAAATATCTGAGGTCTTGGCTGATTTCTTTTGATTTTCCCATGATGTCAAGCAAAGAGGCACTGAGTTTGATGGTAGGCCTTGAAGTACATCCACAGGTACACCTCCAATTAACTCAAATTATGTCAATTAGCCTATCCGAAGCTTCTAAAGCCATTACATCCTTTTATGGAATTTTCCAAGCTGTTTAAAGGCACAGTCAACTTAGTGTATGTAAACTTCTGACCCACTGGAATTGTGATACAGTGAATTATAAGTGAAATAATCTGTCTGTAAACAATTGTTGGAGAAATTACTTGTGCCATGCACAAAGTAGATGTGCTAACCAACTTACCAAAACTATAGTTTGTTAACAAGAAATTTGTGGAGTGGTTGAGAAACGAGTTGTAATGACTCCAACTTAAGTGTATGTAAACTTCCGACTTCAATTGTACATTACTAGCCGTATGGGCATCTTTCATCTGAAGCGTGGAAAACTAAAGTCATACATTGTTCACATGTTGAGCTATACACTGAGTGTACAAAACACTAAGGATACCTTCACAATATTGAGTTGCACCCCTTCCCCCTATTGCCCTCAAACCAGCCTTGATTCGTCGGGGCATGGACTCTACAAGGTGTCGAAAGCGATGCTGGCCCATGTTGACTCCAATGCTTCCCACAGTTGTGTCAAGTTGGCTGGATGTCCTTTGGATGGTGGACCATTATTGATACACACAGGAAACTGTGATTGAGCGTGAAAAACCCAGCAGTCTTGCAGTTCTTGACACAAACCAGTGCGCCTGGCACCTACCACCATACCCCATTCAAAAGCACTTAAATCATTTGTCTTGCCCATTCACCCTCTGAATTGCACACATACACAATCCATAGCTGTGTTTGAATACCCATACTAACATACTGTATACTACATACTTAATGAGTATATACTACATACTATTAGTTCCTTTTAGTATACTGTAAACGAACGGTATCCTTTCAGTTGAGTGTACTAGCGCTTCACCTGTCAACCGGAAGTTAATGCTGTTGCTATGCAACTTCTTGCTATGTTGTTAGCATAACATATTACTAGCTAGACATCTTACGACTTAATTAATAATGTCCATTTACAACACACAATGACCATATAACTTACCTAAGCTAAAAATGATGTGAATAGTCAAGTCAGTACATGTAGGGTAGTTCAATGTATTAATAGTCAAGTTCTAATCCAGTAACTTTTGGCATACTATAACCATACTAAGACCAATAAGCATACCATACTACATACTCAATTTACATCACAAATAGTGTGGTTAGTGTGGATAGTAGAAGTATTTGAACACAGGTCATGTCTCAATTTTCTCAAGGCTTAAAAATCCTTGTTTAACCTGTCTCCCTACCTTCATCTACACTGATTGAAGTGGATTTAATAAGTGACGTCAATAAGGGATCATAGCATTCACCTGGATTCACCTGGCCAGTCTATGACATGGAAAGAGCAGGTGTCCTTAATGTTTTGTACACTCAGTGTATGTTCTCAATTTAAAATGATACCAGTAAACGATGTACATGAGGCAAACCATATACCAGATGTTGTACATGCCTTTTAAGAGCTGACGTATAAAATAGTTTAGTGCATATCCAACCTTTGTAATTTAGGTACAGTATGAAAATAAGGAGACGACAATTAGGCTACAGGAGATCAGTTCATTTTATTTTATTTCATTCATTTTGGCAATGTTGCTTGCAAAAGGACTGCAGTTGTTGTTCCAGAGATAGAAAGTACATGGTTGGTCTATGTATCACTGACCCTGGATAAGCTAACGACTGGGCTAACACAGCTAACCTTTCAGGTCAATAATGTGCTGTTTTTATTTTAAAAAATGGTTGGCTTTTAAGCGTGAGAGAAATTGAACTAGCTAGTAGCTAGCTCAGGGATGGGCAACTGGTGGCGTGCGGCCCCCCTTTTGTAGTCCCGCGGACTCCCTTTTGTAGGCCCGCAGAATTTTTGGGGGGCGGGGAACTCAGTCGGGGTTTCCACTTACTGTTGAGAGTTCGAATGATAGAATACACAAGGTGCATTTTCGATATTTGGTTGTGCATCAGCAGTCATTCAATTAGTCCAGTCAGCTACATTTATTTAGATTGATAAATTAGTCTAGCGGCCAGCTATCTAAGCATGGTTGAATTACTGACCGGGGGGGGACCCATTGATCATCAGTTATCATATTAAAAACTGCAAACATTAGCTTCTACGTCTTCTATGGCAAAATGTGTAGAATTTCAAGAAATTAGCAGTAAAACTGCACATTTTTCTCTCCGCCCCATGGAAAAATGTGTAGAATTGCAGCAAATTTGCTTTAAAACGGCAACATTTTCTCTACGACCCATGGCAAAATGTGGGGTGTGATGAGTTCAGATTTTCTGTTGCCCCACCCCCATCAAACTTGCACATACCTGCATTGGAATAATTTATACAGGTCAATACCTATATGGCACTAATTGATTGATTGGGTTAATTGATTGACTGAAAATCCCGGACAGCTAAATTCCTGCACACACATGCTTTCACAGATTGACCTGCGTTGATTGAGAGGGTCGCTTTGGTACATGGAGGGAGGGAGTGGTATTCTAGCAAGGAGCTAGGGGTATCAGTCGTATCTTGTCGGAGGTGTGGGCCTGTTTCCCTATAGGTGTGGGCCTATTTCCCTCTATCCCTCCATCCTTCCCTCCATTCTTTCACCCTTCCCTCCCTCGCTCTATTTCTCTACCCAAAGCCAGTGTCCCTCTCAGGGGGTCGATTCTCTATTTTTAGCATTCTTTCGCCTCCTCACAAACGATCCATTTAGCACAGCAATAACATTACCCTCCACAGTGCTATGAAACAGAAATGAGAAGAAGGAAAAACGCCCAGAAGTCATTGGTTTCAGTTCCAGCCGGCTGGGTAATATTAACACAGCCCAGGAATCTTATTTACTTTCAGAGCAGAGACATTCATCTTAACCAGGGAGAGAGCTGGCCCAAATTACACTGTGACTTATGAACGGCTGGCGACTCCCGTGTGTGTGTGTGTATTGTTACGTGAAACCTTTGTCTAAATAAACTCCAGGATACAGTTGATTATTTGATCAGGATTTTGATTAATTATGGAGAGCGGTGTAGGATTTATACAATCACTCACACACATTATTCTCCCAACAGGACAATAGCGGCATCAATCTTGAGGGTTTGGGGGACAGGGGTGAGGATGGGGTTAAGGGTCAGGGGGAGTACAGAGGTGTACCACAGCTGCTCTAATGTTTACTGAAACCCAGCTGATCCCTATCCAGATCCAAAACATGGAAGTGCATTAGTAAGTGCATTAAGAATGATAGCAGAATACATTTCTGCATGTCCTCCTAAAATCATTGAACTGATCACGTATAACTGAGTTCTGCTGCAAACCCAAGGTAAGGAGTAAACAAGCTAAGTCATCAGCCAATTTAAACTGGGCCAGATCTATCTAGAGTTGATGTGATGTGAGTGAATCTACTACCGATGTGAATGCAGACAAGGCTACCTGGGCTGTAAAGTATCTTATACGATATTATCAGGACCTGACAGCATCATTCTTTATTACACAGTCTGGTGGCCCCCATCTTGTTATGGAAGCAAAATCAGGAAAGTGCCATGCTTGGCTTTGAGGGAGGCCTAGGCCGGGCTATGTGTGTGTCAATAGAGTGAGATCAGCAGAATGCAGGTGTGGCCTATGGAATCAAATCAACTTCAGAATAATTCAGAGAACTTTCAGTTCATTCTCTTAAAGCCTCTCCACGGAAACCAGAGGCCTATCTACTGGGGCTAATGTTGGCTAACTGTGGCTAGCTCAGTCTTCCTGTTCCCCAAAGTCTGTCAATCTGACTTTATTGCTGCAGTAAAGAGGCAGACAGACAGAGGTCTGAACATGTTAGAGCCCGGCTCTGTCTGCAGCTCTGGGACTGGTAGGTGACGGTGAATCGGACTCAGAAGGAAAAAGATTAGAAGAGATTTATCTCCCCAAAAATAAAACAGTAAAAGGTTATCTCTCACCACCAGTGGAAAAGGCCTGGCAGATTTGGGAAGTTATTGTGGGGGACGGTAGCGGTACACACCTACACACAGGCATGCAAGCATGTGTGCGCACAAATGCATTTATGCAAGAACGCACACACACACACACACATGTGGATTTGTGGGCTGTCCAAAACAGGATGAAGGGGGTGGGATGTGGGGAGAGACAATAATCCCTGTCTCACAATCACAAATCATCCACTCTCTGCTGTGTGTGTGTTTGTTTGTGTGTGTGTGCGAGCGAGCGAGCGGGTGAGAGAGCGTTTCTTTCTGATCCTGTCAAGGGAGGTTCTCTTCTACACTGTTCAACCAGTCCAGTAAATGTGGAGGACTAAAGAGTGAGTGTCACATTGTTATCATCCAAAAGCGGAAGTCGCGTCACAGGCTCCCTTTCCAATTCCCCTGAAAACCGGATCCATCTGGTTGTTGTCAACCCCCTCAGAGGGTGCCTCTAAACTGACATACCATGCCCTCTGCTGTGATATGACCTATTCTCTCCTATACAACAGGACTTGGTTCAGGGTTGTGGAGCAAACCTCTTTATCTCACCGTGCTTCCATAAGAGGATTTGATAGGAAGACAGCACAGCTGAGATGTCATTTATATAAACAATTTCACCCTTAAGCTCTTCAAATCTACTTTCATTCAGACCAAATTAAACATAGGTTGCTGGGATTAGAGATATCTACCTCGAGACTATGGTCTGTTTATCCCTCTGGTTTTGTGAGATACCAGTGAATTCTGCAGTAGGTATCACTAGATAAATGTATAGTCCAAAATGTACTATTTTCGTGAAGTACATTTTGTTTTTCATTCACTGTAGGATTTATATGAATGTGTGACGATGAGGCTTTGTACCAGCCTCACACATTGCTCGTTTGTTGCAGATCTTCAGGGCTGGAGGAAGGGGTAGACTGCTGACAGTTAGCTACCTGTCCGTCCGTCCACCATTTTCAATGTTATAGGAAATACTTGTTGTGACCGTGAGACACGTTTCTTTGTTACACAGTGGTCTATCAAAATGACAAAAATAGAAGATGCTAACAATATTGTAGTGAACACACAGCAGGGAAGCAAACCTGGGCCTCTGGCGTGAAATGCAAACACACTACACATCTCACTGTTAACTTAATTGGTGGAAATTGTAACAAGCCTCAAATTGCAAGGAACGGGAGGGCAAGTCCCCATGCTACTCAGCTCCCTCACACATCTGGGCGTTCCGAACAACATTCCACTTCTGACACCAATGTAGCGAATTCAGGGGTAGCCTTGACCGGGACTCGAACCCTGGTCCAGCGACTTTCAAGCCAACAACTTAACCTCTTGATGAGGTCGTTAGGTGTTAGGTTAAGGTTACTACATTACTCCCTTTCCTCTACACAAAGTCCCTCATGTATACACATTTCTCTGATGGCCTCACAGGCACCATCCCACTTCTGACACCAATGTAGCAAACAGCACTGCAGGGAAGTGAAACCAGGTCACTGACATGAAAGGCAAACACCCAACACATGAGGGTTAACTCACTTAGTGGGAATTGTAACATGGCTCATATAGCAAGGATCATTACACCACATTAATTTACAATCATATCTGTGCATAACAAATAGACCTATAGCCTATTTCAAATTAGACAAATTGGAAATATAGCCTACAGTCAACTATCATAGTTCACCCACATAGGCTATAGCCTAGTAACCTTGCAAGCCACACTGATCTAATACCCTAAGACCCTACGACCCTACGTCAGGGTTCCCCAACAGGTGATTTTTATTTCTATTGTATATAAACTATGTTCTTTTTTTTATTATTGGTGGGACAGAAAATACAGTAAAAACACCAGCAAATCAGCTCCAAGTGATTTTGATTTTGGAAACCTGTTCCAAAGTATTCCCATGCATAATACAGAGAAATATGTGATCAGAGGAATGATGCCCATAGGGGGCACAGGGGCACGTGCCCCGTCAGATTTGTCCTGTTATTGGTTCTCTGTAATACTACTAGCCACCTAGCAATTTTATGAAGTTGGCTTTAGCTAGCCCCGATGGGTTTCCAATCTCCCAACCTCATAACCAGCTATCAATCAAGTTTACGAGTAGCTAGCTTGTCTAGCTATCTTAGCTGGCATGCCTGCTAGCAAGGTTGGTGGACTTAAATTTGCACTACGCAGAAATCGCTTCGCCATTTCCTGGTTGCTAAAACTCTAATAGTTTTCAGTTTATGTGACAAAATAAGATAGTATAGTGTAGATAATCGTTGTTCCATCTAAACTGATGTGAAATATATCTTCCATGAACAAAAACATTGTTGTTTCAGCTGTTTGAAGCTGGTGTACAAAACCAAAAGCAGAAGGTGCAAAAAACTAAACGTAAGAATGGGAAGCATAGAAATAGTACACATAGAGCAGATCTACCGCTTATTAGGCTTGCATTCAAGGAGAACGATAGATCTATAACTCAGATTTCTATGTCAATTTGGTCAGGTCGCCCAAAAAGTGACATATTGCCACTTTAGGACAAACAAGCAATAATTACGTGTACTGAATAAGACTCATGGTCATAGCCCATGGTGATGCATCAGTTAGCAAGTGGAGCTAACAACCATATTGCTTACACCTTTCAAATCCTTTCTTATCTCCACAAGTGCATAGGGCGTAGGGTCTAGGGCAGGGATGTCAAACTCATTCCATGGAGGGCCTAGTGTCTGCAGGTTTGAGTTTTTTCCGTTCAAAGCCAGAGACGACCAGGTTTGGGTAGTTTATCAATCAAGGACAAGGGAGGAGCGAAAACCCGCAGACATTCGGCCCTCGGTGCAGTGGTGGATTTAGCCGATATGGGCAGCCACCCAGGGCGGCATCTTGCCGGGGGCGGCACGGGGCGCCTGCACCAAAAAAATCGGAATGGTGACATTTCCGCGATCAGTTTTCTAATGCTCATTTGCACGTCATGTCAATGATATCATGTCACCGTGTGGGACTGTGGGTCAATTAACCTTGTCGGAGAGGGCGCCCTGATTCTAGTTTGTGAGCTAGGCTGGCTACTGCCTGGGAAGGTCTCTCACTCAGAAGGATGAGATGGGGAGGGGGGCAGGGGTAGGTTGACCTCAGGTCTCCCCACTAGAAGCCCGAGGTAGGGGGACCGGGGGAATCTATCAAATAGTGCACCTCTACGAAATGCTACCAAATAAACCACAATTCATTCATAATACTGTGAATATATAGTTTCACAGACATATTGTTGCATTTTTTTCTGGTTTGTGTGAAATCGTTAAGAATAATATTAAACCAGTCTGCACACCACCCAGGTGAATTGGTTTAGTCTTGACTCTTGGTTGACAGTGTTGGGAGATGGGTAATGTATTGATCCCCGAGTGCCAAATCAACACAAATTTGTTTCTATTTGTCTTTGTTACTGCTTTTTGATATTTATGAGTCTATATAGTTTTAAATGTTATGATTATTTATTTGTGTTGTTCCAAATGTCTGAATAAAAATTACAGTTAGTGCAGAATGGTGAAGGTTGAAGGGGGGGTTCGGAGGGGTTCGCCCAGGGATCCATACAAGCTAGAACCACCACTGGGTCTTGGGCCATAATGTCTGTTGAATTAGCGAACATTAGGGGTTGTAGTGTACTCGCAAATACCCTCCTCTCTCTCAGGGCGCAAGTGAGTGAAAGGCTCGCGGTGCGATGATAGTCATTGGTTGAAAGGGAACAGCTGCCTTCCCGTGCTCAGTGTGCATCGATTCGAGAAACCCAATCATTGATCACAGCGATCGATCAAAGTCCTGTCAAGGGGATAATCGTACTCCGGATTTTGGAAGATACGGTATATTAACGGATATCCATCGCAACAGTTCTGTCATCTGAGGCTAGAGCAAGAGATATGCAGGTTAGTGATATGATTTTGAGGAATCCTATTCGCTAGCAAACGATGAAGAGCAGTGCTATTGACGAGAATGTTCTGATGGTTGCACTCATGCAGAGAAAAGTTTTGAGAGACGATTTTTGTATGAACAACTAGACGATACGTACGTTACCAAAATTAACCTCATACTTTAGGTAGAATCAACAACTATAGAATCAACCACACTAGCCTAGTCCAGAGCCATCCAAAGAGCTGGAGCACATGGGAATTGAAAAGAGACATTTTGACTTATTTTATACTGTGCAAATAATTGTTGGCTGTGAGTTGTTTGAAGCTTTCTCTGTGTTTCTATAGACCTATGGCATAGAAGCTGGTCATATTATTGGTGCTGTTCAATATTTGCATTTCATTGGATTGCAGAGTCAGAGATCTACCGGAATAATAATGTTTTATGTAGTAGATATAGAAGAGCTGGGGAAGGTGATCAAATATAAATACATACTTAAGAAGGAACAGTTGTAGGCTTATTATTGTGCCCTTCAGAGTTGGAATTGGCCATTTTTGAGTCTTTTGTGGGCAAATCCAATACTTTACCCGTTTCAACACTGTTGAACAAGGAGAGATAGAGAGAGGTGAGCTGCGTTCAGAAATGTCATTATTTGTTGTGTCTAGGTATGTGTGTGTTTGCTTGTTTGTACGCCTGTGAGTGTTTTCCATTTGTCTGCAGATGTGTGTGTGTGTATGTGTATTGGACATAAGCCAGTGTAGATATTAGTTTGGAGTCCTGCTGAGCCAATGTCAACCATTCTGTTTGTCATCATCGCATATCTGAAGCGACTCTGTTCTTTTTAGATGATCACCACTGTCAATACCTGCTGCAATACTTCTACTGTTATTCCTGGAATGAATACCAACTGCCTTGCTGGAAAGGGTTTAGGCAGATATAATAAAACATATTTTTGCCAAAGATTACACAAGGGAAAAATCTAATCTAGTTACTTTACATTTTTAACACTGTTTGTTTCTGTGTGGCTGTGAGTTATATCAGTTGTGTGTGTGTGTGTGTGTGTGTGTGTGTGTGTGTGTGTGTGTGTGTGTGTGTGTGTGTGTGTGTGTGTGTGTGTGTGTGTGTGTGTGTGTGCGTGCGTGTGTGAAAAGGGTGGGGGCTGTAATGGGGTGGTTAGGAGATTTAAAGTTGAGCTATGGCTGTGGGTCTGAGAAAGCAGTCAATTTAAGGATCAAGGATATCATTTTTTGATGGGGAGGGGCTTTGATGGACCTCAGTGTTTTTATGATGTCTTAGTCCTGCGGTCTCCAAGGGTTCTCTGACATATGCTTATGATCAGAGGGTGGTGTGCTTTAGTCATCACGCCTCTTTACTGACAGACATGAGGAAAGTTGACTTTGTTGATTGTCTCTAAGTGTCGCTGTATCACCCTTTTTCTTTCTTACTTTTTGTCTCTTAATAATCTCTCTTTCTGCCCTCTGCTCTTGTCCTAGAGTGGGCAGATTTACTTTCTCTGACTGCAAGCACGCACGCACACACACACACACACACACACACACACACGCACACACACACACACACACACACACACACACACACACACACACACACACACACACACACTTGTGTGGCTTGTATCCCCTCTCTCTCTCTGCCATAACCATCACTCACTATGACCCCTGATCTCCTTAACCCTAGCTCCCTCGCTTGTCTGTCAGATGGAGAACACACACACACACATACAGGTAACTGCCAAAATAAAGGAAACACCAACATAAAGTGTCTTGATAGGGCGTTGGGCCACGACGAGCCAGAGCAGCTTCAATGCACCTTAGCATATATTCTACAAGTGTCTGGAACTCTATTGGAAGGATACGACACCATTCTTTCAAAATAAATTCCATCATTTGGTGTTTTGTTGAATGTGGTGGAAAACGTTGTCTCAGGCGCTGCTCCAGAGGCTCCCATAACTGTTCAATTGGGTTGAGATCTGTTGACTGAGACGGCCATGGCATGTGGTTTTCATGCTCATCAAATTATTCAGTGACGACTCGTGCCCTGTGGATGGTAGCATTGTCATCCTATGGGGACATGGTAGCCAAAATAATGGTCTGCCCAGCATTTTTATACATGACCCTAAGCATGATGGGATATGAATTGCTTAATTAACTCAGGAACCAGACCTGTGTGGAAGCACCTGCTTTCAATACACTTTGTATCCCTCATTTACTCAAGTGTTTCCATTATTTTGGCAGCTACCTGTATGTGGTACTGTATAGACAGGTTGGTTGTTTAGCAACAAAACCGATCGGTGCGCAACTATGGGACAAAACAGACAGGGTTGGCTTAGATTGTTGACAACATATAGACTATATTTTGTCTCAACGTTTATTGAAAACATATATATATTTGCATAATGAGCACTTGTCTCTCAAATACATCGTTACAGTTGTTGGTTAGCTAGCTAGCGCATTTTTGCCATATTAGCATAGAGATGACATCAGTCAAAACACCTCAAAACAAGACATGGTATCAATAACTAGATACAGTACAACGAGTTGAAACGAGCCACCTACAATTCCCCACAAGGCAGCTTCTTGTCGTTGTTGCTAGCTATCTGACCATTCAGTATCATAACAACCCATGCCTTCCTGCCACATCGATGTGCGCACATCTTTTTTGTGACGTTGTCAGCCAACCCATCTATAAAATCCAAGCATATTCTAATGAATTATTCAACTCGAGGAAGAATCGAAATGCCCACAGAGAAAATTCTGTGATATACTTCATATACACTGCTCAAAAAAATAAAGGGAACACTAAAATAACACATCATAGATCTGAATGAATTAAATAATCTTATTAAATACTTTTTTCTTTACATAGTTGAATGTGCTGACAACAAAATCACACAAAAATTATCAATGGAAATCAAATTTATCAACCCATGGAGGTCTGGATTTGGAGTCACACTCAAAATTAAAGTGGACAACCACACTACAGGCTGATCCAACATTGATGTAATGTCCTTAAAACAAGTCAAAATGAGGCTCAGTAGTGTGTGTGGCCTCCACGTGCCTGAATGACCTCCCTACAACGCCTGGGCATGCTCCTGATGAGGTGGCGGATGGTCTCCTGAGGATCTCCTCCCAGACCTGGACTAAAGCATCCGCCAACTCCTGGACAGTCTGTGGTGCAACGTGGCGTTGGTGGATGGAGCGAGACATGATGTCCCAGATGTGCTCAATTGGATTCAGGTCTGGGGAACGGGCGGGCCAGTCCTTAGCATCAATGCCTTCCTCTTGCAGGAACTGCTGACACACTCCAGCCACATGAGGTCTAGCATTGTCTTGCATTAGGAGGAACCCAGGGCCAACCGCACCAGCATATGGTCTCACAAGGGGTCTGAGGATCTCATCTCGGTACCTAATGGCAGTCAGGCTACCTCTGGCGAGCACATGGAGGGCTGTGCGGCCCCCCAAAGAAATGCCACCCCACACCATGACTGACCCACCGCCAAACCGGTCATGCTGGAGGATGTTGCAGGCAGCAGAACGTTCTCCACGGCGTCTCCAGACTCTGTCACGTCTGTCACGTGCTCAGTGTGAACCTGCTTTCATCTGTGAAGAGCACAGGGCGCCAGTGGCAAATTTGCCAATCTTGGTGTTCTCTGGCAAATGCCAAATGTCCTGCACGGTGTTGGGCTGTAAGCACAACCCCCACCTGTGGACGTTGGGCCCTCATACCACTCTCATGGAGTCTGTTTCTGACCGTTTGAGCAGACACATGCACATTTGTGGCCTGCTGGAGGTCATTTTGCAGGGCTCTGGCAGTGCTCCTCCTTGCACAAAGGCGGAGGTAGTGGTCCTGCTGCTGGGTTGTTGCCCTCCCACGGCCTCCTCCACGTCTCCTGATGTACTGGCCTGTCTCCTGGTAGCGCCTCCATGCTCTGGACACTACGCTGACAGACACAGCAAACCTTCTTGCCACAGCTCGCATTGATGTGCCATCCTGGATGAGCTGCACTACCTAAGCCACTTGTGTGGGTTGTAGACTCCGTCTCATGCTACCACTAGAGTGAAAGCACCGCCAGCATTCAAAAGTGACCAAAACATCAGCCAGGAAGCATAGGAACTGAGAAGTGGTCTGTGGTCACCACCTTCAGAACCACTCCTTTATTGGGGGTGTCTTGCTAATTGCCTATAATTTCCACCTGTTGTCTATTCCATTTGCACAACAGCATGTGAAATTTATTGTCAATCAGTGTTGCTTCCTAAGTGGACAGTTTGATTTCACAGAAGTGTGATTGACTTGGAGTTACATTGTGTTGTTTAAGTGTTCCCTTTATTTTTTTGAGCAGTGTACATTGTACCTATAAGACATGTCATGTATTTTGCATGCTGTGCATTAGGATTGATTATCACTTTTTAATGAAGCTCTCAACACTACAACACAATTAAAGGGACAGATTTTTCATTTAATCAGCCATTCGGAGAGTATTCAGACCCCTTGACTTTTAAAAAATGAGTTACAGCCTTATTCTAAATGGGATTTTCCTCATCAATCTACACACAATACCCCATACTGACGAAGCGAAAACAGGTTTTTAAAAAACAGAAATACCTTATTTACATAATTATTCAGACCCTTTGCTATGAGACTCGAAATTGAGCTCAGGTGCATCCGGTTTCCATTGATCATCCTTGAGATGTTTCTACAACTTGATTGGAGTCCACCTGTGGTAAATTCAATTGATTGGGCATGATTTGGAAAGTTACACACCTGTCTATATAAGGTTCCACAGTTGACCGTGCATGTCAGAGCAAAAACCAAGCCGTGAGGTCGAAGGAATTGTCCGTAGAGCTCAGAGACAGGATTATGTCGAGGTCACAGATCTGGTGAAGGTCCCCAAGAACACATTAGGCTCCATCATTCTTAAACGCAAGAAGTTTGGAACCACAAAGACTCTTCCTAGAGCTGGCCGCTTGGCCAAACTGAGCAATCGAGGGAGAAGAGCCTTGGTCAGGGAGGTGACCAAGAACCCGATGGTCACTCTGACACATGGCACATGACGGCCCGCTTGGAGTTTGCCAAAAGGCACCTAAAGGACTCAGACCATGAGAAGCAAGATTCTCTGGTCTGATGAGACCATGATTGAACTCTTTGGCCTGAATGCCAAGCGTCACCTCTGGAGGAACCTGGCACAATCTCTACAATGAAGCATGGTGGTGGCAGCATCATGCTGTGGGGTTGTTTTTCAGCGGCAGAGACTGGGAGACTAGTCAGGACTAAGGGAAATATGAACAGAGAAAAGTTCAGAAAAACCTGCTCCAGAGTGCCCAGCCAGAGTCCGGACTTGAACCTGATCGAACATCTCTGGCGAGCCCTTGAAATAGCTGTGCAGCAACGCTCCCCCATCCAAGCTGACAGAGCTTGAGAGGATCTTCAGAGAAGAACTCCCCAAATACAGGTGTACCAAGCTTGTAGCGTCATACCCAAGAAGACTCGAGGCTGTAATCGCTGCCAAAGGTGCTTCAACAAAGCACTGAGTAAAGGGTCTGAATACTTATGTAAATGTGATATATATTTTTTAAATAAATTAGCAAACATTTCTAAAAAACAGTTTTTGTCATTATGGGGTATTGTGTGTAGATTGATGAGGGGTAAAGACAATTTAATCAATTTTAGAATAAGGCTGTGATGTAACAAAATGTGGAAAAAGTCAAGGGGTCTGAATACTTTCTGAATCCCCTGTATATGCACGAATGCACACTTAAGGCGTCAGCATGCTTCAGTTCGGCTGGCGCCTAGCCGGACTCTGCTTAAAAGACCCTCTCACACACCCCATACTGTGTGACACCCAACTCGTTTACATACCGGCACCATCTGCTAAATCAGGCCTGGGCAAAGGCCAACCCGGGGGGCGTATGTGGCCCACAACCTTATTAAATAAAGCCCGCGGAATTATGCTCAGATCACAAAAATAATTTGCGATAGTAAAGTTTTGAATAACTTATTTGTTATTCAAATTAAAAGCCCAATGAATACTCGCCTTTGTGTAATGATTTAACTCCCACCGCTTATGGGACATTTATTTTGTTAAAGTTGCATTATACTGCAGCACACCTTGAGGGCTGCCGCAGAATTCTATGGCGCGTTATTTAATTGTCAGCCATTGTTGCCATTAATGCTAGCTAGTGCTAGTTTGACCACCAGAGGGCATCTTTGAGAAGTCTTCAATATTGGCTGTACTTCCAAGAAAAACAAAAAAACGAAACCCTCAAAATATGGCGCTGTACAACGTGACGGTTGGGAGTAGGCTACAGTACTAAGAGCATAACATTTCCACACCCTAATTGTAGTCTAACCAATACCCAAATGGAGATTCAGTGAAAAAACAAATCTCATTGATTTATCAAGACCAGTCCCCATGCTTGTCTCAGAGCAGCGCGAAACTGTGCTGAAATAGTTGACCACACGCGGGTAGGCTATTGTTTCAAATCCTACTGCTTCTAACTTCAAAATGCTTTTTAAATAAATAAGACCTACACCACTTTTAACAGCACATTACTCAACACTAGTGAGACTCATGTCGCCTACGGTAGGCCTACAGTATATATATAATAATAATAAAATA
The DNA here is from genome assembly GCA_030435695.1 of Brachymystax lenok tsinlingensis. Lineage (NCBI taxonomy): Eukaryota > Metazoa > Chordata > Actinopteri > Salmoniformes > Salmonidae > Brachymystax > Brachymystax lenok. The sequence continues at coordinate 6,333,440 of CM059800.1, forward strand.
AATAAATAATCAATGTCGTGACACGCCAATAATAACATTTAGAGGATTGGAGGATTCTAAATTAATATCTAAGGGGCATTTTTTGTTAAGGCAAATCTGATCTGTGAGGATATCTAAGGGGCTTTTATATTATTCTAAATTAATTAATAATAATAATAATAATCGCTTTGTTTAAAATATAACAATATTTTTTTTATTATTTAATTTTCAAATAACCGAAAGTGAGCGATTGTAATCTGAATGAAGGCCAAAATAATATTTATAAAGGCCAAAATATTGATTTCTGTTTTTAGAGGGAGAGAAACCAAAAGCCCACTGTGCCTATGTTTTGGACAAGGATATCCCAGCCGGCCAAACCCTCCCTAACCTGGACAACGCTGGGCTAGTTGTGGCCGCCCTATGGGACTCCCAATCACGGTCGGATGTGATACAGCCTGGATTTGAACCAGGGACTGTATGATGCCTTTTGCACAGAGATGCAGTGCGTTAGAACACTTTCGTCACTCGGGAGCCATGACCAATATGACCAATATATATTGTCCTGCTAATAGCCCATCCTAGAAACATTGTTTGCAGAATTCACAGCCTGCTACGCTTGTGAAAAACAGGGTTAATAATTATTATAATAATACAACTTTTTCCCCCCTTCCACTTGTTAAAGGTTCCAATTGATAACGTTGTTTTAATCAATTAGTATATTGAGTTTAACCACAATATTTGTTGTATTATTTGTTCTGTCTTTTCTGGTGGATTAAACGGAAATTGCAACCAACTTTCTATGGCTTGTTTAAAAAATAACGATATATTGGAGATGATTTTGTTTTCAAATAGCTGAAAGTGAGCAAGATTTATTTATGTTTTTAGAGGGAGAGAAACCAAAAGCCCACCGTCGCTTCATTAATTAATTTGATTCATATTATGGTGTTTCTATTCCAAGAAAAACGAAAAACGAAATCCTCAGGGTTTCTGTTAGGAAAATATGGTGCTGTACAACGTGACTTTTATTTAACTAGGCAAGTCAGTTAAGAACAAATTATTATTTACAATGATGGCCTACACCGGCCAAACCTGGATGACGCTGGGCCAATTGTGCGCCGCCCTAAGGGACTCCCAATCATGGCCGGTTGTGATACAGCCAACCTAACTAAGAAATACATTTGACGATACAATTCTCCCCCTACCCTCCTTCTTAGCAAGAGTCTATTGTCTTGCTAATAGCCCATATTGGCGCTCGTTCCTCGCCCTCTTCAACCCATCATTCTCCGCCTGACTCTCTGCCAATTACGAGTGACTCTCCGCCAATACTGCCTGGCTCTGGACCAATGCATCATCCGTTGTCCGTATCTCTGCCCTCTAATAATGTTTACCTTTCTGCTGTTAACTTTTTAGGGAGTGGTGGGGTGCTAGCGCCCCACTCCCGACACTACCAGGTGAAATGCAAGGCGCCAAATTCAAAAAGGCAAAGGTTGAATTATTAAACATGCACCAATATACAAGTGTTTCATACTCATCAAAAGCTCTGTTTCTTGGCAATATCAAAGCATTGTCAGATTTCAAAAAGGCTTTACAGCGAAAGCACCACATTTGATTGTTTGAGGGTAGCACCTTCACTATTTTTTCCATTACCATGAATTCATTAGCCTTCACGGTTCACACAAAACACATTTCACAGCGAAAACAAATCAATTACCTGTTGAAGAACTTCTGCTGAGGTCTTCCTAAGTGTCCAACGAAGACAATCCATGGTTCTTTTGTTAGAAAAAGTAATGTATTATATCCATAAATCTCCGTTTGGTTCGCGCGTTATAATCAGAAACTACAGCCTCCACTCCTCCATTGAAACGTGAAGAGAACTCGTTCAACTTATACCTATAAACTTGTCCAAGAACAATCAAACATAATTTTTAATGTATCCTTAGGAACACTTTTATGTATATTTACTATAATAATTCAACCGGAATATAAACTGGGCTATAAGAACGGAAAAAAACACAGAGCGTGCCTTGGCGAGAGCGCGCGTCCTTTCTATTGACATCTGAGGGAACACTTCCTGATTCCTCTTCTTCTCTGCTCTAATAGCATCCCAAAAGAATCTGAACACTGTCTCGAGACTGCATTCATATGCCCTTATATGGGCATTTTCATGAGGGAGGGGTTCCAAATGAGCAATGTGTCAAAACCACTTTTTCAAGGACAGAAATTCCTCGGGGTTTCGCCTGCCATATCCGTTCTGTTTTACTCACAGACAAATGGTTAACACTTTTTTAGAAAATTCAGAGTGTTTCCTATCCAATGGTACTAAATATGTGCATATCCTACTTTCTGGGCCTGAATGGGAGGCATTTTACTTTGGGCACGCCAGGGTCTCCAAAACGGTCACCTCATGCGCTGCTCCCTAAGAAGTTAAGGGTGGAGTTTGGGGCGGGGTGAGGAGTACTGGAAAGTTGTGACTTTCAGGTTACAATAGACCGTAAGTATACAGCATATCGCCGATTGTCCTCACTTTGATTATGCTGTGACAAAATACTGTAGCATCATGACCAGGATCTCTATTCACTTAAGTGAGCAGATTAGGGCATTCAGGAGGAATGGAAAATCTACTGGAGACATTTCAAAAATACTGGTAGATTTGGGGATTTTGGTCACAGACAGTGCTATTCGCAAACACTATCATCAGATGCCTATGTTACGCCGAACGCGAAAGCCTGGGAAAATGAAGAGGTACAGTAGGCTACAATACTGTAAAGTAGGCCTAATAATGCTAAAAATAATGCTTAAATAAATTGACTGCTGGTATTTACTGTATGCTGCACATTTTTACATTGTGTTCCATTTCCAGTAAGACTATTCAAGCGATCGACTCACTAATGGATGAAGATGCACTCGGCAAAGGCCATCAGAATTGCTACAGAAAAAAGGAAGAAGATCAAGCAAGAAGTCCCAAGCATCCCCTCAAACAGCATATGTGGGGGGCAATTTCTCGCCAGGGACCAGGCCCATATTTGATTTTTGATGGTAAGTTTAGCTATTTACAAAGCCAAAGGTACATAAAATATTGTAGCCTACAACTGCTATGTGTTCCTCTGAATGCTGTCTTTTCCCCCTTCCACTTGCCTCTTCCATTCATTTTGAAAGAGTATTTTCCAGTAAGCAACATTTTTTTTACCTTCATTAGCCTACTTTGTTCCAATATTTCTGTCTTATTCCCATAATAATTAATTATTGATCCATATGGAAAATGACATGCGCAAGAGTCTGTGGTAATATTTTTCCTTTTAGAGACTATAATACATTTCCAGGTCAGGATAACCAAAACATTTCTTTATTAAAGACTATCAGAAAGAATGTTCGTACTTATTTATTTTGATCCAAGCCATGAATGAGGGAGTCACTCAGCTTTACGTAGGTGCTAAGGCTATATGACTGCGCCTTGATTACTTAGCAGACATCACTTGCTTATATTCAGTCAACACATATATCTTAAGAATATTCTGGAATATAATTAAACATTTTAATTTCTCTTAGAATAAAAACCTTAGTGTAACAACAGTTTTAGTAAGTAATACTGACGAGTAGTAACAAAAGAATAAGTGTATTTTTCCGGGTGCACGCGTGCAGGACAGAGGAATAGCAATTATTACACTATCGTCATTCAGTTCATTGAAATTCTATTTTGATGTCGTGCACAATTATCAGTTTCTATTTGGTTTATGTCGCCCATTCATTGTCAGTTAGAGACACATTAGCGCCTTGAGACCCAAAAGTATAATCAGTGCTCTAACTCTAACTCATTGTGCTGGTCTGGAGCAATGAAGCAGTGACTCAGGGTACCGTACTAAACCACAAATTACCTCTAAGTCCTGCAGCATAATTTCAAAACGTTTAGTTGAGCAACCACTGTAAATAACAACTGCAGGAGGACAGACAGTGACTGACAGGCTGACACACACGTCACAGTTACTAATAGTAGCTAGACTACAACTTGTCCCAACACTTCCAGACAGGGGATGCAAAGAAGTATAGGAATATGTCTTCTGAGCAGAGGGCAAGTGCATCGAAAGAGTTTCTTTCTCAGTTGCAAAATCAGCAAGGACTTTTCACAAAACTGCATTCAGCAAACAACGGAATTGCGAGAGATAGCTATGTACTGTCCCACAAAATTGGTAAACATAGCAAGCCATTCGCTGAGGGTGAATTCATTAAAGAATGTTTCATTGACTCTGCAGCAATACTTCTGGAACAACAGGTAAAGGATTACACCTATTTCTCCTTAGCCCTGGATGAGAGCAGTGACGCACGTGACACGGCGCAGTTGTTGATATTCTTACGAGGCATAACCCCAGACTTTGAAATTACAGAGCTTGCAGTCAATGAAGAGCACTACCAAAGGGAACGATTTATTGGAAGAGGTTAATAAGTGTGTGGCAAAGCTGCGACTGAGTTTTGGCAAATTAGGAGAATATGTGGATGACCCTCAAGATAAAGAATGGTTGGCTGATTTTGCCTTCACTGTGGACATCATGGCCCTCATGAATGAACTGAATTCCAAACTACAAGGGAAGGGCCTTTTTGCACATCAGATGTACAACCTTGTCAAAGCCTTCAAGGGAAAATTACTCCTCCTGACCCACCAAGTAGAAGCCAACAATCTCACCCACCTTCTGACAGTACTAGTCTGTTCCCTATCAGATGACCAGCGGAAGAAGTATACATCGCTGCTGCGTGCTTTGAACAGTGAGTTTTCTCGTTGTTTTGAGGATTTCAAAGTATTGGAAAATGACTTGCTGTTGGTTTCCTCTCCTTTCACCTTCAATGTGGATAACGCTCCCACTGACCTGCAACTTGAGCTTATCGATCTTCAGTCTGATGCAGTGATTGGAGAACTATTTAAAACAATGACTCTCACCTTTCAGCAATCCTGCGCATAGCGGCATCAGAAACTTGACCTGACTTCACCGCTTGAGTCAATGCCCATCAGAGACTTCACTCCTCACACTGATTGAGTAGTTTAAATGTGATGTTGAGCTCTCTCGCTTTCTTGTGTTTTTGTGCATACCCGTTAACAGGAGTTCTGTCCGTGGTGCTGAATGCACAGTGTACTTTTCCCTCCGTGTAGTTCATTGCATGTTTAATGATGAAAATACCTGCCAAAAGGAGAACATGGACGTGGTTTATTTCTGTGCATGTTAAAAAAGTAAACTAAGTAGCATATCTGGACGTGATTTAGTAGATATATCTGTCAAAACAGTCATACACATATGTATAAACCTGTAATATGACTCTGGCCCGCGATGGCAAAAATATATTCTAATGTGGCCCTCCATGGAAAATAATTGCCCAGACCTGTGCAAAATGGATGGAGGAATGAACTCATCCAAGATCCCCTCTTTTTTACAGACCTCTGCTGTGGTTAGAGTTGGACGATATGGACAAAAATCTATATCTCTATAAATTGCCTGAATTGATGCGATAACGATAAATAGAACGACACGTTTATAACATTAATGTGCACCATAGTATTTTTATTACCCTTAAACTACTATATTTTTATATATATTTTTTTTTACCAGAGAAGTAACATAGAGATTTATAAGTTAACCATGGCCAAGAAAACAGCATAAATAGTTTACATAAAACATAACAATGAATGAAAGTTAAAACGGTGCAAAGTGTATAGTTTGATTGTTGTCAGTTGTCCCAGGGCATTTCCATCTAAATGGACCCATGAGCACCATTGGGAAGTTCATAGGAGCATGTCAAATTGGGTGTCAAATGAAAGCTACTGTAAGAGTCTATATATATTTTTAATTAAAGGCATATACACATTTTTAACCATTTTCCATCCTACAGAAGGCTTTGATTTTTGATCAAACAGAAAAAGGCATAAGGAATTAGAAATGCATAACAACACAATGTTGAACACCCCTGCCAACTAATATCAAAACATATTTAGTTGAAGAAATGATTTGCCTTCTGTAAATTTATGAAACATTTCCTTTACTTGTTACTTCTGTGAACTCATTATTAGAAAATATCTTAAAGATATTTTGGTTTACCATTACCAAAAACCAAAATATCTTTAAGATATTTTCTAATTTCTCTCCTTCATGAGGAGGGAGAATAGTGAGTTCACAGAAGTAACAAGTAAAGGAAGACTTTCAGTAACCATTACTTAGTGTTTTTACTGATATCAAGTTTGTTTATGAATTATTAAGTGATTAAAACGTGTAATTCTGTTACCAAATCGGTAATGGAATTACCCAAAAATCTATAACGTAATTACTGCAATTGAGTTGGCTACAATGGGAAATCGTAGTTGTCATAAACTACAGTTGGGTCACCTGCTGTAACATAGACGCAGGGAGGCAGGAAGCAAGTGTAGTTAGTGAGTTTAATGACGAAGAACATGAACGATACAAAACAAGAAAAGCATGGAACATGAACCACTAAACATGGAAACATTAACAATATTGCCTGGTGGGTGATAACAATGGAGTGCTATATAAAGGGGAAGTAATCAGGGAGGTGATGAAGTCCAGGTGTGCCTAATGAGGCGCAGGTGTGCGTAATGAGGGTTGCCAGGTGTGCGTAATGAAGGGTTGTCAGGACCGGTGGATAGTGGACAAGCGACGTCGAGAGCTGAAGAGGGAGAGCGGGAGTGGACGTGACACCTGCTTCTGTCCTCCCTTCCACTTATGTTCAGCTTATAACTGTTTTCTTTCTCTTTCTGTCCTCTGGTGGACAAAGCAAGACTGTGAAAACAGTTAAACTTTAAAATCAATGGTTTTTGTTTGGCATACATTTTAAAGTGAAAAATCTGTTGCTGTGGAATTGACCCCCGATTATGAATCACCCATATTAGCAAACTTATTTCACATTTCTCTTATCGTAATGAACGATATCAGCAAAATGCCAGTGATAAGTGGTCGGTGTCGATCATTTTCGGTTTATCGTCCCAGCTCTAGTTGTGGTAGTGTAAAATGAGGTTCCTCTCAACGCCGGAATCCCAAGAGGCATCCGTGATTGGCAGAGCTTTTAATTGTAAACGCCTCTATCTGAATAATTGATGCTCATCTAAGTGGAGTGATAAAATATTAACCGAGCGAGCCAAGCATTCGCTTGATGTCTATTTTTAAATTGTACGTTTGTTTGGCCATTGAAGCGACAGTCTTTGAGAGAAAGGGGGAATGTTGGCTTGGCATGGCTGTTGTGTTTCTGCGGTGAAATTCACTGATATAAAGCTGTCTCTCTCTCTCCCGTTGTGTTACACTATGGCTGTTGTCGGCTCCCTTCGGTGATGTTTCTCCTCCACATTCTCACTGTTACCAGCGTTGAGGTCTCCACTCTCCTTGTTCTCTTTTCAAGTCCAGTATAATGAGAATGGAAATGGATATAGATATGGAAGGGCCTGGGGCCAACACACCTACTCATTCCTTCTGTGTGTATGTGTGTGATAGTGTTAGTATGAATGCATACATTTGTCTGTTTGTGTGAGTGGGTGTGTACTCATCTGTTTGCCTCTGTGTGTGTGCAACGTGTGTGTTTCTGTATAAGAGTGTGTGTTTGCAGTGCATCTCCGTAAACCAATTCCACAGAATTGCTCTCCTCTCTCCGCACCTGGCTCAGGACCGAAATAGATGTGCTGAAGCTGAGTGTGTGTGACAGGCCTGATTTGGGGTCTGTGCGTGTGCGCCTTAAATTGTGCCCATGGTGTGTGTGTGTGTGTGTGTGTGCGTGCGTGCGTGCCTTAAATCGTGCCCATGTCGAGTGTATGTGTGTGTCTCCTAATTGAGTAGATAGAGCTGGAAACCCCACGCAAGTGCTGACTTTGATGAGTGTAATGTATTAAGCTGACTGGCAGCCTGTTGAAAACATGGTAAATTGGTAGTGTGTTTGACTAAGGTGTGCTTGTCAGCCTGCTTGACAAATTAACCCTCTCTGATTTAAATTATCCTCCGATCCTTTAGTTTCTAGTGGCTTCACATGCTATGCTTTGTTTATAAAGGCACAGGAAACTCAGGTAATAACTTTATAGGAAAGTAAGATTTCAAAGTTTTCAGATGTGCCTCTAAATTCCTAAAGTCATGCAAGGACACATGCTCTGAGGTCCACCAGTAATTTACCTTTTGCTAACAGAGGGAAGAAAAAAGGGAAGACAAAACAAGAATCTGCATTGTCAATGAGGCTCCCTGCATGAAAAACATATCATGGAAGAGTACTTTATATTTTAACCACCAGCGGCAGAATAGGAACGCTCTTGTTCCTACGGGGAGAGGCTTTCTCAGAAATAATGTAACTCACTCTCTCTATACCCGCACCAAATCCCCAGAAAAACATGAGCATTCCTCTGATTCTGTGGAAAGTCCTCCGTCGCTGTTCATATAGATGTCCCATTAGTCTGAACACGGTGCCGTAGCAACAGGGAAACACACATCACTGTTAGGATCTAGGGACCTGTGGCATGTAGACAGGATCAGAGCCGAACAGTGTAATCAATAATATATGAACAGTAAGGGGACCAGCACCAAACTCTGGTGGACACCCTGTGTTATTGTAATGCGAGTGGCGTCCAAAAGGGTTTTCCAAATGGTAGGGCGGGACCAACTAATGTCATGGCTACCGGATAGTGTCCTGACCATATTGCAGGGTTGGGATCAATTACGTTTTTTCCATTTTATTTCAATCGCTTGAGGAACCAAAATGTAATTCTGAAATTCATAGAGAAATAGTGCTAGAATAACGAAACACAACTCTCAGAGGAGCAGCCAAGAAGTCTCCTGGACCAGTTTAAAGTGAACAGTGTTTCAGGTTTGAAGTAGTAAATATTATAACTAGGGAAACATTTCAGTGCTAAGGTATGAGGAGGTGACAAAAGAGTAAACATTCTAAACAGAGTCTCCCCCTGGCCTCCTGCAGTCCATCAGTTGAACAGCTTTTTAATCAACAGCAGTGTTAAAGGTTATGCTCGCTGTGCTGCGTTTATCTGACAGCCTGCTGACTAATTGTCCCGTCCAAATAGCCATGCCACTAATATTGGCCAAATAAATAATACTTGAACATAGGAGAATGAAAAAGATTTATTTGGGCTATTTGATGAATTCGACCACCCTCCAGCCAGAATATCAATATGATATAAGGGTACGCGTGTACGCGTGCATGCGTCTGTGCATGTGTGCTCTACATAGCTCTGTAAATGGACTCTTATCTTTTGCAGATTGAGTCAGACATTATGTGCTAAATGTTAACCAACCTAAAATGACCAGTAGCACGGCAATGAACCACGTCTGTTGTGTGTTGCCATGGCGTCAGCCGGGCATCTGTGCTTTTTCCACCAGCCACCTGGAGCAACAACAGGACACCCTTCCTGCTACCAGCACACAAGCTATGTGTCTGTGTGTGTGTGTGTTTCTCAGACTGTTATTGTGACCGTGTGACAGATGAATGGTCACTGTGAGGAGCCCACACTGCTGCCTTCACACACTCTCACTCTTCACACTCCTCCTCAGCACACCGAAAAGTGTCAAGCCGCCAGCCAACCATGCCAGCCTACCCCTGCCAGTGTTAAAATTAAGACTTGGCTATGCCAACCTAACCATGCCAATGTGACTTCGCCAGCCAACTCTTGGTGGTTTACCGGTGTGTGTGTGTGCCAGCTATTGCCAGTGCTTATCTGCCACCCCAGCCATCTCTGAGTGTATGAGCTTCCCTGTGTGTGTGTGTGTGTGTGTGTGTGTGTGTGTGTGTATGTGTGTGTGTGTGTGTGTGTGTGTCATGATTGACAGAGTGTTAACATCCCACTGTGGTCGATCGACACTGTCACGCTTCTTACGGGAATAAGACACATGGGACAAATACACATGCACTATCCTGCTGTCATTGCTTTAATAAATGCTTTGCTTCCTGTAATGACCGCAGACGACACAAATTAGCCACGCCAGAGACACAGCGCCTCTGATGCTCTGTGTTACATATGAACATACATGTATATCTGAGAGATCTGCTCTGTGCTACTGGGTTACAGGATCCTTGAGACTGCCTGGAAATCTTGAGGGTGCTCTCACCTGGTGAGAGGCATCATGAGCCCAGCTGTAATTGGCTGATCTACCCTTCCCCTGCTGTTCTTGAATCATAAAAACTGAATGGGGGAATCATAAGATCGGGAGGAGTGAATCATTCAGAGATTCACCTCTCGTGAACAGGATGGCAGCGTAGCTGGGAGGTAGATTTCCCCTGTCCTCAGCTTTTCTCCACCGAACAAAGGAACAGGATGCCATTTAAAACCCCCACCCTAGCTGGTAGTTGACCAATCAGAAGTCCTTGCAGTACAACTGGCCAATGGCCAAATAACAAGTATCCTGCTCCCGAATCAATGTACAGACCGTAGCACACGTAGCTCTGAGTTCAGGAGTGACATTCCACAGATTATAAACAGCTGTTAAACTGAAACCCAACTCCTATTTACAATTCCCTATTGATCATTAGTACTCTAGTTTTGATTCCTCTCATCCTCTGCGCTGTGTATTTATCTTCAAAATATTCTTGTTATTTGAACAAATCACTGTTTCGCAGGTATTCGCATCTTTAGAATTTCGGAAAGAGAGGGGAAAATTGGCCCATGTTTAGGCTGAGAGTTTATGTTTAGGTGAGTGGCCTCGTTAGTATCTTTTCTCATACATCTCCCCCCAGAACCTAGTTTTGCGTTTCTGAGGTTAATCTGAGCTAAACTGTCAGTGTGAGGGGTTTATCCAGAAGCTGGTTGTTTGCTAGTTGTCCAAACAATTTAGCGTGTTTGATAGTTCTTTCTTGCTTTGTGTCCTTTATTCAAACACATGATCATTGGTAAATCCAGACGATGTGTAGTGGGTTTGTGTCTCAACCCAGCCCGGCTCTAGCTCAGGTTAATTATCTGGGTGCTTCCGAGGTGAATGGCCGGCGGCCATTTTTAGTGACAGTGTCTTGCTCCTGTCTCTCACAAAATCTCTTGTCCATGTCTCTTTCACAGGTAGAGACCATAGCTCCATGTAGGTTTAATCAGCTGTGCTGATTCAGTTTATCCATTCTTGCCTTCACCATCCCTGGCCAAGAGCTTATTCTGCTCTGCTGGGCATATCTTCTCCCCATCGCCATGGTTATGCCAGTGGAATCCAACCACTGTACCATATGGGCACTTATCTATGATGCACTAAACACTCCATAGCTCCATATGGTCCTACACCGAGGTTCTACTACACCATGGTGTTGCCAGTACCGTGCTACTACCATCTGGTCTGAGGCATCAAACATACATAGCTCTATAGCCATTAAACATGCCCACATTGGCACGTTGTGGCCCAATGCGGGCTAAAATATAATATTAATGCGGGCTAAAATATTGGCCCTATCTAGACTGCCAACATTAGGCCAATGCGCTTTTTCTCATCGTCTCCACGTTGACCCCTAAGGCATTTGCCTAGTGTGCCCCATTGTGGGTAGAGTATATCTGGAGCCCTCACATTGCCTGAAATAAGCCCATCTTTTCCCAGCAAATATTTTTATTTAACTAGGCAGGTCAGTTAAGAACAAATTCTTATTTTCAATGACGGCCTAAGTATGCTCAAATACGCTCACAATGACACGATTTGGGCTCAATGTGGTCAAAAATATTGGGCAGAAGCACCTGCTAAACTGTTAAGTGCATATGACATATGAGAAACTTATTTAAGAATTCATTATTGGCAGTGTACAAATGAACAACATTTGGACATTACACAATGGAACACTTAAAGCTGCAACATGTAATTTTTCGGGTGACCTGACCAAATTCACATATGTAGAAATCTGTTATAACGAAATTGAAAGCAAGTCTATGAAGCGGTAGATCTGTTCTATGTGGGCTATATTTTTGTGTCTTTTACTTTCGGTTTTGTGCACCAGCTTCAAACAGCTGAAAATACAATCTTTTTGGTTATGGAAAATATATTTCACAGGGGTTTAGATGGTACATTGATTCTCTACACTACACGTGCTTGTATTGTCACATAAACTGAAATTAGGCAAACTATTTTAGCATCCAGGAAATGGCGAAGCGATTTCTGCATAGTGCACCTTTAAACTGGAATTACACTCTCAGTAACGGTTTCACAAAAATAACTGTGTGCAAACCACGCCCCTCAAAAATTCTAATGACGCCCATGCTGGGGTGGTGTGGGTTAGCCTGTGTTCGGGCTGGTGTAGGCTAGCCCATGTTGGGCTGATGTGGGATTGGTGTGGGCTAGCCTGTGTTGGGCTAGCCAGTCTTGGGCTGGTGTTGGCTTGGTGTGGGCTAGCTTGTGCTGGGCGAGCCCGTGTTGCGCAATCCGATTGGGTAGGCCTGGCTGGGTGGGGAGGACTGATCATAATAATGGTTGGAAGGGAGTGAATGGAATGGTATCATTCACATTTAAACCATGTGTTTGATACCATTCCATTTATTCCATTCCAACCATTAATATGAGCCCGTCCTCCCCAATTAAGGTGCCACCGGCCGCCTGTGCTGTAGAAAGATTGAATAGGTGAAATACTAGGCTAGTTGGATATTAAGTTGTGCATTAGTTGGTTGTATGTAGATCTATGGTTGTATGTAGATTTTGACCTTTCAGATATTTTTTTACTAGATATTTAGTTGTATTGCACATTCATATGCTCATCCAGCAGGCAATTTATTCCAAAGATTTTATACAAAGCATTCAGTTTGTGGCCCTTGCGGGAATAAAACCCATAAGTACAATATTCAACCCACTGAGCCATCACAGGTTTTGCTGCAGATGCATAGTGTTTGTTGCAAATGCATTTTGATGCGTGTTTATCAGGACATAAAGGGTGTGTTTCTGTCAGATCCGAGGTCTAACTGCTCCATTATAATGCATGTCTGACAGGATGTTCAAATAGTCATCTCCTCTGGCAAAGCTCAAATCGCACTACTTTATTCACATCTAGCCCAAAGACTCAGGGAGACAATTTCTCTCTCTCTCTCTCTCTCTCTCTCTCTCTCTCTCTCTCTCTCTCTCTCTCTCTCTCTCTCTCTCTCTCTCTCTCTCTCTCTCTCTCTCTCTCTCTCTCTCTCTCTCTCTCTCTCTCTCTCTCTCTCTCTCTCTCTCTCTCTCTCTCTCTCTCTCTCTCTCTCTTTAATCAGAGTGGTGTATTTGTTAATTTGGGGAAATAACTCTCTCTTTAATCAGAGTGGTGTATTTGTTAATTTGGGGAAATAACTTGATTCTGACATGTTTTTGTTTTTTAAAGTAATGTCTGAGCCATGGAAGTCGGCCTGTGCTGATATGGGTGGTTTGTGTGTGTGTGTGTGTTGTCTTGTGAATGAAACATGCATAGGAGATGCAGAGCATTTACAATTCAGCTGATTCAGTGCTGTCAGAAGAAAATCTATTTAACCTGTGTGTACCCAGGGAAGTTATTCCGAACAAACTGTCTTGTACAAATACCTCCCCACCTGATTGATTATGTTCTGATGGTTAACCCTTCCTCTTTGTGTTGAGGCTTATGCTAATGTCTTCAGATGGTGTTCTTTAGGTGGTTGTAAGGTATTCAATGTCTGATCTCTGGTGACTGTGGTTGGTTGTTTGTTCACAGTCCGATCCGTAGCAGTCAATTTTGCCTACATACATGTAATTCCTTAATGTTCTTTTGTTGTGCCTAACCTAAAGCCATTAACATTTTCTTATCTCCCTTCAGTTAATCAAAACAGTCTTTCAGCAAGCCACAGGCCCAGTAGGAATTAGCTGTGAGTGATACACCAGTGGGTCCCGACCAGGGGTTTGGGAAACAGCTCCAGTGTGATTCATCCCCTCAGTGTATCTCAGTTCCTCATCCCCACTGAGTCGGACATGTTAATAAACTTTGATGATGACACATTAGCGAGACGGGCCAGGGGGGTCAGGGGGAGGTCGTCATCATGAATACCACGAATGCCACACACACTAGCTTTAATTTTGGCACAGGCTCAGTGAAGTCACAGAGTTGGAGACAAAAGTGCAGAAAGGGTCATGACAGCTTATGTTAGGAGTATGCCTCCTTACCACAGTGTTTCCCCTAGCTCTATGTCATATCTTGGTGGGGTGCAGACACATTTAAAGCTACATTCAGGGCTGTACATTCAATTGAAACCAAAAGTGGTAAAACTTTCCCGAAAGGGGTAAAATGTTTCTAATAGGGGTCAGATTGTCCTTTCTACGGATACCATGGAAGGTTAAACAATGCTGCAGCAAGCCAACAGTATGAGGACAGCATTAAGTCAGTTGTCAAAATCTGTAATGACCGAAGGAGGCTGGTGGGAGGAGTTATAGGAGGATGGGCTCATTGTAATGCCTGCAATGGAATTCATGGAACGGAGTGCGTTTGGTGTGTTTGATTCTGTTCTATTTATTCCAGCCATTACAATGAGCCCATCCTCTTATAACTCCTCTGAACCAACCTCCTCTGGTTATGACACATGTTATATTGCAATCCCATTCTCCTTATGTTGACCTCATTGGGTATCACCTGGCGCATTTTCCATTGTAGGGTTTCTCATTGTAGCTTAGCCTGTTGTGTTGGGTTATGTAAGGTTCCTAGGTAACCCTCGTTAGGTTTATTAACCTATATTTGAAAGATGATAGAATTAGAAAATATCAGATTGTATAGTTGAATGGTTTTAGGTCATAGCCTTTGTCAGGCCTATAATTCAAAGGCCTTGGTCTGAGTGCCTGTATCTATATTCGAGAGCCTATAGTTTGAGTTTATTGATCTTGTTTGTAAGTGTCATCCATGCTTGACATGATTCTTCTTTTCTTGGATTTATTTTTTTTTAGCAAATTTGCCCTTTTTCATTCCTGGAACTCTGACTGTATTAAGAGCGATGGAAAATGTCAACAATTAAGTGATCGTGGAAGCTGTCAGAGAACAAAATCCGTGGAGAGAGCGGAAATAAAATAAACTCTACAGACATTTGCGTCGGTCCTGCCCGGCTTCCCGCAATCAGTTTTAATGCTTTTAAATGCCTCCAAGTAACCATTAAAACCTTTAAAAAAATATGTTCCAAAACTGATGGGTCCATTAGTGTGCAGCTGGTTTGGGTATCTAGTCTAGTTTTGTGGTTTAGCCTGATTCTGTGTCAGTTATAGGATGTGTGTGTGTGTTTTCTCCTTTTGTAGTCTAGTTGTGTCCGAACCATCATCACACACGTGTACAGGCTCGTGAACACACACACACATACACCCACCCGCCCAACCATCAGGCTTGCCCTGTGAGTCACTCTCTGTTGTTTAGGTAGACCACCTTTCCATCTCTTTGTTCCATGCTGAGTCACCCAGCCTTTTGGTAAAATTGGTCCAATTTGGATTTGGTCTAGCCGTTCCTTGATGTGCGTCACTCCCATACTGCTGTGTTCCCCTGCTGTGTTGGTCGCTTAACACTGAGCAGCATTTTACCTCTCTGCTTGTTGCCAGGACACTGTTGATCCTTAAAACAGACAGGTAGTTCCAGACTCATTCTCTGTGTCTGTCCCATGCTGAAGTCTCAGGCTTAATTCTAAGCATAAACAAAGTGTCTTTTTTTTGTCTGGGCTTTAGGGGTGATTGGGAGTTCCTGTCCCACACTGAAGCCTTATTATAATGGCAGAAGATTGAAATGAACCACAATTAATTACAACTATTTAAGGATCATTCCACATCGACAGGACAGCAGTGGAGAAGGAAGAGCTCAAGGAAGAGTCTTGGTGGTTCCAAACCGCTTCCATTTAACTTGTTAGGGCTAGGGTCCTTTTTTCTCAATTTCCGCTTGACTGACGTGCCCAAAGTAAACTGCCTGTTTCTCAGGCACTGAAGCCAGGATATGCATATATCGGTACCATTGGAAAGAAAACACTTTGAAGTTTGTAGAAATGTTAAAATAATGTAGGAGACTATAACACAATAGATATGGAGAAAATCCAAATATCTTTTTTTGAGAGCCCTTGCTCTTACAATGGAAAGTATAGGGGAATAATGAAATCTAGCTCCCAGTATGCAATTCCTATGGCTTCCACAGGGTGTCAGCACGCTATGTTCAGGGTTTCAGGCTTGAGTAAGAAATATGAGTTTTAGTACACTATTAGACACACTATTGGAAATTTGTGTTTGGGCGTGCAATGCTAAAATCGGTTTCCTATTGAACATACTTCTTTCCGTATTAAATATTATAGTTTAATTACATTTTAGGGTATCTGAGGAGTCAACAGAAACATATTTTGACTTGTTTTAATAAAGTTTAGCGGTAGATTTTTGGATTCCTTTCTCTGCATGTTGAACGAGTGAATTACTCAAATCGATGGCGCCAACTAAACTGACTTTTTGGGATATAAAGAAGGGCTTGATCTAACAAAACAACACTACATGTTATAGCTGGGACCCTTTGGATGACAAATCAGAGGAAGATTTTCAAGAAGTAAGTGAATATTTAATCACTATTTGTGAATTTATGAAACCTGTGCCGGTGGAAAAATATTTTGATGTGGGGCGCCGTCCTCAAACAATCGCATGACATGCTTTCGCTGTAATGGCTGCTGTAAATCGGACAGTGCAGTTAGTTTAACATGAATTTAATCTTTCAACAGATATAAGACACTTGTATGTACCTACTTGTTTAATATCCATATTTTTTATGATTATTTATTTGAGTTGCGTGCCCTCCAGTTTCATCGGAAGCTAGCGAGACGCCTATCCCCTATTAAGAATGGTAGAGGCCACTGTGTTCTTGGGGACCTTCAATGCTGCAGACATTTTTTGTCTCAGATCTGTGCCTCGACACAATCCTGTCTCTGAGCTCTACGGACAGTTCCTTCGACCCCATGGCTTGGTTTTTGCTCTGACATGCACTGTCAACAGTGGGACCTTATATAGACAGCTGTGTGCCTTTCCAAATCATTTCCAATCAATTGAATTTACCACAGGTGGACTTTTAATTAAATTTGCTAAAACTTCTAAAAAAACTTTTTTTGCTTTGTTATTATGGGTGTTGTAATTTAATACATTTTAGAATAAGCCTGTAACGTAACAAAATGTGGAAAAAGTCAAGGGGTCTGAATACTTTCTGAATGCACTGTAAGTTGCGGCCCATAAACTGGGATTGTTTAATGCCAATTTAAAAGTGAATGATAGGCATGCAGCAGAATGGAATGCTAGCTCTTCTGCTGTTACCACGGTGACTGATGAATCAGAGCTTTCATCAAAGATCATTTAAATTAAGAGGCCTAGAAACTGTTTCTCCAATAGAAATCACTGATCCTACTTATAGGTCAATGGGACGTTAGCTAGCTAAGCTCATGCGCAGAAACATGTCATCGGGTCTAACAGTCGTTTCGTGCCGAATTATGCATGTGCAGACAGTCAAATCAAAGGCACTCCTTCGATAGGCCTATGAAAAAAAATAACGCGAAAAAGAAAACGTGTTACTTTGTCACTTTCACGAGGTTGTAGTAATGACAGCTGCAGCTACTTAAGACATTGGATCGAATCTAGGTTTTGCCTGAAAGATTTATGACATTTTCCCTTCTCCCATTGACTTGCCAAACCCCAAACCCTGGTCTGTCGAGTCTGCTTCGCTAGGCATTCCCGAAAGTATCGGCCTGTTGGGCCTCTGGGTTTAAAAACTCTTTACTTTAATTCGTATATGTTGGCTAGGAAAGAATTTGCCAAACTGCTTTTCGAAAAAATATATTAGATTTGCAGAGTCATGTGTCCAATGCCGCCAAATGGATGGTCTCATCTCTGCACAAAAAAAGCTTTCTGCCATCCCAGACCTGCAGTAGTGACCCCCAGATGGTCTGGCCCAGAAGGGACTCGCTGGACTAAGCCCTTGGGGTGGGTGGGTGTGTGTGTGCGCATGCACAGTGTGTGTGTGTGTCCATCCATCTGCGACAGTCTGACCACTATAACCCCTGCCTTGTCATGGCAGCCTGCCACTCTTCATTACAACATGACCCCTCACCTGTACCCACAACACAGTGAGGGGTAAGAGGGAGCTGAAAAATGACTGAGAAAGACTTGAGCACAAATAGGAAATGGAAGAGAGTATGGAGGAAGCTTTAGTCCTCTCTCTGTGTGTGTGTTTGTGTGTGTGTGTGTGTGTGTGTGTGTTTGTGTCATGGGCTTAGTCAAAAGGGTCCATAGTATATTTCAAGATGACAGGGATGTGTGTGCTTGTGTGTGCAGGAGGATGGGAAGAGATGGTTAATGTTCTCATTATAAATGTGCATGATTAGTTGATATATTATGGAAGTGTGTGCGCGTTTGCGCATCTCTCGCAGTAGGCATCCTTTCTCTCCTTTGGTGTTTAAATGCTACTGTGGTAAGTGACACCACAGGCTACTATACTCACCTATAGATTGTGTGATGCCGGAGAGTAGGGCTGCCATCTTATCGGCTCTTAAACAACCATGCTATTTTGTTTGTTTTTCACGTTGTTTGTAACTTGTTTCGTACATAATGTTGCTGCTACCGTCTCTTATGACCGAAAAGAGTTTCTGGACATCAGAACTAAGATGACTCACCTCAATGAGTTGGACGCAAGGGATATAATACTGACACCCGACCAGGCTCAGATCCCTGTGATTCACTGGAAATGGAAACGTAGGTTTTGCGGAAAGAGATCGAGTGGCTAATCTGCCCTTGCCTTCCGTTCTGCTAGCTAACGTTCAACCCCTGAAAAATAAATGGGACGCACAAAGCAAGTATGTCATACCAACAGGACATCAAAAACTGTGATATGTTATGTTTCACCGAGTCGTGGCTGAACGACGACATTAAGAATATACAGTACAGTTGGCGGTTTATACACTCTGTCGGCAGGACAGAACAGCAGCCTCTGGTAAGACACAGTGCGGGGGGCCTATGCATATTTGTAAACAATAGCTGGTGCACAATATCTAAGGAAGTCTCAGGGTTTTGCTATCTCATGATAATCTGTAGACCGAACTATCTACCTAGAATGTTTTCACCTGTATTTTTCGTAGATGTGTACATACCACCACAGACCGATGCTGGCACTAAAACCACACTCAATGAGCTGTATTCAGCCATAAGCAAGCAGGAAAACGCTCATCCAGAGGCGGTGATCCTAGTGGCCGGGGTCTTTAATACAGGGAAACTTAAATCAGTTTTACCTCATTTCTATCAGCATGTTAAATATGCAACCAGAGGGGTAGAAATTCTAGACCACCTTTACTCCACACACAGAGACGCATACAAAGTTCTCCCTCGCCCTCCATTTGCCAAATCTGACCAAATCTGATCTAACTCTATCCTCCTGATTCCTACTTACAAGCAGAAATTAAAGCAGGAAGCTTGGTGTATAAAAAAAGTGGTCAGATGAAGCAGATGCTAAGCTACAGGACTGTTTTGCTAGCACAGACTGGAATATGTTCCGGGATTCTTATGATGGCATTGAGGAGTACACCACTTCAGTCACTGGCTTCATCAATAAGTTCATCGAGGACGTCGTCCCCACAGTGACCGTACGTACATTTCCCAACCAGAAAACATGCATTGCAAAAAACATCCGCACTGAGCTAAAGGCTAGAGCTGCTGCTTTCAAAGAGCGGGAGACTAATCCGGACGTTTATAAGAAATCCCGCTATGCCCTCAGACAAACCATCAAGCAGGCAAAGCGTCAATACAGGACTAAGATTGAATCCTGCTATACGAGCTCTGATGCTCGTCGGATGTGGCAGGGCTAGAAAATATTACAGACTACAAAGGGAAACCCAGCCGTGAGCTGCCCAGTGACACGAACCTACCAGACAAGGTAAATGACTTTTATGCTTGCTTTGAGGCAAGCAACACTGAGGCATGCATGAGAGCACCACGCTCTCCGTAGCCGCTGTGAGCAAGACCTTTGAACAGGTCAACATTCACAAAGCCGCGGGGCCAGATGGACACCAGCACGTGTACTCAAAGCATGCGTGGACCAACTGGCAAGTGTCTTCACTGACATTTTAACCTCTCCCTCTCCGCGCCTCCCTGATATAGTCTGTAAAACCTACATGTTTCAAACAGACCACCATTGTCCCTGTGCCCAAGAAAGCGAAGGTAACCTGCCTAAATAATTACCGCCCCGTAGCACTCACGTCGGTAGCCATGAAGAGCTTTGAAAGGTTGGTCATAGCTCACATCAACACCATCTTCCCATAACTTCTTAGGGAGCGGCAGCAGAGGTGACGGTTTTGGAGAGTCTGGCGTGCCCAAAGTAAAATGCCTGCCACTCAGGCCCAGAAAATAGGATATGCACATAATTAGTACTATTGGATTGGAAATACTCTGAAGTAAAACTTTTAAAATAATGTCTATGAGTATAACAGAACTGATATAGCAGGCGAAAACCTGAGGAATTTCTGTCCAGACTTTTTTGGGGGGGGGACATTTGATAGGCTTCCTATTGAAATACATGGGTTTTAGCTCCTAGATTGCAGTACCTATGGCTTCCACTAGATGTCAACAGTCTCTGGACAGTGTTTGGAGGCTTTAGCACTGAACAGAACCATACAGAAGAAGAATTACTGAAGGAAGTAGAAAAGTCAATAACATTTTCCGGGCACGGGAACGTGAACGCGCCCCACATTATTTTCCTTTTATAACGTTTAGGTTATCATCCGTGTAAAATATTATAGTAAATATACATAAAAGGATACCCAAGGATACATTAAAAAGGATGTTTGATTTGTTTGGAGAAAGTTGATAGGTATAATTTGAACACGTTCTCTTCACGGTTCAATGGGCGACTCGACAGTGGATTTTCTGAACATAACGCGCCAACCAAACTGAGATTCATGGATATAATAAATGACTTTTTCTAACAGAAGAACCATTGGATGTCTTCGTTGGACACTTGGGAAGCCCTCAGCAGAAGTTCTTCGAAAGGTAAGGGATTTATTTTAGCTCTTATATGGGTTTTGTGTGACCCGCGCTGGATATGAATTTATACTAATGCATAAATATTGGAGGTGCTATCCTCAAACAATCAAATGTTGTGCTTTCGCCGTAAAGACTTTCTGAAATCTGACAACGCAGTGATATTGCCAAGAATCAGAGCTTTTGATGACTATGCAACACTTGTATATTGATGAATGTTTAATAATTCAACTTTTGGATTTTGAATTTGGCGCCTTACATTTCACTGGGTAGTGTCGGGAGCTAATTAAACCATCCACCAACTCCAATTCGCATGCTTCCCCAACAGATCCACAGATTAAGCAATCTCAATCGCACTCCACACTGCCCTTTCCCACCTGGACAAATGGAACACCCCATGTGAGAATGCTCTTCATTGACTACAGCTCAGTGTTCAACACCATAGTGCCCACAAATCTCATCACTAAGTTAAGGACCCTGGGACTAAACACCTCCCTCTGCAACTGGATCCTGGACTTCCTGACGGGACGCCCCCAGATGGTAAATGTAGGCAACAACACATCTGCCATGCTGATCCACAACACAGGGGCCCCTCAGGGGTGCGTGCTTAGTCCCCTGCTGTACTCCCTGTTCACCCACGACTGTGTGGCCAAGCACAACTTCAACACCATCATTAAGTTTACTGACGACACAACAGTGGTAGGCCTGATCACCGACAACAACGAGACAGCCTATAGGGAGGAGGTCAGAGACCTGGCAGTGTTGTGCCTGGACAACAACCTCTCCTTCAATGTGAGCAAGACAAAGTAGCTGTAACATTGATGGGGCTAATGTGGAGTGGGTCAATTGTTTCCAATTCCCAGTGGGTCAGAAGATAACATACACTCATTTAAGTTTTGGTAGCATTGCATTTAAATTGTTTAAGTTAGGTCAAACGTTTTGGGTAGCCACAAGCTTCCCACAATAAGTTTGGTGAATTTTGTCCCATTCCTCCTGACAGAGCTGGTGTAACTGAGTCAGGTTTGTAGGCCTCCTTGCTCGCACACGCTTTTTCAGTTCTGCCCACAAGTTTTCTATGGGATTGAGGTCAGGGCTTTGTGATGGCCACTCCAATACCTTGACTTTGTTATCCTTTAGCCATTTTGCCACAACTTTGGAAGTATGCTTGGGGTCATTGTTCATTTGGAAGACCCATTTGCGACAAAGCTTTCACTTCCTGACTGATTTCTTGAGATGTTGCTTCAATATATCCACATCATTTTCCTACCTCATGATGCCATCTATTTTGTGAAGTGCACCAGTCCCTCCTGCAGCAAAGCACCCCCACAACATGATGCTGCCACCCCCGCGCTTCACGGTTGGGTTGGTGTTCTTCGAATTGCAAGCTTCCCTCTTTTTCCTCCAAAAATGTAGATGGTCATTATGTCCAAACAGTTCTATTTTTGTTTCATCAGACTAGAGGACATTTCTCAAAAAAGTATGATCTTTGTCCCCATGTGCAGTTGCAAACGGTAGTCTGTTTTTTTTATGGCGGTTTTGGAGCAGTGGCTTCTTCCTTGCTGAGCGGCCTTTCAGGCTATGTCGATATAGGACTTGTTTTACTGTGAATATAAATACTTTTGTACCTGTTTCCTCCAGCATCTTCACAAGGTCCTTTGCTGTTGTTCTGGGATTGATTTGCACTTTTCGCACCAAAGTTCGTTCATCTCTAAGAGACAGAACGCGTCTCCTTCCTGAGCGGTAAGACGGCTGCGTGGTCCCGTGGTGTTTATACTTGCGTGCTATTGTTTGTACAGATGAACGTGGTACTTTCAGGTGTTTGGAAGTTGCTCCCAAGGATGAACCAGACTTGTGGAGGTACAATTTTTTTTCTGAGGTCTTGGCTGATTTCTTTTGATTTTCCAATGATGTCAAGCAAAGAGGCACTGAGTTTGAAGGTAGGCCTTTAAACAACTGTTGGAAAAATGACTTGTGTCATGCACAAGTCATATATGTCCTAACCGACTTGCCAAAACTATAGTTTGTTAACAAGAAATGTGTGGAGTGGTTGAAAAACGAGTTTTAATGACTCCCAACATAAGTGTATGTAAACTTCTGACTTCAACTGTATGCATAGTCACTTTCCAAATTACCTCGACTAACCTGTACCCCTGCACATTGACTCGTTACTGGTACCTCTTGAACTGCATTCTTAGTTATGGGCTTGTAAGAAAGCATTTCACGGTAAGGTCTACACCTGTTGTATTTGGCGCATTTGACAAATAAAATTTGATTCGATTTTTATTTGATTTTATGTTGTTTGGCATGACAACAAATTAGAAAGCCAGGCTGGATGTCCCTTGGGTGGTGGAACAGCCTTCTGTCTTAAAAGAGATGAGCTGTAGAACGATTTATTTATTTTCTCTTGCCTGATAACTAAATTCAGATTAGAGAGCTCTGTTTGAGAGTTTAACAGGTGTGTGTGTGTGTGTACATTTGTCAAAGTGAACTTAGTAGTAGTTTAAAAAAGAAGTCCACCACTGCACTCTCATCAACAGATGGCGCTAAAAGCTCTGCCTCTCGAACATGCCTTCAGTTGACCATGCACACTCTCACAAATACACACACACACACACACACTAACTAACACTAGAGGAAGGTATCCTGACTGGTTCCTTTCCATAGACTGTGTCTAGAAAGGGGAGTGCTGCTAGATCAGTGACTCAGGTAATAACAGTCAGGAAAAGTGAGCTTGAATGGGAGATGGTTGAATGGGAGATGGTACTTTTCTTTTCGCTGATCTTAGTGTTTTGTGGTTTAAAGAACACCCTTCTTGCAGCAAGGCAACCCTTTTATTAGGGGTTCAAGCAGCAAAGCTGGGTGAAACCCTATTGTATTTGTTGCCGTACCTTATTATTCTTCTTCCGTAAGGGGAAATTCAGATGGTAAGAGTTACAAGGTTGAGACTTTGCTAAAAGGTAAAGAGCCAAGGGCCACACCCTCTCAAGCAATGCCATGTCAATTGACCACATGGTGGCGCTATAACAAGCAAATGAAGATGACCATTTTGAAAAGTCTCACCTCTCACCACGTCAGACCTAGAGTCCTGAAATTTGGTACATAGGTCCCTCTCCTCAAGGACTCATATGGCCCGCTATGATGAACTTTCTGGCATTTGTTATACAAAACTAAATTTGTAGCATCTATGGACCAAGGTCTCTCAAATAAATACATACATTCCAGACTAGTAACTCAAACCACACGCTACTGACCAATCAACTCTCCCGTGGGCATGGCCGGGCGAATGAATGAATATAAATCGGATATGGATATTCATATTGTAACTTAACATATTCATAACTTGATACCCATGTTCCAAACTCAAAACTCAACAGATGCAAGCACTTTGAGATCGGCCACATGTTGGTACTATAACGGGCACATATTTATACCTGTTAATCTGTATGACATTTGGCACACATGCTCAGGGATGTGAGTATAGCTAAACTGTAGATGCAAGGTCATTGGCTCATATTTGGCAAGTGTGGTAAGGAGTACAGAAGTAGCTCATCCTATGGCAATGTGTCCGATTTGTACTGATGGTGGCGCTATAGGGCCAAGCTTGAACCCCGGCATGGCTGCTTCCAGCTATTGTGTTACATACTGTAGTTGTGAGTATGTGCGTCTGTGTGATTTATTTTGTGTGTGTGCATCCATGCATGTGTTTGCGCGTGTGTCCGTGTGTGTGCTTCAGAATAATAACCTGGCTGCCAGACATCTCCTGCATTCAACAGCGGTACATCTTGTTTGGCAAGACAGAAACAACAACATAGTTGGCTTAAGCAGAAGCAGACTGACTTTCAGGCTAAGAAGCAATGCTCTTGTTGTTAGAGTTATGAGAATGTAATAAAGCCTATCCCCATTCTATGTAACTAAAGCAGCCCCCCAGTTCAAGTCCCTACTCGAGAATAGCTTCCATCTGCAGAACTCCCACACTCCAATCTGGAGACCATGCTAGTTGCCAGATCATGCCACCGTGCCACAGTCAGAAACCCAGGCTCATGGAGAGTCACAAGGGGTTCTGTGTGTTGCTATTACTCTCTTTGATTCCCCTTCATTTCAGTGGCATTACTCCCTTTAGCGTGGATCACACCGGCATTGTCTGTGTCCTTATTGTACCCCCTATCACACAGGCGAGTACACTACACATGCTATGTGTGAGCACCCCTGAACACACACACCCCACCACTCCCCCTTACTTCCCACCATGGCATGGGATGAACTCTGAGAATAGAGGTTAATGGATTTTACAGTAGTGAGACGCTGCCTTAATCGCCTCCTAATTAGTGTTCATTCATATCAGCCCTTCAGTACCTCTCTTCACAATTGGCCTCCTGCTTTCCCTGTCCACTGGCTCTTTTCACAGGTCCACATGGAATTGCAAAGTAGGGCGGAGGAGCTGAGCAGCGGTCAGGCCCTAGAGCACATATCCTTCCACACAGTCAGGACCTAACTCTTGTAACTGAGGAGTCATTCTCTAACGGGTGTTAGTGCTTTGTGAGAAGGGTATGGAGTGGGACTCTAGGGTGAGTTCTGTGGTTTGGATTTCTAAGCTTCCTGTTGAACTAGCCCTAGATGAGAATACAGTAGAGCCAAAAGTAGGATCTGGAGAATTGCCAACAGGCTGGCTCCAAAATGATTCACACCCTAATTTCAGTTGCTCTGTCGAGCCCTCTCTCGTGCTCTCTTTCGTGTTCACAATATACATTATTTACACGGTTAGAAGACATTGACATCTCGTTAGTTTCCACCTTTTCTTTCGCCATATATGATATCAGCTTAGTTACAGACTGTAGAAGATTAGCTGGAGCGAAGTTAAAGTTCAGGGCCATCGCCCTGTTCCCCTATCCTCTGACATTAGAACTCTGACGAAGCACTGCGCTAATTTAATCTAATGATTGCGCAATTTGCCACTCTCTATCTGCCAGACATTGTAAGTCTCTCTCTCTCTCTCTCTCTCTCTCTCTCTCTCTGTGTGTGTGTGTGTGTGGCATGTTATTCTAAGATCTCTAAAGTGAATTATGAGACTTAATGTGAGTGCCGAATAGCCGGAGGAGGAGCATGAGAGCCTGAGGGAGAGATGGCGAGATGGAGCGAGAGAAGGATGTGGGATAGATGAAAGAACACATTAGCATGCTTAATTTACCCTGCTCTTTCCTTCCTCAGCCACCCTCTCCCCTACACCCGCACCACCTACGCTGTCTCCTAAAGAGAGACTCCTTGGAGACTTGCACGTCTCTTCTTCGATATCACACCCCTCTTACCCTCTGTCAACCCCCACCGAACACCGCAAGCGTAGTGTAAGGGAGGAATAACACAATGTAAAAACTTCACCAATGGACATTAGCTTTGGGGGTGTAGTGACTAGTGTGTGCGTGTACACGTGTGTGTGTTTGCTTCTGTGAGGTAAGTGCTCTGGATCTGAAACGAACAAAAAGCTTTTCCGATAACACAGCTAAAAACACAAATGTTAACTACCATCATTAATGCAGTTTTGAGTCTACAGTATAGTTCTTTTAGATACATTTCAAACGTGTAAGCCCAAGCCCAGGCTTGGCATCTGTAAGACTGGGTCCTTGGCACTGCTTAATGTTTTAGGATCCAAATAAACTATTCATAATGTGTGTATACTGAGGAGAGAGCTGTGTTGTAGAGGCTTAAAACGCAACAAGCACATCCATCCCAAACCCTTCAGTGTGAAGCTTCTCACCAGAAAAGAAAGAGAAAGAACAGAGAAGGTACGTTTTAGAGGGTTGTCCTGTGCTGCTGTACTCTTCTGACAACCCAACTTCAGAACCTTCGTTTGACTATGCCTGAGTTTCACTCTCTTTTTTTACTGTCTCAGATGTCTGTCTGCCTGTCTGTCTGACTTCCTGTCTGTCTGTAAATTAATGGACTCTACGGTCTTGTCAGGGGGTTACGGAGCATCAGGAGTCGGGCAGGAGTCATGTACAAAATGGTTGTTACTTACTGGTGCAGAAGGTGAATAAAGTTGGATCCAAAATATACAGGATGTTGATGAACACTGACATAGACTTAACAAATATAAAAATATGAAATGTGTCTTCCGCATTTAACCCAACCCCTCTGAATCAGAGAGGTGCGGGGGGCTGCCTTTAATCGACATCCATGTCTTTGGCGCCCGGGGAACAGTGGGTTAACTGCCTTGTTCAGGGACAGAACAAGAGATTTTTACCTTGTCAGCTCAGGGATTCGAACTGGCAACCGAACTGATATTTTGTTTTAGATCTGTGGGACATGTTTAGTGATAGAGTTGAAAACAATAGAAACATAAGCCAATGTTAGCAAACACTTGCAATATCAGCTGGGTACCAAATGAGAGGATATAGAGACGTCAGAGGCGGAGCGATGAGATAGAAGAGAGAGCAAGAGAAAAGAGAGACAGACAGCTATCCAAATTCTATGAGCGTCAATACAATTTCTTTACTGTTTCCACCAAATGTTGTCTAGATTGCTGTATGTGACAGGGCTCATGGTAGGAGTTATGACAAGTTTGTGATAGCATCATGGGAGCATTAGAAACACACCGGCTTTCTGCAGTGGTGTAAAGTACTTAATTATCTGTACTTTACTTTACTATTTATATTTTTGAGAACTTTAACTTTTACTCCACTACAATCCTAAAGAAAATAATGTACTTTTTACTCCATACATTTTCTCGGACACCCAAAAGTACTCCTTACATTTCGAATGCTTACCAGGACAAGAAAAGGGTCCAGTTCACACACTTATCAAGAGAACATCCCTGGTCATCTACTGCCTCTGATCTGGCGGACATACTAAACACATGCTTTGTTTGTAAAGGATGTCTGAGTGTTGGAGTGTACACCTGGCTATCCATAAATTAAAAAACAAGAAAATGGTGCCGTCTGGTTTGCTTAATATAAGGAATTTACAAAATATTTATACTTTTACATATTTTAAACCAAATACTTTCAGACTTTTACTCAAGTAGAATTTTACTGGGTGACTTTCACTTTTACTTGAGTCATTGTCTATTAAGGTATCTTTAGTTTTACTCAAGTATGACAATTGGCTACTTTTTCCACCATTGATTTTCTGTCTTAACCGCCACAGAATATTCCGGAGAATGCAGCTCACTGTCTATTCTAAGTAAGTGGCAATATGTTTGCAATCCTTCAGCTAGGGATTGCATAGTGTGAAAGGCATTTTCCTGCTGTTTACTTTACATCCACGTAAAACAAATGTTCTTTTTGACATTGTAAAGAAAGATTTCCACAACAACAGTAAGTTGTTTTTGTGGTGTTGAATGCAGTTTTAGTTGCAATTGACAATATGTAGTCAATTTACTAAGATAAAATAGAGGTTCCAGCACACACTTGCCCTCTTTCCCTTTCAGAGGCAGAGACAGTAATAATTAGCAGAGTTAAGAGGAGAAAGCCCTGTGGTGGTTGAGTGGTTCACTGGCCAGCTGACATGCTGGGATAAACACACAGTCGATGAGAGAGATGGAAGTAGAAACACCAGGTCCTGTGGGTTGTCTTTTGTTAGGGAAACACTGGTTTGAACAGCTACACTCGCACACACTGGGTTCCAATTTAAGAGGACCAATTCAAATCATTGTGTGTGTGTGTGGAGATTAAGAGAGAATCACCTTTTTAAACACTCCCTATTCATGTTTTATTGAAAGGCCAATTCCAGTTGGTAACAATAACAGTATGGATTTTCCTCCTGGTTCATGTTATGACAACGGCTTCAGAAATCAATCTGCATCTAATCTCCAGCCTCATTCATGATAATTGGAAAAATCGGTTCTTTATACTCTCACTTGTTCACCGGGGTGGTCGTGCAGAACGAGGGAAGACAATAGGAGGAACAAATAATTAACTCCCCTCTCTCTTTCTCTCTCCATCTTTCTCTGTTCTTTTTTCTCTCTCTCTGGCTCCTCTCTCTCTCCATCCTGCCCCTCCCTCCTCTCTCGCTCTCTCTCTCTCCCCGCCTTTCTCCCCCGTGGGTTAGGCGGGACAAGTGATGAAGACTAGATTGATTAAGTGTCTCACTCTGCCCATCTTTAGCTTACAGTGTTCATCTCCTCTTTAACAGTCAATAATCCTCATGCGTTGAGTGTAAATCGTACAATCCTCCAGAATGGTCGATAGGTGTTATTTCGGTTGTAGACTCTCATCACATTATTGGCATTTGAGTATCAACATGTCCAATAGTAAATTATATGAGTACGTATTGTAGTCACTGCCACTTTGGAAGCCTTTGTTAAGGCTTATAGAAGTACAAGTTATATAAAACACCAACTATTCATTGATATGCTGTAATGTGTAAATCAACCTGCTCTCACCACTCCCATGTAATTACTGTAAAATACTGTGAAATTCAATCCCCATCTGCTCTGAATGAATTTGATTAATTCATCTATTTATTAATTCATTACGATTACAGTAGCATTTACTTTTTTACAGTATAATGCAGTCAATTCTACGATATTGCACTGTGTGTCTTAACATAGTTCTTGCTTTGATACTGTATTTAGATTACAGTAGGTGCACTATGAAATACAGTAACTTACTTGCCAAGGCTGCCTGTAAGTCACTGTCAAATTCACAGCAACCCCTTCATAGTGCAGTGTTTCCATGAATATTGCATTTTATATGAATCTACAGCATATGGACGTTGTGCTGCCATGGATGTGCTGCTATCTGCCAGGGTGGCAGATAGCCTAGTGGTTAGAGCGTTGGACTTGTAACCGGAGGGTTGCAAGTTCAAATCCCCGACCTAACAAGGAAAAAAATCTGTCGTTCTGCCCCTGAACAAGGCAGTTAACTGGGTGCCAAAGATGTGGATGTCGATTAAGGCAGCCCCCTGCACCTCTCTGATTCAGAGGGGTTGGGTTAAATGCGGAAGACGCATTCAGTTGTACAACTGACTAATAATAATGGTGACTTTGATATCAGATCTTCTATTTAACTGAGTGGAACAATATAGCTAGTATGTTGCAATGAATCATCTTGTAAGTAGCCTATATCTACTATGTGTTTTCATGAATATATGTTTTATGCAACAATACAGATTACAAGTGTGACCTGTATCACATGATCATTTGTGTTCTCTACATATAGACTCAAATACCTGACCTCATATTCATAAAGTGTTCAGGATCAGTTTGCCTTTTTGATCATAACTAATAAAATGACATGAACTGGGGGAGACCTGATCCTAGATCGGCACTCCTAATTTGAGGCACTTTGTGAATAAAGGGCTTTTAACACTGTACGTTCTCCTTCAGCAACCGCAGGGCATGCAAAGCGTCTTAGAGTAGGAGTGCTGATCTAGGATCCGTTTTGCCTTTTCAATAATAATGAATATGATTATATGGACAGGGAAAGGAACTAGTCCTAGATCGGCACTCCTACTCTGAGACGTAGACTTTACGAATACGGGCCCAGATGTATTCTTGTGTCTTGCCTTCGTCTGTGGACAGAGCCTAGTGATTAAAGCCTTGTTGTTGTTGTCTTATCTCTGATGTTCATGAACCATCTGATGTTCATAACCTGTCTGGGTTTCTCTTTGTCTGCTCCTTATGCCAGACACGGTGGGCGTGCCAATACACTCTTTGTGTTCCTCCTAAGGCTCCTTCTCCTGCTGCGCTGACTGTGTGTGAGTGTGTGTGTTATTGTATGCTGTTAGCAAAGACAGTGTGAATATGGGCAGAAAGTGCTTCTCCAATAGAAATCCCCGATCACACTTGTAGGCGATGTACTGGCGATGTTGCCTAGCTAAGCTTACGCGTAGAAACACGTCATCGGGTCTAACAGTCGTCTCGCACCGAGCTGTGCATCTGCAGGCCGTCAAAGCAAAGGCACTCCTTTGATAATTGTTTTTGGCTAAATTCAAAAATGTGTTAGTTTGTCACTTTCACGTCGGCTTAAGTAATACCATGTTCAACTACTTAGGACATTGGCTCGAATCTAGGTAGTGGCTTTAGATTTAAAAAAAATGAACTACGGAATCATTTTTCACTTCTCTCATTGACTTCTCAAACCCCAAACATTGGCCTGGCCCGGCTTGGTCTGTTTTGGCAAGCGTTTCCTGGAAGTCTTGCGATGTTGCGCCTCTAGGTTTCGAAACTCAGAGCTCTTAGGCTCCTGTCTGTTCTGATGCTAATGCGTGATGTTCACTACAATTAAGGGCCATTACCACACACTCAGCACAAGCACATAGACACGCATGTTAAATGGATGTTATCAGTGGCTGAGTGTTTACCATTAAACAGGATATTTGCATGATGAGCGTCGGATTGATGGACTACCCATGGCGCTTTACTGTAATGGCAGCTCCAACCACACACACGACAGCTCGAATAGAACGAAGGGTTAACGAAATATACGCACATGCACAAACGCAATGACATATAACCACGTGTTTGTGGGCAGGTAGGCAAAGACACACACACAGACACACACCAACACACACACACACACACACTGACCAATCTTATGTCCACTCACAAAGCATAAACTCTCCAACCCCTCATTTTCCCTCCCACTCATCTCTACCCCTTTTGTCTCTCTCTCGCACTCTCTCTCGCTCACACTCTCTCTCTCTCTCTCCTCTTTTTATATTCTTCCTACTTCTTTATCTCATCATTTTCCCCTCATTGTTTGTTTGTGCATGTGTATGCCTGTGTACATGTTTGAATGTGTTAATTAACTCAGCCCCTCACATTGTTACAGTGCAGTCAGTGGATCAGTTTCTCTGTCAGTGTGATAGATCACTCTCCTCTCTCTGCTGTTTTCAAACTAGTGCTTCCGATGGGATTGAGTGGGATATAACTAATGTAGTTAACAAATCACAGCAATTACCACACAGGTTGCTGCTGAAGTGACTCTCCGTCATCACAAGGGCTGGAAACACAATGTGCATGTTGATGACATCGCCATTCACCTGAGCTTGTCAAAAAGCGTATCTATCTGTGCTTCTTTCTCTCTCCTCCCTCAGTCAACTCCTCCTACTGATCACCCCTCTTTCAAAAACCTCCTCCTTCCCCTCTCCCTCCTTTTCCTCCCCCTTTCCTCCTCCTCCTCTTCTCTCTTCCCCTCTTCACTCTATCCAGTTAATTTCCTTTTGTTTAGCTGACGCCACATAACACCTTAGTTAATGAGCTCACACAGAAATATAATTTCTCGCTCTCCAGTGGGCCTCTTCAGTCACTTTTCCCCTTCATCTGCACTATACAAAAACCTCTTTAGGTGGGGGTTACAGCTGTTGTGTTGTAGTAGACTGGGAGGGACCTCTTTGACGTCTTTCCCACGCAATCCCAGATTACTGCTCATAATCCATGCTCGGAAAACCGATTTTAGGAACGCCTTTAGGTCTGTGGACAACAGCTGGTATTCTGAGCGGTCTGCCAGATAGCTTGAGTGCATTCTAAAGGAGAAAGTAGGGAGTTCTACATTCTATGCCATTCTAGAATAGGAGAATAGGAGAGCTGCGCCATCGAATTTAAATAAGGGTTAGCCATAGCTAATTAGCGGTAGCGTTCTATGGCTAATTGCATGTGTTAGCAGCTAATTAGCTGTTAGCCTGCACTGCATTTGTGCTCACATGTGTTCAGTGCTAATTAGTGGCTAATTCGCCATTTGGCGATAGTCAGTGATTGGGGACTAGTTAGGTCTTAATAGCTATAGCTATTGTTTGGTGCACTTAAATGCTCTCCAAAAGCCCCTTAATTGACCGTAATACCAGGTTAATATGCAAGTGACCTGATATGCATCCTATATGAGAACTTTAAAATTGATGAAAGGAAGCGTATTCAAATAAAACACCTTCAACTCTATGGATGAAGTGGTCATCATGAAATGCAATACAAAATACCTTGGTAGAGCCGCGGAATTAAAACGCGGTATTATTTATTGGATAACAACAAGTATTAGGCCTCTCCAGCCGGAGACAACATAACTATCCTTATGCAGAGCTTTAGGATAGTTGTGGTTTCAGTTTTTCTCCCTTATCTAATAGTGAAGATTGACTCGTCTCTCTCTGTGTGTGTGTGTGTGTGTGTGTAGGCACGTGCACTTGTGTATTCTAATTCCTTTATTTGTGTGTGTTGCCTGCGTGTGTCATCATTCAACAACTGTGCAATCTCACACTTAATTACATAACCCCTGTATTGCTCTTTGAGACTGCTTAGTGACCCCACAAGACCTAGCATTAGACGCCCAGCTCTCCCAGCTCAGCCGAGGCACTTGCACCCCAATTTGTCCTCATTATAATGAACAGAAAACACCGTCAAAATGAATCCCATTTGGTGTGGCTATAGCTACTGCTCCTTGCTAACCCTGTGCGATCCTGCTGGGGAGGGAGGGAAGTTATTGTGTGGTGGGTTAATTAAAAACAATGTCTTTGAACATGGCTGGGGCCATCGCCATCCGGATGCTGTCGACCATCGAAACAGACGCATCGCTCCGCTCTCTCAGGCAATTCAATTCAATTGTGTACAGGAGCTATGGCGTCAGCAGTGTTGTCTGTGAGATACATACACAGTATTATCAAAAGAGAGACGCTGGAGAGAGGTTTCTCTCACTTTCTCTCTGTCTACAGTATCTCTCTCTCTCCATCTTCTCTCCACCCCCACTCTCTGTCTATCCTCTCCTTCTGTCTCTTGTCTCTCCCCCCCCACTCTCTCTCTGTCGCTCTCTCTCTCTCCCACCCTAGGCAGTAAGGTTTACACAAGGAGAGTGTGGTGGGGTGTGAGAGGGCAGCTAGCTATTTGTGCTGAAGGGCAGCAGAGCTATAGCCATAATTTACTGGAACTGCACCAGTGACGTCATCGGCCAGCACCGGCAGAACTCAAGTGTTTTACTCTAGCTTTCAGACAAATCAGCCAGGAGCTGTAGAAATACACTATAAATATATGTTTACATTGGAAGAGAGAGATGGCATGTTTTTTCAACTTACAATTTGTCCTGGAGATGGGGTGAGGGGTTGTACTTTCCTCTGCCTGTCAAGTGTTTTAAGCCTCAGCTGCTTTCTCTGTCTACGGTAATGTCATTTTGGAGGATGGCGAGGAGGTCCATGGGGAACATTGCAATTCCTAATATGTCCTATGTTTACTAGGTTTCACATTAGCAGCAGATTGCATCTGTAGTTCCCCCGCTCTGTGGGCGAGGGTGTGTGTGCCTGTGTGCGTGCCTGCATGTGTGCGTCCGTGTGTTGAATGTTCGAAAGTTCTGTCTGTTTTATTGACAGCATATAGGTTCAAACAGCCTTTGCAGGGAATGTTTCTTTCCAATACATTTAAGTTTTTTTGTTTCAACCATCCCTTATTTTAGATTGATCCAAGTTCCACGAATCAACACTGAACAGAGAACTCGTATCAATTGAAACACTATCAATCAGTCTTTTGGCCTAATGCTCACCTTTCAATGGTGGATCGGGAAGTGTCTAGTCTCCAGTGTCCATATCATTATCAGTCGTTTGGTCAGCTCAATTAGAGGACTAGTGCTATTATATACATGTAGCTGTCCTTCTATAGATTCACCAGCCATGTTTATATGACCCATTCCTCTGCATGTGATTTCCCGAAAGCTAGCTACCATGCATGCTCAAGTTAGAATCAATGCTAATTCTTACTGATGTATTTGTGTGCTGGGGGGCCAACAGCAGGCTAATTGTAGCGAGGCTATTTTCAGTGGCGTTGGCTAGCGCTGGGGCCTCACATCTCCCACATCGTAACCTGGATATAATATCTATGTGTGTGTGTGTGTTTGTCTGTGTGCGTCAAGGGCCCCAAGGAATGATACGTACCTGTGTGACTGAGGGAGAGGGCTCTGGAATAGCCCAAATGAGTTCGCTGCCCCTGTTTTTAGAGCCGCTCACAGTGGGTCCTCTTTTTGCTAATCGCTAGAAAGTTAGCTTAGCCTCTTGCTACTAGTCGGGGTGGTTGAGGTGCCACAAGGAGATAGGATTGTAGTCCTTTAGTTCCATAAATATAAGAATGTAAGTATTTTTATTATGTGTCTTTGTCTCTGTGTGTCTCTCTTTTCTTCCCTATGTCTTCTCTCAATTCTCGCTCTCCGCCTCCTAGCTCTCTCCTCTCTTTGTTTCTTTCCTCCCTGCCATTGTATTAAATACTCAGGGAGAAAAGGGTGTAGATTCACACGCAGAGCACGGCAGGTGTTTATTTCGCCTTCGCAGAAGGCAGGAATCGTGGTCACAGGCAGACAATGGTCATACACAGGTAGGCAAACAGGCAGGTGAATCAAAACTAGGCCTGAAGACTATAACTGGTACTCACAAATGAACTAGGAAAAGGCGTAGTAGAGTCAAAACGAACAACACCTCACAAAGGCACAAACAGAATGAACTGAACTAAATAAGGAGCTGATGAGACCAGGTGAGTAACTAACACAGGTGAAATCAATGAACAAAAATAAAAGACAGGGCTACGTTCAAGAACACAACAAAACAGAACACAAGGTTGACTAAGAAAATAAATTACAGTCATCCTTACATGACTTCTATAGTAACTTCTGTAAAGCAGTAACCTTGGACATACATTCTCTGCGTGTCTCTGTGGTATGTGTTCACGGGTGGCTGTGTACAACATATGTATTTTTCTATTTGTTTGACCTATAACCTTTGGATTTTCTATAGAGTCTTTGTTACATGGATTGTTGCTGTCTTTGTTGGCAGATCTCTTTCTCCTATAGCCAAGTTGTTTCGTTGTCAATGCCAGTCAACAACTCTTTGGCATACAGAGAGAAAGTAATTGGTAAAGCAGTAACAAGTCTGCCTACCAGGCTGGCTAGCTAGCTAGCATCCCTAGTAGGTGTCACAACTTTCGCCTCCCGAGAAGAACAGCACAGGTCATGACCAGGGGTGGACTGAAACAATAATTCAGGCCGGGAATTTGACTCCATCCCAGGTCACCCTGTTCACGCAAACCACCAGACCGCTAATTTTGTAGGCTAACCCTATTTGTTGATGTAACGGGTACCAAAATAGTTATACATTTGGCCACTATGTTCATCTGGGAAGAAAGTTATCCACATTACAAAATACAAACATTTGGGACTGACCAACAAGTAGCCTATCTGAACACTGAGTTTTCAAGGTATGCTATGGCTATGGGTGCACCCTCAAAAACTCACTAGGAACACACCAATCATAGCACATACAAATGTACAAGGTATGCCCCCCGATTACAGTCCTACTGATAATCTCATAAATAAAGCGCATATTAATCTAAAATCATAACCTACATGTTTAGGTTTGTGCCTTTACGTTATACCTGAAGGTTCCTGCTCTGAGTCTGACTCTGAACTGACCACCATCTCCAGTTCTGCAGGAGCACCTGAAGCTCTAGTGCTGCTGCTGCTTCCTTCTCCACCTTTGCAAAGAAAATACTATTATCATACTCACTGTCATTAGTGTATCAGTAGGCTACATTAATACAGCTCTGGAAAAAAAATGAAGAGTGGTCTCTTAATTTTTCTCAGAGCTGTATATTATTGTAGTAACTTGTAATGCTGGTACTAATGGCGCTAATGCTCTTTGTCATTGCCTGTGCTGTGTCACACAGGCTACTGTGTTGCGTTCATGGATGTATTATGGTTACGTTACTGTAGCCTGCTTCCACGTACAGTGTATGTGCACTTTCCATAGATTATGTGGCATGAGTCATGACCGAATACTGGCAAGTCCATAGTCTAGGTTTACTATTTTTTACTAGTTGACACATATTGCCTTCAATGTCATATTATGATCGCTATGTTGCACTCATTGCTATGATATAATTCCCCCACGAAGACGTAAGACGTGCAAACTGTTTAGTCTACCGGCCGTTGGGTGACGTGTGTGTGTGTGTGGGTGACCCAGCCATGCTGGGTGACGTGTGTGTGTGTGTGTGTGTTGGGTGACCCAGCCATGCTGGGTGACGTGTGTGTGTGTGTGTGTGTGTGTGTTGGGTGACCCAGCCATGCTGGGTGACGTGTGTGTGTGTGTGTGTGTGTGTGTGTGTGTGTGTTGGGTGACCCAGCCATGCTGGGTGACGTGTGTGTGTGTCAGTGTGTCAGTGTGTGTTTTAGCTGGTGTTTTTGACTGACCTCCACCTTTCCTTTTCTGACCGTCCATTTCGCGGTGCGACTTGTCTAAAATGTTATCGGTAGAGAAGCAGGTAGACGGTTGCTATGTGCGTCGCGGAGAGACCTGATGTCATTTTGGGCGCGGGGACACTGCAGCGAGAGAGTGAGAGTCACGCCTGATGCGGGGCTTCTCCGTCAACTCATTCCTGCTTGCTATATTATCGCTGGTCAAGTTGACTATTCACGGCAGGCCAAAACGACCCTCAGGCCACCGGGAAATGTCCCGGTGCTAACGACGGCCAGTCCGCCATTGGTCATGACCTTCCACCTCCCCCCATTGATTGCTGAGTGGATCTTGTCCAATCATAGAGGGTTATGAAGGCTATTGTCAAACAACCACGACGGATGTGTCACTCCGAGCCACAGCATTTTATGAACCACTGTCTCCTGGGAGCCTGCGTGTGTGCGTGTGTGTTTGTGTGTGTGCGTGTGAGACTAAGACATTTGGCAGGGCAGGGCCCTGTCTCTCTAATGTTCTCAATCTCCATGGTATTAAGTTTAGAGGTAGATGGAAGGGGGAATAAAAAGGAGGAGAGGAAGGTAATTGGATGAGTGCAGATTGGACCCCTGTCTGTCCTTGTCCTCAGTGGGCGTTTTGACTTTGATGCCAGCCAGGAACACACACACACACACCAGGGTTTCCGTTAGGAATATTTGGTGCCAGACAACGTGACCGGGAAGATTTTAATTTACCGGTCATTTGAGAAATGTACCGGACCCATATGCATTGGGTGCATAACCCATTAGGGCATCCACTCACGGTGCTCCGAATGACAGAAATCAGATTTTAGATTATGCTAATGCATCTTAACAGAACATCATATCCAAACATTTGCCAAAACGCATTTCGCGTGAAAACACCATTCTAAACCGCGCACCTGGGAAAAGTACCATTCTAAGCCGCGCACCTTTTAGCGGTTCCAAATGTGACAGAGATGAACATCTCTGTTAGAAACTTAGAAAGAGGTTTGATCTAAAGATGCAATAACTAGGATTGGTTGCTAATATGACTAAGATTGTGCCTTTGGTTTCTGGATCCAAAAACCAATAGAACAGAAGATAAATGGCATAGTGGTGGGTGCAATGGGAAAGTAGGCTAAATGGAAATAAACAATTATATACTGTAATTACTACTTATATAATCATTGAAAACACTTCACCAGAAGACTTAGCCACAGAGGAATAGAGGATCATTATCTTCCTTAAAAACATAGCTGTGGATTGTTTCAAATCACAAGCTCGTAGGTCTTTGCCTATTTGGGAAGCCTGCGATTTGGGCAGCTCGCGTGGCAATAGGTCTAGCTGATTGAGTTCATTGTTTCATTGTGTGAATTGTTTGTGCTTTTATTTAAAATAATGATCAATTCCCCATTACATATGTCATCAGTAGTAAATGTACTGTTAATCCCCGTCATTTGGTTACATTAATTTTGGTTAATGCATGTATTAATTAGAGTAATTTACCGTTCTCATTCTCGGGGTGGAAATGTTGTTTGCAGAGTTCACAACCTACACTTGTGAGAAACAAGTTTTGATTTATTTCATAACCAGATTTGTATATTTCTTTATTGTCTTTTGTGCTCCATGTGAGGAATGAGCATGTCTGGTTTCTCTGTTCCAATAATGTTGAGGGATCGCGCATACTTGAGTAAGCATAGAAGTACCTGGACTGCTGCTCGGAAATGTAGGAAAGTGTTTTTTTAACATCCATTGCGAATTATAATATATTAAAAGTATAGTTCCTCACGGTAAGCTATTTAAAAAATCTTTCCAACAATCTCCCCCTCAATAATCACCAATCCTCGGTGTGAAAGAGCAATGGCCTACTGCTGCATTTGGCCTATAGACTATGAGTTCCATGCGCTCATTTCTTGAGCGGCCAATGGATAATGGCGTATCAAACTGTCCATATAAAAGAGGCTGGTGATTTTTTTTGTTTGTAATTTTTTATTTTGTAATTTTTTATTTCACCTTTATTTAACCAGGTAGGCAAGTTGAGAAAAAGTTCTCATTTACAACTGCGACCTGGCCAAGATTAAAGCAAAGCAGTTCGACACATACAACAACACAGAGTTACACATGGAGTAAACATACAGTCAATGATCTCGCATTAGTTGACTTTTAACTTTTTTATGAATTTTATGATTAACCACATGACAATGATTTTTGATATTTTTGATATTAAATAATGAATAATTAGGCTACCTCTAACTTCCATAATGTGCACAATCAGATAGTCCAGCTAGGCCTACTTTCACCTTAGCTGGCAATGTTGATATTGTGGCAGATTGCATCCAATGCTAGACATTATTAACCAATTTACAGCTATGATTTTATCCCCATCATAACCATCAAGGGAGGTAAATGACGGGTTTCTTGAAAAGGGGAGCGTTTGAGCTTTCCAAAAATGTCAGAAGTATTACTGTATTCCTAATATTCAACATACAGCATTAGTTTTTCACATAGGAAAAAAACGTGGAGTGAGAGCGGCAACACAGATGAATGAATTAAAGCGCACATGGGAAAATAGAGCTTCTAATGTGATCAAAGCAAAAATATTCTACATGAAAGTTAGAGAGACAGTAAACATTATTGTTTCTAGTGGAGGTTGGTTACAAGTCAAGTGTCCTGGTTTCGCATCAGTTCAAAAGATTGCGAGTCACTGAAGTGACCGCCTGGGAGCTGTGTGGGAGAGCAGGGCAGATCAGCTCAAACAGACCGTGCAACTGAAAGATGTAAATGAGAGGATTACGCTAAATTAAAAGTAATTTGTAATAGTTGTCGTTTTCTTCAGGGCATCTTGTCTCGTTATAGTCATAGTTTTACTCAGGAAAAATAGGTAGTTGATGGGTATTTACATAGTTACTATTGACAAAATTAACACTGTGTTATAGAGGTCATATGATGGGAAGGTGAAAGGTCAGTGTTCGGAGGGTTCCTAAACCAACACGCATGCACAAACACACACACACACACACACACACACGGCAGTGTGATGAAATGTCCTGTTAGCTCAGTGTCACTGTAAAGGGCTTCAACTCCCACAGGGGTAAACCATACCCAATATGTTATGTGTGTGTGTGTTTACGAGAGAGAGAGAGAGAGAGAGAGAGAGAGAGAGAGAGAGAGAGAGAGAGAGAGAGAGAGAGAGAGAGAGAGAGAGAGAGAGAGAGAGAGAGAGAGAGAGAGAGAGAGAGAGAGAGAGAGAGAGAGAGAGAGAGAGAGAGAGAGAGAGAGAGAGAGAGAGAGAGAGAGAGAGAGAGATAGAGAGAGAGAGATAGATAGATAGATAGATAGAGAGATAGACGGAGACCCTCAGTAAGTACGGCCAGATGTTAGTGGTAGACAAAGCTCTATCTTTCCAGGGCAAAAGATGAATCAAGGCTGTCATGCTCTTATACAGGGCAGACACACACACACACACACACTTGCTAGAACTAACACACATATGCACACACACAGCCAACGTAGAGGGAGTAAGCGTTGGCTTTATGATCTTAGCCATATGGCATTTACACTGGCTGTTTAAATCCTCCTCTGGTGTCCTCACTTTTATCTCTCACTCAATCTCCCTCTCTCTTCCAATCAGTCTCTCTATCACACGATTATGTGACAAATGGCTGTGACTAAAACTAGACAAACATTTTCCAGAGTTTTAGTCGACCAATAATAACTAAAACTAACGAAGGAGGAAAATACAAAATTGTGATTAAGACTTAAAAGGTATTTTAAGACTAAAACGAAGGGAAACTAAATCTAAAACAGCTGCCAAAATTAACAAACACTTTATGAGTGGCCTGCTAAGGTACCTTTCTGGACCTTCTAATCCGTTGAGAATAGACCCAAACGGATTCTAATGGTTGCATAATCAGGTCTAGGCTGTAGGCCTATGCAGTTATTTTGGCATGAAACAAAACAGGAGCACATCACTGTAGTTTACAGCCTATGGACAATAATTGTGTATTCACTTGATAACATGAATACATTCCTCATTGCACTGTGTTGTTGTAGCCCAGGTATAATCATTTTCTTGTCTAAAAACGTAGGCCTAATCAATAGTGGAGCTTTGCATACCCAGGGACCACACAGCCTGGAGGAACGCACTACAGATCTGCCATTTCATAATCTGTTCATATTTAGCTAATGAATGGCCTAATATCTAGCTAATATTTAGCTTCTAACTTTGGCTACACATCACATCACTCCCCGGGCGCCGAAGACATGGATGTCGATTAAGGCAGCCCGCCGCACCTCTCTGATTCAGAGGGGTTGGGTTAAATGCGGAAGACACATTTCGGTTGAAGGCATTTGGTTGTACAACTGACTAATAATGGTGACTTTGACTTTGACTAGCCTCTCTCTTCCAGCTGTCCCCATGCGCAATAAGCTATAGGCTACGCAAGCCTCTCCACAATAGGCCATTCCTCTGCTTGTGAAATCCCAGGAAAAGCCATAGGACGTTTATTTTGATAGTTGTTTACACTAGGCCTAATAGCCTATTCGGGGAAAGAAGCAGGCTTGCTCTTGCTAATTGCTGATTGTAAAACAGGCCTACAGCATAGTAGCATAGACAGCAAAATGCATGTCTGGGAAAGTTGAGGAGAGAGTGCATTGATGTGATCACTTCTGGCCGGTTATAAAAACATTGTTGCACTGATGCATTGCAAATAGTTGCACAGGACATACACAGATGAGCACAGTGAAAAACAAGACCCAAAGGAATTGACAACAATTAGAAAAATGAAAATCCCTTGCAAACCACTTGAGCAATGAGGCAATGAAATACTGTAAAAGATGCGCTGGCTAAACGGCGTTTGTTGTTGATTTGCTCAATTTAAACACAAGGTACTATATCATTTTTCATTAGGCCTACATGTACATTGAAGTATTATTTGCAATTGTCACTATGACAATGAACACACCCTGAAACCACTGAATGGTCTGAACCAGTATCTGTGCATTAGAGACCTTATGAATGGTCTGAACCAGTATCTGTGCATTAGAGACCTTATGAATGGTCTGAACCAGTATCTGTGCATTAGAGACCTTATGAATGGTCTGAACCAGTATCTGTGCATTAGAGTCCTTATGAATGGTCTGAACCAGTATCTGTGCATTAGAGACCTTATGAATGGTCGTGTTAATAGCTTATTAAAAAGGCAACGTGCAGCAGGATGTGTTGATCAGTTCTTTGTCTGTAAAACGATCAACTTTCTTCTAGTGTGGATGCTCACCAATGGTTTATAGTTATGTAGCCTATAGGTTATAATTATAGTTATCATTATAGTTATTGGCTTGGTGGATGACCCTTAACTCTGACACAACACAACTAATGTTATTCTCACAACTTTCTTACTAGCCTACTAGTAAGTCTAGCTAACATTAGCAAACTTGAATGAAATAAATATCAAATCACACTTATACTTGTTTACTTGACTTTTATACTCTATAAATGGACTCTTTCAAATAATTTACTCTGGCAAGTTTGCCACTGGCGTGCTGCAGTTTTAACCCTATCCCGAACCTTAACCCTCAGAATGAATGCCTAAACTTAACCCTAATGCTAAACTTAACCTTGGAATTAAACCTTGCTTAAACTTAAAAGTAAAGGTTAGATTTGGTTTCACTTTTGCGCAGTTTGACTGAATGCTAACACACGGCAACACGCTCCATAATCTACAGATGGCCCCACACACGGCCCCACATGCCATAATTAAAAGGGCAAGACATCAGAGACATGAGGGCTGCTCGGATTGAGTTCTCTGTGTAGCATCATTACCCACTCTGAAATTAATATCCGGGTCTCTATTTTAACAAACCTAACGCAATGGTAAATCTTAGCGCTGGTGGTAGGGCTATAGGTCCGGGGGTGTGCCAGAAATATTTTTGCCATTTTCACTGCAGGATTTATGAGCGTAGTAGCTGGTGGTGCCGCAAAGGGCTGGGTTTTGATGATCAAATTGATTATAGGTGCGAGGAGAGCTTGGCCACTCACTGGCCAATCAATGTGTTTCATGGCTTATTACTGCATGCCGTTGCCTTAAATTCTCTTGGTAATTGTCGGCCTTTACATTGTCATCAACTCCAATTCGGCTGGGGGCACAGAATATTCTCTTCCTAGTCCATTGTGTATTGACACAGTTTATTTAAAAGCAGAGGCGACAGTAATGAGTAATAGCAACAAAAACATTTTAAAAAACAAAATATCCAGTGTTTGCTAAAATAGGTTTGGAGTGTTGACAGGCAACATTGCTGTAATTGGCTTCAACGAGCATAGGCCTTTACACATTGCACTTCTCCCTCAAATAAAAAAATACTAGGCTCCCGTAAATTGTATTGTAAGTCAAAGTCACCATTATTAGTCAGTTGTACAACCGAATGCCTTCAACCGAAATGTGTCTTCCGCATTTAACCCAACCCCTCTGAATCAGAGAGGTGCAGGGGGCTGCCTTAATCAACATCCACGTCTTCGGCGCCCGGGGATGTGTGAGGCACGTTGTCAATAAGCAAGATATAGCCTAGGCCTACCGTTCGTATGGCGCTACAGGACTGAATCATTTTGATTTGGAGGAGCACGTCTTTGTTAACCGGACAAGAGGTGCTCTTTGGAAATGGGGATGGAACCAATCGACTGGAGGAGCTAATGCACTGCAGGTAGCCCTGTGTGAATTGTGAATAATGGAAAAACATGACTGCACAAAAGCCTCCCGAGTAGACCATTTAGAAACATGTAATGGATTGGCTACTTGGCTAATGCATGGCCAAGATAAGAAAGACACCGGACGCATTGCCGTTGAACCAGCTTCCGTTATAGTAGGGTAAGGGCATACAGCCCACATGGAGGGATTGTTATGCACATCCAAGAAAACAACAGGAGCTGGCTAAAATACTGTACAATAGCCTACATAGATAAAAGGGGATGCTCCCAAACTTGATC
This sequence comes from Brachymystax lenok tsinlingensis, assembly GCA_030435695.1. NCBI lineage: Eukaryota > Metazoa > Chordata > Actinopteri > Salmoniformes > Salmonidae > Brachymystax > Brachymystax lenok. The sequence continues at coordinate 6,377,446 of CM059800.1, forward strand.
TTTTAATATAGCTTTGGTTATTAAGATTTTCTAAATAGGAGGTTTACGGGCACAAAAAGCACATCTCTCTTGTTCCATGTGCATATGGACACTGTGCGTCAGGGCTGGATAAGCTGCGCTTCCGCTGTGAAAATACATGCCATAACCAACTGTTACGGCTAAGACCAGCTTTTGGTTGGTTTTAATGATCCAATGCATTCCAGAACAACAGCAAAGGACCTTGTGAAGATGCTGGAGGAAACAGCTACAAAAGTATCTATATCCACAGTAAAACGAGTCCTATATCGACATAACCTGAAAGGCCGCTCAACAAGGAAGAAGCCACTGCTCCAAAACCGCCATAAAAAAGCCTGACTAAGGTTTGCAACTGCACATGGGGACAAAGATCGTACTTTTTTGAGAAATGTCCTCTGGTCTGATGAAACAAAATTAGAACTGTTTGGCCATAATGACCATTTTTATGTTTTGAGGAAAAAGGGGGATGCTTGCAAGCCGAAGAACACCATCCCAACCGTGAAGCACGGGGGTGGCAGCATCATGTTGTGGGGGTGCTTTGCTGCAGGAGGGACTGGTGGACTTCCCAAAATAGAGGGCATCATGAGGAAAGAAAAGTATGTGGATATATTGAAGCAACATCAAGACATCAGTCAGGAAGTTAAAGCTTGGTCGCAAATGGGTCTTCCAAATGGACAATGACCCCAAGCTTACTTCCAAAGTTGTGGCAAAATGGCTTAAGGACAACAAAGTCAAGGTATTGGAGTGGCCATCACAAAGCCCTGACCTCCATCCCATAGAAAACTTGTGGGCAGAACTGAAAAAGCGTGTGCGAGCAAGGAGGCCTACAAACCTGACTCAGTTACACCAGCTCTGTCAGGAGGAATGGGCCAAAATTCACCCAACTTATTGTGGGAAGCTTGTGGAAGGCTACATGTAATGTTTGACCCAAGTTAAACAATTTAACTTCTTAGGGAGCAGCTCCCGAGGTGACTGTTTTGGAGAGTCTGGCATGCCCAAAGTAAAATGCCTCCCACTCAGGCCCAGAAAATAGGATATGCACATAATTTTGGATAGGAAACACTCTGATGTTTCTAATAGTGTTACAATATTGTCTGTGAGTATAACAGAACGGATATAGCAGGCGAAAACCAGAGGAATTTCTGTCCTGGAAAAAGTGTATTTGACACATTGCCTCATTTTGAACCCCTCCCTATTGAAAATGACCATATACGGGAGTAAGATTTCAGTACCTATTGCTTCCACTGGATGTCAACAGTCTCTAGACAGTGTTTTGATGATGTTTAGTTGCTCTGGATGGTAATAGAAGAAGAATTGGGAAGTGGTCACCAGATGTAAACAGAAGAGGATGGCGCGTTCACGGGCTTGCGCGCGCTGTGGTTGTTTCCCTTCCTATCGCCCAGTTTATAATCCGGTTGAAATATTATACTAAATATACATAAGTGTTCCTAAGGATACATTATCAATGGTGTTTGATTGTTCTTGGACAAGTGTATAGGTATAGGTTGAACGAGTTCTCTTCAAGGTTCAATGGGCGAGTTTACACTGTATTTTCTGATCATAACGCACCAACCAAACGGAGATTTATGGATATAATAATTACTTTTTCTAACAAAAGAACCATGGATTGTCTTCGTTGGACACTTGGGAAGCCCTCAGCAGAAGTTCTTCAAAAGGTAAGGGATTTGTTTTCGCTGTGAAATGTGTTTTGTGGGAACCGCGATGGTTTATGAATTTATGCTAGTGGAAAAATATTGGGAAGTGGTTTCGCCGTAAAGCCTTTTCGAAATCTGACAACGCTGTGATATTGCCAAGAAGCAGAGCTTTTGATGACTATACAACACTTGTATATTGATTAATGTTTAATAACAAGCGCCCCACCACTCCCTACGTAGTTAAAGGCAATGCTACCAAATACTAATTGAGTGTATGTAATCTTCTGACCCACTGGGAATGTGATGAAAGAAATAAAAGCTTAAATAAATCATTCTCTCTACTATTATCCTGACATTTCACATTCTTAAAATAAAGTGGTGTTCCTAACTGACCTAATTTAGGATTAATGTCAGGAATCGTGAAAAACTGAGTTTAAATGTATTTGGCTAAGGTGTATGTAAACGTCTGACTTCAACTGTATATAAGGAATTTGAAACAATTTATACTTTTACTTTTGATACTAAAGTATATTCCAGCAATTACATTTACTGTTGATACTTAAGTACAGTACCAGCCAAACGTTTGGATACACCTACTCATTCAAGGGCTACTTTGAAGAATCTCAAATATAAAATATATTTTTTGGTTACTACATGATTCGATATGTGTTATTTCATAGTTTTGATGTATTCACTATTATTCTACAATGTAAAAGCCTTGAATTAGTAGGTTTATCCAAACTTTTGACTGGTACTGTATATTTAAAACCAAATCCTTTTAGACTTTACTCAAGTAGTATTTTACCAGGGAACTTTTACTTTTTTACTTGATTCATTTTCAATTAAGGTATCTTTACTTTGACTCAAGTATAACAATTTGGTACTTTTTCCACCACTGCTGTTTCCTAAAGTCCACAATCAGCTCCTTTGTTACGTTGAGGGAGAGGTTATTTTCCTGGCACCACTCCGCAGGGCCCTCACCTCCTCCCTGTAGGCGGTCTCGTCATTGTTGGTAATCAGACCTACTACTGTTGTGTCATCTGCAAACTTGATGATTGAGTTGGAGGCGTGCATGGGCATGCAGTCATGGGTGAACATGGAGTACAGGAGGGGGCTGAGCACGCACCTTTGTGGGGCCCCAGTGTTGAGGATCAGCGAAGTGAACCATCAGGAAGTCCAGGACCCAGTTGAGCAGGGTACTATGGTGTTGAAGGCTGAGCTATAGTCAAAAAAAAGCATTCTTACATAGGAATTCCTCTTGTCCAGATGGGAAAGGGCAGTGTGCAGTGTGATGCCGATTGTATCATCTGTGGATCTATTGGGGCGGTAAGAAAATTGAAGTCGGTCTAGAGTGTCAGATAAGGTATAGGTGATCCTTAACTAGCCTCTCAAAGCACTTCATGATGAAAGAAGTGAGTGCTACGGGGTGATGGTCATTTACTTCAGTTACCTTTGCTTTCTTGGGTGCAGGAACAATGGTGGACCTCTTGAATCAAGTTGGGACAGCAGACTGGGATAGGGAGAGATTGAACATGTCCGTAAACACTCCAGCCAGCTGGTCTACGCATTGTCTGAGGACTTAGCTAGGGATGCTGTCTGGGCCGGCAGCCTTGCGAGGGACGGCAGCTAGCCTAGTGGTTAGAGCATTTGGCCAGTAACTGAAAGGTTGGCTCAATCGAATCCCTGAGCTGACAAGGTAAAAATCTATCATTCTGCCCCTGAACAAGGCAGTTAAACCACTGTTCCTAGGCTGTCATTGTAAATACAAATTTGTTCTTAACTGACTTGCCGAGTTAAATAAAGGTAAAAAAAATATATAATAATAATAAAAAAAAAAAAAAAATAAAAAAAAATATATATATATAAATAATAAGCTTAAATGTCTTACTCACGTCGGCCACAGAGAACGAGAGCCCACAGTCCTTGGGAGCGGGCCCGCGTTGGTGCCATTGTGTTATCCTCAAAGCGGGCGAAGAAGGTGTTTAGCTTGTCCGGGAGCAAGACATCGGTTTTTGCGACGTGGCTGGTTTTCCCTTTGTAATCCGTGATTTTCTGTAGATCCTGCCACATACGTCTCGTGTCTGAGCTGTTGAATTGCGACTCCACTTTGTCTCTTTACTGACGTTTTGCCTGTTTGATTGTCTTACAGAGGGAATAACTACACTGTTTGTATTCAACCATATTCCCAGTCACCTTGCCATGGTTAAATGCAGTGGTTCACACTTTCAGTTTTGTGCGAATGCTGCCATCTATCCACGGTTTCTGGTTTGGGTAGGTTTTAATAGTCACAGTGGGAACAACATCCCCTATACACTTCCTGATGAACTCACTCACTGTGTCTGTGTTTACGTCAATGTTATTCTCTGTGGCTACCCGGAACATATCCCAGTCCGCGTGATCAAAACAATCTTGAAGCATGGATTCCGATTGGTCAGACCAACGTTGAATAGACCTTAGCATGGGTACTTCCTGTTTGAGTTTCTGCCTATAGGAAGGGAGGATATAATAAATGCTGCCACAGGATATGTGGTTTCCTGTTTGCATATATCCAGTGTAGTTCTTGAGGTACGTCGTGGTATCGGCTTGAGGGGGGAATATACACGGTTGTGACTATAACAGAAGAGAATTCTCTTGGAAGATAAAACGGTCGGCATTAGATTGTGAGATATTCTAGGTCGGGTGAACAAAAGGACTTGAGTTTCTGTATGTTATCACAATCACACCATGAGTAGTTAATCATGAAACATACACCACCGGCTTTCTTTTTCCCGGAGAGTTCTTTATTCCTGTCTGCGCGATGTACTGAGAACCCAGCTGGCTGTATGGACGGGGACAGTATATAATTCCGTGAAACAGAGTATGTTACAGTCCCTGATGTCTCTATGGAAGGAGATACTCGCCCTGAGCTTGTCTACTTTATTGTCCAGACACTTAACATTCACAAGTAAAATACTCGGAAGCGGTGGATGGTGTGCACGCCTCCTGAGTCCAACTAGAAGTCCACTCCAAATACTTCTTCTCCGCCGGCTGCGTCTTGGAGCAGCCTCTGGGATCAGTTAAATTGCCCTGGGGGGTACGAACAAAGGATCCAATTCTGGAAAGTCATATTCCTGGTCGTAATGCTGGTGAGTTACCGCCACTCTGATATCCAAAAGTTATGGGCTAATATTGCTCCACTTACACATAAATGAGAGTAAGAGAGAGCATCTTTGGCTGTGGGCACTTCACCAAACACTGCACAGCCCCAAATCAGCAGAAACAACCTCTCTTGGCAGTGTAGGGACAGTTTGAAATGTACCATTTTCACATGACCCTCAACTTATACTGTAAATTAAATTATTAATCAAATAACAACAACTGTAGCGACCCTGTGTTTTTCTAAACGTGGATATCGACTTTGCCACTTCAGCATGCTTTTGTGGCACAGTCGATGCCACGCAGGGCTACGGGCCAGAAGGTTGAGGGTTCGCCGACCACCACGGACGAGCTCACTCTATCTGCCTGTTTCATTGCACTACGATCAGAACCAGTTGCAGACAATGATCAGCTAGGGGGAAATCAGATTTTCAACATTTTGATGCCATATTTATAATTATATAAAATATTTTCAATACATTTTTCACCAACAGGTTTCTGTGCCAATGCACCACACAACCAATAAAAAAAAAATACTGACTGGGCACTTCAATATCATGGTTTGCGTTTTCAACACCACAATAAATAGACTGTCAGTCTCGACAAACAGAAAATACATCCCTCCCTACCTTGTAGGCCTACACGGTATTGAAGGCTTGGCTTGACAATCGCTGAATGTCATTCAACTTTTTGGGTGTTTTGTAACAGTTGCCTCTTCCAAACGGCTGCTGTCAGTAAAAACAAATACATATACACACAGTACAAATATTTTTAAAAGTGAACGGGATTGCACGATATAATGTCTGGGACTTATTTCTATTGTGGTCTCTATTTCTTTATATATTGTACACTGAGTATACAAAACATTAAGAACACCTGCTCTTTCCATGACAGACTGACCAGGTGAATCCAGGTGAAAGCTTATTGATGTCACCTGTTAAATCCACTTCAATCAGTGTAGATGAAGGGGAGGATAAAGGTTAAAGAAGGATTTGTAAGCCTTGAGACGAATTGAGGCTGTTCTGAGGGCAAAGAAAGGGGGGGTGCAAATCAATATTAGGAAACTGTTCCTAATGTTTGGTAGGTGCCTTCAGAAAGTATTCATACCCCTTAACTTATTGATACAGCCTGAATTCAAAATGTAATCTTTGTTTTTTTCTCACCCATCACCCATGTTTTTAGAAATGTGTGCAAATGTATTGAAAATTAAATACAGAAATATCTAATTTGTATAAGTATTCACACCCCTGAGTCAATACTTTGTAGTAGCACCTTTGGCAGCGATTACAGATTTGAGTCGTCTTGGGTATGTCTGTATTAGCTTTGCACACCTGGATTTGCGGATTTTCTCCCATTCTTATTTGCAGATTTTCTCAAGCTCTGTTAAGTTCGATGGGGAGCAGCGGTGAACAGCGATCTTCACGTTTTTCAAGGCTTGTGATTCAAGTCTGGGATTTTGCTGGGGCACTTAAGGACTTTCACATTTTTGTTCTGAAGCCATTCCAGCAATGCTTTGGCTGTATGCTTGGGGTCATAGTCCTGTTGGAATGTAAATCTTTGCCCAAGTCTAAGGTCGTTTGCACTCTGAAGCAGGTTCTCATCAAGGACTTGCCTGTATTTTGCTGCATTCATTTCCCCTTCTCTCCTTACCAGTCTCCCAGTCCCTGCTACTGAAAAGCATCCCACCATGCTTCATGGTAGGGATGGTGTTAGACAGGTGATGAGCTGTGCATGGTTTTCTCCAGATATAGCGCTTTGCATTCAGGCCAAAGAGTCACATTTTTGTCTCAACAGACCACATCATCTTTTGCCTTATGATCTCAGTCTTTCACATGCCTTTTTGCAAACTCCAGGTGTGCTGTCATGTGCCTTTTTTTCAGGAGTGGCTTCCGTCTGGTCACTCTCCCATAAAGCCCAGATTGGTGAAGTACAGACTGTTCTCCCATCTCAGCCAAGGAACTCTCAGCCAAGTTTTTGTTCACCTCCCTGACCAAGGTCCTTCTTGCCCGGTTGCTCAGTTTGGTCGGACGACTAGCTCTAGGTAGAGTCTGGGTAGTTCCATACTTGTCCAACCATTTCTTTAAATAGCCTATGCAAAACATGATTTGTTTCATTCGGTTGATACTTGGGTGACCACATTTAAAAACAAAACAAATGTAGGACAACGGGATGATTTAACTGGACATTCACAGAACAGTGTAGCCCACACACAAACACACACCCAAATCACCCTCCAGCTGCAACAAACGGAGCTACTTGAAATGCAGGTAGCCAACTCTTTTGCCTCGTGCAGAATTTGGTGTAACTTTCCTCTCCAAGTTAATTGGAATTTAGCCCAGCGATCTGATAAATGTGATTTTGGTTTCTCGTTGGTCTACTCTTGCGCTGCAAAGTGTTTAACATCACCAGTACCATATCCTTAGGATATAGATCTTGTCAAAGACGCAACGTGATTGCAAAAGAGACAGGTTGGAATATCAATTCGCATCAAATGAATAGGATGTCAGACTGAAATACAGGACAAATCAACCTTTTCTCGTAAATTAGTGGTGTTTTTAATTTGTTCGTATAATGCGGGACATGATTGTTTGACTTGCCTAGATAAATAAAGGTTAAATGCATTTTGTTTTAAGAGTTTGGTTGCAGGACACTGGCCAAAATGTCAAAATGCGGGAATGTACAACACAATCCGGGACATGTGGTCACCCTAGTTGAGAAATTGTCACTGTCTAAATTAAGTCGGAATTGTGTGTTAGGTTTTAAGTAGGCCTACTGTAAAAAAAATATCATTAGCCTATTGCTGTCATTTGTTGGGTACAGTAGGCACTAGCCTTTCTTGGTAATTGCTGCAATATACTGTAGCCTGTTCAAAACTTAAATTTAATTCTGTTTTGTTTCATTCTGTTGAGCAATTGCTTGACTTGCTTTTGATATTATCTTAAACTTTTGTGAAGATTAGGTGTGGTGTTGTAATGAGTCCGCTGAGAGTCGGGAAGCAAGTTCAGGGAGTGGGTGTTTTAGTATATAAAATAAACAACGAACACAAACGCACCGACATGAAAACAGAGTCAATAACACCTGAAGAAAGAGCCACAGATATAGGGAAGATAATCAAGGAGGTGGTGAGTCCTGGTGAGTGTCATGAGGCGCAGGTGCGTGAGACGATGGTGACAGGTGTGCGGGATAATCAGCAGCCTGATGACCTAGAGGCGGAGAGGGAGTATACGTGACAGGTGTGGCTATCAAAACAAATTATATTTGTCACATGCGCCGAATACAACAGGTGTAGACCTTACCGTGAAATGCTTACTTACAAGCCCTTGAACAACAATGCAGTTCAAGAAGTTAAGAAAATTTGTACTAAATAAACTAAAGTTAAAAAAAATCGAATCATTCAAAAAGTAACACAACAAATGTACATAACAATAACGAGGCTATCTACAGGGGGTACCGGTACCGAGTCAATGTGCGGGGATACAGGTTAGTCAAGGTAATTTGTAAAGTTACTATGCATAGATAATAAACAGTGAGTAGCAACAGTGTGGTGAATGTAAATAGTCTGGGTGTCCATTTGATTAGTTGTTCAGCAGTCTTATGGCTTGGGGGTAGAAGCTGCTAAGGAGCCTTTTGACTTGGTGGTCTGGTACCGCTTGCCGTGCAGTAGCAGAGAGATCAGTCTATGATTTGGGTGACTGGAGTCTTTGACACTTTTTTGGGCCTTCCTCTGACACCGCCCATTATATATGTCCTGGATGTCAGGATGCTTGGCCCCAGTGATGTACTGGGCCGTACGCACAACCCTCTGTAGTGCCTTACGGTCAGATGCCGAGCAGTTGCCATACCAAGCGGAGATGCAACCGGTCAGGATGCTCTTGATGGTGCAGCTGTAGAACGTTTTGAGGATATGGAGACCCATGCCCAATCTTTTCAGTCTCCTGAGGGGGAAAAGGTGTTATTGTGCCCTCTTCATAACGGTCTTGGTGTGTTTGGACCATGATAGATTGTTGGTGATGTGGACACCAAGGAACTTGAAGCTCTCAACCTGCTCCACTACAGCCCCATCGATGAGAATGGGGGCATGCTCGTCTTCCTTTTCCTGTAGTCCACAATCATCTCCTTTTGACTTGATCAAGTTGAGGGAGATGGTTGTTGTCCTTGCACCACACTGCCAGTTCTCTGACCTCCTCCCTATAGGCTGTCTCATCGTTGTCGTAGATCAGGCCTACCACTGTTGTGTCGTCAGGAAACTTAATGATGGTGTTGGAGTCGTGTTTGGCCACGCAGTCGTGGGTGAACAGGGAGTACAGGAGGGGACTAAGTACACACCCCTGAGGGGCCCCAGTGTTGAGGATCAGCGTGGCAGACGTGTTGTTGCCTACCCTTACCATCTGGGGGTGGCCCGTCAAGAATTCCAGGAATCAACGTTGTTTCCACGTCAGTTCAATGAAATTAAATTGAACCAACATGGAATAGATGTTGAATTGACTTGTGGGTTATGTGCAGCAGTCAGAAATCTGATCTCCCTCTCTGACTGTAGGTTTAATGTGTCTCATTAGAGCAGACATTTAGTGCTTGGTTTTCCTGCTCCTCTTTATTGGATCCACGCTGACTGGTTGATGGGGGGTTATGAACATATTTACTTCCCGCATCAAAATGAGCCTGCCTCCTCCTGGGATGAGGGAGGATACGTGACAGGTGTGGCTATCAAATCAAATCAAATTGTATTTGTCACATGCGTCGAATACAACAGGGGTAACATGGAAACATAATGATGGTTTTGTGGTAAAGGCTTGGGCTTGGTCTGCACTTGGTGGTGTGTGTGTTCGCGCTGCTCAGGTGTGTGTACTGTGGGCCGTCAACTAGTCAAGCTCCAATGGTCTGCCAGCTCGGATTAAATCAAGTGTGTGTGTGCACATTCTTGTGTGAGAGAACTTGCGTCTGTTTGAATGTGTGTGTGTCTCTGTTTGTCAGTCACACACCTTCCTCAGCCCATTGAACCACATGGCTGCCTTCTCCAGATCAAACTCACTTACTATGGATCAGTCTCTTTCATAGTCTAGAGACTAGAGTGTTTTATATGGATCCTGTTCTTTTATGTCAAACTCTCCTTTTCTCTCTCTCTCTCCCTCTCCTCTTGCAACTGTAGAAGTTATCCTTTACATACACATATTCGTTCATTTTCCACTCTTGTGACCATATTTCACATCCTAATTCCCTCAACACTCCTTCTACAGTAAGTATGTTCATACAATTTCTATTCATATCTTATTATTCTCTCACCAAAACATCTATCGTCCTCTCTCAACCAAAGCTGGTGCGCTCTTTTATCCGTGTGAGGACGTCAATATTTTGATCTCTGTATTGTGACTGATGTTTTGATGCTGCTCTCTCAGAGCGCTACTCAGATTAGCATGAGAATACAGCACAGTCCCTCTCTCTCCACAGAATAATTCAATTACATGAATTTGATTAGCTTCTGAGCTTCTGCTCTGTGCCTTTTTCATTTGGGGCTTTTAGATAATTCATAGGCATTGTTCCTGACTCGCATTGAACCTGTTTATGCTTTTACCCCAACCTCCTGGTCAAATCAAGTCGAAGATCAAATATCTTCAAAAAGAGAACATTTCCTCAAATTAATTCCTCCAAAGGAAAAAAAGCATCAGTTTGAACCTTTTGATTAAAGGTTGTGAATATTTTAGGAGTCTGAGTACGGTCCCGGTAAAAGGTTTTCTTTGCAATCAGAATTAATATAGCCATGACTACATGGAACTCTATTCCACATCAACTAACTGATGCAACCATTACAATTAGATAAAAAAAAACGGAAACAAATACACCTTATGGAACAGCAGGGACTGTGAAGCACACAGGTACATGCGTACACACACAATAACATACGCACTATACAAACACGTACACATGGATTTTGTGTTGTAGATACAGTTGAAGTCGGAACTTTACATACACCTTAGCCAAATACATTTAAACTCAGTTTTTCACAATTCCTGTGTCACGTCCAGGCCTGAGTTGATAGGCTGGCGTGTTTAGTTTCGGTTTTGGTGTAGGGTTTTTTCTGTTCTAGGTTGTGTATTTCTATGTTGGGGAGATGGTTCCGAATTAGAGGCAGCTGTTGGTCGTTACCTCTAATTGGGAACCATATATATATTTGTGGTTTTGCACTAGGGTTTTGTGGGTTATTGTTTGTTTGGTCATAGCGTAAGTGGTTAATTTATGTTATGTTCCGATCAGTGTTTTTATTGTTCCAGTTACGTGATTAAATAAATATGTATACTGGAAGCATCGCTGCGTCTTGGTTCGTCCATGAAGAAGATTGTGACATCCTGACATTTAATCCTAGTAAGAATTTCCTGTCTTAGGTCAGTTAGGATCACCACTTTATTTTAAGAATGTGAAATGTCAGAATAATAGTAGAGAATGATTTATTTCAGCTTTTATATCTTTCATCACATTCCCAGTGGGTCAGAAGTTTACATACACTCAATTAGTATTTGGTAAGTTGGGTGAATGAATTTTGGACCATTATTCCTTACAGAGCTGGTGTAACTGAGTCAGGTTTGTAGGCCTCCTTGCTCCCACACGCTTATTCAGTTCTGCCCACAAATTTTCTATGGGATTGAGGCCAGGGCTTTGTGATGGCCACTCCAATACCTTGACTTGGTTGTCCTTAAGCCATTTTTCCACAACCTTGGAAGTATTCTTGGGGTCACTGTCCATTTGGAAGACCCATTTGGGACTAAGCTTTAACTTCCTGACTGATGTTTTGAGATGTTGCTTCAATATATCCACATATTTCTCCTGCCTCATGATGCCATCTATTTTGTGAAGTGCACCAGTCCCTCCTGCAGAAAAATACCCCCACAACATGATGCTGCCACCCCCGTGCTTCACGGTTGGGATGGTGTTCTTCGGCTTGCAAGCCTCCCCCTTTTTCCTCCAAACATAACGATGGTCATTATGGCCAAACAGTTCTATTTTTGTTTCATCAGACCAGAGGACATTTCTCCAAAAAGTTTGCACAGTTGCAAACCATAGTCTGGCTTTTTTTATGGCGGTTTTGGTGCAGTGGCTTCTTCCTTGTTGAGCGGCCTTTCAGGTTATGTCGATATAGGACTTGTTTTACTGTGGACATAGATACTTTTGTACCTGTTTCCTCCAGCATCTTCACAAGGTCCTTTGCTGTTGTTCTGCGATTGATTTGCACTTTTCGCACCAAAGTACGTTCATCTCTAGGAGACAGAAAGCGTCTCCTTCCTGAGCAGTATGGCGCCTGCGTGGTCCCATGGTGTTTATACTTGTGTACTATTGTTTGTACAGATGAACATGGTACCTTCAGGTGTTTGGAAATTGCTCCTAAGGATGAACCAGACTTGTGGCGGTCTACAATTTCTTTTATGAGGTCTTGGCTGATTTCTTTTGATTTTCCCATGATGTCAAGCAAAGAGGCACTGAGTTTGAAGGTAGGCCTTGACATACATCCACAGGTACACCTCCAATTGACTCAAATGATGTCAATTAGCCTAACAGATGCTTCTAAAGCATTTTCTGGAATTTTCCAAGCTGTTTAAAGGCACAGTCAACTTAGTGTATGTAAACTTCTGACCCACTGGAATTGTGATACAGTGAATTGTAAGTGAAATAATCTGTCTGTAAACAATTGTTGGAAAAATTACTTGTGTCATGCACAAAGTAGATGTCCTCTAACCGACTTGCCAAGACAGTAGTTTGTTGACAAGAAATTTGTGGAGTGGTTGAAAAATGAGTTTTAATCACTCCAACCTAAGTGTATGTAAACATCTGACTTCAACTGTATGTGGTAGTGGAGCAGCTAATGAGTATCCATAATAAATACAAATAGAAATGGCTTCCCTTTCTCTTTCCATTTGGAGGTTAAGCTTCCATTTCTGAAGAGGGGAAAAGGGCAATGAACATTGAATATAGAAAGCTGAAACTCGACAACTGCCTCAGCCCCCTGTGACACACAAAGTTTCTGGTAGGTGCACTCTCTTTTAATCTCTTGCTCGCTCTCTTTCACTCTCTCGCATACTTCAGTTACTCTGTAGTTCTCTCTCTCATTCCCGCTGCCCCATGGTCCTCTGCTCTTGATTTCCATCTCTGTCTATGTACATGTATTTCCCTCTCTCCACTTCTCTCCTCCCTTGAGGTAACACAGCCCTTCAGAGTCAGCAAAACATTGTTGAATGTTGTATGAATGTCTTACCTTGGTTGCACCCTGTTCTCCTCAGGTAACCTGGTTAGCTACTGTACTGTACTTTTTCTAGTGAAGTCAGGGGACTGGACTGTTGAACTAGACTGGGGCTAGAACTGGTCTATCTGTTGTAATGTTATCTACACCACTGTGTCAATCCCACAGTTTCCACAGAGTGCAGTGTATGATGAGATTCCCCCTGTAGATGCTGATCCAAGGTCAGTTTTGTGTTTCCCCCAATAGAATTGGGGAACGAGTACGCTGATCCTAGATCTGTTCATGGAATTTGCCCAGACTTATTTGCACTCATAATCCTTTGGGGGTGTAAAATGTTTTAAGAGCTTAGAGGGACGAGTGCACTATGGGCAGCAGGTTTTTTAATGACCACTTAAGTCTGCGCACACAAACTCAGGGTCTCTTTTCCACCTGAGAGGCTCTCCTAATGTCTCTCAAAGCTCACTGATGCTTAATGCTCCCTCTGACCTCTCTCTTCTCTTTTTCCTCCTCTCCCTTTCTGTCTCTCCTCTCCTCTGGTTTCTTGGGTTTAAAGAGTGAGGGGAGACGGTTCTAACTTCTGAGTAAACCTATGGTTCATTGGACAGGCCCTGGCAAAGGGCAGCACAGTCATATAAGCCTAGATAGAGCACTTAGTAAAAGTTAGACATTGAGCCATGCCCCCCTTTTCAAATAGTCTGGTATCCCCCTTGTGAACAAAAATATAAATGCAACAAGCAAAAATGTCAGATTTTACTGAGTTGCAGTTCATATAAGGAAATCAGTCAATTGAAGTAAATTTATTAGACCCTAATCTATGGATTTCACATGACTAGAAATACAGGTATACATCTGTTGGTCACAGATATTGCGTGCATCAGAAAACCAGTCAGTCAGTGTCTGGTGAGTATGTAGGCCATGGAAGAACTGGGACCTTTTCAGCTTCCAGGAATTGTGTACAAATCATTGCGACATGGGGCCGTGCTTTATCATTGTCAAACCAGGTGTATAGAAACAAAGACAAAACAAATGGAAAATGAAAAGTGGATCGGCGATGGCTAGAAGACCGGTGATGCCGAACGCCGCCTGAACAAGAATAGGGACCGACTTCGGTGGAAGTCGTGACAGTACCCCCCCCCTTGATGCGCGGCTCCAGCAGCACACCGACCCGGAGGACGAGGCGCAGGGCGATCCGGGTTGGAGACGGTGGAACTCCCGCAGCATCGAAGGGTCCAATACGTCCGGCACCCAGCATCTCTCCTCCGGACCGTACCCCTCCCACTCCACAAGGTACTGAAGGCCCCTTGCCCGACGCCTCGAGTCAAGTATGGCTCGAACTGCATACGCCGGGGCCCCCTCGATGTCCAGAGGGGGCGAAGGAACCTCCTGCACCTCAGACTCCTGGAGTGGACCAGCCACCACCGGCCTGAGGGGAGACACATGGAACGAGGGGTTAACACTGTAATCAGTGGGAAGCTGTAACCTGTAGCAAACCTTGTTTAGTCTCCTCAGGACTTTGAATGGCCACACAAACCGCGGGCCCAGCTTCCGGTAGGGCAAGCAGAGGGGCAGGTTTTGCATCGTCTGTAGGACGCGATCCATAGCGGTGCCGAGATGTTGTAGCATCGCCTCATGCGGCTGGACGCGCTCCTCAACCCCTGGTACCGGGGTAACTGCTCCTGCTGACTCCATTTGAGGTGCGTGTTTCTGTCAGGATTGTGGGTACTGGTTCAGTGAGTCAGGTGCAGGAGAGCAGAGATGTATGGACAAGGTATTTATTAACAGCACCAGTAAACTAAACATACAACGTGCGGGAAAAATACTGGTCTCGCAAAGTAACGGGCGTAAACACAGAACCTGGCAAACAAAACAACCAGCCGTATCGTAACAAAACTGATGAATTAATCTAAACATGCACACAAACATGGGAGAAACAGAGGGTTAAATAGTGAACATGCAATTGGGGAATTGAAACCAGGTGTGTAGAAATAAAGACAAAACAAATGGAAAATTAAAAGTGGATCGGCGATGGCTAGAAGACCGGTGACGTCGAATGCCGACCCGAACAAGGAGAGGGACCGACTTCGGTGGAAATCGTGACAATCATGCTGAAACATGAGGTGATGGGGGCGAATGAATGGCACGACAATGGGCCTCACGATCTCGTCATGGTATGTATCTCTGTGCATGCAATATGCCATTGATAAAATGCAATTGTGTTCATTGTCCTTAGCTTATGCCTGCCTATACCATAACCCCACCACCACCATGGTGCTCTCTTTTCACAACGTTGACATCAGCAAATGGCTTGCCCACACGGCGCCATATACGCTGTCTCCCATCTGCCCGGTACAGTTAACCAGGATTCCAGTGAAGAGCACACTTCTCCAGCGTGCCAGTGGCCATCGAAGGTGAGCATTTGCCCACTGAAGTCGGTTATGAAGCCGAACTGCAGTCAGGTCAAGACCCTAGTAAGGACGACGAGCACATAGATGAGCTTCGCTGAGAGAGTTTGTGCAGAAATTATTCTGTAGTGCAAACCCACAGTTTCATCAGCTGTCCGGGTGGCTGGTCTCAGACGATCCCGCAGGTGAAGAAGCAAGATATGTAAGCCCTGGGCTGACGTGGTTACACGTGGTCTGCGGTTGTGAGGCCGGTTGGACGTACTGCCAAATTGTAGGCGGCTTGTGGCATCTTGTTGTGTGACAAAACTGCACATTGTAGAGTGGCCTTTTGTTGTCCCCTGCACAAGGTGCACCTGTGTAATGATATGCTGTTTAACTTCTTACGGAGTGGTGGGGCGCTAGCCGGTGAAATGCAAGGTGCCAAATTCAAAATCCAAAAGTAGAATTATTAAACATTCATCAATATACAAATGTTTCATAGTCATCAAAAGCTCTGCTTCTTGGCAATATCACAGCGTTGTCAGATTTCAAAAAGGCTTTAAGGCGAAAGCACCACGTTTGAGGGTAGCACCTAACATATTTTTATTACCAATTACCATAAATTCATAAGCCTTCACGGTTCACACAACACATTTCACAGCGAAAACAAATCAATTACCTTTTAAAGAACTTCTGCTGAGGGCTTCCCAAGTGTCCAACGAAGACAATCCATGGTTCTTTTGTTAGAAAAAGTAATGTATTATATCCATAAATCTGTTTGGTTGGCGCGTTATAATGAGAAAATATAGCGTTGACTCCTCCATTGAAACGTGAAGAGAACTCGTTCAACTTATACCTATAAACTTGTCCAAGAACAATCAAACATAATTTTAAATGTATCCTTAGGAACACTTATGTATAATATTTCAACCGGAATATAAACTGGGCGATAAGAAAGGAAAAAACCAAAGAGCGCACCAGCCGTGAACGCGCATTTACTTCTATTGACATCTGTGTGGACACTTCCTTATTCGTCTTCTTCTATGCTCTAAAAGCATCTAAAAAGAATCAGAACACTTTCTTGAGACTGACATCCAGAGGAAGCAATAGGTACTGCATTCATATGGGCATTTTCATAAGGGAGGGGTTCTAAATGAGGCAATGTGTCAAAACCACTTTTTCCAGGACAGAAATCCCTCGGGTTTTCGCCTGCCATATCCGTTCTGTTATACTCACAGACAAATGTTAACACTTTTAGAAAATTCAGAGTGTTTCCTATCCAATGGTACTAAATATGTGCATATCCTATTTTCTGGGCCTGAATGGGAGGCATTTTACTTTGGGCACGCCAGACTCTCCAAAACGATCACCTTGTGCGCTGCTCCCAAAGAAGTTAATCAGCTTATTGATAGGCTACACCTGTCAGGTGGATGGATTATCTTGGCAAAAGAGAAAGGCTCACTAACAGGGATGTAAACAAATGTGTGCACAAAATTTGAGAGAAATAAGCTTCTTGTTCGTATGGAACCTTTCTGAGAACTTTTATTTCATCTCATGAAACATGGGACCAAGACTTAACATGTTTTGTTCAGTGTAGTTTACACAGATTTCTAGTAGTGTATGTATAGTTGGTGTGACACCAGAATGAGAGGGATTTTAAACAGTTCTGGGGCCAGGCTAGATACTGGCATGCCGCCACAGCGGAACTCCCGCTGGTCCACCTGACAACGAGAGCTCCGAGATCACTGTGGTGACAGCTGTTCGATTGTTCAATGTTGCTTCAGTAATAGGGGGACCCTGTCCCTCACATCCTTCAGACTGACTGTTCCCTGTAAAAAATTACGTTTGAATTCCGAGGGGTGTGTTGATATGGGGTTGCTAGGCAACCTTCTGTGACAGGATCTTTAGGAGCAGGTTCTCTGGGCCATTGTGTCACAGCTGGGCAATCAACATTGGATAGTACAAAGTGTGTGTGCACATGTTTATCTTGGTTTAGCATAGTCTGTGATTTCATTCATCTTTGAGCAACAGGAGGGGACTGCTTTGACCTTATACACATAAGCTTTGGCTACAAACTGCTTGAACTAGTTATATTACGCTTTCTCTACCCCAAACCTAAAAGACCAGCCAACACCCCTCTAGACACCCTGCTGCGCACAGTCTGCAGTCCCTACTGAAGCTGTAGTTTAAAGCCTATGAGGATTGATTTTCCCCCAGACACACATAACTGTCACTCCATGGCTGGAGGCTCTTTATTGTAGATTGGGCAAGCTTCAGGGCTCTTTAGATGCTGTTAGAGTGTTAAAGTGTTTTCTCTCGGTGTTCTCTGTGTGTGACTGGACCCTGCGTGTCTAAATGTCACGTTGCTGGCTGTTGGGAGATGTAGGGATGTGACATAACCCCGAGACTGTGGGACTGTTGGACATTCTAGAGGCTTATCATGCACGCACGTACGCACGCACACGGATTCCGTATGATCAAGGGGTGGCATAAACCTAAAACTTTGTAGGACTCAGAGAATGGAGAGGGGATCAAGACTCAAGAGGGAATAAGAGCAGCAGGAGAAGAGAGGAGTCAAAAGGGAATGAGTCAAAGATTGGAGAGGGAGTTGATCAAGCACAGGAGAAAAGAACGAGTGAATTGAGAAGAGAAGAGGAGAAGAGTGAAGAAAAGGGATGGAATCGAGGAGAGGGCATGAGTCAAGAAGTGGAGAGAGAGAGAGGGAATGTGTTGATAAAAGGAAAAAGGGAGGAAATGAACTGAGGAAAGGAGAGGGAAGAGAGTGTCTTGGTCTGAAGGGACACGACAGCGTGCCAGAGGACTGGGCCATCTGATTGGATATGGTTCAGTTATAGACCGCTTTGCACCCTAGGAAAAGTAATTAGACACAGCTCCAGACACACAGCTCCAGACACACAGCTCCGCACACACAGCTCCACAGCTCCTCACACAGACACACACACACTCCTGTCCAGATGGTTGTGTGTGGTATCCAGAGAATCCAGAGAGCCTTAATTAACATCATTAACCCTACTCAACACACTGGGACTAAAAGAGCAGCCTGTAGGTGAGTAGCATTAGGTGGATTTAGTAGAAGAACCAGGTTAAGAAGAGTCATTATAAAACCAAGTAAACATAAACAAGACAACGAAGAGAAAATACTTTTTTCTCATTCTCCCTGTATCTCCACTGAGCCTGTTTGGCTGTTTTTGCTCTGTATCCAATTTTTGGTCTTCAAAAATAATGTTGTTTTACCTTACCTAAAAGTTCTGAACATTGGAACATCGGTCAAATGTAGGATGTATGAGTAGTCAAAGCAAGACGAGACATGATTGCGCAAAACAATCTGTAATTTGAGTATCTTATATGGAACCCAGTGAAATAATTCACTGTTTTAGCAGATGGGGGGGGAAAGTTTAGCTCAAACTATCTGTGTGACATGTTCTCTCTCTGTAATATCTCATTCCTGACTGCTTGTTTATCAGATTCTCTGGTGTGTGTGTGTGCCTGCCTGTCTGCCCGCCTGTGAGCTTGCATGCACATGCACGTTTGTGTCTGCGTGTGTACGTGTATGCGCATGTGTGTGTTTCCTCCCAAACAGACTTCCACTGGCTCATTAATTGTTCTTTCGTCCTAACTCTCAGATAAAGACGTTCTCTGTTCACGGTGGTGAATACATTATAATGTCTTTCCACTCAATGAGAAACAAGCTGATTTCTGAACGGAGGGACAAGGCTGAATAATCAGCCTTCATCTTGATAGTTTTCCTTCTACAAC
The DNA here is from genome assembly GCA_030435695.1 of Brachymystax lenok tsinlingensis. Taxonomy (NCBI): domain Eukaryota; kingdom Metazoa; phylum Chordata; class Actinopteri; order Salmoniformes; family Salmonidae; genus Brachymystax; species Brachymystax lenok. The sequence goes on from CM059800.1 coordinate 6,396,633, forward strand.
AGGGGGTTGAACGGGGTGGATGGAAATAAAAATGTTCTCTGAAGATATCTATCGGGGAAATAATGAAAACAACTAGGCTGTATTCTATCGGCCCTATTCAAAATTAGTACACTACATAGGGAATAGGGTGCCATTTCGGACACAGCCCTAATGTTCTAGCTTTAATTTCCAGGCTGGCAGGATTGGGGTGTGGAGGTGAGCCCTGGGTATGAAAGTGAATGAAATCCTGACTCTCTGAAGCTCACTCTGAGTTCCTCTATGGAGATGGGAGGAACTTCCAGAAGGACAACCATCTCTGCAGCACTCTACCATTCAGGCCTTTGTGGTAGAGTGATGCAGACAATTACATTGATGGAAGCTACAATTTATCTGCAATATTAAAGCTGTGTTTCATGTAGGCTTTCCCTGGCTTGACATTTTCATAACCGTGTGTAAATTCCTCTAGGACAAGGTGACTTTTATCAATATATACACCTGTATTTACCCCCCAAAAGTGAAATGCTAATGTGGCTATCATAAAGAACTGCAAATGCCATGATGATCTGTACGAGACTGCCGAATTGAGGCAAAGGTAAGAATCTCTGGATGAACTATCTAATGTTAGCTCAATGTAGTAATGAATAAATTGGCAACATTTCTATAAATTGACAATTCTGTGAACTGTGTTGTGTAAGTTTTAAATTGACACAATACCTTTTAGCAAAGGTGTCAGCTAGAGATGACGTGCAGGAGCTTGCAGGTTTTTGTAGTTATTTCAAGTGCAAGGTGTTTGTCTTATTTAAGTCTTTGGGCTCGTGATTTCACATGGGTCTGTGTTTACATCTTAGATATAAGCCTACATCACTAGGGTTATGGGCAGGAGTTCTAATTGGTTCCTAATTTGGCAGTTCAGCAAATTTGCCTGAGCAGACAATAGTGAAATATGCTTTTTCTGAGAAATAGTCCAATCATTTCTATTTTATAGTAATCATAAGAATATTTAGTTGTCATATACAAAAAATCTGCTCCCTCAATGGGGATCAATCAACTTAAAGTTTTTCGGCTTCAGCCCAGCACCTACAGCAATCCCCCTCTCCTCTCACTCTCTCTCCTCCATGATCCATGTCCTACTTTCCCTCTCTCCCCCACTCCACCTCCCTCCCTCTATGTAGCCGTTTGCCATCCTGGGCTTCTGGCTTACTCTTACTTCCTCACCCTCCCTTCTCCCTGTCCATCCAGCTTCCTGCCATCCCTGTTTTCAGTCCAGTCCACTCTCTTTCCCATCGGCCCTCAGGGATAATTCTGGGTAATGGACCTGAGAGCCTGTGGTTGGCTGACGCCTGAGGGGAGGCCATGGGCCTGTGGAACATTCTGGAAGGCTGAACCAGCCAATGAACAGCCATCCCTGTCCTCTCTCTGTGTTCTACTGCCAACTGAGATAAGCTTATGAGACTCATTAATGAGGCATTATGACTTTCCAGTCCAGGGTGTGTGCTAGAAGGGGGAATGTGTGTGTGTGCATATGCATGCATTCCTGTAAGTGTGCTGTAAAGGTGAGCCAACTTTATATTTTATATAGCTAATCTCATGCTATTCTACACATTTTGCCATGAAGCCAACTCTCCACCTTAGAACCAATTGTACCAGTGGAGGCTCCTCGGAGGAGGAAGGGGAGGAGTACATTCTCTGGCAACAACTCTGGTGTACAATCCTGCAGTCAACATGTAAATTGCACACTCCCTCAAAACTTGAGACATCTGTACTTAATATTTTCACTTCACCATATACCTGAATAACTCATGTGTGGTGTTCGGGTCTGTGGTACCCATTTTGAATGTTTAGTAAAATAATGCAATGAATAGTTTTTTTCATCCTGGGACTCATCCTGAGTGCACACTGTGCACCCCCCTACACATTTACATTACATATGTGGTGTTCGGGTCCACTGGTTAATAAGTGTGTAGAAATGTGTGTGTAGGTGAAAACAAGTAAAAAAATCAACAAAATGGTTCCCTGTGTGCCTTCACTCTGTCTTCCTCCTCCCTGGGCCTGCTGTTTCAACATAGCACCAAGAACCTGTCTGTCTCCCTCATGCTTTTCTCACACTCTTTACCCTTTGTAGTGTGCGAAACGACACAATGCCTTGCGTGAACCTGCACAATGTTATTACAATACATTATTTCGATACACTTATTTTGATACATTGTAAAAAAAATCTGTATTTTCCCACACTCTACCCCAGCCAGGTGCAAATTGGGGGAGGGACACAACAAATAAATAGCTTTGCATCTGTGGCTCCTTACCACAGTCAATCAGTATGGCAAAAATCATCTCTGCTCAGAGGGCCTTAGAAATAATTTTTGCAGAGAGAGAAGCTAGTGTGGAGGGATCATCTTCCACTTTGGAAGATGAAGAATTTTCCCAATATGAGGATCAAATCAAATGTTATTTGTCACATGCGCCCGAATATAACCGGTGTAGACCTTACAGTGAAATGCTTACAAGCCCTTAACCAACAATGCTTTAAGAAGTTTTAAGAGAATAGTGTTAAGTAAAAAATAGATAAGTAAAAAACGGAAAATAATAGGAACAAATAATTAAACAGCAGCTGTTAAATAACAGTAGCCAGGCTACTTACAGGGGGTACCGGTACAGAGTCAATGTGCGGGAGCACCGGTTAGTTGAGGTAATATGTACATGTAGGTAGAGTTATTAAAGTGACTATGCATAGATAGTAAACAGAGTAGCAGCAGCGTAAAAGAGGGGTCTGGGTAGCGCTTTGATTAGCTGTTCAGGAGTTACTTTTTACTTATGCCCTGGGGGTAGAAGCTGTTAAGAAACCTTGTGGACCTAGACTTGGCGCTCCGGTACCACTTGCCGTGCGGAAGCAGAGAGAACAGTCCATGACTAGGGTGGCTGGAGTCTTTGACAATTGTTAGGGCCTTCCTCTGACACCGCCTAGCGTAGACGTCCTGGATGGCAGGAAGCTTGGCCACAGTGATGTACTGGGTCGTAGGCACTACCCTCTTTAGTGCCTTACGTTCGGAGGCCGAGCAGCTGCCATACCAGCTGCCATAGGCAGTGATGCATCCAGTCAGGATGCTCTCGATGGTGCAGCTATAGAACCTTTTGAGGATCTGAGGACCCATGCCAAATCTTTTCAGTCTCCTTAGGGGGAATAGGCTTTGTCGTGCCCTCTTCATAACTGTCTTAGTGTGTTTGAACCATGAGTTTGGTGATGTGGACACCAAGGAACTTAAAGCTCTCAACCTGCTCCACTGCAGCCCCGTCGATGAGAATGGGGTGTGCTCGGTCCTTTTCCTGTAGTCCACAATCATCTCCTTTGTCTTGATCACGTTGAGGGAGAGGTTGTTGTCCTGGCACAACATGGCCAGGTCTCTGACCTCCTCCCTATAGGCTGTCTCATCCTTGTTGGTGATCAGGCCTACCACTGTTGTGTCATCGGCAAACTTGATGATTGTGTTGGAGTTGTGCCTGGCCATGCAGTCATGAGTGAACAGGGAGTACAGGAGGGGACTGAGCACGCACCCTTGAGGGGACCCGTGTTGGGGATCAGCGTGGAGGACATGTTGTTATCTACCCTTACCACCTGGGGGCGGCCCGTCAGGAAGTCCAGAATCCAGTTGCAGAGGGGAGGTGTTTAGTTCCAGGGTCCTTACCTTAGTGATGAGCATTGAGGGCACTATGTTGTTGAATGCTGAGCTGTAATTAATGAATAGCATTCTCACATAGGTGTTCCTTTTGTCCAGGTGGGAAAGGGCAGTGTTGAGTGCAATAGAATTTGCATCATCTGTGGATCTGTATGGGGCGGCATGCAAATACGAGTGGGTCTAGGGTTTCTGGGATGTTGGTGTTGATGTGAGCCATGACCAGCCTTTCAAAGCACTTCATGGCTACAGACGTGAGTGCTACGGTCGGTAGTCATTTAGGAAGGTTATCTTAGTGTTTTTGGGCACAGGGACTATGGTGGTCTGCTTGAAACATGTTGGTATTACAGACTCCGTCAGGGACAGGTTGAACATGTCAGGGGAGTCACTTCCCAGTTGGTCAGCGCATGCTCGGAGTACACGTTCTCGTAATCTGGCCCTGTGGCCTTGTGAATGTTGACCTGTTTAAAGGTCTTACTCACATCGGCTACGGAGAGCGTGATCACACAGTCGTCCGGAACAGCTGATGCTCTCATGCGTGCTTCAGTGTTACTTTCCTCAAAATAAGCATAGAAGTAATTTAGCTCGTCTGGTAGGCTTGTGTCACTGGGCAGCTCTCGGCAGTGCTTCCCTTTGTAGTCTGTAATAGTTTGCAAGCCCTCCACATCCGACAAGTTTCAGAGCCGTGTTAGAGTCCGGGTTAGAGTCCCGCTCCTTGAAAGCGGCAGCTCTACCCTTTAGCCCAGTGCAGATGTTGCCTGTAATCCATGGCTTCTGGTTGGGGTATGTGTCACGCAGAGCGGAACAGGTGAACCCAAGAGCAGACTCCGATGAGGAGACTGGGATGAGGCAACCAAAGTATTTATTGAAACACGGGGGGAAGATTGCGTGCAGGCCAGGGGAAGGAGGGCGGGTTGTTGGAAACCAGGTGCGGAGGCTGAGGCTGGAGCGAGGGGTGTTGGGACAGGGTAAGCAGGTCCGGAGGGGAATCTAAGGGAGTGTAGAGTGGGGAATCCAGGACAGAGTAGCATGACTGACGAGAAGTCGGCCTGGAGACGGGGACCAGTGTCAGAGTGGGCAGAACTGTAGCGGAGAGGAAAACAGCATCAGGCAAGGGAAAACAGGCACAACGGGACAACAGGAACAAACGGCTAGAAACATGGACTGACTGAGCAGAGATTACGACTCGGGAGAGGAAGAGGCAGGACTGAGTATAAGTAGAGGTCTTGATTATGGAACAGGTTGCAGCTGGTGGGGATCTGCTCTGACTCTAGCACACCTGTCTCCACCCACACAATCACACACACGGAGAGGGAGAGAGCACTGGGGGAGTGGCGGCAGGTCAAGGAGACACAGTATGAGCACTAGAGGGTGTGGCAGGAGCAGATGTGACAGTATGTACGTACGGTCACTGTGGGGACAACTTCATCGCTGCACTTATTGATGAAGCCAGTGACTGATGTGGAGTAGTCCTCAATGCCATCGGAAGAATCACGGAACATATTCCAGTCTGTGCTAGCAAAACAGTCCTGTAGCTTAGCATCTACTTCATCTGACCACTTTCTTATTGACCGAGTCACTGGTGCTTCCTGCTTTAGTTTTTGCTTCTAAGCAGAAATCGGGAGGATAGAGTTATGGTCCGATTTTCCAAATGGAGGGTGAGGGAGAGCTTTGTACGCGTCTCTGTGTGTGGAGTAAAGGTGGTCTAGAGTTTTTTCTCCCTGGTTGCACATTTAACATGCTGGTAGAAATTAGGGGAAACGGATTTGAATTTCCCTGCATTAAAGTCCCCGGCCACTAGGAGCGTCTCCTCTGGATGAGCATTTTCCTGTTTGCACTCAATGAGCTGTATACGGCCATAAGCAATCTTAGTGCCAGCATCAGTTTGTGGTGGTATATAGACAGCTACGAAAAATACAGATGAAAACTCTCATGGTCAATAGTGTGGTCTACAGCTTGTCATGAGATACTCTACCTCAGGCGAGCAAAACCTTGAGACTTCCTTAGATTTCGTGCACCAGCTATTGTTTACAAATATGCATAGACCGCCACCCCTTGTCTTACCAGAGGCCACTGTTCTATCCTGCAGAAAAAGCTTAAAACCCACCAACTGTATGTTATTCATGTCGTCGTTCAGCCACGACTCGGTGAAACATAAGATATTACCGTTTTTAATGTCCAGCTGGTAGGATATACGTGATCGTAGTTTGTCTATTTTATTATCGATTGATTGTACGTTGGCCTTTTAGGACCATTGGTAAAGGTAGATTGCCCTCTCGGCGATGGATCCTTACAAGGCATCCGGACCTTCGTCCTCAATACCTCCGTCTCTTTCTCCTGCGAATGACAGGGATGAGGGCCTTGTCTGGCGTCTGAAGTAAATCCTTCCCGTCTGACTGGTTGAAGAAAAAGTATTCCTCCAGTACGGGGTGATTAATCACTGTCCTGATATCCAGAAGCTCTTTTTGATCATAAGACACGGTGGCAGAAACATTATGCACAACATAAGTTACAAATAACGCATACACAATAGCACAATTGGTTACGGGATCGTAAAACGGCAGCTATCTCCTTCGGCGCCATTTGTCTCTGTCAATTTGGAGTCTGACAGTGAGTTAGAAGAAGAGGATGAGATTGACCCTCAGCCAGCCCCAGGACCAGCCCGTCAGCAGCCATCCCCCGGGACCAGCCCATCAGCAACCAGCTCATCAGCAGCCTGCAGGAGGAGAAATATGGATGTGAAAAAAAATTGAAATGTAATGGTCTGCTTGCTCAATGAGCCATCTGCCAATGTGATAAGGATGCATCCAGGGCTGACGCAAATGGCAGTTACTCATGTGCATAAAGTCTTCTTTTGAACTGTTCATCCCAGACACCATCCAGAAAATCATTCTGGACTGCACTAATTTGGAGGGAAGGCGTGTTTTTTGGAGAGAGATGGAAGGTGATGGACCAAGCTCATTTACATGCATACTTTGGGGTTCTTATCCTTGTGTTTTCAGATCCAATGGAGAATCCACAGAATCCCTGTTGGATGCAGAAACTGGCAGAGAACTTTTCAGTGCAAACAAAGTCTCTGGAAAATTTACATATTATTTTCTGGATTATCCTCTTCGATAACCGAGACACCAGACCAGCCCCGCGACAGAGAGACAAGCTAGCTGCAATCAGGTCAGTGTGGGACAAGTGGGTGGACCTCCTTCCCCTGTTTTACAACCCTGGGCCCAACGTTACTGTTGATGAGCAGCTTATGCAATTTAGGGGCCGCTGCATACCGTCTAAACCCGCAAAATATGGAATCAAGATATGGGCTGCCTGTGATGCTGCTTCATCATATGCGGGGAACTTGCATGTGCACACGGGGAAGCCAGATGGAAGAGCCCCTGAGAAGAACCAAGGGATGCGGGTTGTCCTGGACGTGACACAGGGACCCCATGGCCACAACATCACATGCAATAACTTTTTTACTTCGCACAAGCTGGGACAGGAGCTCCTCAAGAGGAAGCTGACGATGGTAGGAACACTATGAAAAAACAAGCCAGAGCTCCCACCTCAGCTGTTGAATACACGGAACAGGCCTATCAATTCCTCTAAGTTTGTTCACAGTCAACATGTCCCTAGTGTCCTACGTGGTACTCCTGAGTACGTTGTATAGGGATGGGAGAATCTGTGACCAGGAACATCAAAAAACAGAAATCATAATGGATTACAATGCCACAAAAGGAGGGGTGAACAGTTTAGACAAGCTGGTGACTGGCTACACCTGCAAAAGAAGAACCCTACGCTGGCCACTTGTGATATTCTTCAACATGTTGGACATCTCGGCATACAACGCGTTTGTCATCTGGATGAACCCAGATTGGAACAGAGGGAAGCTCCAGCGCTGCGATGTGTGTGGACCCAAGAAGAACAGGAAGACAGAGTACACATGCATCATGTGCAAGAAATACATTTGCATCACACACACACGCATTTGTGTTCAATGGGGCTCGTTTATCATTTCCTTAAAATACTGTAAGGTCAAATTTGTCCTTCCAATTTGTTCAGTTCAAAGCAATAAACATCAATAGTGATGAAAACCTTGTTTCATTTATATTTGTTCAAGATAAACATGATTTATTCACATTTTATTTAAAAAAAAACATAATAGCGGTTTTATTGATAAATGTGATCTAGCAGAGGTAAATGGCAAATATTAACCATTTATGCAGTCTATATTGCTTGTAATTGATAAGTCAACCTCTAAGTATTAAGTATGTTTACGTAAATTGTTATGGCTGTATTGTTTGAAAAACCCAATAATGTCATGGGTGAATAACAAAAACATGATCACACACAAGGGTTATAGCACAATGTTTTGCAATGTAGGTCTACAGTAGTCGCAATAGCAACGTTCCTTCCTACTCTTGATGTAATGCCTCCAATCCAATAGTTTGGAGGCTTGTGGTTCTCACTCCCTTCCATAGACTTACACAGTAATTACCCAGTCAACCTATCAGATATGTTACAGTATGAACTAACACATTTTCCATCTATTCAAAGGATCAGAGAATGAACCAAGTACTAGGCATGGGTGATTTATAAGAGTGGTAAAGTCAAATGTGACAAACACTGTTTTTCATTATGGTTGCTGGCTACGCTTTGCTACCACCAAAAACTAGGAAAGATTGCCAATTATTTCATTTTTTTAAGGACCCAAAAATCAGAGGCAGTGGGAAAAATCTATTTAATATCCCACAATACATGCCACCAGAGGTCACTTCACAATCCCCAAGTACAGAACAGACTATGGGACTTTCACAGTACTACATAAAGCTATGACTACATGGAACTCTATTCCACATCAGGTAACTGATGCAAGCAGTAGAATCAGATTTAAAAAACGAATACAAATTACACCTTATGGAACAGCGGGGAAGAGACACACATACACAGGTACAGACACACGCATTCACACACACACGCTAGCACACGCACTCTACACACACGTACATTGTAATATTGTTGTATGGTGGTATTATACATTTTGTATTGTAGATATGAAGTGGTGTAATAATGTCATATGATGTAGTGTTTTATTTTTTGTTTTATGTATGATGTAAATGCCTTAATGAGTTTGGACCCAGGGAAGAGTAAGCAGCTAATGGGGATCACTAATAAATACAGTTTCAAATACAAACCGTGGCAGTAGGAGAACCTATTTAGGTAAGGTTTGAATAAGTTCTCCTACTGTTTCCTTGCCACGATACCTCTTAGTATCGCCATACTGGTATTGTGACAACCCTAGTCCAAACACACCAACACAGTTGTGAAGAGGGCAACACAACGACCTCTTCCCCTCAGGACGCTAAAAAGATTTGGCATGTGCCATCAGATCCTCAATAAGTTCTACAGCTGCACCATTGAGAGCATCTTGACTGGCTGCATCACTGCTTGGTATGACAACTACTTGGCGTCCGACTGGAAGGGGCTACTGCGTACAGCCCAGTACATCACTTGTGCCGAGCTCCCTGCCATCCAGGGCCTCTATTTTGTTTGACTTTTATTCATTCAGGGGAACCCATTGAGCATAGCCGTGGGAAGTAGGGGTGCTGAAGCACCGATATAGACGGACCAATATATATGTTTTTCAACATCTCTACTGTGGTTGTTGCCCTGTCACCTTCTCTGAAATTGTCATTCTAATGGAATCCAGAAAGAACAAAACCCTGTTCTCAAACATTTACAGTACATCAAAAGGTGCAAAGTTACGAACAAAGACACAAAACATCCACATCAAATTAAATATTTTTTTTAAAGTCAAATATGGAAAACAGACACTTTTTCATGACTCGGGATGAGACCCAGATGCAGACACATGAGGCAAATGGTTCAAGTCTTAGAAATGTATTGAACATACAGGGGCAGGCAAATGGCAGGTTGAGGACAGGCAGGGGTTCGTAATCCTGGGAGTAGTTGGCAGACGTAGACGGCAGGCAGGCTCAGGACAGGCAAAACAGGTCGTAACCGGGGAGACTAGAACAAAAAACAGAAAGAGGAAAAAAACACAGAGACGCTGGCACGATTTGACGGGACAAGACCAACTGGCAACAGACAAACAGAAAACGCAGGTATAAATACACGGGATAATGGGAGAAAGATGGGAGACACAGTATTAATTTACCATCCTTACAAACCACTTAATGTAAATGTACATGACTGTATTTTACATAGGCTGGTCATCTAGGTTTGTACCTGTATCACCATGCAGAAAAACAATGCACAGTACAGTAATTGAGTACATTGAGACATCAAGTGGTTTGTGATGTGATGTGATTATGTGGCTCAGTAGGTAGAACATGGCGCTTGCAATGCTAGGGCTGTGGGTTAGATTCCCACGGGGGACCAGTACGGAAAATGTATGCACTCACTACTGTAAGTTGCTCTGGATAAGAGCGTCTACTAAAATGGAAAAGGAATGAATAGACCATTTCAGTTTTCACAAGTTGCATTTGTAAAGTGTTTCAAGAAACTGAAAAACAAAGATCAAGCAAGTATTTTAATATTTCACCAGTATTATCAGATTAACTGTTTTGTACTCAAGTACATTTAGTTTACATTTATTCACAAAATTTGTGCACTGGGCCTTTACTAGTCATGTATTAGTGGACCGATAGACATCTTCAGATCGGGCAAAAAACAATCTCCCCCGTCGGCAAACACATAAAAATTATCAATAAAACTACAAATTGCAGAATCAACACTACAGCTTCAAACACCATAAATACAATTACTTTATCCAAACAGTTGCAATTCTTAAAGTCCTAAACTGCCCTAGAGGCACCAGAGAGTCAAGATCTATGGAGTTTTGTAGGCTATTCCAAAAATGGGGGACAGTAAAACTGAAGGCGGATTTACCTTGATTGGTACGTATTAGTGGAACCTTGAGAGTTAACCATCCCTGTTGAATGGGTTTGGTGTCTCATTTACAATGTTGGAACTTTAGAATATAATAATTCTAGCACATTAAGAATGTAATTTGAAGTTTAAAAAGGTTATTAGCTGAGAGTTTGCCAGTGATTAATATATTTTTGCAAGGCAAGATAGTTTAGAAATTGTGTGGTAGTTATCTAGGTCAGAAGGATCTACACCTTTGTAAAGGGGGAGGGCATGCACCACCTTCCAGAACTTAGGGATAGTACCAGAAGCCATTTTTTTAAAGAAATCTGGGTCACATGTTCTGCAATGAGGGGGGCAGAAAGCTGCAGTAGAAAGGCATCAAGCGAATCAGCTCCTGTGGACTTTTGTACATACATTTTTTGCAAGAAACTTAATACATGAAGAAATTAAGAAAAAACAGATCTGTGAGTATAATGGTTGATCATCTCTCTTAAATCAGAGACCAGCAGTGACAATGCAGGCAGTTAAAACTGCTTAAAGGACAATTCCACCCCCAACAGCATGTCAGCAGTCAGGTTTTCAAGATACAGAAATACAGCCGGTATGATGCATTTTTCATCAAAATGCTGTTGAGCCTAGTGGCAGCCTTTACTGCTGAAAATGTCTCTATATGTACAGTACCAGTCAAAGGTTTGGACACACCTACTCATTAAATTGTTTTTCTTTATTTTTACTATTTTCTACATTGTAGAATAATAGTGAAGACATCAAAACAATGAAATAACACAAATGGAATCATGTAGGAACCCCAAAAATTGTTAAACAAATCAAAATCTATTTTATATTTGAGATTCTTCAAATAGCCAACCTTTGCCTTAATGACAGCTTTTCACACTTTTGGCATTCTCTCAACCAGCTTCATGAGGTAGTCACCTGGAAGGCACTTTGCAAGTAAATACAATACTCAGGGGTGTTACAATTTCTAACATGTTTTCACTTTGTCATGATGGGGTATTGTGTGTAGATGGGCGAGGGAAAAAAACATATTTATTTCATTATGAATTCAGGCTGTAACAACAAAATGTGGAAGAAATCAAGGGGTATGAATACTTTCTGAAGGCAGTGTAAATTGTAGTAAATTTGACTAAATTACTCACTCAAAATGTACCAAGTATAATATATTATCCAAAATGTGACCAGAAGACAATATTTAGGAAGTATTTCAAAACCCACACAAAGTAGTCTTACTTCTGTAACAATGTAAAAATGCAATCAACTATTCATAGACTTTCAAAATGTAGATAACCTCTCTCAATACGATTTAGTACAGACCAGGTTTGAAACAACATGTAGAAATAATAACCTAGTTTGACAACGATTCAGTGAAGGCAACTAGTGTTCAGAGAAAATGTTTGTTTGCATTTAGCCTACAACATGCTATGAAACTTCTTGAAGCATTTCCCCATTCCTGCAAAGTGGCACAAAATGTAAAAAATAGTACTTTGACAACAATTCAGTAAATGCAATACGTATTAGATAAAGATCTAAATGCTTATTGAGAGAGTTATCAGATTGTTACAGAAGTAAAAATCTTTGTCAATGTAAAAATGCTAACAACTATTCAGAGACTTCTCTCAATAATATTTAGTACAGACTAGGCCTGACACAATGTATAAATAGTAGCCTACTTTGACAGCAAATCAGTGAAAAGAGAAAATACAAAACACTGTTTTAAAAACGACACAATTTCCCTATATGACTTGTAGGACAAATGTATATTTCACACTGTCATGGTACTTCTGGAAGCACATCCCCATCCTGCAAAGTGGCACAGAAGACATAGAACACCCAAAGGAGGTTTCTACCCAAAGGAGGTTTCTACATTTCCCAGTCTTAGCTCTGCGTCCACTCTGGATGCACGCCACACACCCTCTCTGTCACGACTTCCACCGACGGTGGCTCCTCTGCCTGTTCGTTTGGCGGTTGTCGTCACCGGCCTACTAGCTACTAGCTTTCAGTCGTCTGGAGCTGTTCACCAACGCTCCCTTGCTGGCTCATCCGGACCCCTCTTTGGCATTCATAGTGGAGGTGGATGCGTCTGAGGCTGGGAATGGAGCCGTGCTATCACAGCGCTCGGACATGCCACCGAAACTCCGCCCCTGCGCTTTCTTTTCAAGGAAGCTCGGTCCGGCGGAGCGAAACTATGACGTGGGGGACCGGGAGTTGTTAGCTGTGGGTGGTAAAGGCTCTGAAGGTGTGGAGACATTGGCTTGAGGGGACTAAGCACCCTTTTCTCCTCTGGACTGACCACTGTAATCTGGAGTATATCCGGGCAGGGAAGAGACTGAATCCGCGGCAGGCTAGGTGGGCCATGTTTTTCACCAGATTTCAGTTCACGATCTCCTATAGGCCAGGTTCCCAGAATACTAAGGCCGACGCGCTGTCCCGTCTCTATGACACCGAGGAGCGGTCCATCGAGCCTACTCCCATCCTTCCTGCTTCATGTCTGGTAGCACCGGTGGTATGGGAGGTGGACGCGGACATCGAGCGGGCACTACGGTTGGAACCTGCGCCGCCTCAGTGTCCTGCAGGTCGTCAGTATGTGCCGCTTGATGTTCGTGATAAACTGATTCGGTGGGCCCATACGCTACCCTCTTCGGGTCATCCAGTGTGGGGTCTTAGGGGGAAATACTGGTGGCCCACGTTGGCTAAGGACGTGAGGTTTTATGTCTCCTCCTGTTCGGTATGCGCTCAGAGTAAGGCTCCTAGACACCTGCCTAGAGGGAAGTTACATCCCCTCCCCGTTCCACAACGGCCGTGGTCTCACCTGTCGGTGGATTTCCTCACTGATCTTCCCCCGTCTCAGGGGAACACTACGATCCTGGTCGTTGTGAATCGGTTCTCTAAGTCCTGTCGTCTCATCCCGTTGCCCAGTCTTCCTACGGCCCTACAGACTGCGGAGGCCCTGTTTACCCACGTCTTCCGGCACTACGGGGTGCCTGAGGACATCGTTTCTGATCGGGGTCCCCAGTTCACGTCCCGAGTGTGGAGGCCGTTTATGGAGCGTCTGGGGGTCTCGAACAGCCTGACCTCGGGTTTTCACCCTGAGAGTAATGGGCGGGTGGAGAGAGTGAACCAGGATGTGGGTAGGTTTCTGCGGTCGTATTGCCAGGACCGGCCCGGTGAGTGGGCGAGGTACGTCCCATGGGCGGAGTTGGCTCAGAACTCACTACGTCACTCCTTCACGAACATGTCACCTTTCCAGTGCGTGTTGGGCTACCAGCCGGTCCTGGCACCGTTTCATCAGAGCCAGACTGAAGCTCCTGCGGTGGAGAAGTGGGTGCAGCGCTCAAACGAGAGACCTGGAGAGCCGTCCAGGAATCACTGAGACAAGCTGGTGGGCGGCAGAAGAGGAGCGCTGACCTTTACCGCAGTGAGGCCCACGTGTTCGCAACGGGAGACCGGGTCTGGCTCTCGACCCGGAACCTGCCCCCCCGCCTGCCCTGCCGGAAGCTGGGGACGCAGTGTGTGGGGCCATTTAAAGTCCTCAGGAGGATGAACGAGGTGTGTTATAGGTTACAGCTTCCATCTTACTACCGTATTAACCCCTCGTTTCATGTGTCTCTCAGGCCGGTGGTAGCTTGTCCCCTGCAGGAAGGTGAGGTGCCGGAGGTCCCTCCGCCCCCTTTGGACATCGAGGGGGTCCCCGGCGTACACAGTCCGCTCCATTCTGGACTCTAGGCGCCGGGTGAGGGGCCTGCAGTACCTCGTGGACTGGGAGAGTGCGGTCCGGAGGAGAGGTGCTGGGTACCGGTGGAGGACATCTTGGATCCATCACTGCTGAGGGAGTTCCACGGCCTTCATCCGGATCGCCCTGCGCCTCGCCCTCCGGGTCGTCCACGAGGCCGGTGTCGGCGCACTGTGGGAGCCGCGCGTCAGGAGGGGGGTACTGTCACGACTTCCATCGATGGTGGCTCCTCTGCCTGTTCGGGCGGCGTTCGGCGGTCGTCGTCACCGGCCTACTAGCTGTGTTTGTTAGGGCTATTTAAGCCGGTTAAGCCCGCCTCCTTTTGTGCGGGCTTGTTTTCTGTTTTGTTGGTGTTGTGTACAGTTATTGAGTTCATGTTCTATGTTTGGGCTGCTCTTATGTAACTATTTTTCGCCTGTGTGTTTTGGCGTTGGACTATTGTGCACCGCATTAAAGTCGGTTTTTCCGTTCACTCTGCTCTCTGCGCCTGACTCCACACCCACCACTCCTAGCTATCGTGACACTCTCTTGCGCCCTTCAAACTTCACCGGGGAGTGGCCTGCTTTCAAATGATGAGTAACAGCTCTGGTCCACACCCCCGGTGCCACACAATTGGCACCCTGTTTCCTTCCACTGTAGCCATTACAAAGTGAATGCACAAGCTGCATTTTGAATGCCTTCAGGGACCAGTACCTGTCATTTCTGGGAAGGGGCCTTTGCAGTGTCCCCCCACACTGGTCTACTGACACCACTGTCATGTCATTAATGCGATGACGGCTATTAATTGAATAATTACATACCACATTCAATTATTACGTGATTAAATTAATCATATAACAATTAATTAAGTAGTAATCTGGGGCACCACGGGGAAAAGTTTGTTTAATGAGTTGCCGTCACCCGAATTAACTCAAAAATAGATCAGAATATCTCTATCATAGCCGTCATCCATCAATCAATTGTTACCTTATCAGTCTCATTCTGAATGTCGCAAAATTCTTGGATGTCCGCACGAACCCTAGCATAAATGATGAATCAGCGATCTACAAATGAGCTTAATTATTTATTTACTAACTAACTAAAAATCACACAGAAATACATAAACAAACACCAGATATATTATACAGTATATTGGTTACTAACATGACGCAATGAAAAGTCCCTAGTTGACTAACCGATATGACAGCTTGTTACACAATGAAAGGGGCATGTAAGAAAGAGAGGGAGAAGAAGAGACAAAGGAATTCAACTATCGCATACTGTTGAATTATACGCTCATCGTAAATATGGATATTTAGCACCCCAACAACCGCTCATTTGGATTAAGAACACATATTTACGCTTGTATGTCCTTGTCATCTCTCTGTTGAAATCAACCGGTCCATCTATGGAGTGTAATTCATCAGAAGTCTCTGGTTGTGTAAGTCTCTGGTTGTCCACCAGAGGTCACCATGTCTTTTGTAGTTGTAGTAGGTTGGTCTCGGCGTGTCTGTTAGAACTGGTCTTTCAGACGTACCAATGGTCGTTCGATAGAGAATTGTTCTTATTTTCTCATCTTCGGTCGAATTTCCTAGACAATTTTACATATACAGCTGCAGACTGTGAATGTGTAGTCTTTATCTTCTACACTCGTCGAGAGTTCCTGACCATTTGTGATGTATTCAGCTCGCGCCGCACATATACTGGTCTGGTAACCATTTGTGACATCCGGTTCAAACCCTGTCCACCTGCTTGGTCTGATAGAGATTTTCTTCTTCTCTGTTTAAAGTTTCAGAGTTTCTAGCCATTCCGAACCTTTCAGCTCACGCTGTCAGTCACGCTCATCTAATGTAAAGTCTAACCATTTTACAAGTCCGGCTTACCGTCCTTGTACTGGTCCCAACGGTTGATTATTCACGGTACAGCTAGAGCCATTTTACATGCCAGTAACAACCCGGCAATATACTGGTCTGATGTGAATTTCATCACGGTCATTTTATACACTCTGGAAAAAAAAAATGTTTCATTTAGACGGCTAAGATCACATTTCATCTTCTCACAAATAGTTTCATATTTAATCATATAAGTTCCACAACATTTAGATATATAAATCTGATAACTGGGAAATATACACATTCAGAGATACAATTATGTTGTTCTACTGTCCTTAGTTACATCACAAATTAATAACAAATTTGACATGATTGTTCTTTAAGCCCCCCACCATTTCCAACATTCTTTATATTAGAAATATTGTTTCATTCTCCATTTTTGGATGATGGAGTTTTGTCGGGAAGAATGTCTTTGTTACAAAAGGGTTCTTTCCTCTCAATCCTGCAGATCCCAAAAGCAGAGTTTCTGCAAGGTATTTACGACCATCATAAAACTGTCCAACTCCATCCCTCTCCCGCAGAGGGCGCTGTAGAGCAGACCTACTGTAACTTGATCCTTCGGATCCTCACAGGAGAGTCATGACACCACCCTCAGGGTACAATACATACACTATATATAAAAGTACGTGGACAAAAGTATACAAGCAGCATGCGACAATTTCTAAGATTTTACCGAGTTACAGTTCATATAAGGAAATCAGTCAATTGAAATAAATGTATTGAGCCCTAATCTATGGACTTCACATGACTGGGCAGGGGTGCAGAAATGTGTGGGCCTGGTGAGCACCCCTGCCCAGCACCCCTGCCCAGTTCTGCACCCCTGCCCAGCCAATCAGAATACATTTTTCCCCACAAAAGGGCTTTATTACAGACAGAAATACTCCCTCTATACTATACAGTGGCTTGCAAAAGTATTCACCCTTTTTCCTATTTTGTTGCCTTACAATCTGGAATTACAATAGATATTTGGGGGATTTGTTTGATTTACACAACATGCCTACCACTTTGAGGATGCCATTTTTTTTAAATTGTGAAACAATCAAGAAATAAGACAAGAAAACAGAAAACTTGAGCGTGCATAACTATTCACCTCCCCAAAGTCAATACTTTGTAGAGCCACCTTTTGCAGCAATTACAGCTGCAAGTCTCTTGGGGTATGTCTCTATAAGCTTGGCACATGTAGCCACTGGGATTTTTGCTCATTCTTCAGGGCAAAACTGCTCCAGCTTCTTCAAGTTGGATGGGTTCCGCTGGTGTATTGCAATCTTTAACCTCTTACAGAGCAGTGGGGCGCCCACTCCCGACACTACCAGGTGAAATGCAAAAGTTGAATTATTAAACATTCATCAATATACAAGTGTTGCATAGTCATCAAAAGCTCTGCTTCTTGGCAATATCACAGCGTTGTCAGATTTCAAAAAGGCTTTACGGCAAAAGCACTACATTTGATTGTTTGAGGGTAGCACCTCCACTTTTTTTCCATTAGCATAATGGTTCACACAAAACACATTTCACAGCGAAAACAAATCAATTACCTTTTGAAGAACTTCTGCTGAGGGCTTCCCAAGTGTCCAACAAGGACAATCCAGTTTGGTTGGTGCGTTATGATGAGAAAATACAGCGTCCACTCGCCCATTGAACCGTGAAGAGAACTTGTTCAACCTATACCTATACACTTGTCCAAGAACAATCAAACATCATTGATAATGTATCCTTAGGAACACTTTTATGTATATTTAGTATAATATTTCAACCGGAATATAAACTGGACGATAGGAAGGAAAAAAAAACACAGATGCTGCCATGAGCCCATGAACGCCAAGATCCTCTTCTGTTTACATCCGATGACCAGTTCGAAATTCTTCTTCTATTACCATCCAGAGCAACTAAACATCATCAAACACTGTCTAGAGACTGTTGACATCCAGTGGAAGCAATAGGTACTGCAATCTTACTCCCATATATGGTCATTTTCACCAGGGAGGGGTTCAAAATGAGGCAATGTGTCAAATACACTTTTTCCAGGACAGAAATTCCTCTGGTTTTTGCCTGTATATCCGTTCTGTTATACTCACAGACAATATTTTAACACTCTTAGAGACTTCAGAGTGTTTCTTATCCAATAGTACTAATTATGTGCATATCCTATTTTCTGGGCCTGAGTGGGAGGCATTTTACTTTGGGCACGCCAGACTCTCCAAAACCGTCACCTCGGGAGCTGCTCCCTAAGAAGTTAAAGGCACAGTCAACTTAGTGTATGTAAACTTCTGACCGTCTGGAATTGTGATACAGTGAATTATAAGTGAAATGATCTGTCTGTAAACAATTGTTGGAAAAATTACTTGTGTCATGCACAAAGTAGATGTCCTAACCGACTTGCCAAAACTATAGTCTGTTAACAAGAAATTTGTTTAGTGCTTGAAAAACGAGTTTTAATGACTCCAACCTAAGTGTTTGTAAAGTTTATGCACTTTTCAGATCCAAATTCAACAAATGAGACCAACAAATTGCACAAAGTAAGCTGTGTGGTACAAAGGTGAATGGTGAGACTTGGGGCAGATGCACTCTAGTGGAAATGTAGGCTCCCCTCTCTGGTGTGCTCTCCCTCTTCCTCTCCCTTCTCCTCTTCCTCTCCATGTTCCTCTCCCTCCACTCTCCTCTCCATCCTCTTCACTCTCCTCTTCCTCTCTCCCTCCACTCCTCCCTCCTCTTCCTCCTCACGCCACGTCTCTATCTTTCCAATCATCTCTAACTCTTCCTTCCTGCCTTCTTCTGTTGAGCCTGTACTCTCCACATCACTTCCCCTGCGTTCACTGACCTAGAGGAAAAGAGTAACAAAGGGGGAGAGAGTGAGAGAGGAACAGATAGGATACAATTGTGGTCAGGATCATAATCTCTCTCTCTGTCTCTTTCACTCACACACACACTCTCTCTCTGTACCTTCCTCTCTTTATTTTTCTCAGCCAACACATACTCTCTAATAATCACTTCTTAGGGGTTTCCAAAGTAAATTGTGTGTTACAGTTACAACACGCCTCCCATTAATTACACACACACACAGACACACACACACACACACACACACACACACACACACACACACACACACACACACACACACACACACACACACACACACACACACAGTATAACCATGTGATAACCCAGGAAGAGTAGCTGCTGCATGTGCAATAGCTGATGGGAATCCTAATAAACTCAACTAAATCATAATGCTATATAGCACTTTCAATCAATCAAATCATTACACACAAACACACACACGTGTATATAGTATCATCATAATGCTATGCAGCACTTTCATTCCATCAATCAATCATCAATCAAAATGGCCAGATTGGTTTCTCAGTTCATTGTGTGCATGTATGTTTGTCAGACAGGAAAGAGCACACAAAAAGACATTCAGAAATATGTTAATAGCTGAACAGCAGGATTGAATTATAACCGTAAAGACTATATGGTACACACACTTCAAGACCTATGGTCAGATGCTGGTTGTCTTTGTAGAGGGATGATCAAGTGACAGCGTTTTCTTGCCTGACAGACAACTACAGAGTTAGATAATGTCAGCTGATTAGTTCCGAAACTGGGACAGTTTGAATAGCACTGGTAGAAACACGACAAAACAAACAACTTGTTAGCTGGCTATGTAAACAAATCACTGCAACTCAATATCATTTGAGCTGCACTGCGCAGGCATCTACCATAACACGACAGCTAAGCAATCTGTCAAATAATAGGAAAATGAGGCAACATATAGCCTATGAATATCTGTTACTAGCAAACAAGGCCACAGATAAACACAAATTACTCTAATCTCTCTTCTATAGCTGGTTGTCTGCATGGCTAACGTTAGGTAGGCAAGTTGAGAACAAGTTCTCATTTACAACTGCGACCTGGCCAAGATAAAGCAAAGCAAAATCAACACATACAACAACACATAGTTACACATTGGAGTAAACAAACACACTGTCAATAATACAGTAGAAAAAAAATTACAAATCTATATACAATGTGTGCAAATGAGGTAAGATAAGGAACGTAAGGCAATAAATAGGCCATGGCGTCGAAGTAATTACAGTATAGCAATTTAACACTGGAATGGTAGATGTGCAGTAGATGAATGTGCAAAGTAAAAATACTGGGGTGCAAAGGAGCAAGATAAATAAATGAATACAGTAGGGGATGAGGTAGTTGGTTGGGCTATGTACAGGTGCAGTGATCTGTGAGCTGCTCTGACAGCTGGTGCTTAAAGCTAGTGAGGGAGATAAGTGTCTCCAGTTTCAGTGATTTTTGTAGTTCGTTCCAGTCATTGGCAGCAGAGAACTGGAAGGAAAGGCGGCCAAAAGAGGAATTGGCTTTGGGGGTGACCAGTGAGATATACCTGCTGGAGCGCGTGCTATGGGTGGGTGCTGCTATGGTTACCAGCGAGCTGAGATAAGGCAGGGCTTTACCAAGCAGGGACTTGTAGATGACCTGGAGCCAGTGGGTCTGGCGACGAGTATGTAGCGAGGGCCAGCCGACTAGAGCATACAGGTCGCAGTGGTGGGTGGTATAGGGGGCTGTGATAGACTGCATCCAGTTTACTGAGTAGAGTATTGGAAGCTGTTTTGTAGATGACATCGCAGAAGTCGAGGATCAGTAAGATAGTCAGTTTTTCTAGTGCAAGTTTGGCAGCATGAGTGAAGGAGGCTTTGTTGCAAAATAGGAAGCCGATTCTAGATTTAATTTTGGATTGGAGATGTTTAACTTCTTAGGGAGCGGCAGCAGAGGTGACGGTTTTGGAGAGTCTGGCGTGCCCAAAGTAAAATGCCTGCTACTCAAGCCCAGAAAATAGGATATGCACATAATTAGTACTATTGGATAGGAAACACTCTGAAGTTTCTAAAACTGTTAAAATAATGTCTGTGAGTATAACAGAACTGATATATCCAGATTTTTATTTTTTTGTGACATTTCCTCTTTTCCATTGACTTCCTATTGAAATTCATGTGCAGTACTTATTGCTTCCACTAGATGTCAACAGTCTTTATACAGTGTTTGGAGGCTTTAGCACTGAGCAGAACTGATAGGAAGAGGAAATTGTCAAGGGAGCTCAGATGTCAGCAACGTTTCCCGGGCACGAGATTGTGAGCGTGCCCCACTTTATTTTCCTTTTATATCATTTATGATATCATCTGAGTGAAATATTATCGCTAATATTCATAAAAGGATAGCTAAGGATGCAAATATTCATAAAAGGATAGCTAAGGATGCATTATAAATGATGTTTGATTTGTTTGGGAAAAGTTGATAGGTATATTTGAACGCCTT
Organism: Brachymystax lenok tsinlingensis; assembly: GCA_030435695.1. Lineage (NCBI taxonomy): Eukaryota > Metazoa > Chordata > Actinopteri > Salmoniformes > Salmonidae > Brachymystax > Brachymystax lenok. The sequence continues at coordinate 6,418,109 of CM059800.1, forward strand.
CTATTCACAGTACAACGGGTGACTCGACGGTGGATTTTCTGAACATAACTCGCCAACCAAACAGAGATTTATGGATATAATAAATGACTTTTTCTAACAAAAGAACCATTGGATGTCTTCGTTGGACACTTGGGAAGCCCTCAGCAGAAGTTCTTCGAAAGGTAAGTGATTTATTTTAGCTCTTATATGGGTTTTGTGTGACCCGCGCTGGATATGAATTTATGCTATCCTTAGGTATCCTTTTATGTATATTTACTGTAATATTTCAACCGGACGATAACGTGAACAATAGGAAAGGAAAATAAAGTGGGGCGCGCTCACAATCTCGTGCCCGTCCAAACGTTGTTGACAAAAGTGGTCCCTTCACTACTTCCTCTTCCTATCCGTTCTGCTTAGTGCTAGAGCTTCCAGACACTGTATAAAGACTGAGTGGCAGGCATTTTACTTTGGGCACGCCAGACTCTCCAAAACCGTCACCTCTGCTGCCGCTCCCTAAGAAGTTAAGCATATCCCAGTTTAGGTCACCTAACAGAATGAACTCTGAAGATAGGTGGGGGGCAATCAATTCACATATGGTGTCCAGGGCACAGCTGGGAGCTGAGGGGGGTCTATAGCAGGCGGTAACAGTGAGAGACTTATTTCTGGAGAGATACATTTTTAGAATTCGAAGTTCGAACTGTTTGGGCATAGACCTGGAAAGTATGACAGAACTTTGCAGGCTATCTCTGCAATAGATTGTAACTCCTCCCCCTTTGGCAGCTCTATCTTGGCGGAAAATGTTGTAGTTGGGTATGGAAATCTCAGACTTTTTGGTGGCCTTCCTAAGCCAGGATTCAGACACGGCAAGGACATCAGGGTTGGCGGAGTGTGCTAAAGCAGTGAGTAAAACAAACTTAGGGAGGAGGCTTCTGATGTTAACATGCATGAAACCAAGGCTTTTTCGATTACAGAAGTCAACAAATGAGAGTGCCTGGGGACACACAGGGCCTGGGTTTACCTCCACATCACCCGAGGAGCAGAGGAGGAGTAGGATAAGGGTACGGCTAAAGGCCAGGTCGTCTAGTGCGTTGGGGAACAGGATCGTCTAGTGTGTTGGGGACAGAGAATAAAAAGAGCAGATTTCTGGGTGTGGTAGAATAGATTCAGGGTATAATGTGCAGACAGGGGTATGGTGGGGTGAGAGTACAGTGGAGGTAGGCCCAGGCACCGAGTGATGATAAGAGTGGTTGCATCTCTAGAGGTGCTGGTAATACTGGGTGAGGTCACCGCATGTGTGGGAGGTGGGACAAAGGAGGAATCTGAGGCATGTAGAGTGGGCCTAGGGGCTCCACTGTAAACTAACACAATGATAACTATCCTAAACAACAGTAAAAAGGGCATATTGACATTTGAGAGAGACATAAAGCGAGGCATAAAGCAAACACAGGTGTTGATTGGGAGAGCTAGCTAAGACAACAACGGGTAAGACCACACCAGCTAATCAGCTAAGACAACAACAACAGGCAAACTGGCGATGAATGGGCAAAGAGTTGGTTAGCTACACACAGGGCCTGAGTACGCGGCTGGGGCCGACAGATAAACAAAAAATAAACAGAATGGAGTACCGATGTTACGGATGCAGGTATCCTGCATGTGTATTTGTTTTCTTTCCTTCTGCCCTAGTCACAGGTGTCACTCATCAGCAGTCATCAGTTGCCAATCAATCCTCAATCAGTCCCAATCAGAAGACACACCTGCTCCTTTTCCCTTACCCAATCACATCCCCTTTCCCTTGGTTTAAAAACCCAGTCAGTTGTCTCTCTCTCTCGCTTGTTTTGTAGCTCTCTCTTGTTTGGAGGCTACACACCTCTACCTCTGTTATGTATTTGTTGAAGCCCAGTTGCTGTTGGTTTGTGCGTGCTATCGCTCTTGTTTTGTGCCAACATCTCACATTAACTGTGATCCTGTGAGTATGTACTGCTGTGTTGTGTTGCGGTTTGTTTACTGGTGGAAAAGGGGGTAACAATCCAAGTCGCCCTTGGGCATACATAACCCGTAGGAAACCTTTGTCTAAATACCCTAGTTAGAACTGGGCAGACCACCCACTGTATTTTATTGGTTAGTTAGCTAGGTGTTCTTTAAGCAGGTAGATTAGCTTAGGTGGTTTTGGATATTTATTAGTTCTTTCCTTGGGTCCAGCTCAGCCCCTTTTCCCCACACCCCATTACCGTGTGTTTAGAAATAAACCATTAGTGTTTGACGGTAGATTTAAGTTGTCTGTGTTTTATTTTTGTTCTCACTGTTCCAATTTGCATGAGATATGTTGCGGGTCTCGATTCCATTCTGCGAGGCAAAAGGGATTCGTAACAACCGTGATTAATGAATAGTCCTGCAGGCATCAGCTATGTAGCCGAGTGATCATAGGGTCCAGTGAACAGCAATAGATGGGACAGGGAAGCCGCGAGGTAGTCGTTACTACGCCGGCACGCAGGAGATACGGTGGTTAAAGTTAAGAGTTAGCAGGCCGGGGGTTGGTTGAACCGTCTGGTCTGACGTCCGACAGAGGCCGGTTGCAGGCACAGCGGATGTAGTAATCGTCGGCAGACCAGTCGAGGTGGTACGACGGGGCGTCGTGTCGAGAGGGATCCAAGCCAGATGGTGATAGAGGTATTGTTGTTGTGGTACTTTCCTTTGCTAGCCGGGAGATGCGCCTGGCTCACGGCTAACTGGAGCTAGCTCCGAGGCAGGGGCGCCAGCCACTATAGCCACTCGGTAGCGGCGATGAATCCGGTGCCAGGGTCGAGAGTTCACGACAAGGAACCGGTGGAGTAGTGGGTTCTAGCCGTGTTTGGGAGGAGGCCGGGAGGTGGGCCTGGCTCACGGCTGGGTCACTCAGTGGCAGCTAGCTAGCTGTGGAGATCAGTGGTCCAGGGTTTACGGCAGGGATCCGGCGTTGTAGTGGAGAAACAGCTAGCCTGAGACAACTAGCTAGTTAGCTGCTGTAGCTAGCTATAGCAAGCAGCTTGGGTCGTTTCAAGACAATGCCATGATAGTCAATTAGCCAAGACCATGGATGTATTTAGAATACATTCCAAAGCGTGGGTTAAGAAATATTTTGTATATCTTTTGTTTATGCTTTCATTCCTTTTTGGTTCAGTTCCCTTGACACTTAGGAAGTGATAGTCATAAGTCCCCATACAACCATCACTTAGTGCCACAACGCCGCTCGTTTTGGAAATAAATATAATTATGTATTTCGAGAGTGTGTGTGCGTTGGTAACATCTGCCTAAGTTACTGCCCAAAACCCCTTCTCTTCTCTGAATCTATCGCGTTATAGCCCAACTATTTTTGTTTAGTCCACTAGGGACGGTATAATGATATTATGTATTGTATATTCTGTAATTGTTTAATTAGTTTTCCATTTTCCATGGTGCCCCGACTTCCTAGTTAATTACATTTACATGATTAGTTTAATCACGTAATAATAATTACAGAGATTTGATCAAATAACAGTCTTCACCTTTAATGATACCAAAGACACGACAACAGAAACACACACGCACACACGCACGCACACACACATTGAGGCACTGACCTTTGAGAAAGGCCTTGAATTACAGGAGTGAAGGGAAAATGAGTGGAAAGTTCCGATGGTTTTGTGTGTTGTTGGAATCGCAATAGGAGTCTTGTCCTTGAGTGCTTTTTTGTGTTCTGGTGAAGCTGCTGTCGTTATGTAGTGTAGTTATGACTAAGGTTCATGTCAGTGCAAGACTTAGCACAAAGAGGAGAAAGAACATTCTCATCTAACCCTTACTCTCTGATGCTAGAAGCCTATGCAGGCTGTTAAAGTTGTATGCACACAGACATTCAGTAAACACACACACTCTCCCACACTTCACCTCCATTGAATCTGCTCATATTTGCTCACAGATTCGTCTGCCAATCGCATCCGTCCATCACATCCAATGCCTTTATTAGGCCCTTGCTCCTCCTGTCCCAGAATAATCCATTAGTCCTGCTCTGATGGGCAGACATAGGCACATACAGCCCAGCCCACAGTGCCCACACCGTCAAGACACCAACTTTGATGTTTGTTCAAGCATGTCACATCAAAAAGGTTCCCCTGCTGGGATTACTGGAGTAAGAAGATTAAGGTAATTGGGGGTTGCAGAGGTGAAACAAAAAGTTTCCCATTCTAAGGTTCCCTGTCAAAGAGACGCTACGGGAGAGAACAGTACAGTATGTCTCTGAGAACACTAAAAGTACTGTACAGTAGGTTTCAAGACATACACACAGAGTCAGTGCTCTGGGTAATTGGTGGGTTAGGGTTTTGATGTTGTTGTCATACATTTGTGTTTGGGGTTACGTGAATGAGGTGTTTATTCACAAACTGAGATTGGTGTTAGGATAATTTTTTCTCTTTACCTCAGGGAGCTTGTTTGGACACGTTTGTGTTATTATGTGCTCTGTGTTTGTGAGTGAGTAAATACTAGATAATGATTCATGTGTGTATGTTTTTACAGGCTGGAGCTGAAGCTACGGTGGGTGTGTAAGGGGTCTCCTGAGTAGAAGCACAGGGGCAGAAGCATAAAGGTAAGACTGGGATGCCAATACATCACTCTGCTTTTCAACAGGTCTACAGAACAAACACAGCTCAATATAAATAAGTAGTGAGTGTGTGATTGGGCGCATGGTTATATTTAGTTCAGCGAGATAGATGGGGAGAAAGAGGAGGATAGAGACGCTCCTGAAAACCAGTGTGCGCTACCATTTTGTTTTTTGGAGGGACCGGCTGCCTCCACTTTTGATTCCCTCAGGTGAGCGTGCGTGCGCGTGTATGTGGGCTCGCGTGTGCTGTGTGTTTGCTCCTGTGTGTTCAGTCAAGTATGAAATTACTCTTTTAGTTACAATCTATTTTAACTTTATTGACCGTTCCATTGAACTAGTCTGAAATCAATCATTCTGAAAATCATTACCCCTAAACATGTTCGGTTAAACTGATTGATGGTTTATTTTAATGCATGCCATTTCATTCCACACTTACTGTATAATCAATCTAATTTCTGAGCTCTATCTTTTGTTCTCCTTGCTAGCACACTCTAATAAAAAGCTTAGTTATGTACGTGTGTGTGTGAACACACCAGTCAATGCTACAATAATCTTGTTCCCAGACACTTCGCCTAAATGCACGGAAGGTCTATTGGAACAGGATACAACCAAACGTAGCAGGCATAAAAGAAACGCCTGAAACTAGATCCCCCCACATTCTGGTCTTTACGAGAATATATATATTTTTATTGTCAGGGGAGGTTCTCTTCTGCACTGTTCAACCAATCCACTAAATGTGGAGGAGTTAAGATGGAGTGTCGCCTTGTTAACGTCCGAAAGCGGAAGTCACGTCAAATGCGCTCTCTTCCATTTCCCCTGAAAACCAGAACATCAAGGTTGTTGATGACCCCGCTAAGGCTAGGATACATGGCGCATTTCTCAATGGTTTAACTACTTACGGAGTGGTGGGGCGCTACCCGGTGAAATGCAAGGCGCCAAAAGTTGAATTATTAAACATTCATCAATATACAAGTGTTGCATAGTCATCAAAAGCTCTGCTTCTTGGCAATATCACAGCGTTGTCAGATTTCAAAAAGGCTTTATATGGAAGTTTTCAATAGGGAGGGGTTCAAAATGAGGCAATGTGTCAAAAACGCTTTTTCCAGGACAGAAATTCCTCGGGTTATATCAGTTCTGTTATACTCACAGACAATATTTTAACACTCTTAGAAACTTCAGTGTTTCCTGTCCAATAGTACTAATTATGTGCATATCCTATTTTCTGGGCCTGAGTGGGAGGCCTTATACTTTGGGCATGCCAGACTCTCCAAAACTGACACCTCAGCTGCCGCTCCCTAAGACGTTAAAACACGTTTTTATCCAGGATCTCCCATTTTCTGCCTATGGACTTCCACTGTAGATCATGCAGTCATGCGAGTAAGCTGCCGCATCATTTTCTACAGGTGGAAAATGGGAGACCCTGGATGAAAAGCGTGTTTTAAACGCTTATTTGCATAGCGAAGGACACATTCAATACGACAAATAGTATTTTTTTGTTGTTGCTAGGTAACACGCAGAGATTTGTGGGAAGAAGCTGCCCAGGGAACGGATTCGCTAAAATGAAATGATGAGTGACCTACTTTACTCAGTAGGTCACTCCCATAAAATGATAGTCACTCCCACTAAGGCCAATAACCTGGGGACGAGGTTAATGCTACAGTACCTTTCTGTTATTATACAGACAGAAGCTCAGTCTGTTGCTATGATGAATCTAGCTCCATGCTTGGACAAGCACATCGGCTAGATTCAATTCAAACTATTATGAGTGCAGTTCAGATGCTATGAGGCATCCACAGTCCACCTTGCTCGGCTCATCACTAATTCAGCCATTTCATCAGATGTGAGTTGAAGCTACTGTACCTTTCTGTTATGATCTAAGTAAGGTGCAGTTCACTGTTAGGACGTTAGGTTAGTGCTCCCAATGGTGGTGGTAAGAGTTGAAGGAAGGTTTGACAAATGTATTTTTTTTTCCTCTGAGGCTCTGCCACCTTTGAGTCTCTTTCACTTGGCTAGTGATGGATTCTGGGTTCTGACTCCTAAACTTGGAATAGTGTTAATTATCAGGTATCCTATTGAAATATTGAGTGCTATGGTCTAGAGCAAGGGTGGGCAACTCCAGTCCTCGAGGGCCTTGGTGCCACACTTTTTCTCCATCCCTAGCAAACACAGCTGATTAATCAAATTGCATTCTAAACTGAAGATCATGATTAGGCGATTATTGAAGTCAGGTGTGTTAGCTGGGGCTGGGGCAAAACTGTGACACCAATCAGGCCCTCGAGGACTGGAATTGCCCAACCCTTAACTTCTTGGCTACACCAGAAGTTAATTGTTATCTGTAGGAGGAATGTATATGGTAGAGGCAATTAAGCTTGGAATGTACTGAGCACAGAGCAGACGATCACATGTTGGCAGACACTGATAAGGGTGGAGAGCTGTGGATTAGTGAGAAAGGTGTGTCGAGGTCAGGTCAGGTCACCTTAAGGGAGAAGGAACAGTTTGTGGCCCGTATCACTTAACTTCCTTCCTAGTAATAAAGATGTAATGTTTAGAGAGAAGGAGTTGACTCCACCCAAATTGGGGTATATATACTCAGTGGTGTAAAGTACTTAAGTAAAAATAGTTTTTGGGTGTATCTGTACTTTACTTTGCTATTTATATTTTTGACAACTTTTACTTTTACTTCGCTATGTTCCAAAACAAAATAATGCACTTTTTACTCCATACATTTTCCCTGACACCCAAAAGTGCTCGTTACATTTTGACAGGAAAATGGTTCAATTCACACACTTATCAAGAGAACATCACTGGTCATCCCTACTGCCTCTGATCTGGCAAACTCATTAAACACTAATGCTTCATTTGTAAATTAATGTCTGAGTGTTGGAGTGTGCCCCTGACTATCTGTAAATTGTGCCGTCTGGTTTGCATAATTTAAGGAATTTGAAATTATTAATATTTGTACTTTTGTTACTTACAATTTTTTACAATCGCTAGGACCCATTTCTCAATACTTAGTTCACTTTTTCAAAACTCTTCACAGTGAGCACATCAGCAGTCTGTGGGCTAAACTGTGGATAATTTTTCATTGCTTTGGCACAAAAATAACATTCAACGACTACATCTTTCAATCTTTCATGAATTATTTTCTCACTCAGACACAACCACCACCAAAACTCTATGTACCTACAGGAAAATTGTCACATTTTTACATACTCTTTTCAAAACTGTTAAACTTAAGTTCAAAAGATGACTGAGAGGAAGATCAAGAGCTGTAGTCTCAGATGAGATTAGGGCTACTATAATTGATCATGTAATAAATCGTGGTCTTTCAATGAGAGAGGCTGGTCCGAGAATGCAGCCCAATCTGCAACGCAGTGGCATCTATTGTGAGAAATTTCCTGCAAAACAACAGGCAAGATGTGCATTCTGCAAGGGCATCTGACTGAACTGCACATTACAGAAGTAAACTGAGCAAAGCCTCCAAACCCACTTGTGTGTAGTTGTTTTTGTATTTCTGCTTAGGACCCAACGGTTACCTCCCACAGGCGGGAGAGGTAGGATTTTCACTGCTGTGCAGGAAACTGCAATCGTTGATATGGTCATCAGGAACAATGGCATAAAACTCAGAGATTCAGGGCAGAGTGTTGGTAGACAACATTACATTTGGAAATATTCACAATGTAAGCATAAAAACAATTTCTAGAGTCCTAAAACACTTTTCCTCCCACCTTACTCTCCATTCTTCAACCCATTTAGAGGAATTATTTTCCTCGTGGAGGTGGAAGGTTTATGACCCCCATCCACATGATCAAATGTCCCTCCTGGACACAATGAATGCTGGATGCCTGGACATATCTGCAGAAGATTGCCAGGGATGGACCAGGCATGCCAAAAGATTCTTTCCTGGGTGTGTTGCCCAAGATGACATAAGATGTGATGTGGATGAGAACCTGTAGCCAAACGCAGAAGACAGGGTTGACTAGCATTGCTACTGTATCTGTATCGGTAGATGGTGTATATACAAATTATTGTATTTTGGAATCACTCAACGCCAAAAAATGACAAATCATATTGGTGCATATTGCATCCTGTCTGATTCATTCCTGTAATGATACCTGTTAGTGTTTTTTAGGTCATTGTTTTATGAGTGACAGTGTGCTTGTTGGGTGACAACCTTTGCTAGTGTTATGGAATAATGAGTTGATTTGAGACGTGTGAAGTGTTTTGGTAATTTCACATCCAAAATGCACTAAAACTAACTGCTGTGCCAAGCTGAAAGTTGGTTAGGAGAACTGTGTGAACAGTTTTGAAAAAGTGACCTAAATATTGAGAAATGGGTCCTAGCGATTGGGAAGTATATTTTAGCAATTCCATTTACTTTTGATACTTAAAACCAAATACTTTCAGACTTTTACTCCAGTAGTATTTTACTAGGTGACTTTCACTTTTACTTGAGTCATTTTCTGTTAAGGTATCTTTACTTTTACTCAAGTATGACATTTGAGTACTTTTTCCACCACTGTATATACTACCACTGGTGGAAATATGTCTTTGTCTTATGCAGCTGTATCGACCCAATGGGTGAATAAACTTGGATTGAGGTTTATTAATAAGCATCCGTGAGTTTTAATGGTTCATTGAGAACCTAACACTAGGTATTCACATCCTTGTTACCGCTACGCTTATAAGTGCACCAACACATTATTCACATTCTGATTAGCTATACTGTATGTTTGTAATATACACACCAATAGATTTAATGACCCACTTAGCAGCTAACAACCTGTCAAAGCTTTTCCTAGCATTTGATAATAATTGTGTCCATGTTAGTGTTTGTGCGTGCGTGGCTGCGTGTGTATAGGTGTCTATTTGTATACAGTGTGTGTGTGTGTGTGTGTGTGTGTGTGTGTGTGTGTGGTGCACGTGTGTGTGTGTGTGTGTGTGAACATATTCTCTGATGTCTATCCCCATTATCACTTCTACATCTACATACTGTACAGATGTAGAATCTTCAATTTGAGCCAGTTTGCTACAGCAGGAATATAATCCTGCAGCAACAGGAAATGTGAATTATTATATAGGTTTGTAATTAATGGACATTTTTGTAGGGGTTGATACATTTTTTTTGTAAGGGAGTCTGAAATTTTGAGTGGCAAATTCAGAAGCCTTTTTAAACCTCAAAGACACTACATGTTTTAAATGTCCTGCATTGCAGGAAAGTTCTCCTGCAACAGGGTGATCAAATTTAGATCCTACATCTGTAGGATTGGTGATGGTTTGGTTCGTTAGCTCATTTCATTCACACATACTAAACATATATGGTAAAAGGCACAACAGAAGGTCATAATATCACATATCTGGGCTTGAGTATCATTACAGCAGAGATTATTTAAACAAGAGAAAGCGCTATTGGGCTGTGTTCTTACTATTCATGTGACGTGGGTTTGGTGTGTGTGTGTGTGTGCGAGCATGAATGTGTGTGCTTGTGTGTGTTGTGAAATGTCATGTTATGAAGAAACAGTCTTGAAAATGTTAATCTTGTCTTTAGTGTCTTAAACAATCCTTGCTTCCTGCCTGTGCCTGGTAGAGATGTGAGGGGGGGTCATGACCTTCTCCTAAGGACCATCTGGCAGAATGCCCAGAATATGTTCTATAAGTTAAGATAGTAGATGATGCCAGACACATGACAGAACCAACCCTATGAACTATGCCTATGTAACGTGTCTGTAACCAATATATAAGGGAACTGACAGGACTGCCACGTTAGAGCTCCTGACAGATGTTCACTATGGTGCATCAAGTTTGTTGGAACCTCTCCAGTTAACTGATAATAAACAATGATTTATTTCAGATTGACTTTGAATGTCCCGGTGTAAGAATTTACACAACAGTGTGTTGCGTTGTGCACGTGTGTGGGTTCTGAAGGAGAAATTGCAGAAACTCAGCAACCCATTAATTACATAAGCAAACATCAGACAGACAAACACATTAACATCAACTATGTTGAGTAATAGGCACTAGGACTGTCCTATTAAGACTGTGTCAGTGTACTGTGTACCAGTGTTACTTGGGAAAAAAGGATTTCCTAGGACCCATATGACAGTTTGATAGCCCTGCCACCTTCAGTCATTTCTGCTACAGTAGACTCTCTCTCCATCTCCCAGTCTAGCTTTGTGTCCACTTAATTTCACCTTGCCTGCTGTGTAGAAATATTCACTCTTTCCTTTTTCGCCTTATTCTTCTTGCTAGGGGCTAATGAGGCGATATACCTGCCTGATGTCAGTGGCTCTCATAATTTTCATTAGGAAGCTCAACGTCAGCTTCCATGTAGCATTTCTTCACTAGAATGGCTGTTGCTATTCTCTCAGGGTTTCCTACTTGTATTCTTAGATATGGTGATGAGGACAGGGCCTTGAATCAGCATATAGTGCTACCAAAACCAACAATCTGTATAGAAGACCAACTGAAGCCTATGACTATGTGGTCTGCCTCACAAAAGTAAATGTTGGGGAAACACTTCCCCCTGGATGAGACAGAGCAGGAGAAATACAACAGTAGTATGAGACAGTAATAGCTGTGCTGAGTTAGTTTAGCCTCTGTCTCTCTCAAGACGATAAGGCTATATAGAAACGAATCCCTCTCCAATTTCCCAGAAAAAATAAAGGAAAGAAAGAAAAACAAAAGATGTTCAGCTCTCTCTAACCTGAGAGGAAGTTTTCTGGTCGGGGAGTTATCATGGAAACGGAGTGTAAAGGTAACTGGAACTCCCTCCAGAGGGATCAGAGACGGGATGGAGAGAGAAAGACTCAGAGACAGAGAATGAATGAATGAAGGATATTTTACAGTAGGGATGAGGAAAGACCGATGAGACTGAGGAGGAAACAGAACAGAAGCAGAGAGCGAGAGAAAGGTCAATAAAACTGATAACAGCGTGTCAGACTGCCCTCTTACAAGATCCTTTCTCTCTGATACCCATCATGGAACATTATATTAGCCATGTTTCACCCCTGGTGTGTGTGTTGAATAGAGGGAGATCGAGCGTACAGAAAGCACCTCCTTGTCCAAACAGCCAGCTGCCCACGACAGCTGAAGCAGAACAGTACCTAGCCAATTGCTTTGCCCTAGTTTTTATCAGGCCCGCAATCTGGAGGCCATGCAATGCAAGCCTGTGTACGTGGCCAAGACTGCCAAATATCAGCGCCACCATCTTGGACCTACACCCGAGTCTGTGCAAGCATACCACGAGGGGCTGGTATTTCTCGGCAAAGGCCTGCTCCATGTTGCCGTCGAATGAGCAGGCCAATTCCAAAATGAGCACCTCCCCCTGGCCTCCCCAAAAAACAACTATCTGGTGTAAAACATTATTATCAACATCAAACCAGATTCCCCTTACACAAGAATGTTTATACATGTGTGCTGTTGGTGAGACTGCTTGTAGCGTGTCAGCATGTCTGATTGCCTTTCAGGCCTCTTAGGAGATCCTTCCTCTCTGATACCCATCATGGAACACATTACATTAGCCATGTTTCAACCCTGGTGTGTGTGTGTGTGTGTGTGTGTGTGTGTGTGTGTGTGTGTGTGTGTGTGTGTGTTGAATAGAGGGAGATTGAGCAGCCAGTAGGGCAGAGAAATGCCTATGAAATGTGTGTGTGTGTGTGTGTGGTTGCTCTGTGTGAGTGATTGAACTGATGGTAATTTGTCCTCTGCTGTTTCTCCTGTAATTCTCTTTGTGATAAGCTGTAAACCTCACACACATACCACTCCCTTAATAGACACTTCCATCAAAAACAACACCCACTAAAGACTTGATGAATGCCTATAAACAAATCCCATAGCCAGTGAGTGGCAGTACTGCTGGCTGACTACAAAGGAGGGTACGCAGAGAGAGCTGGTGTGCTTTCTTATTTTATTTTATGTGGACACCCCTTCAAATTAGTGGATTTGGCTATTTCAGCCACACCCATTGCTGGCAGGTGTATAGAATCGAGCACACTTCCATGCAATCTCCATACACAAACATTGGCAGTAGAATGGCCTTACTGAAGAGCTCAGTGACTTTCAACGTGGCAACGTCATAGGATGCTGCCTTTCCAACAAGTCAGTTCGTCAAATTTCTGCCCTGTTAGAGCTGCCCCAGTCAACTGTAAGTGCTGTTATTGGGAAGTGGACAAGTCTTGGAGCAACAACAGCTCAGCCGCAAAGTGGTAGGCCACACAAGGGATCACCGAGTGCTGAAGCACATAGCGCGTAAAAATCGTCTGTCCTCACTACGAGTTCCAAATTGCCTCTGAAAGCAAACTTCTGCTCAAGAACTGTTCGTCGGGAGCTTCATGAAATGGGTTTTCATGGCCAAGCAGCCGCACACAAGCCTAAAATCACCACGCGCAATGCCAAGCGTAGGCTAGAGTGGTGTAAAGCTCGCCGCCATTGGACTCTGGAGCAGTGGAAACGCGTTCTCTGGAGTGATGAATCACGCTTCACCATCTGGCAGTCCGACGGACGAATCTGGGTTTGGTGGATGCCAGGAGAACGCTACATTCCCCAATGCATAGTGCCAACTGTAAAGTTTGGTGTAGGAGGAATAATGGTCTGGGGCTGTTTGTCATGGTTCGGGCATCGGCTTCTTAGTTCCAGTGAATGGAAATCTTAACGCTACGGCGTACAATTACATTCTAGACGATTCTGTGCTTCCAACTTTGTGGCAACAGTTTAGGGAAGGCCATTTCCGGTTTCAGCGTGACAATGCCCATGTGCACAAAGCGAGGTCCATACAGAATTGGTTTGTTGCGATCGTGGTGGGAGAACTTGACCGGCATGCACAGAGCCCTGACCTCAACCGCATCGAACACCTTTGGGATGAATTGGAACACCGACTGAGAGCCAGACCTACTTGCCCAACATCAGTGCCCTACCTCACTAAAGCTTTTGTGGCTGAATGGAAGCAAGTCCCCACGCAATGTTCCAAAATCTAGTCAAAGCCTTCCCAGAAGAGTGTAGGCTGTTATATCAGCAAAAGGGGGTTGGGGACCAAGTCCATAATAATGCCCATGTTCAGCGAGCAGGTGTCCACACACTTTTGATCATGTAGTGTATCTTAAAAGACAATTCCGCCACTTTATAGCCAGTTATTAGGAGATGTTTGAGATGGTTGTGGACTACAGGAAAAAGAGGACCGAGCACACCCCAATTCTCATCGACGGGGCTGCAGTGGAGCAGGTTGAGAGCTTTAAGTTCATTGGTGTCCACATCAGCAACAAACTAACATTGTCCAAGCACACGAAGACAGTCGTGAAGAGGGCACGACAAAACCTATGCCCCCTAAGGAGACTGAAAAGATTTGGCATGGGTCCTCAGATCCTCAAAAGGTTCTACAGCTGCACCATCGAGAGCATCCTGACCGGTTGCATGACTGCCTAGTATGGCAACAGCTTGGCATCCGACTGCAAGGCACTACAGAGGGTACTGCGAATGGCACAGTACATCACTGGGGCCAAGCGTCCTGCCATTCAGGACCTCTATACCAGGTGGTGTCAGAGAAAGGCCCAAAAAATTGTCAAAGACTCCAGCAACCCTAGTCATAGACTGTTCTCTCTGCTACCGCACGGCAAGCGGTAGCAGAGCGCCAAGTCTAGGTCCAAGAGGCTTCTAAACAGCTTCTACCCCCAAGCCATAAGACCCCTGATCACCTAATCAAATGACTACCCAGACTATTTGCATTGCCCCCTTTTACACCGCTGCTACTCTGTTGTTATCTATGCATAGCCGCTTTAATAACTCTACCTACATGTACATATTACCACAACTAACCGGTGCTCCCGCACATTGACTCTGTACCGGTACCCCCCCTGGCAGCTAAGGTGAACAGTTATTAGAGTGTGAGTGTCATACTCTTGTTCTGTAATACAAAGTCTGCAACAATAACAGAGGATGGACCTACTACTCCAATAACTATTCACTTCCTTAAGTAGGGGTGGTGCAGCTCTAACTATCTCGCACTCTCTCTATCTCTCTATCAGTGCCTGTATTCTTATCTGCTTCCACCCATTTCTCTACACCCCCCCACCCCGTTTTATCTCCTATCCCTATCCCCAATCAATCGCCTCCATATCCCCCCTCACCATTTTATCCTTCTCTCCTCTCTTTCTACAGCTTTTTGCCATTACCTGTGTGTGAGATGGGTCCTACTTGGGGTATAAAGATGCATCCCACTTCCCCTCTCAGTCGCTCTCTGCCCTTTCTATCCTCTCTCTCTCTCTCGCCCCCTGTGCAGTGTGGTCTTCTAGCGTCTGTGTGGAGTTTTATTGGAGGTAGATTAAACGGGTGGAGCTGTAATGAGTTGCCTCTTTACTGCAGGAGTATGAATCTCCATCTGCCCATGCTTTTCTGAGGTCCAACACGCACATACACATGCACGCACCAGTGGCAAACCGTGACTATTGGAGCTAGGCCCTCAGTTGCGGAAAAAGATCTGACGTCGTACATATAGATGGAGAACTCGGATGCCTGTGTATACAGAGCATGACTTGAGACCTTTCTTTTGCAGACCTAATGTAGGAGAAGCAATTCTTTGACGACAGAGTCCAACTGTCCTAAGCCACACCTCGGCTGTGGCTCACAGAAGCAGCACACGCACACAACGATTGCAAATATCGATAGCAGGAACCACGTGAGAAGAAAATACGGTTGTGTCGTTTCAAATAAACATTTGCCAAAACA
Organism: Brachymystax lenok tsinlingensis; assembly: GCA_030435695.1. Taxonomy (NCBI): domain Eukaryota; kingdom Metazoa; phylum Chordata; class Actinopteri; order Salmoniformes; family Salmonidae; genus Brachymystax; species Brachymystax lenok. Next base: position 6,433,413 of record CM059800.1, read on the forward strand.
AACAGTCACTCAAATAGTGGCGGAATAAGTTCAACCACACAAGTACTCACATTGTTTCAAGACCACGGACAGTATATGGTGTCAGAGAGGAAAAAAAGTTGCACTGTATTCATTGTTCTCCAGCATGCAACAATAAACAAATGCACCACAAGGCGAAATGTCATGTACCCAGTACTTCCAATTGCAACATCATTACCTTTGTTTCTACCACACAACCAGCGATCTGAAGTTCAAATAATATTTTACACATTGTATTCAAAGTGATATGAACGAAAAGCAAGCTGTAGATGAAAACAAAAAGTCCACTCACCATTATGATTATCAATTAAAAACCAAGTACATTCTCCTGTCCTTTATGAAATGGGCAATGACAGGTTTATATAGCTTGTCTTTTGATTTTAAAACCGAAATAAGTTATTTTTTGATTGAGATCAAAGCCAGGGCTGACTGTCAGGCCTGTCCAGTGGTGTTCCTGGAATATGTCTTGATCCTTTTTAGTTCAGAACATTTTCTTTCTACTGATGCAGTGGACACTGGAATGGTCAAAACTAGACAGGTAAGCAGCTACAATTGGTGTATACTATCAGTTAGTCTCTTCTGCTGGAGAAAGTGGAGCAGATCAGCCGGGCTCTTACCCTCGAAGTCAGACATTGAGTACATAACGGTGAGTTCTGTTTTAAACCGCGGCAAATCAAAATTTGCACCAAAGCTTTCCTCGAGACTTGAGAACGCAGCGTTTGGAAAGTTTGGCGTTTCCCTATATATTGGGAACTTTTGTGGGTCAAGGAGGGCAAGGAACATGAGCCTTTCGTGGTCATTGAACCTGTTTCTTAGCTGAGTGACAAGCTGTTGGTACCGCGTGTCCTGCGCCCCCCTTGGAACTCCGGTCTCACTCACAGTGTCCTTGGAGATGGAATCGAATTTTCCTATTCCCCTCTGGTGTTGCAGAAGGCATCCACCCTGGACAAGCAGAACTGCATGTCAAACTCCCTGTTCTGCAATATTCCAAACAGCATGTTGGAGTATGCAAATATGGAGTAGAACGCGGGTAGCAGGAAGCATAACTCAAAGCTTGTCAGGTGCATCTGCGCTGTGAACGGTGTCTTCATCAGAGTCATCGTGATGATCCACTATGAATTCAAAGAGTTCAATGAGTTCCGCCTTTTTTTCATACACAGTGCAAACTAAGCGTGAGGAGATGTTCCATTCTGTTGGCGCCACTCTGGGTAGTCTTCGCTGGCATATTTCATCCAGTAGTTTTGTTCGTTTGACAGATCTTGATAAAAACGCTGCTAGGCCACCAAGATGAGAAAAAAATGTTGCATTATTTTAGTTTACCAACACCTTGTGACATGACCAGATTAAGAGTGTGCGCATAGCAATGAATGAACAGAGCTTGCGGGATAGTTTCTATCACCTTGGCTTATTTATACCAGAGGCCATGACTGTGGCCCCATCGTAACAGTTTGCCACAACTTTGGCCGTGCATTCACACTCCTCTAAAAAGCTGATAATTCGGGCAACAACCACTTCTGCCCGTTTATCCTCAGTTACATCCTCAAATTCGAAAAACATTTCCTTCACATCACCATTGGTAGTGTAACGCAACACATAAGACATTTGGGCTACATTGCTGACGTCTATCGTCTCGTCAACCAGGATGGTTACAAAGGGGCTTTTCATGACATCTGTCATTACATTCGCAACCAGGTCATTTTGGATTTTGCTGGAAGTGCCTGTAAACACGGTAGCCGTAGCCAAATGACAGTTTAACGTGCTGTCATACTCAGCCAATAAATCCAGTTTCCGTTTATTAGCTGATTCTTTACCTCATCATGTCCTCTGAATGCTCATTCTTGCTTGCCTAAGAACACCACCGTGTGAATAAGGCGCTTTAGAATCTCCCTGTTGTGCCTGACATTATCATTGTGAGCAAGTGTCTCATTGCGCCGCTGATCGTTAAGGTCTACTCTTGTTTCACCAAATGTTTTTAAACTCACTGTAGCTCGCAGGTGTGAAGTTGAGTTTTGGTGTCGAAGTGCTGACTTTGTCAAACAGGCTAAATCTTTGAAACCAGTTGTCCAGGTTGAGCTATTATCGGTGCTGAAGAGTAGGCAATTCCAACAGTAAAGCTTTTTTGTCAGCTCACAACCGGTTATCTACAGATAGCGCTCATAATTATTAACTTGAAAATGCCTTTTAAAACTCTTTCCTTGTTGCACCAAATCAGGCAGTGCAGAAGTTGGTCTCCCGGTCTGCACAAGATTGAACTTTTCATTAAAAGTTAGTCTTGAAAAGGGCGATGCTAACAATTTAGCCACCACATCGTCCTCGATTACTCTATCTGCCGTTGCAATCGCCATCGTTACATACATTCACTGCAAAAAACTAGCCGGCTAGCTAGGCTCGTTCGTGAGAAAAGAAGATAAGGCTCGCTATTGGCTCTGAATTAATGACATATACTTAGTCCCTCTAGAGGGTCTTGAGGCATCATACAATTGTCCCACCTATTAAAAGACAATATGTGATTGGTTGATTCTACTGTCATTCCAAAATGCTGCACTAATTGAAGTCAATGTCAATGACGTTGGCTGGTGCCTTCTAGTCAAAGCCTGAGGGCCTAACTAATAAGCGTTGGGCCCAGCTAGATTATTTCCACCAAGAGACTACCAACGAAAAATTCTGATTGGATATTTTTGTCTCTTGGATATTAACCCTTCTTTTTCCAACACAAGCTGAAGAAATTCAATAGGAAGATCATTACAATTAAGACAAAAAAAGATTAAATCAATGAAAACAAAATTACAAATTATAATATATAAAAATATATACAGATTTGTATCTATCCTTAAGCACTCTCCGAGGGCGTAGAGGGCTTTGACGGTTCCCCACTGGCACGCAAGCACACACAAACACTCACAGAGCAGGTGTGCATAGGGGGCTCCTTGTGGAGTCATTCTAATCCAGTCAGATGACTATATCTCTCTGTCTACACATGGAGTGAGAGAAGAAATGGAGAGATAGAATGGAGGGAGTGAGAGAGAGTGGAGACTGGTTGAGTAGGTGGGGCAGCCGAGTGTGGGTAGATTCTTCCAAATTCATTGCATTAACCAGCCTGATAGCTCATTTCCAATTCCAATAATTTCTCTAAACTCTGAATAGAATAGGAATGAATGTATAGGCCTACTCAGGCTGGTTATAGGCAGATTATCACATTTGACCTATACCATTGCCCATAGAGCCGATATATCCTTTTTAAAAAGGATTGAAGACTGAAACAGATCATTTGGTTCCATTTCAACATATTTATAAGTGAAACCAAAGTTCTATAACATATAGAAATGAAATCACCAAAACTTTTCAAATGTTCAAAATGGCTATTGCACAGAAAAACGTGGACAGATGGGCGCATTTGAAGAACCGCTGGACAGAAACATAACAAACTAACGCACTGATCATTGGGAATGAGATCATAATGACTGCTAAGGCTTGATCCATTAATTAAATAGGTAGCCTAGCCTACAAAACTATAACAATCCATATGTTCAAAACAAAAAGCCTGATTAACATGACGTCAATAGCCACATCCCGAGTCCCCGGTGCTGACACACTCAGAAATAAAATGATGGTTTAGTATTTCGTTTAAAAGGAAAAACAAGAAACACTTTTCAATAAAAAAAACAGAAATCTACTTTAGGTAAAAAACATATTTTTTAAAGACTTCTGTTTTCAAAGATGTAACCTACGATGCAATACTCGTGATACTTTTTTAAGGAAAACAAAAACTCCTTAGCCTATATTTGAACACCACCACCGAAACTTCGCTATTCAGTAAATGTACAATTAAGTAGCTTAGATTTGAAGTTTGGCTACATGAAAAGATCTAGGGCCCATCACTCGCAGCCCACATCTTCCAATGCATTGTGGAAAAGTGTGCATCGAATTCTACTAGATGAAGTGCCGATATGAGTATAACATCCTGGTATTTAAACCCACATACTATAAAACGTTCTATCTTCGCATACTGAGAATGCGTCATGCGCAATTGCGTTGTTTTCCGCTATTCGTTTATTTCGGTAGCGCATCCCCATATCTAATTGATCAGCTGTTGTCAAAGCCGAAATGAGTATGACAAACCGGGCATTGAAAATATACTAGACTTTCGAAATGTTGCATACTATTAAACTTTATTTTTTCACATACTCAAATGGCCTACTATTTAGGACGCAAGTATGGGTATTTGGACACAGCCAGTATCTATAGTCCTAGATTTTCCCCAAAGTCACATGACCCCAAGTCCCTCAACCCCCCACTCACCCTTTTTCCAATTCCCCACTTCACCCCGTGCCACTTTTGCTGATTGTATTGCGATGCCATCAAAGCATACGGTCCTCCTCCGCTTCTCTTTCTCTCATTTTTCTCTCTATTAACAGCATCGCGGTTCCTTCGCACTTCTGGGCGCCAGTATGTGATGCATTATGGATGTGTGTGTCTGGCGTGTGATGTGTGTGTCTGGCGTGTGTGAGAAAGAGCTCTTTGATCTGGAGAACCTGTCTTGAAGTGTAGAGAACGCACACACACACGCACCAGTGTTAAAGATGGCCAGTAGAAGAGCCACTGGGCCACCTGTGGACTCATCAAATATTGACCATCTGTCTGAAACTGAGGTTCGAGCGGAACACACACACACGCACTCACACACACGCGCACACACACACACCAGTCGAGTGTAGCGGAGGGCACTATGAGGGTGCTTGCTGTTGGTGTAACGCTAGGCCAGCTCAGCCTCCCTCCTTTGGGAACTCTGGAGCTTCCTCTCTCACTGTTCTTAATGTTTTGTATACTCAGTGTGTAAATGAAAGGCATAAGATTGTTGGTCGTAGCAACAAAAAGGTTTGAGAACCCCTGTTCGAGACTGAATCAACTTTTCAAGTACTCCCTGTTGTCCTTTACTATACTCACACACACAGACACACACACACCCCCCCGGGCGCACACAAACGCAAAATGTATGCACGTACACAGATGCCTACTGTACACAAACACACCCACCAATGGAGGCTGCTGAGGGGAGGACGGCTCATAGTAATGTCTGGAACAGAGCAAATGGAATGGCATTAAACACATGGAAACCATGGCAACTGTGTGCTTGATGTTGTTGATAACTTTCCACTTATTCCAGTCCAGCCATTACCACGTGTCCGTCCTCCCCAATTAAGGTGCCACCAACCTCCTGTGACACACACGCACACACCACACACACACACTCTCGCAACATGCACACGTGCAGAAGTTTAAGTGTCAGCGCACAAAGTGTCTTCGTATCTGTGCTGTTCTTGAGTGGACCTTCTCTCTGAATTATTTGTGATATTGTGACTGTGTTTTGCTTTCTCTACAAATCCAGTCTGTAGGCTAAGCAATGGTTTGTTACACGAAAAGACTTACATCACTTTCTGTCTGCTTTCTGTGGCTGCAGTGTTTGTCTGAGACATACTCAGATGCAGACACGCATTCAGATGCACGACGCAAACACAGAGGGAGAGAGATAACCGTTGTTTGCTATTGTTTGCAATTTTTCTGTAGTTTTCTGTCCTGTCAAATTTAGCATTAGTAAGTTAGTAAGTTATGTCAATGTTTCAAGTTTGAAGTATTTGTCACACGCAAGTACAGTGAAATGCTTAACTTGCAAGCCCTGCCCAACAGTGCAGTATTTAATATAAAAATGGTGAAACTCAAAACTATTTTAAAAACACAAGGAATATGTAGAAGAATGTCAGTACCAGTACCAAATGTACAATGTGCAGGGTTACTGGAGTATTTGAGGCATATATGTACATGCAGGCAGATACTGTTTTTGGAGAAAGTGACTGGTTATTATTATTATTAACAGTATGGCAACAGGGTGTGTGTGTGTGTGTGTGTCGGTCTTATAGGCGATTGTACGGTACATGTAATTTGGGCTGAAAAGTGACTGGCATCAATATACACTGCTCAAAAAAATAAAGGGAACACTTAAACAACACAATGTAACTTCCAAGTCAATCACACTTCTGTGAAATCAAACTGTCCACTTAGGAAGCAACACTGATTGACAATAAATTTCACATGCTGTTGTGCAAATGGAATAGACAACAGGTGGAAATTATAGGCAATTAGCAAGACACCCCCAATAAAGGAGTGGTTCTGAAGGTGGTGACCACAGACCACTTCTCAGTTCCTATGCTTCCTGGCTGATGTTTTGGTCACTTTTGAATGCTGGTGGTGCTTTCACTCTAGTGGTAGCATGAGACGGAGTCTACAACCCACACAAGTGGCTCAGGTAGTGCAGCTCATCCAGGATGGCACATCAATGCGAGCTGTGGCAAGAAGGTTTGCTGTGTCTGTCAGCGTAGTGTCCGGAGCATGGAGGCGCTACCAGGAGACAGGCCAGTACATCAGGAGACGTGGAGGAGGCCGAGGAGGGCAACAACCCAGCAGCAGGACCGCTACCTCCGCCTTTGTGCAAGGAGGAGCAGGAGGAGCACTGCCAGAGCCCTGCAAAATGACCTCCAGCAGGCCACAAATGTGCATGTGTCTGCTCAAACGGTCAGAAACAGACTCCATGAGGGTGGTATGAGGGACCGACGTCCACAGGTGGGGTTGTGCTTACAGCCCAACACCGTGCAGGACGCTTTGGCATTTGCCAGAGAACACCAAGATTGGCAAATTCGCCATTGGCGCCCTGTGCTCTTCACAGATGAAAGCAGGTTCACACTGAGCACATGTGACAGACGTGACAGAGTCTGGAGACGCCGTGGAGAACGTTCTGCTGCCTGCAACATCCTCCAGCATGACCGGTTTGGCGGTGGGTCAGTCATGGTGTGGGGTGGCATTTCTTTGGGGGCCGCACAGCCCTCCATGTGCTCGCCAGAGGTAGCCTGACTGCCATTAGGTACCGAGATGAGATCCTCAGACCCCTTGTGAGACCATATGCTGGTGCGGTTGGCCCTGGGTTCCTCCTAATGCAAGACAATGCTAGACCTCATGTGGCTGGAGTGTGTCAGCAGTTCCTGCAAGAGGAAGGCATTGATGCTATGGACTGGCCCGCCTGCTCCCCAGACCTGAATCCAATTGAGCACATCTGGGACATCATGTCTCGCTCCATCCACCAACGCCACGTTGCACCACAGACTGTCCAGGAGTTGGCGGATGCTTTAGTCCAGGTCTGGGAGGAGATCCTCAGGAGACCATCCGCCACCTCATCAGGAGCATGCCCAGGTGTTGTAGGGAGGTTATACAGGCACGTGGAGGCCACACACACTACTGAGCCTCATTTTGACTTGTTTTAAGGACATTACATCAAAGTTGGATCAGCCTGTAGTGTGGTTTTCCACTTTAATTTTGAGTGTGACTCCAAATCCAGACCTCCATGGGTTGATACATTTGATTTCCATTGATAATTTTTGTGTAATTTTGTTGTCAGCACATTCAACTATGTAAAGAAAAAAGTATTGAATAAGATTATTTCATTCATTCAGATCTAGGATGTGTTATTTTAGTGTTCCCTTTATTTTTTTGAGCAGTGTATAAATACTTATGGTCATATATGGTAATAAATACATGTAAACAGGACCAGTAGCAGGATAAATAGATTGATACTAATGTTCAATCAATAATCATTTTAGCAGCAGCTTAGGTGTGAGAGGGGGTGTGGGTGTACTGTATGTGTGTGGCATCGGTAATGACTGTGTGAGTGAGTTATTGTGTGTGAGTATGTGTTTGCGCGTGTGAGGTAATGAGTGAGTGAGTGGTGTGTGTGTCTGAGTGGGTGAACAGGGAGTAGAGGGAGGGGCTAAGGGCCCACATCCTGGGGCCCCGAGCTTGGTGACGGGCTTGAAGGGCACTATGGTGTTGAACGCTGAGTTGTTGTCGATGAACAGCATCCTCACATAGGTGTTCCCCTTTTCTAGGTGGGAGAGGGCAGTGTGGAGTGCAATTGAGATTGTGTCCTCTATGGATCTGTTGGGGCGGTATGCAAATTGAGGTTTTGGGAACAGGAATGATGGTAGTCACCTTGAAATGTGAGGATTACAGACTGGGACAAGGAGAGGTTCAACATGTCAATTAAGACACCTGCCAACTGGTGTGTGTGTGTGTGTGTGTGTGTGTGTGTTTGCATGTGTGAGTGTTGAAGCATGTGGGTGTGTCTGTTTGAGTTAGTGAGTGTTTAGTGTGATTACTCCTAAGTGTTAACCTGTGCCAATGTCTGTGTCGCCAGGGAGAGGGAGGGCCTGGGAGTGTGTTTATTTCAGTGTGTGGGTGGTCAGAGCTCTCCTATTGGCTGAAACCTGAGGGGGTGTATTTCGGGGCTGGGCCAGGGCTTGTGGGGGAGGGGCCGTGCATTCAGTCTTTCTCTTGCAGGGTGCTCAGTCTAGAGCTGAGTGTGTGAGTGTGCACACAACAGAGAGAACGAGAGAACAGACGATAGAAAGAGTTCTATTCTGGTTTTTATTCTGTCTATCTGTTTGTCTCCTCCAGACACCCAGGACTCCTCTGGCTCTCTCTACCCCGGCAGGGTGCTTGCTGTTGGTGTAACACTAGACCAGCTCAGCCTCCCTATTTTTGTGAACTCTGGAGCTCCCTCTCTCACCATCTGTGTTTTCTCTCCACCGACTGGCAGATTTTCTTTATTTTGAGTGTGTGAGAGTGTGTTTTACTCGGCAGGATTAGGCAGTCTGTATGCACTCTGCTACAAGCTGGTACGGTGGAGGGCGTTTCGCTCGTAAGCGTGTGTTGCCTCTCGCTCTGTGAGCCGCACTTGAGTCTCTCTCACACCCGTCGGATCTAACGGAACACGCACCCACTATTCCCAAGGATTTGGGATATTTGTATAAAGGTTTAGCCTTTCCTAAATTGTGGATACAGAGAGGACTACACATTACAACTTCCCTGATGAGTAACATCGTCTGAGCAGGTGAGAGAGACATACCACTGCTTTCACTGGTTATCCACATGGACTGAGGTGTGTGCTTACGTGTGCCAGCTTTTAAGTCTGTTCATATTGTGTGTAGGGGAATCCATGGCGATTTGCATGAACTAGAGTCTGGTTCAGAGGGAGCAGAGCTTGTGTGCAGCTTTCTGCAGTAAACCATAAACTGAACTGAATATGTTGACTAGTGTTTCCCGCATGGATGTTTGTCGGTGTGGTTTGTGTGCAGATTCCATGTTTTGGTGCTTTTGTGTTTGTGTAGGTCAGTGTGCTTTTTTTGGAAGTTTTCATATGTGGCCATGTGTATATATGTGTGTGTGTGTGTGATCAGGTACATGTGACTGGTCTGTGGGCTATAGCTGAGGAAAGGTTAGAGCTAAATTAACAACATTATTCTCTGCTGAGCCACAGAGTATGGAGACCTCCCCTTACTATCCCCTTATACCCCCAACTGCCTCTCACCCTGCCCCTTCACCCCCTATCACATCTGCACCCTCCTCAGGCCCCCTGTTTGCACCCCCATTAAAGCCCCTTTCCCCACCCCCATAACCCCTATCCCCTCCTGTACCCCCCACCCCCACACACACACAGCCTTTATTGCTTCCCCATCCTAGCTCACTCCCTACACACACACACACACACACACACACACACACACACACACACATCACTGTCTACCCCTGGGGTCTCGCTCAAACAGCTGTTACTTCCTCGACACTTTAAACACTTCGCTGGTCACAGGTTGAGGAATGGTTAAAAAATCACAACATTCACTTAAAATTAACCTTACAAATAGCAGGGTTGAGCGATTTGGAAAGTCATAGTCAGTCAATAAATAATATAATAATACTCGTAGGAAAGGTTTTAATCTTTGTTTCACAATCTGGGGATACTATATGATTCGAAAGGTTCAAAATGTAAAACATGACAGTACAATTGAAAAATATATGGCAGATGGAAACTGAACGAGGGTGGTCTATGGTTTGATTTTGATTTTGTTTGGATCTCTTTTTAGTCCCCATTTGGACTAATCTTCCAAGAGTCCTCAAACATTAAAATACATGGTGATAGGTGGGATGGGCTGAGAGTGGCTGAGGGGTGGGATTTAAGAGTTTATGTTTGTTATGGGATTGCTTTATATACAAGTACCATGTATGCTAAATGTGTATGTAATATGTACATGTAAAATGTATGTATATGTAGCAGAAAAGCTGTAAAAAAACAAAAAAATATGTGTCTTCCAAGGGGGGGATAATAATAATAAACTAAAGAAATACAAAAAAATCGAATGAATACAAAAAAAATACAAGAGTATTGGTTTCTGCTCCTCCCTCCTCCCTCCACTTCTCCATCGACCCTTCCGTGCTTCTCTCCCTCCCTCACTCGTCTCCTCCTCCACTTCTTCTCTCTCTTGCTCCTCTCCTCCCTTCTTTCATTCCTCATCTCCCCTGCTGCCGTTTACCATCTACCACTCTATGGGCCACCGCTGCAACGAGCTCCTGTAAAACAGTAACCTCCTGTGTGTGTGTCAGGATATGTTTTATTCCTTAGACCTTGTATCTTCTGGAGGATTGCTGTATCACTTCTCTCCCTGGGTCCTTTACCTTCTCTCTCTCTCTCACTCACTCTCACTAAATTTTTCAATTCAATGTAAGGGCTTAACATTGCCAAAGCAAGTGAAGTAGATAATAAGCAAAAGTGAAATTAACAGTAAACATTACACTCACAAAAGTTCCAAAAGAATAAAGACATTACAAATGTCATATTATGTGCAAAATGTAATAGTTAAAGTACGAAAGGGAAAATAAATTAAGATAAATATGGGTTGCATTTACAATGGTGTTTGTTCTTCGCTGGTTGCCCTTTTCTTGTGGCAACAGGTTACAAATCTTGCTGCTGTGATGGCACACTGTGGTATTTCACCCAATAGATATGGGAATTTTATCAAAATTGGGTTTGTTTTCGAATTCTCTGTCGATCTGTGTAATCTGAAATATGTGTCTCTAATATGGTCATACATTTATCAGGTTAGAAAGTGCAGCTCAGTTTCCACCTCATTTTGTGGGCAATGCGCACAGTTTGTCTTCTCTTGAGAGCCAGGTCTGCCTACGGCGGCCTTTCTCAATAGTAAGGCTATGTTCACTGAGTCTGTAAATTGTGAAAGCTTTCCTTAAGTTTGGGTCAGCCACAGTGGACAGGTATTCTGCCACTTTGTACTCTGTTTAGGGCCAAATATAATTTTTGTTTGCTCTGTTTAATTATTTTTTGTTTTCTCATGATTTGGTTGGGTCTAATTGTGTGGCTGTCCTGGGGCTCTGTGGGGTCTGTTTGTGTTTGTGAACAGAGCCTCAGGACGAGCTTGCTTAGGGGACTCTTCTCCAGGTTCATCTCTCTGTAGGTGATGGCTTTGTTATGGAAGGTTTTGGAATCAATTCCTTTTAGGTGGTTGTAGAATTGAATGGCTCTTTTCTGGATTTTGATAATTAGCGGGTTTCGGCCTAATACTGCCCTGCATGCATTATTTGGTGTTTTACCTTGTACACAAAGGATATTTTTGCAGAATTCTGCATGCAGAGTCTCAATTTGGTGTTTGTCCCATTTTGTGAATTCTTGGTTGGTGAGCGGACCCCAGAGAAGGCCCTTCTTGCCTTGTCTTTCAGCTCATTCACAGTGGTCTCTCTCTCTCTCTCTCGAATAAACAAGGGAAACATTAGTGAACATTACATTCACAAAAGTTGTAAAAAATGTCAAATATCATGTTATTGGCTATGTACAGCGTTGTTATAATGTGCAAGTACAGTGCATTCGGAAAGTATTCAGACCCCTTGACTTTTTACACGTTGTTACATTACAGCCTTATTCTAAAATTGCTGAGGATTTTTATTTATTTAATCAATCTACACTCAATACCCCATAATGACAAAGTGCAAATGTTTTTTTAGACATTTTTGCAAATGTATAAAAAATTTAAAACAGATACCTTATTTACATAAGTATTCAGACCCTTTGCTATGAGACCTGTTACCATTGATCATTCTTGAGATGTTTCTACAACTTGATTGGAGTCCACTTGTGTTAAATTCAATTGATTGGACATGATTTGGAAAGGCACACACCTGTGTGTGTATGTATGTGTGTGTGTGGTATGTATATATATATATATGTATACATACATACATACATACATACATACATACATACATACATACATACATACATACATACATACATACATACATACATACATACATACATACATACATACATACATACATACATACATACATATATACATATATATATATACACACACACACACACAAGGTCCCACAGTTGACAGAGCAAAAAACAAGCAATGAAAGAATTGTCCGTAGAGCTCCGAGACAGGATTGTGTCGAGGCACAGATCTGGGAAAGGGTACCAAAAACAATCTGCAGTATTGAAGGTCCCCAAGAACACAGTGGCCTCCATCATTCTTAACTGGAAGAAGTTTGGAACCACCAAGACTCTTCCTAGAGCTGTTCACCTGTCCAAACTGAGCAATCAGGGGTGAAGGGCCTTAGTCAGGGAGGTGACCAAGAACCCAATGGTCACTCTGACAGAGCTCCAGAGTTCCTCTGTGGAGAAGGACAACCATCTCTGCAGCACTCCACCAATCAGGCCTTTTTTTATTTTACCTTTATTTAACTAGGCATGTCAGTTAAGAACAAATTATTCTTTAAAATGACAGCCTACCAGGGAACAGTGGGTTAACTGCCTTGTTCAGGGGCAGAACAACAGAGTTTTACCTTGTCAGCTCAGGGATTCGATCCAGCAACCTTTTGGTTACTAGCCCAACGCTCTAACCACTAGGCTACCTGCTGGCCTTTATATTAAAGTAGCCAGACGGAAGCCACTCCTCAGTAAAAGTTGCATGACAGTCCGCTTGGAGTTTGCCAAAAGGCACCTAACAACTCTCAGACCATGAGAAACAAGATTCTCTGGTCTGATGAAACCAAGATTGAACTCTTTGGCCTATATTTCAAGCGTTGTGTCTGGAAGAAACCTGGCACCATCCCTAAGGTGAAGCATGGTGGTGGCAGCATCATACTGTGGGGATGTTTTTCAGCATCAGTGACTGGGAGACTAGTCAGGATCGAAGAAAAGATGAACGGAGCAACATACAGAGAGATCCTTGATGAAAACCTGCTCCAGAGCACTCAGGACCTCAGACTGGGGCGAAGGTTTACCTTCCAACAGGACAACAATCCTAAGCACACAGCCAAGACAATGCAGGAGTGGCTTCGGGTCAAGTCTCTGAATGTCCTTGAGTGGCCCAGACTTGAACCCGATCGAACCTCTCTGGAGAGACCTGAAAATAGCTGTGCAGCAATGCTCCGCATCCAACCTGACAGAGCTTGAGAGGATCTGCAGAGAAGAATGGGAGAAATACAGGTGTGTCAAGCTTGTAGCGTCATACCCAAGAAGACTCGATGCTGTAATCGCTGCCAAAGGTGCTTCAACAAAGTACTGAGTAAAGGGTCTGAATGCTTATGTAAATGTAATATTTCAGGTTTTTATTCGTAATAAATGTGCAAAACATTCTCAACCTGTTTTTGATGTTTTTGTCATTATGGGTTATTGTGTGAGAATAAATCTGTAACGTAACAAAATCTTGAAAAAGTCAAGGGGCCTGAATACTTTCCGGAGGCACTGTAGTTGAAGTACGAAAGGGAAAATAAATAAACAGATCAATATAGGTTGTATTTGCAATATTCGTGCTCCAGTGGTTTCCATTCTCTCATGCCAATGGGCCAAATATCTTGCTGCTGTGATTGCACCCTGCGGTAGTTTCCCTAACAGATATGGGAGTTTATCAATGTTTGATTTGTTTTCAAATTATTTCCGACAGACCACACTGTCGGAAATATGTGTCACTAATGTGGTCATACATTTGGCAGCAGGTTAGGAAGTATAGATCAGTTTCCACCTCATTTTGTGGGCAGTGGGCACATAGCCCGTCTACCCGAGAGAGCCAGGTCTGCCTATGGCAGCCTCTCTGAATAGCAAGGCTATGCTCATGGAGTCTGTACATAGTCAAGGATTTTCTTAATTTGGGGTCAGTCACAGTGGTCAGATATTCTGCCTCTGTGTACACTGTTTAGGGCCAGATAGTACTCCAATTTCTGTTTTTTTGTTTGATTCTTCTCAGTGTGTCAAATATTTATATTTTTGCTTTCTCATAATTTGGTTGGGTCTTAATGTGTTTCTGTCCTGGGGCTCTTTGTTGTCTGTTTGTGAACAGAGCCCCAGAACCAGCTGGCTGAGGAAACTCTTCTCTAGGTTCATCTCTCTGTAGGTGAAGGCTTTGTGGTGGAGTGTGTGAGCATCGCTTCCTTTTAGGTGGTTGTAGAATTGAACAGGTCTTTTCTGTATTTTGATAATTAGCGGGTATAAGTCCTAATTGCCGCTGCGTACATTGTTTGGGGTTTTGCATTGTACACAAAGTATATTTTTACAGAATTCTGCATGCAGAGTCTCAATTGGGTGTTTGTACCATCTTGTGAACTCTTGGTTGGTGAGTGGATCCCAGACCTCACAACCATAGAGGGCAATGTGTTTGATAACTGATTAAAGTCCCAGCGTCGTCCGGGTTTGTCCGTGGTAGGCTGTCATTGTAAATAAGAATTTGTTCTTAACTGACTTGCCTAGTTAAAGATTAAAATTTAAATTCAAAGTATTTCTCCCGCTCTCTCTGGCTCTCTCCCTTTCTCTCTATCCGTCCCTCTCTCTGGCTCTCTCCCTCCCTCTCTCTCTGTGTGCTGATGCTTGTAAGGCTTATAAAGGTTTGCTGACACGTTTCCCCCCTGCTTGTGTTCAGCTAGTTTAAATATTAATCACCACTTACAAACGTGAGCTCCTTACAAGCCTAACTCCATTCCACTGCTTTAGCTGGTCATGCCCATTCATTCTGTAGCAGGCAGTGGCTGTAGTCTAAACCCTCTGCCAAAATGAGGCATGAATTCAGTCATTGCATTTCAGAAGTGTGTTTGGTTAGCCCAACAGCTAGCTGGAGGTCCTTGATGGATGGCGTTAACACCTGGGACACGGTCAGGAGGCAGGCGTTGTGGAACGTTGCAGATAGACATGTCATGAATAGAACTGTATCCACTCTACCTATTTGTATATAATATATGTCAACTTTGTGTAAACTCCTCTGTACGTCTTCTCTCTCTAAATGTTGTTTATCACTAGTAGGCCATATTACCAAGTAACATTCTGAGTATGTGTAAATGTACTTGGTGAATAAAAGTGATTCTGATTTTGGCACGATTCCTAATTCTACATGTCAGAGTTGTGTTTGTTCTACATAATGTATTTCTATTCCCTGCTCCCAGTCTGCAAAGTTGTCCAGCTTCAGTCTTTCTTGCTTTACCTACATAACTCTGTACATCTATGGGTTCTCCCAGTCCATTTCTCAGGTAACCTCTAGTGCCTTATTCAATATGTTAACGTGACGCTCTGCTAAGAGCCACTGATGCGTAGCGTAGCATAGCTGCCACCATGAAGGAGCTTATCAGCCCATGTTAACTGTTGCAGCCTATTGGTGAGGTGTGTGCATCTGTGTGTGTGTGTGTGTGTCTTTGTGCATGCATGCGTGTGTTTTTTCAGCCCATCCCTCTCAAAGGCCCAGCCCTCAGCAGCTGAGACGTATGTATGCATGTATGTTTGTGATTCCGATTAGACTAAGTGTTGTTTTATGTTTTATGGCAGTATCAGTTTTAAGAGGAGTTGAAACTGCACCCTTCTCTTCTCGTATGAATGTGTAACAGAGATTAAACTCTGTAGAGAGATTCAACTCTGTGATATATATATATATATATATATATATATAAATGTGTTTATGCAATTTAAGTGTAACTATGTGTTATTAGCACAGACATGCACGTACATGTGCACACACAGACACGCTGCTCAGCCAGTGGTGGTCAGATGTGCTCTTTGACATTGTGACCTGTTACCGTAGCGACGGATGGCCATTAATCATACAGAGAGAGGGGGAGATAGGCTTCCAGCCTCTCTAACGGTTTAGAGCGGTGGGCCAGTAACCGAATGGTCGCTGGTTCGAATCCCTGAGCAAAGAACTTAACCCCCTAATTGCTCCTGTAAGTCACTCTGGATAAGACCGTCTGCGTAATGACTGAACTTTTCCCTTCTGCCCTTCAGAGTGACCCCTCTTTGTCCCATGGGACCACACAGTAAACCATGTAAGTTCTAGCTTTTAAGTACCCTCCCCCCGGGCCTCTTATTGCTGATTGATGAACTGGTGGCGTGCTCTCTGGAGTGGATGACAAAACAATGATGCTTTTATTAGTTATTGACAAATGGAGATTATTAGGTCTGTGCCTCACTCTCTCTTTCTCGTACGCCCACATTCTCTCATTAACATTCTCGCTCTCTACCTCGTACACTTTTTCTCTGTGGTTCATTCTTTCTTTCCCTCTGCAATTTCCTCACCATATGTTCTATCTCCCCCTTCATTTTATCCTGTTTTCTTTCGTTCCTTCGCTCTTTTGCTCAGCAGTAAATTGGCAGAGATGGCAGACATTTCCGTATTAAGCCAAAATATCTTTATTACACCCATGGCTGATTATGAAAGACCCCGCCCCACCCCCTCTCCTCTCTTTCCCCCATCCCTCTCTCCCCTCCTCTAGACGCTCCCCCGTTCCTCTAATGGTAATGTTTTCTCCATTAACCCCACATGATGGCTATGCGGGTAATTATAAGTCTATTGACGGCCCTGTGGCCACACACAATGAGAAATAAATAACGTATTCGCCCAAGCAGAAACACATTAGTTAGCTCTCTCCTTCCCTGCTCTCTCTCTCTCTCACAACTCGAGAAGCTATAGGCCTTGATTTTTCCACAGTACTGCATTGTGCCTTACATCTCTCTTATTGGCTATTGTATGAGTTCTGACTCATTAACTTCCCTTCAACAGCAAGGCTGTGTCCTTTATCCACATGCTGTATGTGTTCCACTCCTCGCCCACTCCACTTTCACTCCACTACCCCACCGCCATTATTACATGTATGCTGTGTTCACAAATAGAACTGGTGAATGATGTGAATAGGTTGTTGAGTCCATCGGATTTGTATGCATGACCTATAGCCGTATCATTTTAGACTGGAGCCATGGCCATATTATCAAGCCTTTTATCCCACACGGGGCGTCTTTCTATATTACATGCCAATCTTTACCGCTCTGTTGGTAAATCTAAATAGGCATACGTATGTGACTCCTTTCCTCCCTTCACACTTAAGAGAAAGAATCTGCACTGGTGAAAGCATACATTTGGTTGGCGTCACACTTATCACTGACTTATCACTTGCTTTTAGATCAGCGCAGATGAAGTAGAGAAGCCACTTTATTTTGAGATGTAAACATTGATAATATTGTTATCGTTTCATAGTCACCTTTTCCAGAGGTTAGGGGTCATAGCGTTCTACATAATGTCAACCCCTGCTCCTCTGTACCTGCTGATGCTGTTAAGTTATTGAGGCAATTTCAAGTTATTATAATTTATATTTCATTCACTTTGGAGTCATGCTACATTACTTATACTGGTATATGATTTATCGTCGGTTGTTAGTCACTAAATCTCCACTGTGTGGTGTTGTGTGAGACATTAGGCAAACCTAGGCGCCAGGATGATTTGCTGTGGTAGAGAGTTCGAGCATGAAGACTTCTGATTGCTTGATTGATTCTAGGTCGTTGTTGTTTACTCACTTGGATGTTTACTTCCGCAGTATGCCGAGGAATGCTTGTCAGACTCATGGCTTAGGCAATAATCATTAACAAGTGTAAGTCAAACTATGCTGTAACTAAGACGGTAAATCAACGTTTTTACAACTCATTTATCGAAGGAACCCCTTTTGATTTATGCCATGTTGTGAAAATGTCGTCCGATGCCGTTGTATGCTCAATAATTTAATTAGGCACTCTGTGTATGAAGTGCTATTTTACTTCTCTGTGTTTGGAGTTTAAGACCCTCTCCAAGCTATTGCGACTGAAAGAGGGAAGGAGGCAGAGAGGGAATGGGGTTGGTAGAAGTTTAATATGAAATATTGAAGTACTACTTCTTTGTTCCTTCCCGGTACACGAAAGCGCGCAGGAGGCATGTTGAAACAACGTGTTCACATCTAACGTTCATCCAACATTCATGCCACATTGTGGTGTGTGTGTGTGTGTGTGTGTGTGTCTGACACAGAATACCTGAGAGTAGGCCTTCACTCCTCCAACAAACTACTTTCAGAAGGAGTGGGAACAAAGCAGAACACAGACACACACACACACAAAAGATTATATAAAAAGCAATAATAAGTTATATGATATAACTGTTCCTCCGTACTGGTTCAGATTCTTATGGACGTGTGTAATCACTATCAGCCAGGATATGCTCTCAATACTTTCTAGTTCTCTCTCTCGTGTGTGTGTGTGTGTGTGTGTGAGAACAGAGGTCATTTCACTGCACTCGTTTTCCTGTAGAGATACAAAGCTGAGTCCGACGAGATAGCCTTGTAACCATCCCTCTCTTCCACATGGATAAACAGAGAGAAGTGGAAGACGAGAAGGAGAAAGGAGGGATGAGAGTGGGAGCAGAGTATAAAGAGAGAGACTGGGGAGGATGGTTGACATAATGGGCCCTGTCCAACATTTTCCCACTCATCCTGCTCTTTTCATATTGAGATGGGTGAAGGGAAGGGGTTCTGCCAGGCAGACAGAGAGGAGTCAGGGCGTGAGTATGTGCATGTTTGTGCGTGCGTGTGTGTGAGACCTGTAGAGGAGTTTCCCCTCCTCAGGCCCACTATTGTGCTCCGAAGGGATGGGGCAGCACTTGCTCGGTACCTATTACGTTGAACACTATAGGTGAGGGTGAGTCAGGGTCATAGAGCTGCAGTGACATGCATGAGACTGAAAAATGGGGCTGTGTTGCTGATTATTCCGTTTCATTCGGTTAATTTAATCCGTGACACTAGTGTTAGCTAGTCCTTTAGAATAGGGGATCATTCTGTTCTGAATAGGTAACTGGCACCTGCTTTATCCTCTCTTCCCCCAGGGCTATATAACGTATGCATAGCTGTTTAATTGCTAATTAGCCACTAATAGCTCTACATGCCTACGTGACTGAATAGGCTGATAGGTGCTTTACATAGAAATACCCCTGTACTGTTGTGTGAGCGATTGTGTCTGTAGCAGCTGCCCCAATAGACCAGTAGATTCTTCTCAATATGGCCCAGTACATATTTTTTGAAGGTAATTATAGTACAATGTGACACGACATTACTTATTTTGTTGTACAGCGCATTCGTACGTCCTTCCAGTTACACAGTAGAAAAAGAAGACTGCTACCTCTATGCCCCAAACTGCTATGTATTGTTTTGAAGTGCTGTGATCTGTGTGGTACAATATAGACTGGGTTGGAGTTCCTACTGGCATGACTTTCTATTGCTGCTCCGTGTATCTGTGACCCAGTTTGTAGATCTGTAAATTCAGAGGGGGATGCTTTGTCAGCTGGCGGTGTTCCCGACCTCGCTCTACCCGCGTGTTTAAAGGAAAGGTTCCCCCATTTTGAATGTTATTGTTTTTGCGCATCTCTGAGTGATGCTCTATTGATTCCCAGTGTCATGTTTTCACGTGTATCTGAGCTATTGCCGTTCAAGCATGCAGAAAGGACGGCCGGTATTACGTAGCGTTGCGATTTCAAGGCACTCTCACCACACTGGAGGTTATAATAGGAATGCGACTTTAGATCACGAAAACCTCTGTCAGATTTCAATACTGGCCGATGTCATAACGCAGAAGGCTGTCTTCTCTTGAATGAGCCATTGATCATATTTTTGCGATATTCCTACTTCGAGAAATGTGTAATTTAACAGAGGGTCTAGCACGTTTCTCCTATTTGTCTCCCTCTTCAGTCCAGCGTGCATTGCATGGTGCTGTTGCATGGCTGTTGCAAATGTCAGACTCCATTCTGTGAGACACATCGATCTGCAGGTTGAACATGGTGAGATTGTTGACTCCTAAATTGATAGTGCAGTTTGTTTAGGCGATTTTACAGTTAACTGGCTACTTCACATGCTGATACTGACTTTGGTATTATTGTGTGTTGCTACGTTTGCTAGCTAATTTCCCAGCTAGCCAGCCAGCCCATAGAGAGAGCATTTCATTGTGGGTTTTGTAGTTGACATGAGCTGCAACAGATTTTCACATGTTGCTACCAACCTTATTATAATGACAAAATGAAACATTTGTTCACAAAAAATATTGTTCTCACATATTAGTGTTGTTTAACACTGTAAATTAATTGATTAATGAATGAATGAATGAATGAATTCGTGGTTCTGGATGGATTTTTCCTTTAATCAAGAATCGTTGATCGAACACCTTTGCGTGCTGCCGCAGCATTCTGTGGCAGGTCATTTAATTATCAGACATTTTTTCTGTTACAGCAAGTTATTGCTAGTTTGACCACCAGAGGGCTTCTTTGAGAAGCATTTGATAGTATTTCGTATTGGCATTACCAGAGAATTTAAAACCTTTTTGTTATAACATAGTATATGGGATTGATTTTAAGAAATTTGGCTTAATGAATTTGATTAATATTATGGTGTTTCTATTCAGAGAAAAACAAAACCCTCAGGGTTTCCGTTAGGATGGAATGGAAAATATGGCGCTGTACAACATGATGGTCGGGAGTAGGCTACAGGATTGGAGGATTCTAAATTGTTTGCCTTCATTAGACAACTTTGTTCCAATATTTCTGTAAATCAGTGATATTCAGTAATTCGTTATGGATCCATAACTAAATCAATATCAGCATTTTGAAAGTATTTTTACTGTGTTTATTTGTTTATTAAGCTACTGTGCAGTCTACAATACGTACTGTAAGTGCCTAATGGGACCACGCAGCCGTCATACCGTTCAGAAAAGCGACGCGTTCTGTCCCATAGAGATGAACGTACTTTGGTGCGAAAAGTGCAATTCAATCCCAGAACAACAGCAAAGGACCTTGTGAAGATGCTGGAGGAAACAGGTACAAAAGTATCTATATCCACAGTAAAACGAGTCCTATATCGACATAACCTGAAAGGCCGCTCAGCAAGGAAGTCTGGTGAAACAAAAATAGAACTGTTTGGCCATAATGACCATCGCTATGTTTGGAGGAAAAAGGGGGAGGCTTGCAAGCCGAAGAACACCATCCCAACCGTGAAGCACGGGAGTGGCAGCATCATGTTGTGGGGGTGCTTTGCTGCAGGAGGGACTGGTGCACTTCACAAAATAGATGGCATCATGAGGAGGGAAAATTATGTGGATATATTAAAGCAACATCTCGCGACATCAGACAGGAAGTTAAAGCTTGGTCGCAAATGGGTTTTCCAAATGGACAATAACCCCAAGCATACTTCCAAAATGGCTGAAGGACAACAAAGTCAAGGTATTGGAGTGGCCATCACAAAGCCCTGACCTCAATCCAATAAAAAATGTGTGGGCAGAACTGAAAAAGCATGTGCGAGCAAGTGGTTATCCTAACTGACTTGACAAAACTATAGTTTGTAAACAAGAAATGTGTGGAATGGTTGAAAAACGAGTTTTAATGACTCTACCTAAGTGTAGGTAAACTTCCGACTTCAACTGTATGTATGTATGTATGTATGTATGTATATGTGTGTGTGTGTGTGTGTGTGTGTGTGTATATGTGTATATATACAGTGGGGCAAAAAAGTATTTAGTCAGCCACCAATTGTGCAAGTTCTCCAACTTAAAAAGATGAGAGAGGCCTGTAATTTTCATCAAAAGTACACTTCAACTATGACAGACGAAATGAGAAAAAGAAATCCAGAAAATCACATTGTAGGATTTTTAATTTATTTATTTGCAAATTATGGTGGAAAATAAGTATTTGGTCAATAACAAAAGTTTATCTCAATACTTTGTTATATACCCTTTGTTGGCAATGACAGAGGTCAAACGTTTTCTGTAAGTCTTCACAAGGTTTTCACACACTGTTGCTGGTATTTTGGCCCATTCCTCCATGCAGATCTCCTCTAGAGCAGTGATGTTTTGGGGCTGTCGCTGGGCAACACAATTTTCTATGGGGTTGAGATCTGGAGACTGGCTAGGCCACTCCAGGACCTTGAAATGCTTCTTACGAAGCCACTCCTTCGTTGCCGGGCGGTGTGTTTGGGATCATTGTCATGCTGAAAGACCCAGCCACGTTTCATCTTCAATGCCCTTGCTGATGGAAGGATGTTTTCACTCAAAATCTCACGATACATGGCCCCATTCATTCTTTCCTTTACACGGATCAGTCATCCTGGTCCCTTTGCAGAAAAACAGCCCCAAAGCATGATGTTTCCACCCCCATGCTTCACAGTAGGTATGGTGTTCTTTGGATGCAACTCAGCATTCTTTGTCCTCCAAACACGACGAGTTGAGTTTTTACCAAAAAGTTATATTTTGGTTTCATCTGACCATATGACGTTCTCCCAATCCTCAACTGGATCATCCAAATGCTCTCTAGCAAACTTCAGACGGGCCTGAACATGTACTGGCTTAAGCAGGGGGACACGTCTGGCACTGCAGGATTTGAGTCCTTGGCGGCGAGTGTGTTACTGATGGTAGGCTTTGTTACTTTGGTCCCAGCTCTCTGCAGGTCATTCACTAGGTCCCCGTGTGGTTCTGGGATTTTTGCTCACCGTTCTTGTGATCATTTTGACCCCACGGGTGAGATCTTGCGTGGAGCCCCAGATCGAGGAAGATTATCAGTGGTCTTGTATGTCTTCCATTTCCTAACAATTGCTCCCACAGTTGATTTCTTCAAACCAAGCTGCTTACCTATTGCAGATTCAGTCTTCCCAACCTGGTGCAGGTCTACAATTTTGTTTCTGGTGTCCTTTGACAGCTCTTTGGTCTTGGCCATAGTGGAGTTTGGAGTGTGACTGTTTGAGGTTGTGGACAGGTGTCTTTTATACTGATAACAAGTTCAAACAGGTGCCATTAATACAGGTAACGAGTGGAGGACAGAGGAGCCTCTTAAAGAAGAAGTTACAGGTCTGTGAGAGACAGAAATCTTGCTTGTTTGTATGTGACCAAATACTTATTTTCCACCATAATTTGCAAATAAATTCATAAAAAATCCTACAATGTGATTTTCGGGATTTTCTTTCCTCATTTTGTCTGTCATAATTGAAGTGTACCTATGATGAAAATTACAGGCCTCTCTCATCTTTTTAAGTGAGAGAACTTGCACAATTGGTGTCTGACTAAATACTTTTTTGCCCCACTGTATGTATGTGTGTATATATATATATATATATATATAATTATTATTTATTTTTCTTCTGAACATGAACTGTGTGTAGGTAGATGTGGAAAGATAGATAAAAATGATTTGTTGCAAGTTGGGGAGGGGAAGGGGGGGTTCACACCTAGCTCAAGTTGGGGAGGGGGTGGGTGTTCACACCTAGCTCGGCTACTAGACAATTCTTTAGTAAAGGTTGAATAGTCTATTGTTCAGCTAATAGCCCATCCTGCTACGCTTGTGAAAAATGAACAATACTTTTTCCCCCTTTCCACATGTTAAAGATTCCAATTGATAAAGTGTTTTTAGCCACATTCGGCCCCAACCCCAATTAATACATTTGGACACAGTCGATAGTGTGCTGGACTTCGGGCTAGAATGTTGAGGGTTTGAAACCTGCTCCTGCTTGTTTCATTACATTATTATGCAGGTCTCAGAGCAAATAGCCTGAATTGTTACTCCCATCTCGTTCCTTGCTCTCTTCCACGCGTCATTCAGCACGCTTGTGGGCATGCTGGCAGGATGGACAGTTTTCTATTCTGTATATATGAATTACAAATCAGCCTTTACTTAAATCATGTTTCTAGTCTATTGCATAGTTACAATGTGTAATCATTGATGTCCCAGGAGCAGGAGTGGTAAACACTGTTGAAGTGTATAATTGTAATACATACAGTTGAAGTCGGAAGTTTACATACTCCTTAGCCAAATACATTTAAACTCAGTTTTTCACAATTCCTGACATTTAATCCTAGAACAATTCCCTGTCTTAGGTCAGTTAGGATCACCACTTTATTTTAAGAATGTGAAATGTCAGAATAATAGTAGAGTATTATTTATTTCAGCTTTTATTTCTTTCATCACATTCCCAGTGGGTCAGAAGTTTACATACACTCAAATAGTATTTGTTAGCATTGCCTGTAAATTGTTTATCTTGGGTCAAACGTTTCGGGTAGCCTTCCACAAGCTTCCCACAATAAGTTGGGTGAATTATGGCCCATTCCTCCTTACAGAGCTGGTGTAATTGAGTCAAATTTGTAGACCTCCTTGCTCGCACACGCTTTTCCGGTTCTGCCCACAAATTTTCTATAGGATTGAGGTCAGTGCTTTGTGATGGCCACTCCAATACCTTGACTTTGTTGTCCTTGAGCCATTTTGCCACAACTTTGGAAGTATGATTGGGGTCATTGTCCATTTGGAAGACCCATTTGCGACCAAGCTTTAACTTCCTGACTGATGTCTTGAGATGTTGCTTCAATATAGCCACATAATTTTCCTCCCTTACGATGCCATCTATTTTGTGAAGTGCACCAGTCCCTCCTGCAGCAAAGCACCCTCACAACATGATGCTGCCACCCCCATGCTTCACGGTTGGGATGGTGTTCTTCGACTTCCAAGCCTCACCCTTTTTCCTCCAAACATAACGATGGCCAAACAGTTCTAATTTCTTTTCATTAGACTAGAGGACATTTCTCCAAAAAAGTACGATCTTTGTCCCCATATGCAGTTTCAAACCGTAGTCTGACTTTTTTATGGCGGTTTTGGAGCAGTGGCTTCTTCCTTGCTGAGCGGCCTTTCAGGTTATGTCAATATAGGACTCGTTTTACTGTGGATATAGATACTTTTGTACCTGTTTCCTCCAGCATCTTCACAATGTCCTTTGCTGCTGTTCTGGGATTGATTTGCACTTTTCGCACCAAAGTACATTTATCTCTAGGAGACAGAACGTGTCTCCTTCCTGAGCGGTATGACGGCTGCGTGGTCCCATGAGGTTTATACTTGCGTACTATTGTTTGTACAGATGAACGTGGTACCTTCAGGCGTTTGGAAATTGCTCCCAAGGATGAACCAGACTTGTGGAAGTCTACACATTTTTTTTTACGAGGTCTTGGCTGATTTCTTTTGATTTTCCCATGATGTCAAGCGAAGAGGCACTGAGTTTGAGGTACACCTTCAGTTGACTCAAATGATGTCAATTAGCCTATCAGAAGCTTCTAAAGCCATGACATCATTTGAATTTTGCAAGCTGTTTAAAGGCACAGTCAACTTAGTGTATGTAAACTTCTGACCCACTAGAATTGTGATACAGTGAATTATAATTTAAATAATCTGTCCGTAAACATTTGTTGGAAAAATTACTTGTCATGCACAAAGTAGATGTCCTAACCAACTTGTCAAAACTATAGTTTGTTAACAAGACATTTGTGGAGTGGTTGAAAAACGAGTTTTAAAGACCACAACCTAAGTGTATGTAAACTTCCGACTTCAACTGTACATGCAGACACAGCATCATTCACAGAAAGGAGTTTGATACACCTGGTATTAGATATGACAGAAAAACAATCTTGCTAAATAGCAATTTTCATAAATTAACTTCATGACAAAAAAATATGCTAAATCGTTTGTCTCTACGTTTACTAACATATTCCTCTCCATTGTACATGTTTTGCTTTACTCGTTATGATGTTATAATTACTTACATTTGCTTTCTCCGTAATGTTTTGTCAGCCATCTTTGCTGAAGAAAGTCACCAGGGAGGGGTGGCTCGCGTCAAATTCGTCATTGGAACCACTCGATATGATTCGTCATATAAAAACCTTTGGACCCAAATGCATAATGAAGTGTTTATTAAGCTACTGTGCAGTCTACAATACGTACTGTAAGTGCCTAATGGGACCACTCAGCCGTCATACCAATCAGAAAAGAGACGCGTTCTGTCTCCTAGAGATGAATGTACTTTGGTGCGAAAAGTGCAATTCAATCCCAGAACAACAGCAAAGGACCTTGTGAAGATGCTGGAGGAAACAGGTACAAAAGTATCTATATCCACAGCAAAACGAGTCCTATATCGACATAACCTGAAAGGCCACTCAGCAAGGAAGTCTGGTGAAACAAAAATAGAACTGTTTGGCCATAATGACCATCGTTATGTTTGGAGGAAAAAGGGGGAGGCTTGCAAGCCGAAGAACACCATCCCAACCGTGAAGCATGGGAGTGGCAGCATCATGTTGTGGGGGTGCTTTGCTGCAGGAGGGACTGGTGCACTTCACAAAATAGATGGCGTCATGAGGAGGGAAAACGCTCTAACTCCCCCTTGTGGTGGTCTGGAGGGTACCTCTAAGTCCCGCAGTATAAGCTCGCAACTTTTAAAGGAGGAACCACTGTATGCTCTTTCTTGTCTTTCTTGTTTTTTTAATTGGCAGGTCTATTCTGTGCCACGGTGTTGTGTGTGTTTGTGATGTAGCTGTTTGAGAGGGTGTGTGTGTGCGCGTGCCCGTGTGTGTGCTTGCATGCGTGTATAGTATGCCCTCGGTTTCTTGCCACACAAAGTCCACCTGTTCATATATCTAAATCTGCTCTCTCTCTCTCCCTCGCTATATCTCTAGAGATTATCTTGTTCACTTATTCATCCCCTATGTTTAACAAGGAACCTAAGAACCTTAGAATGGAGACATCCTCCCAATTGTCTCTGGAGTTCTATCTCAGTTTTAGTCAGAACGTTCCGGAGACCGGGAGGGGTACAAGGGGTCCAAGACCGAGTCAAGACCGAGACCAGAAAAATGTGAGTCCAATTCAAGACCATGATTGTAATTTTGTCAAGTCACCACAATAATAAGAGTTAAAAATGTCCATGTTCTTTGTTCACAAAAATTTTCTTTGTTCATATTTCAGAACAACTTATGGAATCTTTAGACATTCAGAATAGTGAAAAAATGGATGCCAAGGGAATATAAAGCCACTCTACAAATTATTGCTAACCCAAACACAGTGGGGAACAATGGGCCTTCTACGCCTTCAGCGAAGGGCTAATCTAGTTGCAGCATTTAATTATAATTATATTATTATGTTCAATGTTGTTCTGATTTAATCTCTTCACTTTGTTGGGGAAAAGAAAGGGAAAAAAATATCCAATCAGGATTTTTCTGTGCTTGTCTCTGGGGATATAAATCTGGCTAGCTTAGTCAGCCATTGGCTAGGCCATCAGAAGCTAGATAAAGGCATCTGCCATTCAACTATATTAGGGCAACATTTTGGAGTGACAGTGGAATCAACCAATCACATTTTGACTGGATGGGACCGATTTTACAAAAACTATGGAAACTTCTGCCTTCTTGAAGGCCAACAGGTCACTGCGCAATAGCGAGCAGTAGTTTCCCTTGGGCTAGCTAGCTAGCTTTTGTTTTTGGCTAGTTTGCAGTGGCTGCACAGGTGTTATCAAAGAGGATGTTGTTGCTAATTTGTTAGCTTCTCCATTTTCAAGAATGACTTTCCACAAGAAGTTATGTTTCAAATGATCATCATCATCTGGTGAGTGGAACAGTTTTTTAATTGCAGCGTGCTTGCTGTTGAAAATAACTTATCTATGTGAAACATTGTTGCATTGTAGCAACAAGACATCTTATTAAAATCTGTTCAAATACACCCCCAGGAAGAATATGACACCTAAAAAAAATATTCTGACAAGCGACCACTTATATAAGGTCATTTTCACGTTTTCATAAATTCTTAGAATGTTTGGGAATTATGTATACTAAGGCATTTGTGAAAATTCTATAGCAATATAGAGTGGGAAAGCGGCCGTGCGTTTGGACAATTTATAGACACTGCAGTACATAAAAACATCTGTCTTGTCCAGGACCAGAGTCTACACACAGACCAGTGCTATGTAGTCAATCAGAGCTACAGTAGGCCTTTACAGAGCATTCAGAAATAATTCGGACTCCTTGACTTTTTCAACATTTTGTTACATTACAGCTTTATTCTAAAATGGATAAAACAAACAATTATCCTCATTAATCTACACACAATACCTCATAACGACAAAACGAAAACAGTTTTTTATTTGAAATAAATCTGCAAACATTTCTAAAAACAGTTTTCACTTTGTCATTATTATTTACATAAATATTCAGACCTTTTGCTATGAGACTCAGAATTGAGCTCAGCTGCATCCTGTTTCCATTGTTCATCCTTGAGATGTTTCTACAACTTGATTGGAGTCCACCTGTGGTAAATTCAATTGATTGAGCATGATTTGGAAAGGCACACATCTGTCTAAATAAGGTCCCACAATTGACAGTGCAGCAAAAACCAAGCCATGAAGTTGAAGGAATAGTCCGTAGACCTCCGACACACCATTGTGTCGAGGCACAGATCTGGGGAAGGGTACCAAACAATGTCTGCATCATTGAAGGTCCCCAAGAACACAGTGGCCTCCATCAGCTCTTCCTAGAGCTGGTCGCCCGGCCAAACTGAGCAATTGGGGGAGAAGGGCCTTGGTCAGGGAGGTGACCAAGAACCCGATGGTCACTCTGACAGAGCTCCAGAGTTCCTCTGTGGAGTTGGGGGAACCTTCCAGAAGGACAACCATCTCTCAGGCCTTTATGGTAGAGTGGCCAGACAGAAGCCACTCCTCAGTAAAAGGCACATGACAGCCCATTTGGAGTTTGCCAAAAGGCACCTA
The DNA here is from genome assembly GCA_030435695.1 of Brachymystax lenok tsinlingensis. Taxonomy (NCBI): domain Eukaryota; kingdom Metazoa; phylum Chordata; class Actinopteri; order Salmoniformes; family Salmonidae; genus Brachymystax; species Brachymystax lenok. The sequence continues at coordinate 6,462,189 of CM059800.1, forward strand.
AAGAACTCTAAGACCATGAGGAACAAGATTCTCTGGTCTGATGAAACCAAGATTGAACTCTTTGGTCTGAATGCCAAGCGTCATGTCTGGAGGAAACCTGGCATCATCCCTATGGTGAAGCATCGTGGTGGAAGCATCATGCTGTGGAGATGTTTTTCAGCGGCAGAGACTGGGAGACTATTCAGGATCGAGAGAAAGATGCAAACAGAGCAAAGTACAAAAATATCTTTGACGAAAACCTTCTCCAGAGTGTGGAAAAAGTCAAGGGTATTTGGTATTTTATTAGGATCCCCATTAGCTGTTGCAAAAGCAGCAGCTACTCTTCCTGTGGGCCACACAAAACATGAAACATAATACAGAATGACATAAGACAGAACATCAATTGACAAGGACAGAACGACATAAAAAAAAAAATGCACACGTAGCCTACATATCAATGAATACACACAAACTATCTAGGTTAATTAGGGGAGAGGCGTTGTGCAGAGGAAGAAAGAGAAGGTGGGAAGAGAGGTGTGAGAGAGTGTAAAAGACAGAAAGGGAAAGAGGTAAGAACAGAAGAGCAGGGAAGACAGCACATGATTAAGGAATTACAGTGCTACTAAATTTAATATTCTCTCAGTTCCTCACAATTACATTATAGTGTTTCTAGCTGTGTCTCCTAACCAGCCTTGGGCTCCCAGTTGGCATGAAGGTTATCTTAAGAGCGGATGAGGTGGCAAGGACGTTACTGGGGGTTGGCATCCTCTCTCACATCAAAACATACCTGCAGACAAGAGACAGATAGAGGGAGAGAGAGCATGATTAAGCCTTGTGTTTTTTTTTTATTCTAACACTGTCAGTCATCTTAATCATCAGGAGGTGAAATGCAAAACTGACCTTGGATCATTAACTCTGGGACTACTACATCTCTATCTGTATTTCAATGTAAAGCATCTCTTGAATAATACTGCCCTCTGTGTAGCCAGTTCAGATGCTGGAGGGTTCACCGACACTGCTGATAAAACCTAGAGGATTTAGGGAGAGGGGGGGAGGGGGGAGTCTGCTTACTGCACAACACAATCCATCAATCAGATTGATACACGAGTGTGTAGGTGTGGATTATAAGGTGTCTAATTGTTCTATATTTTTTCAATATGGTAGACTCTTAAAAGAGCCTGTTTTTGTACAGACATCACCCTTACCTAAACAGCACCCTCACCTGAGAAGTAGAAGTCAAAGGGAGAGAAACTGGGAATTGAATAATTGCAGTTGGCATAGCTAAGTAATTGGAAAAACACTATTTTTGCAATGTGGGTGGCTCTTAAAAGAGCCTTTGGTTGTGTATAGTGTAGTCTATGGTGTTGCCAGGGAACAGCACCCTTTTTGAAAAAGTAGGAGGTGAAGATCTCCTGCACACAGATTGCCTCCCGTGCTGCAATGTTGGCCCCCATCCTTGAAACATCCTGCAGAGCAGCAGATCTCTCCTCTGGCACATGGTGACGAGCTGCAGATCCCCTCCTGGTCCTCGTGTCCATCCTCATTAATTTATTCAGGACACAGGTAGCCTTCACATGCCTGAATTCCCCTAGAAGGCAGTCCCAGATGGCCCTGGTCACCCAACCTTGCAGTGCCCTTCACAGTGTCTATAGGCAATCGTTTTGAAGGAATCACCAGTTGCAAGGTATCTGTAGGAATATAGTATTTACATCAGGTCATTGTGGATTACTGAAGTGTACTATCTCTTATAACAAATCATGATAACATTGGATGGATAGATGCATGTGCACACACATGTGCATGTGTAGCATGTGACAACAGCATGATCATATCAAGGATAGCATCACAAATGAATACATAAATACCACTTGAAGCTTGATGATGAGAGGATCATTTGAATCAGCTGTGTAGTGCTAAACCAAAAACAAGAATGTGCACCCCCAGGACTAGGACTGACCAGGAGTCCCCAGGACCAGGACTGAGAACCACTGCTCTTCATTGGGACCTCTTCATCTACAGACAGACTTTCACAGCTCTTTGTATCTGAGGACAGAAAACATCACAAGAAACAGACTTCATTATAATCAAATTAGACAGCACTGAATATTGTTACTATTATCTCTGTCCTCACTTCTAGGGACAGGAACTACACAAAAGTACCTGCCCTATCCAGAATAGCCTACTCTCTCACTTTGACAGTTGGGGCTGCTATCCTTTCACCCTCTCCCATTGCTGGTAGCTAGCTACCTACAAATGCACATATAGGTAGCTGGTGATATTGAATTAACTTAGCTAGCTAACTATACAGTATGTAAAGTTGCTTAGATAGCTAGCTAGCCACATTAGCAGCTCATTTGAGTTAGCCTGCACTGTGGCTGGTAAACTAATAATATATATTTTTTTACATTTTTCGAAATGTATTTACTTACTTGAAAAGGTTCTCCCAGCCATGTGGACGATTGGAAACATCGCAGCAAAGTTTGTTTGTCACCAGAGCAGTTTAGAGCATATTACAGTGCCTTGCAAAAGTATTCATCCCCCTTGGCGTTTTTCCTATTTTACAACCTGGAATTTAAATAGATTTTTATTTGGATTTCATTTAATGGACGTACACAAAATAGTCCAAATTGGTGAAGTGAAATGAAGAATATTACTTAGATTGCACACAGGTGGACTTTATTTAAGTGTCACATGATCTGTCACATGATCTCAGTATATATACACCTATTCTGAAAGGCCCCAGAGTCTGCAACACCACCAAGCAAGCGGCACCATGAAGACCAAGGAGCTATCCAAACAGGTCAGGGACAAAGTTGTGGAGAAGTACAGATCAGGGTTGGGTTATAAATTAATATCGGAACCTTTTCACATCCCATGGCGCACCATTAAATCCATTATTAAAAAATTGAAAGAATATGGCACCACAACAAACCTGCCAAGAGAGGGGTTCCCACCAAGGGCATTAATCAGAGAGGCAACAGAGACCAAAGATAACCCTGAAGGAGCTGCAAAGCTCCACAGCGGAGATTGGAGTATCTGTCCATAGGACCACTTTAAGCTGTACACTCCTCAGAGCTGGGCTTTATGGAAGAGTGGCCAGAAAAAATCCCCACAGTGAAGCATGGTGATGGCAGCATCGTGCTGTGGGGATGTTTTTCATCGGCAGGGACTGGGAAACTGATCAGAATTGAAGGAATGATGGATGGCGTTAAATACAGGGAAATTCTTGAGGAAAACCCATTTCAGTCTTCCAGAGATTTGAGACTGGGACGGAGGTTCACCTTCCAGCAGGACAATGACACTAAGCATACTGCTAAAGCAACACTTGAGTTGTTTAAGGGGAAACATTTAAATGTCTGGGAATGGCCTAGTCAAAGCCCAGACCTCAATCCAATTGAGAATCTGTGGGATGACTTAAAGATTGCTGCACACCAGCAGAACCCGTCCAACTTGAAGGAGCTGGAGCAGTTTTGCCTTGAAGAATGGGCAAAAATCCCAGTGGCTAGATGTGCCAAGCTTATAGAGACGTACCCCAAGAGACTTGCAGCTGTAATTGCAGCAAAAGGTGGCTCTATAAAGTATTGATTTTGAGGGGGTGAATAGTTATGCATGCTCAAATGTTCAGTTTTTTTGTCCTATTTCTTGTTTGTTTCACAATAAAACATATTTTCAAAGTGGTAGGCATCTTGTGTAAATCGATTGATACAAACCCCACACATTTTAATTCCAGGTTGTAAGGCAACAAAATAGGAAAAATGCCAAGGGGGTGAATACTTTCGTAAGCCACTGTACTATTTACCTGTGAGTAAATTCATGAAATGGAGAATGGATTGAACTATTTACCCATTTAATAACCAGACCATACAAACTTTCTATGCTGGTTTCTTGACGCACAATCGAATGTGCTGCTAAATGCTGCCAGCACACCCAAAAGCAAGCCATTCTGGGCTGCCGGAGCGGGCACGCAGCAATTTACCCGTACTAATGTATCAAGGTAATTAGTGTAAGTCATGGAATGTTGAGTCAAATTAACCTTTTTTTAAAACCTACTATGAAGTTTGTTTTGTAGCATAAACTGGGTATTTTATATTTTTCACTGATATTATGATTGTCTGTTTTTTCGTATCTGCAAAGTGATTCAAACGCTGTCACTTCCACTTTAAACGTTAGGTCACCGATTACTTTGTGTGCCAAATGTGAAATGTTTTTTGCAATAGGAAGTAGTAGTCGTACATTTCAATTGGGAAATGCTTAATGGTTGTGTTTTTGTATTCTTATGATTGGGACCTACTGGCTTATTATGTCTGAGTTTATGGACTGCTTATCGGGGGGGGTCATGTCCCAGTGAAATTGTGCCTCTGCTGGTAGATATCTTCAATTGAAACGTCTTTCCTACCCTACCGGCTACCAATATCTTTCTTCTGTGAGCTTGCTCCATGCCAAAACCAGTTCAGAGCTGCATACTCTTGCTCCCTGCAGATGATACTCTGCTGAAACTAGGCTATGTGTGCAGCGCGCATTTGAATATATTTCATGTGCTTTGCCATTGTGTAGGCTACATTGTTCATGATTGCTCTATTGTACTACATAATTGATAAGTCGTATACCTCCACTACACTTCTTTGATACGCATCAGTAGGGATTAAGAAGTGAGTATACACAATGCCCACTGAAAGTAAAATGCGTATACCCTCCACTACACCACTGGCCTTTGTGTATTAGAAAAAGTGCACTCTCCTACATGAGTGCGCTGGTATTACGGTTGCTGTCCTTTCAGAATCACAAACCTGTCACACTGAAGGCCTGTAGGTTCACCACTGTATTAACCTGTCACACACTGAAGGCCTATAGGTTCACCACTGTATTAACCTGTCACACACTGAAGGCCTGTAGGTTCACCACTGTACTAACCTGTCACACACTGAAGGCCTATAGGCTCACCACTGTACTAACCTGTCACACACTGAAGACTTATAGGTTCACCACTGTACTAGCCTGTCACACACTGAAGGCCTATAGGTTCACCACTGCGCAGACATGTCTATAATAGATAAGGCTCTTAAGATACTAATGTTTCAAGAATGAAGTGTATATATTTGGCCTGGCGAAGCGGTTTCATGTGCTGACAGAATGGAAGCTGATAATTATTTGTTTTTTACTCAGCTGATCTCTGGTAAGTCCTCACTGTCCGAGACCTAGTCAAGACCAAGTACAAATGTATCCGACACCAATACATTTGTACATTGGTGTTGGATACATTTTGTACTCGGTCTTGACCGAGTCTTGAGTACTACAAGTCTACAACACTGGGTTTAAGGATTTGTGTCTCAAAACATGACAATTGTACATCACATGTAAACAATGCTTTTAAACTTGGATTACTGGTGAAATGTAACTTTGTGGCTCAGCTAGAAACAGTGGCGTGTATTCATGCTGTAATAGAAATAAGGCCATGCTCATAAAAAATGATAGTCCTCCCTCATATTAAACGGCACCAACCGCTACTGGTGCAGCATCACCCATCCCACCCACACCCCACGATATGTGTCTACCCCTCTTTCCCATAAGTGTGGAAAAGTCTGTTCACAACCAGGCTGCTTGTGATTCTCCTCTCTCTCTCTCTCTCTCTCTCTCTCTCTCTCTCTCTCTCTCTCTCTCTCTCTCTCTCTCTCTCTCTCTCTCTCTCTCTCTCTCTCTCTCTCTCTCTCTCTCTCTCTCGAACCCCAAATATGATTTTAATGCCATTTCTCCTAAAGTGGCATAAAGGATGGCAGCGTGACTGAAGCTTTCTGCGTGTGTGGATGTGATGACTGAGGTTTTATGTTTGGTTGTTCCAGTAGTTCCATTCGGAGTGACATTCTGTGCAGAGAGCAACACAGAGGAGAACATAGGCAGGGTGACGCAGAGGGAGGGAGGGTAAGATGAGAGGCAGAGTGAGAAAGGGGAGGAGAGACAGCGGATAGAATGGAGAGGCATGGTAAAGATAATAAACAAAGGTGAAATAAACAATAGTGGGGCGGCAGGTAGCCTATTGGTTAGAGCGTTGTGCCGAAAGGTTGCTAGTTCGAATCCCTGAGCTGACAAGGTAAAAATCTGTCATTCTGCCCCTGAACAAGGCAGTTAACCCACTGTTCCTAGGCCATCATTGAAAAAAATTATTTGTTCTTAACTGACTTGCCTAGGTAAAATTTTTTACCATATGTACATTACATCCACAAACATTCCAAAGAAAGAGACTTTTCAAATGTCATATTATAGCTAAATGCAGTGTTGTAACGATGTGCAAATAGTTCATGTACAAAAGGGAAAATAAATAAACAATTTACAAGGGTGTTTGTTCTTCACTGGTTGCCCTTTTTCTTGTGGCAACAGGTCACAAATCTTGCTGTTGTGATGGCACACTGGGTATTTCACCCAATAGATATGGGAGTTTATCAGAATTGGATTTGTTTTCAAATTATTTGTTGGTCTGTGTAATCTGAAATAAATTATGTCTCTCTAATATGGTCATACATTTGACAGGAGGTTAGGAAGTGCAACTCAGTTTCCACCTCATTTTGTGGGCAGTGGGCAGTGTGCACCTACTCTAGCTTGTCTTCTCTTGAGAGCCAGGTCTGCCTATGGCAGCTTCTCTCAATAGCAAGGCTATGCTCATTGAGTCTTTACATAGTCAAAGCTTTCCTTAATTTTGGGTCAGTCACTGTGGTCAGGTATTCTGCCACTGTGTACTCTCTGTTTAGGGTCAAATAGCATTCTAGTTTTGCTCTGTTTTTTAATTGTTCTTTCCATTGTCAAATAATTAACTTTTTGTTTTCTCATGATTTGGTTTGGTCTAATTGTGTTGCTGTCCTGGGGCTCTGTGGGGTCTGTTCGTGTTTATGAACAGAGCCCCATAACCAGCTCTCTCTGGGCAGTGTTAATATTGATGATGTGATTGGTTTCATAAGCACTTTTAACCTGGTCTAAATGACTTGCATGCATGTGTGGGTATAAAGGGGTCATAGCGATGTGGTAGTGTGTGGTAGGTACACTCCTCTACTTCTCCACTTCTCTGCCTCTGCTCCTGCTATACCCACTGTGTATGTCTATATTTATATGGCTATAGCAGGGTAAGCCCATGCGTGACTGGGGTATGTTGTGGGTGTCTGGTATTGCAGTGAACAGATAAGGCTTCTCACCAACTTCTAACCAGACTATACGTTACCTGTGTTTGTGGTTATTCCATTAGAACAACAAGACAGATATTTCACCGGATGGTAGTGAGAGGAAGCCCAGTGGCTCGCAGTGGGAGAAGATGGAACGAGAGGGATTTTGTCCAACATTCTGCACATTTTCTCACGGATGTTTATCATATATTTTTTTTATTTAACCTTTATTTAGTCAGTTATGTCATGACTCTCCTGTGACGATCTGGTTACAGTGCGTCCGCTCTACAGCGTGCTTGCTCTCTCTCGTAACCTCCTGCTGTTTTATGGCGGTTGTAAAATACGCTGCCTCTATGCTCTGTCGCGTTTGAGATTGGAATGTAAACTGTGGGACACAGAGAGACCCTTGGAGATCAAACGTTTGAATAATTAAACAATTTCTATTTTTGAGAATGGGAGTGGTCCTGTCAAAGTTGTTTCATTTGGTGACCTTATGAAAGGCAGGAGACCCACATTACTGTATCTCTGTTTGTGTACACTTTCCAATTATCAGATGTGCATCTAGATGTTGGATAAAATGAATGAGTAAATATGAAACTATTTGTGAAAAGATGTAATGTGATGTTAGCCTTCTAAATGAGAGTATGTATTTTTTATATAAAGTGTATCTAGTCAGTGGCCACACACCGTGAGGCCAAAGAATCGCCCATTTTTCGAAACAGAGTATAAAACCACTTCCTACAAAATGTACATGAAGTCAGAGAACGCCGGGACGGGGTCCCCACATTGGAATGGATACAATTCTATAGGCCATTAGACCACAAAATATGGAGCTGGCGCTACAAGTTGAAATGGTTAATAACTACAACTCTATAGGCCCAGGAGACCAGGCAGCGTGTAGTGTTGGCTACACGGCTGGAAATGGTTAAACTCTGAGACTATCGATCACTACAGAATAAGAGCAAATCCTAGATGTATAATTACTAGTAGTCTGCAGCTAGAAATTACGTAAGTCTATTACGAGAATACCGACAACCGTGGAAGCATCTATTCTATGCAACAACCATCTGTACGCCTGACGTATCCATTACAACAGACACTATCCAGAATTGCTGAGAAAGTGACAACTACGAAAGACATTGACTTCTGGGGAGGTTAACCAGAGACTCTCTGATGAACTGATTCTCCAGCAGACAGACCGGCGATTCCAACAGAGAAGACAACAACGACATACGGGCGTAAATATATGCAATTATTTTTGAATGAGCGGCCATTCATGTGCAAAGGATTAGCATTTCAATGAAAATAATGATCAACTGTGTGTAGTGAATCCATTTTGTCTTTCCCGCTTTTTATCTGTCCCCACCCCTTTCCATTGTCTACCAAGCCGTCATACTGGTTTAGCCCACTAGAGACTTATCAATGCATTGTGTTAGTAACCAATAACTATATTGTTTGTTTATGCATTTCTATGATTTGATTAGTTGGTTAGTAAATAAATAATTAAGCCAATTTGTATATCGCTGATTCATTATAGAAACTAGGGTTTGTGCAGATATCCAAGGGTTTGCAACATTCAGTAATGAGAACTGATGAGGTAATAATAATACATTAATACTAGACTGTACTTGATAAGATATGAAAATATCTGAAGAGTCGATTCGGGAAATAGAGACTATTAACATTTTCCGTGGTGCGCCGATTTCCAAGTTAATTAATGTTTACATTATTAGTTTAATCACGTAATAATAATTACACAGAGATTTTATAAAATAACAGTCTTCACATTCAATGATAGTCACAGATTCAAGAGTTAACTTCTTAGGGCTAGGGGGGATGGTCACGTCCCACATGCGACAACATCCGGTGAAATGCAGAGCGCCAAATTCAAATGACAAAAATACTCATTTTAAACATTCATGAAAATACAAGTGTTGCACACCATTCAAAAGCTTGTTAATCTAACAGTGTTGTCCGATTTCAAAAAGGCTTCACGGCGAAAGCAGAACATTTAATTTTCTGAGGACAGCGCCGCACATATTTAATTAGCATAATAACATAACCATCAGATGTGTCACAAAACTCAAAAATAGCGATGAAAAAAATCGCTTACCTTTGAATATCTTCATCTGATGGCATACCCAAGCGTTCCAGTTACACAACAAAAGGTCCTTTTGTTCGATAAAGTCCCTCTTTATATCCATAAAGCTCTGTTTGGTTGGCGCGTTTTGTTCAGTAATCCACCTGCCCAAAGGCGTTCATCCATGCAGACAAACAATATCCCAAAAGTACCGGTAAAGTTCGTTGAAACAAGTTAAACAGCATTTCTAATCAATACTCAGATACCATAAAATTAATATAAACAATAATATTTCAAGCGGAATATAGCCTGTTGAATAGAAGTGAAAAAGAGCTAAGAGCGCGCTCACTGTTACGTGCTCAATCCATAACAGGACACCTCGGGAATAACATCTCTTACTCCATGGTTATTCAAGATAAAAGCTTGAAACCTTTTCTAAAGACTGTTGACATCTAGTGGAAGCCATAGGAACTGCAATCTGGGAGATAAAATACAATGGTTGAATAGGATGCCAATTGAAAACAGTGTGACATGACAGATTCAGATTTTCCGGATGAATTTTGCTCGGGTTTTCGCCTGCCATATCAGTTCTGTTATACTCACAGACATTATTTTAAATGTTTTAGAAACTTCACAGTGTTTTCTATCCAAAGCTACTAATTATTATTATGCAGATCCTAGCTTCTGGGCCTGAGTAACAGGCAGTTTACTTTGGGCACGTTTTTCATCCGAACTTCAAAATACTGCCCCCTAGCCCAAACAGGTTAAGAACAAATTCTTATTTCCAATGACGGCCTACCGGGGAACTGCCTTGTTCAGAACGATTGATTTTTACCTTGTCAGCTCAGGGATTTAATCCAGCAACCTTTCGGTTACTGTCCCAACGCTCTAACCACTAGGCTACCTGCTGCCCCAATCAATGAAACATTTGATCTCAATACACTTTTCTTTTCCCAAAACTAGAATCTGTTTACCCTTTGCCTAAGTTTTTAGGCGAATTGAGTTATTGCACACTCGCACTTCAGAGTAGGCGTTCCCTAACGGAAATATGCAAATGTGTGCTAGAACGCGCCAATAGGACCTCGCTAGCTAGTGCTTGGCGATGCCCACCTCCTTGCTTGTTCTGCCCGCTATGACTCATTTGTTCCCATTTGAAACGACGGGCTGTGGTCTATCTTGGTTATGTTCTAAAAAAGATTTGCCTTGTTACAGGGGAGGGCCAGCAGAGAACAGACAAACTCACTCACTCACTGGTGGAGGTGAAAGGAAGCTTAATTAGAAACCAGTTCAACTATCTTAAAGTAAATTGCTTGTGCTTGTTTGTGCTGGGACGCACACTAAAAAGATCACAGAAAGAAAGGGGAAAATAAAATAATGATAGGGAGAAGGAAACATGGCAGATGGGCAGCAGGTAGCCTAGCGATTAAGCGTTGGGCCAGTAACCGAAAGGTTATGGTGAAAAATCTGTCGGTGCCCTTGAGCAATGCACTAGAACCCTAATTGCTCCAGGGTCGCCGAATGATAATGGTAGACCCTGTGAACCCACTCTCCAAGGGTCTCGGGGAGTTGGGATATGCAAAAAACACATTTCCATTTCACACCTGCATATAATACACACTTGTACATGTGTGAAATATGAGCACCCACACATGCACTATTAATGTTAGCCATAAATAATGCAAACTGTATTTTGCCGACGCTCCTAAATTCAGCGCCCCGAGTGGACTGTGTGTGGACGAGTCAGAGCCTGTGAGGGAATTGGCTTATGTGTTTGTTTCTTTGTGTCTCTGTCTTTTCTCTGTATATTCTATGTATGCCTGCGTGTGTGTTTCTTTGAGTGTTTGTGTGTGAGTGCGTGAGATTGCGGTCTTTGAAGACATTTTAGCCAAATGCAATTCCATCTCAATGGAGGGGGGTGTGACTTCAAGCTAATTCTCTGGGAAATGTCAAACCTAGGTTCTTTGAATACATGTGGTTAATATTGCTGTGTGATCAACAGGAACTCAGTCTCCCTTTTAAAATTCAAAGTTTTATGGACAAACATACTTTTTTAACTGTTAAGTTTAGGCATTCATTCCAGCGGGTTAGGGCTAAGGTTTTGGGATAGGATTAACACACACACACACACACACACACACTGGAAACACAAGGTGCTGGGATTCAGTCAGGTTGTGTATGAATGTGGGAAGAGTGTGTGTGTGTGTGTGTGTGTGTGTGTGAACCCTCCCCTTTTTAACACCCTCTGATACCTTGACTGTTAGTTTGGTGAGAATCACACCTGTTATCGGCATAGACAACACACTCCAGTGTGTGTGTTTGTATATGTGTGTGTCTGTCTGCGCATGTGTACTTGCGCTTGTGTGTGTGTGTCCTAACCTTTTGTCTGCTGCTGTTCCCTTAGGGGTGCGTTCAGAGGCTAGCATTGATTCACACCATATCCAGCTGCATCCACAGAGAGTGTGGGTGGATCGGTGACAATGTGTTGATTGCAGCTGTAGTTTTATAGGGTTGCTAAATTGGACCGAGCTCGTTATGAAAATCCTCTTCAACTTCATCCAGGTATTCAACAATCTCCCAGAATAGCTTTAGTGCTCAGCAGGTGGTAGAGCCCTATTCTGGGAAGCCCAATGTAGCAACCTTAGATTGCTAGCACACTGATGTGGTCGTTGTTGCGTCGCTAACTGCATTGACAGTGGGAGATGTGCTGTGGTGTGTGCTAAGCTAAAGAAGTGGCTGTGGGAAATTGCTACTGTTGCACTGTATGCTAAGCTAATGTAGCACTGTGCTACTTTGGGGGGGCATGGGTGCAATGGAGTAGAGAGAGATTACTGTTCTACGTTACCTTCATTTATCTCTGTGGTCGTTCCTGAAGAGACAACAATATCGCGTTTGTTTTAAATGGGATTGTTCTTAAGGGCAGTGTGTGTGTGTGTGTGTGTGTGTGTGTGTGTGTGTGTGTGTGTGTGTGTGTGTGTGTGTGTGTGTGTTTTGGCTAGTCATGCATGGGATTTTTCGAGGGATACAGACACACGCGCACGCAGATCTTTCTCATACAAAATACTAATCTCACACAGGTTGCACTCTTAACACACTCAATAGGCCTACACACCAAACTCACTCACAGCTCTCAAACTTGGCCAAACTATAAACCTCAATTTGAGAGGTTTTATTCTGGATTTGTATATTGGAAACTTAAAAGAAAATGTATCCTTATCTTTGCCCTGTTAACTTATCATGACTACATCCAAGCTCTCTTAAGCACAAGGAAGTATTATTTGTTTGCTGCTAGCAGTAAGAAGTTGTATTTTTAAATCGCCTTGTTGGAGCCACCACTCTTGCTCTCCCTCTCCCATTCTCTCTTTCTCCTCTCTTTCCCTCTTCTTACTCTTCTTTATCTCTCTGCCCCTGTCTTCCCCTTGTTCTCTCTTTCTTTTTTCTCCCTCTCTCGCTCTCTCTCGCTCTTTCTCCTTCTTACTCTCTTTTTTCTCTGATTCTTGTCTCTAATTAACTTGTGTCCATATGTACAGCCAAGACCCTGCTTGATTGATGATGAGTCAGAGTGTCAGACTTGAATGATTGGACTGCTTGATTAGAGGGCAGTGCTGTCTCTACTATCTCCCTGAGTGTGTTATCTGTGTAATATGTCAACTGACACTGGTCTTCCCTCCCTACCTATGCCCATCTCTCCCTTCACCCCTCTCTCCCCTCCTCTTCTTTCATCTCACTTCACCCTTCCTCTACCCCAGACAGTGTGGCTCTGTTTGGGTTATAGTAGGTTGTCCTCCCATTCCCCCTGGTCGTATAGAGCTTTACGGCAGCCATTCCATTATGGGCCAATCTGTCCCAGTCATGTCACCATCAGTGGGCTGTTACCAAACTGGGCTGCTGTTAATAGGCAAACAATGGCTACACTCCAGCTATTAGCAGTCAACAGGAGGGGAAGAATAGACAGAGACCTCATGTGGATCTGAGTGTGTGTGTGTGTGTGTGTTTGATTGCGTGCGTGCGTGAGTGTGTGTGTGTGGCTCGGGGTGTAACTTTAATGCTTCAGGCCCCTGCTGTCAGTGTCTAGTATGGAGACTGTTGTGTAGGTGAATATGTGTCTACTCCGAGTACAGCAGGGCCCGGGGCCCAAAGGCAGACATTTCTGGAGCTTTTGACAGAGGTCACGTCCTCTGCTCTCTCTAAGAAGGAGATGGCCATCTGGAAACACAGCAAGGAGGAGAGAAGGATGGGCAAAGGACATAATACATTTATTCTGTTACTTACTCTCTTTGCTCTTGCTTCCATCTTTAAATACCCCACTTTTCAGCCTCCCTCTCAGTCTCTTATAATGTAGTACCATGTGACTTTGACACTGTCAAAGTCTGTAATGAACTCTCACTGATTTGTCTTTATTCACTGTATGTCGGCAACATATTTATTTTTATTTATTTAACCTTTTATTTAACTGGGCAAGTCAGTTAAGAACAAATTCTTATTTAAAATGACGGCCTACCCCGGCCAAACCCTAACCCGGACGATGCTGGGTCAATTGTGTGCCACCCTTATGGGACTCCCAATCATGGCCGGTTGTGATACAGCCTGGAATGGAACCAGGGTCTGTTGTGACGCCTCTAGCACTGAGATGCAGTATCTTAGCTCGCTGCACCACTCGGGAGCCCATGCAATTGAGAGGCTACAGAAAGTGAAGCTTTTGCGAAAAGATCGGCGTTCTATGGCACACTTGCACACACTTGAAAAGCGCTGTAAAAAATATAATATAACAAATACTAAGATTGATTTGATTAAACAAACTCCTGTTGTTATTGGTACTTTTGATCAACTCGTGTGCTACTTGTGATCCTGAGCATGATTTTATGTTATTTATCTTTAGCTGTAATTCTCACTGTTTCCCTGTTTCTTTCCAGGTTGAGAGAGGAGTCCCCTCTTGTATTACCAGGCTGACCAGTGAGGTCTCCTAGTATTGAGGAGTTGCTTTTCCCATTAAACGGAATTTCAGACAGCGAACCTGGTGAGTAACCAATGGGAATTCTGGAAGGGTGTGTGCCTGCATGCCTGTGTGTATACGTGTGAATGTGTGTTTCAAACTGTACCCTGCGAATCTTCGTACAATGTGGTTCAATCAGCCTCTGTGCAGCAGCGCTAGACTGGTTCTTTCTGCTGATATCGGTGTTATCCACTATCTGTCACCTGAGATTTACAATGCAGTCAAATCAGTTTCCTTGATCTTCTGATTTTGTGTGAGGATAATGTTTTATACACTGATTTTTACAGGAAACCTCCTGATCATAACAGTTTGTTGAGGGCTGATAGTTGTCACCCGCTTCCCTTGAAAAACTGTCATATCAAAACAATTTGCAAAAAACAATCAGATTCCGACAGAAATATGTCTGAGACGCAAAGAAAATTCAAGGAGAGGGGGTACAAAAATGGTCCGATTTAATACTGCCATTGAGAAAATTCAAAACAAATCGAGACATAATCTCTTTCAAGGACAGTCTCGCAAAAAGAAGCATTCTTGCGTTCTAACTACCCGCTATTCAAAGTTCTCTGAACAAATTAAGGGAATTGTTCACAAACATGCCCATTCTAAGATCCGATGACAGTATCGGTGATGTGTTTTCGGACCCTCCCTTGGTCGTATTCTCGCGGAGCAGAAATCTCAGAGATAAATTGGTAAATTTTTGCGCCTCTACCGGATGGAAACTACAAGTGTAATGGCTGCGTTCAATGCAATGGCACTTACAAATGTAGGTCCTTCAAACACTCCCAAACAGGGAAACCCAATCAAAGGTTTTTTCAAGTGCTCCACTAAGGCAGTTATTTATCTTAGAACTCGTCCTTGTGGTAAAAATTATGTGGGAAAAAGAAGCGCATATTAAAAGTGCAAATCTCGATTCATCGTAGCACCATTAGGTGCAGGAACTCGACTTACCCAGTTGCGGCCCACTTTGTGGAAGCAAACCACTCGATTTCGTCTCTGCGTTATATTGGCATCGAACATGTCACCCTCCCTAGGAGAGGGGGTGACCTCGACAATTTATTGTTAAAACGAGAGGCTGCCTGGATCTTTAATTTAAAGACACTTGCTCCCTTCGGTCTCAACGTAGACTTTGATCTGAAGCCATTCTTGTGATTATTGTGACTTTGCTATTCATTGTAAATGTTTGTAGGCCTATGTAGCCAAATTGTATCTATGATCGTATGCTATCATGCATGTTTTTTTGTATGTTATTTTTATATCTAAGAATTAACCAATGATATCAGGCCACACCCGGCCATGATTACAGACACCTGTGTGTGTCCTTTGACACTATATAAACTAGTGAGTGGCAGTGTTTGTCATTATACCCTTATGAAGACAGCTTGTCTGTTGAAACCTTGGTTATTAGGTTATTAAATTGTTGCATCTGAGCTCCTAGAGTGTGCGGCTCTCCTTTTTCTTTTTCAAGTGTTCTACTCCGCTAGCCAGCACCTCGCCTAAACAGGTGTGCGTTTCTTTCCGTCAGCCTGCTGTCTGCCTGGCCTCCATTGCTTTGATCCAAGCACACTTACGTTTGCTGCAAATGGCTTGGCTTTAAATTTGTCCTCATTAAACATTTAAAACACAATCTATATTCACTGCCAGATGTGGTGATGTGTGGGTAACCTTGTTTGTGTGTGTGTGTGTGTGTGTGTGTGTGTGAGCGATGCGTGGGTCAACTCATATGCAGGGGGCAGGTGCATTTAGGGTCATGAAATATTGTGTGGATGAAGGGCGGGTTGAATAAAGAGAAAACAATACATGTATCATTCATGTGCAATTTATATCTATAGGCTACATTGAGGTTTTTCTTACATTATTTTGGGCTATCTGGAATTAGTGCGTAAGGTTTAGAGCCTCCTTAACAGCTTCTACCCCCAAGCCATAAGACTGCTGAACAATTAATCAAATGGCCACTCTGACTATTTGCATTGCCCCACCCCCTTGGTTTTTACACTGCTGCCACTCGCTGTTTATTATCTATGCATAGTCACTTTACCCCTACCTAACCCCACACATTGACTCGGTACTGGTGGCCATTACGTTTTTTACTTTAGTTTCGATTTTATTTGTCACATCCTCTGCATCCATTTTGCTGTCACGTGTTACGGTGTTCAGAGATTGATATAACCAATTTATTGATGGGATTCTGATATGCTATAGGTCAGGACCTATTGCGGCCTATTCGGACTGGATTAGTTTTACTGGGGGAGGTCGGGTAATGTAGTTGTATGCACGAGCACAAAACATTATTTTAGTCCCGTCTGAATCTGCAATAGCAGTAATTTTTTACATGGCAGGAGAGAAACAATTCCAGCCAGAATAACCTACTGTTTTTTGGCTAACTGCTAGTCCCGTGCGAATCGACATCCCTGTGTTTTTGAGAGAAATGTCTTGAGTTTGACAGGTGTTGATCGCTGTTTGCTGCGCATAAGCTACAGTATATATGAATGGCCTACATATCAACTTTCACAGTGAATGCTTTTGTTAACATGTTTTGTGCGTATGAATTTAATATTGCCAAATGTATCAGTAAAAAATATATTTAGCCTATTTAATGCAACCCTTGCTGTTAATAGATCGCAAAGCAGCATACAACTTACCTAAACGTTTGGAACTTTCTCGACCTTAGCCTTTAAACACTGTTCAGCTCACATCTGAAGGCTGGGGGCATTTAGGACTTACTGCGGATCACTAAAATATCCTAATGATTATGATCACACTTCTTCAATTATATATTATGGCGACACTATATCAAAAATGTTTTGCTATGGATTAGAAACTTGGGAACCAAGTTCGAGTCATCCGTGTGGCCCCATCACCTGGACATGTTGAAATACTGTATCTTCATGCCTAGAAAAAAAATCTCCAGGCTTCTGTCATAACTGTCAATTTATAAAAATAACAAAATAATTTCAAGGGGCAGTTTATAATAAACTAATCCCGTCCCAATCGTCCTCAGGAATAATGGACATTCTGGAGTAATAATTACATAGTCAACATTCTCTAGTAATGCTAGTCCTGTGCGAATAGGTCTTTGGTCATGTGCATGCGATGCATACATGTGGCAAGTAAAGGGAGCAAGTGTTATAGGGAATGTTTTTCCTGAACAAATTAGGGATTTTGGTTACAGAACTTTTCAGTCAGAAATGGCTGTACTTATGTTGCAGCTTCAGCAACACAGACAGCTGTCACACCCTGATCTGTTTGACCTGTCCTCGTTATTGTCTCCACCCGCTCCAGGTGTCGCTTGTTTTCCCCAGTGAATTTTATCACTGTGTTTCCTGTCTTTCTGTGCCAGTTCGTCTTGTATGTCCAAGCCTACCAGCGTTTTTTCTCGTTTTCCTGCTTTGGCTTTTCTCCTTTTTCTAGTCCTCCTGGTTTTGACCCTTGCCTGTTCTGGACTCTGTACCCACCTGCCTGACCATTCTGCCTGCCCTGACCTCGAGCCTGCCTGCCACTCTGTACCTCCTGGACTCTGATCTGGTTATGACCTTTTCCCTGTCCACGACCATTCTCTTGCCTATTCCCTTTGGATTTATTAAACATCTTAAACTCCAACCATCTGCCTCCTGTGTCTGCATTTGGGTCTCGCCTAGTGTCATGATAACAGCGCAATAAAGACTGATGTTCTGTGGTGGTCGTTGCAGCAGGGAGGAGAGGGAGACAACGGGTGCTAGTCACACAGTTACTCGCTGTCTTTTTTTTTAACACAGTGCAGCAAGTCTGAGCCTGGCCCGGCACAATCAAATCAATTGCTGGTCGGACTCCCCCAAGTAATTTGTCTGTCTTAATTATTTAATCAAAGAGTGTGCTTAAAGCATCAGACATGCTCAGCGAATATAGTTGATTCGATTAAAACACATAGGATGTGTCAATATATGGAAAAATCACGTTTACATATGTTGACTAATTGATTTGTCGAAAGAACAGACGACTCTTGGTCAACTAAGATATTTTTTAGTCGGGGACAGCCCTAGTGAGCATGCATGTGTGGGTGGGTGCATGTGTTCATCCTTTGTTAAACACACTCTCTCCCGGGTCGTGCTGTGTGACAGGCTATATCCTGTGAGACTCATATAAGGTCTCTTGCAGGGCATTGGATCGTAATCAAATCTCTAGGTATAAACATTCACACTGGTATGTGGGTGGTGGGGATTTTATGTGGTTCACAGGCTCTCATAGGCCCTTAACTCTACTAAAACACACACACACACACACACACACACACACACACACACACACACACACACACACACACACACAGCATCCCACTGGTCTTCTCCTTCACAGGAGCCAGACACATCATTGCAGAGCTGACCGGTTAGGGGTTCCTACTGCACAATACCTCTCTCGCCCTGACCCCTACCCCTTGACCTCTGACCCCTGACCAGTGAAAGTGGAAGGAGCTTATTGGCTCTCCCACAGGGCTTAGAGGGTCAGGTGGTGTTCTGACTATACACTTTGCACACAGGGGAGGGTAGAGTATCTCAGAATATATCAGAGCCTGCCATGTTGTGTGCTTATGGTCAGTGCCATGCAGTGGGGGTTGTGTATAGGTACACTAAGTGTACAAAACATTAGGAACACTTTCCTAATATTGAGTTGCACACCCTTTTGCCCTCAGAACAGCCTTATTTCGTCGGGGCATGGACTCCACAAGGAAGTCAAAAGCGTTCCAGAGGGATGCTGTCCCATGTTTGACTTCAATGCTTCCCACAGTTGTGTCAAGTTGGCTGTATGTCTTTTGGGTGGTGTGGAGCATTCTTGATACACATGGGAAACTGTTGAGCGTGAAAAACCCTGCAGCGTTGCAGTTCTTGACACACTCAAACCGGAGTGCCTGGCACCTTCTACCATTCACCTGGTCAGTCTAAATCATGGAAAGAGCAGGTGTTCCTAATGTCATCTGCAATCAGTGTATATGTTTTAGGGATGGTGGGAGCCAGGGGTGTTATAGGGATGGAGATGGAAGGCAGTGGGGTGGAAGTTTTAAATAGCCCTGTGTGTGAGTCCATCAGTAGTTATTGACAGGGAGAAATGCTAACTGGGTATAATCCAATGAAGATCAATTTGTTTAGACTGGCAGTACATTGAGTGACAATATGAAGATTTTATTTCCAAAACACTATACAAATCTACATTTTCAGAAATGTTGGTTAACTAACTTTTCACGTTTTCTTTTACCCCTTTTTCGTGGTATCCAATTGGTAGTTACAGTCTTGTCCCATTGCTGCAACTCCCGTACTGACAAAGGCAAAGAGCTGTGCTTCCTCCGAAACACAACCCAGCCAAGCCGCACTGCACTGCTTCTTGACACAATGCCCACTCAGCCCAGAACTCAGTCGCACCAATGTGTCAGAGGAAACACCGTACACCTGGCAACTGTGTCAGCATGTATGTGCCCGGCCCGCCACCGGAGTCACTAGAGCGAGATGGGACAAGGAAATCCCGGCCGACCAAACCCTCCCCTAACCTGGACAACGCTGAGACAATTGTGCACCACCCCATGGGTCTCCTGGTTACGGCAGAGCCTGGACTCAAACCAGTATCTCTAGTGGCTAGCACTGTGATAGAGTGCCTTAGCCCACTGCGCCACTCGGGAGGCCACTAACCTTTATTGTTTAAAGAACTTAGGAAAGAGATCTTTTTCACTATATAATCATGGAATTGGGTTGTTCAATGACAGACATTTATTTGTTTAAAATCTATCATTTTTTATGGTTTCATTTCAGAGAGACAAATAATCATGTTTAAAAGAAATGCAATATATCCGCCTCACTCTCAAGAAATAAGTAGTTCTGCTAGGTTTTACAGAGTGAAATGCAACAAATAACTACATTTTTAATAAAGAACTATACAAATGATACAATTGTGACATCAATATGTATATATTTTGGTTTTAAATAGTTCAATACTGTAATTTGAGATATTTTTGTCACACCCTGATCTGTTTCACCTGTCCTTGGGATTGTCTCCACCCCCCTCCAGGTGTCCCATTATCCCCTGTGTATTTATAGCTGTGTTCTCTGTTTGTCCATTGCCAGTTCATTTTGTTTGTCATGTCAACCAGCGTTTTTGTTCCCAGCTCCTGCTTTTCCCAGTCTCTCCTTTTTCTCACCCTCCTGATTTTGACCCTTGTCTGTCCTGACTCTGAGCCCGCCTGCCCCTGACACTGAGCTTGCCTGCCAACTTGTACCTTTGCCCCACCTCTGAATTGTTGACCGCTGCCTACCCTGACCATGAGCCTGCCTGTCGTCCGGTACTGTTGCCCCACCTCTGGTTTACTGACCCCTGCCTGCCTTGACCTGTCTATTGCCTGCCCCTGTTGGAATATTAAACCATTGTCAATTTGACATGTCTGCATCAGGGTCTTACCTTGATTCCTGATACATTTAGCAGATGCTATTAGCCAGAGTAACTTACAGTTGCATTCATCTTAAGATAACTAGGTGAGATAACCACATGTCACAGGATGTTCGTACAGGATACGAACATTCCATTCCAGCTTAACAATGGATATATAGCGTAAAAAAACAAAAACATCTAGAATCTATGAATCAAACATTTGAGAACAGTCATATTTTACGCACACATGAACATACCCATAAGCAATCATTTCAAATTTCTAATGAAAAACACAAATGTGAAAAATTGGTTGACATTGCGTTTTTGGAAAAAATAGGGAAGAGATTAAAAGAGAGGAGATTCGTACAGGCTCATAATGGAAGTCTCTCCTATCCCTGAAGTGAGCATTCTCATCCCTTCCTCATCACCCCTCTACGCTTCTGGTGTCCTCATTGTCTCTCTTCCCCTCTTTCTATCTGTCACACTTCTCCCTCCCCTCTCTCCATCTCTAAACCTACCTCCACCCATTCCTCTTGTCCATCTTATCCACTCCTCCTCTCATCCACCTCTCATCCACTACTCTTTCTGAGAGATAAATGCCTCTCATCTTCTGCTTTGGAAGATAAGAAATGGAGCTTCTACTCCACTGGGGAAATAAACTATACCCCATCCTTTATCATCCCTCTCTCCACTGCACTCCACTCCTCTCATCTCCTGTTCTCCCCTCCATAAACAGTCCCTCTTTCTTCTCCATTTTCCCATGAGGCCTTCTGTCACACTTCCATCTCGCTTTCTCTTCCCCTCTCTTTTGCTCTCGCTCTCGCTCTCTCCCTCTCCCTCTCTATTCCTCTATTGTTCTCTCTCAGATGAGAAACCCTCACAGTTTACTCTCTCATACATGGTGATGTTCTTTGATATTACATGTTCTTTATGTTCATGATCTCTGTTTTTAGTGATTTCATTTATTTTCTTTGAGCACC
This sequence comes from Brachymystax lenok tsinlingensis, assembly GCA_030435695.1. Taxonomy (NCBI): domain Eukaryota; kingdom Metazoa; phylum Chordata; class Actinopteri; order Salmoniformes; family Salmonidae; genus Brachymystax; species Brachymystax lenok. The sequence continues at coordinate 6,483,747 of CM059800.1, forward strand.
GGCCAGCTTTTGATGATTAACTACTAAGTTAAGTTAATGATGTTTTTTGTTGTTGTTGATGGCACCTAGTCACAGGTGACTACCTCATGAAGCTAGTTAAGAGAATGCCAAGAGTTTGCAAAGCTGTCATCAAGGCAAAGGGTGGTTATTTGAAGAATCTCAAGTATAAAATACATTTTTATTTGTTTTAACACTTTTATTTGCTTACTGCATGATTCCATAGGTGTTATTTCAAAGTTTTGGTGTCTTCACCATTATTTAAAATAGTAAAAATAAAGAAAAACCCTTGAATGAGTAGGTGTTCTTAAACTTTTGACTGGTCCTTGTTTTTGATAGAAAAGCAAATTTTTTGTCCATTTAAAATAACATCAAATTGATCAGAAATACAGTGTAGACATTGTTAATGTAGTAAATTACTATAGTACTTGGAAAAGGCCAGCATCCCTGAGACGCCTCTTCACTGTTGACGTTGAGACTGGTGTTTTTACGGGTACTATTTAATGAAGCTGTCATTTGAGGACTTGTGAGGCAACTGTTTCTCAAACTAGACATTCTAATGTACTTGTCCACCCACTCCTCTTTCTATTCTGGTTAGAGCCAATTTGCGCTGTTCAGTGAAGGGAGTAGTACAGTCGTGGCCAAAAGTTTTGAGAATGACACAAATATAAATTTTCACAGTTTTCTGCCTCAGTTTGTATGATGGAAATTTGCATATACTCCAGAATGTCATGAAGAGTGATCAGATGAATTGCAATTAATGGCAAAGTCCCTCTTTGCCATGCAAATGAACTGAAACCCAAAAAACATTTCCACTGCATTTCAGCCCTGCCACATTATGTCAGTGATTCATTCGTTAACACAAGCGTGAGTGTTGACGAGGACAAGGCTGGAGATCACTCTGTCATGCTGATTGAGTTCGAATAACAGACTGGAAGCTTCAAAAGGAGGGTGGTGCTTGGAATCATTGTTCTTCCTCTGTCAGCCATGGTTACCTGCAAGGAAACACGTGTCGCCATCATTGCTTTGCACAAGAAGGGCTTCACAGGCAAGGATATTGCTGCCAGTAAGATTGCACCATTTATTGGATCATCAAGAACTTCAAAGAGAGCGGTTCAATTGTTGTGAAGAAGGCTTCAGGGTGCCCAAGAAAGTCCAGCAAGCGCCAGGACCGTCTCCTAAAGTTGATTCAGCTGCGGGGTTCTGGGCACCACCAGTACAGAGCTTGCTCAGGAATGGCAGCAGGCAGGTGTGAGTGCATCTCCACGCACAGTGAGGCAAAGACTTTTGGGGGATGGCCTGGTGTCAAGAAGGGCAGCAAAGAAGCCACTTCTCTCCAGGAAAAACATCAGGGACAGACTGATATTCTGCAAAAGGTACAGGGATTGGACTGCTGAGGACTGGGGTAAAGTAATTTTCTCTGATGAATCCCCTTTCCGATTGTTTGGGGCATCCGGAAAAATGCTTGTCCGGAGAAGACAAGGTGAGCGCTACTATCGGTCCTGTGTCATGCCAACAGTAAAGCATCCTGAGACCATTCATGTGTGGGGTTGCTTCTCAGCCAAGGGAGTGGGCTCACTCACAATTTTGCCTATGAACACAGCCATGAATAAAGAATGGTACCAACACATCCTCCGAAAGCAACTTCTCCCAACCATCCAGGAACAATTTGGTGACGAACAAGGCCTTTTCCAGCATGATGGAGCACCTTGCCATAAGGCAAAAGTGATAACTAAGTGGCTCGGGGAACAAAACATAGATATTTTGTGTCCATGGCCAGGAAACTCCCCAGACCTTAATCCCATTGAGAACTTGTGGTCAATCCTCAAGAGGCGGGTGGACAAACAAAAACCCACAAATTCTGACAAATTACAAGTATTGATTATGCAAGAATGGGCTGCCATCAGTCAGGATGTGGCCCAGAAGTCAATTGACAGCATGCCAGGGCGGATTGCAGAGGTCTTGAAAAAGAAGGGTCAACACTGCAAATATTGACTCTGCATCAACTTCATGTAATTATCAATAAAAGCCTTTGACGCTTGTAATTATACTTCAGTATTCCCTAGTAACATCTGACAAAAATATCTAAAGACACTGAAGCAGCAAACTTTGTGGAAATTAATATTTGTGTCATTCTCAAAACTTTTGGCCACGACTGTACACAGCGTTGCACGAGATCTTCAGTTTCTTGGCAATTTCTCGCATGGAATAGCCTTAATTTCTCAGAACAAGAATAGACTGATGAGTTTCAGAAGAAAGGCCTTTGTTTCTGGCCATTTTGAGCCTGTAATCAAACCCACAAATGCTGGTGCTCCAGATACTCAACTAGTCTAAAGAAGACTAGTTTTATTGCTTCTTTTAGCACAGCTGACAACTGTTGTCTTGCTAACATACAGTTGAAGTCGGAGGTTTACATACACTTAGGTAGTAGTCATTAAAACTCGTTTTTCAACCACTCCACACATTTCTTGTTAACAAACAATAGTTTTGGCAAGTCGGTTAGGACTTTTAACAATTATTTCACTTATAATTCACTGTAATTCAGGCTAATTTACATGATTTGAGTCAATTGGAGGTGTACCTGTGGATGTATTTCAAGACCTACCTTCATACTCAGTGCCCCTTTGCTTGACATCATGGGAAATTAAAAAAATCATCCAAGACCTCAGAAAAAAATTGTAGACCTCCACAAGTCTGGTTCATCCTTGGGAGAAATTTCCAAATGCCTGAAGGAACCACGTTCATCTGTACAAACAATAGTATGCAAGTATAAACACCATGGAACCACGCAGCCATCACACCGCTCAGGAAGGAGATGCATTCTGTCTCCTAGAGATGAACATACTTTGGTGCGAAAAGTGCAAATCAATCCCAGAACAACAGCAAAGGACCTCGTGAAGATGCTGGAGGAAACGGATACTAAGGTATCTATATCCACATTTAAACAAGTCCTATATTGACATAACCTGAAAGACCGCTCAGCAAGGAAGAAGCCACTGCTCCAAAACCGCCATAAAAAAGCCAGACTAAGGTTTGCAACTGCACATGGGGACAAATATTGTAGTTTTTGTCCTCTGGTCTGATGAAACAAAAATAGAACTGTTTGGCCGTAATGACCATCGTTATGTTTGGAGGCAAAAGGGGGAGGCTTGCAAGCCAAAGAACACCATTCCAACTATGAAGCACGGGGGTGGCAGCATCATGTTGTGGGGGTGCTTTGCTGCAGGAGGGACTGGTGCTCTTCACCAAATAGATGGCATCATGAAGAAGATAGATTGTTGATATATTGAAGCAACATCTCAAGACATCAGTCAGGAAGTTAAAGCTTGGTCGCAAATGGGTCTACCAAATGGACAATGACACCAAGCATACTTCCAAAGTTGTGGCAAAATGGCTTAAGGACAGCAAAGTCAAGGTATTGGATTGGCCATCACAACGCCCTGACCTCAATCTCATAGAAAATTTGTGGGCAGAACTGAAAAGGTGTGTGTGAGCATGGAGGCCTACAAACCTGACTCAGTTACACCAGGTCTGTCAGGAGGAATGGGCCAAAATTCACCCAACTTATTGTGGGAAGCTTGTGGAAGGCTACCTGGAACGTTTGACCCAAGTTAAACAATTTAAAGGCAATGCTACCAAATACTAATTGAGTGTATGTAAACTTCTGACCCACTGGGAATGTGATGAAAGAAATAAAAGCTGAAATAAATAACTCTCTACTATTATTCTGACATTTCACATTCTTAAAATAAAGTGGTGATCCTAATTTTTAACTAGGATTAATGTCAGGAATTGTGGAAAACTGAGTTTAAATGTATTTGGCTAAGGTGTATGTAAACTTCTGACTTCAACTGTAATTGCAAAAGGGTTTTCTAATGATCAATCAACCTTATAAAATGACAAACTTGAATAGCTAACACGACTTGCCATTGGAACTCAGGAGTTATGGTTGCTGATAATGGGCCTCTGTATGCCTATGTAGATATTCCATAAACATTCTGCAGTTTCCAGCTACAATAGCCATTTACAACATTAACAATGTCTACAGTGTATTTCTGAGCAATTAGATGTTATTTTAATGGACAAAAAGTGTTTTTTCTTTCAAAACAAGGACAGTTCTAAGTGAATGGTAGTGTGTATATATACCATACCTTTTGAACGGTAGTGTGTATATATACCAAATCAGTCAAAGGTTTGGACACACTTACTTTTTTCTACATTGTTGAATAATAGTGAAGACATCAAAACTATGAAATAACATATATGGAATCATGTAGTAAGCAAAAAAGTGTTACACAAATCAAATATATTTTGTATTTTATATTCTTCAAAGTTGCCACCCTTTGCCATGATGACAGCTTTGCAAACTCTTGGCATTCTTCACTCTGCGTCGTGCTTAAAAACAGTCCTTAGCCTTAGTCCTTGGCATATACCACACCCCCCCTCTTGCATAAACCACACCCCCTCTTGCATTATTGCTTAATTATACAACTAATCCTGAATACTGATTGGTTAAAAGCCCATTCCAGCCGGTACCTATTCCACAAGTTCTCACCGACTAAATATTTGACGTTAAAATACCTATTTACTATGTTCTATTCTGACTGCGTTCTATTCCACAGTCTCATCAGCCCAGGCAGGGAAGTTCTTTCTTTATCTCCCCTATAAAAAGCATCTAGACATTATCTCACATTTCTTTTAGACTAACATTTAGTTTTCAACAGCGGAGATTTGTGTAAACCTTGCGATCTTTCTCTATTTTTTTGAACATGTGTTTAACGCCTTATGTTTGGCACTAAACAGTCTCCATAAATACTGTACCTCCATTGTTGTTCTTTTCAACTTATCCTGGGGGACCATCAGATGAGTCTTGTGAGGCCTGTGGGCATCAAATCAAATCAAAGTTTATTTGTCACGTGCGCCGAATACAACAGGTGTAGACCTTACCGTGAAATGCTTACTTACAGGCTCTAACCAATAGTGCAAAAAAAAGGTATTAGATGAACAATAGGTAAGTAAAGAAATAAAAACAACAGTAAAAAAAGACAGGCTACAGTGAGGGAAAAAAGTATTTGATCCCCTGCTGATTTTGTACGTTTGCCCACTGACAAAGAAATGATCAGTCTATAATTTTAATGGTAGGTTTATTTGAACAGTGAGAGTAACAACTAACAACAAAAAAATCCAGAAAAACACATGTGAAAAATGTTATAAATTGATTTGCATTTTAATGAGGGAAATAAGTATTTGACCCCTCTGCAAAACATGACTTAGTACTTGGTGGCAAAACCCTTGTTGGCAATCAGAGGTCAGACGTTTCTTGTAGTTGGCCACCAGGTTTGCACACATCTCAGGAGGGATTTTGTCCCACTCCTCTCTGCAGATCTTCTCCAAGTCATTAAGGTTTTGAGGCTGACATTTGGCAACTCGAACCTTCAGCTCCCTCTACAGATTTTCTATGGGATTAAGGTCTGGAGACTGGCTAGGCCACTCCAGGACCTTAATGTGCTTCTTCTTGAGCCACTCCGTTGTTGCCTTGGCTGTGTGTTTTGGGTCATTGTCATGCTGGAATACCCATCCACGACCCATTTTCAATGCCCTGGCTGAGGGAAGGAGGTTCTCACCCAAGATTTGACGGTACATGGCCACGTCCATCGTCCCTTTGATGCGGTGAAGTTGTCCTGTCCCCTTAGCAGAAAAACACCCCCAAAGCAAAATGTTTCCACCTCCATGTTTGATGGTGGGGATGGTGTTCTTGGGGTCATAGACAGCGTTCCTCCTCCTCCAAACACGGCGAGTTGAGTTGATGCCAAAGAGCTCCATTTTGGTCTCATCTGACCACAACACTTTCACCCAGTTGTCCTCTGAATCATTTAGATGTTCATTGGCAAACTTCAGACGGGCATGTATATGTGCTTTCTTGAGCAGGGGGACTTATGCGGCGCTGCAGGATTTCAGTCCTTCACGGCGTAGTGTGTTACCAATTGTTTTCTTGGTGACTATGGTCCCAGCTGCCTTGAGATCATTGACAAGATCCTCCCGTGTAGTCCTGTCTGATTCCTCACCGTTCCCATGATCATTGCAACTCCACGAGGTGAGATCTTGCATGGAGCCCCAGGCCGAGGAGATTGACAGTTCTTTTGTGTTTCTTCCATTTGCGAATAATCGCACCAACTGTTGTCACCTTCTCACCAAGCTGCTTGGTGATGGTCTTGTAGCCCATTCCAGCCTTGTGTAGGTCTACAATCTTGTCCCTGACATCCTTGGAGAGCTCTTTGGTCTTGGCCATGGTGGAGACTTTGGAATCTGATTGATTGATTGCTTCTGTGGACAGGTGTCTTTTATACAGGTAACAAGCTGCAATTAGGAGCACTCCCTTTAAGAGTATGCTCCTAATCTCAGCTCGTTACCTGTATAAAAGACACCTGGGAGCCAGAATTCTTTCTGATGGAGAGGGGGTCAAATACGTATTTCCTTCATTAAAATGCAAATCAATTTATAACATTTTTCACATGCGTTTTTCTGGATTTTTTGGTTTTTATTCTGTCTCTCACTGTTCAAATAAACCTACCATTAAAAGTATAGACTGATCATTTCTTTGTCAGTGGGCAAATGTACAAAATCAAAAATTCCCTCACTGTATATACAGTAGCGAGGCTATAAAAGTAGCGAGGCTACATACTGACACTGGTTAGTCAAGCTGATTGAGGTAGTATATGTACATGTAGTTATGGTTAGTGTGACTATGTATATATGATGAACAGAGAGTAGCAGTAGCGTAAAAAAGGGGTTGGTGGGTGGTGGGACACAATGCAGATAGATAGCCCGGTTAGCCAATGTGCGGGAGCACTGGTTGGTCGGTCTAATTGAGGTAGTATGTACATGAATGTATAGTTAGTGACTATGCATATATGATAAACAGAAAGTAGCAGCAGCGGGGGTAAAACTGTTGAGAAGCCTTTTTGTCCTAGACTTGGCAATCCGGTAACGCTTGCCATGCGGTAGTAGAGAGAACAGTCTATGACTGGGGTGGCTGGGGTCTCTGACACAGCCTGGTGTAGAGGTCCTGGATGGCAGGCAGCTTAGCCCCAGTGATGTACTGGGCCGTACGCACTACCCTCTGTAGTGCCTTGCGGTCAGAGGCAGAGCAATTGCCGTACCAGGCAGTGATGCATCCAGTCAGGATGCTCTCGATGTTGCAGCTATAGAACCTTTTGAGGATCTCAGGACCAATGCCAAATCTTTTTAGTCTCTTGAGGTGGAATAGGCTTTGTCGTGCCCTCTTCGCGACTGTCTTGGTGTGTTTGGACCATTCTAGCTTGTTGTTGATGTGGACACCAAGGAACTTGAAGCTCTCAACCTGCTCCACTACAGCCCCGTCGATGAGAATGGGGGCGTGCTCGGTCCTCCTTTTCCTGTAGTCCACAGTCATCTCCTTTGTCTCACCTTTTCACAGAGGAGTCATATTAGTGTGTAGCCCAAACTGTTTGGCAGGCAGCTTAACCATACAGACAGATGTTGGCAGATTGGGTATACCAACTTCAGACGAGTCCCAAGACGCATCGTGTTCATAAGAGTCCCATCTTTCGAATAGTTTGTAGGCGAAACCGTTCGGACACTACAGACGATTTTGTTAGAAGACAGATTTAGTTATTATGCTCTCTCTCCTCTCTCTCTTTGTTTCCTTCTGTTGTATTATACACTGAGCTTACAAAACATTAGGAACACCTTCCTAATATTGAGTTGCGTGTCCTTTTGCCCCCAGAACAGCCTCAACTCGTCCAGGCATGGAATCTACAAGGTGTCGAAAGCATTCCACAGGGATGCTGGCCCATGTTGACTTCAATGCTTCCCACAGTTGTGTCAAGTTGGCTGGATGTCCTTTGGGTGGTGGACCATTCTTGATACACACAGGAAACTGTTGAGTGTGAAAAACCCAGCAGCGTTGCGGTTCTTGACACAAACCGGTGTGCCTGGCACCTACTACTATACTCCATTCAAAGGCACTTCAATATTTTTTCGAATCTGTTCAAATCAAATTGTATTTGTCACATGCGCCGAATACAACAGATGTAGACCTTACAGTGAAAAATAACAAATAGTAATTATTTGCTTTCTTGGGAACAGGAACAATGGTGGCCCTCTTGAAGCATGTGGGAACAGCAGCCTGGGATAGGGACTGATTGAATATGTCCGTAAACACACCAGCCAGCTGGTTCATGCATGCTCTGAGGACACGGCCAGGGATGCCATCTGGGCCGGCAGCCTTGCGAGGGTTAACACATTTAAATGTTTTTCTCACATTGGCTGCGGTGAAGGAGAGCCCGCAGGTTTTGGTAGCAGGCCGTGTCGGTGGCACTGTATTGTCCTCAAAGCGAGCAAAGAAGTTGTTTAGTTTGTCTGGGAGCAGGACGTCATGGTCCGCAACGGGGCTGGTTTTCTTTTTGTAGTCCGTGATTGACTGTAGACCCTGCCACATTCCTCTTGTGTCTGAGCCGTTGAATTGTGACTCTACTTTGTCTCTATATTGACGCTTAGCTTGTTTGATTGCCTTGCGGAGGGAATAGCTACACTGTTTGTATTCAGTCATGTTTCCGGTAGCCTTACCCTGGTTAAAAGCAGTGGTTCGCGCTTTCAGTTTTGCGCGAATGCTGCCATCAATCCACGGTTTCTGGTTGGGGAAGGTTTTAATATTTGCTATGGGTACAACATCACCAATGCACTTGCTAATAAACTCGCTCACTGAATCATCAGCGTATACATCAATGTTGTTGTCAGATGCGGTCCGGAACATACCAGCGTTGAACAGACCTGAGAATGGGCGTTTCCTGTTTTAGTTTCTGTTTGTAGGCTGGGAGCAACAAAATAGAGTCATGGTCAGACTTGCCGAAAGGAGGACAAAGAATAGCCTTGTATGCATCACGGATGTTGGATAAACAATGATCCAGGATTTTACCAGCCCGGGTGGCACATTCGATATGCTGGTAAAATTTCGGAAGCCTTGTTTTCAAATTAGCCTTATTAAAATCCCCAGCCACAATAAATGCAGCCTCAGGATATGTGGTTTCCAATTTAAATTTATTTCAGTGCCGTCGATGTATCAGCTTGAGGGGGGATGTACACGGCTGTGATTATAATCGAGGAGAATTCTCTTGGTAGATAATGCGGTCTGCATTTGATTGTAAGGAATTCTATGTCAGGTGAACAAAAGGACTTCCTGTATGCAGTTCCTGTATGTTGTTATGATCACACCACGTCTCGTTAATCATAAGACACACACCACCACCCTTCTTCTTACCAGATAAATGTTTGTTTCTGTCGGCGCGATGCGTGGAGAAACCAGGTGGCTGTACCGACTCAGATAACGTGTCCTGAGTGAGCCATGTTTCCGTGAAGCAAAGAACGTTGCAGTCTCGGATGTCTCTCTGAAAGGCAACCCTCGATCGGATTTCATCTACTTTGTTGTCAAGAGACTGTACATTGGCGATTAAAATACTCGGGAGAGGTGCACGATGCGCTCGTCGACGAGCTTGACCAAAAGACCGGCGCGCTTTCTCTTCTCCTGCGCCGTTGTTTTGAGTCGCTGGGTGCTATCCAGGCTATTGTCCTGGTTGGGGTAACAAACAGAGAATCCTCTTTGGGAAAGTCATATTCCTGGTCGTAATGTTGGTAAGTTGACGTTGCTCTTATATCCAATAGTTCCTCCCGGTTGTATGTAATAAATGTAATATTTCCCGGGGTAACAATGCAAGAAGTAATACATAAAAAAACTGCATAGTTTCCTGAGAACGTGAAGCGAGGCTGCCATCTCTGTCGGCGCCGGCTCTTAACAGTAGTGAAGCTGTATACAGGAGGTACCGGTACAGAGTCAATGTGCGGGGCACAGGTTACTTGAGGTAATTGAGGTATTATGTACATGTAGGTAGAGTTAAAGTGACTATGCATAGATAATAACCAGCAATTTTTAGGGCCTTCCTTTGACACCGCCTGGTATAGAGGTCCTGGATGGCAGAAAGCTTGGCCCCAGTGATGTACTGGGCCGTACGCACTACCCTCTGTCGTACCTTGCGGTCGGAGCCCGAGCAGTTGGCAAACCAGGCAGTGATGCAACTAGTCAAGATGCTCTCGATGGTGCAGCTGTAGAACTTTTTGATGATTTGAGCACCCATGACAAATCTTTTCAGTCCCCTGGGGGGGAATAAGCTTTGTCGGGCCCTCTTCACAACTGTCTTGGTGTGTTTGGACCATGATAGATTATTGGTGATGTGCACGCCAAGGAACTTACCTGTTCCACTACAGCCCAGTCGATGAGAATTGTTATCCTGGCACCACACGCCCAGGTCTCTGACCTCCTCCCTATAGGCTGTCTCATCGTTATCATGATCAGGCCTACCACTGTTGTGTCGTCGGCAAGCTTAATGATGGTGTTGGTGTCGTGCCTGGCCATGCAGTCATGGGTGAACAGGGAGCACAGGAGGGGACTGAGGACGCACCCCTGAGTGGCCCCTGTGTTGAGGATCAGCGTGGTAATGTGTTGTTACCTATCCTTTCCACCTGGGGACGGCCAGTCAGGAAGTCCAGGATCCAGTTGCAGAGGGAGGTGTTTAGTCCCAGGGTCCTTAGCTTAGTGATGAGCTCAGAGAGTACTACAATATATTCATGTCTCAAGGCTTAAAAATCCTGTCTCCTCCCCTTCATCTTTACTGATTTGAAGTAGATTTAACAAGTGACGTCAATAAGGAATCATATCTTTCACCTTGATTCACCTGGTCAGTCTATGCCATGGAAAGAGCATGCTAGACCTAGAAGCACAGACAGCTCAGCTGCAGCTCAGCAGCAGTCAAGTGCAGTGGAGGTACACATTTTTTTTTTTGCATGAATTCATAAACCATCGCGGTTCACACAAAACCCATTTCACAGTGAAAACAAATCCCTTACCTTTTGAAGAACTTCTGCTTATGGCTTCCCAAGTGTCCAACGAATGGTTATTTTGTTAGAAAAAGTAATTTATTATATCCATAAATCTCTGTTTGATTTGGCACGTTATGTTCAGAAAATCCAACGTCGAATCGCCCATTGAAACGTGAAGAGAACGCGTTCAAATATACCTATAAACCTTTCCTAAACAAATCAAATACCACTTATAATGCATCCTTAGCTATCCTTTTATGAATATTAGCGATAATATTTCACTCGGATGGTCACCTAAACATTATGAAAGGAAAATACAGTGGGGCGAGCTTTCAGTCTCGTGCCCGAGAAAACTTGTTGACATTTCAGGTCCCCTGACCATTTCCTGTTCCTATCCGTTCCTCTTACTCCATTCACTCCCAGTCTTTGTATATAGACTGTTGACATCTAGTGGAAGCCATAGGTACTGCAATCCAAGAGCTGAAGTCAATGGGGAGAGTGTCAAACAGAGCAAAGGTCACCAAAAACTGCATTTCCGGATGGATTTTCCTCTTGTTTTCCTCGGGGTTTCGCCTGCTATATCAGTTCTGTTATACTCACAGACATTATGTTAACACTTTTAGAAACTTCAGAGTGTTTCCTATCCAATAGTACTAATTATGTGCATATCCTATTTTCTGAGCCTGAGTGGCAGGCATTTTACTTTGGGCACACCAGACTCTCCAAAACCGACACCTCAGCTGCCGCTCCCTAAGACGTTAAGCATTTATTCAGTCATTATTCTTTATCTAGTAAATGAGTTTATTCATTCACAACTAGGGCGTTGCTGGGCCAAGCACAGGCAGGGGGATCCCCTGGTTTTCTGGTACCAGTGCCGTGGGAAAGGATGCTTAGCAGAGACAACTCAGTGGTGAGCGCAGTGGAGGTAGGAAGAAACACAGATGTACTGCCAGTTTCTTAATATGTTGGCTCTATATGAAATCATGACAGACAGACAGTGACAGCAAAGAAGATGCAGAGACAGACTGCACAAATGGGAGGCAACAGAGGCACAGTTGTAGTGGTGTGTTGTACCTCCAGTGGTTTCTAAATGTTGTGTTTGTCTTAAACATGAGCTGGTTAAAAAGAGCTGGTTATAAAAGGAGGAGGACTATGTTTCACCAGTCACTGGTACAGTAACGCTGTACTAGTGTGCTGCCTATGTTACGTGTAAGTAACGTGGGGGGCAGGTGCGTGCACAGTGATGTGGGCAGGTGTTGCTAAAATGACAGGGCAAATTGTGTGTGTGCTCATCCACGATTGAGTGTCTGTCTATATGCGTGTCTATTACGTGCGTTTGTAGCAGTTATCTGTCTTGCTCGGTGGTGCTGAAAGCCAACCCATTAGTTGTCTCTGCGGGGGAGAAAGGCAGTGATCAGATCAGCCCAGTGTCTACAACTCCTATGGAGAAGAGATTAGCTGTCTGGCAGCTTGTTTATCCTGTGTTTTTAACACAGTAGCTGCCTTCCCTGCCACGCCTCCCTTTGGACAAGTTGCATCTCTCTCTCTCTCTCTCTCTCTCTCTCTCTCTCTCTCTCTCTCTCTCTCTCTCTCTCTCTCTCTCTCTCTCTCCTATTAATGTGGGTCACCCTTTGGGAGCCAGGGAAAACTAAACCATGTCATCTCCCTTCTCTCTCTTCCCCTTCCCACATATTTAATGGTGGTGGGGAAACCCAACCCTGGGCCCTGGCCACTCTCCCCCGTCTTGCCAGCCCCCTGTTTATGTCAGACCCCCTGTATGGGTGTTGTGGTGGGGGGCCCAGCCAGACCTTTAACCCCATAATTAGGAGATAAGCAGAGGTGTTAACCTGCATTAGTCATCTGGATTGACAGCCACCGGATCCTGAGCCGTACCTCTAATGGTTTCATCAGAGTGTTTTCTTTCTGGTATTGGTATAGAACGACTAGCGCTGCTACCAGTTGTTTGTGTTGTTTCTACTGGAATCTGACTGTCTTGGTTTAGCTTGGAGGCTCAAAGGGAAACTGGTGCTCTAGGGACTGAGATTGAATTTCAGGATATAACTTTTTAACTTTTTCTCTCTCTTACACACACACACACACACACACACACACACACACACACACACACACACACACACACACACACACACACACACACACACACACACACACACACACACACACACACACACACAGTACCTCCCCACACATACATATGCCTGTGACTGGCCTTGCATGGGTAGATACAGTATTGTTGTGCTCCTGTGTAAGAGATAAGTAGTGCTGAGACTGTACTCTCTGCTCCTCTCTCTGCTCTTTCAGCTCAGTTCAATCTCTGTCTGCCTGTCTGTCTCATCCCAACATGTTCATTAATATGGGACAGCTGGAGATTGAATTTGAATATTGAAACAATGTTGCAAATGTCAGAGAGACAGACAGCAAGGTTTATACAAATCTCCGCTGCTGAAAACCAAATGCTAGTTTAAAATGGGAGATAATGTCTAGATACTTTTCATAGTGGAGATCAAGTTTATAAATTGCGTGGCTGGGCTGATGAGATAGTGGATTGCTCAGTGAGATGGAACAGAGTAAATAGGCATTTCAACTTCATAGCTTTAGCTGGTGATAACTTGTGGAATAGACACTGGCTGAAATGAGGTTTTAATCAATTAATTCGGAATTCTGAATGTAATTTAATTCAAACAATACATTTTAATTTGAATTATCCACACCCTACAGGAATCAGAATAAAACTTGAATTGAAGGAGTGCACACACATACACTGTTAATCATCCACTCTTTGGAATCAGGTTACTCAGTAAAGCAGAGTTAACCCAGTAGAGAGAGAGAGAGAGAGAGAGAGAGAGAGAGAGAGAGAGAGAGAGAGAGAGAGAGAGAGAGAGAGAGAGAGAGAGAGAGAGAGAGAGAGAGAGAGAGAGAGAGAGAGAGAGAGAGAGAGAGAGAGAGAGAGAGAGAGAGAGAGAGAGAGAGAGAGAGAGAGAGAGAGAGAGAGAGAGAGAGAGAGAGAGAGAGAGAGAGAGAGAGAGAGAGAGAGAGGTTGCATTCCTGAGCTCCAACCAACTCCTGTCTTTTATCACAGAGGGTTAACCGTGTGCACGGTGACACAACTCCCCCTCTCTCTTGTTCTCTTTTCAGCCTCTCGTCCCTTTTCTGAGAGAGAGTGGACTTGCAGCTACACGCTTGGCAGACACAACGATTGGAGCTTACACAAACACGCAGGTAGAAAGAACGTGCAAAGGTCATAGCAGCTTTTTTTTTTATTATCGACTGTCCACTTCGTGTGTTGTCGGTTTTGTTTTCACTGTGAGCTGTCAATGTTCTTGTCAGACCTACAAGCACGTCCTACAGATGGAAAGGTGAGAGAGACAGAACAAGAGTGTGTATGAGAGAGAGGGACAGAACAAGAGAGTGTGTGTGAGAGAGAGGGACAGAAAGAAAGAGAGGTGTGTGTTCCTGTGTGAACAGGAGTGAGAGGTGAGCATTACTCCTCTGTTCTCTCCTTCCGTTCCCCCTGGAGTGAATAGAGCATTTGTGCTGTCATTCTGTACCATTATTTTCTTCTGTCCCTTTCTTCCTACAGTATCTCTCTCTGCTGTAGTCTACCTACAGAATGTTTGTGTCCTGCATATCTAGATTTTCTGATATCTTTTCTCATAACTATTTTCCTTTAAGGTACCATCTCCTAAAAGTTATCCCCAGGAATTTGACCTTGGTGTGCTGTGTTTACTATCTCGGATGTTCTCTAGACTGTGTGTGTGTACTCTGTTATTTGTTCTTTCTTTGTTTTATGTTGTTATTGAGTCATCCAGTGTGTTGTTGTTTTAGTGAGTGAGCCGTCGGAGGTGACGGTATGTTAGAACAACAAAGTAGGGCAGATGGGACGAAGTAATTATCTCTGCTGTTGTTGTTATTTCTGCAGGCCATTGAAGGATACTCAACTTAAGCTGTTGTAGCGTCACTCTGTACAGGGGGCTGAGGACGTGCGTGTGCCTGTAAGCCTGAGCATGTGCGTGAGTATTAGTGGGTCTGCGTCCGTGTGGTTTTATGCATAACCAGGCAAATGATTGATTGTAAACTGAGGTGAGATTAGTTAGTCTGTGATCTAGTGTAACCTCTAGCATTATTGTTTTTCAAATCAAATGTTATTGGTCACATACACATTGTTAGCAGATGTTAATGCGAGTGTAGCGAAATGCTTGTGCTTCTAGTTCCAACAGTGGAGTAATATCTAACAAGTAATCTAACAATTCCCCAACAACCACCTAATACACACAAATCGAAAGGGGTGAATGAGAATATGTACATATAAGTATATGGATGAGCGATGACCGAGTGGCATAGGCAAGATGCAGTAGATGGTATATACATGTGATTTGAGTAATGTAAGATATGTAAACATTATTAAAGTGGCATTATTTAAAGTGGCATTGTTTAAAGTGACTAGTGATCTATTTATTAAAGTGTCCAGTGATTGGGTCTCAATGTAGGCAGCAGCCTCTCTGAGTTAGTGATTGCTGTTTAGCAGTCTGATGGCCTTGAGATAGAAGCTGTCCTTGTTAGCGAGCCGCGACGGTGGCACTGTATTATCTTCAAAGCGGGCAAAGAAGGTGTTTAGTTTGTCTGGAAGCGTTATCCTTCCCTTGTGTCCCTGTGACAGCTGGGGTTTAGCTCAGAAAACAATCCTCCCATTCTGTAAACAAACATTATATGATTATGACATTGACCTTTTATTCAAATTAGAATTGAATGATCTTAACCAGGATTTGCCTTACTTTTTACTATGGCTCTGATTGCGCACACACACTCTCGCTGTGTTTTTTTGCGTGTGTATGTGAAAGAGTCCTTGCATTCATGCAGGAAGATTAACAGATTTTAAGACTTTCACACAGTTTAGCGAAAGCCAAATACACCTTACACACTGCTGAATTTATTACCATTTTTTATTTACATTTTTCAGACCATATTCTGAAAGTCCGTTTTCCTGGACCTCTGCGATCCATGCCGATGATCTATGATAGATAAGGGATAGCTAACACATAGGTAATGAGTCATAGATCATAGATATTTGCCCAGAATCCTTTATTTTGCTCCTTGCTCTCTCTCATATTTCTGCAGGCTGCTGCAGAGCTTTAGTTACATTTAAACAGCACACTTTCTCTTCTCTCTCCTTTTGGCCCTCAGTAACCTGAAAACCATTCCCACCTAGAATTCCGAGACTAGAGTCCTCTATAGATGTATCTCTTTCTCCCAGGAATGCTACCCTAGTCTGCCCTCAAGCATGTAATTCCCTCAGGCCATGTGTTTCTAGTACTACATGTGCTTTCTATTCCGCTGTATGTACACTACCATTCAAAAGTGTGTGGTCACTTAGAAATGTCCTTGTTTTTGTTTTTGTCCATTAAAATAATAGAAAACTGATCAGAAATAGAGAGTAGACATTGTTATTGTTGTAAATGACTATTGTAGCTGGAAATGGCTAATTTTTAATGGAGTATCTACACAGGCGTACAGAGGCACATTATCAACAACCATCACTCCTGTGTTCCAATGGTGCATTGTGTTAGCTAATACAAGTGTATCATTTTAAAAGGCTAATTGATCATTAGAAAACCCATTTGCCATTATGTTAGCATAGCTGAAAGTTGAGTATCTGGAGCATCAGCGTTTGTGGGTTCGATTACAGGCTCAAAATGGCCAGAAACAAAGAAATTTAGTCTGAAACTCGTCAGTCTATTTTTGTTCTGAAAAATGAAGGCTATTACATTCGAGAAATTGCCAAGAAACTGAAGATCTCGTACAACGCTGTGTACTACTCCTTCACAGAACAGCGCAAACGGTCTCTAACCAGAATAAAAAGAGGAGCGGGAGGCCCCAGTGCACAACTGAGCAGGAGGATAAGTACATTAGAGTGTCTAGTTTGAGAAACAGACACCTCACAAGTCCTCAACTGGAAGCTTCATTAAATAGTACCCGCAAATCACCAGTCTCAACGTCAAGTCAAGAGGTGACTCCGGGATGCTGGCCTTCTAGGTAGAGTTCCTCTGTCCAGTGTCTGTGTTCTTTTGCCCATCTTAATCAATTATTTTTATTGGCAAGTCTGAGATATGGCTTAGAAGGCCAGCAACCCATATTCGCCTCTTTACTGTTGACGTTGAGACTGGTGTTTTGCGGGTACAGTTTTATGTTATTGTAATGGACAAAAATTTGCTTTTCTTTCAAAAACAAGGACATTTCTAAGTGACCCCACACTTTTGAATGGTAGTGTATGTACAGTTGAACTCAAATGTACATACACCTTAGCCAAATACATTTAAACTCAGTTTTTCACTATTCCTGACATTTAATCCTAGTAAAAATTCCCTGTCAACCAAGAGTCAAGACTAAACCAATTCGCCTTGGTGGTGTGCAGACTGGTTTATTAATATTATTCTTAATGATTTCGCACAAACCAGAAAACTATATATTCACAGTATTATGAGTGGTGTATTGTGGTAGTATTTCGTAGTGTGACTGATTTTACTAATTGCATTAGTACTGTACAAAGTTAGCGCGCCTCTATTTGATAGATTCCCCCGCTCCCACTACCTTGTACTTCTGAGTGGGAGACCTTCCCAGGCAGTAGCCTGCCTAGCTCAAACTACAATCAGGGCACCCACTCCGACTAGGTTAATTGACCCACACTCCCACACGGTGACATGATATCTTTGACGTGACGTGCAAATGAGCGATAGACAATCGATCTCGCAAATGTCACCTTTTTCCTAATTTTATGGTGCGGGCGCCCCGTGCTACCCCCAGCAAGATGCCGCCCTGGGCGGCTGCCCACGCCGCCTATACTTAAATCCGCCACTACTCACACTCACACACCCACATAAACAAACACACAAAGTCTTATGAGAGCAGTCAGAGCTGCAGCAGATGTGATATGAGCAACAGTCTGTCTAAGTTGCAGTTTCATGTTTCATGTGAACTCCCTGCTGTTACAGTGAAGTGTGTGAAGCGTCATGTGAGCACAGATTATTGAGCGGGGTGATAATTGGGTTTCTTACCCTGCTCTGAGAAAAATGCAGAAGAGACAAAGGTGTGTGTGTGTGTGTGTGTGTGTGTGTGTGTGTGTGTGTGTGTGTGTGTGTGTGTGTGCGTGCGTGCTGCGTCTCTCTGTCATCTCCCCGACACACGCCTGAACAGACTCCATTACCGTATATTGCCCCAAGTGACATAAAGCCTGATTTGAAATGAACAGAAGTGATCTAGGGAGGCTGCAACAACAGTACATGATGACACACAGTCAGCCAACCAAACACTAACACACACATACACACACATACTAGTGGTTGTTCACCCACCCAAAATTGCTAATAAATATAGAAAATGCGCTGTAGGCTACAGTCAGAGAAGGCAGAATGATTTTTTGACAGGGGGTGCAGAATAGATTTTTGCCTAATTTAAATATGTTTCTGCTTATAATTTCTGACATTTTGGTAGGCTATTTGTTAGTCAACTTGTCTATAATTAGATACAGGCAGCTTCCCTTCTGTCAGTATATGTTGCCCTAGAAGACTAAGTAAACTCTTGCTCACCAGAATGTTTATTAAAAAATATATATATATATTTAACTAGGCAAGTCAGTTAAGAACAAATACATATTTACAATGACAGCCTACTTGTGAAGCCCCCCCCGGCTTTACAATCATGATCCATTACACCTCATGGCACAACAAGCTTATATAAAAATATACTTTTCTTTCATCAAACATGTATACAACATTGTGTGAAAGAATTATAAAGTCTAAACATTTTGAATTATCCACAATCCTTTAAAATCAGAGTCACCTGGCAGGATATGAAATGCAAGGTGATTAAAACCAAAGACTTCCAACGAGTTCAATGACTACATTTTCTCTCTTTGGTTATCCTCATGAAAGCTACTTACATTTTGAGGAATATGTTTAGTTTGATTTATTCTTAGATTCATTTTGGTAGAATGAAATTAATAAATCATTGAAATAACTTGCATACATATTTTTTAAAGATATTTTGGTGGCATTTTGACACTTGAAACAGTTATGAATTGACAGAGGGGATACAGATAGGTGGGAGAAACAGATTGAAGGGTTGGAGCGGGGAATTTAACCCCGGTCTTCGGTGGATAGAGGGGTGACATGTCTAAGCCGTGTGCATTATTGCTAGACCACAGGCACTACACGACTTGCATTCATTTGAATGTTTATTTGAGTTAATTTCACTTAACCCCAGAATAATTTCTACAGTGTGGCTGTGTGGTTGAGTGTGTCAAATTCCAACAAAATGTACCATTTTACTGCTCTCCTGTTTCTAATCTGTCTTAATAAAGCATTGAAAAATGAAAAGTGGAATTCCACAACAAATATTCTCCATAGGCTCTTGTCATCAATCAATAATTAGGCTATTGATTGTATGAGAAACAGTTTTTGTGTTTCGATGCAGCCTTTTATGTGCACTAAGTGTTTTCACAATACTCTCTTAAAAACAATATTAAGGTTGAAGAACCACTTTGGGGGTTTCAGAGTACTAAATTTCTGTTTAAAAAACACATTCTGTGCATTGAAACACTTGGGTTTACATTCAAACACCAGATCTCAGCTTAGTTTTCATGGTTTCATTACACAATCACAGTGTTTTGAGTCTTTCTACTTTTACAGTGTAGTTGACATCGCAAAACATCTTCTGTTTAAGAATGATGGAGGCAACTGTGCTCTTGGGGACCTTCAATGCTGCAGACATTTGTTGGTACCTTTCCCCGGATCTGTGCCTTGACACAATACTGTCTCAAAGCTCTGCGGACAATTCCTTCGACCTCATGGCTTGGTTTTTGCTCTGACATGCACTGTAAACTGTCGGACCTTATATAGACAGGTGTGTGCCTTTCCAAATCATGTCCAATCAATTGAATTTACCACAGGTGGACTCCGCTCGAGTTGTAGAATGATGATCACTGAAATCAATTTTGAGTCTCGTAGCAAAGGGTCTGAATACTTATGTAAAAAAAACAGGTATTTCTGTTTTGTATTATTATTAACCTTGCAAACATTTCTAAAAACCAGTTTTTGCTTTGTCATTATGGGGTATTGTGTGTAGGTCGACGAGGAAAATGTTTTATTTAATCCATTTTAGAATAAGGCTGTAACGTAACAAAATGTGGAAAAAGTCAAGGGGTGTGAATACTTTCCGAATGCACTGTATGTGTTATATGTATTTATATTCCTGTCTCTGACATTGCTCGTTCTGATAATTCTTAATTTCTTTATTTTTCTGGATTATGCGTGTATTTTTTTAGATGTTGTGTTGTTATTGCTAGGTATTACTGCACTGTTGGAGCTAGACACACCTGCGATAACATCTGCAAATCTGTGTACTTGCCCAATACACTTTGATTTGATTTGCCTCTCTCTCTGTCTTTCTCTCTTTCTCTGTCTCTTACACACACACACACACACACACACACACACACACACGAACACACACACATAAACAAACAAACACACAAAGTCTTATGATAGCAGTCAGAGCTGCAGCAGATGTGATATGAGCAACAGTCTGTCTAAGTTGCAGTTTCATGTGAACTCCCTGCTGTTACAGTGAAGTGTGTGAAGCGTCATGTGAGCACAGATTATTGACCCGGGGTGATAGTTGGGTTTCTTACCCTGCTCTGAGAAAAATGCAGAAGAGAGAAAGGTGTGTGTGTGTGTGTGTGCTGCGTATCTCTGTCATCTCCCCGACACACGCCTGAACAGACTCCATTACCGTATATTCCTCAAACATTCTGTGCATTAAAACAATTGCATTGGGTTTACATTCAAACACCCTTCAGACACCAGATCTCAGCTTAGTTGGTTTCATTACACAATACCGGTGTTTTGAGACTTTCTACTTTTACAGTGTAGTTGACATCACAACATTTGTCTCTGTCATCTCTGCTTCTTTCACGGCGCAAAGACATTTAGGGACCGGGGAGAAAATGCAATAACATTTTTATTTTTGTTTATTTTTTTTACATTTGGTGTATCAATCAGCCAGGTCACCCGTGATACAAGTCAGTATTTGACGTCCATCCATGTCTGAGGATGTCTGGCGATGACGTGTAAACTGTCCACTAGGGGCAACAGTGAGCGCTGTTACCTTCAAGTAGGTTTTGGTTTTTCTAGGGTGTGGTGGACTGGGATGGGGATAAGCATCTGCCTCTGGTGCCAAAGGTTGCATGTTCGAATCCGTTAATAGTTGTTTTTGCGATTTTTGTTTTAACCCTATCCCAAACCTTAACCCTTACCTTAACCATTCGGAGTTAATGCCTAACCTTAAAAATGATGGGTTAATGCCTAAAAACGTAAACACTTTGAAATGTTATGTTTGAGAAACATGGATGAACGTCTAATTCTGACTTGAGCTTGTTGGTATCAATTTACTGCAATAATTGCTTAATTCTGCAGGAGTTCATGTTAAGACTATGTGAGAAGTTATTGACCCACAGTCATTTCAGTTTCCATTTAACCCATCTGAACAGTAGGCTACGGCTCCCTTGACTTGTCATAGGGCTATTTGAAGTCTCCGTCTAGTGACTGTCGAATTCATATAGCGCCTCACAATCATCACACATAACACACTGCTATCATCCTCTTTTACCACTTCACCAAATTACACACATAACACACTGCTATCATCACACACATTACACACATAACACACTGCTATCATCACACACATTACACACATAACACACTGCTATCATCACCAAATTACACACATAACACACTGGCTGGAACATTACACACATTACACACATAACACACATAACACACTGCTATCATCCTCTTTTACCACTTCACCAAATTACACACATAACACACTGCTATCATCACACACATTACACACATAACACACTGGCTGGAACATTACACACATTACACACATTACACACATAACACACTGGCTGGAACATCACACACATTACACACATTACACACATAACACACTGCTATCATCCTCTTTTACCACTTCACCAAATTACACACATAACACACTGCTATCAGGTAGCCTAGTGGTTAGAGCGTTGGACTTGTAACCGGAGGGTTGCAAGTTCGAATCCCCGAGCTGACAAGGAAAAAAAATCTGTCGTTCTGCCCTGAACAAGGCAGTTAACCCACTGTTCCTCGGCGCCAAGACGTGGAAGTCGATTAAGGCAGCCCCCGCACCTCTCTGATTCAGAGGGGTTGGGTTAAATGCGGAAGACACATTTCGGTTGAAGGCATTCGGTTGTACAACTGACTAATAATGGTGACTTTGACTATCATCACACACATTACACACATAACACACTGGCTGGAACATTACACACATTACACACATAACACACTGGCTGGAACATTACACACATTACACACATAACACACTGCTATCATCCTCTTTTACCACTTCACCAAATATTTCCCCCAAATACATTTTCTGGCCCCTCCCTACTCTTTATTTTTAATTCTCCATTTCGCAGCATTTCTGTTATTGAATTTAACTCTGACATTGTACTTTTTGCCTCAGTGGATCGACATTAACTTTTTCTACCTGTTCCCAAAAGCCTTAGGGGATTGGCGTGTAGGCTATTTGGCAGGTGTAAAGTTAGGCCCTAAAGCTTAGGTTTATGCACTAATGCCAGACCTCAATGTAGCCTATAGGCCTAGATGTAAATTGCACAAGAATTATACATTTATAGATTTTATTTCTGTACCATTTTCTCTTTATTCAACCCGACAGCCACCCACCCGCCCCCGCAGATATAACTGCGGGGACTGCAGGTTATGAGTCAACCCACGCATCACACACACAAACACACACACACAGGACAAGACAGGTCAAACAAATGCAGAGGGACCCAATCCGTCTGTGCACGGATACACTCACAGACATACAGACAGGGGTAAACGTATCCACTCTGAATGGATGGTTTGGTTTTCAATCAAGAATCTAATCTTAAGAGTGTGTGTCCGCGTGTGTGTGTGTGCGCGAACCCTTGGCTGAGGTCAAAATAGAGAGAGAGAGTAGATGATTAACCGTCTCTGTTATCATGGTTCTCTGATGCAGGAAGCGCCAAACTGATTATGCCCCAATCAGAGATATCTCCCTTCCTGATTAGCGCAGTGCTAAAAGGCCCTTCACTTTGAATGGGGAAGCTACCGTTAAAGGCCTTTACACAATGGCTTCAGCTCTTAATTGCACTATTACTTGCATTATATGTTTCTCAGGAGCCATGTTTCATTGACAGCCGTGCTTAGAAATACAGGAACAGGCAGGCATCCCTTGGCACCATTCACTATGCTCTACAATAATGTGGAACGGAAATCTTTGGCTGTTTTATACCTAACATATGAAGAATTTCTGCTTTGGAGGACAATGAATGAAGTGTTGTATTCTGTTTAGTTTCCATTCTTTTTCCAACAATTCCATCTCATGGTCTGACTGCAGTATTTGACTTTTGACCATAAACATAGACATTTTGACGGTTAAGTTTAGGTATTAATTCCAAATGGTTAAGATAAGGGTTAAGGTTTGGGGTGGGATTTAAACCAGGGTTTGGAACCGGTTCACGGAACAGAGCCGAAAACTGGAAAATAACAAACCTTTTCAAGGAACAGAATCAGAGCCGGTAACAGAAGTGATCTATGCTGTTCCGGAACAGAGTCCTTGTTTTAAAAGCATGGGAACTGGTTAATAACGTTATTTTATGTTCTGGGCAAGAGGGAGGGAGGGAGAGAGGGAGGGAAAGAGATCGAAACATGACCTCAATGTTGACGCTATGCTTACACCTGTGGTGTAAATAATTTCAGAATCTTCAGCACACACACACAGAACAAATATGAAAGTTCAGAGAGAAAATATTAAAGATTAAAAAGCAGATGTCTTGCAGTATTTATCACTTGATGCAGCCAAGGGTTTCTGGGAAAAATCCCCTTCCTGATCTCACCTTGACCAGGTGTTGTAGCTCCAGGGCGTAACCTATACCAAGTGGATCACATATACTATTACTGTACTTTGGCAGGCAAAGAGCAGTAACTGTGCTTAAAAAAGCACAGCAAGGAAATGTATGAGAGATTTGACGTGAATGTATTTTGAGGTTATAGTTGAATCAACTGTAGATTTTAGGGGATTGTTGAACTATCCTTTTAAGGCAGGGGTGGCCAACCTTCCTGAAGAGGGGCTCGTTGAGGTGGGTGAATCGGTTGAACACCTCTCGCCTATCTCTTCTGAATCTGTAGGCCATGGCTCTCTTTCCCTATCCAATGTACAAAGTCTCTCAACAGCCCTCACTTACTCTGACTGTTTTTTAAATTGTATTTATTTAACCTTTATTTAACTAGGCAAGTCAGTTAAGAACACATTCTTATTTACAATGACGGCCTATTGAAGGCAAAAGGCCTCCTGCGGAGACGGGGGCTGGGGCTTAAAAATAAAATAACAATATAGGACAAAACACACATCACAACAAGAGAGACGCCACAACACTACATAAAGAGAGACCTAAGACAACAACATAGCATGGCAGCAACACATGAAAGCACAGCATGGCAGCAACACAACATGACCACAACATGTTAGCAACACAACATGGCAGCAGCACAACATGGTAGCAGCACAAAACATGGTACAAACATTATTGGGCAGAGACAACAGCACAAAAGGCAAGAAGGTAGAGACAACAGTACATCACGTGAAGCAGCCACAACTGTCAGTAAGTGTCCATGATTGAGTCTTTGAATGAAGAGATGGAGATAAAACGGTCCAGTTTGAGTGTTTTTTGCAGCTCATTCCAGTCGCTGGCTGCAGCGAACTGAAAAGAGGAGCGACCCAGAGATGTGTGTGCTTTGGGGACCTTTAACAGAATGTGACTGGCAGATCAGGTGTTGTATGTGGAGGATGAGGGCTGCAGTAGATATCTCAGATAGTGGGGAGTGTGGCCTAAGAGGGTTTTATAAATAAGCATGAACCAGTGGGTCTTGCGACGGGTATACAGAGATGACCAGTTTACAGAGGAGTATAGAGTGCAGTGATGTATCCTATAAGGAGAATTGGTGGCAAATCTGATGGCCGAATGATAAATAACATCTAGCCGCTCTAGAGAACCCTTACCTGCCGATCTATAAATTACGTCTCTGTAATCTAGCCTGGGTAGGATGGTCATCTGAATCAGGGACTGTGAGCCAGCTATGGCTTTGGTCGTTGTGTTATTAATGTTACTAATAGCATTTTCTATAGAATTATACTTTTGGTTAATAGACTGCACATGTCGGAGTTGCTATCCAGCATGTTGTGGTATTGTTGCCTCTCTCTCTCTCTCTCTGGCATTATCAGCAGTGCTCGTTTTAGAGTCTGCTAGCTGTAGGCGCTGTGTCAAGATGAGAGTTGAACGGGGTGACGAGAATCCATTGGATTGAGAGACCTTGAGCAAACACACACACACACCTCGATCAACCAAGTTAAGCATCTGTGTTAACCTCTTCCAGCTAGGGTCCCATTTTCCGAATTTTCGCCTGTCTGACGTGCCCAAAGTTAAATGCCTACCACTCATGGCCAGAAACTAGGATATTTACATATTTAGTACTATTGGATAGGAAACACTCTGAAGTTTATAAAACCATTAAGATATAGTCTGTGGCTATTCCAGAACAGATTTAGCAGGCAAAAACCAGAGAAATTTCTGTCCGGAATTTATTTTTCTTTGGCTCTCCTCTCATTTTGAAGCCCATGTAATATTTTTCTATGGGGAATAGGACCGAGGTTGCAGTACTTATGGCTTCCACTAGATGTCAACAGTCTCTGGAAAGGGTATGGAGGAAAAAGCTCTGACCAGATCCTTAGAGAGAGAGAATTACTACGGGTAGGGAAAATAGGTAAACAGACGTGCACGTTCACGAGAACGTGAACGCGCCCAGCGCGACCAACTTTCTTTTAGTCTTTAACGTTTCACTTACCGTTCTTGTAAAATATGATCGCTATTATTCATAAAAGAATACATAAGGATGCATTATTAATGATATTTGATTTGTTTGTGAAAAGATGAGAGGTATAATTTGAACGCGATCCCTTCACTGTAAAACGGGCGAGTAGACTGACAATGCTTGGTGGAGTAGCTGAACGTAACGTGCCAAAAACAACGGATATTTATGGATATAATTATTTACTTTTTCTAACAAAAGAACCATGGATTATCTTGTTTGGACACTTGGGAAGACCTCAGAAGAAGTTATTTGAAAGGTAAGCGATTTATATTAGCTGTGATATGGATATTTTGAGAACCGAGCTGGATATGAATTTATGCTAATGTGGAAAATATGTGAGGTACTAGCCTCAAACAATCAAATGTAGTGCTTTCACGTAAAGCCTTTTAAAATCTGACAACGCAGTGATATTGCCAAGAAGCAGAGCTTTTGATGGCTATGCAACACTATGCAACACTTGTATATCGAAGTTAAATATTACGAATATGTATTACGAATATGTATTTTGAATTTGGCGCGTTATGTTTGCTCTGAAAACGATCCCGCTAAAGGGATCGGCGCGCTAAGAGGTTAAGTAAAGTCGCACACTGAAGGGCAGGATGTTCATTTGACTGTGTGTGTGTGTGTGTGTGTGTGTGTGTGTGTGTGTGTGTGTGTGTGTGTGTGTGTGCACACAAGTACGTGTCAAGTAGTTAAAAAAAACACAGGTTAACGTTTTTCGTCATGTATCTTGTTCTGGATTCACCTCTGCAAGGTGGTCACTAGCTGGTACGGTCCTAAAATCTGATTTTCAACCTTAACCACACTGCTAACATGAATGCCTAACCCTAACCTTAAATTAAGACCAAAAAGCAAATTTTTGTTTTCATGAAATTTTACAATATAGCCAATTTTGACTTTGCAGCTGGCCCATTTAGCAGGAATCGCTCAGTTCTGCCTCCAGGACAAGACTCATCCCAATAAATGTCAACCTGCATAAAAACCTGGGTTAAGGAGCGAGTTCAGTTTAATCTCACCCCTATACCGTCCACCCATCCCACTTTCTCACTTTTTTTACTTCTCTTTTTTTAATTGGCAGCTGCATCCAATCTTGTTTCCTTCAGGCCTGCATCTAATTAAAGTGAAATGTGATTAATTAAGCTCATCATAAAACAAAGGGAGGACCTGGAACTCTTATAGCCATTATAGATAGAGGGAGGTAGAGAGAGAGAGAGAGCGAGAGTCTGCCAGCACTCATTGCCAATGGAGCCTGGCTGTGAATAAACTGTGTGTGGGTGTGTGTATGTGCGTGCTTGCTTGCACGTGTGTGTGTGTGTGTGTGTGTGTGCACACAGTTGAATACAAACTGCACTGTTATGCCACTAAAGCATTTTGTGATAGCCTCATGCTAACCTTCTCTCTCCTCCTCTCTTTCTCCTCATCTCTCCCTCCAGATGAGAGGATGCAGCAGGAAGCAGACGTGAGACTGAGCCCCACCTGAGCCCTCAACTCCCACCCCCCGCCCCCACCCGGCCGTCCCATCATGCACCTGCCGTTTCGAGGTCGTCTGAAGCTGCTGGTGGCGTCTCTGACCGCCGTCATCCTGCTCACCTGGCTCTACCTGCTGGCTGGGAACCTGGAGAGTAAGTAGTACCTGCCTGTCACCATGGTTACATGACTGACCGGAACTACTTTTCCATTGAACTGCAGTAGGAAGGAATAGGAAACACATGTATGCATGTACTGTAGCTACTTTAAAAACACTTTAAACAAATAGAGAATGATCTCACGCTTTTGTCCATAATAATCTCATCATGTGAGCTATTGTTGGCTAGAGCTCACGCGCCATAACCAGAGTGGGCATATCACTATACCTACTAATTTCTTTGAGACAAAACCATCAGTAGGACTAAATGCGATGGAAACTCATTTACCTTTACCAGGTACAAGGGAAATTAACCGCAAAATTTATTTTTGATGTGGACTACGTATTTACGCAACAGGTCAATTTGATGGAAACACAACTCTGATGGGAAAATATTGTTTTTATGCAGATTATTTCATATTCACATGAAAATCTGTCACCAATTGGATGGAAAGCTCGCTATAGAGACACCCTAAAGACTCTGGCAAGTGTGCTAGTCCAGTGTTTCACCAGCAGCCCCAAACATCTAAAGAATAAACTACAGACCAGCCAAAACAAGCTTGTAAGAATTGTACTTAAACTCCCCCCTCATACTCATCTAGAGATCGAGCATTTTCTTGTCTGTGTCTCTGTAATGTGTCTCTATCTATGTAACTATATATGTATCTATGCAAGAAAACAGGGACCACAATGGAAATAAGTCTGACTTCATTGTGCAATCCCGGTCACTTTGAAAAATCGTTGTACTGTGTGTATATGTATTTTTTTTTTTTTACTGAGTCAATCAAATCAATCAATCCAAACTGTGCAGCGAAACATTTGATTAATGGAAAGAGACATCTGTTATAAAACACCAAAAAGTTGAATGACATTCGGTGATTGTCAAGCCAATCCTTTGATACTAGGTAGGTATGGAGGGATGGATTTTATGTTTGTCGACATCTATTTATTGTGGTTTTGAAAATGCAAACCATGATATTGAAGTGCCTGAAGTCGGTATGCTTTGTTTATTGGTTGTGGGGTGCATTGGCACAGAAACCTGTTTTGTTATCTTTTTTTGTGCAAATATTTTATAGAATTATATGAAAATCTGATTTCCCCTAGCTGATCATTTTCTGCAGCCGGCTCTGATTGTAGTGTTACTCTTCAGCTCCACTATATGCATTGTTTTACTTTGCCATCAGCGTCACGTCAACGTGAAGTTTTACCTGCTACACAGAGTTCGTTGTTTTGAGAGAGGAACAGAGTCTTTATTCTATTTTACCTACTAGACCGTATTCATCGATTATGCCCAAGTATAATACCTTTGGTCCAGTTTTTCGCAAGTACTCACTATATTGTTGCTAGTGGTTGTAATAAATGATCCTCTAATTTCACACGCTGCTTTTGAACCTAGCTAGTCAATGTAACTAGCTAGCTAGCAGTAGTAGCCTCTTGACTAATATCAAATCAAATCAAATTTGATCTTGACTAAAATAACCCGTGGTGTATCGTTGTGGCCATATGCAACCAAAATCGACTTGATTTGTCATCATTTCAATTCACAAGATAGAATGAATGTTCGCGTCAGCCATCGAGAATTTATCCTCTGTGATTCTTGAGCTTGGACGTGACGCATCGCGAGCGCAACACGGGCAGTGAAGCAGGTCTCATTGATTTCAAGGAAGCGTTTCCTCAAAGGCTGATGGCAATGCCCGACGCCCCATGGCTATAGTGTAGCAGGGCCATAATGAAACAGGCAGAGAGAGTTCGTCTGTGGTGGTCGGTGAACCCTCAACTTTCTGGCCCATAGGCCTGCATGACATCAACCGTGCCGCATAAGAATGCTGAAGTGGCACAGTCAATGTACAAGTTTGTAAACAAAGGCTCGTTACGGTTATTGTTATTTGAGGTCGTACACATTATTTTGAGTTCATTTCCGTTATTGTAAATCATGTCTGACATTTCAAAACGGAAATTAAAAACTTTAGAAGCTTTAAACCTTGAATGCACTACGAGTTTGCATCTCCAAATTCCTGCAACAACAGGATGATCAAATTAAGATACAGCATCTGTATACCATTGTTTAACGGCAGCATCGTTCATGTAACTAGAATTTGACCCTCGATATTTATTGAAAGGAACATCAAGCACTTTCACCACACTGTGAAGTTCATCATAATTGATGTCATTTGTAGCCTAATAAACTGCATGCTTTCCCATGACGTCTTGACAATTTTTATCTGATGTACTTTACTCACATAAAAATGTTTAATGGAAACCTGGTTAATATCAAGCCATTTTGAGGAGGCTGGAATTATATTTGGGACAAAACGTCGCATGCCTACAGTAGACCTTTGAAGTAGCACACATAAAAGGTAATACATTTTAAAAGTTTATATTTAGGCTGTATTGAAGCGTTAGGTTCTAGGTGTACAAGGAGTGGCCGCTCGGATTGGAGAGGAAGCAGAGCATGCGTTAAGCTTTCCTGAATAGCTGGGCCTGCCGAGAGCATACAGTTGTATATGGCCACATTATTATAGGATGACTTGGGAGAATAATGATCTGCAACAAGACAGCACATCTCAGTATCCGAAGTAAAAATACAGCCAGAATGTTCTGCTACTGTGCTTTTCTAGACCTTAAAAACTGTCGAGAGTAGACCCACAACTGATCCAAATGGAATGAAGCATTAACATAACAGGGATTTTACGTCATTATTCAAATGACATTTTCACTGCATCCTAGAGTAGAATTTTGTATTGCCCCTATACAAGATCATGTCTTCATTGTTATTTTAGGCACAATGATGCACCTGGCTTCTCGACTGCCTATCAGCTATTCCTATTTGTTCTTGTTGATTTATATTGAAAATGTATGCAGCTTTGAATGCTTTTATGTGTGGCATGATTACCAGTTAGCCTCTTGCAGATCTTGACAAACGGTGCACCTACCACTGTTCTCACTATGAATGCTGGATAGAGGGCAGGACAGACCGGTAGACTACATTGAGTATACCAAACATTAGGAATGCTTTCCTAATATTGAGCTACCTGCTGTCCAGGCTCTGTCGCAGCCGGCCGCGTTCGGAAGACTCATGGGGCGGCGCACAATTGGCCCAGCGTCGTCCGGGTTAGGGGAGGGTTTGGCCGGCAGGGATGTCCTTGTCCCATCGTGCACTAGCGACTCCTGTGGTGGGCCGGGTGCAGCGCACGCTGACACGGTCGCCAGGTGTACAGTGTTTCCTCCGACGCATTGGTGCAGCTGGCTTCCCGGGTTAAGTGGGCATTGTGTCAAGAAGCAGTGAGGCTTGGTTGGGTTATGTTTCGGAGGACGCACGACTCTCAACCTTCGCCTCTCCCGAGTCCGTACGGGAGTTGCAGCGATGAGACAAGACTGTAACTACCAACTGGATTGGGGAGATAAAGGACTATTTTTTTTAAAGTAGTTGTTTGAGATGTGGCCTACGTCTCTCTTCACATTGAAAGCGTTCTACAGGGATGCTGGCCCATGTTGACTCCAATGCTACCCACAGTTGTGTCAAGATGGCTGGATGTCCTTTGGGTGGTGGACCATACTTGATACACACGGGAAACTGTTAAGTGTAAAAAACAAGATTCTCTGGTCTGATGAAACCAACAGTGAACTCTCGTCACGTCCTTGAGGAAACCTGGCACCATCCCTACGATGAAGCATGGTTGTGTCAGCATCATGCTGTGGGGATGTTTTTCAGTGGCAGGGACTGGGAGACTAGTCATGATTAAGGCAAAGATGAACGGAGCAAAGTACAGAGAGAGCTCAGACTGAGGCAAAGTTTCATATTCCAACAGGACAGCAACCCTAAGCACACAGCCAAGACAATGCAAGAATGGCTTCGGGACAAGTCTCTGAATGTCCTTGAGTGGCCCAGCCAGAGCCCGGACTTGAACCCGATCAAACCTCTCTGGAGAGACCTGAAAATATCTGTACATCGACACTCCCCATCCAACCTGACAGAGCTTGAGAGGATCTGCAGAGAAGAATGGGAGAAACTCCCCAAATACAGGTGTTCCAAGCTTGTAGCATCATACCCAAGAAGACTCAAGGCTGTAATCGCTGCCAAAGGTGTTTCAACAAAGTACCCAACAAAGTAAAGGGTCTGAATACTTAGGTAAATGTCATATTTCATTTTTTTATTATTAAAAAAATGATCTAACATTTCTAAAAAACAGTTTTTGCTTTGTCATTATGGGGTATTGTGTGTAGATTGATGAAGGAAAAAAACGATGTAATACCTTTTAGAAAAAGGCTGTATCCTAACAAAATGTGGAAAAAGTCTAGGGGTCTCAATACTTTCCAAAGGCACTGTAGGGGATGCGCGCATGCAAGCAGATGTGGAAATGTGGCTAGGATAGAATCAATTAAATAATAAATCCTTCAAAAGAGCAAATGTAAACCAGGGACAAAAACACTACCCTCCCCTGTGCCAAAATAAAATATAAACTTCCCAATTTCGATCTGTCCCTAACATTTCACCTTTCCTCTTGCTGCAGGATTATAATCCTTCTGTGTGAAACTGGCTCAAATGAAGATACGGCTTCTGTACTAACAATCTTGTAGGCTGTTCGAGATTCCGAGATTTCTTTGTCCGAGAATGTGGTTAATTATCCTGTTGTAAACAAAAACAATAGACCCTGGACGTACTGTCATACCCTCCTTTAACCAATTTATGAAGCGTGCCAAAATTCGTGAGCGCACACGTGCATGCAAATCCTCTCTCACACATACTGTACCTAAGATGACTGATGGGGTGTTACAGTGCAGTCTGTTCACTTCAGCTCTACGGAATTGCCGTAGGAAGCTGTGAATTACTGTGTACACATGAGAGGAGGTTGTCCTTGTACAGTATCTGTGTCAGTGTTTCTATCTCTCACCCACTTTCCTCTGAGCGACCAGGAACAGGGTGTGAACATTCCCAGAGTGCCACATTTCAGCTGTGTCAGCTTTGTGTGTTACTCAACTCTAGAAATGAAAGATTTTATTCAACCCTACTCCTAATTCCCCCTCTCCCCCTCCATCCCCTCCTCGCCTCCTCCTCCCCCCTCTCCAGATGGGCGTTCTCTCCTCCTGTCCCCCTGTCTGTCAGAGACCCCGGAGGCACGGGTTCTAGAGCGGGCGGTTCTAGAGTCGCGGGTGCGCGAGATGGAGGAGGAGAACCGGCAGATCCGCCTGCAGCTCAGCCAATTGCAGGGCACGGCCGGCCAGCCCGCCGACGGTGGTAACTACGGTAACGCGGCGTGGGGGGCATCAGCTGACACTGGGCCCGAGGATGTGGAGAACACGGCGGAGGAGAGAGCCAATCACACAGAGTGTCCCCGTTCGCCCACCGTACTGAAGTGTGAGGTGAGCCAGGATCAAATACTTATTTTAGCGCAGCTCTGTGTTTTAGCTGTGTTAGTTGAGCTTCACTGTTTGGTAGTTGGTGTTAAGTTGATATGTCAAATCTACTGTCATTGGTGTTTATGTGTTTTGGATAGAATAACATAGACATAGTTAAATAATATGGCTATAGTGCTAAAACGTAGGGAGTTGATATTCGCAACAGTGTTGAGGGCATAGCTTCTCTCTTTTCTGCGCAGCTGATCCATGTAGCGTGCGTGTGTGCCGGTCACAATGCCAGTAGAGATGTGGTCACCCTGGTCAAGTCCATCCTGTTCCACAGGTAACTCAACAGAGCTTCACATACAACTGCACCTGCTACTATAGCTACAGCTACACCTAATATAGCAACAGTAGTTGTTTATTCTACTCAATGAATCCTAAAGTAAAAAGGATGAAGTAAATTCAAAGGCCACTTATAAAAATGAGATATTTATTTATTAATTAATTTTTGGAAGTTTAGGAAATGTTAGACCCTTCTTAATCAGAGAGATTAAGCACTTGAGTAGATCTTGGCACATGTTTTTCTCTCTCTCTCTCTCTCTCTCTCGCTCTCTCTCTCTCTCTCTCTCTCTCTCTCTCTCTCTCTCTCTCGCTCTCTCAGGAAAAACCCTCTCCATTTCCACTTCATCACAGACGCAGTAGCCAATCAGATCCTGAGTTCTCTGTTCCAGTCTTGGATGGTTCCATCTGTACAAGTTAGCTTCTACGACGCAGACGAACTCAAGGTAAATGCCAACTATGGTCCTCAGGAACCTGAGTGTCTGCTCTACCTTTTTAAATCAGTGTTTAGGAAAACGATTGTGTGCACTCTGTGAGCGACCATTGACATTAAAGGGGAATTCCACCCCTTTCCAATGAGTCAGTTGGCAGGAGAAAGAGAAATCCAGTAGACACTTGGGTTTCACAAGGACCGGAGACCATACTTGCTCTCATTCAATTTTCCTTGTTCTACATGCTCTTTACTCCCACCTTCTCTTCCCTTTCCCTACTCTTACAACAGTGATGTGTCACCTCAGTCCTTCTACTCCTCTGGCCTCTCGGCTCAGTCACTGTGTGTCTGTGTAAATCGAAAAATGGTGTGTGTTGGGGGGGGTGTATGTATGCATGTACTCTGTCTTTGTGTGTGATATGTGTGTGTGTGTTGCGTGCATGTACTGTTGGTGGGTGGGTGTGTGCGTCTAGCTTTGGCTCTTTGCTATTGATAAAGGGTTCATAAAGTAACATTGTTGCCTCGACCTGTAATATGACTTGGTTCCATCTCTGTCCTCATCATCACATTCTCTCTCAGCCTCCACAAGCTTAGCAGGAACAAAAGCTCCTTGTGCTCTCAAATGTCTCAACCTACTCACAGTTTTCATTAACTCAGTTCAAAGGAAACACTGAATCTTCTGAGCTGATTATATTTGCAAATGATTCACTTATGCAGATCCCGTTCTGCAGAATCAAGAGGAATAAATGATCAGATGCATGCCAAGAGTTATGCAGGTTTCAGTATTCATTTGAGTATCCTGGTCATAAAAACAGATGATATTTTTTGTGAGATTGATGCTATAGAGTAAACAGTAGTAATGTTCCAATTGGTTCACCTCCGGTTTAAAGGGTCTTTTATGCTAAAGGGATCTTAGGAAACGGATGGGTGTCTGAGCAAGTTAGCTATTTAATGGAAGGAGAATACCCTTACATGCCTGACAAAGATCCACAGTGGTGTTGCTTCTAATCACATTATTTTTCATACCTTGCAACTTTATATTCCCTTTCTTTCTGATAGGTTAATTGATATCATTTGAGTCAATTGGAAGTGTACCTGTGGATGTATTTCAACCTCGCTCTCGCTTTCTCTCTCCATCCCTCGACCTTCTCTTCCAGTCTGAGGTGTCATGGATACCTAACAAGCACTACTCGGGTATCTACGGCCTGATGAAACTGACCCTAACCAAAGCACTGCCCTCTGACCTCACAAAGGTCATAGTCCTGGATACGGACATCACCTTCGCCACCGACATCGCTGAGCTCTGGGCCATCTTCAGGAAGTTCACTGGTACGACCTTTGACCTTGATAAACATTTCTGGTTGATTGATTGAATAACGAATTCATTGGTTGAGTGATAACGCAAATTAGTGAATTGTACATGATTCTTTTTTAAATGCTATAAAGCAAAAATCCCTTGAGGGCAAAAATGCCTAGATGACAAAAATTATATTTGATAAACTAGTAGTTCAAAAGCTGTCTATATGCTGAATACTACACCTCATTACCAATGATAATCAGCATTTTAAAATCCGGATGAATGGTGATTGGTGATGCTGTGATTGCAGACAAGCAGGTGATAGGTCTGGTGGAGAACCAGAGTGACTGGTACCTGGGGAACCTGTGGAAGAACCACAAACCCTGGCCCGCCCTGGGACGAGGCTTCAACACTGGGGTCATCCTGCTCTACCTGGAGAGGCTGCGACGGATTGGCTGGGAGCAGATGTGGAGGCTGACCGCCGAGAGAGAGCTAATGAGCATGCTCAGTACCTCGCTGGCTGACCAGGTCTGTTTATTCAATTTTATTCTATTCTAGTCTACTATCGTTATTCAGAATATTATTAAATACTCTTTAGATCATTACTTTTCTTAACATATGTTAATATAGGGCAGGGATCATCAACTAGATTCAGCCACTTTTTTTTCTTGAGCGGATGGTCGGATGGTCAGACTGCAAATTGACTGCAAGAAGCCCAATCAGATATAATGTTAGACTAAAACATAATAATTTCAAACCTTACTCACATTTGTACACGATCACGTGACTCTCTATTTTGCGTGGAAATACTTGGGAACAGATGTCTTGAATAAATATCACTTGAAGCTGATTTCTTGATGTTTTTACAGTATTTTATGTCCAACAATAAAAATAAATGTTATATATACAGTTGAAGTCGGAAGTTTACATACACTTAGGTTGGAATCATTAAAACTCGTTTTTCAACTACTCCACTAATTTCTTGTTAACAAAATATAGTTTTGGCAAGTCGGTTAGCACAACTACTTTGTGCATGACACAAGTAATTTTCCCAACGATTGTTTAGAGACAGATTATTTCACTTATAATTCACTGTATCATAATTCCAGTGGGTCAGAAGTTTACATACACTAAGTTGACTGTGCCTTTAAACAGCTTGGAAAATTCATGGCTTTAGATGTTAATGGTGTTCATGGCTTTATAAACACCATAAAGCCATGACATCATTTTCTGTCATTTTCCAAGCTGTTTAAAGGCACAGTCAAATTAAAAACTAACGAGGCAACTGGTTGTCAGTTGGCTACCGTTGGTATGTAAACTTCTGACCCATGTGCTATCCGACTTAACAAACTATAGTTTTGGCAACAAGACATTTGTGGAGTGGTTGAAAAACTAGTTTTAATGACTCCAACCTAAGTGTATGTAAACTTCCGACTTCAACTATATATATATAAAAATGTTGGGGTACAAATAAAACCACCCTCGGGCAAAATTCGGGCCCACGGGTCGCCAGTTGGGGAACCCTGATATAGGGTAATCTTATGCCTCAAAGCATACTGTGTATGAGGCAGATGGTAATGAATGTGTGTAGGACATCTCTAATGAACATTTGGCGCATGTGTCAATGTGAATGTTTACTATTGTGTGCCAGAGTTCTATATGATCTTAATGTCAAAATGAGTGTGCATAATACACTCTTAGAAAAAAAGGTGCTTTCTAGAAGCTAAAAGGGTTCTTCGGCTGTCCCCATAGAAGAACCCTTTGAATAACTCTTTTTGGTTCTTGGTAGAACCCTTTTGAGTTCCATGTAGAACCCTTTACACAGAGGGTTCTGCATGGAACCCAAAAGAGGTCAACATGGAACCAAAAAGGTTTATCCTATGGGGACACCGAAGAACCCTTTTGGAACCCTTTTTTCAAGGAGGGTATTACACAGGTGTTTAATGTGAGTGGGTAATCTTGTGTGCAGGACATCTTTAATGCGTTCATTAAGCAGAACCCAGTCCTAGTGCATCAGCTGCCCTGCTTCTGGAACGTTCAGCTGTCTGACCACACACGCTCCGAACAGTGCTACACAGAGGTGTCTGACCTCAAGGTAGGGCTATGCAGTGAAATATACACACTCAGACGCACACACGCAAGCACACACACACACTCAATATAGCAAAATCCCTCACTTATTTCCTTATGAATCTACTGCGTCTAGTCATCTGGCTACAGGTCACAATGGTAACATGTTTATGTCCCGTGTCAGGTGATCCACTGGAACTCTCCTAAGAAACTTCGTGTGAAGAACAAGCATGTGGAGTTCTTCAGGAACCTCTACCTAACCTTCCTTGAGTACGATGGGAACCTACTGAGACGAGAGCTGTTTGGCTGCCCCAGCCATGCCACCTCAGAGAGTGTGCAGGTGAGTAAAACATTACCTTAACGTTGACCACAATTAAGTGGTAAATCAAAACAAGTCAAATCACATTTTATTTGTCACATGAGCCGAATACAACAGCTGTAGACCTTACAGTGAAATGCTTACTTACAAGCCCTTAACCAACAATGCAGTTTTAAGAAAATACCCCCCAAAAAGTTAGAGTTAAGAATAACAAATAATTAAGAGCGGGCGGGGGGCAATGCAAATAGACTTGTTAGCCATTTGATTAGCTGTTCAGGAGTCTTATGGCTTAAGGGGTAGAAGCTGTTTAGAAGCCTCTAGGACCTAGACTTGGCTCTCCGGTACCGCTTGCCTTGCGGTAGCAGAGAGAACAGTCTATGACAAGGGTGGCTGTAGTCTTTTAGGGCCTTCCTCTGACACTGCCTCGTATAGTAGTCCTGGATGGCAGAAATCCGGAACAGCTGATGCTCTCGTGCATGTTTCAGTGTTTCTTGCCTCGAAGCGAGCATAGAAGTTATTTATCTCATCTGGTAGGCTTGTGTCACTGGGCAGCTCTCGGCTGTGCTTCCCTTTGTAGTCTGTAATAGTTTGCAAGCCCTGCCACATCCGACGAGCGTTGGAGCAAGTATTGTATGATTTGATCTTAGTCCTGTATTGATGCTTTGCCTGTTTGATGGTTCGTCGAAGGGCATAGCGGGATTTCTTATAAGCTTCTGGGTTATAATATGGGTATATACAAAATAATGATGGAGAGAATGTATGGTTCTTTAATAATGGGGCAGAAGTTGAAAATTCACTGAGACCAAACGATCGCCTGAACTGTTTCCAGATTTTTAGAGAATGTTTCACAATAGTGTTTTTAGTGTATTTGGAAACAGGCTCAGCTAACGCAAGTCTTGAGAAAAGTAAGGCAGCTAAGGAGGTGAGATCTCCAAGGTCAACCATTTTGGGATTTCTGTCATCCAATATAGAATGATTCTTATATTAGCTGCCCAGTAATTGTATTGAAAGTTCGTAAGTGCTAGACAACCCTGGGGACGAGATCTTTGCAATATGCTCTTACGTATCCGAGGGTTTTTCTTGTTCCAGATAAAAGCATATATCAGTTTATCTATGGAGATAAAAACATTTTGTTAGGAAGATAGGAATACATTGAAGTAAGTCTTAAAGCTTAAATAATACATTCATTTTAACAATGTTAATTCTTCCGGCCAAAGAAAGAGAAAGTAAATCCTAGCGTTCAAGATCCTGTTTCAGCCGGAGTATCAAGGGAGGGAAATTGGCTTTATAAAGATCTTTTAAATTGTGTGTGACCCAAATTCCCAAATATTTCTGTGTAGTCACTCTGAAGGGCACTTGACTAAAATAAATTTGCATGGCAGAAGGATTAATAGGCACCAATTCACTTTTTTGTAGATTAACTTTATAATGAGGTGCGATTTCACATGGCATAAAGAATTTGCTCTTTCGTCAGGACACTATTGTTCAGAGGAGCTAGCCAACAACACAGCTAACACAATCACTTCAAACTGAAGCTGGAAAGACTGCAAACTAGCTGCACTTACCTTCTTTCTATTGACATTTCTTTGTATATAGCCATAAAAATGATGCCAGCTCATTCATGATTTCGACTGGTTGAGAAGCGCTGCCTCCCTGTCTGTCGCAGTCCAGACTCCCGAACGTTCATTACTATGGGACAGCTGGAGATAGAATTTGAATATTGAAACAATGTTGCAAATGTCGGAGAGAGACAGCAAGGTCTATACAAATCTCCGCTGGTGGTAACATCAAAGTCAAAGTGTGGAATGTGGACCAATCAGCATTCAGGATTAGCACCACCCGTTGTATAACATTTAACAACACCTCAAGTAGGTTTTAACATTCACCATACCTTTATTCACTATACTATCATACGCATGGACATCCAGACAGAATACAAGAGTGTACAGGTGTGCCGCATGCTCTCACAAAACCATGTTTAGCCTATTAGAGGGAATATTTACAATCTAAACGTTGGTTTTGACCTCCCTCTGTCCATCCCTCTCCAGTTACAAGGAGCTCTGGAGGAGCTGGATGAAGACGACCAGTGTTATGACTTCCGGCGGGAGCGAATCACAGTGCACCGTGTGCACCTCTACTTTCTGCAGTACGAGTACACGCCTGCCGGGGACGACACGGACGTCACGCTGGTCGCACAGCTCTCCATGGACAGGTAAACACTCACCTTATAGCTCTGACCCTACTGGCCTTTGGTTTACTAGTTGTTGGAGATGTGAGCATGACTTCATTATCACGCTATGGCTAATCAGGAGTGCACCTCTCCACAAATATGATTGTATTTTGCTTATTTCTCTACTTCTTCCTCGTACCCCTCCTCCATCTTTTCTTCTCTACTTCCACCACTGCTTTTATGATGATTATACATGTGTATGATACTATACTACTCTGTATCTAATTCATGTCATCTCTATTTCTCTCAGGTTACAGATGCTGGAGGCCATATGTAAGCACTGGGAAGGCCCTATCAGCCTGGCCCTGTACATGTCAGACGCTGAGGCCCAACAGTTCCTGCGTTATGCCCAGGCCTCCGAGGTGCTGAAGAACCGTAAGAACGTGGGCTACCATATCGTTTACAAGGAGGGCCAGTTCTACCCTGTCAACCTGGTGAGAAATGTGGCCCTGAGGAACGCCAACACACCCTATGTGTTCCTGGCAGACGTGGACTTCCTACCCATGTACGGCCTCTATGATTACCTCAGGTGAGTTGTAGTTCTTCCCGAAGATGTTCCATCATAAACATAGACAGAACACTGGCTGAGATTTTTCTTTTATGTTGTCATTTAGCAGTCATTTTAATCCAAGCAATTTACAGACAACATATGTATGATGTTCATGTATGGCCCATGTGGGAGTTGAACCCACAGCTAAGGTGTTGCCAGCAATGCATTCCAACCAACTAGTGGCAACTGTGGCTCTAGCTGATGAACATAATTCGTTGTAAATGAATGGTTTCTCTATCTTATCCCCGCAGAAAGTCAGTGGTCCAGTTAGACATGGCCCACACTAAGAAGGCTCTGGTGGTACCGGCCTTTGAGACGCTGCGCTACCGCCTCTCCTTTCCCAAATCCAAAGCTGAGCTGCTCTCCATGCTGGACATGGGGACCCTCTACACCTTCAGGTACACCAGCACTAACAGCTCATCCCATTGGTCAATCTGGCTTGTAGATCAGGAGGTTTGAATGACCCTTCTGAAATAGACCCAGATGACATAACTTGGAACCATCATCCTGATTTTGATACTATGTTTATTACATTGATTACATTGATACGTTGAAGTCATTTGATGATAAATACGGTACCAGTCAAAAGTTTGGACACACCTACTCATTCAAGGGTTTTTCTTGAGGCAGCAGCTAGCCTAGTGGTTAGAGCGTTGGACTTGTAACCGTCATTGAAAATAAGAATTTGTTCTTAACTGACTTGCCTAGTTAAATAAAGCTCCAATAAAAAGGGTTTTTCTTTATTTGTACTATTTTCTACATTGTAGAGTAATAGTGAAGACTATAAAAACTTTGAAATAACACATATGGCATCATGTAGTAACCAAAATGTTTTGATTTATTAAACAAATCAAAATATATTTTATATTTGAGAGTCTTCAAAGTATAACATTTGCACACTCTTGGCATTCTCTCAATCAGCTTCATGAGGTAGTCACCTGGAATGCTTTTCAATTAACTTGTGGAATTTATTTCCTTCTTAATGCATTTCAGCCAATCAGTTGTGTTGTGACAAGGTAGGGGTCTTATACAGAAGATAGCTCTATTTGATAAAAGATTAAGTCCATATAATGGCAAGAACAGCTCAAATAAGCAAAGAGAAATTACAGTCCATCATTACTTTAAAACATGAAGGTCAGTGAATCCGGAAAATGTCAAGAACTTTGAACGTTTCTTCAAAGTGCAGTCGCAAAAACCATCAAGCGCTATGATGAAACTGGCACTCATGAGGACCGCCACAGGAAAGGAAGACGCAGAGTTAGGATAAGTTCATTAGAGTTACCAAACTCAGAAATTGCAGCCCAAATAAATGCTTCACAGAGTTCAAGTAACAGACACATCTCAGAACTGTTCAGAGGAGACTGCTTGAATCAGCTCTTCATGGTCGAATTACTGCAAAGAAACCACTACTAAAGGACAACGAAAAGAAGAAGAGACTTGCTTGGGCCAAGAAACACGAGTAATGGACATTAGAATGGAAATATGTCCTTTTGGTCTGATGAGTCCAAATTTGAGATTTTTGGTTCCAACCGCATAGGTGAACGGATGATCTCTGCATGTGTGGTTCCCACCGTGAAGCATAGAGGAGGAGGTGTGATGGTGTGGGGGTGCTTTGCTGGTGACACTGTCTGTGATTTATTTCGAATTCAAGGCACACTTAACCAGCATGGCTACCACAGCGTTACGCCATCCCATCTGGTTTGCGCTTTGTGGTACTGTCATTTGATTTTCAACAGGACAATGACCCAACACACCTCCAGGCTGTGTAAGGGCTATTTGACCAAGAAGGAGAGTGATGGAGTGCTGCATCAGATGACCTTGCCTCTACAATAACCCTACATCAACCCAATTGAGATGGGTTGGGATGAGTTGGACCGCAGAGTGAAGGAAAAGCAGCCAACAAGTGCTCAGAATATGTGGGAACTCCTTCAAGACTGTTGGAAAAGCATTCCAGTTGAAGCTGATTGAGAGAATGCCAAGAGTGTGCATAGCTGTCATCAAGGCAAAGGGTGGCTACTTTGAAGAATCTCAAATATAAAATATATTTTGATTTGTTTAACACTTTTGTTTACTACATGATTCCATATGTGTTATTTCATAGTTTTGATGTCTTCACTATTATTCTAAAATGTAGAAAATAGTAAAAATAAAGAAAATCCCTTGAATGAGTTGGTGTCCAAATTTTTTGACTGGTACTGTATACAGTGCATTTGGAAAGTATTCAGAACCCTTGACTTTTTACACATTTTGTTACGTTACAGCCTTATTCTAAATAATATCCTCTTCAATTTACACACAATACCCCAGAATGACGAAGCGAAAAACAGGTTTTTAGAAATGTATCAAAATAGCAAACAGAAATACCTTATTTACATAAATATTCATCCTGTTTCTATCGAGTCCACCTGTGGTAAATTCAATTGTTTGGACATGATTTGGAAAGGCACACACACACCTGTCTATATAAGGTCCTACAGTAGACAGTGCATGTCAGAGTAAAAACCAAGCCATAAGGTCGAAGGAAGTGTCCGTAGAGCTCCAAGACAGTATTGTGTCGAGGCACAGACCTGGGGAAGAATACCAAAACATTTCTGCAGCATTGAAGGTCCACAAGAACACAGTGGCCTCCAGCATTCTTAAATGGAAGAAGTTTGGAACCCCTAACATTCTTCCTAGAGCTGGCCGCCCAGCCAAACTGAATAATTGGGGGAGAAGGGCCTTGGACAGGGAGGTGACCAAGAACACAATGGTCACTCTGACAGCTCCAGAGTTCCTCTGTGGAGATTGGAGAACCTTCCAGAAGGACAACCATCTCTGCAGCACTCCACCATTCAGGCCTTTATGGTAAAGTGGCCAGACAGAAGCCACTCCTCAGTAAAAGCCACATAACAGCCCACTTGGAGTTTTACAAAAGGCAACTAAAGGACTCTCAGACCATGAGGAATAAGATTCTCTGGTCTGATGAAACCAAGATTGAACTCTTTGGCCTGAATATCAAGCGTCACGTCTGGAGGAAACCTGGCACTATCCCTACAGTGAAGCATGGTGGTGGCAGCATCATGCTGTGGGGATGTTTTTCAGTGGCAGGGACTGGGAGACTAGTTAGGATCGAGGGAAAGATGAACGAAGCAAAGTACAGAGAGATACTTGATAAAAACCTGCTCCAGAGCGCTCAGGACCTTAGACTGGGGCCAAGGTTCACCTTCCCACAGGACAACGACTCTAAGCACACAGCCAAGACAACGCAGGAGTGGCTTCGGGACAAGTCTCTGAATGTCCTTGAGTGGCCCAGCAAGAGCCCAGACTTGAACCCGATCTAACATCTCTGGAGAGATCTGAAAATACCTGTGCAGCGATGCTCCCCATCCAACCTGACAGAGCTTTAGAGGATCTGCAGAGAACAATGGGAGATACTCCCAAAATACAGGTGTTCAAGCTTGTATCGTCATACCCAAGAAGACTCTATGCTGTAATCGCTGCCAAAGGTTCTTCAACAAAGTACTGTTTAAAGGGTCTGATTACTTATGTAAATGACAAAGCAAACCTGCTTTTGCTTTGTCATTATGGTGTATTGTGTGTAGATTGATGAAAAAAACTAAAGATTTAATTCATTTTAGAATAAGTCTGTAACGTAACAAAATGTGGAAAAAGTCAAGGGGTCTGAATACTTTCCCGAATGCACTTTATGCAATCTAGTTCAAAACTATTATTAACACACCTGTACACTTCTCTTTCTCCTTGCCTTCCCCAGGTATCACGTCTGGACCAAGGGCCATGCTCCTACCAACTACGCCAAGTGGCGGACAGCCACCACGCCCTACAAGGTGGAGTGGGAGGCGGACTTTGAGCCCTATGTGGTGGTGAAGCGGGACTGCCCTGAGTACGACCAGCGCTTTGTGGGCTTTGGCTGGAACAAGGTCTCCCATATCATGGAGCTGGATGCACAGGTACAGTATGGAGGATAGTGGTGGGGTGTTAGAATATCATATATTTATTTTCCTCCAGGACACATTATCACACCACTGTACATTTGCACACACTTGGTAGACCAAGCAACCATAGCAGACAAGACGGGCAGACAAAGAGATGTAGTTAAAGTCTGCAAATGCTCATCTGTTCATGGCTTGTTGAGAAGAAAAATGGTTGTTAAAGTTATTGTTCACATTTTATCCTCAAAGACTCTACTTCCAAATAATCTGCACATAATAACTCCTTTTAATTTAAATTTAATTCAAAACCTCAACTCATCTTTTGAATTCAGTTAAGGTTCTGCTAATGATTTAGAACAGCTTTGATTCGCAGTAGACCTCTGTTATTAGGTTTAATGCTTTTGCTAAGTCAGGAATAATAGCTATTGTAATGGCCCATAAATCAAAGTCAAGCTGTGACATTTCAGTGTTCAGCACCTCAGAGCAACGAACGTGACTTTGTTTCTCGAGTCTTAAATTATTCAGTCACAGCCGGGACTGCAGATGAGTATTAGCTACGTAGCTGAAATGTGGTGCCTGTTGTATATGGACCGTGTCCAATAAACAAATAAAATAAAACACGTTTTCACCCCTTTCCCACCCCCCAGGAGTACGACCTGATGGTTCTGCCCAATGCATTCATGATCCACATGCCACACGCACCCAGCTTCGACATCTCCAAGTTCCGCTCCAGCCCGGGCTACCGCTACTGCCTTCAGACCCTGAAAGAAGAGTTCCACCAAGACCTGTCCCGGAAGTACGGCGCAGCCGCCCTCAAGTACCTCACTGC
Source organism: Brachymystax lenok tsinlingensis (assembly GCA_030435695.1). Classification (NCBI taxonomy): domain Eukaryota; kingdom Metazoa; phylum Chordata; class Actinopteri; order Salmoniformes; family Salmonidae; genus Brachymystax; species Brachymystax lenok. The sequence goes on from CM059800.1 coordinate 6,528,653, forward strand.
TCAGAGGAACATCTAAACCAGGACTCCCAAGGGCCACTGGGCTCCATATCTAGGGCCCCAACTGGCCCCCATGCTGCTCCCTGGCAAGTCTGAAGGGGTATGGGAATATTGGCAACTATCAGCCAATATCACTACTAATCTTGGATATCAAGATGGAGCTTTAAAGTCTTCTGGAGATGTGTTAAACTTTCTGGGGTGGTTTGGGCTGGGATGACCCACCCAACTATGCTATAATGGATTATGACCCAAACTGGAATAAAAACAATGAACCAAACAGGACAGACATGACAGTTGTCACAAGATGTTGGGATCAATAGGAAGGAGTTCCTCTGAGAGGGATGAGTGGTTGACTGCTTTAAGTCTGGGAGTAAGTGACAATTATAATGATTTGTTCTGACAATCAGGGCCTTTTCTGAGGAAAATACATTTCAAACCAATACGTCCACATGGGAAATCTGGACCTGGAACTCAAGGACAGGACATTTGGGAAATACAGAACTGAAAGAAAAGGAAGTTGCATCTTCCCTGGTCTCTTCAAGGGGACGAATCAGAATCACGTTCAGAGTGACCAATCGAACTGGAGAAACGTTTAAGCCTTATAATTTTCCATTATATTTAATAAGATATTTAATGATATCAGTTTTTTTCCTCAATGTAAATGATTAGCAAATAATCACAAACAAATATGGTTTTGATTATGATGTTGCATAATAATTAGATTATTTTTCCTTTCTCTATTTTTGGGCCCCCTGAAAGGAAAGAGTATGTCCTTGTTTGAAAGCTTCTGAAGGATTGTGCGGGGAGAATAGCCAGGCATCACGGTCAAACTGGACATTGTGTATGTGTGTGCACTCACTGACTAAATGAGCTGCTCACTAAGTCACCATGCTATGTCATACTACATACTTACCACTCAATGTCATAGTGTCATATAATTTTCGCTTTCCTCTACATCATACTAATAACCTGCATTTATCATACTGCATCTAAAGAATTGCACTACATTAAAACATTTTTATATATACAGTATTAGTCAAAAGTTTAGCCACAGCTACTCATTCAAGGGTTTTTCTTTATTTTGACTATTTTCTACATAGTGAAGACATCAAAACTATGAAATAGCACATATGGAATCATGTAGTAACCAAAAAAGTGTAATTTATTTTATATATTTGATATTTCAGATTCTTCAAAGTAGCCACCCTTTGCCTTGATGACAGCTTTGCACACTCTTGGCATTCTCTCAACCAGCTTCATGAGGTAGTCACCTGGAATGCATTTCAAATAATTTTGGTGTGCCTTCTTAATTTGTGGAATTTATTTCCTTCTTAATGCGTTTGAGCCAATCTGTTGTGTTGTGACAAGGTAGGGGTGGTTTACAGAAGATAGCCCTATTTGGTAAAAGAACAAGTCCATATTATGGCAAGAACAGCTCAAATAAGCAAAGAGAAACAACAGTCCATCATTACTTTAAGATACGAAGGTCAGTCAATCCGGAATATGTCAAGAGATTTGAACGTTTCTTCAAGTGCAGTGGCAACAAACATCAAGCGCTATGATGAAACTGGCTCTCATGAGGACCACTACAGGAAAGGAAGACTCAGAGTTACCTCTGCTGCTAAGGATACGTTCATTAGAGTTACCAGCCTCAGAAATTGCACCCCAAATAAATGCTTCACAGAGGTCAAGTAACAGACACATCTCAACATCAACTGTTCAGAGGAGACTGCCTGAATCAGGCCTTCATGGTCGAATTGCTGAAAGAAACCATTTCTAAAGGACACCAATAATAACATGAGACTTGCCTGGGCCAAGAATCACAAGCAATGGACATTAGACCGGTGGAAATCTGTCTTTTGTTGTTTATTATTATTTGGTTCCAACGCTATGTCTTTGAGACGCAGAGAAGGTGAACGGATGATCTCCGCATATGTGGTTCCCATCGTAAAGCATGGAGGAGGAGGTGTGATGGTGTGGGGGTGCCTTGCTGGTGACACTGTCGGTGATTTATTTAGAATTCAAGGCACACTTAACCAGCATGGCTACCACAGCATTTTTGAGCGATACACCATCCCATCTGGTTTGCGCTTAGTGGGACTGTCATTTGTTTTGCAATAGGACAATGACCCAACACACCTCCAGGCTGTGTAAGGGCTATTTGACCAAGAAGAAGAGTGATGACTTGGCCTCCACAATCACCCGTACTCAACCCAATTGAGATGGTTTGGAATGAGTTGGACCGCAGAGTGAAGGAAAAGCTCAGGATATGTGGGAACTCCTTCAAGACTGTTGGAAAAGCATTCCAGGTGAAGCTGGTTGAGAGAATGCCAAGAGTGTGCAAAGCTGTCATCAAGCCAAAGGGTGCCTACTTTGAAGAATCTCAAATCTAAAATATATTTTGATTTGCTTAACACTTTTTTGTTTTCTTCAGAATTTCATGTGTCATTTCATAGTTTTGATGTCTTCATTATCATTCTACAATGTAGAAAATAGTAAAATAAAGAAAAATTCTTGAATGAGTAAGTGTGTCCCAACTTTTGACTGGTACTGGATATGTATTAATATAAATATTCTTGTTTTTCCTTCTGCATATATTTATCCCCTCTAAGCCAAATATACAACCAAATTCAGCCAAAAATATAAGTCACACTGATTGGGACCACCGCAAACAGACCCCAACATTTTTAAATAGCAACAGCAAAAAAGCATCTCGCTAGAAATGCAATGGCTGCAAATAAACGGCCTGTTATTGAATAAAAATGACTAATGAAATTCCGTGAGCGATTGGAGCATTACCAGTGCCATGTCTAGATGAGTGATACGCTGTATGCTATGTGCCATCTACTGTAACAAACCTTGTCATCTACCAAACAAACCTTTCTCCTTTTACGATGAACCTTTCCCCTTTTCTTTAAAACTTAATTCCTTTTTCTATTTACCCATTCCTTGTTTTTTTTCGTATAACATCCTGAAACCCACTCCTGTTCTCATAAATTATCCCTTCTTTCTCTAATCCCAACCTCTTCTTAAATCTCTATATGCTACTACTACTACTGTTTTGAACTATATAGTACACATAATCCATGGGACAACCGGGCAGTAACAAATCAACCTTTCAACCCCAATGAACCTACCACTCCAAATGCCAAATAATAGGTATACCCCTAAAGTCACAAGAAACGGCACACGTGTTCAAGCCTATTTGCTACTGTAATGATTTTGTAATGACTGAATGGTTACATATAATGCCACTATGGGGTCGGCACATCCAACACAACTATGGGATGGGCACATACCCCGCATCGCTACTATGGGTTAGGTACATGCACAGCTGCCATTGAATTGGCTACCAAGGAATGGATCCAGACACCACCTTTCCCTGCCACCTTCCATGCTCCCACAACCCCTGTCGACTGTTCTGATTGCAGTAAATGCTAGTGCCTTTGCTGTATTGTGAAACTGGATATTGATTGTACTGCTGTACGTTACCAATGGGGCCATGAGGATAGTCAGGCTCTCTATTTATTATTGTCGACTCAAATCAATCATATTTTTCTATGTAGGGGACAAAGTGCTTTAAATAAATCTGCTCTTTTTCTACCAGTTTGTCTGAGGTTTGTCTCCATTGGAACATAAGTGGAACAGATTGAAGGATATGGTATCACCACTATAAGTGTGGAATTATATACACATTATTTATTTTCAGAGTTAATTGGTTTTAAAACATCAAGGATTCTCCTGTCATTCATGTTTTTATGTGAAGACATAATGTCTGCAATGACTTCATGAAAGGAAATACACACACACCACCAAGGAGGGAAAACTAAACAAATTGTAATTCTCTGTCAGCTGTTTGTTATCTTCTGTGACATGTATTACCAGCCTGAAAATTGAATTGTCTCTTATAGATGTATTGCTTGTCTTAAGGAAATAATCGGCCGCCAGGCAGGCAGTTTTCTTTCATAAAAAATATAATAAAAATTGTTAAGTCCAGCATTTCTTCATATCCACTTTGCCATCTCCAATATCTTCAGAAACAACTGTGTCATGATGATGGTAATCTATGAAAATAGTTGTGAGTCACCCCACTGCATAAGCAATAAAAAGTCAGATATTTTCATATTACAAAAGGTAGAATGGATCACCGAGATGATCTATTAATGGGCATTCACTCACAGAAGGCACAACTAATCTGCACATCGTCATCATCTAAGTATGACATAAATTGCTGAATACGGATCATTCAAAGATTAGTGGGAAAAAGTAAAATACAAATGATATACTTATACTAAACATTTAAAAAACTTTGTAACAGGGGCCGTTGTCAAACAAAAAGACTAGACATACTGCAACAAAGTATCTGTAATCTCCTTACGAGAAAGAAAAAGAAGGATAGATTGGGCTGATCTTGCATAGAGCTACAGTATCGTTAATGGCCTTTTCAAGGAGCCACATCAGACAAGTCCTATCAAACCATTAGACTGACACATTAGGTATTCAAAGATTAGCACAATTAAAAAATGAATTATCTTCAATGACATTTCTTGACCTTTGAATGACCCTGGTAGTGATAACCATCTAAATACTTGTTTGACCTCTGAACATATACAGGGTCAAGTTGTTCTGAAGTTCTTCTAAGTCGGTTGGAGGGACGAGATTTAGGGCATCTTGAATGGATGCGATGCTTCTTTCAAATTGAATTAAACGCTTTATGTAAACACTCATGAAACTTTGTAGGACAAATTTACACCACCCTCACTTTCTCCTTCCCTCCATCCGTCCCTCCTTTCCTTCCTCCCCCTCTCTTATCTGCTGGCTAATAATGGAGTAATTGCTGGATGTGGTCGTTTATGACGTTATGAATCATCTCGCCCACTGCACACATTAGACGGGCCTGACACAAGCACTCTTAATATAACAGGAGGTCACATAAGACCACGTAGAGGTGTACTGGAAGCTTCTCAAGAGGAGAGACAGCAACATGAAGCTTCAAAAATCCAGCAGAGGAATGCACCCTTGCTTTACATTGCATTTCAGATAGGTGTTTCTGAAAATGCTGACTCTGTATTTTGTTCTTCAAGCTTTTTCTAATTTGCGATTCATGAATGGCTGGCAAAATCGGTTTGTTCGACGTGGAAGCTCGGAGGTGAGCTTGAGAGCTATTTTTACCCATGTTTGTTTAGACTCCTTTTGTTTTTGTTCCATTTGCTTTGCAGAAGCTTAAACCATGTGCTAGGCTATATATATATATTTAGAAAGAGTTGAACCTTTGTGCTCCAAACAGACACAATCTGAGTTACACAAACGTTTCCAAGATCGCCTATGTACAAAGAGAAGAAAAGTATTCAAAGTGTTGCAAATGAGTTGGATGATGTGATCAATGATGTTCTGTTTTAGATATATTTTCCCCCAGTTTCTAAAAAAGAAAGGAGTCAACAATTAAGTTAGCAAACTGTAAACTTGGAAAATCTAGAGGGTATGCAACAAGATTCAGCCGAGGGCAATATTTTAAAATGTATAATAATTTTTACATTGCAAATTAAGCCCAAATATAGATTTGAAAATAATAATTATATACCTTGATTACATTGAGACACGATCATATATGTATCTTTTTATTTGTGGGAATACTTGGGAACAGATTTCCTAAATTAAATGAAATTTTTGCTGTATTCCTGGGGATTTTATAGTATTTTCTGACAAAAGAACTGCCTATATAGATAGGCCCAAACAAGTCTCTAATTATTGGTGTCCTTTAGTAGTGGTTTCTTTGCAGAAATTCGACCATGAAGGGTTGATTCACTCAGTCTCCTCTGAACAGTTGATGTTGAGATGTGTCTGTTACTTGAACTTTGAAGCATTTATTTGGGCAGCAATTTCTGAGGCTGGTAACTCTAATGAACTTATCCTCTGCAGCTGAGGTAACTCTGGGTCTTCCTTTCCTGTGGCGGTCCACATGAGAGACAGTTTCATCATAGCCCTTGAGGAATTTTGCGACTGCACTAGAAGAAAATTTCAAAGTTCTTGAAATGTTCCGGATTCACTGACCTTCTTGTCTTAAAGTAATGATGGACTGTCATTTCTCCTTGCTTATTTTAGCTGTTCTTGCCATAATATGGACTTGGTCTTTTATCATATAGGGCTATCTTCTGTATACCACCCCTACCTTGTCTCAACACAACTGATTGTCTGAAACACATTAAGAAGGAAATAAATGCCGCTAATGAACTTTTAACAAGGCACACCTGCTAATTGAAATACATTCCAGGTGACTACCTCATGAAGCTGGTTAAGAGAATGCCAAGAGTGTTTAACGCTGTCATCAAGGCCAAGGGTAGCTACTTTGATGAATCTCAAATATCCAATATATTTTGATTTGTTTAACAATTTTTGGGTTACTACCTGATTCCATATGTGTTATTTCATAGTTTTGATGTCTTCACTATTATTCTACAATGTAGAAAATAGCAAAAATAAAGAAAAACCCTGCAATGAGTAGGTGTGTCCAATCTTTTGACTGGTACTGTATATAAACTCAGCAAAAAAAGAAACATCCTCTCATTGTCAACTGAGTTTATTTTCAGCAAACTTAACATGTGTAAATGTTTGTATGAACATAACAAGATTCAACAACTGAGACATGAACTGAACAAGTTCCACAGATATGTGACTAACAGAAATTTTATAATGTGTCCCTGAACAAATGGGGGGTCAAAATCAAAAGTAACATTCAGTATCTGGTGTGGCCACCAGCTGCATTAAGTCCTGCAGTGCATCTCCTCCTCATGGATTTCACCAGATTTTCCAGTTCTTGCTGTGAGATGTTACCCAACTCTTCCACCAAGGCACCTGCAAGTTCCAGGATATTTTTGGGGTGAATGGTCCTAGCACTCACCCTCCGATCAAACAGGTCCCAGACGTGCTCAATAGGATTGAGATCCGTGCTCTTTGCTGGCCATGGCAGAACACTGACATTCCTGTCTTGCAGGAAATAACGCACAGAACGAGCAGTATGGCTGGTGGCATTGTCATGCTGGAGGGTCATGTCAGGATGAGCCTGCAGGAAGGGTACCACATGAGGGAGGAGGATGTCTTCCCTGTAATGCACAGCGTTGATTGCCTGCAATGACAACAAGCTCAGTCCAATGATGCTGTGACACACCGCCCCAGACCATAACGGGCCCTCCACCTCCAAATCGATCCCGCTCCAGAGTACAGGGCTCGGTGTAACGCTCATTCCTTCCACGATAAATGCGAATCCAACCATCACCCCAGGTGAGACAAAACCGCAACTCGTCAGTGAAGAGCATTTTTTGCCAGTCCTGTCTGGTCCAGCGACGATGGGTTTGTTGCCCATAGGCGACGTTGTTGCCAGTGAGATCTGGTGAGGACCTGCCTTACAACAGGCCTACAAGCCCTCAGTCCAGCCTCTCTCAGCCTATTACAGTCTGACAGTCTGAGCACTGGGATTGTGCATTCCTGGTGTAACTCGGGCATTTGTTGTTGCCATCCTGTACCTGTCCCACAGGTGTGATGTTCGGATGTACCGATCCTGTGCAGGTGTTGTTACACGTGGGATTCCACTGTGAGGATGGTCAGCTGTCCGTCCTGTCTCCCTGTAGAGCTGTCTTAGGCGTCTCACAGTATGGACATTGCAATTTATTGCCCTGGCCACATCTTCCTCATGCCTCTTTGCAGCATGCCTAAGGCACGTTCACGCAAATGAGCAGGGTCAGTTTTTCAGAGTCAGTAGAAAGGCATCTTTAGTGTCCTAAGTTTTCATAACTGTGACCTTAATTGCCTACTATCTGTAAGCTGTTAGTGTCTTAACGACCGTTCCACAGGTGCATGTTCATTTAAGTGTTTATGGTTCATTTAACAAGCATGGGAAACAGTGTTTAAACCCATTACAATGAAAATCTGTGAAGTTATTTGGATTTTTACGAATTATCTTTGAAAGACAGGGTCCTGAAAAGGGACGTTTCTTTTTTTGCTGCATTTATATTATTTTACAAAACACTTTGGGGGTTCAATCACTTGCGGGATGTTTTTTTTCCCCGTGGGCCACCTGTTGTCAACCCCTGATACAGTATGATTACTCTCTCTTGGTGTCATTTTGTGCCATAGTGCTGGCAGACGCCAAGATGCCAAGGAGTGCTAGAGATAGACCCATCAGGGGACAGAGTGGGTGGCACCGGTCTCATTATTGGTGTCAGCAGTGGGATCGATGTCCTACCTCCGAGTCTCCAAATAAAAATGAACTCCCACGACCGCCCCCCTCCACACTACTCTTCCACCGCTGCCTCCACTGAATCAATGGCAATAACCTCTCCCTCTCTTTATTTTCCCCTTCGTTTGGTCAATAAAGTGTCCCCTAACAATCTCTTCCACTCTACTGTGATTGTGCCATTCGGGGGAATGAAAATATACCTTTCATACTTTAAGGTCTTTATTGTCCTGCCCTATAGGGATATGGAGCAGACTATTTGTTTACTGGACGATTATTGGAGGACTATTTGTTTAGCGTATTTCTGGAGGGTTTAGTTTGTTACTTGATACCTGTAATCCCAGGCAATTTCTCTCCTCTAGGCTACATGGATCAATATGGAGCCGGGGTCAAAGGGTGCAGGTCGTGAGGGGTGGCGGTGGCATTTACAGTCATTACCAAGGGTCAGGAGAGCGTCTAGATCTATAGCGCCTTGTAATTGTTTTTTCCCAATTGGACTTTTGCAGCTAGAGCTGATTGTGAATAAAATGACTTATTGTACTGAGGTTCAGTTTACTGATGCTGATGGACTCTGTCTTGTTTCGCACGCCTTGTACAAAATAATAAAATGCATTACGACAGGATATTTCTAAACGTAGTTCTTCATTAGCTAGCTATAACTGGCATGTTGACGTGTCTCATACCATGATCAACCGAAGATGACCTCACCATCTGGGTGGTCTTAACCAATCATAGCGCAGTATGATGTGGTGGAAAAATGCATCCAATTACAATTCAGTATTTACACATATGAATATTACATCCCCCTTCATTTAAAACAAAAAAATATATTTTTCTACATATTCTAAGTGTTTATTTTGAATACATGCTCTGTAGTTTGAACTCAAGGTAAGTAACCATTTATACTGCATACTGCACCAACTGAATCAACATAACAGACTCTGAAACAATGATTCAGCATACTGTTACTTTTAGAACGAAGGATTCTCAGCAACTCAGCTTTCACTGTAGCAATGACATCTTAACGTTTCAAACAAATACAATACCAAAGCATTTCAAGTCAACTTTTCAATAACAAGTTTACAGTCCGGAACTCTTTTAGGGCAGCGATCCGCCTACACACTTTGACATTTCACAGGTCCAGGACAGCACTGGGCTTGACCTCTCTTCCTGACCTTGTGTGATATGATGCTGAGCGTGCTTCTGTGCCAGTCAACAGTTCTTGTGGTGTTGCAGGTAAGTATGGCGTATGTTGTGTGTGTGCTTAGTCCCTCACATTCTCTTTCAGGGGAACAGTTCATCTCGTCAGTGTATTGTTCTCCTGTGTTCAGTATGTGACGACGATTGCGGCGGTACACCGCTCCTTCTGCGGTGCGGACGTGATATGAACGTTCAGTGTCAGCTGGCTGGCTGACGACTGCTGGCTTCCAGTGGTCATGCTCCTAGATTCTAACTGACTCTCCGTTGATCAGTGGTGGCAGTGGTCTAGCTGACGTGTCGCAGTATCGTTTTTGTTGTTGTTGTCTCTGTGCCCGTTTTTCATGCATTTCCTTGTAGCTGACAATCTCAGGTTGCAGCTGCTGGTTGGTGCTGGGAAGGATTGAGCAAGGTCTGCGGCTCATCAACAGCTGGGCTGGTGATTTGAAGTTGTCAACTGGAGTGTTGCGGTATTCAAGGAGACTGAGGTAGGGGTCTCTCTTGTCTGCTTTTGCTTTGTCCATGAGTGATTTAGCAATCTGCACGGATTTATCAGCAAGGCCATTACTTTGAGGGTAATGTGGGCTTGTGGTGACATGTGTGAACTCCCATGCTTTTGTGAAGGATTCAAACTCATTTGATTTGTAACAGGGGCCATTGTCAGATATTAAAGTCTCTACAATGCCATGCCTGGCAAAGGCTGCTTTCAGCTTGTGTATCACAGCTGCAGATGTGGTGCTGTGAAGCTTGTCGAGTTTGAAGTATCTGCTGTAGTAGTCCACTGTTACGATGTAGTCCTCGTTGTTCCAGGTGAACAGATTGGTTGCCACGACCTGCCAGGGTCGGTCTGGGATACAATGAGGTAACATTGACTCTTTGGTGTTTAAGGGACGTCGTTCAAGACAGGTGGGTCATTTACCAACAATGTCCTCTATTTGTTTGCACATTCTGGGCCAAAACAGAATGTCCTGGGCTCGCTGTTTGCACTTTTCCATGCCCATGTGTCCAGCATAGATGTTCAAAATCTCTTCTCTGAGACTGGTAGGAATGATTATTTTCTCTCCTTTGAAAATTATTCAGTTGATCTGTGATAGTTCATCACGATGGTTCCAGAACTCTGAGACACTCGGAGGGGATTTTCTCCTCTCCTCAAGCCATCCATCCTGTATGAATTTCCTCAGCTGTGTGAGTTGTGTGTCCTTTTCTGTTTTTGCTCGGATCTCCTTCAGTTTTGTGTCACTAACTGGTAAGTTGCTGGACACAGTGTGCACTTGCATGACCATGCCTTCACTGAGGCTGCTGTCCTTGTAGGTAAGAAACTTCCTGGAGAGTGTCTCTGCAATAGGGATGGCTTTGCATGGACGGTGAGTGATTGTGAAGTCGTATTTCTGTAGTTGAAGGATCATTCTCTGTAGCCTTGGCGGGGCTGCGGCTAGTGATTTCCTTATGATTGACTCAAGGGGCTTGTGGTCGGAGCGTAGTTGATTTCACAGTCTGTGAGAGATTTGGAAGCGCTAGCCAAAAGGCTTTCCTTCTTGTAGTAGCACTGCACCTAGACCATACTTTGACTCGTCCACTTGGAGTCTGAGCTCTTTGTTGGGGTCGTAGTAGCTAAGGATTGGTCCTGGTTCTCTTGTGATCAAGTCTTTCACTCCCTGGAAAGTAATGTCTTGTTGCTTGTCCCAGAGGAACTCACTAGACTGCTTTAGCAGCTGACGCAGGGGTGCATTAGCATTGGAGAGGCTGGTTGAGAACTTGGCTAAGTAGTTGACCATGCCAAGCACTTTTTCCAGCTCTGCACGGTTCTTTGGTGGCTCCATTTCTTTTATGGCTGAGATCTTCTGTGGATCTGGCTTGACTCCATTCGCTGTGAGAAGATGTCCGAAGTAGCTGACCTCTGTAACTGTGCTCTTCTCGGGGTTGAGCCGGACTCCTCTCTCGCGGGACCTTTGCAGCATCGCGCGAAGGTCTCTGTCGTGCTCCTCTTTGGTTCAATCATAGACAAGGATGTCGTCCACAAATGCCACAACTCCGTCGAGGCCTTCATACACTTCGTTGATCCTTTGCTGAAACTCGTTGGCTGAGATAATCCCGAAAGTCAGGCGATGAAACCTGTAGCGTCCAAACAGTATGTTGAACGTTGTGAGATTAGATGACTCTTCTGTGAGCTTGATAGCCCAGTAGCCTGATCTGGCGTCCATGACACTGAAGTAGCGTGCTCCCGCTAGCTTGTGTGTGATGCCATCTAGCGTCGGTAAAGGGTGATGGGGGCGTTTGATAGCCTTGTTCAAGTCTCTTGGGTCGAGACATACTCTGACCTTGCCTGTGCGTGGTACTCTCCACCACCACTAACGCGTTTACCTAATCTGTCGGTTCTGTAACCTTGTTGACTGTGTCAGATTGCTCCATGCTGTCCAGCTCTTTCTTCATACGGGCGCTTAGAGCAAGGGGAATCTTTCATGGTGGGTAGACCACAGGGGTTGCGTCTAGGTCAAGGTGAATGGTACATTCTCCTAGGAATAGTCCTATTCCTGTAAAAACATCAGCAAACTATTTATTTGCATTTGAAAGTGCATGTGCCTTTTACTGGGAGCTGTTCACCACCATAACCAGTCAGTGAGGCTGCGCGTGGTGGGCTGTAGCTCGCACTCCGATGCCAAGCTGCGGTACTTATTCAGAGGAATAATGTTTACTTGTGCACAAGTGTCTAGTTTGAACTTTAGCTCTGTGCCTGCCTTGCGTTCTTATCTCAATGTCAGCAAAGGCTTGCTCTGCCTCTGTTATTAGATTTTTCTGTGTCACTGAATCAATAAACAGTTAATCAGCATTTTACTCTTTGATTGAAATTTCATCTTCACTCACTGCTTGTACAGTTTTTTTCATGGTAAGCTCTGCACACTTTTGCAAAGTCAATCAATTTTCCACATTTAGTATACTGTTTGCATTTACCTGGGCAATTTACCATGTACTTTGTATCCACAATATCCACATGTTTTGGGGCGTTTTGAGTCTGTCTCTCTCAGTTCTGAAGCGCGCTCTCTAGGCACCGGAGGTGTGCTTTGATGTCTGCCTGACTGCGCGCACTGCTTGTTCAGGTGATGTGCTCGCGCTGCAGCCCGAAATTCATCTGAACCTGTGCTAGCTCGTGAGATCTGGCTATGTCGATAGGTTTGTCCTGCATTAGATCAGAACCAACATTCAAAGTTTCTCTCTCACTCGCGGTGAGTGTATTCCAAAAACAATACCGTCCCTGACCATCTCATCCCTGTTTGCATAATCAGTCTTTCACAAACAGACGCAGCTCAGTCACAAACTGTTCAAACGATTCGCTAGCTCCCTGTACTTTCTCATGGAATTTGTACCTAGCGAAAATCCTGTTGGTCTTCGGAATTGAGGATGAATTGAGATAGGGCCATTAAGTACTATGTCATGGGCATCCCAATCTTTCAGATGGTTTATTAAGTCCATTCAAACTAAAGTCTTATAATCAAATGTATCTATTTCTATTAGCCGCAAGCAGACAATATGATTATTGGAGAATAACTGGAATCTCCAGAGACTGTTATTGACTAGAACATGTAGAAAGATCTGCATTGTGTCACGAACCGGCTCGTAGCCCGTAACAAAGAGGGAGACAACTTGGAGATAAGGAATAACAAAAATATATTTACGAACTGAGGTAACCTATATACAAATAAACAATGTTGTGTGTGTAGTCAGTAATCAGTAGTGTAAGTGAGTGGTTGCATGTATTGATGTGATAATGAGGAGTGTTGAACAATGCCAAAGCAAACAAACGGGCCACAAAAAATGCCACAACCAAAATCCAACAGTGTGTCTGCATGGAGTCTCCTCAATGAATGGGTGTATTTATCCCGGAACACACCCGGGCCCAGGTGTGTCCTATTACCCTCCCGGCTCCGCCCACAGACATCCTATTAAGGAAAACAAGAGCAAAAAGAAAGAATTCGGCAGACAGAGTAGGAGGGTCGTCACAATTGAAACAGATAGCCCTCCGGCCCTTAATAGAAGAACTTCTTCTATCATCAACAAGTTACATATTATAACCAGTGGTGTGTATTCATGGATGCAAAGGGAAGCCAGGCTTCCACAAATATTTGACCAATAATTTTTTTTTTTCATAATTTTCCGTCAATGGAAACAGCGTCCCTCTATCTCAGTATGTGTAGCCCATGTCTCTGATGCTGTCTTGACCAAAAGAGTACAACATGTTGTCGCCTTAGCATTTGGCCCCCCTTGAATCAGTGTTTAGCTGAGCTCAACTGTGGGTTGTCCTGGTACATCAAAATGCCGCCCAAGAGAGGCCAGTTTGGATTTGGCTTCAAACCAATCAAATCACTTCCTTTGCAAAACATAATTTTCAGAAAAACTTGTCTGTTTCTGGTCTGCTTCTGTTGATGTGTTGCGGTTGCTAGCTTGCTAAATCTGCCCTTTCCTAAACCATGGATGGAGATGGGGATTTGGACTTGTAGCTTATACTTAATTCTCTTGCAGGTTAATGATTATGACAGTGATTCTGATCTAACCATAAATGAATATGCTGCGCCACTGGCCTGAGACAATTTGAAGTTCAATATGTAGCCTAGATGTAGCCTAGTAGGCTCACATTAACTAGCTAGCTAGCTAACTATGTTGGTTCATTGTTGCCCATGCGAGGAAGTCAGGCTAGAAAGCATTTTAGCTAGGCAGCTTATGAAAACAAAAACGAAAAGTGTACTGTATGACAGAGCCATAGACCGTTTTGCCAACATGAAAGAGAAGAGGATGGCATTGGCATTCAACTAGTCTATAAGTAGGGTGAGTAAAAAAAAAAGTTTTACTTGCATGTGCACGCACAGATGCCCATACATACATACAGTGGGGAAAAAAAGTATTTAGTCAGCCACCAATTGTGCAAGTTCTCTCACTTAAAAAGATGAGAGAGGCCTGTAATTTTCATCATAGGTACACTTCAACTATGACAGACAAAATGAGGAAAAAAAATCCAGAAAATCACATTGTAGGATTTTTTATGAATTTATTTGCAAATTATGGTGGAAAATAAGTATTTGGTCAATAACAAAAGTTTCTCAATACTTTGTTATATACCCTTTGTTGGCAATGACAGAGGTCAAACGTTTTCTGTAAGTCTTCACAAGGTTTTCACACACTGTTGCTGGTATTTTGGCCCATTCCTCCATGCAGATCTCCTCTAGAGCAGTGATGTTTTGGGGCTGTCGCTGGGCAACACAGACTTTCAAAGATTTTCTATGGGGTTGAGATCTGGAGACTGGCTAGGCCACTCCAGGACCTTGAAATGCTTCTTACGAAGCCACTCCTTCGTTGCCGGGCGGTGTGTTTGGGATCATTGTCATGCTGAAAGACCCAGCCACGTTTCATCTTCAATGCCCTTGCTGATGGAAGGAGGTTTTCACTCAAAATCTCACGATACATGGCCCCATTCATTCTTTCCTTTACACGGATCAGTCGTCCTGGTCCCTTTGCAGAAAAACAGCCCCAAAGCATGATGTTTCCACCCCCATGCTTCACAGTAGGTATGGTGTTCTTTGGATGCAACTCAGCATTCTTTGTCCTCCAAACACAACGAGTTGAGTTTTTACCAAAAAGTTATATTTTGGTTTCATCTGACATTCTCCCAATCCTCATCTGGATCATCCAAATGCTCTCTAGCAAACTTTAGACTTGCCTGAACATGTACTGGCTTAAGCAGGGGGACACGTCTGGCACTGAAGGATTTGAGTCCCTGGCGGCGTAGTGTGTTACTGATGGTAGGCTTTGTTACTTTGGTCCCAGCTCTCTGCAGGTCATTCACTAGGTTCCCCCGTGTGGTTCTGGGATTTTTGCTCACCGTTCTTGTGATCATTTTGACCCCACGGGGTGAGATCTTGCGTGGAGCCCCAGATCGAGGAAGATTATCAGTGGTCTTGTTTGTCTTCCATTTCCTAATAATTGCTCCCACAGTTGATTTCTTCAAACCAAGCTGCTTACCTATTGCAGATTCAGTCTTCCCAACCTGGTGCAGGTCTACAATTTTGTTTCTGGTGTCCTTTGACAGCTCTTTGGTCTTGGCCATAGTGGAGTTTGGAGTGTGACTGTTTGAGGTTGTGGACAGGTGTCTTTATACTGATAACAAGTTCAAACAGGTGCCATTAATACAGGTAATGAGTGGAGGACAGAGGAGCCTCTTAAAGAAGAAGTTACAGGTCTGTGAGAGCCAGAAATCTTGCTTGTTTGTATGTGACCAAATACTTATTTTCCACCATAATTTGCTAATAAATTCATAAAAATCCTACAATGTGATTTTCTGGATTTTTTTCCCTCATTTTGTCTGTCATAGTTGAAGTGTACCTATGATGAAAATTACAGGCCTCTCTCATATTTTTAAGTGAGAGAACTTGCACAATTGGTGGCTGACTAAATACTTTTTTCCCCACTGTACATACATACATACATACACAGAAATTAGTACCATGGACATCCACATGATATTTAGCAACATTGATTGGACTAAATTGTTTTTGGTATCTTACATTTTTTTCAGTGTAAGCATATTTAGGCTTGTTGATTTTGATGTTTAATGTTTAAATTGTTTAAACGGTTGTCTTTGTACTGACTTGCAGTAACTCCATGGTTCTGAATTGAGTTGTTTAGTAAACTGTTGAAAACATTAACTTGCTTGACCATGCTGTAGGTGATAACTATTTTCATGCAATATTTGCTATGAGGACTTCACCGGACAGATGTTGCTCTTGGTTTTGGGATGAAACAAGCGTATGTGTAGTTGAACTAACTCCGTGTGCGACTGTTGTATTTTTGTTGTCACAGCCTTGTTGTACATCACGTGACGTATGAATGAATGGGTAATATAGCAAACAGAGAAATTATCATAACATACGTTGTAGTATGGCTTTTTACTGGATTGGCATCCTCATTGATTTTACCCACACACCGCTACTGATTGTAACATGCTGTAAAATGATTGGCCACCCAGTCCTGGCCCTCTCTGTCTCTCTCTCTCTGTGTGTGTGTGTGTGTGTGTGTGTGTGTGTGTGTGTGTGTGTGTGTGTGTGTGTGTGTGTGTGTGTGTGTGTGTGTGTGTGTGTTTTCTCCCTGCTACAGGCCTCCAATTACAAGCCAAACTCCTAATCTGGAACACAGGCCAAAACACCTGTTCACAACAGCTGCTGAGATCTCTAGAGAACATTTTTGTGTTTGTGTCCTGCAGACTCATGTCTGAGGCCAGAGCTAATACCTAGACATACTGGACGCAGTGACATACAAGTAATATCCACGAGTTCATCGGACTTTGGGTAAGTAGAAAAAGAAAAACTGCCAAAAGTCTGAAAGGTTATATCACTAACTTGTCTGTGATCAGGCTTTTGTTGAGCCAGGTAAGATGAGGTCAAATTAGGATGACTTTGTTCTGACAAGCCTGTAAGAATTTCTATCACATTATATGAATTCTAGAGACTTACAGTTTATGATGTCAAAAATGCTTTTCTTAGAACTCTAAAAGTCAAAAAATAAATTTCAAAATTATTAATCAGAGATATAAAGCAGAGAACAGAGAGTGTGCAAAGAGAAGGAAAGAGATAGAGAGAGCAAACAGACCATCAGAGAGCTAGGGCTTTTAATAATAATCTCCGACAGCAACGTCGGACGGTGAAAAGCTGATTGATGTGCTATGAGATCATTACAATAATTAAACCCTCAGATGCTCTTATCAAATGGCGTTTAATTTGACGTGGCGTTATGATGCGTAATGGGAGAGACAAAGCGTGTGTGTGTTAGCCAACCTTCATTAGACTAATTGAATGGCACACTGTCAAGCCAAACGATGTTAAAATCAGCAAACAGGCAAACAGTTTAGCGAAGCGCTACCGAAAGCATCTCGCATCCGCCCTCCAACATATCAATAACCCTTCCGCTGTGTCAAACTTAACACTTACAGCAGCTGGAGTGTGTGTGTGCCTATGTGCGTGTACGTGCTTGCGTGTGTTACCTACCACAGCAGTAGCTGAGGCTTCCTGTCAAAACTCTTTTAACGTCATCTCGTATTTCTCTGTCTCTCTCTTTAACACATCCATCCATCTCTTTATCCTGATCCCTCCATCTATCACCAAGCTGATAAATAGGTGTCCATCGCTAATGGCAAACTGTCTCCCAGCCAAACCCCTCTGTGGGTGGTTACAGCTCTTCCATATTGATTAAAGTATACAGGGGGTGTTCTATCTACATCCTCTTTGTAGGGATTTGTGTTATACCCGGCTCCTTTCAGCTGAAAGTTTTTGTAGGCATTTACTTGTCATTTTTCCCTTTTTTTCTCCCAGTTGGTGTAGATATTTCCTAAAAACACTATGGTGTTCAAAAATATTCACCCTCATTCTATTCGGATGTAACAGACTAAAGATTTCAAATGTACTGTTTCACACACTTAGATACTTTGTGTCCCACAAGGTTCTATGTATTTTTCATGTGTATAGGCTGTGGGCTCTGCCCCGGTCGCTGGCTAGCCACACCCAGTCATTTCCTGGTAAAATAGAAATCTTTGGTAACTAGAAAACTGATAATAATTTAAAAGCCCAGGGTCTACAGTGCATTTGGAAAGTATTCAGACCCGTTGACTTTTTCCACATTTTGTTACGTTACAGCCTTATTTTTCCCTCATCAATCTACACACAATACCTGGTAATGACAGGAAAAAACAGGTTTTAATAAATAAAAAAGTTTTCAGACCCTTTACTCAGTACTCTGTTGAAGCACCTTTGCCAGTGATTACAGCCTTGAGTCTTATTGGGTATGATGCTACAAGCTTGGCACACCTGTATTTGGGGAGTTTCTCCCATTCTTCTCTGCAGACCCTCTCAAGCTCTATTAGGTTGAATGCACAGCTATTTTCAGGTCTCTCCAGAGATGTTTGATTGGGTTCAAATTAGGGCTCTAACTTGGCCACTCAAGGACATTCAGAGACTTGTCCCGAAGCCATTCCTACATTGTCTTGGCTGTGTGCTTAGGGTCATTGTCCTGTTGGAAGGTGAACCTTTGCCCCAGTCTGAGGTCCTGAACACTCTGGAGAAGGTTTTCATCAAGGATCTCTCTGTACTTTGTTCCGTTCACCTTTCCCTTGATCCTTACTAGTCTCCCAGTCATTTCTGCTGAAAATCATCCCCACAGCATTATACTGCCATCACCATGCTTCACAGGGATGGTGCCAGATTTACTCCTGACGTGACCCTTCGCATTCAGGCCAAAGCGTTCAATTTTGAAGCTTCCGTCTACCATAAAGGCCTGATTGGTGGAGT
Organism: Brachymystax lenok tsinlingensis; assembly: GCA_030435695.1. Taxonomy (NCBI): domain Eukaryota; kingdom Metazoa; phylum Chordata; class Actinopteri; order Salmoniformes; family Salmonidae; genus Brachymystax; species Brachymystax lenok. The sequence continues at coordinate 6,547,400 of CM059800.1, forward strand.
GCTGCAGAGATGGTTGTCCTTCTGGAAGGTTCTCCCATCTCCACAGAGGATCTCTGGAGCTCTGTCCGAGTGACATCGGGTTCTTGGTCACCTCCCTGACCAAGGCCATTATCCCCTTTTCTTTGAAATGTAGAAGCACTTTAATTGTGTTAGTGGCCGTGTCCGAATAGCCATACTTGTGTTCTAAATAGTAGCCATTCTGGGTGTGAAAAAAATAGAGTATGCTTTAAATGGCAGGATATCATAGTAATTTTGCCTTTTCATCTAGTAGAATTCATTTCACACTATTGAGGTGGAGAATCGTATTTTGAGACCCACGTGTAACTAGCAACAGATGATAATCAGCTGGGTGGACGTCTTGTACCAAAATGAATGAATGTAGGGAATCAAGGAAATTGCACGTTAGATTACGCATTCTCAGTAGGATAAGCCTAGTATGCTGATATTTGTTGCTTACTGTATTTGTTTTTACTAAACAGTACTTTTGTCACGTGCGCTCCCTCCCCGGCCGCGAGGTCACCAGACTGCTCGTTATGGCGCACACCTGTCACCATCATTACGCGCACCTGTGCGTCATCAGACTCACCTGGACTCCATCATCTCCTTGATTACCTGCCCTATATATGTCACTCCCTTTGGTTCCTTCCCCAGGCGACATTGTTTCTGTTCCTGTGTCATGTCTGTGTGTCGTTCGTGTTTCTTATTTTGTATTATGTTGTGTTTATTTATGAAAACACTCTCTCCCTGAACTTGCTTCCCGACTCTCAGCGCACATTGTTACAACTTACTAAATAGTATATAGTACAATTAGTTGTAGCCAAGCCAGATTTCAGACACAGCCAGTGTGTTGAGAAGGGTGCAGACAACAACTTGATGTGTGATGTAAGTGCCTTAATGTGTTTGGAACCCAGGAAGCTGCTGCCTTGGCTCCCTAATAAATACAAAATACAATACAAATTAAGATGAAGAATGAATTTAGTAAGGAGCTACATTACCAGTAAAAAGTTTGGACACACTTACTCATTCCAGTGTTTTTCTTTAGTTTGACTATTTTCTACATTGTAGAATAATAGTGTAGACATCAACACTATGAAGGAACACATATGGAATCATGTAGTAACCCCAAAAGTTTATATTTGAGATTCTTCAAAGTAGCAACGTTTTGCCTTGATGACAGCTTTGCACACTTTTGGCATTCTCTCAACCAGATTCACGAGGTAGTCACCTGGAATGCATTTCAGTTAACTGGTGTGCCTTGGTAAAAGTTAATTTGTGGAATTTCTTTCCTTCTCAATGCGTTAGAGCCAATCAGTTATGTTGTGACAAGGTAGGGGTGGAATACAGAAGATAGCCCTATTTGGTAAAATACCAAATCCAAAATTATGTCAAGAACAGATCAAATAAGCAAAGAGAAATGACAGTCTATCATTACTTAATAGCTTTCACACAGTATATATCAGATTTACATCTAAATGTTGTCAAACCTATATGATTAAACTATTTTTGAAAAGATATAAATGTGATTTGTCTTCTAATGAGATAATTGTTTTTCATGTCTGTTGCACACTAACTAAGCCATGCCCCCAATGAGGTCATAGTCCGTGTCAGCATGATGGAACTGCCTTCCAAAGCCAGAGTGCTTAAAAGGACTCACTGAGAATTTAAATACAGACCAGAGAATGTGAGGACGTGGTCCACACGTTGAAATGGTTAAAACGACAAGACCAGAAAATAGGAAGACCCTCTGAAACTCTCGACGCGTGAAGAAGGTGAAGACTGGACCAAAACATGCACCGTCTGCAGCTCTGCATTTAAAGTAGTCTAGGACAATTGACCAAAGATGGGAGGGAAGAACGGATCCCTCTTACCACCGGGTGGTACACCTCTGAGGTATCCATTCAAAGAAGCTTACAACTAAGAAGGACATTGTGACCTCTGGTTGACAACCAGAGACTTACATCAAACTACTCCCCATAGTTGGGAACGACTCCCCATAGACGGATTGAGTGGTTCTCCCCAGTGCCTCTCCCTCTGTTTTTCTTTCCCCACCCCCAGTCATATCAGGTTAGTCCACTAGGGACTGTTTTCATTGCATTATGTTAGTAATCCAAAACCTATACTGTGTGCATGTGTGTTTACATATTTCTGTGTGATTATTTAGTTAGTTAGTAAATAAATAAGCCAATTTGTGTATTGTTGATTCATCGCTTTAGTTAGGGTTCGTGCAGATTCACAAAGTCAACGACGCTCAGAATGAGATTTATATGAGGAATATTAATTGGTGACTGGTATGATGTCTATGTAGTCTTGAGTTAATTCGGTAGACGGTAACTAATTAAATAAACCTTTCCTGTGGTGCCCCAAATTGCTAATGAATTAATTGTTACATGATTCATTTAATAGAATAATAATTAAACGTAGTAGGTAATTATTTTATGAATAGCAGTCATCACATTAACGATAGTCACGTCACGACAAGTGTATGAACATGTACACAGAGAGGGAGACAGAGAGAAAGAGAGAAAAAGAGAGAGAGAGGGACAGAGATAGAGGGATGGAGAGAGAGTAAGAGAGTGACATTGCGAGATAGAGATGGAGAGACAGACAGAGAGAGAGAGGGGAAGAGAGGCAGAGAGATGGCGAGAGACAAAGCGAGATGGATAAAAATAACAATTCTCTCCTGGACCTAATACTAGCCTCAGGATGTCAGGGATACATTTAATTTAGGAGATGAATGGCTTTGGTCCATCTCATTATCACAGCTCTCTGAGATCAATTCACTACACCTATACCCAGATGAAGGGAAGGCTCCCTCTCTCCTAATCTCTATCCTTTAATTCACTCCATCTCTTTTCTTCGGCTCTCTGTCATCGGACAGGCAGAGCAGATGTATTCAATTACAGAGGAATAGAACGCCGCACAGCATGTCCATAACTTACAGACAACGTTTGTAGTGTTGAACAGTGTGGGGCCAATAAGGGAATTTTTAATTCTATACCTCTATTATACAACAGCGGATTCAGACTGTGTTGATTTGCCAATTCTTACCTGCTGTCAGTCACACAACTAACCAATCGGATGGCGGTAGCTGATTGCTGATGCTTTTAATCAGCATTTTATCTCTGCAGGCTTTTTATTTGAAAGAGATTGTGGTACAATTGACACTGGTCAATCAGTTAAATGCTCTTCCCTCTCCCAGCCTCCAGTTGGCTTGTTTGGAAAATCAGTAAAATTCTAGTGAATCCTAGTTTTCATTTCAACATCTTTCTACTTGGGAGCAGGACAGAGAGAGAGAGAGAGAGAAAGAAAGAAAGAAAGAAAGAAAGAAAGAAAGAAAGAAAGAGAGAGAGTCAAGGTCAGGCCAGGCAGGATGATCAGGCTGGCGGGAAAGTAGTCCAGAGTCAGGCAGGGGTCAAAACCGGGAGGACTATCAAAAAGAGAATAGTAAAATGAGTACGGGAAAAACGCTGGTAGACTTGACTAACATACAAGACGAACTGGCACAGGGAGACAGGAAACTCAGGGATAAATACACTGGGGAAAATAAGTTGACTCCTGGACGTGGTGGAGACAACAACGAGGACAGGTGAAACTAATCAGGGTGTGACACTGACAATCGCACGTTTGGCTGAGCGGTCCACTTTATTTGACTTATATAATGTTTAGGTGACCATCCAAGTGAAAGATTATCACTTTTATTCATAAAAGATAAGCTAAGGATGCATTTTAATTGTTTTTTGTTTTGTTGAGGGAAAGTTTATAGGTTTAAATGAACGCGTTCTCTTCACATTGGATTTTCTGAACACAAGGTGCCAACCAAACGGAGATTTAAGGATATAATAAATTACTTTTTCTAACCAAATACCCATGGATTGTCTTCGTTGGACACTTAGGAAGCCCTCTGCAGAAGTTCTACAGAAGGTAAGGCACAGATTTCCCCTGTGAAATGTATTTTCTATCGACCGCGCTGGCTAAAGATTTCATGGTTATGGAAAATATTGAAGGTGCTACCCTCAAACAATCAAATGTAGTGCTTTCGCCGTAAAGCCTTTTTGAAATCCGACAACGCTGTGATATTGCCAAGAAGCAGAGCTTTTGATGAGTATGAAACACTTGTATATTGGTGCCTTTTAATAATTCAATTTTGGGATTTTGCCTTGCATTTCACCTGGTAATTAATGGGAGTGGGCGCTAGCGCCCCAAATCACCTTGCTGCTCCCCAAGAAGTTAAGTCAGGTTACCTTTATATTATGAAAGGTGTCCCCCAGGGATCGACTTTAGGTCCTGTAGTCTTTACTGTCTATGTAAACAATGTTGGTCTATCTGCAAAAAAACTAAACATACACCTGTATGCACATAACACTGTTGTGTATGCATGGTTGACCAAGCTCTTTTGGAGCTTCAGTATGCTTTCATTGCTTTGCAGAAAGCCTTTGATGAACTGAAAATGTATCTGATGAATTATACATATGTATATTGGATGGTGCCCTCATTGATCGTGGCCCCACTTATAAATATCTGGGATTGACAAAAAACTCTCTTTCAAAAATAATGTTGATTAGTTAAGAAATTAAGAATTAAAATGGGCTTATAGGTCACGCCTTTCATTAAATAGCAGAAAACAAATAATTCAGTCGACATTCATACTGGTTATAGACTTTGGGGATATTGTCTATATGAATGCAACTGCCACTGTATTGAAGCCATTAGACGCAGTTTATCATAGCGCACTACGCTTTATTACAGATGATAGATTCAGTACACATCACTGCATTCTGTATTAGATAGTAGTCTGGCCTTCTTTGAAATCTCATAGATCGATGCATTGCACTCTTTTTGTTTATGAAGCCTTCCTGCATAAACTTCCGGCATACCTTACTTCATTGTTAACTTATAGACGTGCGAGACCCGGTCTCAGGGATGGCTAACTCTGGAGATTGCTTCAATCTCCACTGAGTTACGTAAATATGCTTTAAAGTTTTTGTTACACCCTTACTTGTGGAATAATCTCCAAAGCTCTCTAAAACTGATATAGAACCTTTTACTGAAGAATATGTTTGTTTTTAAGAATTGAATGAAATGAGTTATAACATTTCCACATTTTCTTTACGCGCCATGGCAAAATATGTAGAACTGCGGAAATTAACTCTTAAAAAGTTAATGTTTATCTTTGCTGTCAACAAAAATGTATCTTAGGGCCCCCAATAGGCTAAGGCCGGCTCTGACTGCATGTGTGGATACAGTATGGATGTGGGTATGCAGACCCGTGAGTCACTGTAGCCCCTCAAGATGACTTCAGATTTTCTGTGACCCCCACCCCCACCAAAGTTGCCCATCCCTGGTCTACATGAATAGAAAAACAAATAGGTCTATTTGATCTTTATTGTGCGTCTGAAATGGAACCCTATTCCCTATATTTTAGTGCACTACTTTTGGGTCTTAAGGAATAGGACACTATTTCTGACTCATCCTATGACCTACTGATGGAAAACAAAATAACAGTATTGATGTTCCCAGTGGTCAGTAGCTGGTCAATGAGACAGTGTTTGTATTGCCTGGCATCTCTGTGTGTGAGAATGTTAATGGGGTTGTACCAGGAGACAGGGGGAGAGAATGAGTTTGGGATGAGTCCCATTTGCAGCGCATCATTACCCTCTCACTCAGATAGTGATCTACAGTATAAATCTTTAAAGTGATCTTTAATGTCACGTAGATCACATCATTACACTCTTTCTGTTTACAAACCCCTGCTCCACAAGCTTCCAACTTACCTAACTTCACTGTTAAGATTAGTTATCAAACCCACTCACACAGTTGGTTCACTCTGGAGACTCCTTTGGTGTCTACAGATTTAGGTAAATCAGCCTTTAATCTCTCGTGCACCCTATGTTTCGAATAATCTCTAAAATACGTTTCGATTGGATGCTTTGGTGTCCCTAGGGCAATTCAGACAGCTGACAAATGATTTTTATAATGAAGAATGTGTTTGTTTTAATTGACTGGGTTTTGTATCTTTTTTTTTTTATTTTTGTATTTTTTTTTATTTAACCTTTTATTTAACTTAATGTAGGTTTATCTATACCTGCCTATTGATGTGTTCGTTTTGTATTGTGCAGGGCTCATTTGCAAAAGAGACCTTAGTCTCAATATGATTTCCCTGTTGAAATAAAGGTAAATAAAACAATAATAATAATAATAATAAATACAACTGGCTCAGAGAGAGAACATACCTAGAACTCTGGCACCTAGAACAACAAACCTAGGACATGAACACTACTAGACCATAAACAGTCCTCGAACATGAGTAGATCTAGAACCTGAACCTGTGATTCCTGTTAGAAAAAGGAATCGAGGCAGAACTATGGTACTAGAAGATAAACCTAGAACATAAACACACCTAGAACATGGACAAGCATCCATTATGTAGCTGTGTGCTATTGAACTAAATACCATACAAATACTTTTCGACTGACAATTCAGGAAGTCGGAAAGGAGGAGGTGCATGGGAGATTGATGATAGTAGGTGGACGCTTCTGAGGGAACAGTAGAAGGGGAAACAAGATGAGGGAGTTGACAGCCGGCTAGATGCTGTTGTAGGACATGTATTAGAAGAAGCAATAGGTGGCCGTGGCTGCATGGTGGGAGGAGGTACAGTAGTAGCGGAGTGTATTTCTCTCAAGCCTCAGTCAATGACCACATTTACATGAGCACAGTATTCTGGATAGTAGCTCATATCCCACTTAAGGTATTATTTGGGAAAAGCTGTTTACATGCAACTTTGATATCCTGCTCATGAGTATCCCTGTGTCCATGAAATCCCTCATTGAAGTATACTGTATGGGTTAAACGGAATAGTAACTGAAATATGGACACAGAATATTAACTCCTGCAGAATTATGCATTTCTTGCAGTGAAATTATACAACAAATGTTGTATAACAGGAGTGGATGAATATGATTTCTTTCAGCATCTCTTGCGATAATGCGAATGCGCGTGTAATGTGTTATCTTTGACACTGCTATGCAAGCAGACAATATTTCAACCACGTAAAATATGCACCCAAGAAGAACTGAAGTCTTATCAGAAATGTGTTTTGTTGTTTCCTCAGCTTTTAATTTCCTTAAAACCATGACATTTTGCACAGGACCAATCTTTCCACTGTTTTGGAGTTATTGCATTTTCTCCCCAGTCCCTAAATGAAACAGAAAACTTTACCGGTGTTAACTAGATTACCAATGCATTCATTCTATCGATGTAAGACATTATTCTGGTGAGCACTACTTTATTTAGTGTTCTTGGGCAACATGTTTTGACAGAAGGGAAGTTGCATGTATCAAACTATAGATGACAAACAAATGGCCTACCAAATGTCGGAAATTTTGATATGGCCTACCAAATGTCGGAAATTACAAGCAGAAAATAGGGGTGAAAAAAAGCCAGTATTAAATTAATTATAGTTTTCGAAATTATGATGGAATTATTATGGTGGATCGAACTGCACAGGTAGAATACTTTTTGAAGTGATTTGTTTGACAATCCGATGAAAACATCATCACACAACACCCATGATAAGTGAAACTGAGCCTGTGCAGACCGCAAAAACAACAGTAAACGGCATCAGATGTTTACATGCCACAGTATCCCATTTTAGATCAGCATATCCCAGGCATCTTATCTGGGTTTCTCATAACTGGGTTATTGTAAACGGGATATGATATTTATACGCGTCAACTCAAAAACAGAATACCTGAGTATCCTGAATAATAATGGGATATTGGTGTGCATGTAAACGTGGTCAGTGAAGTTATTAGGTGCACAGACATCCTCTCCCCAAACTTTCACCCTGAATCCCATTCAACATCAACTCTCAGCTCAAACGAAAACATTTTAGATCATTCTACAAACGAAACAGGCACAGCAACACAACTGAAAGCCGTGTTTCTTCTTTATGGTGTTTCTTCCATCTTGTTGTGAATAACATAATTGCCCTTCATGTTTCTCTCTGATGCGTTCCCTCCTCCAATTTGCCACATCCTCAATCTTTTTAGTGTTCAACCAAGGATATGACTAGAAAACAAATGATCGCTCAGGGGAGGACGAAGAGAGAGAGAAGGAAGTAGTATTCTGAGTCATGCTCAGACTAATTGGGAACCCTTCATGGCTGAGGCCTCTGTCTTTGATCAGGTCCTCTGGTAAATACACCAGCATCCTCAGAGAGAGGAAAGGAGGGAGAGAGAGAGAGATTGAGAAAGAATGGAGAACAGTATTTAAAAAGATGAAAAGTGAAAGAAGGGGTGGGAAAGATATATTTAGAGAATATGCACGTTTAGAAAGTGTGTCAGTTAGCCTAGCGGTTAAGAGCATTGGGCCAGTAACTGAAAGGTCGCTGGGTCGAAAGGTCCGTTCTGAAAGGTCCGTTCTGCACTTGAGAAAAAAATTACCCCAAATAACAATTGCTCCCCGGGCGCCGATGACGTCGAATAAGGCAGCCCCCCGGACCTCTCTAATTCAGAGGGGTTGGCATAAACACATTTCAGTTGAATGCTTTCAGGAATGCACATTTCTAGGCAACCCCTTTCCCTTGTGTAAGAGTGAGGCCTCTTGCCTCAACCAGTCAAATGTGGCTCAGTGGGACATCTGCCTTCGTTATCTTCCAAACAACAACACTTCCATCATTAAGGTGCCTCTGAGCCGCTTGTTTACCTTGTAATCATTACTGTGCTATGAAGAGAGACAGATCAATAGATGTATACCAGCAGAAATAAGTCCTAAAAGGAGATCAATGTTTCATCTGTGATACTACTACTATAATGGGCCAAGGATGGTTGGATTTTATTGCTCACTAATGAGGGTTCAGAGAAGGAGCAGGGAGATGTGGCGATGTTACTTATACCGTTGAAGTTGGAAGTTTACATAATACATTTGCCAAATACATTTAAACTCAGTTTTTCACAATTCTTGGCATTTAATCCTAATAAAAATTCCCTGTTTTAGGTCAGTTAGAATCACCACTTTATTTTAAGAATGTGAAATGTCAGAACAATAGTAGACAGAATGATTTATTTCAGCTTTTATTTCTTTCATCACATTCCCAGTGGGTCAGAAGTTTACATACACTCAATTAGTAATTGGTAGCATTGCCTTTAAATTGTTTAACGTTTCAGGTAGCCTTCCACAAGCTTCCCACAATAAGTTGGGTGAACTTTGGCCCATTCCTCTTGACAGAGCTGGTGTAACTGAGTCAGGTTTGTAGGCCTCCTTGCTCGCACACGCTTTTTGAGTTCTGCCCACAAGTTTTCTATAGGATTGAGGTCAGGGCTTTGTGATGGCCACTCCAATACCTTAACTTTGTTGTCCTTAACCTGTTCGGGCAAGGGGGCAATGTTCGGAAGTACGGAAAGTAAACTGCCTGTTACTCAGGCCCAGAAGCTAGGATATGCATATAATTGGTAGTATTGGATATAAAAAACTCTGAAGTTTCTAAAACTGTTACCATTATGTCTGTGAGTATAACAGAACTGATATGGCAGGTGAAGACCACAGGAAAATCTATCCGGAAAATTTGTTTTTTTGATGTCACCGTTTTTCAATTGACTTGCTATTCACTATAGAGGGATTTAGCTCCCAGATTGCAGTTCCTATAGCTTCCACTAGATGTCACCAGTCTTTAGACATGGTTTCAGGCTTGTTTTTTGAAAAACGAATAAGAAATAGACGTTCTGGGAACTGGCTGTCAGAACTGACTCTACTCTTTTGTGCGCGTGATTATGTGCGCGCTGTTCATTATTTATCTTTTCTATTGAACAGGCTATTTTCTGTCTGAAATATTATTGTTTATTTACATATTAGGGTACCTGAGGATTGATTAGAACATTGTTTGGAAAAAGTTTATAGGTAACTATTTTAGGTTTTCTGTGTCTGAACGAGTGGAACGGGTGGATTACTGAACAAAACGCGCCGACCAAACCTTGTTTTTGGGATATAAATAGAGTCTTTATTGAACAAAATGACCATTCGTTGTGTTCCTGAGACCCGTGGGATTAAAACCAGAGGAAGATCTTCAAAGGTAAGTGATTTATTTCATCTTTATATTTGAATTTGTAAATGCCTGTGCTGGTTTGAAAAATATTTATATGCGGGAAGTTTGCTGGGCGCTGTCCTCAGATAATGAAATACTTTCGCCGTAAAGCTTATTGTAAATCGGACAACACGGTTTGATTACCAAGAGTCTAAGCCAAAGAATGGTGTACAACACCTGTATTTTCATGAATGTTTAATATTACTATTTTTGTAATTTGAATTTGGCGCTCTGCAATTTTACCGATTTTATCCGATCCCTAACAGATTTTAAGCCATTTTGCACAAACATTGGAAGTATGCTTGGGGTCATTGTCCATTTGGAAGACCCATTTGCCAACCAAGCTTTAACTTCCTGACTGATGCCTTGAGATGTTGCTTCAATATATCCACATCATTTTCCATCCTCATGATGTCATCTATTTGGTGAAGTGCACCAGTCCCTCCTGCAGAAAAGCACCCCTACAACATGATGCTGCCACCCCCATGCTTCAAGGTTGGGATGGTGTTCTTCGGCTTGCAAGCCTCCCCCTTTTTCCTCCAAACATAACAATGGTCATTATGGCCAAACAGTTAAATTTTTGTTTCGTCAGACCAGAGGACATTTCTCCAAAAAACTACGATCTTTGTCCCCATGTGCAGTTGCAAACAGTAGTCTGGCTATTTATGGCAGATTTGGAGCAGTGGCTTCTTTCTTGCTGAGCGGCCTCTCAGGTTATGTCGATATAAGACTTGTTTTACTGTGGATGAAGATACTTTTGTACCCGTTTCCTCCAGCATCTTCAAAAGGTCCTTTGCTGTTGTTCTGGGATTGATTAGCACTTTTTGCACCAAAGTACATTCATCTCTAGGAGACAGAATGCGTCTCCTTCCTGACCGGTATGACGGCTGCGTGGTCTCATGGTGTTTATACTTGTGTACTATTGTTTGTACAGATGAACGTGGTACCTTCAGGCATTTGGAAATTATTCCCAAGGATGAACCAGACTTGTGGAGGTCTACAATTTTTTTTCTGAGGTCTTGGCTGGTCTTCGTTAGATTTTCCCATGATGTCAAGCAAAGAGGCGCTGAGTTTGAAGGTAGGCCTTGACATACATCCACAGGAACACCTCCAATTGACTCAAATTGTGTCAATTAGCCTATCAAAAGCTTCTAAAGCCATGAAATTATTTGCTGGAATTTTCAAAGTTGTTTAAAGGCAACCGATTTGCCAAAACTATAGTTGCGCTCCCGACACTACCAGGTGAAATGCAAGGCGCCAAATTCAAAACCCAAAAGTTGAATTATTAAACATGCATCAATATACAAGTGTTTCATAGTCATCAAAAGCTCTGTTTCTTGGCAATATCACAGCGTTGTCAGATTTCAAAAAAGCTGTACGGCGAAAGCACCACATTTGATTGTTTGAGGGTAGCACCTTCAATATTTTTCCATTACCATGAATTCATAAGCTATCACGGTTCACACAAAACACATTTCACAGCAAAAACAAATCAATTACCTGTTGAAGAACTTCTGCTGAGTGCTTCCCAAGTGTCCAACGAAGACAATCCATGGTTCTTTTGTTAGAAAAAGTCATGTATTATATCCATAAATCTCTGTTTGGTTGGCGCGTTAGAATGAGAAAATAGAGTCCATTGAAACGTGAAGAGAACTCGTTCAACTTATACCTATAAACTTGTCCAAGAACAATCAAACATAGTTTTAAATGTATCCTTAGGAACACTTTTATGTATAAATAGTATAATATTTCAACCGGAATATAAACTGGGCGATAAGAAAGGAAAAAACCAAAGAACGTGCCAGCCGGGAGCGCGCATTTTCTTGTAAGGACATCTGTGGGGACACTTCCTTATTCGTCTTCTTCTCAGCACTAAAAGCAGCTACGAATAATCAGAACACTTTCTCGAGACTGTTGACATCCAGAGGAAGCGATAGGTACTGCATTCATATGCCCTTATAAGGGCATTTTTATAAGGGAGGGGTTCCAAATGAGGCAATCTGTCAAAACCACTTTTTCCAGGACAGAAATTCCTCGGGGTTTTGCCTACCATATCCGTTCTGTTATACTCACAGACAAAATGTTAACACTTTTAGAAAATTCAGAGTGTTTCCTATCCAATGGTACTAGATATGTGCATATCCCATTTTCTGGGCCTGAATGGGAGGCATTTTACTTTGGGCACGCCAGGCTCTCCAAAACAGTAACCTCGTGCGCTACTCCCTAAGTTAACAAGAAATATATGTAGTGGTTGAAAAACGTGTTTTAATGATTCCAACCTAAGTGTATGTAATCTTCCCGAATTCAACTGTATACTGAACACAGCCTAGCCTACTCGCGAATGTTTAAAAAAGACACAAAGAACAGAGGAGATTAAGAATTGAAGTTACAGTAGTGTCTCTAATTCAATAAGAGATATGCAAAAAAAAAGCATGCTACTTACATACTGAACATAGCCTACTCTCTAATGTGATGGCGTCTCTTGAATTTAACATATGTTCAAAAACCAAATCAGCGCCTGCTAGGGTAATGGTGTATGTGTTGGTTGGGTCTGAACATAGCAGAGGTTGGTGATATTATAAATATGGAACTCTCTCCACCTCCCAAAGACCTACTTAGTATTCACAATGAAAAACGGTCTCCCTTTGTGTATTCAGAGCTAGATAGCATCCAGGAAACCACAACAAGACATCAGTAGCAACATGCACACACATACACACATCCTTTCTCTGCAAACCTGCCCATGTCAGCAGAGAGTTGTCAGTGTGAGATTGCTGGGAAAGGACAGAATGAGAGGGGGAGAAAAGGAGGAGAGGAAATGAGAGGTGGAGGGGTAGGGGGGTCACTAGAGGCTCATCAGCTCTGTCTTTTAAAGCAGGTAAGCAGTTTAAAACACACACACACAGCTTCCTTTGCGTTCTCTAAATCGTACATTTCAGCATACATTGGTGATAGCCTGAGACCAGTAAGCTCTTTGATCAATGCTGATTGTGATGTTTTCTAAATGGTATGAAGGATGCTTGCTCATGTCACCTGTTTCTTCATGCAGATGATTTGGCACTCCTGGTGTTTCACAAAAAACAAAACAAACTGGAGAGTATACTGAGTGCAAAGCTCACTAACATCATTGCATGGCTCTCTGCACCTCAAGGTACAGCTAGCAGGATAGGTACTCACAGCCAAAACAGCAGTTAAATACTTGTACACTAGATGTACAGCAGATGGCAACTTGAGCAACCTGGGGGAATATGGCCGCTAAGGTACTAGGTAAGGTCACTGCCAGGACCAAGCTCTTGGCTAGGAAGTCTAAAGCTGTTGGACAAAGATTCAAAGAAAGTGCTAGCTAATGCGCTAATCCAATGTCATTTTGACTATGCTAGCACTTCCTGGTTTGGGGGTTAACTAATCTACTAAAAAGCAAGTTTCAGAGGGGTATACTAAATCCAATCAAGTGAAATTGTATTGGTCACAGACATATTTAGCAGATGTTATTGAAGGGTATAGTGAAATGCTTGTGTTCCTCGCTCCAACAGTGCAGTAGTATCTAACAATTCACAACAATGGGGCCTCCCGAGTGGCGCAGTGGTCTAAGGCACTGCATCGCAGTGCTAGCTGTGCCACTAGAGATCATGGTTAGAGTCCAGGCTTTGTCGCAGCTGGCCGCGACATGGAGACCAATGGGGCGGCGCACAATTGGCCCAGCATCGTCCGGGTTAGGGAAGGGTTTGGCTGGCAAGGATGTTCTTGTTCCATCGCGCTCTAGCGACTTCTGTGACAGGCCGGGTGCAATGCACGCTGACATTGTGTACGGTGTTTCCTCCGACACATTGATGCGGCTGGCTTCCGGGTTAAGTGGGCATTATGTCAAGAAGCAGTGAGCTGGGTTGTGTTGGGTTGTGTTTCTGAGGACGCACGGCTCTCAGCCTTCACCTCTCCCGAGTCGTTACGGGAGTTGCAACAATGGGACTAGACTGTAACTATCAATTGAATACCACGAAAATGTGGTAAAAGTAATACAAATTCACAACAGTACACACGTCCGCATTGTGGCTGGTTTTCCCTTTGTAGTCCGTGATTGTCTGTAGACCCTGCCACATACAAAATACGACCAATGAGTTAGCCAACTAGCTGATAAACAACCAGAAATAACCTCACATGTTCTGGTTCATTAAGAAAGCTAAACTCAGATATGTGTTTTGGTTGTTGACTCAACTAGATCATTCCCATTTCAAGCGTATCTTTCTTAAAAAATATAAAGTTACGTAAGAATATTTAGACAAGTTAGCTGGCTAACTCATTGAACCTGCTTCGTAGAACAAGTTGTTTAGGGTGGTGTTGAATCTCATGTAATCATATTGGTAGGAGTCTGTTTTTCAACTGGCTGCCCGTTGAGTCAAGGGTCATACAGACCAGGCTTAGTCTGGTCCATAGGATAATCCATGGGGCAGCTCCTAGGTATTTGTCTGACTACTTTCCCCATGTTAGAGATTCATGCTATTGTGAACGAGGACCACAATGGAAATTTGTTGACGTTTTTGTATTTTTCCTCAATGATTCTTAATTAAGTGCATAATTTTGTATGTGTACCTTGTTTTAAATGATCAAATAAACTAAACGAAACACCACACATGTGCCCACCGTGAACCCACAACCTAGGAAGAGTGGTGGGCTAGACAGATAATGTTTCACACACAGTACCTTCGGAAAGTATTCAGACCCTATGACAGCCTTCTTTTAAAATTGTTTCAATTGTTTGTGTTCTCTTTATCAATCAATACACAATACCCCATACTGACAAAGCAAGAACAGGTTTTTTTTTTACATAAGTATTCAGACCCTTTCTTCAGTACTTGGTTGAAGCACCTTTGGCTGCGAATACAGCCTCGGTTCTTTTTGAGTAGGACGCTACAAGCTTGGCACACCTGTATTTGGGGAGTTTCTCCCATTCTTCTCTACAGATCCTCCCACTCCATCATTGTTCTTGGCTGTGTGCACAAGGTCTTTGTCCTGTTGGAAGGTGAACTTTCGCCCCCAGTCGGAGGTCCTGAGCACGCTGAAGTAGGTTTTCATCATGGATCTTTCTGTACTTTGCTCCGTTCATCTTTGCCTTGATCCTGACTAGTCTCCCAGTCCCTGACACTGAAAAACCTCCCCACAGCATGATGCTGCCACCACCATGCTTCACTGTAGTGATGGTGCCAAGTTTCCTCCAGACGTGACGCTTGGCATTCAGGCCAAAAAGTTCAATCTTGTTTTTATCAGACTAGAGAATCTTGAGTCTTTAGGTGCCTTTTGGCAAACTCTTTGCGGGCTGTCATGTTCCTTTCACTGAGGAATGGCTTCCATCTGGCCACTCTACCATGAAGGCCTGATTGGTGTGGAGAGATAGTTGTCCTTCTGGAAGGTTCTCCCATCTCCACAGAGGAACTCTGGAGCTCTGTCAGAGTGACCATCAGGTTTTTGGTCACCTCCCTGACTAAAGCCCTTCTCCCCTGATTGCTAAGCATTGAAGCTCTAGGAAGAGTCTTGGTGGTTCCAAACTTCTTCCATTTCAGAATGATGGAGGCCACTGTGTTCTTGGGGACCTTCAATGCCGCAGACATTTTTTGGTACCCTTCCCCAGATCTGTGCCTCAACACTGTCTCCGAGCTCTACGGACAATTCCTTCAAGCCCATGGCTTGGTTTTTGCTCTGGCATGCACTGCCAACTGTGGGACCTTATATAAACAGGTGTTTGCCTTTCCAAATCATGTCCAAACAATTGAATATACCACAGGTGGACTCCAATCAAGTTGTAGAAACATCTCTAGCATGATCAACGCAAACAGGATGCACCTGAGCTCAATTTTGAGTCTCATAGCAAAAAAATAAAATAATCTATTTTATAATAAGGCCGTAATTTAAGTTTTGCCGATATTTCAGTCGCTGTGGTATCTGACGTGTATAGTGTGGAGTCATCCACTTACATAGACACACTGGTTTTACTCAAAGCCAGTTGCATGTCGTTAGTAAAGATTTTAAAAAGTAAGGGGCCCAGACAGCTGCCCTGGGGAATTCCTGATTTTACCTGTATTTTGATGGAGATGCTTCCATTAAAGAACACCCTCTGTGTTTTGTTAGACAGGTAACTCTTTATCCACAATATAGCAGGGGGTATTCTTTGGGAGCAGCGCACGAGGTGACCGTTTTGGAGAGCCTGGCGTGCCCAAAGTAAAATGCCTCCCATTCAGGCCCAGAAAAATGGATATGCACATATTTAGTACCATTGGATAGGAAACACTCTGAAGTTTCTAAAAGTGGTAACATTTTGTCTGTGAGTATAACAGAACGGATATGGCAGGCAAAAACCCGAGGAATTTCTGTCCTGGAAAAAGTGGTTTTGACACAATGCCTCATTTAGAACCCCTCCCTTATGAAAATGCCCATATAAGGGCATATGAATGCAGTACCTATTGCTTCCTCCGGATGTCAACAGTCTCGAGAAAGTGTTCTGATTCTTTTTAGATGCTTTTAGAGCATAGAAGAAGACGAATAAGGAAGTGGCCACACAGATGTCAATTGAAGTAAATGCGCGTTCACGGCTGGCCAAGTTTCCAGATGGTCTTTGGTTTTTTTCCTTTCTTATCGCCCAGTTTATATTCTGGTTGAAATATTATACTATTTATACATAAAAGTGTTTCTAAGGATACATTTAAAATTATGTTTGATTGTTCTTGGACAAGTTTATAGGTATAAGTTGAACGAGTTCTCTTCACGTTTCAATGGAGGAGTCAACGCTATATTTTCTCATTATAACGCGCCAACCAAACAGAGATTTATGGATATAATACATTACTTTTTCTAACAAAAGAACCTTGGATTGTCTTCGTTGGACACTTGGGAAGCCCTCAGCAGAAGTTCTTCAAAAGGTAATTAATTTGTTTTCGCTGTGAAATGTGTTATGTGTGAACCATGATGGCTTATGAATTTATGGTAATGGGAAAAATATTTTGGGTGCTATCCTCTAACAATCAAATGCGGTGCTTTCACCGGAAAGCCTTTTTGAAATCTGACAACGCTGTGATATTGCCAAGAAGCAGAGCTTTTGATGACTATGAAACACTTGTATATTGATGAATGTTTAATAATTCAACTTTTGGATTTTGAATTTGGCGCCTTGCATTTCACCTGGTAGTGTCGGGAGTGGGGCGCTAGCCCCCCACTGCTCCCTAAGAAGATAAAGCCATAACACATATGTTTTTCCAGTAACAGAACAGCCCCCACAATATTTGTATTATAAATTCTTCTCAGCAATCAACAGTCATTTGTGTAAGTGCTGTGCTTGTTGAATGTCCTTCCCTATAAGTGTGGTGAAAGTCTGTTGTCAATTTGTTTACTGTAAAAAAAAAGGTTTACAAAGGGTTGGTAACAGGCTGATTGGTTGGCTATTTGAGCCAGTAAAGGGGGCTTTACTATCCTTAGGTAGGTGAATGACTTTTGCTTCCCTCCAGGCCTGAGGGCACACACTTTCTCGTTGGCTAAAATTGAAGATATGGAGTGGCAATATCGTCCGCTACTATCCTCAGTATTTTTCCATCCAAGTTGTCAGACCCCGGTGGTTTGTCATTGTTGATAGGTGTGAGGTTGTGAATTTCAGTTCTATAAATTTTGAAAGTAGTGCAGTGAAACTGCTCCACTATATCTGGTACAATGCTCTCATTCTCTCCTTCTTGTTCTCTTTTCTTCCTCTCCTTCTCTTTCATACACCATGATAATGCAGTATATGATGTGTTGACCTCATTCAATCCTACCCCCCCCTCCTTCTCTCTCTGTGTTTCTCTCCACCTCTCTCCCTGTGCTATTCTTGGCTCTGTGGTCCAAAGCCAGGGGCTCTAAATGGGTCCTGTCCTGCTTCTGTCCTCGCCCTCTGGGTAACCATGGAGACAGATGGTCCTGCCCTGAGTGGAGATGTAGGATAATGAGGAGACTGGTGATGTCACTGGGGCTCTAATGCACATCTTCAACATACAATGTGACTTGTTATATGTCTTTTTTGCTTTCATGTAAGGGGTTGGCTAACTGGGCCGAACAAATGGCGTTTGTCAGAAATAGTTTGTACAGAATGCCCCTGAGGCACAGTGAAAGTGATTTGGTTCTGTTTTAAAGTTTTTAGATTATGTCTGAACTCGATTGTCCTGCCATGCGTGACTCAGCTGAGGCCATGCAGATGTCTGCTAAGGATGTGTGTGTATGCAGCAGTGGATCTCACACACACACAAACACAGATGCACACGAGCAGGCATGCACACACACACACAGCCCCCACACAGCCCCCACACACAGCCCCCACACACTCAAGCTGTGACATTTAAACTCTTGTCATGACCAAGACTTCATGAGATATCTCATCCCTACAATAGCTGACCTTTTAGATGATGCTCTGGGTCACCATGTCAACCCAATCAAAAATCATATGAAACACAAACGCTAAAAAGGGCATTCCGTGAATGGACTGGGAGGATTTGGCAAAGAGCAAAATTGGCAAATTTTCCATCTCCGTGTCGAGCATGGGAGATTAGAAAACCATTAAGGCCTGTAATCATTGGGAATCCTGTTATCTGCGGATTAAGAGAGGGATACGGAGGAATGAAAAGAGGGATAGAGGATTGAATAGAGGGATATGATAGCTGGGGACTGGTTGTCAGTGGGCAGACTTTTGGAACAGAATCACAACTGTTGTTGGAGAGCGATTCTGTAGCCAATCTACAATTTCACCAGTTTCTGTCTCATTTCAATACTTTTCAGGCTGTTCCTCTAGGAATGACATATATATATATATATAACAATACAGATTAACAATGTAGCTAACAAATTACCACAGAGAAATTCAGCCTAAAGTATCATATGTGGTTTCTAACCATTTCTTAGGATTTTTCTCCTTAATAGGAATGTCTTGAGTTTGCCTTAAATGATAAAGGCTTGGGCCCAACTGTTCTCTGTTGAATAGGAGACTTTGAAAAACCCACTCTGGAATGCATTTGAATCATATCATAATTGAAAATATGGAGGCTTGGAGGAGAAATATCACTCTTCTGATAACGATGCAGCAATCATTGTTGGCTTTCCGAGAAGTAGCAGCCAGGATTCCATTTGCACCCATGGGAGAATTCTATTGTAGCCATGACAGTAAGCAGGAAGGCTCTCGCTGGTGAATGGGGAAACGGCAGACGGCACTCGCACCCATAATTAATCTTTCCCCACCTCTATGTCCCTTCGTCTCTACATCCCTCTGTCCCTCCCTCCATCCACCCACCCGCCCACCATTTTCTCTCTATCTTTCGAGCTCCATCGTTTCCGAGGTGATAGTGTATCATTTTGAGCATGGATTCTGAATGCTGAATGGCACCTCTCGATGGGAGAATAGTTGTTCAATCAAGCTTTTTACGACTTTAAGATAGCATAAATGTACGTACAGAGACAGAATAGACGTTTTATTATTGGTTAGTTCATCCATCTTTTGTGTTCAAACCTCCCCTCTGCGCTCCATCCCTGTAGGGGAGTCTCCCATTGTTAGGTAGAAGATAATCACATAGAAGGTCTATTTCAGGTTGTTGGAGAAGAATAGACTGTCACAGTATCCTCAATACTCATCTCCTCAGTTCATTAGTCCGCTGTCAGTGAGAGAGGCTGTAGATTCATTTTGAATAGGAACCTCTTACTGAGCCTGTGAGGAGCTCCAATAACAGATTAGATCATTGTTTAAGTCAAACAGACTAATTCAATGGGTTCAGTTTATCGTAGAGTTGGGTTTTTTTTATTGTAAAGAGTAGGAGACATGGATTGTTTCCTCTTGTAACATGTGTTACCATGAAAGCTTAAAGTGAATATTTTATTAACTATTGCCCCAATAGTTAACAGCATGAGGCCATTGGAACGCACGGCCGGATGTGTGAGGGCCATGAGGCGGTGCCTTACTGTTCAGAAGGAGCAGTGTATCAATCCTCTCTATAAACTGTAAGCCATGTTACGATGCATGGTATTTTTGATTTTCACGCCAACGACCCAGGTTTGCTTCCCTGCCCTGCCGTTGGCTACAGTACGAAATTATAAAAATTGTGTTCATGAATGTACTTGATCAAGACTATCTTAACACAATGATAAGTTCCTATTGAGCAGTAAACGATTAACCCTCATACTACCGACTGGGGTCGTTTTATTCCCAGGGCCATTTTTTTTATCATAGCCCAAAGGTTGTTTATTCAATTCTTAAAAATGTTTAAATTGTTATTTTATAAATCTAAATCATGTTTCTGTATCAATATGGATTTTATTTTATTCAAGCTAAAATCTCCTAATTCCGTCTATAGTAATTTGATAGATGGAACCTTTATTTGAATGCAGGTTTCTCTATACAAAATAACAAGTTATCCATACATACCACCAGAGAGGGCTGTATCAGTGATTTTGACCAGATAGACAGATCATCTGCAGAGATATACAGTACCAGTCAAAAGGTTGGACACACCTTTATTTTTACTATTTTCTACTTGTTAGGAAAGTGGTGAAGACATCAAAACCACGAAACAACACAAATGGAATCCTGTATTAATCCAAACATATGTTAGATTCTTCACAGTAGCCACCCTTCACTCTGCGGTCCAACTCATCCCAAACCATCTCAATTGGGTTGAGGTCGGGTGATTGTGGAGGCCAGGTCATCTGATACAGCACTCCATCACTCTCCTTCTTGGTCAAATAGCCCTTACACAGCCTGGAGGTGTGTTGGGTCATTGTCCTGTTGAAAAGCAAATGATAATCCCACTAAGTGCAAACCAGATGGGATGGCGTATCGCTGCAAAATACTGTGGTAGACATGCTGGATAAGTGTGCCTTGAATTCTAAATAATTCACTGACAGTGTCACCAGCAAAGCACCCCCACACCATCACACCTCCTCCTCCATGCTTCATGGTGGGAACCACACGTGCGGAGATCATCCGTTCACCTACTCTGCGTCTCACAAAGACACTGTGGTTGGAAAGAAAAATCTCAAATTTGGACTCATCAGACCAAAAGACAGATTTCCACCGGTCTAATGTCCCTTGCTCATGTTTTTGACCCAAGCAAGTCTCTTCTTCTTGTTTGTGTCCTTCAGTAGTGGTTTCTTTGCAGCAATTAATCTATGAAGGCCTGATTCACACAGTCTCCTCTGAACTGTTGATGTTGAGATGTGTCTGTTACTTGAACTCTGTGAAGCATTTATTTGGGCTGCAATTTCTGATGCTGGATTCTCTAATGAACTTATCCTCTGCAACAGAGGTAAATCTGGGTCATCCTTTCCTGTGGCGGTCCTCATGAGAGCCAGTGTCATCATAGCGCTTGATGATTTTTGAGACTGCACTTGAAGAAACGTTCAAAGTTCTTGAAATTTTGCGTACTGACTGAACATGTCTTAAAGTAATGATGGACTGTCGTTTCTCTTTGCTTATTTCAGCTGTTCTTGCCATAATATGGACTTGGTCTTTTACCAAATAGGGCTTACTTCTGTATACTACCCCTACCTTGTCACAACGCAACTGACTGGCTCAAATGCATTAAGGAAAGAAATTCCACAAATTAACTTTTAAGAAGGCACACCTGTTAATTGAAATGCATTCCAGGTGACTACCCTATGAAGCTGGTTGAGAGAATGCCAAGAGTGTGCAAAGCTGTCATCAAGGCAAAGGGTGGATACTTTGGCTCCAGGTCATCTATAAGTCTTTGCTAGGTAAAGCTCCACCTCATCTCAGCTCACTGGTCACCATAGCAACACCCACCCGTAGCACGCGCTCCAGCAGGTATATTTCACTGGTCATCCCCAAAGCCAACACCTACTTTGGCCACCTTTCCTTCCAGTTCTCTGCTGCCAATGACTGGAACGAAATGCAAAACTCACTGAAGTTGGAGACTTATATCTCCCTCACTAACTTTAAGCGTCAGCTGTCAGAGCAGCTTACTGATCGCTGCAGCTGTACACAGCCCATCTGTAAAGAGCCCATCCAACCAACTACCTACCTCATCCCCATATTTGTTTTAGTTTTTCTGCTCTTTTGCACAACAGTATTTCTACTTGCACATCATCATATGCACATCTATCACTCCTGTGTAAATTGCTAAATTGTAATTACTTCGCCACTATTGGCCTATTTATTGGCTTTATCTTGGCCAGGTCGCAGTTGTAAATGAGAACTTGTTCTCAACTGGCCTACGTGGTTAAATAAAGGTGAAATAAATAAAATACATTTTGAAGAATCTCAAATATAAAATATGTTTAACACTTTTTTTTAATTCCTACATGATTCCATATGTGTGATTTCAAAGTTTTGTTGTCTTCTCTATTATTCTACATTGTAGAAAACTGTCAAAATAAAGGAAAACCCTTGAATGAGTAGGTGTACACTGGTTCACCATGTGCTGGGAACAATAAAACACCACTCTAGAATGTGCAGTTTTGTCACATAACACAATGCCACAGATGTCTCAAGTTTTGAGGGAGTGTGCCATTGGCATGCTGACGGCAGGAATGTCCACCAGAGCTGTTGCCAGAGAATTTAATGTACATTTTTCTACCAACGTATTTTTAGAGAATTTTGCAGTACGTCCACCCGGCCTCACAACCGCAGACAAGTTGTAATCACGTCAGTCCCTCCACATCCGGCTTCTTTTCTCCTGCGAGATCGTCTGAGACCAGCCACCTGGACAGCTGATGAAACTGTGGGTTTGCAAAACTGAAGAATTTTTGCACAAACTGTCAGAAACTGTTGCAGGGAAGCTCATCTGCGTGTTCGTCGTCCTCACAAGGGTCTTGACCTGACTTCAGTTTGGTGTCGTAACCGACTTCGGTGGGCAAATGCTCATCTTCGATGGCCACTGGCACGCTGGAGATGTGTGCTCTTCACACAACAATCCTGGTTTCAACTGTACCAGGAAGATGTCAGACAGCGTGTATGGTGTTGTGGGGGCGAAAAGTTTGCTGAGTGCCCCATGGTGGCAGTGGGGTTATGGTATGGGCAGACATAAACTATGGACAATGAACCCAATTGCATTTTTTTTATGGCAATTTGAATGCACAGAGATACCAAAACGAGATCCGGAGGCCCATTGTTGTGCCATTCATCATCCGCCATCACCTCATGTTTCAGCATGATGTCGCAAGGATCTGTACACAATTCCTGGAAGCTGAAAATGTCCCAGTTCTTCCATGGCCTGCATACACACCAGACATGTCACCCATTGAGCATGTTTGGGATGCTTTGGATCAACGCGTGCAACAGAGCATTCTAGTTCCCACCAATTTCCAGCAACTTTGCACAGCCGTTGAAGAGGAGTGGGACAACATTCCACAAGCCACAACCAACAGCCCGGAATACTCTATGCAAAGGAGGTGCCACACTGCATGAGGCAAATGGTGGTCAAACCAGATACAGACTGATCCACACCCCTATCTGTGACCAACAGATGCATATCTGTATTCCCAGTCATGTGAAATCTATAGATAAGGGCCTAATGAATTTTTTTATATTGACACATTTTCTTATATGAACTGTAACTCAGTAAAATCTTTGTAATTGTTGCATGTTGCATTTATATTTTTGTTCAGTGAACTTCAACATTCTAAAAATGAAATTATACTACAATCAAATAATGATAAATCAGCATTTTAGTAATCATGTGGATTATATTCGTTTTACAGAATATGCAAATTAAGTGTCATTTTTCAAAAATAACTGGGATCGTTTAATTCAGATAAAATTATTAGATGTGTAATGATGTTTTGCTATGACTGTTGCTTTTCCAATAGTTTCTTCTTGATGTCAAAATTACCCTAGTTGGTAATCCATGTATATAAAATATGTTGGTAGTATGAGGGTTAAGGATGCAGGTATGGGTGTGGTTGGATGCGTGTCCAAACCTACAGGTGCCATCTGGGGCAGGCCGTCATTGTAAATAAGAATTTGTTCCTAACTGACTTGCCTAAAAAACAAATGTATACAAAAAAAGAATAATAGGAATTTAAGGCCTCTCTTCTCCTATATTCCACATTGTTTGGTGGAAAATATGAATGGAATAGTTCAGAGCCACCTGTGTCCATTGGACTTTTTGAATTTATGCTGGATTATGGACTTTATTATGGACTTTTTTTTGTTGTTTTCATATCATGTTTTCATATCAGTCTTTTGTTGATTTGCCTATCAATTTCCTAGATGGTCAGTTTGGAATATCTGCAAGTCTGACAGTATAGGAGTGTTTGGGAAATGTAAGGGAAATGTACAGTGCCTTCGGAAAGTATTGAGACTCCTTGACTTTTTCCACATATTGTTAACTACTTAGGAAGCACACTAGGAAGCACACTACCATGCTGTCCCGACACTACCCGGTGAAATGTAACCACAGTGTCAAACAGAGTAAAGGTCACCAAAAACTGCATTTCCGGATGGATTTTCCTCGGGTTTTCGCCTGCTATATCAGTTCTGTTATACTCAAAACATTATGCGCCCCACTGCTCCCTAAGTAGTTATTAACATTCATCAATATACAAGTGTTGCATAGTCATCAAAAGCTCTGCTTCTTGGCAATATCACAGCGTTGTCAGATTTCAAAAAGGCTTTACGGCGAAAGCACAACATTTGATTGTTTGAGGATAGCACCTCCTCTATTTTCTGAATTAGCATAAATTCATGTCCAGCGCGGGTCTCACAAAACCCATATAAGAGCTAAAATAAATCGCTTACTTTTCGAAGAACTTCTGCTGAGGGCTTCCCAAGTGTCCAACGAAGACATCCAATAGTTCTTTTGTTAGAAAAAGTCATTTATTATATCCATAAATCTCTGTTTGGTTGGCGTGTGATGATCAGAAAATCCACCGTCGAGTCGCCTATTGAACCATGAAGAGAACACGTTAAAATTATACCTATACACTTTCTCCAAACAAATCAAACATCATTTTTAATGTATCCTTAGGTATCCTTTTATGTATATTTACTGTATTATTTCAACCGGATGATAACGTGAACGATAGGAAAGGAAAATAAAGTGGGGCGCACTCACAATCTCGCTTCCGTGAAACGTTGTTGACAAATGTGGTCCCTTCACTACTTCCTCTTCCTATCTGTTCTATTTA
Source organism: Brachymystax lenok tsinlingensis (assembly GCA_030435695.1). Classification (NCBI taxonomy): domain Eukaryota; kingdom Metazoa; phylum Chordata; class Actinopteri; order Salmoniformes; family Salmonidae; genus Brachymystax; species Brachymystax lenok. The sequence continues at coordinate 6,572,616 of CM059800.1, forward strand.
GTGCTAGAGCCTCCAGACACTGTACAAAGACTGTTGACATCTAGTGGAAGTCATAGGTACTGCGATTTAAGAGCTGGTTCCCATTAAAATGAATAGGCAGCCTGGACAAAAAGGTAATGTACAAAAAAAACTGCAAATCCGAATGGATTTTCCTCAGGTTTTCGCCTGCTATATCAGTTCTGTTATACTCACATACATTATTTTATGTCAGAGTGTTTCCTATCCAATAGTACTAATTATGTGCATATCCTATTTTCTGGGCCTGAGTGGCAGGCATTTTACTTTGGGCACGCCAGACTCTCCAAAACCGTCACCTCTGCTGCCGCTCCCTAAGAAGTTAAGTCATAAAACCGTCCCAACTCTATCCCTCTCCCCCTCTGCAGGGGAGAGAGAGCTCTGTAGAGCTGATCCACTGTAACCTGACCTTTTGGATCCTAACAGGAGAGTTATGACACACTATACATACAAAGGTATGTGGACACCCCTTGAAATTAGTGGATTTGGATATTTCAGCCACACCAGTTGCTGACAGTTGTATAAAATCAAGCACACAGCCATGCAATCTCCAAAGACAAACAATGGCAGTAGAATGGCCTTATTGAAGAGCTCAGTGACTTTCAACATGGCACAGTCATAGGATTCCACCTTTTCAACAAGTCAGTTCATCAAATTTCTGCCCTGCTAGAGCTACCCCGGTCAACTGTAAGTACTGTTATTGTGAAATGGAAACGTCTAGGAGCATCAACGGCTCAGCCGTGAAGAGGGTAGGCCCCACAAGTTCACAGAATGAAACCGCCGAGTGCTGAAGCGTGTAACGTGTAGAAATAGTCTGTCCTCGGTTGCAACACTCATTACTGAGTTCCAAACTGCCTCTGGAAGCAACTGCAGCACAATACTTTTTCATCAGGAGCTTCATGAAATGGGTTTAAATGGCCCAGCAGCCGCACACAAGCCTAAGATCACCATATGCAATGCCAAGCATTGGCTGTAGTGATACAGCATTGGCTGTAGTGAAGCTCTCTGCCATTGGACTCTGGAGCAGTGGAAAAGCGTTCTCTGGATTGATGAATCACGCTTCACCATCTGGCAGTCTGACGGACGAATCTGGGTTAGACGGTTTCCAGGAGAACGCTACCTGCCCCAATGCATAGTACCAACTGTAAAGTTTGGTGGAGGTGGAATAATGGTCTGGGGCTGTTTTTCACAGTTCGGCTAGGTGCCTTAGTTCCAGTGAAGGGAAATATTCATGCTACAGCATACAATTACATTCTAGACAATTCTGTGCTTCCAACTTTGTGGCAACAGTTTGGGGAAGGCCCTTTTCTGTTTTAGCATGGCAATGCCTCCATGCACAAAGCGAGGTCCATACAGAAATGGTTTGTTGAGATCAGTGTGAAAGAACTTGACTAGCCTGCACAGAGCACTGACCTCAACTCCATCGAACACCTCTGGGATGCATTGGAATGCCGACTGAGAGCCAGGCCTAATAGCCCAACATCAATGCCCATCTTCACTAATGCTCTTATGGCTGAATGGAAGCAGGTCCCCGCAGCAATGTTCCAACATCTAGTGGAAAGCCTTCCCAGAAAAGTGGAGGCTGTTATAGCAGCAAAGGGGGACCAACATATTAATGCCAATAATTTTGGAATTAGATGTTCGACGAGCAGTTGTCCACATACTTTTGGTCATGTAGTGTACCTAATTCTCAGCCCCCAGAAACTGGGTTTCATCCATCGCTGTCTCCCAGAAAGCCTGGCCTTTCCCCACGGTTGCCATGGAAATATTAGACTCGGAGACGAGCACTCGAGAAGTTGAGCCTTGCGACGCTAACCACATACACAAGCACACACACACTAATGCTCATGTGAAAACTTCAAAGAATTTGGTTGTCTTCCAGGAAGGCAGGATGAGGGGATTAGTATTCCGAAGATACCTTGCTTCCCGCTCACAGACACAGACACGCAAGCATGCACACACACACACCAACGCACACACCATGTTTTGCCTCCCGCTGCATTAAATGGTGCCAAAAGAGACCTCCACCTGTATGTATGTGTTCCGACTAAAATGCTGAGACCATTATTTATGTAGCTTTTAATGTGCTCTCCATTTGATATTCAGAGTGCTTCTGGACCTCCATCACAGGCTCTGCCACTGCTTCCCTGCGACCCCATTTTGGATATATCCCAAGGCGCTTGCGGCTCCCAATACTGGTCAGTAGCAAGCACCCGGCTCCGTCTGGCACTCTGTTGCTTGGTAGAGCCAGTTAGGCACTAAGCAAATGCCATTCTACTTTTCTTACGCAAATTACCTGCTAATATGCTGATCAGTTAGCTGTGCCTAATTTGTTTATTAATAACTTTTCATGTTCAAAATTGTGCACTCTCCTCAAACAATAGCATGGTATTCTTTCACTGTAATAGCTACTGTAAATTGTACAGTGCAGTTAGATTAACAAGAATGTAAAGGTTTCTTCAAATATCAGATACGTCTATGCCCTGGGAAATGTTCTTGTTATTTACAACCTCATGCTAATCGCATTAGCCTACGTTAGCTCAACCGTCCCGTGAACGGGACATCGATCCCGAATAAGTTTTAAAGGAGACTTGTAGCAGAGAGGTACATAGCGGAGAGGTGTGTGTATAGAGCTGCACGTAGGAGGATTAACCTGACATGGGACAGGTGTTTCTCCTCCTTCTAATCTACCTCTGCTTCTTGACACTGTTTTGCATTTTTCATCTCTCTCACTCTCTCCGTTTCTCTCTTTCTCTGTTTATCTCTCTCCCTCTCTAGACAACCTCTGTGTTGGCTAATAATCCAGTGACTGCAGTCTCTCTATCTACCTTTCTCTCTGTCTCTTTCTCTCACTTTATTTCTCTCTGTCCCTCTCCCTCTATGGTTGCTACTACAGACTTTATCAAAGACAAACACTTTAATCCGGCCCGACCAGGTAATCCCTGTGGGGTAGGCATCACCTAATCCCTGTCAACATGACAGCCAACACACACTACGTATGTAAACATGTACAAACACATGAATTTAGGGCTCAATATATATCGCTGATTGCACAATAAAAACGTAAAGGTCATTTCAGACTGAGCCGACATATACAGCATTTACTGTGAATGAAGTCTGCTAACACGGGGAACATTGCCTTTAAATTTCAATCACGGTGTAACGCTGAATCTCCGCTATACGGATTGTCACACATACCGTATGCACACACGCAGACAAACTTAATCAAACAAAACACATATGTACAAACATATAATACACACACTTAACTTCTTAGGGAGCGGCAGCTGAGGTGTCAGTTTTGGAGAGTCTGGCGTGCCCAAAGTAAAAGGCCTGCCACTCAGGCCCAGAAACTAGGATATGCACATAATTAATACTATTGGATAGGAAACACTACGAAGTTTCTAAGAGTGTTAAAATATTGTCTGTGAGTATAACAGAACTGATACACAGGCAAAAACCAGAGGAATTTCTGTCCTGGAAAAAGTTGCCTCATTTTGAACCCCTCCCTTACGAAAATGCCCATATAAGGGAGTATGAATGCAGTACCTATTGCTTCCACTGGATGTCAACAGTCTCTAGACAGTGTTTGGTGATAGGTTGCTCTGGATGGTTAGGTTGCTCTGGATGGTAATAGAAGAATTTCGAACTAGTCACAGGATGTAAACAGAAGAGGATGCACGTTCACAGGCTCGCGCGCGCTGTGGTATTTTCCTTTCCTATTGTCCAGTTTATAATCCGGTTGAAATATTATAGTAAATATACATCAAAGTGTTCCTAAGGATACCTTATCAATGATTGTTCTTGGACAAGTGTATAGGTATAATGTGAACGTGTTCTCTTCACGGTTCAATGGGCGAGTGGACGCTGTATTTTATGAACATAACGCGCCAACCAAACTGAGATTTATGGATATAATAAATGACTTTTTCTTACAAAAGAACCATTGGATGTCTTCGTTGGACACTTAGGAAGCCCTCAGCAGAAGTTCTTCGAAAGGTAAGGGATTTTATATTAGCGATTTTATGCATTTTATGAGACCCGCTTTGGTTATGGATTTATGCTAATGCATAAAATATGAGGGGGGCTAGCGCCCCACTGCTCCCAAACAAAATTTGTGTGTACAAACATTTAACACACGCGCACATGCAGAAACACGCACGCAGACCCACAGAATTAAACACACAAAATATACGTACACAAACACATTTCACATACACAAACAAGCAGCAACACAGCATGACTTAAGTTACTGTTAGATTAGCTGAACAATTCCAGGCGTGATCCATGCGGAAATCAGACAGACTGTCAGACAGTAGAGGACACATGCTTCACAGTCTCCCCTACATTACCAACCATAAGAGCGATGATGGCCTTCTGCTGCACAGCATTCTGATTAATATTACCTTAATGAATAATGTTACTTCTATTCTATCTCAGCCTCCAGTAATTATGCTGCAATAGTTTATGTGTCAGGGAGCTTGGGTCAGTCTGTTATATCTGGAGTATTTCTCCTGTCATATGCAGTGTCCTGTGTGAATTTTAAGGATGCTCCCTCTAATTCACTCTCTCTCTTTCTCACTTTCTCTTCTCGCGGAGGACCTGAGCCCTAGGACCATGCCTCAGGACTACCTGGCCTGATGACTCCTTGCTGTCCCCAGTCCACCTGGTCCTGCTGCTGCTCCAGTTTCAACTGTTCTGCCTGCGGCTATGGAACCCTGACCTGTTCACCGGACGTGCTACCTTGTCCCGGACCTGCTGTTTTCGACTCTCTTTCTCTACCGCACCTGCTGTCTCTAACTCTGAATGATTGGCTATGAAAAGCCAACTGACATTTACTCCTGAGGTGCTAACCTGTTGCACCCTCTACAACCACTGTGATTATTATTATTTGACCCTGCTGGCCATCTATGAACGTTTGAACATCTTGGCCATGTACTGTTATAATCTCCACCCGGCACAGCCAGAAGAGCCTGGTTCCTCTCTAGGTTTCTTCCTAGGTTCCTGCCTTTCTAAGTAGTTTTTCCTAGCCACCGTGCTACTACATCTGCATTGCTTGCTGTTTCGGGTTTAAGGCTGGGTTTCTGTATAGCACTTTGTGACATCGGCTGATGTAAAAAGGGCTTCATAAATATATTTTATTGAAATAAATTGTATTATTCATGGTATCCTCATGGTATGGAAGACAGGATTAATATGGGAAGAACGTAGTGTACTGTGCATGTAGTGTCCTTTATTGTGTTCCTTTATCATAATGCCATTGCTATGTGCTGTTCATGGTCATATTAGAGATGTTACTTTAAGGTGCCGAAATGACAAGATATTTACATACAAATGACAAGCTGAAATGATAAATATAGTTCTCAATACACTGGACATGATGTTATCAATCTTTGGTGTCAAGTAGATGTTGAGCATTGACCTGACAACTCATTTGGCACCAGGTTGTTAGACATTGATTAAACATCATTTTCATTGTAAATACCAATGGAAACAGCAAATAAGTGCTTCCTCATTTTCTGTATACCCTGACTTTAAATGCAGAGTGTAGTGATGGGAAGATACTACACTATATCCACTCCAGGTAGAACAGTTATTCTCCCACACCACCAGGGAGTTGTGGCTATTGACAGTGTGTGGATAATGACCTCTCTGCCTGCCTGCCACTGAGGAGCTAATATGGCTTATTGACCATGAGGACTGAGGACGACCGGCTGATTTAGGGGTTGTCATGGCAATGTTTCCTGCATAGCATCACAGAGACATGCGGCTAGGACCAGAAAAGGGTGCGGGCAGGCAAACAAGGTTGTGTGTCAGGGGATTAACCGGGTGTGTGCAATTGTGCGTGTGATTAATGGGAGGTGTGTGTGTGTGTGTTGGCGTGACCACCAGGACTTTATCGTGGGAGTAATCAATCGTCATTCATTACTGTGACTGAGGGCTGGAAAATATGCTACTGCACTGTGAGAGGGTGAACATGCTTAGGACATGTTATATGTTGGGGAGGACATGGAAACACCCATAGAGAAAGGGCAATCGTTGCATGTCAGATGGAAGGAGATCCATGGAACACGCTATTGCCCTGAGAGAACATGTTATGTTACATGTCCCCTTGACATGTTTGCCCTTTCTCTATGGGTATTTCCATGTCCTCCCCAACATGCTACTCCACTGGGAGGTGGGTGAACATGCTAAGAACGTGTTAGTTTCATGTATCATACATGCTTTCAGCATGTTACATATCCGATCATCTCTTGTGGACAGACTGGCAATTTATTGGCCTGGCCACATCTGCAGTCCTCATGCCTCCTTGCAGCATGCCTAAGGCACGTTCACGCAGATAAGCAGGGAACCTGGGCATCTTTTTTCTGTTGTTTTTTCAGAGTCAGTAGAAAGGCCTCTTTAGTGTCCTACATGTTCACAACTGTGACCTTAATTGTCTACCGTCTGTAAGCTGACCGTTCCACAGGTACATGTTCATTAATGTTTATGGTTCATTGAACAAGCATGGGAAACAGTGTTTAAACCCTTTATAATGAAGATCTGTGAAGTTATTTGGATTTTACGAATTATCTTTGAAAGACAGGGTCCTGAAAAAGGAACGTTTCTTTTTTTGCTGAGTTTATATATTTAGCAAGCTAAAAACACAGAGCCTAATGTTAGCTAGCTAGCTGCTGGGAGGATGTCATGTCATATGGGGGAGTGGGTGAGTGACCAACTCTTTCCCCTCATAACGGTTTTCGGGTGGCAACAGCTAGAGATGGAGGTGTCATTTGGTTTAATGGAATGAAATATGAATCGCTTTGATAGTTAGCTATGCTGAACTTGAACATCTGTTATCCAATTAGCATATCTCTTGCGTTTGTAAATTCACTCTAGCTATCTACTCGACTTCATAGCGTTTTTGTCTCAGTGTGCAAAAGCGCAGAATATTTGATGAATTTACGAATGCGCAACACCCACTGAATATGACCGGTGTCAGTAAATGTCTGTTAACAAAGTAATTAAATTGTTGCCAGCAGCACAGTTAGTCACTAATGCTCTAGATCACTGTTTCCTAATCCTAGGGACCAAAAAGGGGTGGACATTTTTTTTGTTGCCCTAGTACTACACAGCTGATTCAAATGATCAAATCATCATCTTTGATCATTTGAATCATGTGTGTAGTGCTAAGGCAAAAACTAAAATGTGCACCCCTTTGGGTTCCCAGGACTAAGATTAAAACACATTGCTCTAGATAACATGTGAGGGTGAGTAAAAGGGTGAGTAAAATGGTCAGAGTGAGCTGTTCTCTCATTTGTGTCTGGAAGTAGCTAGCAAACTAGCTAACTTTAGCCAGTTAGCTTGGGTGCACGTCTGCCGTTGTGAGGAACCCTAATCCTCAGCCAGAGTGTCCAGTGTCAATAGTACAGTGTGTGCTCTGACAACGCTCTGAATTTATGAACGAGTGCACTCTGACACACTGGAGGCAATTTAACAACGCACCCTTAGTTGTCAATCAAATGTGCGGGCAGGCAAGTTCCCATTCAGTTGTCAAAACATTGGTTGGGACAAGCATGCATTGGAAGGCAAGCTGCAGAAGGACGTGTATAGGTATAATTTGAACGTGTTCTCTTCACGGTTCAATGGGCGACTCAACAGTGGATTTTCTGATCATAACACACCAACCAAACGGAGATTTATGGATATAATAAATTACTTTTTCTAACCAAAGAAGCATGGATTGTCTTCGTTGGACACTTGGGAAGCCCTCAGCAGAAGTTCATCAAAGGTAAGCGATTTTATATTAGCGATTTTATGCGTTTTGTGAGACCCGTGTTGGGTTATGGATTTATGCTAATGCATAAATATTAGAGGTGCTACCCTCAAACAATCAAATGTTGTGCTTTCGCCATAAAGCCTTTTTGAAATCTGACAACGCTGTGATATTGCCAAGAATCAGAGCTTTTGATGACTATGCAACAATTGTATATTTATGAATGTTTAATAATTCAACTTTTGGATTTTGAATTTGGCGCCTCACATTTCACCGGGTAGTGTCGGGAGTGGGGCGCTAGCTCCCTAAGTAGTTAAATAGTACCCGCAAAACACCAGTCTCAACATTAACAGTGAAGAGGCGACTCCGGGATGCTGGCCTACACCGTGTTTCTTCTGATCAATTTGATGTTATTTTAATGGACCAAAAATGTGCTTTTCTTTCAAAAACAAGGACATTTCTAATTGACCCCAAACTGTTGAATGGTAGTGTATGTACGCACACACACACACACGTAACGAGTATTAATATTGTATTGTGTGTATTTCACATAAAACCTAAATCCTTCTATTCGTCTTTAGAATTTTCCATATCCATATGGATTGTGAGCATTGATTGCGCTGTGGTGTATTACTCTGGCCTGCAGTACCATCCCGTCAGCAGTAGGCATTTTCCCCCCTCAGTCTGTTTTGAGTCTACTGAGGAGAGGTATGTATTCATGTGCCCGCCATTGCACATAGTATAAACATTTAGAACAACTCAAATGTCAAGTACTTTGTTATGTTTTTTCCGGGAAAAAACAAAGTATTGTTCTGTTAAAATTATTTTTTACAGAGTGGTGCAATGTTAGGCTAGCTAGCTACAGTAGGTGCTAGCAGGGTGTCTGCAGCCTCCCTCATGCAGGCACTCGCTCACTTTACTTTTCCTCACGTTAGGTGTGCACTGTGCAGCATTGAGGCTCACCATTCATTTCATTGCAAGATTGCATTCATTACATTTTAGGGATTCATGCCCCACAACAACATATTATTCAAACCAGCACAGGCGTTACAAAATAAAATATAGCGATAAAATAAATCACTTATCTTTGAAGATCTTCCTCTGTTTGCAATCACAAGGGTCCCAGGAACACAAAGAATGGTCGTTTTGTTCGATAAAGTCAGTTTAGTCAGTTTAGTTGGCGGCATGGAGTTCTGGAATCCAGTCATTCAACATGCAGACAAAGAAATCCCAAAAATACCGGTAAAGTTCAACCAAACAAGTCAAACAATGTTTCTAATTAATCCTCAGGGTGTCAAATATCTAAATAAACGATAATATTTCAGACGGAGAATAATATTTTCAATAGTAAAGAAAAATAACGAAGAGCGCACACACAGTAGTGTCCATTTCAACAGCCACTTGTAAGAACTTCTATTTCTTGTTAGTCTTTCAAAAAACAAGCCTGAAACCATGTCTAAAGACTGTCGACACTTAGTGGAAGCCATAGGAACTGCAATCTGGGAGCTAATTCCCTCTATAGACAATAGCAAGTCAATGGAAAAACTGTGACATCAAAAAAATATTTTTGGAATGTGTTTTGCTTGGGTTTTCGCCTGCAATATCAGTTATGTTATACTCACAGACATTATTTTAACAGTTTTAGAAACTTCAGAGTGTTTTCTATCCAGTACTACCAATTATGTGCATATCCTAGCTTCTGGGCTGAGTAGCAGGCAGTTTACTTTGGGCACGTCAGACTCTCCGTACTTCCGAACACTGCCCCCTAGCCCGAAGATGTGACTAATTCTCATTTCTGACTGTCTGTCAACTCCTGGCTGAACCCTACATCACAGCCACCAACAGCGCATATGTTTTCACGCTGTAGCACATTCAGAGATCGATATATAATTCATAGATTCTGAACAATAACCACTGTTTGTCATAGACGGACACGATTAAAATGAGGTGAAAGGTGAGTTCCAAACGAACTAGAGCTCTTGTGATCAAGAGAGACCTTTAGAAAATATGCACATTTTCACTAACAGGTGAAATCTTAGCTAGCCGGTTCATGAATTGATTATACTATATTTCAAGCCTTACTCACTCAGTTTTGTTGCATAGGAGCTTGTGTCCTCAAAAGTGACTACACCTCAGCAATTTCTAACTAATTTTACCAGAAAGGTGATATTTTAACCTCTTGGAGTAGGCCTATGCAGCATTACTAGTTATTGTTTATGGCCCTCTCATGATAAATCATTTTGGGGATTATGTGGATTACATTTAGCTACATTTAAGAAGTCCTGGAGATGATCATAGAGAAAATCTCATTTGAACTCAAATACTGCTCAGGGATATAAATAGAATGTAGCATTGTAACTGTTGGATTATTCATAGGGTTAGGTAACGTTTCCTGCAATGTATTGTGGGTTTTGTTCTGAGAAATGCCCTGGAATTGTTTCCTAACAGGGATCACCAAGGACGGTTTGACGTGTGTGAATGTGTGTGTGCGTGTGTGAATGTGTGTGTGTGACTGGGAACAGATGCATCTACAAGCAGAGAGAGACATTTCAAACTGAGATATACAGTGAGGGAAAAAAGTATTTGATCCCCTGCTGATTTTGTACGTTTGCCCACTGACAAAGAAATGATCAGTCTATAATTGTAATGGTAGGTTTATTTGAACAGTGAGAGACAGAATAACAACAAAAAAAATGCAGAAAAACGCATGTGAAGAATTTTATGAAATTATTTGCATTTTAATGAGGGAAATAAGTATTTGACCCCCTCTCCATCAGAAAGAATTCTGGCTCCCAGGTGTCTTTTATACAGGTAACGAGCTGAGATTAGGAGCACACTCTTAAAGGGAGTGCTCCTAATCTCAGTTTGTTACCTGTACAAAATACACCTGTCCACAGAAGCAATCAATCAGATTCCAAACTCTCCACCATGGCCAAGACAAAAGAGCTCTCCAAGGATGTCAGGGACACGATTGTAGACCTACACAAGGCTGGAATGGGCTACAAGACCATCGCCAAGCAGCTTGGTGAGAAGGTGACAACAGTTGATGCGATTATTCGCAAATGGAAGAAACACAAAATAACTGTCAATCTTCCTCGGCCTGGGGCTCCATGCAAGATCTCACCTCGTGGAGTTGCATTGATCATGAGAACGGTGAGGAATCAGCCCAGAACTACACGGGAGGATCTTGTCAATGATCTCAAGGCAGCTGGGACCATAGTCACCAAGAAAAAATTGGTAACACACTATGCCATGAAGGACTGAAATCCTGCAGCGCCCGCAAGGTCCCCCTGCTCAAGAAAGCACATATACATGCCCGTCTGAAGTTTGCCAATGAACATCTGAATGATTCAGAGGACAACTGGGTGAAAGTGTTGTGGTTAGATGAGACCAAAATGGAGCTCTTTGGCATCAACTCAACTCGCCGTGTTTGGAGGAGGAGGAATGCTGCCTATGACCCCAAGAACACCATCCCCACCATCAAACATGGAGGTGGAAACATTATGCTTTGGGGGTGTTTTTCTGCTAAGGGGACTGGACAACTTCACCACATCAAAGGGACGATGGACGGGGCCATGTACCATCAAATCTTGAGTGAGAACCTTAGCCAGGGCATTGAAAATGGGTCGTGTATGGGTATTCCAGCATGACAATGACCCAAAACACACGGCCAAGGCAACAAAGGAGTGGCTCAAGAAGAAGCACATTAAGGTCCTGGAGTGGCCTAGCCAGTCTCCAGACCTTAATCCCATAGAAAATCTGTGGAGGGAGCTGAAGGTTCGAGTTGCCAAACGTCAGCCTCAACCTTAATGACTTGGAGAAGATCTGCAAAGAGGAGTGGGACAAAATCCCTCCTGAGATGTGTGCAAACCTGGTGGCCAACTACAAGAAACGTCTGACCTCTGTGATTGCCAACAAGGGTTTTGCCACCAAGTACTAAGTCATGTTTTGCAGAGGGGTCAAATGCTTATTTCCCTCATTAAAATGCAAATCAATTCATAACATTTTTCACATGCGTTTTTCTGGATTTCTTTTTTTTTCTGTCTTTCAACTGTTCAAATAAGCCTACCATTAAAATTATAGACTGATCATTTCTTTGTCAGTGGGCAAACGTACAAAATCAACAGGGGATCAAATACTTTTTTCCCTCACTGTATTTCTAAGTGTTATTTCTACATAATGTCAAAGGCTCTGGATAGATCAAAAGATCAACATTGACTCATTGAAGAGAGTACATACTCTACTGATTTCAGCTTGTCTGGACAACAAAAATAAACATGCCATGTTTGCAGCGAGACAATATTTTTACCCATCTGAGCCTGTGTGTGTTTGTGTGTTTGCGCGTGCTTGAATGCGTGCACTTGCATGTGGGTGTGTGTCGGATGCCTCAAGTTCCATTATCGCATGATTGACAGATCATCTCTTCGATCTTATCCCCCAGAATCCTTTTGCTCACTTTCCAGATGGCCAGGGTCTATCTGTCCAGCTTGAGGGGAGCTGAGTGACTCTGACAGCTGCTTGCAGTTTCCAACCTTTCTTTTATTGTGTCTTGTGGTGCTGTATGTCTTCATCTGCTTTTACTGTGCCCCCAAGTCTCGCACTTATTGCTCTCTCTATCTCTGTGTGAATCATTTTCTCTCCTCTCTCTCTCTCTCTCTCTCTGTCTCTCTCTCTCTGGTTCTCATCTCTCATACTCTTCCCCATTCAAACCTTCTCTGTCTCTGTTATCTCTCTCCTCTCTCTGCCTCTTTCTCTTCTTGTCTCTCCTGCTCTCTCCTCCTTCCGCAATCTCTCTCTTTATCTCAGACTCGTTTTTCTCCCCCTCTCCTCTCCTCTCCCTGGTCTGCACATGGGGTAGTTGTCAGACATCTCCCCTTCAGTCACTGTCAGTCCTTGGTGGGCAGAGACAGAGATCACTGTGGGGGCCAAATCATGACTAGCTAATTATGAAACGGAAGCTCTGATCCACTATTAGAACTGTCATTCAAAACCTGGTCGTTCAGTGATGAAGGCTGTTCTGTCTCCCTAGGCAACAGTAATATCTGTAGAGGAGGAAGTATGAGAGTGTGAATCTGATCTTTGCTTTTCATGGAAATGTAACATTTTAACTTTAAAGGATGAAGAAAGTTCATTTTGTTTTAGTTCAGGAGATGTTTTTGTCTCTTGTTTGCAGTCCTTGAGGTGTATACCAGGACTGTTTGGGCCCACAGTAAACCTTGCAAAGTTGTAAATTATTTTTGCTATAAAATGCATGAAGTAAGGCAAAAGTATCACTTTTCAAGGCAGAAAGCATGCCGTGAGCAAAGAGCTGAGAGCAGGGGGTATAGAACACTCAGCACCATTTCAGATCCAGAGAGAGGTTGAAAAGCCAATTATACAAGAAGCTGGCTGATTACGATCATTAACAGATCCATATGGTATAATCCACAGAGACTGTCTCTTTTACTAATTAATTCAGCATGGCTGTTCAGCTTTTGCCGTCTTCATATCCTATAGGTACAGTTCTGAGTAGCTATGCTGGGATGAATGGGATGCTGAGCACCATGGATACATAGACAGCATTTACTGTATTTTTTGGGGTGTATTTTTAGGCTACTTTCCTAAAACAATAATTGTCCACCTCTCGGTTCAGCTGTCAGAGATTTGAGCACTAAATGTATCAGGGCATTGCATGCAAAGGCCTATAGGCTTATAAATCAGTCTGGCTTTAGACCTAAATATAGCTCTACTACCACCACAATGCTTGTTGTGAATGATATTGCAATCGCCTTGGATAATAGAAAAGGTTGTGCTGCTATGTTTATTGACCTATCCAAAGCTTTTGACACTGTGGATTATGGAACTCTGTTAAATAAGCTGTCTTCGATTGGACTGGGCTCTGATGTTTGCTTATGCTTCAATAATTATCTCCATGAAAGAACCCAAGACATCATGGCAGATGGTTCCAAATCTGAGTTTCTAGAGCTTCAAAAAGGTGTCCCACACGGCTCGGTACTAGCGCAACCATTGTTTACTATCTATCTTAATAACATCAATGATAATATTACGCTGATGATACTCCATTGCACCTATTATTGGCCAAGCATTTTCAAATTTGAAATTTCTGACACTGCAGAAGACACTTTCTGATTTTAAGTTGGTGCTAAATCCTAACAAAACAAAATATATGTGTGTCGGATGCCTCAAGTTCCATTATCGCATGATTGACAGATCATCTCTTCGATCTTATCCCCCAGAATCCTTTTGCTCACTTTCCAGATGGCCATGATAATATTACGCTGATGATACTCCATTGCACCTATTATTGGCCAAGCATTTTCAAATTTGAAATTTGACTTTCTGACACTGCAGAAGACACTTTCTGATTTTAAGTTGGTGCTAAATCCTAACAAAACAAAATATATGCTTTTCTCTAGACTACATCATTTAAATCTCAATGACTATAAAATTACTAGCCTAAATGTTATAGAAGTTTAACTTCTTCCTTATTATAAATATCTTGGTATATGGCTAGATGACAAGTTGTCTTTCAAAACACGTATCTGAGCTGGTAAGAAAGTTGAACTTTAAGATTGGTTTATTTAACAGAAACAACGCCTGTTAATTGAAAGAAAATGGTTCAGGCCACCTTTATGTGTGTATTGGATTATGGGCATGGTATTTACATGCATGCTGCAATGGCGTCCACACTTAAACCCTTAGATGCTGTGTGTCATTGTGCCCTGAGGTTCATTACTGGCTCTGGTTTTAAAACTCACCGCTGTTCCTTATGTCTAGAAGTAGGTTGGGCCTCTTTAACCGCCAGAAGAGAGCAGCATTTTATGTTATTTATCTATAAAGCGTTAATGCAAAAAACTTCCAATGTATCTGACATCTCTAATCTCTTATAGAATTACTAATTATAAAACCTGGTCAATGAATTACATTACACTTCAGATCCTCCTCACCTTCTACACAGATCGGAAAATGTACCTTCAGTTATGCTGCAATTTTTCAAAAAACTCTTAGAACGGATGTTCTGGTGCCTCGGGCAATTCCCAAAATCTATTTCTGATCTTTTAATTGTTAATTTTGATTGTTTTTCTTATTGCGCGCGTTTGTCTTAAGTCTGTGTATTTGTGCATATATGTTTTTTTTTCTTCTTTGTATTGAAAACAGGGCTGTACTGCAAATGAGACCTTGGTCACAGTTGATCCCCTGTATAAACAAAAGCTTTTCCCACACTTCACTACTGGGGCTCTTTAAAGACCTCTCACTGCAAGAGGACAGCAGTAGTAGACCACAGAGCCTCTCTTTAATGATCACACATCTGCAGAGAGAGCGAGAGTGAGAGCACGAGAGAGAAAATGAAAGAGTTTTTTTTTTTCTCTCACTCTGACAGAGTGTTTAGCATCCAGATAAAGAAGGGATGAAGTGAAAAATATATAGCGGCCAGGGGGAAGCAGGGGAAGACAGGTCTGAATAAATGACTAGGGGAGAGAACAGTAATTGGATATGATATACCATTGGTGGATGTAGATGTGTTAAATTATTAGTTGTGTGTGGGGGTGCAGCGTGCTCTACTGTATGTGACAGGCGTGTAGTCATAAGTAATTGCTTTTTCAAGGTGGGTGTGTGTGGCATTTGACAGCCGTGTAGACAAAGAAGCAATTGGTCTTTCTTGATGTGGAAACCACTTGTGAGTATGTGCACTTGTGTGTGTGTGTGTGTGTGTGTGTGTCACATTGTTTTCTATGCCTATACTTCATGTGCACCTGTGAATGTATGTGAGTGTTCAAATCAAGCTTCTGACTAAGACTATCCGGTCAACAAGGTATCACAGTCTCACTTCAGAATCATACTTTTCAGAAAGGGGATGAACGTCTATGTATAAAGTGAAAGTAAACATACATGTTTTATTATTAAGTTTAGGCATTAACCTCCGAGTGGTTAAGGGTTAAGTTTTGGGAAAGGCTTAAAACCCCAAAATGTAAAAACCTGTATAGGATAGTATTCCTCCTGAGGTCTTTTTAAATATTTGGGAGTAGATGTATTTCCTTCCTTTTGAAAAAACAATTGCCAGAAACTTTAATGAACGGACTGCTCCAAATCAATTCAATCTGACCAATCTGAATAATATCCCAGTTGCTTTAACCGGAAGAAAACCTCATGTCAAAATGAACATTTTGCCACGGCTGAATTTCTGCTGTTCAATGCTTCCAATGGCTCCCCCTTCTGGTTATTGGGCTAAAATTCATAGTGCAGTTTCAAAATGTATATGGCAAGGTAAACTATCCCGGATAAAATTAACACATTTACAAAAAGGGAAAGACATAGGAGGAGACATACACTAGAAATTGCATTTCGCCCTATCCTAAACTGGTTTAGACATGATTCTTCTGCCCACTGGCTGAGTATAGAGAGAAATGGCTACTCCTATTGCCCTGGAAGAGGTGGTCTTTACTGATATACAGTGCCTTCAGAAAGTATTCTCACCCCTTGACTTTTTCCACATTTTGTTGTGTTACAGCCTGAAATTAAAATTGATTAAATGTAGATTTGTTGGGGGGTCACTGGGCTACACACAATAACCCGTAATGTAAAAGTGGAATTATGTTTTACTACATTTTTCCAAATTAATAAAAAATTAAAAGCTGAAGTTTCCGAAGTCAATAAGTATTCTACCCCTTTGTTATGGAAAGCCTAAATAACTTTAGGAGTAAAAATGTGCTTAACAAGTCGCATAATAAGGACTCACTCTGTGTGAAATAATAGTGTTCAACATTTTGAATGACTACCTTATCTCTGTACCCCACATATTAAATTATCTGTAAGGTCCCTCAGTCGGGGAGTGAATTTCAAACACAAAGACTAGCGAGGTTTTCCAATGCCAAAGAAGGGCACCTATTGGTAGATGGGTGCAAATAAAAAAAAACAGCCTTTGAATATCCCTTTGAGCATGTTGAAGTTAATAATTACACTTTGGATGGTGTATCATTACATCTCTTCATTTAAAAGTTACATTGTTCCTTTCTAACTCACTTGCCAAAGAGGAAGGAAACCGCTCAGGGATTTCACCATGAGGCCAATGGTGATTTAAAACGTTTACAGAGATTAAGGGCTGTGATAGGAAAAAACTGAATATGGATCAACAACATTGTAGTTACTCCACAATACTAACCTAATTGACACTTTGAAAAGAAGGAAGCCTGTTCAGAATAAAATATTCAAAAACTTTCATCCTGTTTACAAGGCATGCTGCAAAAAATGTGGTAAAGCAATACATTTTTTGTCCTGAATAAAAAGTGTTATGATTCAGGCAAACAATAGAACACACTACTGAGTACCACTCTCCATATTTTCAAGCATAGTGGTGGCTGCATCATGTTATGTGTATGCTTGTAATCGATAAGGACTTGGGAGTTTTTCACGATAAAAAAGAAACGTAATAAAGCTAAACACAGGCAAAATTCTAGAGGATAACCTGGTTCAGTCTCTTTCAGTCTGCTTTCAACCAGACACTGGGAGATGAATTCACCTTTCAGCATTACAATAACCTAAAACACAATACCAAATCTACACCGGGGTTGCTTACCCAGAAGACAGTGAATGTTA
Source organism: Brachymystax lenok tsinlingensis (assembly GCA_030435695.1). Taxonomy (NCBI): domain Eukaryota; kingdom Metazoa; phylum Chordata; class Actinopteri; order Salmoniformes; family Salmonidae; genus Brachymystax; species Brachymystax lenok. Next base: position 6,589,981 of record CM059800.1, read on the forward strand.
CAGTTTTGACCTACACTACCGGTCAAAAGTTTTAGAACACCTACTCATTCAAGGGTTTTTCTTTATTTATAATTTCTACATTGTAAAATAATAGTAAAGACATCAAAACTATTAAATAACACATATGGAATCATGTAGTAACCAAAATAGTGTTAAAAAAAATATATGTTATATTTGAGATTCTTCAAATAGCCACCGTTTGCCTTGATGACAGCTTTGCACACTCTTTGCATTTTCTCAACCAGCATCATGAGGTAGTCACCTGGAATGCATTTCAATTAACAGGTGTGCCTTGTTAAAAGGTAATTTGGGGAATTTATTTCCTTCTTAAAGCATTTGAGCCAATCAGTTGTGTTGTGACAAGGTAGGGTGGTATACAGAAATAGCCCTATTTGGTAAAAGAACAAGTCCATATTATGGCAAGAACAGCTCAAATAAGCAAAGAGAAACGACAGTCCATAATTACTTTAAAACATGAAGGTCAGTCAATCAAGAAAATGTCAAGAACTTTGAACGTTTCTTCAAGTACAGTCGCAAAAATCATCAAGCGCTATGATGAAACTGGCTCTCATGAGGACTGCCACAAGAACGGAATCCCCAGAGTTACCTTGCTGCAGAGGATACGTTCATTAGAGTTACCAGCATCAGAAATTGTGATACTATATGTGATACCTCCTTCCAAAAATCTAGAATTTTCTCACAGTCCCACTACAATGAAACAGTCCCTTTTAGAGTGATTGCACTTGTAGCGCATATCTGGAATTGTACCATTAAACTTATTTAACTTAGCAGGGGTAACATATGTTCGCATCAACCAATTGTATTGCGATAGTTCTAGCCGCGAGTATTCACAGTCTGTGTCTGAGCCTTAGTACATATACTACTCCATTCATCCAAGACTATGTCCTCCCGAATATCTTTCTTCCAAGAGTTCAGTTTGTGCGCAGAGGATTCGGTTGAGCCAGACTCTAGCATATTGTATAGAGCTGAGATTCTACCCTTACCATTACAGTGGGTTGAGATCATATTTTCTAAAGTGGACAGAAGGAGTTCTGTTAGGTTTTGGTTTTGTGCAGCCGTGAGGAAGCTCCTTAGCTGTAACTATATATATAAAAAAAATGTTTTTTTAGGAATGTCGTATTTTGCTATGAGTTCTTCAATTGACATAAAAATACCTTCTTTATACAGGTCTCAAACTTTCCTTAAACCCTTGCTGGCCCATAGTTGGAAACCCAGATCAGCTCTCCCAGCTCTCCCAGGAATGAAACTGGTTTCCCCAGATAGGATTAAAACATGACAAAGAATGCGTTTCACCAAGGAACTTCCACACCTAATACCAAATGTTGATCGTATTAAAAACAATGTTTTATTTTTTTTGTGTCTTGATATCAGCTGAGTAAATGTAAAGGTTAAGGGGTAATTTGGGTACAACTGAAGACATTTCCATATCTATCTACGAAGGGAGAGACTCGGAGGTAAAATAGTACATAGCAGTGCAAAGCTGAGCTGCCCAGTAGTACCACTGGATATTAGACAAATGGAGTTCCCTCTGTCATACGGTGGTACAATAAGGAAAAGCGAACTCTGGGATGTCTGTTAATTCCAGATAAATATAGTGAACATCTTTTTAAGCCTTGTAAAGATGGATGATGGCGGTGGCAAGGTAATGTTCTGAAAAAGATACAACCGTTTTGGGAGGACATTCATTCTCAGAATGTTAATCTGGCCAATTTAAGATATAGGTAAAGATGACCATCTATCTATCGATTGAGTTATTGTATATACGACAGGGTCATAGTTTGAGACTATGCGGTCAATCTCTGGCACAACACGAATGCCGAGATATGTAAAGCATTTCGTTGCATTAAAAAAACAAGTTAGAGGTGTAGGTCTACAGTATGTCTTTCCTCCTCCTTTAGCGTCATAATTGAGGATTCAGCATAATTAATTTTGTATCCCGAGAACACCCCAAACTCTTTGATTAGGTCCAGAAGTGCAAGTATGGAAGGCGCGTTCACGAGCTCGCGCACGCTGTGGTTTTTCCTTTCCTATCGTCCAGTTTATAATCCGGTTGAAATATTATAGTAAATATACATAAAAGTGTTCCTAAGGATACATTATCAATGATGTTTGATTGTTCTTGGACAAGTGTATAGGTATAATGTGAACGCGTTCTCTTCACGGTTCAATGGGCGACTCAACGGTGGAGTTTATGATCAGCGCCCCACTGCTCCCTAAGTTGTTAACTATTCCCGACACTACCCGGTGAAATGTAAGGCGCCAAATTAAAAATCCAAAAGTTTAATTATTAAACATTCATCAATATACAAGTGTTGCATAGTCATCAAAAGCTCGGCTTCTTGGCAATATCACAGCGTTATCAGATTTCAAAAAGGCTTTATGGCGAAAGCACAACATTTGATTGTTTGAGGGTAGCACCTACAATATTTTTACCATTAGCATAAATTCATAACCCAACGCGGGTCTCAAAAAACGCATAAAATCGCTTATATAAAATCCCTTACCTTTCGAAGAACTTCTGCTGAGGGCTTCCCAAGTGTCCAACGAAGACAATCCATGCTTCTTTTGCTAGAAAAAGTCATTTATTATATCCATAAATCTCTGTTTGGTTGGCGCATTATGATCATAAAATCCACCGTTGAGTCGCCCATTGAACCGTGAAGAGAACGCGTTCACATTATACCTATACACTTGTCCAAGAACAATCAAACATCATTGATAATGTATACTTAGGAACACTTTTATGTATATTTACTATAATATTTCAACCGGATTATAAACTGGACGATAGGAAAGGAAAAAACCACAGCGCGCGCGAGCCCGTGAATGCGCCTCCTCTTCTGTTTACATCCGATGACTAGTTCGAAATTCTTCTTCTATTACCATCCAGAGCAACCTAACATCACCAAACACTGCCTAGAGACTGTTGACATCCAGTGGAAGCAATAGGTACTGCAATCTTACTCCCTTATATGGTCATTTTCAATAGGGAGGGGTTCAAAATGAGGCAATGTGTCAAAAACACTTTTTCCAGGACAGAAATTCCTCGGGTTTTCACCTGCTATATCAGTTCTTTTATACTCACAGACAATATTTTAACACTCTTAGAAACTTCAGAGTGTTTCCTATCCAATAGTACTAATTATGTGCATATCCTAGTTTCTGGGCCTGAGTGGCAGGCCTTTTACTTTGGGCACGCCAGACTCTCCAAAACCGACACCTCAGCTGCCGCTCCCTAAGAAGTTAAACAATGTAAGCTACGCTTTGGTCCTATTATTGCTCACACAATTTCTTTTTGGCGCAACATTGAAAAACTATGTAACTGGGAATCAAAATGGTATGCCCATACTCCAATATTTCACAATAATACCTTGCGATGTGGGAGGCGGCCTTTTGCATCCCCCCAATGGTCCAGATGTGGAATCCGTACCCTTACCGATATCATGGACAGTAATGGTTTGAGAACAGATTTGAAATATACATACACATGGGAGGCCTGCTTTCTTTCGGTCGGGAGATGGGGGCTGAAGGGGGAATGGGTTGGAGTTATCTTTGTATGCATTTCTTTGATTGTTTTAATGTACCTATAACCCCCAAAAAAAAGAAAAGGTCAAAACTAAATTGAAAGTTTGTCTGCCTTTTCTCCACTCTCATTCTGTCTTAGTTTATTTTACCTTCGACACTCACCAAGTCTCTCTACTGCTCACTGAATCTCTGTGACTGCATTTGTGTGTCCCACTCTCTACCCACTCTCTTTCTATCTCCCCGCTTTCCTATCTACAGCTGCAACAGTCGGCGTATCTTGATGGAGTGACACATTTTGCTCCAGTAACAAGATGGATTCCCTCATCAGTCATTCACCACCTCTATAATTTAATGAATCAACCAATCAAATATGAATAAGGACACACTCACTTCCCCCTCGACACAAAAAACATGGCCACTGAAACGCACAGAGGAATCAGAGAGTGAGAGATGAACACAGCCACTGAAATGCACAGAGAAATCAGAGAGAGAAAGAGCGAGGAAATTAATGGATTACGGAACACAGAACAAATTTACAGAAACCAAGGCCAGTGGGACTTGTGTAACTTGCTGGAGAAAATCAATGGTAAAACGTTGCATGGTAAAATAACATCATAATATATGTTAAACCAACCAACAGAAGTCTAAAACTAGCTCCTGAAAAGTCTCTCAGCATTTTCCCTGGGCTGTTGTGACAATAAAAAACATGTCTGCAATTATATTATCTCAATTCCCGTCATGAAGCTGCCTGTGTTTCTAAACCCGAAACCTATTATCATCTGTATTTTCTATATGATTGGAAGGCTAAATAAGGAAAAATAATAATGTCCTTACTTTGCTTTTCCATCCAAGGTCTGTGATTAATGGAGAAAAATTGAAAAATGAAAACAACTCAGAGGACAATGAAAGTTTATGAAAAAGCATATTTCCTGTCAAAACTTGGTTAAAACCACATCAACTTCCATTATCCTCTACAAGAGTTGCTGAATATTTTTCACCGGTAATTACATACAGTACTACTGACTCAAACCTAGAAAAATCCGACCATTGAATCGATACCAGAATCTGTTCTAGTGTCCCATTGTGTTATGGTATTATGCAAGTGTGTATGTGTGTTGAGTCAATCTCAATGCCCAGTGAACTCGTGATGTGGGGATGTCTGGCTTTGTCACTCTCCAAACCAATGTAAAGTTGGCTTCTATCGCTCTGAGGTCTGATAGGTGACCCAACATCTGTGTGGACACACACACAAATGCTCATATGAGTGTACGCACATGCATGCAGGCACATGCACGTGCTCACACGCACACACACCATTAGTAATGTCACAAGTTGGAGGAGGAGAGAGTTACTGTATAATTCTGTTTACTCATGAAGAACTTGTTCTACCCTTCAGGGATTTTCTCCTCTCTTCTCCTCTCTTGTACCCAGCATGCTCTCTGCTACAGTCTGCAGTCTTTCCACAGGGAGTGGGGCAAAAGTCACCCACATCCACTGGGCCATAGTTAGCGGAGTTGTACTGGGGGTGACTGAGGAAGGCAATGATCTGTAGAATATTTGTGTTTGTAGAAAGAGAGAGAAAAAGAGTGTGTGTGTGTGTGTGTCCATGCCACGTGTGTGTATGTATGCATGCACGCAAGTAAAATACTTTTCCTGCCCAGATGGAGGTTAGCAGGGACTCAGAGAGACCTTGGTTCCACACAGCAGTGCAGGCAGAACAGATGAAGATGGATTGGAGGGGCTCTCTGACACTCTGTAGGGAAGCAGAACCAGGACAGAGGTATAAGAAACACACTCACACACTGAGTGCACATTATTCCGCCCCGCCGCCAAGGTTCTCAGCAGAAAGGTTCAGTGCTTTCCTTGGCTGGTTATCAAAACCAAGACACAGCAGTTTCCTCTCTTCCTCTTTTTCTTCCCTCAATTGTTTTATGTTTCTTCTGGCTGACCACTGTGCTGAGTCAGCTGATGAGTTGCTTTGCTATCTGTGTTTGATGATCCCTCCCTCTTGTCTGGGGTGTGTGCGTGTGCGTGCAATCGTGCCTGCCAGCTCTGTCTGTCTGTCCGTCCATCCATCCATGCATCCAGTAGGAGGGATTAGTCAATCTGACACATCATTAGCCAGATTAAAGTCCTAAAGGCCAAGGAGAGGTCAAATCCATACACCCTTCTAACCTTCACCCCATCCCCCTATCTCCTCACCCCACTCTCCTTTACGATCCTACCCCTTACCCTCAGGCACTCACCTCTTTCTTTATCCCCCTCATTCCATCCTCTCCCAGTGTCTATGTAACAGTAAAAACAGTTGGGACTTAAAACTTCTCAGGGATAGGAGTCCTGCTAGTGGGACAACTTCTGGTGAAACTGGAGGGCGCGTAATTCAAATAAATAATCATAAATATTATGGATTTTAAACATTCATGTACATATAAGTGTCTTATATCGGCTGAAAGCTTACATTTTTGTTAATCTAACTGCACTGTCCGATTTACAGTAGCTATTACAGCGAAAACATGTGATTGTTTGAGGAAGGCGCCCCACATCAAAATATTTTTCCAACGGCACAGGTTTCATACATTCACAAATAACGATTAAATATTCACTTACTTTTTGAAAATCTTCTCTGAGTTGTAATCCAAAGGGTCCCTGCTATAACACGTAGTGTCGTTTTGTTAGATAAAATCCTTCTTTATATCCCCAAAAGTCTGTTTAGTAGGCGCCATCGATTTGAGTAATCCACTCGTTCAAAATGAAGAAAAAGGAATCCGAAAATCTACCAATAAACTTTGTTTCAACAAGTCAAAATACGTTTCTATATACTCCTCTGATACCCCTAAAATGTAATCAAACTATAATATTTCTTACGGAAAGAAAAGAAGTATGTTCATTAGGAAACCGATTTTAGCAGGTGCATAATGTCTTCATGCGCGCGCAAACACGAATTTCCAAGACTGTGTCCTTCTGCTAAAACTGATATTTCTTATTCGTTTTTGAAGTTACAAGCCTGAAACCTTGAACATAGACTGCTGACACCCTGTGAAAGCCATAGGAATTGCATCCAGGGGAGCCTTTCTAAGACAATGGTCTCTCTCCCAAAATAATTCTGGTTGGTTTTTCTTGGGATTTTCTCCTACCATATCTATTGTGGTATATTCTCCTAAACATTTTTTACATTTCTAAACACTTTGAAGTGTTTTCTTTCCAATGGTACCAATTATATGCATATCCTTGGCTTCAGGGCCTGAGCTACAGGCAGTTTACTTTGGGCACGTCATTCAGACAGGAAGTGGAGAAAAAAGGGGCCTAGCCCTAAGAAGAAATATAAACTCTTATTCTCAGTAATTAGTGTTCTCTCTGAATCTCGACAGCAACCACCCCCCTTTCAACCCTCCCAGATCTGATCTTTGATCAGCATTAACAACTTAAAATCACTCATTCAAACAAATACCCTGAGCTCTAACAACCCAGTACCAGTGCAACTTGTTATCATTCTGTCAGAATCACAAAACATTTGATGAAAAACACATCCATGCCCAATGTAATGCCTTTCCCCTATTAGACAAATAGGAAATGCTTTATTTATTTGTATACACACTGGCTTAATCATTTCGCTCCGAATGCTTTTCGCTACCGTGTACTGTGGCTAAGAGGCAATTTGGATTGGTTTGTAGCGTTTGTTGTTCTGACGTTCCTGTGTCTCGTCGTTAATAATGAAACTCTTGCGCTTTTGAAGAATTGTTTCCAGCCAGCAAACTGAAGTAAATCTCCCAAACCTCTCCAAAGTTTGTTTACTTTCTTTTTTAACAACCCTGAAAAATGTCTTTAAAATCTTTCCTTTGTAGATATACTGCTTTTCCACACAACACATAAATGATTTCCCTGAAGTCGAGGATTGATAAGGAGGGAAAAAGTTTTCCTGAAAATGTAACGATCCTCGGTCACTGAAAGGCCTTGAATTTTTCTCTCTGAGTCCTTAAACGAAGGTTGACAACCCACAGAAGAAAACACTTTTCCTAGATAAAGGGCCCTTTTTGTTGCTTGGTTACTAATCTCTTGCCGACCTTCCTCCCGCCTGTCAGTTGGATAAGAGCACAGCTAGAGTCACTGAAGTCCTCACTAGCCTGTACAGTTATAATGATGTTATTAATGAACTTTCCATATCTCATGGCCTCTGCTAGAAGGATGTCAGACAGATGATGCTACCGGCTGAAATAAATACTCTACCCGTCGTACACCTAAATGTATCGTCCTGACTCATCCTTTTACCACGGACTTAATAACATACAGTATGGGTTTCTCAATTATTAACTGAACGAAGGGCTAAGAGGGCCAGAACGATCTCACTAGGAGGACTGCAATCAGTTTTTTATGTAGAAGAATGGATAGGCCTATTCCTCTTTCTTCCTCGTTGTGAGAGAAGTGGAAGGGAGTGGAGTAAATCTTGATTTGAATATGGGTATTGTTTTAAAACTGTCACATATCAACAGCATAGTACAACTACAGGCCAGGCTGCAAATATACAATGTAGTCAAACTGAATATTTGGCACAGAGGTCACAATCAACCAACTGTTTCATGCCCTGCAATTGAGCTGAAGTGTTATAAATCATTAAAGTCAGACATTTACTACCATTTATTTATTAGGCTACATACCAGAGGTTTTCACTCTCAAGCCCCTGTAAAAAACGAACCAAAGACTAACGCCCTAGATGCATATTGGTCAGACAGCCCACTCCACAGATATACAGCTTTGGACCCGGTGACAGTGAGAGGGACCAGGGCAGAAGGGAAAGATTGATGTTGTCCATTTTCCCTCCAAACTTCCCTCCACTCCCTCTGTTGCGCAGTGAAGTGTGACAGAACATTTTACAAGCATCCCCAACACCACTGTGGTTATGTAACTGGGCCATTAACGCCGCATGTGGGGAGCATTCTGGCACAAAATGGCTGCCATACATCACCCAAGGCGGTAGGTTGGTAGATCGGGGGTGAAATGGGGTTTGTCAAACACATAAGAGCAAACCCATACGCCTTTTTGTGTGTGTTCGCCATGTCTGTGCATGTTGGGTGTGTGAGTGTCAGATGTGACCAATCACAGTGGTTAATGACTCTCCAAACATCACTATAATAAAACAAATTCATCAGGGGAAGAAATGTTTTACCAATCCGAGAGCTAACAAATATTGCGGCATGGCGACAAGTATTGCTGAAACTCCCAATGTGACTGACCTTGACAACTTTATTCTCCTCTCTCTGCTCCCAGACACTTACACACAGTACAAACTCAACACTAACTGAAATCCATTGGAATTGAAGCTGCTGAGCAATATGAAGCAAAATAAGAAGACGTGAAGGAATGAATTCGTAATAAATCAAGGAAATCATCTGACGCAAAACAAGGAAGAGTCAATTCTAATTGAAGCAACTCCTTCCTTTCACATCTCTCCTGATCGAGGAAAATGATGCCTAGCAGCTATGAAAAGAGCACATTACCTGATATTTCTCTCTCTATCTCCCCTCTTGCTCTCTCTCTCTCTCAATTCAATGTTAAAGGCTTTATTGGCATTGGAAACACATGTTAACATTACCAAAGCAGTGGAGTAGATAATAAACAAAAGTGAAATAAATAATACAAATCTCTCTCCCTCCTTCCCTCTTTTTCTCCTTTGCTAACATCCGTAATACTCTTCTGGCAGGAACAGATGTGAGACGAAGCAATAAAGAAGTGATGGGCTATAACAGGCCTCTCATCATTCCTAAGGTTTGGTGTGTTTGTGTGTGCGTGATGATCTGAGACCAGAGTGCAGTCCCCTCATGGCTGGCAACAGATGCTGGATATGCTAACCCCCTCTAATAACCCTATAACAAGGTCACACTCCCACAGAGATGGGAAGACAGAGATATTACTGTATGGGACGCACAAACACACTACCACGCAGTTTATAGTGAACACAGATGGTGGCGTCCTTATTTTTCTATGGCACACTTCTGCGTATAGAGGGAACAAGGCTTGCCAACCTAACACCACTTCCATCTAATTCACATATGATTTTGAAAGTTAACTTGCCAGTATGCGTGTAACCATTAAAACAAATTACATGGCAGAGGACTCAAGGCACGGAGGCAACAGTAGCACATAAACGTGTTAAATCCCCTATTAAAATGCTCTAGATAGACAGTTGGTCAGTCTCCAAGAGCATGTTTCAATGAGTCTCTGCCACTTTGCCATTCTGATTCATTATCACTACAGTTATTTCTGATCTACAGTCTCCTCATTCTTTTCCTTTACTCTCTTCATTTCTTTCTCGCAGGTACTCTCTTCTCTTAATCCTTAACAGACCTCTCTGTTGTCGTCGCTCTCTCCTCCATGAAGTCTCTCCTCATCTTTTTTTAAAATATAATTTGTCTATTGTGTGCTCCTCTTCTCTCTCCTTTCTTCTACTTTTTTCTCTCTCTTTCCTCTGATCTTATCCTCTATAATCTCTTCTCATCTATCCTCTCCTCTTTTCTTGCGTGTGTGTGTGTGTGTGTGTGTGTGTGTGTGTGTGTGTGTGTGTGTGTGCACATGTGCGTGTGTGCACGTGCATTTGTATGCCTGAGTCACCAATTATACTATGCTGTGAGTTCCAAAAGTGTCAAAACATACTTCCCTATTCCTGATTTAGATATACTGTAATTACATACAGTAAGGTGAATTTGACTCAGAACATTACAGGTTCGATCAAACATAATAACGTGATTGTCTCTTTATTTTAGTGCATTCTGCCTCAATACTTCTGCCTTTTTTTGTCTTTTTCTTCATCTTTCATTTCTCTCTAGTGTTATCACCAGTCTTTTCATCTCTCCGCCACACCCTCTCTTTTCCTCAAGGCTATTTGTTTGCACCACCTCTGTTCTTTGTTGGTGTATCTGTTTTCATATCTCCTACTATAACAGTGTTGCATCCGGAAAGTATTACCTTTCATTACACTTTACCTCGCAAAACAAGGGAAACAACCACTTCCAGGTCTCAGAGCAGTTGACATCACCGATTGAACACTACTAGCGCACACCGCTAACTAGCTAGCCATTTCACATTGGCTACAATAAATCAAATTGTATTGGTCACATACACGTGTTTAGCAGACGTTATTGCGGGTGTAGCGAAATGCGAGTGTTCCATTTATTAAAGTGGCCAATGATTTCAAGTCTGTATGTAGGCAGCAGCCTCTCTGTGCTATTGATGGATATATAACAGTCTGATGGCCTTGTGAGAGAAGCTGTTTTTCAGTCTCTCAGTCACGGCGTTGTGGCACCTAAACTGACCTCACCTTCTGGATGATAGTGGGTTGAACAGGCAATGGCTCTGGTGGTTGTTGTCCTTGTTGATCTTTTTGGACTTCCAGGTGCTGTAGGTGTCCTGGAGGGCAGGTAGTTTGTGCAAACAAAAAACATCCTCTGGAGAGCCCTGCGGTTGTGGGCGGTGCAGTTGCCATACCAGGCGGTGATACAGCCCAACAGGATGCTCTCAATTGTGCATCTGTAAAAGTTTGTGAGAGTTTTAGGTGGCAAGCCAAATTTCTTCAGCCTCCTGAAGCTGTTGCGCCTTCTTTACCACACTGTCTGTGTGGGTGGACCGTTTCAGTTTGTCAGTAGTGTGTACGCAGAGGAACTTTCCACCTTCTCCACTGCTGTCCTGTTGATGTGGGTAGGAGGATGCTCCCTCTGCTGTTTCCACGTTCATCTCCTTTGTTTCGTTGACATTGAGTTAGTGGTTATTTTCCTGACACCACACTCCCAGAACCCTCACCTCCTCCCCATAGGCTGTCTCGTCGTTGTTGTTAATCAAGCCTACTACTATTGTGTCGTCTGCACACTTGATGATTGAGTTGGTGGTGTGCATGGTCACGCAGTCATGGGTGAACAGGGAGTACAGGAGGGGGGCTGAGCACACACCCTTGTGGGGCCCCAGTGTTGAGGATCAGCGAAGTGAAGATATTGTTTCCTACCTTCACCACCTGGGGGCTGTCCGTCAGGAAGTCCAGGACCCAATTGCACAGGGCGGGGTTCAGACCCAGGGCCTCAAACTTAATGATGGGCTTGGAGGGTACTATGGTGTTGAATGCTGAGCTATAGTCAGTGAACAACATTCGTACGTAGGTATTCCTCTTGTCCAGATTGGATATGGCATTGTGATGGCGACTGCATCGTCTGTGGACCTATTGGGGCGGTAAGCAAATTGAAGTGGGTCTAGGGTGACAGGTAAGGTGGAGGTGAAATGATCCTTGACTAGTCTCTTAGAGCACTTCATGATGACAGAAGTGAGTGCTACGGGGCGATAGTCATTTAGTTATGTTTGCATTCTTGGGTACAGGAACAATGGTTGCCATCTTGAAGCATGTGCGGAGAGCAGACTGGGATAGGGAGAGATTGAATGCGGCTAGGGATGCCATCTAGACCGGCAGCCTTGCGAGGGTTAACACGTTTAAATGTCTTTCGTCGGCCACGGAGAAGGAAAGCCCACAGTCCTTGGTAGCTGGCACTGTGTTATCCTCAAAGCGTGTTTAGCTTGTCTGGGAGCAGGACGTCGGTGTCCGACGTGGCTGGTTTTCCTCTTGTAGTCCGTGTTTGTCTGTAGACCCTGCCTCATACCTCGTGTCTGAGCCGTTGAATTGCGACTCCACTTTGTCTCTGTACTGACGTTTTGCCTGTTTGATTGCCTTTCTAAGGGAATGACTACTCTGTTTGTATTCTGCCATATTCCCAGTCACCTTGCCATTGTTAAATGCGATGGTTCGCGGTTTCAGTTTTGCGCGAATGCTGCCATTAATCCACGGTTTCTGGTTAGGGTAGGTTTTAATAGTCACTGTGGGTGCAACATCTCCTAAACACTTCTTGATGAAATCAGTTACTGTCTCAGTGTACAACTCAATATTATTCTTGGAAGCTACCCGGAACATATCCCAGTCTGTGTGATCCAAACAATCTTGAAGCTTGGATTCCGATTGGTCAGACCAGTGTTGAATAGTCCATAGCATGGATACTTCCTGTTTGAGTTTCTGCCTATAGGAAGGGAGGAGCAAAATGGAGTCGTGGTCAGATTGGCCGAAAGGAGAGCAGGGGAGGGCCTTGTATGCATCCCTTGGAATGCGGAGTAGCAATGGTCGAGTGTTTTTCCAGCACGAGTACTACAGTCGATATGCTGATAGAATTTAGGTAGCTTTTTCCTCAAATTTGCTTTGTTAAAATCCCCAGCTACAATAAATGCAGCCTCAGGATAGATGGTTTCCAGTTTGCATAATGTCCAGTGAAGTTCCTTGAGGGCCATTATGGTATCGGCTTGAGGGGGGATATACACGGCTGTAACAATAACCAAAGAGAATTCTCTTGGGAGATAATACGGTCGGCATTTGATTGTGAGGCATTCTTGGTCGGGGTGAACAAAAGGACTTGAGTTCCTGTATGTTATTACAATTACACCATGAGTCGTTAATCATGAAACATATACCCCCGCCCCTCTTCTTCCCAGAGAGATGTTTATTCCTGTCGGTGCGATGAACTGAGAATCCAGATGGCTGGACTGACTCTGACAGTATATCCCGAGAGAACCAGGTTTCCGTGAAACAGAGGATGTTACAATCCCTGATGTTTCTCTGGAAAGAAACCCTTGCCCTGATCTCATCAACTTTGTTATCCAGGGACTGAACATTAGCGAGTAATATACTTGGAAGCGGTGGGTGGAGTGTGCGCCTCCTAACTCTGACTAAAAGAATGCTCCGAATTCTTCTTCTCCGCCGGAGTTGTTTTGGGTTGACCTCTGGAATCAGTTCAATTGACCTGGGTGGTGCGAATAAAGGATCCGCTTCGGGGAAGTCGTATTCCTGGTCGTAATGCCAGTAGTGCTGGTGAGTTACCGCCGCTCTGATATCCAATAGTTCTTGTATGTAATAACACATAACATTTTCTGGGCTAACAATGTAAGAAATAATACATAAAAAAAACAAAATACTGCAAAGTATCCTAAGAACTAGAAGCGAGGCAACCCTCTCTGTCGGCGCCATTTCTCTGAATCTCTGTTCTGCTCTAACCCCTTATTTCTAACTCTCCCAATATGAATTGTTCTCCCTCATCATCCTGTCTGTCTTTCCCTCTCTGTATCTTAAACCTTTCATCTTTAAAATAACTCACCTCCTAACCTTCCACTTCAATGGTTCCACAGGGCAGGCTGTTCTCCACCAATGACTTTGGCCTAACCAACTAGAAACTTACAATGGGCCACTGTAACACACTCACACACGCAAGCACTTGCATGCACACAAGTGCACACGCGCGTACAGGCACACACAAGCACACACACATGCAGACACAGGTATGCTCGCATGCACACACAAGCACACACACATGCAGACACAGGTATGCTCGCATGCACACACACAGACATGCACACAGGTGCACACACATGTACATGCTCCCACACCTAGGCGCGCGCGCACACACACACACACACACACACACAAATCTTCCCTTGTTAAGTCTGTTTCTCCTCAGTGTCTCTCTGTCTGGTCCTTTGGCTCCATAAATACTGATGAAAGGTAAATGTAGGGTGCACTTTAATGTTACCATGACAGACAGAAGACGAGTGAAGAGAGCAGGTCCATGAGAGGAATGACGCTTTCGTGTGTGTGTGTCTCAAAGACAATACAAAAGCAACATTGATCACCTCGGGACACATACTCTTGATGTCTGTCTCAGCATACAGCCTTGGGATTGTAACACTCTTTCATTATTTACGGTATGTTCAGTATAAGGACCGTATGAACCAGGGACTTCCGTCTATCCTGCTTTCTTTTCAAACATTGTCGAGTTATAGGACGATGGGCTCATTGGAATGGAACAGTATCAAACACATAAAACATATGGAAACCACGTTTGACTCCGTTCCATTTATTCTATTCCAGCCATTACAGTGAGCCCGTCCTCCTATAGCTCCTCCCACCAGCCTCCACTGGTGTCGAGTTGTGTGACGGATTTCACCACTGAGCTGTCCCCACTGTTACATACCTATTCAGAAGAGAGATAGAGAGAGAGGATGAAAAAAAGGAATGGCAGAGGAGTGATAACTTTTCTGGGGTGCAAATGCTTAGTGGATCTGGTGCCTGTTGCCTAAGCGTAAGGTCAGGGTCCTGTATTTCCTCGCAGATGCATTTTGTCTTTGTGTGTGTGCGCATGTGTGAGCTTTCATACAGTTTTTGTGTGTGCATACTTTCATTCATTCAGTTTGTGTGTGTGAGTTTGTGTATTCGTGTGTGTACCACCCTGCAACCACAGCAGCATCCCACTTCTGGCTTGCCTCTGAAGCTAAGCAGGGTTGGTCACTGGTTGGGAGACCAGATGCTGCTGGAAGTGGTGTTGGAGGGCGAGTAGGAGGCACTCTTTCTTTATACAGTATACATCCCAATGTCCTAGGGCAGTGATTGGGACATTGCCCTATGTAAGGTGCTGTCTTTCAGATGGGACGTTAATGTTTAATAATTCAACTTTTGGATTTTGGATTTGGCGCCTTACATTTCACCGGGTAGTGTCGGGAGTGGCCCGCTAGCGCGCCGCTACTCCCTAAGTAGTTAAACGAGTGTCCTGACTCTCTTTGGTCACTAAAGATCCCATGGCACTTATAGTAAGTGTTGTAGCGTTGACTATCATTAAATGTGAAGACTGTTATATCAAATCAATTCTCTATGTGTAATTATTATTACGTGATTCAACTAATCATGTAGACTTTAATTAACTAGGAAGTCGGGGCACCACGGTATAGTCTCTATTTACCGAATTGACTCTTCAGATATTTTCATATCTTATCGATTAAAGTCACTTATTAATGTATTATTACCTCATCAGTCATATATTCTGAATGTTGCAAACCCTTGGATATCTGCACGAACCCTAGCATAAATCATGAATCAGCGATATACATATTGGCTTAATTATTTATTTACTAACTAATCAATCACAAAATTACATAAACACACACACAGATAGATTGTCAACAGAAAGTCTCTGATTTGTCCACCAGACATCAAAGTCTTTCGGAATTGTAGCTCGTTATAATGGACATGTCAGAGTACCATTCGGTTGTTCGACCGGTTGCATTTACCAGACTAAAGTACTGCTGCAGCCTGAATAATTGTCCTTTAGTTTGTAGATTTCTGAGCCATTTCAACATGGCAATGATCCCCACGTTCTCTGGTCTTGTCCTTTGGTAGAGTTGCCAACCATTTCAACTTGTAGCAACAGCTTCCATGTTTTCTGGACTTGTCCTTTGGTAGAGTTGTAGTTTGAACCACTTCACACACCAGCATCAACCAGCATGTTTTGGTCTCTAGAGTAGTACTTCTTCTCTGTAGGACTTCTTCTCAACGCGGGAACTCCCATCCCTGCGTTTTTTGACTAAATGTACATTTTGTCACAAGTCCTTTTATCAGCACTCGTCTTGGAGGGCGGTTCCATCCCTTTTGTCCCAATGTTTGTGGTTACGTGGGGGTGGTCACTGACTAGTTAAAACTGTATTTGAACATTTTAGAAGGCTAACATCACATTCAGATGCAAACCCCATAATTGAGAAGTGTATCCAAACAAAGAAACAGTCATGTGTGTCTCCTGTCCTTCATGAGGTCACCAAATGAAACCAACTCAACATGACTGTTCCTTAAGTGTCTAAGGACCACTCCAACTGCTTGGAATACAGAAATACTGTTCAATTATTCAGCCTTTTGATGTCCAAGTGTCTCTCTGTGTTCCACAGTCACATTCCAATCTCGAATACAGAGCCCAGAGGCAGAGTGTTTTACGACCGCCATAAAGCGGCCCCCTCCCCCTCTCCGTCTGCGGGAGAGAGGACACTGTAGAGCGGGCCTACTGAAACCTGATCCTTCAGATCTTCACAGGAGAGTTATGACATAAGAGTAGGGGTGTTAACCCCGGTGTCCTGGCAAAAATTCCCAACTGGCCCTCATACTGTACCATCATGGCCATCTAATCATCCTCAGTATCCAATTGGCTCATTCATGCCCCCTCCTCTTCATAGTAACTATTTCCCATGTCATTGCTGTAAATGAGAATTTGTTCTCAGTCAACTTACCTGGTAAAATAAGGTAAAAAAACATACATATGAAGAGGCTTAAAAAGTTTCAACACAAACGCTGTACCATTATTGTACATCTAGTTCGATCGATTTGCCTCCCTCCATGTTTTAAATGCCTGCATGTTTCCATTGAGCTAATTAAACCCTGGAAAGTGTTTGGAATTTAAAAAAATCCTTATCCAGGACTGCTACACAATCCCCCATAACATTTCTTGTGTTTAGTATGCCAAGATGGGCTCTGCGATAATCACACTCACATTGTGGAGTCACAACATTAATTAAAAATGACCTTTTGGAGGCGGCAATTAGCCAGCCCAAGCTCCACTCCCTCCAAAACAAAAGCGTAGAATTAACAACAGTTAACAGAAATCAATAGCCGTGTCTATTATCAGGCTGGGGTCTGGGGAAATCGGTTCAGATGCAGGGAGATATAATCAGTCAAGATCACAACAGCATTATACGATGGGACAGAATGCTGAGGAGGAGACATACGGTGTGCACAGCTTCATCTGGTGAACAATAACCTCTCACGCTTATGGACAATAATTATTTACCGCAAAAGATGCTTTCAGCTAAAGCTCCTGGACTCCTGAAGTGTTGAAAGTTTTCTGCAAGCAGTTCATGGATAGTTGTTCTTTACTTTCTAACTCTACAGTAGCTTAACATTTGACTGAACCATTTTTCAAAACCTTGACCCTTGACCTTCTCCCAAATACTTTCATTATCCAACCCTTCTCTAAAAGCCTATGATAGCCTTGACTTCTGCACTTCAGTCTTACATCTTCCCCACTGGGCAAAAAATGGTTGAATCAATGTTTTTTCCACGTCATTTCAACAACAAATCTACATGATTACATTTAATCAACGTGGAAAACTGATTGAATTTGCACAAAAAATATCACCCAACTTTTTTACCTAAATCCAATGTCATGGTGACATTTTTTGTTGATTTAATGTTGAATTCTCGTTAGTTGACGATTCAACCAAATGTAAATCAAAATAGACGTTGAACTGACTGACGTCTATGCCCAGTGATCTCTCTTTTCTTCAGGGATTCTCTGTCATCTTTTAGATAACAGACGATCCACTGTTTAACTTCACTATGAGCAGTCAGTTTGTGATTTGCTCAAATCAAAATGATCTTATTAGCTGCTCTTATTAGTAATACATGTTTACTAATTTGTGTGAAGGTTTTATCCCTTTTTGACTTCATTTCTGTCTGTATGTTTCTGTCTGTATGACTCTGGTAATGAGATTTGACACACTGTGCGGTAGTTTTCACCGAAAGATCAGTCGATTTCACCTTTCCATATTCAAGCCTCTGAATTGGTCATTCAGTCATAGAGGAAAACTTTGAAAATCTGAAAG
The DNA here is from genome assembly GCA_030435695.1 of Brachymystax lenok tsinlingensis. Taxonomy (NCBI): domain Eukaryota; kingdom Metazoa; phylum Chordata; class Actinopteri; order Salmoniformes; family Salmonidae; genus Brachymystax; species Brachymystax lenok. The sequence goes on from CM059800.1 coordinate 6,608,011, forward strand.
GATGAGAGTGTGCAGTATGTGGAAAATGAATGATTTGCGTTAATATTTTTTTACAAGACTTACTGTTATGCTCTTTCCTCTGGTAAGAGTGACCAAGGTTGTTGGCCGGATTTTTATATTGGTATTTCAGAATTTCTGTGTAATCAGACTTGCTTTCTTCCTCGCCAAACATAGACAATTACAAAAAGTGAGGGGAACTTTTAATCTGGTAGTATATGATGAAGCTTTGATGGTATTTTGCCTCTATCTGAGAAAGGTTGCGTGTGAGTAGGATGCTGTAAATCTGTCTTCCCAAGAAGGGCCGGGGGGAATACTACATAGCAGGATCAATGAGTTAGCCAGCTAACTTTCATAAACAACATAAATAACTACAGATTCTGGTTCATTATGAAAGCTAAACTTAGATATGTGTTTGTGGTTGTTAAGTCAATTACATCATGTCCATTTCAAGCGTATCTTTCTAAAAAATGTAAAAGTTAGTTCAGAAAAATTGGCCAAGTTAGCTGGCTAACTCATTGATGTTGCTTTGTAGTATACCCCTCTGAAGGGCATATAGGGTAGGATGGCAACTGACAGACATCTGTCTCCTCATGTTGAGCATGTCTGTCTGTGTGTCTGTCGCCCCTTTCATTAAAACCCCATTATACCCCAGCTAATGGAGAGTTAATGAGGACAAGCTTGGCGGATCATCCTTCAAGTCTGGCTCAGGGGCGACTAATCGCTGCCTGATTCCCTGTCTGGGAGGATGGGACTGGAAACATACACAGTACGAATCGACTGACACTTGGGAGTCCGGACCACATGCAGGAGCCCTGGAGGGTGGAGAAAGAGAGCGGGAGAGAAAGAATGTGCATAGACCGATACAGATAAATACCTTCAATGTTTTTTGGGGGAGGGACGGTGCTTGCCTGTTTTGCATGTTATTTTGGCATTAATTTGTGTCAAATATCAGTTTGCAAACAAAGTAAAAAAAGACGTATCATTGAGTTAATAAGCCACATACAAGCCATGGTCTCTGTTTTGTTTTATTGACTAAGGCAGCTCCAAAATGCAGGTGTTTCAGCATAGCTCAGTGCTTTCTATGGTGGTGGGGCAAGCCAGCAGAAAATACGGACCGTTGCGCCATGATTGGCTTAGTGTTCTGTCACTCATGGAGACACCACGTCACCACCAAGTCTAAGGGTAGATCAAGAAAATTCTAACCCTTGGGTGCTGCCATAGAGTTACATACATTATAAGTGCCCATCCAAGAAGGCTCAAGGTCATTGGCCACAGATACAATTACGTCAAATCACGTTATATGTACAGTAGCTTTGATTGGACTGATCATGTCAACATCATACTTTAAAAACCTTGGCTAGAAGTCATCATCATAAATCAAGTCGACAATCTACTGGCAAATCCTTTTTAATCCTTGTCATATGAAGATAAATTATAGCTAAAACGTATCGGTGCTCATCGGCCATTGGACATAAACATTACACAACAAGATGGAAATCGCAAATTCAACAATGAGTAGTTTGAAAGGAATCAGTGACAGTGGCTAACTGCAAGCATTAAAAAGCAATCACTAGCCTGCTATTCAGTGGAGTGGCTGTGTGGTCCCAAATCTGGGATTAAGGGGCTCTTTTCCAAGTTTAAAATGATAAACAATCAATGAAGCATGATTTGTGACGCGCTCAAAACGACTGTTAACTCGGATCTGCGAAAACTTGACTTCAGTGAGTTCAAGACAGCTGGGAAGTCGGGAATAAACAAGCTCTGACTGGGAAAATACGTTTTGAACGGTCATCCAAATTGGAATTGTAAATCCGGCCTCTTTCTAGAGCTGCGACCTGAAGATCAATGATGTCATCATGATTCAACCTTGTTTTTTTCTTCCGAGTTCCCAGTTGTTTTGAAAGCACCATAAATCCAGGGAATGCCAGACTTTGATGACAATTGAAGGACCATCGAAGGACCACCGCGCCACCTTCCTGTTCAAGTGAGCACAGCAGAACAAGGTGAGTCCAAAAATGTATTGTTTGCTGCTGCATAAATTATGTAATATGCGAGGGTGATATTTATACTGTAGCTAAGAAAGTAATACAAAGTGTATGTTGTGTAGTAAGATGTTAGTAGCCCATGTGCCTCACCCTAATAATTTGGTCTATTTACCCCTCTTAATTTCGCCTACTGTTCTGACTTGGTGATGCACATGTAGCCTATAACCTGTGTTAGAGAAATGTAAACATCAAATTTTGCAAGAGCTTTCATTGTCTGCTTATATGCCCCATTTATTTATCCTACGGTTCTGACTTGGTGTACAGAGAGAACACAGTAAGAACATCCCATATTCTGAATTATGTCGCTGTAGTGTAATTAATGTATTTTTTTGTGTTGTGTAGTGGCTTTGCTGGCATGCATCCCACTTAATTTTTTTTGCCCCACCAAGATTTACATGCTAAAATCGCCACTGATCCAATTGAGCTATGCCCCCAAACACGATTTGGTCAGTTAATTTCTACATACATGAATGAATCTGGTGCACATCGAGTTTGACCATATGTGACTTACTGTATGTAGCAACATTTTAACTTCTGTTTTTTACATTGGATAAAAGTAGCGACTCAAAGCTACAAAATGGTATATCATACTCTGCATTTGAGAAAGGGAAAGTCATTCTGCTTTGAAAGTTGATCAACTTGTAAGCTCAGTTTTGAGAAAACCGTCTTTCAATGTTTTGGTACTACTTTTGGAGATCCCTTCTTTGTCTACACCCATTCAGCATTGTTCACACCCTCTTAAGCCTTAGCCCCACCCATCTCTTTAAGGGTTGATCCAAGCGTTCTGTACTAACTTGCCAGCTACTTCCAGACATCTGAGAGAGAGAGAGAGAGAGAGAAGAACAGCTCACTGAACATTCCTTGACCCTACAGAGCTGGTTAGGCTGTTATGTTATCCAGAGCGTTGGTGACTGCAACTGTGCTGTCATATTGTCTGTTAGTAAATTCAGAGCGTTTCTCGTTCAGAGCGCACACTGGATGCTCTGGCCAATGAGTAGGGTTGATCCACAAGCTCTGACCTCACAACGACAGTCAAGCACCCAAGCTAACTGGCTAACATTGGCTAGCTACTTCCAGACACATATTGAGAGAACACCCCACTCTGACCATTTTACTCACCCTAGCAGAGCTGGTTAGGCTGTTTTCATGTTATCAAGAGCGTTGGTGACTGTATAACTGTGCTGCTGGCAACAATTGAATTACGCTTTGTTGCTGACGTTTACTGACACCGGACATATTTAACAGGTGTTGAGCGTTCAAAAATGTATCAGTTATTCTGCGCTCTGGCACACTAAGATCAGAGTTTTTGTTAAGAAATGTAGCTAGATGGCTAGCTAGGTAAATAATGAATCTCAACGCATGACGTAACGTTAGTTAACGAGCCAGCCAGCTAACGTTAGCTAGCTAGCTAACAGTACAGTTTAACTTGAAATGGAAATACTTTGTCAAAATTAGAATTGTGTAATATCTGAATGTGGCTAGCTAGACTATCTTACCCGGGGTCTGAAATCGGAGTAGATTGCCAGAGCGAATTTACCAGCTAGTATGTCTATCAACAGTTGCGGTGACATTCTATTGGAATGGATACTTGCATAGTGGTCTTTTGCTAAGACAGGGATAGGCGTCCCATCAACGGGACAGTTGTAAATCATACAGCGCCGTGTGTCACGATCACAGATTTTAGAGAAACAACAAATGTCTATATCGGCTGAAAGCTCAAATTCTTGTTAACTTCTTTGGGAGCAGCGCACGAGGTGACGGTTTTGGAGAGCCTGGCGTGCCCAAAGTAAAATGCCTCCCATTCAGGCCCAGAAAATGGGATATGCACATATTTAGTACCATTGGATAGGAAACACTCTGAAGCTTTTAAAAGTGTTAAAATGTTGTCTGTGAGTAAAACAGAACGGATATGGCAGGCAAAAACCCGAGGACTTTCTGTCCTGGAAAAAGTGGTTTTGACACATTGCCTCATTTGGAACCCCTCCCTTATGAAAATTCCCATATAAGGGCATATGAATGCAGTACCTATTGCTTCCTCTGGATGTCAACAGTCTCGAGACAGTGTTTTGATTATTTTTAGCTGCTTTTAGATTGTAGAAGAAGACGAATAAGGAAGTGGCCACACAGATGTCAACAAGAGTAAAACGCGCGTTCACGGCTTGCGCGCGCTCTGTGGTTTTTTCCTTTCTTATCGCCCAGTTTATATTCCGGTTTAAATATTATACAACATATACATAAGTGTTCCTAAGGATACATTTACAATTATGGTTTGATTGTTCTTGGACAAGTTTATAGGTATAAGTTGAACGAGTTCTCTTCACGTTTCAATGGACGAGTCGAAGCTGTATTTTCTCATTATAACGCGCCAACCAAATGGAGATTTATGGATATAATACATGACTTTTTCTAACAAAAGAACCAACCGTCTTCGTTGGACACTTGGGAAGCCCTCAGCAGAAGTTATTCAACAGGTAATTGATTTGTTTTCGCTGTGTTATGTGTGAACCGTGATGGCTTATGAATTTATGGTAATGGGAAAAATATGTGGGGTGCTATCCTCAAACAATCAAATGTGGTGCTTTCGCCATAAAGTCTTTTTGAAATCTGACAATGCTGTGATATTGCCAAGAAGCAGAGCTTTTGATGACTATGCAACACTTGTATATTGATGCATGTTTAATAATTCAACTTTTGGATTTTGAATTTGGTGCTTTGCATTTGACCGGGTAGTGTCGGGAGTGAGGCGCTAGCGCACTACCGCTCCCCTAAGAAGTTAATATAACTTCACTGTCCAATTTACAGTAGCTATTACTGTGAAAAAATGCCATGCTATTGTTTGAGGAGAGCTCCTAACAACAAAACATTACAATCTGTAATCTTGCTCTGATATATCATCCAAAGGGTCCCAAAGATAACATGAACTGTCGTTTTGTTATATAAAATCCTTTTTCATATCCTAAAAGGGTCCATATAGCATGCACGATCGATTTTGTAGTGTTCAATTTGCAAAGAAAGGAATCTGTGAAAATCTAACCCTAAATGTTGTTTCAACCAGTCAAATCACGTTCGTATTTATTCCTCCGAGATCCTAGAACGTAACCAGACTTCACTATATCATTAGGAGTGTAGTATATCCTATAGGACACCAAATTTGGTCAGAGAGCGACTCCTTCATGGCGCGCCGATGACGCAGGCAGTCTTCACTTGATTGACTGTAACTTTGTCACATAAGTACCAATCGGGGTCAAACAAAGCTAGCTAGATATCCAATGAACAGGGCTTTACGGGAGTATGTGGAATCTGTCGCAACTCTTCCCCGTATCTGTCCCCAAAATTTTGCTGCTAACCTTGTGCGACAACAAGTCTAATCCTTTTGGACAAAAATTACAAGAATATGGAGAGTTATGAAGTTATGAAAACTGGGTGTTTTGCAAATGTTGAACTTACAATATGGATACTAATACTGGAAAAGCTAAATCAAAGTCCAAGTATATAGATTTGATGATATTCTTGCGGAAAAATGTAATGTAAATGAAAATGTCTCCTTCACGATTTCCCCAAATGTACCTGGGTGACTTCACAGTAAATGTAATGTAGTTCGCTCATACTTCAAGTTATCCTTCTGAAACTTTGCACATACACTGCTGCCATCTTGTGGACACCATCGGAATTACAACCAGAGTGATGGCTAGATTTGGGACCTTACGCATTTCAAAGATGGTGGTAAAAAAAAAATGGTTGGTTATTTTTTCTTTGTTTTTTTTCTACCAGATCTATTGTGTTATATTCTACTACATTCAATTCACATTTCCACAAACTTCAAAGTGTTTCCTTTAAAATGGTACCAAGAATGGGCTACAGGCAGTTAGATTTGGGTATGTCATTTTAGGCAAAAATTTAAGACATGTAGCTAGCTAGCTAGCCAATCAATGGACCATAATCACAACTCATGACGTTACTACCCTGCATGAATCTGCAGGTAGCTAACCAACCAGGTTCTATGGCTATAACTAGTCAAGCAAATGTGTCTGAAATACGAAGAATAAGATCATACACAAACAGTTAGCTACAAAAGTATGGTGATAGTAGCTAGTTTTCCATCCAATTGGCAACAGATATTCATTCAACTATTTAAAAATCCACAATAAAACAATATGCACATTTTTCCACCGGAGATGTATTTCCATCTAATTGACTTGTTGCAGATAAAAGGCTGTGCTTGATGACATACTGCACATAAAAATACATATTGCGGTTAAATTCCCATGTAGCGAATAAAAATACAAGTTAAATGGGTTTCTATTGCATTTTCAACTCTAATGATTGTTTTCTCAAACAAATAGCATCATATAGTGAGTGTAGCACTCTTGTATTGGCACGTGCACTCTAGCGAACAACGCTATCTGTACGCTGTTGGCTAAAGCGCACACATATAGCCTACGTGATGAGATTATTATTATGGACAAAAGAGAAAGATTAATTTGTCAAATATGTCATCGCGTGACTCCCAGTTTACTTCGATATAATAGTTTTTATGTCAATATTTGCACATGAAAGCATTTCCACTGACATTTCTCACATAATTAATTTTACCAACACAAGAAGATCCCACCTTGTACAGCGTATTTTGTTTTGTTTCCAACCAGCCTGTCATGAAATGTTTAATCCGACATGTACTTATACAGTACTTGACTCACACACAAAGGTTGGATCGAAACCTGTTTACTGATATATGGATGAAAATACATTCAAATTATAGCTGAGTCTGGACTTTAACCTCAGTCATTGTATCATTTCAAATCCAAAGTGCTGGAGTACAGAGCCAAAACAACAACTAAAATGTGTCACTGTCCCAATACTTTTGGCACTCACTGTATGTTACTTTAACCCTTTTAGGTATCTCTTTCACTACCTTTTAACTTTTTACTCTTTATCTACCAATGATCTTACGCTTTCCTTACTGATTCAATTGCCCTGCCCACTTCACGTCACTCCTCACCCTACGCAGCGGTGGCCAATCCAAAACAGAAGCTATGGATAGAAAAGAGCAGACGCTCTGAGATGCCCCCCCACCAAGACTAAAAAGGCTCACAGAAGTGCAAGAGGCAGATGGGAGCATTAATGTTCACTACTGAAATCTCTGTTATGCCATTGTTAATTGGAAATAAAACTTTTCAATGTGATGTTTTTTTAATCAAGTTGGACGATTTAAGTCAAATAGCTAGAACTGACATAGTAGAGGTATTTGTTCCAGTTGTGTTGAATTCAATAGTGTTTGTATAACACAAATAAATTAAGTTAATCTGTAATAAAAAAATGATGTAAAAATGTTTCAATTTGGTGTTACCACTGTCCAACAGTAGATTCAAATACTCTGACATACCCAGACATACTACAGATTGTACTATTCAGAGCAAAAGCCCAGTTTGCAGATATCTCACCACCTCACAGGTTAATTTGAGGTAAGCAGGAGAAAATCTCTCCCTCTGTGCGATTTTGTAAACATTACTGGTCTGTTAATGGTTTACTATACCCTACAGGTGGAAAACCTTTAATTATTGGATAACGAGCATATTTCTGTTAATTAAAAGACAGGATTAGCCAGTATGTAGGAGGGATGGAGGTAGAAAAGAAGGGATGGAAGAAGGGGGGAGCCACAGGCAGACAAGCTCAAGGTGTCCTCTGACAAAAACATGCAAACAGCAAACGCCGCGGCCACACAGAGACGGATGAAAACAGATAAAAGCGCATATGTATTTGTCACTGTCCATTTCAAAATGTCTGTGTGGCCCCGGCCCAGCAAGACACACACAGTACATAACATTACAACAGGTAGAACCTTTTTCGCTCTAGCTCCCAATTTGCTTGCCAGATATGATGCATTACTAGAGGTGCTTGCTCCGTGTCTTATTTCAGTGCTTACAGATCTTCTCCTTTCAGTAGTGAGTTACAGATTTAAAAGGAACTTTATCCCTAATCTATGTACCCGGAGACCGAAAATGGTTAGCTTGGAACTCTCGCTATAATATCTCCCTGATTCTAGAGCTTGGACACCATTAAGTACATAGGCTCTCAGAACATGAGCTCTGTGCAGTAAGCTTCCTCGGCTGCTCTGAGAAATCTGGCTGCAGAGCCATGACGTTTAACCAAGGATTCCACTCCAGTCCCTGCACCTTTCCCCATTCCTCCATTATCCTATACCATGATGTTGCTCACACACACACACACACACACACACACACACACACACACACACACACACACACACACACACACACACACACACACACACACACACACACACACACACACACACACACACACACACACACACACACACACACACACAGAGTTGACCCCCCTACAAACACAAACGCATATCCTCTCCTCTCTCACGCCCTCTTTTTTTTCATCTCTCTTTTCACAGTGGAGTAAATCACATTAAGCTCTAATAGGCAGCTTAGATGAGCACCGAAAGCACCACGGGCCATTACCTACTCCATTTTAAGAAGATCTATTTAGTAATAACCGCTGGTTACTGGAAATTAAGGCACCTGCCTTCCGGCCAGGCTCTGTAATGTCTGCTGAGATTATCAAGTTTTACCGACGCGGCTTCACTGAGGAAGCAGGAAAGAGGAGGAGAGGAAAGAGGGAGAGAATGTTTGTGAGAGTGTGCAAGGGGGAAAGGAGATGCACAAATGAAACTGCCATAGTAAAATGTATCTATTCAATACTTGGTGGTCAGATAAGAGTTGATACATTGTATTCCCTCCTAGACAGGTGGGTTTTCTCTACAAACCAAAGAAACTACAAACCCAAAGCAGGCTGGTGCACCTGATTTTGGACCCCTGATTTTACATTCCACACAGCCAAATCATTGCCTTCGGGCAAGACGATAACAAGTTGTTAGCGCTTAGGCTATAACCTCCCACTTGGCACAGACGTCAGTTCAACATCTAGTTTTATTTTATATTTGGTTGAGTTGTCAACTAATGTGAATTCAATTTGAAATCAAGAAATTATGTCACCATGTCATTGGTGGTTAAAAGTTGGTTGGGAAAAAATGTCAAAATGTTGATGACTTTTTTGCAAATCCAATAATTTTTCCACATTGACTGAACGTCATCACATTGAATTATTTTGTTGAAATGATGTGGAAACAACGTTGATTCAACCAGTTTTTGCCCAGTGGGCTCCATACCTAGGCTAGGTTGCTGTAGATTTCCTAGAGCAATCACAAAATAATGAGACCAGCCAAAGCCCTGAGAATCCTCCCTCTAGTTGTAGTGAGAACTTGTGACGAATATATAAACATCTGTACCTAGCTCCACCTACATTTCTCAGTCCAGGGCCTCTATGTGTTCCTTCTCACATTCATCAGTTCCTGCCTGACCTTTGTTTGCCCCGAGGACTGATTGCTTACTAGCACAAATATTTTTTCTTCATCCCTCTCTGTAAACCTTTTCATTGTCTTCTCCTTTTTTACTCCCTCAATCTCCTCCCCGTAGCCTGGCAAATGAGAGGTGTCCCAGACAAAAGGAAAGAGAGAGAGAGAGATAGGGGGAGAGCGTTTCTGCTGTCACAATGCCAGGGATCTGTGTGGATCCATATCGAGACAGGTTTTACACAGTCAATATGGAGATGCAGTGAAAAAGGTTATTTGAGAGAATAGCGGATAGTACACCTGCTATAGAAAACAGCAACAACCAGACAGATGAAACCCAGACAATCTCCCTAAGGCTTACGAATATCAGGTCCCTGTGGGGGAATTTATGGTAAATCACATTCAACACATGAATAACTCTCCCATTCCATTTCTGACCTTCGCTCTCGATTTCTTGTTCTCTCTCTCTTTATTTCTTTACCTCCCATGCATTCCTCCCACACACACTGCTTCTGACTGCTCTAACCACACTGTGAGTATCTGATGGCAATGCCTTCTTCTCCTACCCATGTGTGTTGGGTATTAATGTGAGGCTATGGACCTGAGAGCATTGCCTTATTGCATTATACAACAGCGAAAGTGGTTCCTCCACTCCCCACTGTGGTCTTTCTTATTTTCTCTCCTCTCTTCTCTCAGTGAGTCTCAGACTGTGCAGACATTGTGATCCAGTATGTGCTGATTATGCCAACTGCCCACTAGACTACTGCTTCCCAGCAGCAGCCCCGCTGTCTCACTGTGCCCTAAAGGTGGAGGGGAAGGGAAGCAGACACATTGTCAAGGCCCAACATACAGTAGGAGTGAGACTGCGGCTGAGTCTCAAATGTAATCCTATTCACTATAGTTAAATTTTAACCGGAGCCCCTACAGAGCTCTGGTCAAAGGCTTTATTTAGATTGTCTGATCCAGTCTCCATCACAGGTTTACTGAGTGAAGCTGATCATTAGGGATTGATTGAGTATGCTTTGTCTTTAGAAAATCGGAGGTTGGTCAAAGTTTAGGACGATACCATAAGAGGCTGCTGAGGGGAGGACAGCTCATAATAATGGCTGGAACAGAGCGAAAAGAATGGCATCAATATACCATTCTACTTATTCCGCTCCAGCCATTACCACGAGCCGTCATCCCAATTAAGGTACCACCTGTGGCCTGTGCTAACACACAGACCAGCTAAAACTTCAGATGAAAAACTTTCTATAAGGTTCCAGTAGAAACAAAGCACTTTTTTTTTTTTTTTAATTTAACCTTAATTTAACTTGAACACTTGAATAAATGATTTAACACGGAAGAGATATCATATTAATCCAATTACATTTTTCTATAACGACACAGGGCAAGACCCAGATGCAGGCAAGAGGCAGGTCGAGGACAGGCAGAAGTTCATAAACCAGGTCAGAGTCCAGAAGGTACATGGTGGCAGGCAGGCTCGAGGTCAGGGCAGGCTGCATGGTCAGAACTGGGAGGACTAGGAAAAACAGGAGCACGGAAAACGTGACAAAACGAACTGGCAACAGACAGACTGACAGAAGACACCGGTATAAATACACAGGGAATAACAGGAACAAACGGGAGACACAAGCACAAGACAGGTGAAACAGATCAGGGTGTGACAATAACCCCCCCTCCTACCTGGGCGCATACCTGGTTGACCGGGGTGTCGGCGGTGGAAGTCGGTGATGAGGCCCGGATCCAGGATGTCTTTAGCGGGGACCCAGCACCTCTCCTCTGGGCCATAACCCTCCCAGTCAACCAAGTACTGGAAACCCCTGCCCCGTGGTCAAACACTCAGGAAGTGTCTCACCGTGTACGCCGGATGGCCATCGATGACACAGGGAGGAAGGGTGGGCCTGGAAACAGAAGACAAAGGGCTGTGAGACAAGGGCTTAATCCAGGACACATGAAAAGTGGAATGTATACGGAGGGTAAAGGGTAACAGGAGACGAACAGCAGTGGGACTAGGGACATTAGAGACGGGGAAAGGACCAATAAAATGGGGTGAGAAAGTTTACAGGACTCCACCCGGAGGGGAAGGTCCTGTGTAGACAGCCATACCCTCGGCCGGAGATGATAGCGGGGAGCCGGAGTCCGATACCTGGAGGTGGTCTTGAGTAGAGCCGACCGAGCTCTTTTCCAAGTACGCCGACAGCGGCGGACAAACATCCGGGCCAAGGGTATGTTGACTTTTTCTTCTTTCTCCGGGAAGAGTGGAGGCTAATACCCCATGGAGCACTCGAAGGGGTAGAGCCCAGTGGCCGAGCAGGGAAGAGTGTTCTGAGCGTACTCCACCCAGACCAGTTCCTGGCTCCAGGGGGTGGGGTTGGTCGAGACGAGGCACCAAAGTGTCTTTTCCAGGTCTTGATTGGCATGCTCCGACTGGCTGTTGGACTGGGGATGAAACCCAGAGGACAGGCTTGCCGACGACCCAATAAAGGTGCAGAATGCCTTCCAGAATCGGGACGAGAATTGAGGACCACGATCAGAGACAATGTCGACAGGTAGTCCATGGATTTGGAAGACGTGCTACACCATGAGCTGGGCCGTCTCCTTGGCTGAAGGTAACTTGGAGAGAGGGATGAAACGGTCGGCTTTAGAGAACCTATCCACTACCGTCAGGATAGTAGAGTTGCCATCAGACGGAGGAAGCACAGTGACAAAATCCAGGGAAATATGGGACCATGGTCGATGAGGAACAGGGAGTGGCTGAAGGTGGCCAGACGGAGCTTGCCGCGGAATTCTATTCTGGGCACACACCGTGCATGCAGCGACGAAGGCCGAGACGTCAGGAACTATAGTGGGCCACCAGAAGCGTTGTCCGAGGAAGGCCAGGGTTCGACGGGAGCCAGGGTGACAGGTAAGCCTGGAGGAATGAGCCCATTCCAAGATCTGAGACCGGGCCGAATCAGGGACGAACATCCGGTTACCCGGGACCCTCCCAGGGTCGGGCTGGGAACGTTGTGCCTTGTGGACCAGGGTCTCATTACCCCAGACAACTGAAGCCGCAAGACATGAGGTAGGGAGGATGGTCTCAGAGTCAGAGGGTGTGCCAGCGGAACTGTACAGGCAAGAGAGGGCGTCCGGCTTCACATTCTTGGACCCTGGGCGGTAGGAGATGGTGAAGTTTAACCTGGTGAATCACAGAGCTCAACAGGCCTGCCTAGAGTTAAGGTGCTTCGCTGTGTGGAGATATTCTACATTTTTATGGTCAGTCCACACCAAAAATGGATGTTCTGCTCCTTCCATTCAGTGCCTCCACTCCTCCAGCGTCGTCTTGACCTCCAGAAGTTCCCGGTTCCCTACGTCATAGTTTCTCTCCGGAGTTGAGACGATTGGACAGGAAGGCACAGGGATGAAGCTTTTGGTCCTGGTCAGATGGCTGGGACAGGACGGCTCCCACTCCAACGTCGGAAGCGTCGACCTCTTCCACAAACTGACGGGTCCGGATGGATGAGGATGGGGGCTGTAGTGAACCGATGCTTGAGATCCACAAGTGCCCTGTCAACAGCTGGGGGACCATGTGAACAATACCTCGGGAGAAGTGAGTGCAGAGAGAGGAGCCGTCAGGGTAGCCCCAAATTAAGGATCGGACGCTTTTTTCAATTTTCGTCTAAAATGACATACCCACATCTAACTGCCTATAGCTAAGGACCTGAAGCAAGGACATGCATATTCTTGATACCATTTGAAAGGAAACACTTTGAAGTTTCTGGAACTGTGAATCTAATGTAGGAGAATATAACACATTAGATATGATAAAAGATAAAACAAACATTAAAACATGCGTAAAATTTGTTTTCTTCTTCTTTGAAACGCAAGAGAAAGGTCATAAAAGTATAGGAGTCTAGGCACAATATAGACATTGGCCACTAGATGGCATCAGTGTGTGTGCAAAGTTTCAGATTGATCCAGTGAACCAATCAATCAATCAAATGTATTTATAAAGCCCTTTTTACATCAGCCGATGTCACAAAGTGCTGTACAGAAACCCAGCCTAAAACTCCAAACAGCAAGCAATGCCGATGTAGAAGCACGGTGGCTAGGAAAAACTCCCTAGAAAGGTTGGAACCTAGGAAGAAACCTAGAGAGGAACCAGGCTCTGAGGAGTGGCCAGTCCTCTTCTGGCTGTTCCGGGTGGAGATTATAACAGAACATGTCCAAGATTTTCAAACGTTCATAGATGACCAGCAGGGTCAGATAATAATAATCACAGTGGTTGTAGAGGGTGCAACATGTCAGCACGTCAGGAGTAAATGTCAGTTGGCTTTTCATAGCCAATCATTCAGAGTTAGAGACAGCAGGTGCGGTAGAGGGAGTCCAAAACAGCAGGTCCGGGACAAGGTAGCACGTCCAGTGAACATGTTAGGGTTCCAGAACAGTTGAAACTGGAGCAGCAGAATGACCAGGTGGACTGGGGACAGCAAGGAGTCATCAGGTCAGGTAGTCCTGAGGCATGGTCCTAGGGCTCTGGTCCACTGAGAGAAAGAGAGAGAGAGAGAAGGAGAAAGAGAAAGAGAGAGAATTAAATGATCAGTTTTTTTTGGTTCTAGTCAAGATTCTAGCAGCCGTGTTTAGCACTAACTGAAGTTCATATAGTGCTTTATCTGGGTAGCCGGAAAGTAGAGCATTGCAGTAGTCTAATCAAGAAGCTACAAAAGCATGGATTCAATTCTCTGCATAATTTTTGGACAGAAAGTTTCTGATTTTTGCAATGTTACGAAGATGGAAAAAAGCTGTCCTTGAAATTTTCTTTATATGTTCTTCAAAAGAGAGATCAGAGTCCAGAGTAACGCCAAGGTCCTTCATAGTTTTATTTGAGATGACTGTACAACCATCAAGATTAATTGTTTGATCCAACAGAAGATCTCTTTGTTTCTTGGGACCTAGAACTAGCATCTCTATTTTGTCCGAGTTTAAAAGTAAAGAATTTGCAGCAATCCACTTCTTTATGTCTGAAACACAGGCTTCCAGGGAGGGCAATGTTGGGTCTTCAACATGTTTCATCGAAAGGTACAGCTGTGTATCATCCTGATAGCAGTGAAAGTTAACATTATGTTTCCGAACGACATCACCAAGAGGTAAAATATATAGTGAAAACAATAGTGGTCCTAAAAACGGAACCTTGAGGAACACCGACATTTGCAGTTGATTTGTAAGAAGACAAACCATCCACAGAGACAAACTGATATCTTTCCGACATAAGATCTAAACCATGCCAGAACCATGCCAATTTGGGAATTCCAATCTCTCCAAAAGAATGTGATGATCGTTGGTATTAAAAGCAGCACTAAGGTCTTGGAGCACGAGAACAGATGCAGAGCCTTGGTCTGATGCCATTAACTACTTAGGGGAGTAGCGGCGCTACTTGCTTCTTGGCAATATCACAGCGTTGCAGATTTCAAAAAGGCTTTACGGCGAAAGCACAACATTTGATTGTTTGAGGACAGCACCTACAATATTTTATCCATTAGCATAAATTCAGAAACCAGCGCGGTTCACACAACCCATTTCACAGCGAAAACAAATCCCTTACCTTTTGAATAACTTCTGCTGAGGGCTTCCCAAGTGTTCAACGAAGACATCCAATGGTTCTTTTGTTAGAAAAAGTAATTTATTATATCCATAAATCTCTGTTTGGTTGGCGCGTTATGTTCAGAAAATCCAATGTCGAATCGCCCATTGAAACGTGAAGAGAATGCGTTCAAATATACCTATAAACCTTTCCTAAACAAATCAAATACCAGTTATAATGCATCCTTAGCTATCCTTTTATAATGCATCCTTAGCTATCCTAGCGCCCCACTGCTCCCTAAGTAGTAGTAACCGATTTTTGTTCTCTGACATCCTTGTGTAGGTAGAGGGAGTCTGGAAGGGCATCTAGGGTTGTCCGAGAATTTATAGCACGGCTTATACTCACATACATTATTTTAACACTTTTAGAAACTTCAGAGTGTTGCCTATCCAATAGTACTAATTATGTGCATATCCTATTTTCTGGGCTTGAGTGGCACGCATTTTACTTTGGGCATGCCAGACTCCAAAACCGTCACCTATGCAGCCGCTCCCTAAGAAGTTAAGCTTTCTGCCCTTTTATTTTATTTATTTATTTCACCTTTATTTAACCAGGTAGGCAAGTTGAGAACAAGTTCTCATTTACAACTGCGACCTGGCCAAGATAAAGCAAAGCAGTTTGACACATACAACAACCAAGAGTTACACATGGAGTAAACAAACATACAGTCAATAATACAGTAGAAAAAAAAACAAATCTATACACAAACAGTGCAAATGAGGTAGGATAAGGAAGGTAAGACAATAAATAGGCCATGGTGGCAAAGTAATTACAATTTAACACTGGAATGGTAAATGTGCAGTAGATGAATGTGCAATGTAGAAAAAAACTGGGGTGCAAAGGAACAGATAAATAAATAAATACGGTAGGGGATGAGGTAGTTGGTTGGGCTATTTACAGATGGGCTATAAACAGGTACAGTGGTCGGTGAGCTGCTCTGACAGCTGGTGCTTAAATCTGGTGAGGGAGATAAGTGTCTCCAATTTCAGGGATTTTTGTAGTTCATTCCAGTCATTGGCAGCAGAGAACTGGAAGGAGAACTGTCGGCCAAAGGAGGAATTGGCTTTGGGGGTGACCAGTGAGATATACCTGCTAGAGCGCGTGCTACAGGTTGGTGCTGCTAAGGTGACCAGCGAGCTGAGATAAGGCGGGACTTTACCTAGCAGGGACTTGTAGATGACCTGGAGCCAGTGGATATGGCGACGAGTGTAAAGCGAAGGCCAGCCTACGAGAGTGTACAGGTCGCAGTGGTGGGTGGTATATGGGGCTTTGGTAACAAAACGGATGGCACTGTGATATACTGCATCTAATTTGTTGAGTAGAGTATTGGAGGCTATTTTGTAAATGACATCACCGAAGTCGATGATCGGTAGGATGGTCAGTTTTACGAGGGTATGTTTGGCAGCATGAGTGAAGGAAGCTTTGTTGCGAAATAGGAAGCCAATTCTAGATTTATTTTTAGATTGGAGATGTTTGATGTGAGTCTTTATAAGACATGTCTATGTCCTGAAAAGTTTGCTGTTACTTACAACTTCATTTTAGTCACATTAGCGCACGTTAACAACAACCGTCCCGGTATAGGGACACCGATCCTACGGGATCCTTAAGAGGTTTTTAAAGTGACTAATTTTGTATTATTAACGTGGCCAGTGATTTCCAGTCTAAGTATATAGGGCAGCAGCCTCTAAGGTGCAGGGTTACATAACCAGGTGAAAGCCAACTAGTGATGGCTATTTAACAGTCTGACGGCCTTTAGATTTCAGTCTCTCGGTCCCAGCTTTGATGCACCTGCACTGACCTCACCTTTTGGATGATAGCGGGGTGAAAAGGCAGCGGCTCGGGTGGTTGTTGTCCTTGATGATCTTTTTGGCTTTCCTGTGACATCGGGTGCTGTAGGTGTCCTGGAGTGCAGCTAGTTTGCCTCCGGTGATGTAACGCCCAGGCCCGAGATTACAGGCTGGAGCGTTTTGGCTTCGTTTTGGTGTAGGGGTTTCTTGTGTTCTAAGGTGTCTATTTCTATGTTGGGATAATGGTTCCCAATTAGAGGCAGCTGAGTCTCGTTACCTCTAATTGGGAACCATATATATGTTTGGGGGTTGCACTTTAGTTTCGTGGGTTATTGTTTATGTTCTGGTTATCGTGTTCAGTCAGGTTCTGTCATTCGTGTATAGTTTAGGTTCTGCCAGTCGTGTTTAGTTAGGTTCTGCCATTCATGTTTAGTTAGGTTTCGCCAGTCGTGTTTAGGTTTAGATCTCTGTGTTCAGTTTAGGATTTAGCGTTAGGGTTCACGTCTTGTTCATCGTTTATTGTTTTGTTCCGTCTCGTCCCGTCTTTCAATAAATATGTATTCCGGCTACGTCGCTGCGCATTGGTCATTCCCGAGAGAGGATAATCATGACAGAATAACCCACCACGAAAAGAGGACCAAGCAGCGAGAGACCCGGGAGTTCAAGTCTTGGGAGGAGGAGCTGTTCAATGGGAGAGATTGGGACCAGCCCGGAGAGTATCGCCTTCCAAGAGAGGAACTGGAAGCAGCGGCGGCTGAGCGGCGCAGGTGTGAGGACCTGATGGGAGCATGGGATCCTGTAAGAGGCAAGTTTTTTAGACCTCGCCGGGCTAGGAAGCCCGAAGGGCAGCCCCAAAAAGCTTTTGGGGGGGGGCACACGAGGAGGTTGGCCGGTTCAGGAGGGACTCCTGAGCCAACTCCTCGTGCTTTGTGGAGAGAGCGTTGGGGAGAGCGTCGCACGGAAAGGACACCGTGTTATGCAGTTTTGCGCACGGTTTCTCCTGTGCGCATTCACAGCCCGTGCGGGAGATTCCAGCGCCACTCGTCTGTCAGGCTACGATGAGTGTGCAGCCTGGTAGAGTGATGGCTATTTAATTTTAGTCACATTAGCGCTCCTGGTCTCCGCTACGCCTCCTTGGACAAGGATATCCTGCACCGGTTCTGCGTGCAGTGTCTCCGGTACGTGTCCACAGCCCAGTGCGAGAGATCCCAGCGCCACTCGTCTGTCAGGCCAAGGTCAGTGTGCTACCTGGAAGAGTGGTGCCAGCTCTGCGCGCCAGGTCTCCAGGGCGCCTTTTGGGACCCAGATATCCTGCGGTCCTACGGGCAGAATCTCCGGTGCAAATCCACAGCCCAGTCCGAGAGATTCCAGCTCCACTCATCGGTCAGGTCAAGGTCAGTGTGCTACCTGGAAGAGTGGTGCCTGCTCCCCGCATCAGGTCCCCAGTTCGTGTTGGGGAGTCAACACGTCCAGTCCCTGTTCCAAGTTCCAAGATCCCAGTTCGTGTTGTGGAGTCAACACGTCCAGTCCCTGTTCCGAGTTCCAAGATCCCAGTCCGTGTTGTGGAGTCAACACGTCCAGTCCCTGTTCCACGCTCCAAGATCCCAGTCCGTGTGGTGGAGTCAACACGTCCTGTCCCTATTCCGAGTTCCAAGATCCCAGTTCGTGTTGTGGAGTCAACACGTCCAGTCCCTGTTCCGAGTTCCAAGATCCCAGTTCGTGTTGTGGAGTCAACACGTCCAGTCCCTGTTCCGAGTTCCAAGATCCCAGTACGTGTTGTGGAGTCAACACGCCCTGTACCTGTTCCATGTTCCACGATCCATGTCCGTGTTGTGGATTCAACACGTCCTGTCCCTGCTCCACGCATCAGGCCCCCAGTGCGCCTTCAGAGCCCGCCACGTCCTGTTCCGGCTCCGGCGCACCAGGCCCCCGATGCGCTTAGAGAGTCCAGCACGCCCTGTTCGACTCCGGCCACCAGGCCCCGCGGCGCCAGAGAGTCCAGCACGTCCTGTTCGGCCCGCGCACCAGGCTCCCCGTGCGCTTAGAGAGTCCAGCACGTCCTGTTCGGCTCCGCGCACCAGGCTCCCGTGCGCTTAGAGAGTCCAGCACGTCCTGTTCCTGCTCCGCACAAGGCTCCCGTGCGCGCTTAGAGAGTCCAGCACGTCCTGTTCCGGCTCCGGCGCACCAGGCTCCCCGATGCGCTTAGAGAGTCCAGCACGGCCGATTCCCGCTCCCGAACCAGAGTGCGCGTCACGAGCCCAGTTCGGCCTGTTCGCTCCCGCACCAGAGTGCGCGTCACGAGCCCAGTACGGCCGGTTCCCGCTCCCGCACCAGAGTGCACGTCCACGAGCCCAGTTCGGCCGGTTCCCGCTCCCGCACCAGAGTGCCCGCCACGAGCCCAGTTCGGCCTGTTCCCGCTCCCGCACCAGAGTGCGGCGTCACGAGCCCAATGCGGCCGGTTCCGCTCCCGCACCAGAGTGCGGCGTCACGAGCCCAGTTCGGCCTGTTCCTGCTTCCGCACCAGAGTGCGGCGTCCACGAGCCCAGTACGGCCTGTTCCCGCTCCCCGCACCAGAGTGAGCATCACGAGTCCGGTACTGCCAGTTCCCGCTCCGCGCACCAGAGTTCCAGTGAGCATCACGAGTCCAGTACGACCAGCTCCTGCTCCACGCACCAGAGTTCCAGTGAGCATCACGAGTCCAGTACTGCCAGTTCCTGCTCCACGCACCAGAGTTCCAGTGAGCATCACGAGTCCAGTACGACCGGTTCCTGCTCCACGCACCAGAGTTCCCGTGAGCATCAGGAGTCCAGTACTGCCAGTTCCTGCTCCACGCACCAGAGTTCCAGTGAGCATCACGAGTCCAGTACGATCGGTTCCTGCTCCACGCACCAGAGTTCCCGTGAGCATCATGAGTCCAGTACTGCCAGTTCCTGCTCCACGCACCAGAGTTCCAGTGAGCATCACGAGTCCAGTACGACCAGTTCCTGCTCCACGCACCAGAGTTCCAGTGAGCATCACGAGTCCAGTACGACCAGTTCCAGCTCCACGCACCAGAATTCCCGTGAGCATCGTGGGTTCGGTACGGCCAGGTCCTGCTCCCCGCACCAGAGCGCCAGTGAGGGTCCCCAGCCCGGGTCCGCCAGTGAGGGTCCCCAGCCCGACCCCGCCAGAGAGGGTCCTCAGTCCAGCAAATGGTCCAGGGCCTCCGGTGCGTGACTTCAGACCAGCACGGCCAGCACCGGAGCCCCCACCTGGGACAAAGGGACCCACCCGAAGACCCCCCCACGGACTTTTGGGCGCGTCCGGAGTCCGCGCCTTTGGGGGGGGGTACTGTAACGCCCAGGCCCGAGATTACAGGCTGGAGCGTTTTGGCTTCGTTTTGGTGTAGGGGTTTCTTGTGTTCTATGGTGTCTATTTCTATGTTGGGATAATGGTTCCCAATTAGAGGCAGCTGAGTCTCGTTACCTCTAATTGGGAACCATATATATGTTTGGGGGTTGCACTTTAGTTTTGTGGGTTATTGTTTATGTTCTGGTTATCGTGTTCAGTCAGGTTCTGTCATTCGTGTATAGTTTAGGTTCTGCCAGTCGTGTTTAGTTAGGTTCTGCCAGTCGTGTTTAGTTAGGTTCTGCCATTCATGTTTAGTTAGGTTTCGCCAGTCGTGTTTAGGTTTAGATCTCTGTGTTCAGTTTAGGATTTAGCGTTAGGGTTCACGTCTTGTTCATCGTTTATTGTCTCGTCCCGTCTTTCAATAAATATGTATCCGTCATTCCCGAGAGAGGATAATCATGACAGGTGATGCGTTTGACAGATCGCATCATCCTCTGGAGAGCCCTGCGGTTACGGGCGGTGCAGTTGCCGTACCAGGCGTTGTACTGCCCGACAGGATGCTCTCAGTTGTGCATCTGTAAAAGTTTGTGGGGTTTTAGGTGTCAAGACACATTTAATTATCTTCCTGAGTTGGAAGATGCTCTGTTGCGCCTTCTTCAACACACTGTCTGTGTGTGTGGACCATTTCAGATTCTCAGTGATGTGTACGACGAGGAACTTGAATCTTCCCACCTGCTCCACTGTGGTCCTGTCGATGTGGTAAGGGAAGACCCCCATGAAATGGACAAAAATGAATGGCAACATATTGCCATTGGAACAAACATACACACAATGGAAAAGAGTGCCCAAATGTACGGCAGTTCAATAATTTCTTATGGCAAACGGCATATGGCAAATGCCAAATGTAATAACTCAAAATTACCATAGGTGGCGAGCGCGTTCCAACGGGGCAAATCATATTGCATATGTACATGAAGTCAAGACCCAAGGGTCAAATTTGGACATTTCAAAAAAAAAAAATCAAAATACCTACGCCCCCTAAAAAAATTGCTTTCTGGGCCGTTTTTCGCGATTAATGATTTTTTTGATAATAACACGTATATAAGATGTGTATAAACATACCCTTGTCTAATTTTATTAATTTTAGTTTTATTAACTTTATTGTCCATAAGGCCTATGTTTTGTCCATTTGCAATATGTTACCATAGGAAGTCAAAAGTCAATGTCCAAATGAAATATGTTTTGTCCATTTGCAATATGTTACCATAGGAAGTCAAAAGTCAATGTCAAAGCCATTTTCATATATCGTCATAGGAAGTCGGCTTCCGAACCCAAAAGTCAGTGAGCAATGTCCAAATGGCATTTAAACTGACAAAATGATATATATCACTATGTTAAGCCCTCAATCGTCCTATATGGTCTATTTTTTGAAAAACGTCCAAAATGACAAGGGGTGCCCCCATTGGGATGGCCACAGGTGGGGGTGCTCCCTAACCAGCCAGGGATACCTTGCACCCTCCTAAAGACATTAATATTTAAAATATGCTCATGGTTACCCGTTTCAATTACCAGGTACACGGTTGTCAATTTGCAATGACTTACAATGGGCATTTACCCTCACAAATTTGACAGGCTCCGAAATACTGCAGAAATGCCCAATTGACTGGCCCATTGAACTCGGGATGGCCGGGAAGTGATCATGGTTCCTCTCCATCGCGCGTTGGTGTTGATTTCAACATGTCAAATTTGTGATGTTAAAAGCCCATTGAAACATATTGAAAATGTACAGTGAAACATATTGCAAATGTACAGTACATTTGCAATATGTTTCAATGGGCTTTTAACATCACGAATATGACATGCTCTAAAATACTGCAGGAAAGCCCAATTGACTGCC
This sequence comes from Brachymystax lenok tsinlingensis, assembly GCA_030435695.1. Classification (NCBI taxonomy): domain Eukaryota; kingdom Metazoa; phylum Chordata; class Actinopteri; order Salmoniformes; family Salmonidae; genus Brachymystax; species Brachymystax lenok. The sequence goes on from CM059800.1 coordinate 6,630,077, forward strand.
CGTTGATCTCAGGATGGCCAGGATTGATAGTGGTACCTGTTCATCGCTCGTTGGTGTTGATTTCAACATGTCAAATTCGTGATGTTAAAAGCCCATTGAAACATATTGCAAATGTACAGTGAAACATATTGCAAATATTGCATATGCACATCTTATATACGTGTTATTATAAAAAAAATCATTAATCGCGAAAAGCGCGTTGGTGTTGATTTCAACATGTCAAATTTGTGATGTTAAAAGCCCATTGAAACATATTGAAAATGTACAGTGAAACATATTGCAAATGTACAGTACATTTGCAATATGTTTCAATGGGCTTTTAACATCACGAATATGACATGCTCTAAAATACTGCAGGAAAGCCCAATTGACTGCCCGTTGATCTCAGGATGGCCAGGATTGATAGTGGTACCTGTTCATCGCTCGTTGGTGTTGATTTCAACATGTCAAATTCGTGATGTTAAAAGCCCATTGAAACATATTGCAAATGTACAGTGAAACATATTGCAAATGTACAGTACATTTGCAATATGTTTCAATGGGCTTTTAACATCACGAATATGACATGCTCTAAAATACTGCAGGAAAGCCCAATTGACTGCCCGTTGACCTCAGGATGGCCAGGATTGATAGTGGTACCTCTACATCGCTCATTGGTGTTGATTTCAGCGTGTCATATTCGTGATGTTAAAAGCCCATTGAAACATATTGCAAATGTACAGTACATTTGCAATATGTTTCAATGGGCTGTTAACATCACGAATTTGACAAGCTCTAAAATACTGCAGAAATGCCCAAAATGACTGGCCCGTTGAACTCGGGATGGCCGGGCTTGACGGTTTTAACTTATTGCAAATGGACAAAAGTCTGCCATAATGTCACTATAATGAAAACGTAAAACACCTAGTTACGTTCTAGTTGCGGGTCCAGTTCCGACGTTATGTGTCGGCCTATCTGAGGCGACCCCAAATCCCGATAGGTCATTCAGAGCCCGAGCAGCGACCTTAATTGGTGCTGAAAATCCACGTTTTCCAGGCGTTGCTATGGGGTCCTTGAATGAGCTATCGGACAGAAACATTAGGGTCCGTCTCTATGGGCCAAGGCGGTTCTAATGCACCTAGCCTTGTGTCTCTGGGACTTTTAGAAATTTTGTCATTTTCGTGATGTAAAAATGAATTGAAAATATTGCAAATGTACAAAGCTGTTTCTCGGCCTGTGAACCTTCTAGAGCCCCGTAACTCACCGTGCACTATCGACATAAGCTCTAGAAAAGGGTTCTAAAGTTTCAGAGCTCTAGGTCTGACGGTTCTTTAATAGTTCGAACGAAAGTAACTATTGCAGGCAGTGTGTGTCTGTAAGCCCCACACTATGTCACTCCCCATGGACTGTGTGCATGTGTGAGTTTTTCAAGGGATTCTGATGGGAGAAATGACTGATTTACAGTTCATTGGGGTTGCCTAATCACACATGGGAAGTTTTGGCTTCATTTTGGGCCTACTTTTTGGCACGGTTTCTGCGGTCAGATCGAGTGAGCTACGGTCAAGCGGGGTATCTCATTGAACTCGGCAAGGCCTAGAGACTATGGTGAAGTCATTGCAGGCTCTGTGTGTATTTAAGCCCCACACTGTGTCACTCCATCCCATATCTGTGTTTGTGTGTGTGTTTGAGGGTTTTCTTGTAAATCTGATGGGAGAAATGACTCATTTACAGTTCATGAGGGTTGCCTAATCACACATATGAAGTTTTGAAAAGATGTGACCTTTTTAACCCTTCGAAACAGCACCTATGACCCCATTTTAAAGCACTTCCGGTTGGCACAGGAAGCTGTAAGGGGTATGCTTTATTAGAATCCTGAGTTTTAAGTCTTTAGTTTAAGAACTGACTGATTTACACAGGGTTGAAAGTCTGTTTTTCACAAACTGCAGGTTGGGTATATCAAAACACCTTTAGGGTGATATTTACCACTTCCGGTTGCTCCAGGAAGCTTAGAATCAACACAGGTAGACCTCGTAGTGGCCTGATGGATTGCTATTGAAGACAGGTTCATATGGCATTCATAACCCACATAGGCACCAGGTTGAATTTAGGCGAGCAGGCAATGTATTCTTATGGGGAGAGATGTCATAGCAAACTGTTAGATGAAAATACCCTGTTTTTACTGTTAAAGGTTATTGCCACACAGTCACGGTTAGGCTTGCTCAGATCGGGAGGACCTTAGGAACATTCCTGAAGTTGAATTGTGCTTCTAACCCAAACGGGTCTGCCGCTGTCACCCAAAATCAGCTTACATTTAGGGCCAGGCTTCATTTTGGGCCTACTTTTTTGCACGGTCTATGAGGTCAGAGCGAGCTACAGTCAAGTGGGGCGTCTCGTTGAACTCGGCACGGCCTAGAGACTATGGTGATGCCCTTTTTAGTGTTGATTTCAGTCTGTCATTTTGGTGATGTTTCAGCCCTATTCAATCTTATTGCAAATGTACAAAAGTCAGCGAGCAAGTCAGCGTCCATCAGTCAATTAGATATCATTCTGACACCAAACTGATAAAAACGGACACCAAACCCACTTTTTCCATCTCATTTAGAAGCCAACTATCACATATATCAGGGCAGGCTCAAAATTCACAGCGTCTTCTGTTTAAATCATAGTAAAAATGTAAAATACCTAGTTACGTTCTAGCTGCGGGTCCAGTTCTGACATTATGTGTTGGCCTAGCTGAGGCAACCCCCGAATCTCGAGTTTCGGCTCGATAGGTCATTTGGAGTCCGAGCAGCGACCTTAATTGGTGCTGAAAATCCACGTTTTCCGAGCGTTGCTACGGGGTCCTTGAATGAGCTATCGGACAGAAACGTTAGGGTCCGTCTCTATGGGCGGTTCTAATGCACCTAGCCTTGTGACTCTGGGACTTTTAGAAATGTTGTCATTTTCGTGATGTAAAAATGAATTGAAAATATTGCAAATGTACGAGGCTGTTTCTCGGCCTGAGAACCTTCTAGAGCCCCGTAACTCACCGTGCACGATCGACTAAAGGTCTAGAATGGGTTTCTAAAGTTTCAGAGCTCTAGGTCTGACGGTTCTTTAATAGTTCGAACAAAAGTAACTATTGCAGGCAGTGTCTGTCTGTAAGCCCCTCACTGTGTCATTCCCCATTGACTGTGCGTGTGTGTGATTTCAGAAAATCACAGAAAATCACAGAAATCACGTAGAGCTCCGAAACCCACTTTAACGGATTCGTCTGAAAACGCCGCAACTGGATCCATAACTTCTTTGGGGAAAGAAAATATTTTTCACAACATTACGAATTGGACATTTGACAATTTATCGAAAATTAGAACAGGTTGGTTCTTTTTTTCCTTACACCGTAGGTTCATGTACTTTGACATAAAGCTGTCAAATTAGTGCTCTATTTCCATTTTTCACCTTTAATCCCAGAAAATGGGCCTTATCTCAAAAACTGTGAGTCCCTGACGCCATTCTGTTTCGGGGCCAACTGCCCATTTGGCCAAACCCATGCCCACCAAGTTTCGTCTTCCGAAGTCTTTTCGGTTTAGGAGAAAAAGCCAGGTCAATTAGGTGTATGTTTTGTACATTTGCAATAAGAAGGCATTCGCCATCTGGTGGGATTAACATGAAGGGCGGAAAAATGACAAAAATGAATTTATTTTATTAAACGGACATCGAAAGTCCGAGAAAGTTCGTTTGATGACTTCCTGGAAGATTTGGCCCTAGGGCACGGCCCGACGGCGTCGGCCTATTTTAGAAACAATTTCGGACGTCTAGTAAGGGAGCGTACATTTGCAATATGCAGTTTCTCATCAAACATACAGCAAATGCCATCCGCGTCCCTTATGTAGGATAGGGGCGGGCGTGCTCCCTCTGTTGTTTCCTGAAGTCCACGATCAGCTCCTTTCTTTTTGTCGACATTGAGTGTGAGTTTATTTTCCTGGCAGCACACTCCCATGGCCCTCACCTCCTCCCTGTAGGCTGTTTCGTCATTGTTGGTAATCACTTCTCACAAAAACCAACAATGTCTCATCATTGTTGGTTTTCACTCCTCACAAAAGCCACTGTTGTTTGCTGTGACCTTCATACCCTGTTGTCAAGGAGACTGCATAGAATGGAGAGATACAGTATCAACTAGGGCCGAGACGATACCAGTAACGCGATACTCGTTAGTGTCGTGGCAAGGAAACAAAACACTAAGCTGATTTGGCATCTTTAGGAAAACAGCCCTAATGTTGGAAACAAATATCATGTGTTGTCATCCAGAATTTATTTTCCAAGCTTTATTGTCTGCTTTGTGTTTTAATTTTTGGAATGGAAGAAATATTGGAATGGAAGAAATATTGCGATGGTGGTATGGTCCAAGCCGTAGTTTCAACAGTGTCCATAACATCCAGGAGAGCATTTGCTTTCATTGTAAAAGTGGAGAAATAGATGACAAAAAAAAAACTTTACAAATTATTAGTGTGTCATGTAACACCAGTTAATTTAATTACATTTCTTGTCAAAAGCAACAACAACAAAAAAATTACAGGCCATATCCAGTATCTGTGTGCAAATAAAGTCAATTCAAAAATAGCTACCTAGATAAACAACACCTGCTAGGTGATTATGCAATGTGTGTCTGCCTACCTGTCAGTAGAAAATACTGGCAAAAGAAAGAAAGGAACACAAGAACAGGTAACAGTAACAAACTCTGTTCTTAGTATCTGCCATTACTGGAATTATCCCCCTTTTCACTGATAAACATTTTAATGAAAAAGCTCTGCTTGTGACTATCTGAGTAACTTTGGATATGAGCATGTGAACTGAATTAAATCATAAGTTTGAAAGACATAGTGCAAACAGAGTTTTGTGTCCCTGCTAAGATCCTCCAGAGTCACAGCTCCAGTGGAGAGGGACAGGACAGAGGGACAGGGTCAGTGGACATTCCCCTCTACCCAACCTGCCCATCTGGACAGGTTGCTCCACCGAGACATTCCACCAGACAGGGGGACAAGGGGGTACAGGCTACACCTGCAGGGGGTGGAGGAGGAAGCTAGGGGAGTGATTCAGCACTTTAGCAGTGAACTGAACACACATTTACTGTACCTTACGCACAACCTAAAATACACACACACACATCTCCAGAAGGTGTCCTCACAGTACAGTGCTTAGCTCCATTGTGATGTTGGCTTTGGATGCCGTCAGATAATATCACACTCAGGCAAGCAGATAAAAGGCCTGCTTCTGTAGAGTGGGCAGCAGGAGAACTCTGATCGCTCCCGGCTCCTAGTTACCAGAAAGAGAAACCCCTACAGCTGCTCTCCTAACAATCCCACTACGTCAAATTAGCTCACTCTCACAGCACTGAGTAAAGACAGTGAAATGAGTTCAGTGAAGCTAGACTGTAACCGTTGGCATTCTTAGAGAAGTTTTTGGTTTTCATACAGCTGCTTTATGGAAGTAAAACTTGATTAGTTCACTGAAAACGAAGGATGGTAGGGAACGAAAGAGAGTGAAGGGACACAACTGTTGACCGTTTCTAGGCAAGCTGGCTGTTTTTCCTCACATAAACAGTTTAGATAATAATATAACTTGATCAATTAACAAAAAATCTAAGATTGTTTTACACAAAAGAGTGTTAAGGTACACTGTAGTTGCTGACATTGTCCAGACATGCTTTTGTTCTCATGTGAATAGTAGCTTTATAGTTCATTAAAATAACATGTAATTAAGTCATCAGGGTTGGGGAGTAACGGGATTACATGTACTCAGTTACATGTAACTGATTACCAAAAAACTAACTGTAATCCGTTACCAGCAAAATTTTTACAGATTACAGATACTTTTGTAAAACTAGATGACTACTTCTAGGATTCATTTTTAATTCAGATAGGATGTTTGTGAAAAAAATAAAAAATTTGTTGGACCAGGTGTTGGGTTAAATGCGGAAAGCACATTTCAGTTCAATGCATTCAGTTGTACAACTGACTAGGTATCACCTATTCCATTTCACTATGATGACATTTCACCAAATGCCTTTGATTCCATAAGAGCAGCATTTGTTTTTCAACCATGTTTTGAAGAAATTGGCCCAATCAGTCTTGCATTAAAGTGATTTTTTTTAACCTTTATTTATTAACTAGGCAAGTCAGTTAAGAACAAATTCTTATTTTCAATGACAGCCTAGGAACAGTGGGTTAACTGCCTTGTTCAGGGGCAGAACGACAGATTTTTACCTTTTCAGCTCAGGGATTCGATCTTGCAACCTTCCGGTTACTAGTCCAACGTTCTAACCCCTAGGCTACCTGCCGCGTTGAAGGGATAATTCACCCAGACAACAAAATTACACATGGGTTTTCTTACCTGCAAGCAGTCTATGAACACGGTATGAAAGCAATCCAAGCTTTGGTTTAGTTTCACTGGAACTGTTTCCACATGCTAACATTTAGCATTTGTGGCACAAATCCAATTCAAGTCATAGGAGCGATATTAGCATTTTCCTGCTTACAGGGTAGAGGAATATATTTTTTTATCAGTGAGTCATACTGAGACCATGGTCTCTTTTACAGATGAGCCCTGAAATACATAAATTACAGAAAATACACCATCAATATAATAAATACAAGATGCAAGCAGAAAGAAAAACACGGTCATAAAAAACTAACACATTCATCAGTAATACGGTCTTCAATCAGCCTTCTGAATTTCCCTAGAGGCACAAAAATATCAAATTTAAGAAGAAAATGTCTACAAATAAGGTGCAAGAAAACCTAAAGCTGATTTACCTAACTCAGTAGAGACCAAAGGAATTTCCAGAGTTAACTGTCCATGAGACCATCCCTAAAGTTTAGTAAAGATGTTAGGTACAGTGGAACATTTTGTAAAAAGGATAAATAAAATAATATGTATCAACCTACGTGACATCAAAGAGGGCACACCAACGTTTTGGTAGAGAATGCAGTGATGAGTACTAAAATTGTTGCCCCGTTAAACAGCGCAGTGCGCTTTTATAAAATGTATGTAACGGCTTTAATGAAGTGGCAGTTGCGTTCATATAGATGATGTCAACGTAGTCTAGGACCGATAGGAACGTCGACTGAATAATCTGCTTTCTACTATTTAGTGAGAGGCAGGACCTATTTCTATAGAAGAAGCCCATTTCTATTCTCAGCTTCTTAACAAATTCAGCAATATATTTTTGAAAGACAGCTTTTCATCTATCCATATGCCCAGATACTTGTAAGCAGGGACACGATCAATATGGACACCATACAAAGTACATATGTGTCACGTATACTCCCTCTCCGGGCTCTAGGTCATCAGGCTGCTGATTATCCCGCACACCTGTCACCATCGTCAAGCAACCAGCACCTCACGACACTCACCTGGACTCCATCACCTCCTTGATTATCTTCCCTATATCTGTCACTCCCCCTTGGTTCTTTCCTCAGGTGTTATTGACTCTGTTTCATGTTGGTGCGTTGTTTGTGTTTCGGTTAATTTATTAAAACACTCTCTCCCTGTACTTGCTTCCTGACTCTCAGCGTACTCATTACAATATGCTTAACTCAGTTATTTTTATGTGCTCTAGAGAACAACATATTTACCTGCATTCAATACTAATTTCAGGTCAATAAAGTGTTCTGTATTACAATGAAGGCAGACTGTAGTTCAGATAGTGTCTGGTCAACCGTGGTGGCAATAGCATACACAACAGTATATTCTGCATACAAGTGCAGGTTGCATTTGTTTTTACAGACAAGTCAATATCGTTAATGTAAACAGCAAAAAGTACAGGACCCAGAATCGCGGGACACCATTTGTAATATCCAGGAAACCTGAACAATATGCCATGTTGTAATTTGCGTTAACTATCCCTTTAAAACAATAACAAACAACAGAGTAGGCTAAAAAGCCCTTTGTTTTGGCGTTATGTTCAGGTCTTTTTTTTTACTAATCTATATTTACATGTCTTAATTGGAATGACTGAAAATCTCACAGACTTGATTTTTTATGTAAAAATATAGCCTAATCGTATTATATCTGTATTGAAGTAGAAAGCAATGGGTTAGTAGCCAACCCATAAAGTAAAATGATACATCCATTTATGGCCAGCTATGTAAACTCTAACATTGATTTATCCTGCAATAGATGTCGTTCAATTGGTAAAACTCCTTTTTTGTCTTCATCTAATGCCTCTTAGGGGGAAATACTGTGCTACTGTGTTGACATTGTCCAGACAATCTGTTATTTTTCATAAGAGCAGATGTTAAATGAGAATAAAAGTGAATTAATTAATTAAAGAGTGCATTATCAAACAGTGATGCTGCCTACACAGCCCACAGGCAGTCTGGGTAACGTAGGCGTCTTGCCCCCCTCTGCTCCTGAGCGGAGCTATAGTACAGTATACTGCAGCCCACCACTGTGTCCCTGAATGACATGGGGCTCGATTTTACTCATCCAAAAGAACCCACACAGACATTGAGCAAAATAACCATAACATTTTAGATGGATGGGCCATCACATTATCCAAAGCAATACAATGTCCAATACAAAATACTGTAACTGGAGATTGTATCAGGTGGAATGCAATTTTTCACAGCAATACACAGTGGAGTTATGGGCTGTTACATGATGAAAGAGGAGAGACAGATGAGAGGGAGGGGGAAGGGAAGAGGAAGAGATAGTGAGAACAGAAAGAAAGAAAGTAGGAATGAAACAGATAGTAATTCATTTCTGCTCACAGAATGGCATCCCATTACCACCAAATGTAATCTCATCTCAGTAAAACTGCAACAGACGCATTTGAATATTGCCACACAGAGGAGTTAAGAGACAGGACAGGATATTGATGGCAAGGACAACATTATATTAATCTCTTTCACTCTGCCACTTCTCTGTAGAGAATGTGGTGAGACACAGAGATAGGTGTTGGAAATGACACACATCAACTCAGCGCAATGAGGAGAGGGAGTTTGGAGGGTTCAGGATGTTTGTGTAAGTGAGTTCCCTCTGTTGTGAACAGTGTTCTTAGGCAGCACATAACACAAACACACACACATCTACACACACACATTCATCCTCATTCTCCCTCCCCTCTGCCTTTTTTTCTCCATACGTCAAGTCCCACCCTCCTCTCCGTCTCTATTTATTTCCCTTTCTCACACGTTCCTTTCTCTCCCTCTGTCTCTCACCTCCTCCTTTCCCCTCTCTTTCATCGGTCTACAGTCAAACCACTTAACACACACGCATACACACACACACACTAAACCATCAACTATTCTCACTTTCTGTCAAAGCTTCCAAAAGTATCTGACACACTCAGCAGTGTTGCCTGATGGTACCTCTCAACACGTCTCCTTTACACCTACGGTAAACCGTAAGAAAAAACACAGAATGCAGAAGGTGAAAGTCATATTGCCAAGCAGATTAACCAATTTCATCCATAACCAGTATGAATTACTTTGCCAGAATGAATCACTGAAACTGCTGAAAAGTGTGTGTGTGTGTGGTGTGTGTTTATTTGTGTAACAGGCAGAGCGAAAAAAAAAATGACAGAAGATGAGTTGGAGAGAGGAATGTGTCTACAGAAAGTACTGAGACCCCTTGACTTTTTACATTTTGTTGTGATACAGCCTTATTCTAAAATGGATTTAAAAAAAATATATCCTAAGCAATCTACACACAATACCCCATAATGACAAAGTGAAAACATTTAGACATTTTTGCAAATGTATAAAATAGCATTTAGACCCTTTGCTATGAGACTCGAAATTGAGATCAGATGCATTCTGTTTCCATTGATCCTCCTTGAGATGTTTCTACAACTCAATTGGAGTCTACCTGTGCTGAATTCAATTGATTGGACATGATTTGGAAATGCACATACCTGTCTATATAAAGTAGACAGTGCACGTCAGAGCAAAAATCAAGCCATGAGGTCAAAGGAATTGTCCATAGAGCTCCGAGACAGGATTGTGTCGAGGCACAGATCTGGGGAAGGGTACCAAAAACGCTCCCCAAGAACACAGTGGCCTCCATCATTCTTAAATGGAAGAAGTTTGGAACCACCAAGACTCTTCCTATACCTGGCCGCTTGGCCAAACAATCGGGGGAGAAGGGCCTTGGTCAGGGAGGTGACCAAGAACCTAATGTCACTGACAGAGCTCTAGAATTCCTCTGTGGAGATGGGAGAAACTTCCAGAAGGACAACCATCTCTGCAGCACTCCACCAATTAGCCCTTTATGGTAGAGTGGCTAGACGGAAGACACTCCTCAGTAAAAAGCACATGACGGCCCGCTTGGAGTTTGCCAAAAGTCACCTAAAGGACTCTCAGACCATGAGAAACAAGATTCTCTGGTCTGATGAAACCAAGTTTGAACACTTTGGCCTGAATGCCAAGTGTCACAGCAAACCTGGGACCATCCCTACAGTGAAGCTTGGTGGTGGAAGCATCGTGCTGTGGGGATATTTTTCAGCGTCAGGGACTGGGAGACTATGCAGGATCGTGGAGAAGATTAACGGAGCAAAGTAACGGAGCAAAGATCTTGATGAAAACCTGCTCCAGAGCACTCAGGACCTAAGACTGGGGTCGATGGTTCACCTTCCATCAGGACAACGACCATAAGCACACAGCCAAGAAAACACAGGAGTGGCTTCAGAACAAGTCTCTGAATGTCCTTGAGTGGCGCTGCCAAAGGTGCTTCAACAAAGTACTGAGTAAAATGTCTGAATACTTATGTAAATGTGATATATATTTTTTTATTTTAATAAATTAGCACACATTTTATAAAACCTGTTTTTGCTTTGTCATTATAGGTGTTGTGTGTAGATTAATGAGGAAAAAAAACTATTGAATCAATTTTAGAATAAGGCTGTAACGTAACAAAACGTGGAAAAAGTTATGGGGTCTGAATACTTTCCAAAGGCACTGTATATCCAATAGCAGATGGTAGCAGGTGTCCATGTTAGATAAAAGTAATCAAAAGTAATTTCCTTGTAATGACTGAGACATAGTGTGGATCTCCACCACGTTGAATAGCATGACTCAGGTGCCAAAGAAAAAGGTTTTTAATGATAAGGGTATTGCATTGAGGATTTATGTAGAACTCCACATCCTGGTAGAATGCAGGCTTGCAGTATACATGTTCACACGTGGGTTTAATTTATTCCACTAGGACTGTTTGTGTTGGTGTTTTGTACATCACTTAAAACCTACGTTTGATCATGATCTAAGATGTTTTGTTAACATACTGTCCGCCTCAGCCCTTACATCACACTGGCTGAGTCATCAGCTTAGCAACGTATTGTGCATTTTGTGTCTCCTGGTGGTCATTAGCTGGACTCTGATACTCTCTTTAATTGTATTACAGTATTTACTCTTCCTGGGGTCCAAATAGGAATAAAACAATTACAACACAACAAAACAGCCTACATCATAAATAAAACAATACATCATACAATACATTATTACATTATAATAACTGGGTGGTTCGAGCCCTGAATGCTGATTGGCTGACAGCCGTAGTATATTAGACCGTATACCATGTGTATGACAAAACATTTATTTTTACTGCTTCAATTAAGTTGGTAACTTGGTAACTATTTACTCTGTTCCGTCTCACTGCGTAATCCATGGAAGTTAAAAATCCCTTTGTTACCACAAAGAGAGACGTTGCAGTACGGTAACATCAAAAGGTTAGATAATGAAACAATATTTCTGTAATCCAAACAGTTGAAAGGGTCCATGGGTACTTAAAGAACAATTATGTCAGATCAGTTGTTGTTTTGGGATCTCATTAAGGATGGTATAACAACATAACTGTATCTCTGAACTATTTGTGAGAAGATTAAATGTGATCTTGGCCTTCTAAATGAGAAAATGGTTTTCATGTCAAGTTTATCCAGTCAGTAACCACGCCCACGTGAGCACAGACATTATGCCAAATGTAATGGAACCCCCTTTTCCCCAAGTGTCATGATGCCATCTATTTTGTGAAGTGCACCAGTCCCTCCTGCAGCAAATCACCCCCAATGGTGTTTATACTTGCATACTATTGTTTGTACAGATGAACATGGTACCTTCAGGCATTTGGAAATTGCTCCCAAGGATGAACCAGACTTGTGGAGGTCTATAATTTTTTTTCTGAGGTATTGGCTGATTTCTTTTTTTTTTCATGATGTCAAGCAAAGATGAACTGAATTTGAAGGTAGACCTTGAAATACATCCACAGGTACACCTCCAATTGACTCAAATTATGTCAATTAGCCTATCAGAAGCTTCTAAAGCCATGACATCCTTTTCTGTAATTTTCTAAGCTGTTTAAAAGCAGTCAACTTAGTGTATGTAAACTTCTGACCCACTGGAATTGTGATACAGTGAATTATAAGTGAAATAATATGTCTGTAAACAATTGTTGGAAAAATTACTTGTGTCATGCACAAATTAGATGTCCTAACCGACTTGCCAAAACTATAGTTTGTTAACAAGAAATTTGTGGAGTGGTTGAAAAACGAGTTTTAATGACTCCAACATAAGTGTTTGTAAACTTCCAACTTCAACTGTATATTGGCACGGTTTGCCATACCTAGACTTAGTCTTGGGCCTAACCACATCCGTGCCAATATATCCTCCAAACACCGGCTTCTCAGGCATTATCACTGAAATACACTATTAAATGTACAATACTACAATAATACATTATTAAAATGTGTGTGGGTAGAAAGCGTGTTAGTGTGTGTGTGTATGAATGCATGTGTGTCTCTCTTCACAGTCCACGTTGTGCCGTGAGGTGTTGTTTTATCTGGTTTTTTTTATCAGATTTTACTGCTCGTTTGAGTTATCTGATGTGTGCCATGGCTCTATGTAATACTGTGTGTTTTCCAGAGTCTTTTCTGGACATGGAGACTGTGAAGAGACCCCTGGTGGCATGTCTTGTGGGGTATGTATGGGTGTCTGAGCTGTGTTAACTGCCTGAACAGACAGTTTGGGGCTTTCAACATGTCAATACCTCTCACAAAGACAAGTAGGTATACAAGGGACAGAGTGGTGGATGAGAGACATGGGGGCAGTGAAACTGCGGAAGATTGGAAGAGAGGGGAAGGCATGGGAGGCAGGGGAGACTGGGGAAATCAAGTCAAATTTTTATTTGTCACATGCTTCGTTAACGGGTGTAGACTAACTGTTACGCAGAGTGGAACCCAAGAGCAGACTCAGAGACTGGGTTGAAGTAACCAAGGTATTTATTGAAACACAGGGGGAAGATGGAGTGAAGATCAGGGGAAGCTCGGGCGGGTTGCTGGAAACCAGGTGCGGAGGCTGAGGCTGGAGCGAGAGGGGTTGGGACAGGGTAAGTGGGTCCGGTAACCCGCTTACCGGACCCGCTAGTAACAAACGGCAAAAAAAGGAAAAGACTGACTGAGCAGAGATTACGATCTGGCAGCATGGAAGTGGCAGGGCTGAGTATTTGTAGAGGTCTTGATTATGGAACAGGTTGCAGCTGGTGGAGATCTGCTCTGACTCCAGCACACCTGTCTCCGCCCACCCAATAACACACACAGAGAGAGAGAGAGAGAGAGAGAGAGAGAGAGAGAGAGAGAGAGAGAGAGAGAGAGAGAGAGAGAGAGAGAGAGAGAGAGAGAGAGAGAGAGAGAGAGAGAGAGAGAGAGTGTACTGGGGGAGTGGCGGCAGGTCAAGGAGACACAGGATGAGCAGTAGAGGGCGTTGCAGGAGCAGATGTGACACTACCAGTGAAATGCTTACTTACGGGTCCTTTTCCAACAATGCATAGTTAACTTCTTACAGAACAGTGTCCCGCTAGCGTGCCACCTCGACAACATCCGGTGGAATTGCAGAGTGCGAAATTCAAAATACAAAAATCGTAATATTAAACATTTGTGAAAATACAAGTGTCATACACCATTCTTTAGCTTAGAATCTTGTTAATCGAACCACTTTGTCCGATTTACAATAGGCTTTTACGGCGAAAGCATAGCATTTGATTATCTGAGGACAGCACCCCGCATACTTCCTGCATATAAATATATTTCAAACCAGCACAGGCGTCACAAAAATCTAAAATAGCGATAAAATAAATCACTTACCTTTGAAGATCTTCCTCTGTTTGCAATCCCAAGGGTCCCAGCTACACAATAAATGTTTGTTTTGTTCGATAAAGTCCCTCTTTATCACAAAACTCTGTTTGGTTGGCACTTTTTGTTCAGTAATCCACCCGTTCAACTCGTTCAACAGACAAAAGAATCCAAAAAGTTACCGATAAACTTCGTCCAAGCAAGTCAAACAACGTTTTTAATCAATCCTCAGGTACCCTAATATGTAAATAAACTATATATTTTAAGACGGAATGTAGTATGTTCAATACCGGAGATAAATAACAAAGAGCGTGCCCTCAGTCACGTGTGCCACAGGACTACAGACCCAAGGAAGAACCCAATGATAAACTACAGCTACTTGTTCATTTTTCAAAGAAAAAGCCTGAAACCTTGTCTAAAGACTGTTGACATCCAGTGGAAGCCATAGGTACTGAAATCTGGGAGGTATTCTTTTCATTAAATTTTTCCAGATGGATTTTCCTCAGGTTTTCGCCTGCCATATCAGTTCTGTTATACTCACAGACATTTTAACAGTTTTAGAAACGTCAAAGTGTTTTCTATCAAATACAACTATATATGCATATCCTAGCTTCTGGGTCTGAGTAACAGGCATTTTACTTTGGGCACGCCAGACTCTCCGAACTTCCGAACACTGCCCCCTAGCCCGGAGAGGTTAAGAAATAGAAATAGTGACACGAGGAATAAATACACAGTGAATAACAACAATAAGTAAAAGTAGCATGGCTATATACAGGTTGAACTAGTACCGAGTCGATGTGCAGGGGTATGAGGTAATGAAGGTATATACATACTGTATAGCTTAGGTAGTGGTGACTAGGCAACAGGATAGATAATAGACAGTAGCAGTGTGTGTGTGTGTGTGCGTGTGTGGCATCAGTAAATGTGTGCGCCTGCTATGTGTGTGGGCGTATATACACTGCTCAAAAAAATAAAGGGAACACTTAAACAACACAATGTAACTCCAAGTCAATCACACTTCTGTGAAATCAAACTGTCCACTTAGGAAGCAACACTGATTGACAATAAATTTCACATGCTGTTGTGCAAATGGAATAGACAACAGGTGGAAATTATAGGCAATTAGCAAGACACCCCCAATAAAGGAGTGGTTCTGAAGGTGGTGACCACAGACCACTTCTCAGTTCCTATGCTTCCTGGCTGATGTTTTGGTCACTTTTGAATGCTGGCGGTGCTTTCACTCTAGTGGTAGCATGAGGCGGAGTCTACATCCCACACAAGTGGCTCAGGTAGTGCAGCTCATCCAGGATGGCACATCAATGCGAGCTGTGGCAAGAAGGTTTGCTGTGTCTGTCAGCGTAGTGTCCAGAGCATGGAGGCGCTACCAGGAGACAGGCCAGTACATCAGGAGATGTGGAGGAGGCCGTGGGAGGGCAACAACCCAGCAGCAGGACCACTACCTCCGCCTTTGTGCAAGGAGGAGCACTGCCAGAGCCCTGCAAAATGACCTCCAGCAGGCCACAAATGTGCATGTGTCTGCTCAAACGGTCAGAAACAGACTCCATGAGGGTGGTATGAGGGCCCAACGTCCACAGGTGGGGGTTGTGCTTTCAGCCCAACACCGTGCAGGACGTTTGGCATTTGCCAGAGAACACCAAGATTGGCAAATTCGCCACTGGCGCCTGTGCTCTTCACAGATGAAAGCAGGTTCACACTGAGCACGTGACAGAGTCTGGAGACGCCGTGGAGAACGTCCTGCTGCTTGCGACATCCTCCAGCATGACCGGTTTGGCGGTGGGTCAGTCATGGTGTGGGGTGGCATTTCTTTGGGGGGCCGCACAGCCCTCCATGTGCTCGCCAGAGGTAGCCTGACTGCCATTAGGTACCGAGATGAGATCCTCAGACCCCTTGTGAGACCATATGCTGGTGCGGTTGGCCCTGGGTTCCTCCTAATGCAAGACAATGCTAGACCTCATGTGGCTGGAGTGTGTCAGCAGTTCCTGCAAGAGGAAGGCATTGATGCTAAGGACTGGCCCGCCCGTTCCCCAGACCTGAATCCAATTGAGCACATCTGGGACATCATGTCTCGCTCCATCCACCAACGCCACATTGCACCACAGACTGTCCAGGAGTTGGCGGATGCTTTAGTCCAGGTCTGGGAGGAGATCCCTCAGGAGACCATCCGCCACTTCATCAGGAGCATGCCCAGGCATTGTAGGGAGGTCATTCAGGCACGTGGAGGCCACACACACTACTGAGCCTCATTTTGACTTGTTTTAAGGACATTACATCAAAGTTGGATCAGGCTGTAGTGTGGTTTTCCACTTTAATTTTGAGTGTGACTCCAAATATAGACCTCCATGGGTTGATAAATTTGATTTCCATTGATAATTTTTGTGTGATTTTGTTGTCAGCACATTCACCTATGTAAAGAAAAAAGTATTTAATAAGATTATTTCATTCATTCAGATCTAGGATGTGTTATTTTAGTGTTCCCTTTATTTTTTTGAGCAGTGTAGTTTGTGTGTGTATAGTGTGTGTGTGTATGTCTTTGTTGGGACGTCAGTGTAAGTACTGTATGTGTGAGTTTGTGGGTCCGGTGTGTGTGCATAGTCAGTGCAAGAGAGTTAGTGCTAAAAAGGGTCAATGCAGGTAGTCCATGTAGCAATTTGATGAGCTATTTAGCATTCTTGTTTAGCAATCTTATGGCTTGGGGATAGAAGCTGTTTAGGGTCTTGTTTGTTCCAGACTGTGCACTGGTAACGCTTGCCATGTGGTATCAGAGAGAACAGTCTATGGCTCGGGTGTCTGGAGTCTTTCACCATTTCTGGGGCCTTCTTCTGACACCGGCTGGTGCAGAGGTCCTGGATGTCAGGGGGCTCGGCCCTGTGATGTACCTGGCCCTACTCACCACCCACTGTAGCACCTTGCCTTGCAGCTGCCGTACCAAGCGGTGATGCAGCCAGTCAAGATGTTCTCAATGGTGCAGCTGTGGAACTTTTTGAGGATGTGAGGGCCCATGCCAAGTCTTTTCAGCCACCTGAGGGGGAAGAGGTGCTGACGTGCCCTCTACACAACTGTTTGGGTGTGTGTTAATTCCTTAGTGATGTGGACACCCAAGAACTTGAAGCTCTCGACACTGACAGGTCTCTGACCTTCTCCCTATAGGGTGCCTCATCGTCGATGACAACCATGTCGTCGGCAAACTTGATGGTGTTGGAGTCGTGCGCGGCCATGCAGTCGTGGGTGAACCAGGAGGGGACTAAGCAAACACCCTCACCTGTTGATCTGTTGGGGTGGTATGCGAATTGGCGTGGGTCCAGGGTGTCTGGGATGATGATGTTGATGTGAGCCATGACCAGCCTTTCAAAGAATTTCATGGCTATAGATGTGAGTGCTACAGGGCGATACTCATTTGGGCAGGTTTCCTTGGTGTTGTTGGGCAGGGAGACTATTGTGATTTGTTTGAAACAAGTTGGTATTACAAACGGGGTCCGAGATAGGTTGAAAATGTCAGTGAAGACACTTGCCAGCTGGTCGGAGCATGCTCTGAGTTCGCGTCCTGGTATTCCATTAACATTGTGAATGTTAACCTGTTTAACGGTCACCTGTTTAACCTGTTTTACTCACATCGGCTACGGAGAGCGAGAGAGCCTGGGTTTCCCTTTCAAATCCGTGATAGTTTGCCAAGGCAGCAGCTACTCTTCCTGGGGTCCAGCAAAATTGAGGCAGTTATACAATTTTAAAAACCTTACACATTCACAACAGATTTCACAACACACCAAGTGTGTGCCCTCAGGGCCCTACTCCACTACCACATATCTACAACACATAATTCATGTGTACGTGTGTGTATAGTGCATATGTTACTGTGTGTGTTTATGCATGCGTCTGTGCATGTGTTTGTGTTGCTTCACAGTCCCCGCTGTACCATAAGGCGTAATTTTATCTGTTTTAATACATTTTATTTTACTGCTTGCATGAGTTACTTGATGTGGAACAGAGTTCAATGTAGTCATGGCTCTATGTAGTACTGTGCACTTCCCATAGTCTGTTCTGGACTTGAGGACTGCAAAGAGACCTCTGGTGGCATGTCTTGTGGGGTATGCATGGATGTCCGAAATGTGTGCCAGTAGTTCAAACAGATAGCTCAGTGCATTCAACATGGCAATACCTCTCACAAATACAAGTAGTGATGAAGTCAATCTCTCCTCCACTTTGAGCCAGGAGAGATTGACATGCATATTATTAATCTTAACTCTCCGTGTACACCCAAGGGCCAGTCATGCTTCCCTGTTCTGAGCCAATTGCAATTTTCCTAAGTCCCTCTTTGTGGCACGTGACCAAATGACTGAACAGTAGTCCAGGTGCGACAAAATTGCAAATGAATGGACCGAGGCTTATTTGGATATCCAACTAAAATCTTGATTCTCCCTGAAAAGGCCTATCTGAGATGATAAAAAGGAGAAGTGTGATTGGATAGATTGTAATCTCTGCCAGGTAATTTCTTGTCCAAAGTCACCAGTTATCACAACCCAGGCTAAGACCCAGATGCAGACACAGGAGGTGGATAGTACGAGTCACAGAGTTTATTAAAGTACAAGGGGCAGGCAAAAGATCAGTCAAGGCAGGCAAAAGTCGTAATCCAAATCAGGTTCAGGCAGGTACAGGACAGTAGGAATCGGGAAACAGGAGACGGGTTTAATTCTCGATACAGTCCCAGTCAAAGGTTTGGACACACCTACTCATTAAAGGGTTTTTCCTTTCTTTTTACTATATTGTAGAAAAATAGTAAAGACATCAAAACTATGAAATAACACATGGAATCATGTAGCAACCCAAAAACGTGTATAAAATATATTTTATTTTTGAGATTCTTCAAAGTAGCCACCCTTAGCCTTGATGACAGCTTTGCACACTCTTGGCATTCTCTCAACCAGTTCAGGTGTGCCTTGTTAAAAGTTAATTTGTGGAACTTCTTTCCTTCTTAAAATGCATTTGAGCCAATCAGTAGTGTTGTGACAAGGTAGGGGTGGTATACAGAAGATAGCCTTATTTGGTAAAATACCATTTTCATATCATGGCAAGAACAGCTCAAATAAGCAAAGGGAAATGACAGTCCATCAGTCCAGTCAATCTGGAACATTTCAAGAACTTTGAAAGTTTCTTCAAGTGCAAACCATCAAACATTATGATAAAACTGGCTCTCATGAGTACCGCCACAGGAAAGGAAGACCCAGAGTTACCTCTGCTGCAGAGGATATGTTCATTAGAGTTATCAGCCTCAGAAATTGCTGCCCAAATAAATGCTTCAAAGTTCAAGTAACAGACACAGCTCAACATCAACTGTTCAGAGGAGACTGCTTGAATCAGGCCTTCATGGTTGAAATGTTCAATTGCACTAATGCCGTTACAGATTATTATTGTTTTTTACAGGTAACAGAATTACAAGTTTTAATCACTTAATAATTCATAAACAAATTGTATATAAGTTAAAACTATAACTAATTGGTAGGTCTACCTTTACTTGTTAGAAAATATTTTAACACTAGAGTAGCCGAGAGCTTAATGGGGAGGCAAAACGAATGTACATTTTTTTGTACTCTGCCATTTTTAAAGTCATGTCCCCTCCGTCCTTGACTTTTCCTAAATATGTCCATGTTAGAATGTTAATATCACAAACAGAATTGCATTTTATCGATAGCAATTCGAATGCACAGTGATACCGTGACGAGATCCCGAGGCCCATTGTCGTGCCATTCATCTGCCGCCAATCACTTCTTGTTTCAGCATGATAATGCCCCATGTCGCAAGGTTCTGTACACAGTTCCTTGAAGCTGAAATTGTCCCAGTTCTTCCACGGCCTGCATACTCACCAGACATGTCACCCATTGAGCATGTGTGGGGTGCTCTGGATCGACGTTTATGACTGCGTGTTCCAGTTCCCGTCAATATCCAGCAACTTCGCACAACCTTTGAAGAGGAGTGGGACAACAGCCTGATCATCTCTATGCGAAGGAGATGTGTCGCGCTGCATGAGGCAAATGGTGATCACACCAGATTCTGACTGGTTTTCTGATCCACTTGCCTAACTTTGTTTTTTTTAAGGTATCTGTGACCAACAGAAGCATATTTGTACTCCCAGTCACGTGAAATCCATAGATTAGGGCCTAATGAATTTATTTCAGTTGACTGATTTCCTTATATGAACAGTAGCTCAGTAAAATCTTTGACATTCTTGCATGTTGCGTTTGTTTTGTTAAGTATAATTTCACCAACATCATAATAATAATAATAAAGACAATACTAAAGTGACAATGGGTAACAATATTATCACTTGTCAAATTGTATATGAATAGAAATCCTCCTACAGAGTCACATGCCGGTAAGACGTTTTGATCATATACTGTAGTTTCATAAAGAGCAGATTCTGCAGTTTCTAAAACACTTACCTTTGTCAAATTTGTCAACATCTCCTGTTCTATGTGCTCCACATGAGAGCATGCGGCAGGTGTCCACGTACAAAGTTGGTCCCCCCCTTTGCTGCTCTAACAGCCTTCGCTCTTCGGCGAAGGCTTTCCACTAGATATTGAAACATTGCTGCAGGGACTTGCTTCCATTCAGCCACAAGAGCATTAGTGAGGTCGGGCACTGATGTTGGGCGATTGGGCCTGGCTCACAGTCGACGTATTCAACCCCTTTGTTATGGCAAGCCTAAACAATCCTAAATAAGTTCAGGAGTAAAGATTTGCATGGACTCTGTGTGCAATAATAGTGTTAACACGATTTTTGAATGACTACCTCATTTCTGTACCCCACACATACAATTATCTGTAAGGTCCCTCAGTCGAGCAGTGAATTTCAAACACAGATTCAACCAGAGAGGTTTTCTAATGCCTCGCAAAGAAGGGCACCTTTTGGTAGATGGGTAAAAAAAGAAAAAGCAGACATTGAATATCCCTTTGAGCATGTTGAAGTTTTTAATTACACTTTGGATGGTGTATCAATACACCCAGTCACTACAAAGATACAGGCGTCCTTCCTGTGACTTTAAAACAGTTTGAGTTTAATGTCTGTGAAAGGAGAAAACGGAGGATGGATCAACAACCTTGTGATTACTCCACAATACTAACCTAATTGACAGAGTGAAAAGATTGAAGCCTGTACAGAATAAAAAATTCCAAAACGTTCATCCTGTTTGCAACAAGGCACTACAAGAATCCTGCAAAATGTGTGTCAAAGCAATTCACTTTTTGTCCTATATACAAATTGTTATGTTTGGGGCAAATCCAATACAACACATTACTGAGTAACTTATCACTCTCCAAATATAGTAGTGGCTGCATCATGTTATGGGTATGCTTGTAATCATTAAGGACTGGGGAGTTTTTCAGGATTAAGAAAACAGAATGCAGCTAAGCACAGGCAAAATCCTAGTGGAAAACCTGGTTCCATCTGCTTTGCCCCAGACACTGGGAGATTAATTCAGCTTTCAGTAGGACAATAACCTAAAACACGAGGCCATATCTACACTGGAGTTGCTTACCAAACACTGAATGTTCCTGAGTGGCCGAGCTACAGTTTTGACTTAAATCTACTTGAAAATCCTTGTCAAGACCAGAAAATGGTTGTCTAGCAATGAAAAACACAGTTTGATAGAGGTTGAAGAAATTTGAAAAGAATAATAGCCATATGTTGCACAATGCAGGTTTGGAAAGCTCCTAGAGACTTACCCAGAAAGACTCACAGCTGAAATCGCTGCCAAAGGTGCTTCTACAAAGTATTGACTAAGGGATGTGACTACGTTTGTAAATGAGATATTTCTGTATTTCATTTTCAATAGATTTGCAAAAATGTTTTGAAACATGTTTTCACTTTTTCATTATAGGGTATTGTGTTTAGACGGGTGAGATGTTTTATTTATTTAATCAATTTAGATTTTGGGCTGTAACACAACAAAATGAGGAATAAGTCAAGAGGTATGAATACTTTCTGAAGGCACTGTATATCCTGTGTGGTCAAACTTTTAACGCTACAATCCGCATTTTTGGACTTCCAAATTAATAATATATACCCCTTGAATCTTGAAGAATGTAACTTGTAAATGCCAATTGGCGTTCCCCATCAGAACACAACATATCAGCTTGTCTTACTCCAATGTTTGTAAAAGTAAACTGTGTCAGCAACTGTGTAGCCTCAAAACATGGATGACCAGTCCCTGCATTGCTCTGTCTATGAATTTAAGAGTGGTTGCATTTCTTCAGGCCCACCCCTCAGCTTTTTACCAAAACAGAGGCAGGGTCATTGCTTTGTTGTTGTTTAAACAGCAGATTCTAGCTTTAAGATTAGTTTTACAGCAGGAGTATAATAGGAACTATATTTTATTAATTGAGATCTACGGAACCTTTAATAATAATTGATGACTTACATCAGGGGTAGGCAACACTCATCCTCGAGTGTTGCAGGTACTGCAGGATTTTGTTCCAACTAGGCACCACCCCTGGCCTACTGAGCTAATTAATCAGTTCCAGGTCGGTGTTCCAGGTCGGTTAAATAAAAAAACATGAAGTGCCTGCGGAACTCAAGGACCAGGGTTGCCAACCCTGATCTACCTGCTGTACATCTCAGTGGAATAGAAGTCAAAGGAAAACAACAGTGTATATATATTTTTTTATCTATTTGAAAATCCCTGACGCACTGTCTCCTGGCGCGATTAATATTTTAGAGAAAACCCGAGAGAAAACAAACTCCAAATGTGGTTTAGAACATCAAGGCACTGTAGAATAAAAACAACAACTCACTGCAAACTGAGGTGTTCCTTTCAGTGGGCTATGACTCAGTATCAAATTAACCTATATACTCTTACCACTAGAGAACTGCCCAGTCCCAAATAAATCCCTATTATTTATCTCTGTGTGCTGATGAATGGAAAGGAGGTAAAGAAGGGGTATTATATGCGAACTTTGCTACTATCTAACTTTAGGAGTGCATCTCAACAGTTAAAATCATCATCCTCTCTTTATTCCCCCCTGTCCCATTGATGTGGAGAAACTTTACGGGTGAAAGCAAATTCCTTGTGGGCACCTACCACATTGCTTTCACCTATCCTTTGCTTTCAGATCATTGCAGATGAAGGAGAGGAGACAAGGGAATAGGAAGAAGGGAGGATGCATTTTAAAGCATCGGAGCAGGCCACTAGACAGTTAGTAATAATAATCCGTTTATGAGGCATTTCTGTTGCCTCTCAGGGACTCTGTTGCCTCTCAGGGACTCTGTTGCCTCTCAGGGACTCTGTTGCCTCTCAGGGACTCAGTCAGACCTTCAAGGGTTTTTTGAAGTGCAGATTTCTAGAATACTAATCCTGTCTTGTCAATCTTGAAGCAGTGTAGCACCTGGGCCAAGAAGACACATCCCCCTTGTGTCACCTGTCACTCAATCATCAAGCACACACACACTTCAATGATGTCTCTAGACACTCCTTAACAAATTCCCTCCCTCCCGACACATGCAGTCATGCAAGCACGCACAAGGGCACACACACACTCACACAGAGAGCGAGAGAGACCCTCACAGACATCTAGACCAAAACAAACACTCCTCCAGTCTTCCAACACAAGCACCTCTCCAGCTCTCTGGACGGATGATTTGAAACGATTAGTCACGTCTGAGACGAGGCGATAACGATAAATTAATCAACTTCCGTCTGAAAAACACTCCTCCTCAGTAAGACTGAGAGGGATTGGTGAGCAGGGAAACTAAATCTGTTCCATTCTCTCTGGTGAAAAGCCATTTGCAGAGGAGCTGTTTGCTCTTCAAGCCTGCATGGTTCCCCTTTCTTCCATAAAACAGCATTTTGCCCTTCCCTGGAGTCTGAAGGAGGTTTTTCTCTCCTTTGATGAAATGTAATCCAATTTCACACTGAGCAAAGGTGGGGAGCAGGATTGAGAGCATAGGCTTTTGGATGCTTCCAGAAAAAAGTAGGTGAAAAAGTAGTGTGCTGTTCAGTCAGTTACAGTACTCCCTGCTGTACCAAGTCAGGGTGCAGACACATTCTGAACATGACAATGAGATTCTGGGAAATGTGAAACCCTAATTGGAAATCGTAGAAGTACAGCTTATTGTAAATGTTTGGGATTGTGGTGTAACTCTGAACGTTTTTTTAAAAGATGAACAGAATAACATACAGAGGTGTAGCTCAGACCGTCTAGTAAACCACCCTGAACTGATCTAGGCAGATTAGAAGGACGTTGTTTATTTAATCTAAACCCCTACACACTGAGGCACACCAGTACCACACAGTGTTCAAGGCCCTGCAGTGTTTTACTTGGAGCCCATTTAGCTGCTGGCAAGTAAACAGACAGAGCAGAGTACAGAGCAGCGTGAGTGGGTTTAAAGGGGTGTGCTTTGAGCTGGGGCCAAGTTGGACTGCAGGCCTGTTTTAATGGTGAGGCTGCCAGAGCAACAGAGAAAGGGACAGCCACCATGCTGGGAAGCAGGCTGACCAACCAGTTAGAGACGCCACTTGGAGAGCACACAGCATGAGTCACGAGACATAAGGGCAGTGGGGTCAGTGTGTGTGTGGGGGGAGGGGTGATCTCTATAACCTTTAAGTTCAGACTGTTGTCTGCTCTTTGTCTTGGTTTAGAGTGCTGAGTCAGCAAGTGTTACAGCACCATGGACAGTGGTCAGGTTAGCTGCATGGTGTGTCTCTCTCTTTCACTTTCTCTGTCTTCCTCGCTCTCTCCTCTCCAGCCCTGTAGATAATTCAGATTGATGGGGATAACCTTATCCCTCCTTAGTCAATAGCCTAGCGCTCAGTTTCCATCACACATATTGAGCCGTCTGAGACACAGACATCCACAACAACAATATAATTAGCCTTTAGATTATGGAAATCCCCTGAACCAGCCTAACAACTGCTCCCCATTGTGTCTGCCCAATTTGTGTTAACTCCAGAGGCTGAATCATAAACCTCCATTTATCAGAAATATTTATGTCCCTGCCTCAAACAGAAGCAGAATCTAAATTGCATTTCTTGATTCCTCATGTCCTCTCCCCTCGCCTTCTTCTCAAAACCCATTGGATGAGGAGGTCAGAGGTTCCTTCCCTCTCGCCTTCTCATCCAATCGGTTTTGTGACGGAGGCTAGGAGAGAGGACCCAGGAAATCAAGGAAATGCAATTGAGAACCCCTTTAGCAAGAGTGGCTGGATTCATTTAAAGATGCCAAATGTAGAGCTAGAGAATAAACACAGGCTAGAGTTCGAAGTGAGGAGTAGAGCTTGAGGCAGATCAATAATGGTGTAAAATAAGAAAACCATGTTAGCATTTAGATGTGCCTTGTGTGTGGAAGGATGATGCCTAAAAAATATGCCTGAATGATAAACAACATCATTGGTGTCACTGAACTCACTCGCCCATGTTGAAGCATACACCTGTGGTAGATCTATCATGTGTGATAGATTTAGGAACTGCTGACGGAGTGTCTCATTATTATCACAAACACAGCAAGACCATTGACTTCATGTATTTCATTGATTTTACTCACGGTGTAGTGTATGAGTGCTTATGAAAGATAGATAAATTGACTATATGTCAGAAACCAGCATACTAAATCAACTGTCAGATACTATCAAAAACTCATCTTAAATAGCCACACTGCCTGTGTGTGTGTGTGTGGTGGGTGTTTATATTTGTTACATTTGTCTAAAATACAGGTTATATAAATGCATGAAATGGCCATCAATAAAGTTACCACATACCTTTATATCAAGATGAACCATTTACAGTATTAGTAAAAGGGTGTGTGTTTGTGTGTACTGTTTGTTTGTGTGTGTGTTCAAGCATGCATTTCAATGAGTGCAGGTTATGTGTGGTTAAAAAAATTTACACAGCATTCGGAAAGTATTCAGACCCCTTCACTTTTCACACTTTTTACACGTTACTGCCTTATTCTGAAATGATTTAAATTGCTTTTTTCCCTCATCGATCTACACACAATACCCCATAATGACAAAGCAAAAACAGGATGTTAAAAATTGTTGCAGATTTTGTAAATAAAAGAAACGGAAATGTCACATTAAGTATTCAGACCATTTACTCAGTACTTTGTTTAAGCACCTTGGGCAGTGATTAAAGCCTTGTGTCTTCTTGGGTATGATGCTACATCCTTGGAACACCTGGATTTTGGGAGTTTCTCCCATTCTTCTCTGCAGATCCTCTCAAGCTCTGTCAGGTTGGATGGAGAGTGTCGCTGCACAGCCATGTTCAGGTCTCTCCAGAGATGTTAGATCGGGTTCAAGTCCAGGCTTTGGCTGGGCCACTCAAGGACATTCAGAAACCTGTCCCCAAGCTACTCCTGCGTTGTCTTGGCTGAGTGCTTAGGGTCGTTGTCCTTTTGGAAGGTGAATCTTTGCACCAGCCTGAGGTCCTGAGCGCTCTGGAGCAGGTTTCCTTTGTCTCGATCCTGACCTGTCTCCCAGTCCCTGCCCCTGAAAACATCCCCACAGCATGATGCTGCCACCGCCATGCTTCACTATAGGGATGCTGCCAGGTTTCTTCCAGACGTGACGCTTGGCATTCAGTCCGAAGAGTTTAATCTTGTTTTCATCAGACCAGAGAATCTTGTTTCTCATAGTCTGAGAGTCCTTTAAGTGCCTTTTGGCAAACTGTAAGCGGGCTGTTATGTGCCTTTTACTGAGGAGTGGCTTCCATCTGGCACTCTACCATAAAGGCCTGATTAGTGGAGTGCTGCAGAAATGGTTGTCTTTCTGGAAGGTCCTCCCATCTCCACAGAGGAACTCTGGAGCTCTGTCAGAGTGAACATCGGGTTCTTGGTCACCTCCCTGACCAAGGCCCTTCTCCCCCAATTGCTCAGTTTGGCCGGGCGGCCAACTATAAGAAGAGTCTTGGTGGTTCTAAACTTCTTCCATTTAAGAATGATGGAGGCCACTGTGTTCTTGGGGACCATCAATGCTGCAGGCATTTTTTGGTACCCTTCCCCAGATCTGTGCCTCGACACAATCCTGTCTCTACGCTCTACGAACAATTCCTTCGACTACATGGCTTGGTTTTTGCTCTGACATGCACTGTCAACTGTGGGACCTTATATAGACAGGTGTGTGCCTTTCCAAATCTTGTCCAATCAATTGAATAACCACAGGTGGACTCCAATCAATTTGTAGAAAAATCTCAAGGACAGTCAATGGAAACAGGATGCGCCTTAGCTCAATTTCGAGTCTCATAGCAAAGAGTCTGAATACTTATGTAAATAAGGTATTTCATTCATTTATTTTTTATTTGCACAAAATTCTAAAAACCTTTGTCTTTATCGGGAATTGTGTGTAGATTGATGAGGAAAACATTAATTTAATACATGTTAGAATACGACTAATGTTGCAAAATGTGGAAAAGGTCAAGGGGTCTGAATACTTTCATAATGCACTGTATACTGTTCAGTTTGATCACAGTTAGACTAGCATGTTATTTTCTGTTTGTTTATTGTGTCTTTTTGTTGTACTATGGTAAAATACACAGATATACTAAAACACAAAAAATTCACATTATATTTATACAATTTAGGGCAGACATTTTAATATGTTGTCATTGATCATAGTTGCCAAAGAAGATAATGTATAGAAACCTTTGATGCTGTTACTTACATCACAAGGATGTTGTCATAGCCAGGTTGTCATGGTACTCGTTGTTTGCCATGAATTGTCTTATTCTATGGCTGCAGTCCAAACTCAATGTAGACAGACCTCAGCCCTTGAATGACATTTTACATTGTCACACCCAAGCACGGGAGATTTATGATCGGAGAGGCAACATCCTCCATGAAATATAGCTTAAAAACAACCAACCTAAAGCTATTATTGCACCTAGCAAGCTAACGCAGCTAGCTGGCACTCCTGTAATTCCAAACTTGTTCCATTAAGAATGTATCAGGTCAGAGTGGAAAGACAGTTCTTCCGACGACAGCCAGTTGGTGTTTTGGTGAGAGGTGGGTTAGTATTTGGTAATATGTATGGAATAAAAAGTAAGCTAGCTAGCTACAGTTACCCATAGCTGGCTAGGTAGTTTTATAGTTTGGTCATTTATTTCAATACATTTCAGAGTCCCAAAACATGATGTTACTAAGAGATGTGATGTCATAATGCAGCTGCCATGGTATTTATTATTTTTTCTGTTTTTATATTTAAAAGATTTATCAGGTCTGAGTGGAAAGACAGTTCTGACCAATCAATCAATCAATCAAATGTATTTATAAAGCCCTTCTTACATCAGCTGATGTCACAGAGTGCTGTACAGAAACCCAGACTAAAACCCCAAACAGCAAGCAATGCAGGTGTAAAAGCATGGTGATTAGGAAAAACTCTCTAAAAAGCCCGAAACCTAGAAAGGAACCAGGCTGTGAGGGGTGGCCAGTCCTCTTCTGGCTGTGCCGGGTGCAGATTATAACAGAACATGGACAAGATTTTAAAATGTTCATAGATGACCAGCAGGGTCAAATAATAATAATCACAGTGGTTGTCGAGGGTGCAACAGGTCAGCACCTCAGGAGTAAATGTCAGTTGGCTTTTCATAGCCATTCAGAGTATCTCTACCGCTCCTGCTGTCTCTAGAGAGAGTTGAAAACAGCAGGTCTGGGACAGGTAGCATGTCTGGTCAACAGGTCAGTGTTCCATAGCCGCAGGCAGAACAGTTGAAACTGGAGAAGCAGCACGGTCAGGTGGACTGGGGACAACAAGGAGTCATTAGGCCAGGTAGTCATGAGGAATGGTCCTAAGGCTCAGGTCCTCCGAGAGAGAGAAGGAATGAAAGAGAGAAAAAGAGAAAGAATTAGAGAGAGCATACTTAAATTCACACAGGACACCAGATAAGGGAAGAGAAATACTCCAGATATAACAGACTGACCCTAGCCCCCCGACACATAAACTACTGCAGCATAAATACTGGAGGCTGAGACAGGAGGGGTTGGGAGACACTGTGGCCCCGTGAGCTCCATCTCTATGCGGACCCAGGCCCTCTCCATCCAGGCCCAGTGCCTCCGCAGGCAATCCATCTGCAAGGCATGGGAAGCAGCTGGACTGCCATCACCACCCTCCATCATGAATGTATGGAGGAGATCTGACGACAGCCAGTTGGTGTTTTGGTGAGAGGTGGGTGAGTATTTGGTAATATGTATGTGTGTATAGTATTTAAACATGGAATTAAGTAAACTAGCTAGTTATCTGGCTCAGTAAATTGGAGAAAATTGCTTGTTGTTTATGACTTAATATTGATTGTCCACTCATTTTATGAAATCCCTTGTCTCCCCTCTCCTCTTCCCGTCTCTCACTCATCCTATTTTTCCTCTCTCACTCAAGCCTAGATGCATGCACATGTAACTTGGAGGTAATGCTTTTTAATATACTAATGTTAATAATGCAATACAGTTGTTTGGAAATTCTCTCTACACTCTCCTAGATCTCCTCCATACAGTCATGATGGAGGGTGGTGATGGCAGTCCAGCTGCTTCCCATGCCTTACTGATGGATGGCCTGCGGAGGCACTGGGCCTGGATGGAGAGGGCCTGGGTCCGCAGAGAGATGGAGCTCATGACCCTGATCCAACAGACCAACGCAAGGGGCCAGGCAAAGACACAAGAGATAAGGAGAAAAAGGCTGGAAAAGGAGTAGGGAAAGACTGAGAGGAAAATGAGGAGGATCGACAGAGAGGAGAAGGAGATGGAGGAGTGGAAGAATCAGCTAGATAGATGGGAGATAGAGAGAGAGAAGCTGATGATGGAGAGGTGAGTGTGGGATAGAGAGAGAGAGAAATGGAATAGAAGAGGAGGGTAGAGGAAAGGGAGACGTGTGAACAGAGGAGAAGAATATCAGAGATTTACGAGATGGATGCATCTGTGCGGAGGTGTGCAGAAGGGTGGAAAGATGGAATTAAAGAGGAAAAAGGAGTGGAAAGAGGCCTTGAAAGAGAAGCTGAGGATGAAGAAAGAGCAGCAGGAAGACTGACAGAAGGAGGCGAGACAGAGATACATGGAGAGGCAGAGGAAGATGAGACAGGAGGAGAAGAAAAGGAGAAGGGAGGAGAAATTAAAAGGGATATCTAGACAACATGAGTGGAAGAGGAGAGAGGAGGAATGGTAAAAAAAAGGAGCAAGGAGCTAGATAATTTAAATAATAGGTTAAGAAAGGAAGAGGAATGGAGACAGTGGAGAGAGGAGAAAGAGAAAGAAAGGAAAGAGGATAGGAAGAGAGGAGGAATATAATAGGATGCAAAAGGAGGAGGAGAAGAAGAGGGAAGAGCTAGAGAAAATGCGACAAGAGCAGAGGGAGGAGCTGGTAGAGCTGAGGAGGGAGGTGGATGAGATGGAGATGGAGGAGATAGTGAGCGAGCTGGCCACAAATATAAAGCTAGAAGAAAAAAAAACGAAAGATTGAGTAGGATAAAAAGAATAGAGCGGAGGAGTTAATCAAGGACGAGTTAATCAAGAAGCTAGAAGAGAGCACGATGGAAGTGGCAGAGATGAGAAGAGAGATGGAGAGAAAGTCTAAGGAAAGGGTAAAGGGAATGGAAGAAGAAAGGAAGAGATCGGAGGAGGAAGAGATGGAG
Organism: Brachymystax lenok tsinlingensis; assembly: GCA_030435695.1. Lineage (NCBI taxonomy): Eukaryota > Metazoa > Chordata > Actinopteri > Salmoniformes > Salmonidae > Brachymystax > Brachymystax lenok. Next base: position 6,660,766 of record CM059800.1, read on the forward strand.
AGGGAGGAGGAAAAGAGAAAGAGGAAGCTGGAAAGGGAGATACGGAGAGAAAAAGACAATTTGAGATGGAGAGGATAAAAAGACTGGAGAAGAGAGTTGAGTGCACTTTTTGAGCAAAGCCAGGGAGAGCAGAAAAAGACAGAAGAGGGGACCAAGAGAGATATAAAAACGTCTGTTGCAGTTATTAGAATTGAGGAAAATAGTGTGGAGTTGGACAGGGGAACAGAACAGGAGAGGCTAGAAGAGCAGAAAAGGAGAGAAATAAAGAGGGTAACAGGCTAGAAGAGCAGAAAGAGAGAGAGAGAGAGAGAGAGAGAGAGAGGTGAAGAGAAGAGAGGAGAGACTAGAAGAGCAGAGAATGAGAGAGGAGGAGAAAAAGAAAGAGGAGGACAGGCTAGAGGAAAATAAAAAGATAGAGGTGGAGAGGAGAGGGGGAAAGAGGCAAGTGAGGCTAGCAGCCCAACAATGTCAAGGAGATACAAAAAAAACATCTGAATGAATGGGTGGTGGGAAAAGAGGAGAAGAGAGAGATGAAAAACACAGCTGTGGGAATTGATGACAACCTGCCAATTGATGAAGGTTGGTCAACAACAGATTGATTGAGGAAATTATCCCAAAAGATAAAAGAGGAGGAAGAGAAGGAGAGGAGTGATGGAAGAGAGGAGCCAAAGGTGATAATGGTGTGAGTGAGAAAATAAAGCAAATGAAGCGTGAGAAAAGGGGGATGAGGGAAAGAAAGAGGAGCATCATAGTGACAAAGCAATGACCGCCAATTTTATTAGGAATGATTATGGCATGAGTGAGGAAGAAAACAAAGTAAATAAGGGGGAGAGAAGGTATGGGGTAGAGAAAGGGAACGGACAGAATGGACAGATAGTGATGAAAATGGGTGTGAATGGATGGATGACCAGGAAAAAGAGAGGGAGAAGATATCACTGAATAAGAGAGACAGTGATAGACAGAAGGATGAAGTAAAGGGAAAGGAGAGCAGGCCAGACTCCTTCATCCTGAGGAGGATGGATAAAGGTGAGGAAAACCAACCAAAAGAAGACAGAAGAAGAAAGTGAGGATGAGGAGGACAAGAATGTCATGAAAAACATGGATGACGTCCAGAAAAAAAAGGCGTGAAGACACAGCATCTGGGCCTAGTGACGAAGAGGGGAAACATAACCGAATGGACAGGCAGTGAGAATGAGGAGGGAAAGAATGACGGGAAAAGGAAGGATAACTTCAAGAAGGAAAGGTTGGATGATCAGAGGAAAGAAAGGGAGAAGGTAGCACTGAAAGAGAGAGGCGATGATAGATGGAAGGGTGCAGGAAAGCGGAAGGGTGCAGGAAAGCAAAAGGAGAGCAGTGAGGATGAGGCAGAAAAGAATGCAGTGAAAAATGGGGATACTATCCAGACGAAAATGTCCTGAAGACCCAACATCTAGTGATGATAGCACAATTGAGATGATAATGAGCCAATTTGATGAAGAGAGAAACAAGAAAAAGGAAGGAGGTGGAGGTGAACAGGGAGGAGAGAAAGCCAGAGGAGTGAAAGAGGAAGGACGAGGTAGAGCAAAAGAGAGAAGCAGACCTCGACCAGAGAGAGGAGAGGAAAGTAGAGGAACAGAGGAGAGTGATGCAAGAGCAAAAGGAGAAGCAAACAAAAGAACAGGAGAAAGAAATGGAAGGAGCAAGAAAGGAGAAGAAAGTGTTGTTTAAAGGAGAGGACTCTAGACAGAGGAAGGAGGGGGCCTCACGAGACATACAGGATAAAACAGAGAGACAGGGGGACAGAGGGGGACAGCAGGACAGCATGTCACAGAGTAGAGGTACTGTAGGCCAGAGGCTAGAGACAGAAAATAAAACAGTAGTAGTAGTTAGAGTGTAGAGTTATTTAGGGCTCTATTCAATCTGTAAAGCTGAAGATTTCCAATTGAGTCGGAAATGACCTTTATGTGCCATAAAAGCAGTCTCCGCTAAAGCAGGAAATTTGCCTTTAAATTTGAATCACGCTTTGAAGCTGAACGTCCGCGATGTGGATTGAATGGAGTCCTTAATCAATGTTCAAATTCAGGTGTGTTGTGAATCGCATAGAAATGAATGTATGTATTTCAATATTTGAATATGACATGTTAATTTTTCCCCTCTTCTCTCCCTCCATCTCTTCCTCTATTCCAGTCAGATTGTTCCAATTTCTTCCCTTCCTTAACAGGCACGGTGCAAAGGTAAAAATGTAGGCTTACTCATTTATCTATTATTTCCTATGTTACAGTAAGTCCCACTCAGTGGTGTAAAGTACCTAAGTAAAAATACTTTGAAGTACTACTTAACTTCTCCGGGAGCAGTGCATGAGGTGACCGTTTTGGAGAGCCTGGCATGCCCAAAGTAAAATGCCTCCCATTCAGGCCCAGAAAATAGGATATGCATATATTTGGTACCATTGGATAGGAAACACTCTGAAGTTTGTGGAAATGTGAATTGAATGTAGGAGAATATAACACAATAAATCTGGTAGAAGAAAATACAAAGGAAAGAACATTCGTTTTTCTGTTTTTATTGCTGCTGCATCATCTTTGACAAGAACAAGAAACACCATACTTTCAGTTAGGATGCTGGGGATAATTTCGATGGAGAACAGAAGAGGGCAACAGTGTGTGTGCAAAGTTGATAACTTTGCAGACTGATAACTTCAGGAATGAGTGAGCTACATGACATTTGCCATGAGGTCACCCAGGTGTCCCACACAAGTTGCCCAAATGTACCCAAGTGGCCGAATTAGTAAAGTGATACATTTTGAATTAAATAACTATATACAGCATACAAAAAACTATTCTAACACACCAAAAAATATTTTTATACAAAGAAAATAAAAATACAAACATTTACAAAATTTACAAAAAAAACAAGGGTAACTATTTACAGACTTTCTCTGTCCTCTACACAATGTTTTGCTGCTTATGCCATATCAAAGAGCAGTCCCTCTCTGGTGTGAAGCATACGGTCACCGAACAAGTGGAGCAGGTCACAGGTGATTTCCTGTGACAAACAGCACAGCGACGCCTCCCTACTGTGCCTTTTTTACCCGGAGGCAAATTCAAATCTGCTGAAATAAATGAGAGCAAGTGGACAGCATTGGTGGCAGGAGCAGAGGTAGAGGGGACAGAGGTAGTGGGGACAGAAGGTGATGGAGTGGGATTGCTGTAAGCAGCAAGCTCCTGGACGGGCAGCTCTCTGAAGGCTAGCTGTGACATGGGGCCTTGTCCACAGCTCTTAGCCATTTCCTTGTGGAGGATGAACCCATTCACCACAGTAATGTCAATGAAATGATAAAACAATGTCTTGTACCATTTCATGGTCTTGTGAAGAACATTGTAGTATCCTATCAGCGCGTCTGACAGGTCCACACCTCCCATGTTCTTATTGTAGTCCTTGACAGCCGCTGGAATGGGGACATTTCTGGTGGTCCACGCCCCACTAACGTTCTTCACACGTCTGACGACGTGATCGCCACTGAAGGCTTTGTGGATGGTCGTGCACATGACCACCTCTCTGGTATCCATCCACTTTACAAAGAGCAGGCCATCTTCACGAATCCATCTCATGGCACCCCGATCAGCCCGCTTAGGCATGTCGTTCACTTTCGTTTTGGGAACGCCCACTTTGTTGGGACGAATGGTGCCACAAGCCCACACATCGAGCTTCCTCAGGTCTGTGAACAGGGTCGGGCTTGTGTAAAAATTTCCACAAACAGTTTGTAGCCCTTCCCCAGCAGTTGGAAATGTAATAACTCCATAACGGAGTCATAGCTTAGTCCCTTACCGGTCGCAAAACTGCTTTTCCCCTCATAAACAAAAAAATTGCATGTGTAAGCACACACAGAATCAGCCAAAACAAACAGTTAACCCCACTTTGTGGGTTTGTTACGCATGTATTGTTTTAGGCCAATTCTGGCCTTTGAGGCTACCATCCTCTCATCTATGGACAAGTTCTGAGCGGGCTGAAAATAGGTCTTGCAGGCCTCCACCATGCTGGTGTAGAGAGGTTTGATTTTGCAGAGCTTATCAAACCTTGCTGTGCCTCTCTTCTTCTCATTCTCCTCATCAACTTGTGGGTCACTCATATGAAGCGCCCGGGAGATAGCCAGAAACCTGTTCGAAGACATGACAGCAGTGGGAAAAGGCAGTTGATAGACAGATGACCTTTTCCAGTAGGCCTTCAAGTTCTTCAACTTCACCAGCCCCATGTAAATGACCAGTGAAAGGTAGCAGAAAAGGTCTTCGATGGAAATGGGCTTCCATGCGTCTTTCTTTCCTGCATGCTTCTTTTTCCCATACTTGTTTGTGTTGGACACCAGGGTATCAACAACAGACGAGCTGAAAAAAAGCTGAAAAAGGTCAATGGGGCGGTACTTTGCAGTCATGTCCAGCTGAGGTCCTGGCTGCCTTTTTGGTCTGAATGTTGGTGGAATTGGTTCCACATCAACATCGAGCACAGTGTGCCAATGCCCCTCTGCCTCTCTGTCTGCAGGTTTCACACCTCCCCTCCTCCGCTTCTTTGTTGTCGTCTTCACACCTCTAGATGGCTGGGCAGGTGTGGAGCCAGAAACAGCAGGGGTCCATCTGGATGGACCAGCTTCAGTGGGGGATGGACACCTTGGCAATGGAGGTTCCCAATCAGAGTCAATGGCACTGTGAAACAAAAGAATGTCCATTTAAAATCCAACAACTCCAAAACAGAATCATAGCTTACAAAACTTTTTTATGGGCCTCAAACACATGTGTAATAAACTAACCAAATTCAGTTACAAACATTTTGCTTTGGCTGAGAATGTATCTGTTTACTGTAGTTCCATGGATTTTACAAAACTTTTTTTATGGGCCTCAAACACATGTGTAATAAACTAACCAAATTCAGTTACAAACTACAATAAACAGATACAGAATCAGCCAAAGCAAAATGTTTGTGACCCCCATTTTTCTGTTTCGTTACACATGTATTGTTTGAGGCAAAGATAAAAGTTCAGTAAGATTACTGTAACAACTAAAATAAACAGATACATACATACACACGCTTTACACACACACACGATGTATAGCCAATGTTTACTTTACACATTTCATTACTGATTATATTGCAAATGAAATAGAAAAAAATCTACCAGAAATATGAAAGTAATAATATTTCATACGAATAATTTCAAACAACGGCATGATAAGTACTTACCAGTCCAGAAGTGCATCTTTCCCGTCTAGGAACATGTCCTCAGCTTGTGAATCAAAGCTATGGTCACTTAACGACCCCTCGTCCAGTGCCAAATCAGTCTCGCTTTCTCGGTCAATTTCGTCAATTATTTTGGCCAAATCCGTATATTTAGACTTGGTTTTAGATTTACCTGATTTTCCTGCCATAATTTCACTAAAAGTTGCTGAAAACAGTCTCGATCAAATACTGCTGTGCGTAATGGGCGTCGCTGTTTCCAGGTAGATTTTCAATGGCAAAGGACCGTCCCTTACGCTCGCATTGTCTTATAAAGCTGTCCCTCCCGAATACAACCATTATGTATATCCATTTACCTCAGCTCATTGGCTATCTCCCAAGCTAGATTTCAAGATGATCAGTGGTCATTGGTCAAAAATATAGTCAATCAACCAAAGGCCTGGTCATATCATTGGTGCGTAATGGTGTCATTGATAGGTGTCTTCAAATCGGGCTACTTCGTTCAATACGTCCCGCACAAAGAAACAGCATGTAGGGTTGTGTTACTAACAACCTGAGGATTGCAAAGAAACCTACCTTGACTGGAGAAAAGTACGTTTACTGTGTGTAATTACGTCGAATGTTCAGTTGACAGTCGAATGAGACGGAATTCACGACACAAGCGGTTCACAAAATGTTTCAAGTTAGGCTATAAAAATGGATTTTATCATACGAAACAACCATTATTTGCGTAACTGGGACCCCTGGGACTGCAAAAAGAGGAAAATCTTTGAAGGTAAGTGATTTATTTGATCACTATTTGTTATTGTGTGAAGCCTGGCCTGGTTTTGAAAAGTGTTTTACTCTGGGCTCTGTCCTCAGATAATCGCATGGTGTGCTTTCGCCGTAAAGCCTTTTTGAAATATGACAATGCGGTTGGATTAACAAGAAGTTCATCTTTTAAACCATGTAAGGCACTTGTATTTCCTTCAATGTTTACTTATTCAATTTTATACTTTTATACTCGTTTTTACCGGAAATTGTCGCAGGTGGGTCGCTAGCGACCCAGTGCTCCCTGAGAAGTTTAAGTAGTTTTTGGGGGTATCAGTACTTTACTATTTATATTTTTTGACAACTTTTACTCCACTACATTCCTAAAGAAAATAATGTACTTTTTACCTGACCCCCAAAAGTACTTACTTTGAAGGCTTAGAAGGACAGTAAAATGGCCCAATTCAGACACTTATCAAGAGAACATCCCTGGTCATCCATACTGCCTCTGACCTGGCGGACTCACTAAACACAAATGCTTCGTTAGTAAATGATTGTCTAAGGGTTGAAGTGTGCCCCTGGCTATCTGTAAAAAATAAAAACAATTGTGCCGTCTCGTTTGCTTAGTATAAGGAATGTGAAATGATTTCTACTTTTATTTTTACTTTTTATACTTCAGTATATTTAAAACCAAATGCTTTTAGACTTTTACTCAAGTAGTATTTTACTGGGTGACTTTTACTTTTGCCCGAGTCATTTTCTATTAATTAGATATCTTTACTTTTAGTGAAGTATAACAACTGGATACTTTTGCCACCCCTTGTCCTGCTGATGTTGTACATCTTTGCAACGGGGAGACGCCCAGCGCTCACCTCTGGTGCTGCACAACGGTAAAGAAGGCTGGCGGGATTGATTGATCAATGCATGGATGATTCCTTCTGATAATTCATAACCTTTCGAATATACACAATCTCTCTCTCTCTCTCTCTCTCTCTCTCTCTCTCTCTCTCTCTCTCACAGATATAGACGGTCGCTACAGTATCATGTTGATAGCGACAACTGATCACTTTTCAGAAGAAAAAAAAAGTGCTGCATCAGAAGTGTCTGTACCTTTTTCAGAAAGTAGAATTCTGCTCCGGCATGGAATGTTTGGTATTGTTTTCCTGACAACAATACACGCTGCTGATTGATGTGCTGCTGTGATGTTTTCATGCTGTGTTTTATGGTAGGGTAGCTAGCTGTGTTTTCCTTCTACTAAATGTCTTGATAAGTCACGGTTTATTTAAGGAACCTAAACATACTTGTTAAGGAGAAAGTGGTCTGCGCACAGGCAGCTCAATATTATTTGATAGTTCTGTTCTCCTAGTGTACGTTAGTCCCGGTTCAGAAGCAGCATTCCTTTACAGACAAGTAAAATACCTTCGAATCTATCTCCAGAGAAGCTTTCGTGTTGGCACCATAGCGTACCCTTACAGACAAACAGAAATGCCATAGCCAAGGCGTTTTCAAGGCGGCACATTCCATACGTCTGAAAAGAGTATCTCTCTCTCTCTTTCAGATCCCTCTATCTTTGCAGCTGGGATAACAGGTTTAGCTAAGATCCTAAGAGCAAAAAGTAGCCAGTTTAGGTGAGTGGAAAGGTGGCGGGAAAACATTTTGGAAACTTTTAGAGAGTATACAGAGAATGTTACGTTCAAACAGTTGAAGTCTGTTTTTCACAGTCAAATGAACTATGATGCTCTCCCTTCCCTATCAGATAATTCAATTTAGTGACAAGAATCTACAAAAGAAAAGTTGTCTTACGAAGAGGGGGGATGGTTTTCTATTCTTTTCTTTACTATCTATGCTCTTTTCATACTGATTGAATTGTTATTTTATTCATGCATTTTCAATAAAGCTGCTAGCATCAAACATCTATATATTTGTGTTTGTTATTAATATATGTTCATTAGCTCAAGAGGTGAATTGAGTTGATATTCACAAACACACACATACATACACTACAAATGTGGCCTAACCAAAATTAAATGAACCTGTTTCCACCAATCCCACCACCCTCTCCAGTATGAGTTTATCTCTGACAATGACTTTGACATGATTGCTTCCCCTTTATCTAGCACTCACTGACATCAACCTTCAGGCAGTGATGGTTCAGTTTTCATGTCCAAATGCTGCTCTTAGTTTACACGGTCGTCATTATTAAACTCACCATCTGCGTCTACGTTCCAGCCTCACTGAAACCATCTTAACGGAGCAGCTCCATCTGTATGCAAATACATAGAAAAGGCGCCAGCCATAGTCACAGTGGAGGCCACAGTGGAGGCCAGTGGAGACTGCTTTATTTTAAATCCACTGACTGATGCAGATTTTCTGTCTTTCGAGTGCCTTGCCTTTAAAAGTAAACAACCAAATCCCCCAATACAAGCGTTTCTTAATTCTGAGTTTTCTGAACATATAACCTCTGTATGCTCCACCCTCTCCAGCATTGTCATTTTGGGAGACTTTAACATCCATGTTGACTTACCCAAGTGCTCTATGGCTGCTGACTTCCTTAACATGCTGGACTGTCTAAACCATGTGCAACATGTAAATGTCCCCCACCCACGACCGTGGACAAACATTGGACCTCATTATCACCGGTGATGTCCCTGCTTCTGACTTGGATGTCATCGAGGCTGTGACACTGTCTCTGACCACTCCAACTCCTCTCCACCGCCCAAAGAGGACCATTAAAGATGGCGGCAAGCATGTCTTTTTTTTCTCTGATCAGTGTTTGTGGCTGGAAAGCTTTTCGTGGATTTGTCTCCATTTAGCTTTGTTTAATTTGGCTGTGAACACAACATTGCAGAGTTTTTATGGAGACAAATAAAACAGGTCTGCGGAAACTTTTGAGACTTACTTGGATATACCTGGGCACCCTACTCTGCACGGTGGCATTATCTGAGCAGACACATGCCTACTGCTGCTTTTCATCCTTCCACTTGACATTGAGCCTTTCATGTTTTTGGACTACTGCCAAACTTGGTTTAGCCTACTTTTTTTTTTACTTTCCCGTGACCAGGTGTAGCACTTGCTTTCCACCGGCCTGTACTGGAAACTACTGGAAACTACAGTTGAAGTCGAAAGTTTACATACACCTTAGCCAACTACATTTAAACTCAGTTTTTCACAAATCCTGACATTTAATTCTAGTAAAAATTCCCTGTCTCAGGTCAGTTAGGATCACCACTTTATTTTAAGAATGTGAAATGTCAGAATAATAGTAGAGAATTATTTATTTCAGCTTTTATTTCTTTTATCACATTCCCAATGGGTCAGAAGTTTACATACACTCAATTAGTATTTAGTAGCATTGCCTTTAATTTGTTTAACTTGGGTCAAACGTGTCGGGTAGCCTTCCACAAGCTTCCCACAATAACTTGGGGGAATTTTGGCCCATTCCTCCTGACTGTGGTGATCCTAGGAACTGTGTAACTCAATCTAACTAACTATCACACTGTGTGGATTGATTTACTTTTATCTGATTCCTCGCCAATCTATTTTATTTGTGTGGATTTTTACGGACTTTTTCCAGATTGGCAGCTATCACCTTCAGAGACTACGATGATTGTTTCATCCCATGAAGGAGCTGCGCCTATTTTGCACAGTTCTGGGATAATATTGTGGAATGTGGACACTGTCAACTTATTGAGAAATATATGTGTGAGCTGGACATCCAGCTGGACATCCAGAGTAAGCAAATTGAGACATTGCAGCATATCCTGGATAAGAGCTTTTTATTTTCTACGCCACTGCCTTCTTGGAGCAGAAACTCTGTGCAGAAACTCAGTCCGTCCTATATCAGCAAGCAAGGGCTGCAGCTGTCGTAGTGCATGTATGATCAAATGATATCAAAAAGAGTAAATCGGAGCTAATGAAGTTCTGGAAAGCAGCCGATTATCTCTGGCCCCGTGCCGTTGCTGGGTTGCGGCTGCGAACGGTTCAGCAGGCTCGTAGCTCTTCATATCTGACTGAAAGACTACTGCCACTCTGTTGGCATAATATTGATTGAGAATTTTGACACTTTTTAGGAACAAAATATGCTCTATAGAGATGATGGACTCCACCCAAAACATCTAGGAACCTGGACCCTCTCTTCACATTTCAAGGCCAAGTGAAGATATTGGATCAGAGACAGACCAAGCCACGCTCAGATAATACCTCCCATCATTTCTAAGCCTTACTGTTGTCTATACTGCCAAGGGTGTTGTCAGTTGTAATCTTGTACCCATTTGTTTGAACTCCACTATTAATAGTCTTAACCTCTATGGGATCGGTGTCCCTAAACCTGGACAGTTGTTGCTCAATATGCGATAATGTGACTAGAAAACATTGTAAACAACAGCCAACTTTCCAGGACATACTGTAGACATGTCTTATATGGGCAGAAAGCTTAATTTCTTGTTAACAGTGTCCAATTTACAGTAGCTAGTACAGCAATGAAATGCCATGCTTTTGTTTGAGGGTAGTGCACAACAACAACACTTTTATCACTGCAACTGGTTTGATACGTTCACCAATGAAGGTAAATAATGTACTTACATTCAGTAATCTTGCTCTGATTTGTCATCCTGAGGCTACCAGAGATAGAATGTAGTGTAGTTTTGTTTGAACAATCTATTTTTATATTAAAATGTAGGAACTGGGTTTTACAGTTTGACCCCACTGCTGTCTCTGGCTCCACACCCACCCCGCCCGGCCATCTAGATGTGTGAAGTTTAGTGCCTTTTCTGTAAGGAAGCTAATGATCCATCATGTATGACATTCCTGGGAGAGTGTAAACTTGAATTGTTTATTACCATAACATTTTGTATTTTCTCTATAGTTATGTATTTGAAAAATACATAACTATACATCGACCAATTTGGCACATTTGGGCAAATTCCAAGCAGACTTGATGCAAAATATTGTGTAGAGAGGTAATTATTCACTGGATCCGTCTGAAACTTTGCACACACACTGCTGCCATCTTGTGGACAAGATCTAAATTACACCTAGGATCCTATGTGAAAGTATGGCCTTTCTTTTGCATTTCAAAGATGAAAAACATTATAATAGAAAATGCATGTTTGTTTTGTATTATCTTTTACCAGATCTAATGTTTTATATTCTCCTACATTAATTTCACATTTCCACAAACTTCAAAGTCTTTCCTTTCAAATGGTATCAATAATATGCATATTCTTGCTTCAGATCCTGAGCTAAAGGCAGTTAGATTTGGGTGTCATTTAAGGCAAAAATGTAAAAAAAAAAAAAAAAAAAGAAAAAGGGTCCAATCCTTAAGAGCTGTTAAAAGAGAAGCCCACATTCCTTCATTGGTTACTCTGAAAGTTTCCCATATTGACATCAGCTGTGGCCTCAGGCCCTATGGTGCTACAGTTGGAAAAGTATTTCTAATTTCTACTACTTCTTCTACTATCAGTAGGGATAGACCAAATGGTGCAGTTTTATGCAATCATGTAGCCATACCAACTATATCAATATCCACCATCAGACAGGGCCTACAACCACCTACTGAACGTTGATGCATTTGAACATGAGGAGCTTACTTCCTAAACTGGATTACATCAAGATCTGGGCTATGCAAACGAATCTGGACATACTGGTATTGACTGAAACTTGGATCTCTGGGGAAATTCTGGACTCTGATATTCATATTGAGGGTTATAATTTGTTCAGTGCTGACAGATAGGTAGAGGTGGTGGAGTGTCCATTCTTATTAAAAATAATTTGGCCAAATTTTGAGCTACTATCTTTAAGCCTTTGTCTGGGGAAACATGTATCCATGTTGCTACAGCTGACTCCACTCTCATTCTGATAGAGGACATACTGGGTCACGACGCTGTGTTATCTGTCTTGGAAATTGACACAGATAACCAACCGCTCCGTTATTCCAACTCACTCCACTTTGTTGGGGAAATGACGAGAAAAACAACTCGAACAGGCCATACCTCAAAGCAGTCTTAAAGGACTGTTTGACCTGTGATGCACTGATAGATTCGGGTTCAACTATTTCCCTCATATCTCAAACTTTGCTGGATGAACTTAAAAGGGCAGTGGTCCCAGCAAAACGTAGGTTAATTAAAAACAGAACATTGCGACACTACACTTCGAGGTTTCACTCAGGCTACCTTGCCTCTAACCAAGCGTCTCCTACTAAAACTAAACTTCAAAAGCGTGTCACTTATCCACCCTGTGTATGTGACTAGCATTGACACCGAACAGATGCTAATTGGGATAGATTTATTTAACCGTTTGGTACCACTGATGGATTGAAAAACCAACCAAGTCTGGTCACAAATAACTATGCTAACTCTGTTGACTCCACCGCCTTTGTCGAAGGCTACTTGCAATACATTATGCAATACATTATGCAATGACGAGAGATCGACGTCATCAACTGACGTACCCCCAATGAACTTGGTCATGAGTCCGCCATTTGTGGCAAATGACAGGGTGACAAGTTCAACTCGGAAATTAACCAAACATAAGGTTTTCCTGTGTGGCTTGGGTGAATCACCAGCCGACACATACTGCCCTCCTCTGATAGGTGGCGTGTGCCTAAACGGCACCATGGTTGAGGATGCCATACCAGCAACCTGGTCTGAAAAATCTGCAATCAGTTTGGAAATGTTCATTTCGAAAGCGGCTAACTGCCACTGCTGCTGTTGGAGGCTGACACACTTGTCAACGTCACTGAATGACATCAGTTGTGGGAATTGTTTAACAAATACAGAGAGATCTGGTTGACAGACTCGCTGGATTGCAGTGTTACCGGTATTCATGTGGTGTGTATTCCTACACCACCCAGAGCAGCTCCTACGTTTGAGACAATACAAAATTCCGCTTGCAGCATATGCAGCGGTACAAGAGATTATTGACTCCATCTTAGCTAAACAGATAATCAGGGAATGTAACAGTACGTACAGTGCTCCTGTGTGGCCTGTTTTGAAACCGAAGGGTAAAGGGCGTCTTATAACTGACTTACCATAGACAACTCAACAAGCTGGTTCCATTGTCTCACTGGCCAATGAACAGCTCGACCAAGAGTTGCCAAAGGTGGCAAACACCAAGAACTTCTCCACGGTCGACGTGGCGAATGGTTTCTGGACCATGATAGTCGACCCTCGTAACGGACACAAGTTGGCTTTCTCTTTTTCGAACAAGATCTTCACATTCAATCGTTGTCTGTTTGGGTATGCAAACTCCTCCTCAGAGTTCAATATCTTCCTGCACTAGGCAATGCCAGATGCAGCCACTAGGGGGGACGATAACCTATGTGGACGATGTTCTCATGAGGAGTGAGACTTGGTCACATCACCTCAACGAGATGGACCACGTTCTTACCCAACTCAGGGCCGCAGGGACTAAGTTGGCTATCATGAAAGGACAATGGTGCAGGACCAAGGGAAACTATGTTGGACATGGTGGGTGCTGAGGGCATGCTGCCACAATCTAACAAAAGGTAATCATAGAAACGTCCCCAACCGGTGACTTTTCTGAAAAGCCAACGAATCCATGAGGGTGCTGTACACAACAGCAGAATAGCTGCAGAGCTATGATAATGATGCTGCAGAGCCATGATGTAGTAGTCAACTACGCAAAAGTAAAAAACCTGCCTTAGGGCGGGGTGTTGGAGGTGTGTCATCGCTGTAGTGACGACGACACCAACATCACGCCACCCCGTGTGACATAGCTCCGACGTTGCCTTCGAACCATCACTACTTCGAAGAGAACGTGTGTCTTGGCATGCTAAAGGCATTTGTGGATGGCTGTTCTTATCGTCATCTAGACCACTTGCAAGCTCTGGTGGGATTGGTATGGCACAACGACATTCAGTGCAAACCTCTTCAATTTCAGCTAGGAAACAAGACCAGCCAGTTCACGGAAGTTGCTGGTGTACTTATTACACTGCAATTGGCGGTGAAACACAACTTGTCGGAACTGGCAATCAACACAAACTACGCCAGACTCACCTTCTTATGCCACTTTCCGTTTTACCACGACTACTTCGAGTGGCAAAGAAGTGAAAAACAAACAGCTCATTCTAGTTTGCGACGACCTCATAACCAAACACGACCTACAGGTGTATTGGAAGAAAGTCAAAGGACACTCAAAATCACCTGGTTGTGACAAACTACAATGTAAAGAATAATAAAGAGTAGATTTGTCCAAACCTCCAGACAACTCATATTTTAAATCATATGAGCAAAAAAAATTTCATTTTATTTGGAATGCTAAGACAGACAAAATTAAACGTCCCTATTTATATAATGAATATGAGTTTGGGGGCCTAAATTATTAAATATTAAAGCTATAAACCTCACACTAAAAGCTTCACTCATACATAAGTTATACTTAAAACCAAAATGGTTGTCCAGTAGATTATTAAGAAAGGCTCATCCTTTGTTAAAGAATTGCCTTTTTGCCTCTATACAGTTTACAACTTCTCATTTCCGACACATATTTTTTAAATTTTGTTTAAAGTATCGCCTTTTCTAAAACAAACCATACAAAGCTGGTTACAATATCCGTTTTATCCGGCAGAAACGATATAACAAATATTACAACAAATATTATGGTTAAACTCATATGCTGATTTAATAAATTTAAAAAATGACGTTATGAATAGAAATGGTGGAGTTATATCACATACAGTGCATCCGGAAAGTATTCAGACCCCTTGACTTTTTCCACATTTGGTTATTTTAGTCTTATTATAAAATGGATGAAAAATAAAATAAATCCTCATCAATCTACACAAAATCCCCCATAATGACAAAGCGAAAAACGGGTTTTTAGACCTTTCTATTGATCATGCTTGAAATGTTTCTACAACTTGTTTGGAGTCTACCTGTGATAAATGAAATTATTATGGACATGATTTGGAAAGGCACGCACCTGTCTATATAAGATACCACAGTTGACAGTGCATGTCAGAGCAAAAACCAAGCCATGAGGTCAAAGGAATTGTCCGTAGAGCTCCGAGACAGGATTGTGTCGAGGGACAGATCTGGGTAAGGGTACCAAAACATTTCTGCAGCATTGAAGGTCCCCAAGAACACAGTTTGGAACCACCAAGACCATTCCTAGAGCTGGCCGCCCGGCCAAACTGAGCAATCGGGGGTGAAGGGCCTTGGTCGGGGAGGTGAGCAAGAACCCGATTTTCACTGACAGAGCTCCAGAGTTCCTCTGTGGAGATGGGAGAACCTTCCTGAAGGACAACCATCTCTGCAGCACTCCACCAATCAGGTCTTCAATTTAAAGTATTAAAAAATTCTTGCCACCAACAGAACGCAATATATATGGGTCATACAACAATCTCAGCTTTATAGATTTTTCTGCGAAAAGACAGAATCACTAGATAATATATTCTGGTATATTCCCTATGTAGCTTGTTTCTGGTCACAGGTTCAAGAATGGTTAAAAATCACAACATTCACTTAAAATTAACCTTACAAATAGCAGTGATGGCCTATTTGGAAAGCCATAGTCAGTCAATAAATAATAACAATACTCGTAGGAAAGGTTTTCATCTTTAGATTACAATCTGTGGATACTATACAATTAGAAAGTTTCAAAATGTATGTAAAACATCACAACACAATTGAAAAATGTATGGCACATGGAAATCAAATGAGGGTGGTCTATGGTGATAGGTGGGATGGGCTGAGAGTGGCTGAGGGGTAGGATTAAAGATCTTATGTTCGGAAATGTATTATTGTTGTGTGATTGCTGTATATGAAAGCACCATGTATGTAAAATGTATGTACATGTAGCAGAAAAGCTGTAAAAAACAAACAAGATATGTGTCCTCCGAATTTTTTATCATAGTTGCACACCTCATAGGCCTACAGTATATGTTTTGATAAGGCTTGTATCCAAGTGGCCAATTAACTTCTTAAAATTATTAAGCACATTCATCTGCTTTACAACGGGTGTAGTGCCTACATACATATACAGCACGTGAGTTTAACGTTTGGGGAAGATAATTTTCACCCTATAAATGCACCTTTATAGTAAAAGCATTACATGCATAATTGCATTTGCGGTCACTTTTGAGAATGGTGTTTTCCCGCTACTTGATATAATTTTTTTATAGCCTACTGCCGTATGTGCATTGCTGCGCTTTTAATGTGAAGAAATAGTTTATCAACATTTTAAGCTAAACGGACTGATCTGTTGTCAGCCTCATTGCTTAAAATTATTTTGGGGGATGCTAGTGATTGTATTAATTTGGGGTCTATCGCATCCCACAGTTGTCCCAGACTATGTTTGGAAAATTCATTTATCGCACAGCATAGAACAGGTCAACTTTTGTACTATGGGGGAATAGTAGATTGACATAGTATGCGGCAGCAGAAGTGACGGTTTTGGAGAGTCTGGCGTGCCCAAAGTAAAATGCCTGCCACTCAGGCCCAAAAAATCGGATATGCACATAATTAGTACTATTGGATAGGAAACACTCTGACGTTTCTAAAACCATTAAGATAATGTCTGTGGGTATAAGAGAACTGATACAGCAGGCGAAAACCCGAGGAAAATCCATCCAGATTTGCAGTTTTTTTTGTAGATGACCTTTTTCTCCAAGCTGCCTATTGCATACAATGTTATGTAGGACTGAGACTGCAGTACCTATGGCTTCCACTAGATGTCAACAGTCTTTATACAGTGTCTGGAAGCTGTTGCTCTA
The DNA here is from genome assembly GCA_030435695.1 of Brachymystax lenok tsinlingensis. Lineage (NCBI taxonomy): Eukaryota > Metazoa > Chordata > Actinopteri > Salmoniformes > Salmonidae > Brachymystax > Brachymystax lenok. Next base: position 6,677,453 of record CM059800.1, read on the forward strand.
AGCAGAACGGATAGGAAGAGGAAGTAGTCAGGGGACAACTTTTATTTACAATGTTTGACGGGCACGAGATTGTGAGCGACCACCATGTTATTTTCCTTTCCTATTGTTCACGTTATCGTCCGGTTTAAATTTTACAGTAAATATACATAAAAGGATACTTAAGGATACATTAAAAATGATGTTTGATTTGTTTGTAGAAAGTTTATAGGTATAATTTGAACGTGTTCTCTTCACGGTTCAATGGGCGACTCAACGGGGGATTTTCTGATCATAACGCGCCAACCAAACAGAGATTTATGGATATAATAAATGACATTTTTAAACAAAAGAACCATTGAATGTCTTCGTTGGACACTTGGGAAGCCCTCAGCAGAAGTTCTTCAAAAGGTAAGTGATATTTTTTAGCTCTTATATGGGTTTTGTGTGACCCGCACTGGATATGAATTTATGCTAATGTGGAAAATATATGAGGCGCTATCCTCAAACAATCAAACGTTGTGCTTTCGCCGTAAAGCCTTGAAATCTGACAACGCTGTGATATTGCCAAGAAGCAGAGCTTTTGATGACTATGCAACACTTGTATATTGATGATTGTTTAATAATTAAACTTTTGGATTTTGAATTTGGCACCTTACATTTCACCGGGTAGTGTCGGGAGTGGCCCGCTAGCGCGCCGCTACTCCCTAAGTAGTTTTAATTAAGGACAACAAAGTCAAGGTATTGGAGTGGCCATCACAAAGCCCTGACCTCAATCCTATAGAAAATGCACCCAGCTTGTGGAAGGCGACCCGAAACGTTTGACCCAAGATAAACAATTTAAAGGCAATGCTACCAAATACTAGTTGAGTGTATATACATTTCTGGGAATGTGAACCACTGGGAATGTGATGAAATAAATAAAAGCTGAAATAAATCATTCTCTCTACTATTGTTCTGACATTTCACATTCTAAAAATAAAGTGGTGATCCTAACTGACCTAAGACAGGGAATTTTTACTAGGATTAAATGTCAGGAATTGTGAAAAACAGAGTTTAATGTATTTGGCTAAGGTGTATGTAAACTTCTGACTTCAACTGTATATGTCCATCTTCACTTAGCCGGGGCACTACAAGAGGACGGTGAAGCGTATCAACGATGGACACAAGCTGTGCAACGAGCTAGTCAGCTGCTTCACGGAGTGGGCCAAGATTGAGAAGGGCTATTCCCAGCAGCTGTGTGACTGGGCCAAGAAGTGGAGGGGCGTGGTGGAGAAAGGTGAATTGGCCTGTTAGTTTTTTTATTTTGACTACTTTTACTTCACTACATTCCTTAAGATATTGTACTTTTTACTCCATATATTTTCCTTGACACCCAAAAGTAGTTATATTTGAATGCTTTGCAGGACAGGAAAAGTCCAATTCACTTACTTATCAACCGAACATCCCTGGTCAACCCTACAGCCTCTGGTCTGGAGGACTCACTAAATGATGTCTGGATGTTGGAGTGAGGCCCAAATCAAGAAGATGGTGCCATCTGGGTTTGCTTAATAGGAATTTGATATTTTTACTTTTGATACTTAAGTATATTTTTTTACCAAATACTTTTAGACTTTTACTTAAGTACAATTTTACTGGGTGACTTTTACTTGAGTCACTTTAATAGAAAATATCTTTACTTTTAGTCATATGACAGTTGGGTACTTTCTCATTCTCGCCCTGTCAGTGACTAGTACATAAAATGGACATGACACCCATTCCTAAAGATATACACTACCGGTCAAAGGTTTTAGGACACCTACTCATTCAGGTAGGTGGTTTGGCTTTATTCAAGGTTTGGCTTTATTTTTACTATTTTCTACATTGTAGAATAATAGTGAAGACATCAAAACTATGAAAAAGCACATATGGAATCATGTAGGAACCAAAAAAGTGTTAAATAAATAAAAATATTTGAAATTCTTCTAAGTAGCCACACTTTGCCTTGATGACAGCTTTGCACACTCTTGGCGTTCTCTCGACCAACTTCACCTGGAATGCTTTTCCAACAGTTTTGAAGGAGTTCCCACATATGCTGAGCACTTGTTGGCTGCTTTTCCTTGACTCTGAGGTCCGACTCATCCCAAACCATCTCAATTTGGTTGATGTCGGAGGATTGTGGAGGCCAGGTCATCTGATGCAGCACTCCATCACTCTCCTCCTTGGTCAAATAGCCCTTACACAGCCTGTAGGTGTGTTGGGTCATTGTCCTGTTGAAAACAAATGATAGTCCTACTAAGCCCAAACCAGAAGGGATGGCGTATCGCTGCAGAATGCTGTGGTAGCCATGTTGGTTAAGTGTGCATTGAATTCTAAATAAATCATTGACGGTGTAACCAGCAAAGCACCCCCACAACATAACACTTCCTCCTCCATGCTTTACAGGAAGTACACATGCGAAGATCATCCATAAACCCACACTGTGTCTCAAAAAGACACGGCGGTTGGAACCAAAAATCTCAAATTTGGACTCAAGAGCAAAGGACAAAATTCCACCCGTCAAATGTCTATTGCTCGTGTTTCTTGGCCCAAGCAAGTCTCTTCTTATTGGTGTCCTTTTAGTAGTGGTTTCCTTGCAGCAATTCGACCATCAAGGCCTGATTGACACAGTCTCCTCTGAACAGTTGATGTTGATATGTGTCTATTACTTGAACTCTGAAGCAATTATTTGGGCTGCAATTTCTGAGGCAGGTAACTCTAATGAACTTATCCTCTGCAGCAGAGGTAACTCTGGGTCTTCCTTTCCTGTGGCTGTCCTCATGAGAGCCAGTTTCATCATAGCGCTTGATTGTTTTTGCAACTGCACTTGAAGAAACTTTTAAAGTTATTGAAATTTTCCAGATTGACTGACCTTCATGTCTTAAAGTAATGATGGACTGTTGTTTCGCTTTGCTTATTTGAGCTGTTCTTGCCATATTTGGTAAAATATCACAAAGCCCTGACCTCAATCCTATTGAATATTTGTGGGCATTACTGAAAAAGTGTGTGCGAACAAGGAGGCCTACAAACCTGACTCAGTTACACCAGCTCTGTCAGGAGGAATGGGCCAAAATTCACCTAACTTATTGTGGGAAGCTTGTGGAAGGCTACCCAAAACGTTTTACCCAAGTTAAATGATGTAAAGGCAATGCTACTAAATACTAATTGAGTGTATCTAAACTTCTGACCCAGTGGGAATGTGATGAAAGAAATACAAGCTGAAATAAATAATTCTTCCTACTATTATTCTGACATTTCACATTCTAAAAATAAAGTGGTGATCCTAACTGACCTAAGACAGGGAATTTTTACAAGGATTAAATGTCAGGAATTGTGAAAAACAGAGTTTAAATGTATTTGGCTTAGGTGTATGTAAACTTCTGACTTCAACTGTATGTAAATAAGGTATTTCTGTTTTTAATCTTTAACACATGCGCAAACATTTCTAACATTTTCATTTGTTATTATTGTGTATTGTGTGTAGAAATATTTTGGGGGATCCATTTTAGGTTAAGGCTGTAATTTAACAAAATGTGGAAAGAGTCAAGGGGCCTGAATATTTTCTGAAGGCACTGTAGATAATTACAATCATTACACATACATTTGCATTTATCAGAGCCTCTTTCATGCCAAAAATACAATTTGTCAGAATCGGACCCAGTCACAAGGATATTTTTGTTTGTTCTACACCACCTTCCCCATGATTTATCTTTGTCTTTTTCCCCCTTAGTACTTCTATTATAAGATGTTTGATTGCCCTAATCTCTGGGGCTAATGAAACAGAAGGAGCTACATTTCTAGCAGTTTAGCATTGTTCTCTTTGTTTGTTTTAACATTTGCAGGCAGAGAAAGCATTGCCAGGGAGGACGCTCATAGTTATTAGCAAACATCTTGCGCCAAAAAGCCCCACAGTCCTACCATGGTAACTGTTTAGCGTATCGCTGTGAATTTGTTTTAGCGGTTGCTTTGAGTCACGTTGAGAGCACATTGCCAGTGTGGAAACTAATGGTTGGCAAGCAGCCAAGTGTTTAGCTCTCATCCTGAGCACTTCCCTCTGCTCTTTCAGCACCATCGACTGCAGTCAGAACGTCAGCATATACATCTTTCTCCCTCTCTCGTTTTCTCTCTCTCCTTCCTCTCAAGATACTTAAAAGCTCATGTCCACAGAAACAGAGAGATGTTCACAAGCACTGGGGCACTGGGGATTTGATAACCCTCTATTGCCTCTCTATATCTCTCTCTGCCTCTCTATGCCTCTCTTTGTCTGGCAGTGTTGACCCTGATATGAGCAGATCTGATCTGATATGAGTCTCTGTACCTACTGGTCCTGTCTGGCCATGTCTGATAGCATCTATCTGACTTTCTCTCTCACACTCTGTACTAGTCATCTTTTCTCCCTCTATCTCTCCATCATCTGAGACCTCTGTCCCTCTAGGTCTGTCTCTCTCTCAACCTCTAGAGCTGAGGTGGTTGTTTTGCAGTTGTTCTGCAGTTGCAGTCAGATTTTGAGGCTAGATTTTCCAGGAAGTATACTTTTTGTCTTAAAATGTTGTCTAGTACTGTCTTCTTGCTACGTAGGGTCATCTACTTTAAGTGCTGTAGACCACTTGGTGTGTGAACTGCTGACTGTGAACTGCTGACTGCTCATAACTTGCAGCTGATGGTTGACAAATCAACTAGGATTATGGGGCAGGGAAATGTGTGACTGTTGTTGTTTTGGTAATCAGTGACTCTATTAGAGGGGGAGTCGTTTCTCCTTTCCTAGCTAATCAGAAATTAATACCGGGAGGTGTGCTCTTCACCTTTGCAAGGCAATTAGCAATTTGTTTTAGTACTTCAGTCTCCCCTGTTGTCTCAGCAGCAGTTGTGTCAGCAGCGGTCTCGTCACCGAAACAATGAGTGTTCTGCCGAGTTATTCGAGGAAGCCTCCACACCATTCTCGCACTTGAGTATTTTACCTAGTTATTTTCAGATTATCTTATTTTGTTGTTTTGTAGCATTGTCAACTATGTGTGTGTTTTCAATACCTGTTTGCTCCTCTCCCTGTAGGCTTACAGACACTCCCCACCCCTTGGCTGCTCGGCCTATGCTGCCCTTCAGTTCCTAGACTTTTTGGCCCTGACGGACACATAGATCACCACAGAAAACCCTGCTACTCCAGCTGCTCTCTCTTCCTCTGACTAGGTGTTTTCTCAGTCCGAGAACATCTGGTCGTTGTTGTGGTGGCACAGGGCTACCCTTATAGAGCTCCTCAATGAGCTTGACAATATTCTCATTTCCTGATGACGGCTCACCGCTCTTCATACTGGGTGAATTCAACCTCCCGAAGTCTACCTTCAATTAATTTATTTTCCCCTATTTCTTTCACCTCCTTGACTCTTTTGACCTCACCTTTTCCCAGTCCCCTCCCATTCACAAGGCAGGCAATATGCTTGACCTAATCTTTACTAGAGGCTGTTCACCTACTAATCTCACTGCAACCCACCTCCAGGTCTCTGATCACTATTTGTTTCCTTTTCTGTCTCCCTCTCTTCCAACCCTACCCACTCAGCCCCTACCCAGACGGGCATGTGCCATCTCTCTCCCACTACTTTCTCCTCTTCTATCCTATCATCTCTAATTTCTGCTAAATACTTCTCCCTCATTTCTCCTGATTCTGCTTCATCGAACCTACTCCTCCCTTTCCACATCCTATGACTCGCACTGTCCCCTTTCCTCCCGGCCAGCTAGGCCCTCACCTCCTGCTCCGGGGCTGAGTGAGTCATTGTGAGCTTACAGAACAGGGATGCGAGCAGCTGAGCAAAAATGGCGGAAAATTTTACTTCCGGAGAACCTGTCATCCTTTCACTCCCTCCGCTCTATGTTCTCTTCCTCTCTGTCCGATGCTAAATCCTCTTTCTATCACTCTAAATTTCAAGCTTCTGCCTCTGACCCTAGGGAACTCTTTTCTACCTTCTCCTCTCCTTAATCATCCACCCCCTCCGCAGATGACTTTGTCAACCACTTTGAAAAGAAGGTTCACAACATCTGCGCCTCATTCACTCAGCCAATTGAGTCCACTGATCCCACTCACACATAACCCTACGCCTTGACCTCTTTCTCCCCTCTCTCTCCAGACAAAATCCTGCGATTAGTGAGGTCCATCCACCTGCTCGACCCCATCAACTCCTCTCTTCTCTGGAAACCTTCTCTCATTGCTCACTTCCCTCATCAACTCCTCCCTGACCAATGACAGTGTCTCCTCTGATTTAAATATGTCCAGAGTTGTTCCCCTCCTCAAGAAACCAACAATTCCCTCTAACATCAAAAACTACAGACCGTTATCCATTATTTATTTTCTTTCCAAAAGACTTGAGCGTGCTCACTCGCACCGTTCTCTCTCTCGGAACAATTTTCTTGACCCAGGCTTCAAGATGGGTCACTCAAACGAGACCGCTCTCCTCTGTGTCACAGTGGCTCTCCACACTGCCAAAGCTGACTCTCTCTCCTCTGTATCAATTGTAATGTAAATTACCACCAAGGACTCATCATGTCAATTAGTAAATTAATCTTCACGCCAGCAGAGAGGTTAAATCAAACTCGGCACACTCAGTACAGGTTGGTCAGAAGCTCTACCAGGGGGTTGTCCCCCGAGCACCTTTTATACTAGGATACATACAACTCACATAAACACAATTCATCCTCAGCACAAGGGAGGAGGTTTGGGTGCAAAAAGTAAAGACACCTGCTCCTGATAAAATTCATCAGAGGCTATTCTGTGCGTTCACCCAAGAAGCTCACTCAAGGTTCTCTCTTGGGCATTGTCTGCTAACAAACACACACACACACACACACACACACACACACACACACAATGAAACTTCTTCCTCTTGTGAGCACAAAGGGCTTTTCCACCACACCATCCTCCTAGCTCTTTCCGCTGCCTTCGACACCATGAACCATCAGATCCTCCTCTCCTGGGCTTCTCAGTCTATGCACACTCTTGGATTGCATCCTACCCGGCAGTCTGCTCCTACCAGGTGACGTAGGAACATCTCTCCATCATGGGTGACAACTCCATGGTGTCCCACTCCCAAAGTGCTAAGAACCTAGGCGTGACCTGGAACAGCCTGTCAATCTCTGCAAACATCAAAGCAGTGACTCGCTCCTGCAGGTTCATGCTCTACAACAGCCGTAGAGTACGACCCTACCGCACACAGGAAGTGGCGCAGGTCCTAATCCAGGCACTTGTCATCTCCCGTCTGGACTGGCATTTGGTTTTGGTATTTTATTAGGATCCCCATTACTCTTCCTGGGGTCCACACAAAACATGAAACATGACATAATACAGAACATTACTAGACAAGAACAGCTCAGGGACAGAACTACATCAATTTAAAAAAGGCACATGTAGCCTATATTTATACATTTATACACACAAACTATCTAGGTCAAAAAGGGGAGAGGCGTTGTGCCGTGAGGAGTTGCTTTATCTGTTTTTTGAAACCAGGTTTGCTGTTTATTTGAGCAATATCAGATAGAAGGGAGTTCCATGCAATAATGGCTTGAAATAGTACTGTACGCTTTCTTAAATTTGTTCTGGATTTGGAGACTAATAAAAGACCCCTTATGGCATGTCTGCAAACAACAAGTTTCTTATAAAACGCTTAGCCAAGAGAAACTGGCATGCATATCATTTATATTAGCCCTCTGATTACAATGAAGAGCAAGACGTGCCATTCTTTTCTGGGCCAGCCGCAGCTTAACTAGGTCTTTCCTTGCAGCACTCGACCACGCAACTAGACAATAATCAAGATCAGAGAAAACTAGAGCCTGCAGGACTTGCTTTTTGGAGTGTTGAGTCAAGAATGTAGAGCATCTCTTTATTACCGACAGACCTCTCACCATCTTTACAACCATTGAATCTATATGTTTTGACCATGACAGTTTACAATTTAAGTTAACACCAAGTAATCACCAAGTCATTTAGTCTTCTCAACTTGTCCAAAAGCCACACCATTCATTACCAGATTCAGCTGAGGTCTAGAACTTAGGGAATGATTTGTACCAAATACAATGCTCTTATATTTAAAGTCGTTAAGGACTAGTTTTTTACTGGCCACCTATTCAAAAACAGACTGCAACTCTTTTTTCAATGATTTCATTAGCTGTGGTTGCTGATGCGTATAGTATATGGTTAAATAATCAGCATACATGGACACACATACTTTGTTTTATGTCAGTGGCAGGTCATTGGTAAAAGTAGAAAAGAGTAGATGGCCTAGAGAGCTGGCCTGCGGTACACCACACTTTACATGTTTTGCATTAGAGAAGCTTCTATTACATAGCTCTGAATCCACGATATGGCAGAGGTTGAAAAGTCATAACAAGTTTTATCAACAACAGGTTATGGTCAATAATATCAAAGGCTGCACTGAAATCTAACAGTACAGCTCCCACAATCATCTTATTATCAATTTATTTCAACCAATCATCATTTTTTGTGTCAGTGCAGTACATGTTGAGTGACCTTGTCTATAAGCATGCTGAAAATCTGTTGTTAATTTGTTTACAGAGAAGTAGCATTGTATTTGGTTAAAATAAAAATTTTAGCTTAGAGCTGGCAGCAAGCTGATAGGTCTGCTGTTAGAACCAGTAAAGGTCGCTTTACCACTCTTGGGTAGCGGAATGACTTTGGCTTCCCTCCAGGCCTGAGGACAAAGACTTTCCTTTAGGCTCACATTAAAGATTAAAGAGCAGGCTACCATCCTCAGTAGCTTTCTATCTAAGTTGTCAATGCCAGGAGGATTGTCATTATTGATCAATAACAGTACTTTTCCCACCTCTCCCTCTCTAACTTTACAAAATTCAACCTTCAATCATTTTCTTTCATTATTAGTTTTTTATGCATTACTTGGCAGGGGTCCCCGCTTGTGCCACCAAACCCCTGCAATTTATCCAGAACGCCGCAGCCCACATGGTGTTCAGCCTTCCCAAGTTCTCCCATGTCACCCCACTCTTCCGCACACTCCACTGGCTTCCATTCGAAGCTCGCATCCACTACAAGACCATGGTACTTGCCTATGGAGCAGCAGGAGGATCTGTCACTCCCTAGCTTCAGGCTATGCCCAAACCCTACACCTCTGGTCTCTTGGCCCTCCCACTCCTAAGGGAGGGCAGCTCAGCCCAGTCAAAATGCTCTCTGTCTTGGAACCCCAATAGTGGAAACAGCTTCCCCCTTGAAGCTATGACAGCAGAGTCCTTGCCCATCTGCCGAAAACATCTAAAACCCCACCTCTTCAAAGAGTATCTTAAATAATACCACAGAACCCCCTCCTCATCCCCCACATATTTATTTATTTAAATACCAATTCACTTACAGTGATTGATTGGTTGTACGAATCCACAAAGCTTATTCTAGGTGAAATGTCTTATTGCGCTTCAGAGGCTCTGGAAGAAAACAGATCACTTTGTGGAAGACTGTTTTCGAGGCCCTTTGATTTTTCTGATGGATTTCTTTAAAAGTTTGTCATGTTCTTTGCTGTTACAGGAGAGGCTGCTGAGTGTTCCTATTGTGTCTATTGAGGAAGCAGAAAGGTCAGGGCTTTAATATCACACTGTGACTCCGGGGGGCCTGGCTGGGTCTGCCTCAGTGAGACTCACTCATGTCTAGGGCACACACTGACAACACTGCGCCAAGTGGACAAAGACACAGACATGTCATTAAGAGCTGACCACAATGTGTGGGGAGAGAGAGAAGATGGGGGAGGAGAGGGACACGGAGAAAGGTGTCAGAAAAGAAAGAGGATATAGAGACTACGGGTGAGAGACGGAGAGAGATGTGAGGAAGGCGTGAAAGAGAAAGAGAGAGGGGTGTTAAAACCTCTTAGGGATAAACGGCGCGCTAGCGGGCCGCTCCCGACACTACCCGGTGAAATGTAAGGCACCAAATTCAAAATCTAAAAGTTGAATTATTAAACATTCATCAATATACAAGTGTTGCATAGTCATCGAAAGCTCTGATTCTTGGCAATATCACAGCGTTGTCAGATTTCAAAAAGGCTTTACGGCGAAAGCACAACATTTGATTGTTTGAGGATAGCACCTCTAATATTTATGCATTAGCATAAATTCATATCCAGCTCGGGTCACACAAAACCCATATAAGAGCTAAAATAAATCACTTACCTTTCAAATAACTTCTGCTGAGGGCATCCCAAGTGTCCAAGGAAGACATCCAATGGTTCTTTTGTTAGAAAAGGTCCTTTATTATATCCATAAATCTCAGTTTGGTTGGCGCATTATGTTCAGAAAATCCACCGTCAAGTCGCCCATTGAACCGTGAAGAGAACGCGTTCAAATTATACCTATCAACTTTGTCCAAACAAATCAAACATCATTTTTAATGTATCCTTAGGTATCCTTTTTAAATCAAATCAAATTTTATTTGTCACATACACATGGTTAGCAGATGTTAATGCGAGTGTAGCGAAATGCTTGTGCTTCTTTCTAGTTCCGACCATGCAGTAGTATCTAACAAGTAATCTAACAAATTCACAACAACTACCTTATACACACAAGAGTAAAGGAATGAATACAAGTATGTACATATAAATATATGGATGAGCGATGGCTGACCGGCATAGGCAAGATGCAGTAGATGGTATGGAGTACAGTATATACACATATATATATATATATATATATACACATATATATATATATATATATATATATATATATATATATATATATATATGAGATGAGTAATGTAGGATATGTAAACATTATATAAATGGCATTGTTTAAAGTGGCTAGTGATACATTATTTCATCCAATTATAATTATTAAAGTGGCTAGAGATTTGGGTCGATGGCCGAACGGCATAGGCAAGATACAGTAGATGGTTTAGAGTACAGTGTATACATTTGATATGAGTATGTCGGATACGTAAACATTATATACAAAATTGTTTAAAGTGGCTAGTGATACATTGTTACATCCAATTCCTATGTTTAATGTATATTTACTTTTATGTATATTTACTATAATATTTCAACCGGATTATAGCCTGAACGATAGAAAAGGAAAAAACCACAGAGCGCGAGAGACCGTGAACACGCATGTCATTCTATTAAGTTCCAGGGTCCACTTCTAAATTCTTCTTCTATTGGCTTCTAATTCAACCTAAGGTCATGAAACCCTGTCTAAAGACTGTTGACATCCAGTGGAAGCCATAGGTACTGCAGTCTAAGTCCTACATAACATTGAATCCTATAGGCAGACAGGAGAAAAAGGTAATCTAAAAAGAAAACTGCAATTCCGGATGGATATTCCTCGGGTTTTTGCCTGCTATATCAGTTCTGTTATACTCACAGACATTATTTTAACGGGTTTAGAAACTTCAGAGTGTTTCCTATCAAATAGTCCTAATTATGTGCATATCCTAGTTTCTGGGCCTGAGTGGCAGGTATTTTACTTTGGGCACGCCAGACTCTCCAAAACCGACACCTCGGCTGCCGCTCCCTAAATTAAGTAGCAGAAAAAGAGAGGAAGAGGGAGGCAGGCATAAATGTAAGGATACAATAAAGGACATTTCAGTTCCATGTTTTAACAAAACTATAGAGCATTGATTCTGTAAATGTGTCTTTCAGTGCGTTATTCTTGACATGAATTCAGGCAATTCATTTAGGTTTTAATTGTTAATGAAAAGGGTTTTATATTCATTTAAAAAAAAATCCTACCATGATAAATGTAGTAAGAGAACATAGCCCTCTACTTGGCATCCATCTCACCCGTTTAATTCCAGATGATAAAAGTCTCCATCGCGCTACTGAAACCTTACCATTATGATATAGACTCTGAGGCCATGACATTTTGTAAAGGTCTCACAGATCCCAGTACAGTGGGGTTTTTAAGAGTTGGATTGAATGGAGGCACTCTAGAGGTGAAGGACAGTATTACAGAACTGTTAGTGTAAGTGTGTTGTCTGAACAAGCTGTGGGCTTATTCAGAGAACATTATAGTCTGAACTTTTGTTAAACTCTAGCAGAGAAATATAAAACAGTTATTCACTATACAATATGACTCAAACTGATCGTTTGCTGGCAACCTACATAACAAAACCATACTAGAAAAAAGCCATGATCCAATCATGTTCATTATTCTGGACTCTTGGACTCGTTTTTGGTAACTGAAGTGTTGGTAACTGAATACACAGAGTGTGTCTGAAAGTGGGCGTGTTGAAAGAAGTGGGTGGATCATCAGTGATGGGTGTGAGATCAGCGCTCTGTGATTGGTTTGACGGTTTTGATTAAGCAGTGTTTCTTAACCCATTTTCATTGTTCAGTTTCTGTGCGGTGATACTAATGGTTTGTTGGGACTGATGGTTTGTTCACGTAGCAGGTTAGGAGAATGAACATAGCATGTTAGGATAATTAACATAGCAGGTTATGAGAATGAATGTAGCAGGTTAGGAGAATTATCGGAGCAGGTTAGGATAATTAACATAGCAGGTTAGGAGAATTCAAGTTGCAGGTTAGGAGAATGAGGTTAAGGTTAAGAAAAGGGTTAGGCTTAGGCTTAGCTAAAATGTTCTCACAGTTGTAGCCACACAAAACAGTCTTGAGTGGCAACAAATCTGCCCAGTTAGCTGTTTGCTTTCCATACACCCACTTGATACGACCATTTATGTTGACACCAATGTTCGGGCAGCCATGTCGAGTTGCAGTTACTCATGACTCCTTTTTTTTTCTTTGCCTTTGAGTGCTATCAGGGAGAGTGCCTAGTGTTTCAGCACAATAAACAGTGGTCAGAGTAGCTGTATGGCATCTCTCTCTCGCTCTTTTTAATGGGGCAGGAACAGAACAGAAAGTCAATGGCGTTCTTCAAATAGTCAATCAGCATTTCACTCAGAGCAGATTGGTTTGATATGAATACGTTCTTAGAAATTGTTTTAATTTCAATGGTGGACTGCAAAACAAATAAAAAATAAACACATGTTCTCAGTCAAACCTGACGTTTATCTCACCGAGTAGCATCTCAAAATACAACGGAACTAGAACCACTAAATCGCCTAGTAATTTCCGATAAAAAACATATGAACAAAATATACTGTCCAATCGATGATACGAATCATGGATGCTATGCTAGACAATCGCGGGTGAACACAACACATGATGAAACTGCCTTGTGGTAAGAAAAAGTTGTAATAAACAGGCTACTGAACTCACTTTCACCTCTTCGCACAGTTTAAGATTTGTTAAGATTCAGAACTCTATGAACTCTACTGGTTGCATCTCTGCCCGGTATGGCAACTGCTCGGCCTCCGACAGCAAGGCACTACAGAGGGTAATGCGTACGGACCAGTACATCACTGGGGCAAAACTTCCTGCCATCTAGGACCATCTATACCAGGCGGTGTCAGAGGAAGACCCTCAAAATTGTCAAAGACCCCAGCCACCCTAGTCATAGACTGTTCTCTCTGCTACAGTACTGCACGGCAAGCGGTACCGGAGCGCCAAGTCTAGGTCCAAGAGGCTTCTAAACAGCTTCTACCCCCAAGCCATAAGACTCCTGAACATCTATTCAAATGACTACCCAGACTATTTGCATTGACCTCCCCCCCACACACATTTACACCGCTGCTACTCTCTGTTGTTATCATCTATGCATAGTCACTTTAATAAATCTACCTACATGTACATATTACCTCGACTAACCGGTACCCTCTTGTATATAGTCTCGCTATTATTTTACTGCAGCTCTTTAATATTTACCTCGTATTTTTTATATATTATTTCATTAATAAAATGTAACTGCATTGTTGGTTAGGAGCTCGTAAGTAAGCATTTCACTGTAAGGTCTACACCTGTTGTATTCGGCGCATGTGACTAATAACATTCGATTTGATTTGATGTGTTGTTTTCAAATGAGATGTATTTGTATGAAGAAATCAAAGTCGTGTTTCTCTCCCGGGTAACATACCCTTCTCAATAAAGAAACATGGAGGGAAAAGTGTCATTTATCTCAGAGGCTGATTAGCGAACAGCGCTACAGGATCTTCTTCAGAGAGAACAGCACACAGGCAGGAATTAACGTAATTAACAACGACATCTTCGTCTCTGTCAGCTCAACGAGGTTGTACTAATTAACAATGGCTCCGAGCTATCCCCCAAAAAGTTTGCCTCCTCGGCCTTCCTGGCCCTAAAAGACGGGAGCAGAGACAGAATATTTGTGTGTTCTCTGACATGAGTCCCTGTCACACCAACCGCTTGCTTAGCTCATCGGTGTGGTAGAGATGCCTGTTAGCACATTTTTAAGCAGTCAGTACCTTTCTTGACTATAGTTTGTGGTTTGGGTGAATTATTGGCAGTGGCCCAAGGTGCTCTGCACAGGATTGTGAAATTAAACAAAACAAAACTAAAATGGTAATGTGATGAACGATGATTACTCAACAATCTCAACACTTACATATTTACTGTACAACATCCAACCATTTAGTCAAATTATTTAAGTAATATATTGCTTATTCATGGAACATTGCATTCATTGGGACTAACCCTTCTAGCTATATAAATCTTATGCCGCCCCTTACTCAGCGAGATGTCTGGGAATGCAAAACAATTATTTCAGCTTCCAACATCAACCCTGAACCTAACACAATCCACCGTATGAGTCAAAAAGAGACCATTATCTGTGTGTATGCAGACACACAGGGTAGACTGCAACAACTGGGCCCATAATGTGATATACAGTATTCAATCCCATGACACCTAGTACAACTTTCCCAGAATCCACTGGGCCATCTGATAGCCAATTAGAGAGAAGGTAGGAGAGTACAGTTGGCTGTTCTTGTTTCATACTAACCACCTCAATAATAATTTTGATGCTTTTCATGACGTGGTTGTGTAGTATATCTATGACTGTGTTTAATGTAATGGCCGCATGATGGCCGGTATCACACTGACTGACAACTGGATTAGATTGGTGATGGAATCGTCACACTGTGATGTAATTAAGTGCTGAGAAGTCAGGGCTGGGTCAGATGCTGTGGTGTAATGTTATAGTCTGTCTACCCCATCATACAATTCTCTTGGAAGACGATGTCTTATGGACGTGTTTTGTTTCCTAGTGTGAATTTGTGAACCCAATTGCACGCTGGTAGGGTTGAATGTTTTCATGGAAATAGATTGTGTGTGTGTGTGTGTGTGTGTGTGTGTGTGTGTGTGTGTGTGTGTGTGTGTGTGTGTGTGCTTGCCTGCTTCTCTTCTAGTGTGTGATTTTGTAGTTAGTCATGTCTGTGACACATTGCCCTTCTCTGACCCTGGAGGGCTTAACTCTCCTGATTAACTTATGGATGGGTGCAACACTGGCCAAAGCTCTTAAAACCTACCAATAAATCCCCATTATAATGACACACACACGTGCACAGACACACACGCACACACACACACACACATTGTTTACCACTCACCCTCATACTCCCCCTGCCCAATCCACAGCCTACTGTATAGAGAGGTCAGGTCAATCAAATAAACATACACGATCACCATAACACACTCACTCTGTTTCTGTAAATGAGTCAATCAAAGCAATCGACTCAAAGAGAGTCACACTGTGCTGCATTATTGATGTTCAATAAGCAATTTTACTCTGTTTTTATGATTATGATTGCTTATTATAATTTAGCCTGAGGGGAGTTGCTACAGCACCTGCATGTATTGTAAGGAAAGTCAATTCTTCTCTCTCTCTAACAGACCTGACTGGCCTCTCCCTGACCTTGAGAGTTTTGGCATCAACATTAAGTAGGCATTTAGGAAGAGTTTGAGTTGAACTTATAGGAACTTGTTTATTAGGTAACAGGGAGTGTACTGTAACACTCAGCAGTCAAAGTCCAAGAAAGGTATAAAAGTTGCTACGTTAAAACGCTGTAGCAGTATTCTGCTCTATTTTCAAATACTTTATTTAGACAATACTAGGTAAAAAAACTCTCAGCTTTCTGATTGCGCTAACTCAGACCTTTACGTCAGCACTTGATTAATGCTACATCTGCTCAACCAGTCAGAAGTCTCTGTGTGCGGCCACGAAGGACCCAGCGGTCTATCTTGTCTATTCACCTCTGGTACTGAAGGAGCTGAGAGGCTCCAGGTCCACAGTGTTTTGTATTGCAGCCCTGACTGAGTGGAGACTAAGAGCCGCCATGTAATAACATGTATAAAGTGTATTCACTTCCTCCATGTGTGTCTGTATTCAGTTCTTTCAGGAGGGAACCTTTTAAGTAAATGTTGACAGTGACAGGGTGAGGTTGGGGTGGCGTGTGTGTGTGTGTGTGTGTGTGTGTGTGTGTGTGTGTGTGTGTGTGTGTGTGTGTGTGTGTGTGTGTGTGTGTGTGTGTGTGTGTGTGTGTGTGTGCGCTCGTGCATGCATTTCTGTGTGAGCTGTTCCTCTGTGGGGTTATCTAAGGTGCAGTAAGGGTGGGATATGTCTGCGTCTGTCATACCCTACTCAGAGGCAGAAACAGAGTACATTTCTTTTATTTTTTAGTTACTTTGTTCTGCTGATAGGAATGCACTCTTGTCAATTTCCTTTTCCTCTCTCTTCTACTTTCCTCTTCCTCCCTCTATTTTTCTCTCCTCCTTGATCATTTTGGAGTGAGAATGCACATTCTAAACTGCTGATGTATACAAAACTCTAAATATCTCAGTGCTCCTGAAGGGTAAGAGGGGGTTGGAGTTTGGCTTAAATCTGTGATAAGACAGTTGATCTTATTTCAGCTCATTTTAGCTCAGCTGGACACAGTGCACTTATAATGCACAGACTGCATAGGTAGAAGTCCGCCTCAACTACTGCTCCAAGGTCAGATTATCCTACCCCAGCCCTAATCTTTAACCCTTTGAGATCATTAGCCTCGAGTCTTCTTGGGTATGACGCTACAAGCTCGGCACACCTGTATTTGGGGAGTTTCTCCCATTCTTCTCTGCAGATCCTCTCAAGCTCTGTCTGGTTGGATTGAGAGTGTCGCTGCACAGCAATTTTCAGGTCTCTGGCTGGCTGAGCCACTCAAGGACATTCAGAGACTTGTCCCGAAGCCAGTCCTGCGTTGTTTTGGCTGTGTGCTTAGGGTCGTTGTTGTCCTGTTGGAAGGTGAACCTTCGCCTCAGTCTGATGGCCTGAGCACTCTGGAGCATCAAGAATCTCTCTGTACTTTGCTCTGTTCATCTTTCCCTTGATCTTGACTAGTCTCCCAGTCCCTGCCGCTGAAGAAAATCCCCACAGAATGATGCTGCCACCACCATGCTTCACCGTAGGGATGGTGCCAGGTTTCCTCCAGATGTGAGTTCAATCTTGGTTTCATCAGACCAGATAATCTTATTTCTCATGGTCTGAGAGTCCTTTAGGTGCCGTTTGGCAAACTCCAAGCGAGCTGTCATGTGCCTTTTACTGAGGAGGAGCTTCTGTCTGGCCACTATACCATAAAGGCCTGATTGGTGGAGTGTTGCAGAGATGGTTGTCCTTCTGGAAGGTTCTCCCATTTCCACAGAGGAACTCTGTAGCTCTCTCAGAGTGACTATTGGGTTCTTGGTCACATCCCTGACCAAGGCCCTTGTCCCCTGATTGCTCAGTTTGGCCCGGCGGCCAGCTCAAGGAAGAGTCTTGGTAGTTCCAAACTTCATCCATTTATTAATGATTGAGGCCACTGTGTTCTTGGGGACCTTCAATGCTGCAGAAATGTTTTGGTACCATTCCCCAGATCTGGGCATCGAACCAATCAAAAGTTTTAGAACACCTACTCATTCAAGGGGTTTTCTTTATTTTTACTATGTACTACATTGTAGAATAATTGTGAAGACATCAAACTATGAAATAACACATATGGAATCATGTGGTAACCAAAGAAGTGTTAAACAAATCAAAATACATTTTATATTTGAGATTCTTCAAAAAGCCACATGTTGCCTTGATGACAGCTTTGCACACTCTTGGCATTCTCCATCACTCTCCTTCTTGGTAAAATAGCTTATATACAGCCTGTAGATGTGTTGGGTCATTGTCCTATTGAAAAACAAATGATAATCCCACTAAGCCCAAACCAGATGGGCTGGCGTATTGCTGCAGAATGCTGTGGTAGCCATACTGATTAAGTGTGCCTTGAATAAATCACTGACAGTGTCATCAGCAAAGCACCCCCAAACCATCACACCTCCTTCTCCATGCTTCACGGGGGAAATACACATGCGGATATCATCCGTTCACCCACACCGTGTTTCACAAAGACACAGCGGCTGGATCCAAAAATCTCAAATTTGGACTCCAGACCAAAGGACAAATGTCCACCGGTCTAATGTCCATTGTTCTTGTTTCTTGGCCCAATCAAGTCTCTTCCTCTAATTGGTGTCCTTTAGTAGTGGTTTCTTAGCAGCAATTAACCATGAAGGTCTGATTCACATAGTTTCATCTGAAAAGTTGATGTTGAGATGTGTCTGTTACTTGAACTCTGGCTTGCAATTTCTGAGGCTGGTAAACTCTAATGAACTTATCCTCTGCAGCAGAGGTAACTCTGGGTCTTCCATTCCTGTGTCGGTCCTCATGAGAGCCAGTCTCATCATAGTGCTTCATGGTTTTTGCGACTGCACTTTCAAAGTTCTCGAATTGACTGACCTTCATGTTTTAAAGTAATGATGGACTGTTGTTTCTCTTTGCTTATTTGAGGTGTTCTAGCCATAATGTGGACTTTTTTACCAAATAGGGCTATCTTCTGTATACCACCCTTACCTTTTCACAACACAACTGATTGGCTCAAACGCATTTAAGAAGGAAATAAATCCACAAATTATTAAAATACATTCCAGGTGACTACCTCATGAAGCTGGTTGAGAGAATGCCAAGAGTGTGCAAAACTGTCACCAAGTCAAAGGGTGGCTATTTGAAGAATCTAATATATAAAATGTATTTTGATTTGTTTAACACTTTTTTGGTTACTACATGATTCCATATGTGTAATTTCATAGTTTTGATGTCTTCACTATTATTCTACAATGTAGAAAATAGTAAAAATAAAGAAGAAACCTTGAATGAGTAGGTGTTCTAAAACTTTTGACCGGTAGTATATATGTACCGTTGAAGTTGAAAGTTTACATACACCTTAGCCAAATACATTTAAACTCAGTTTTTCACAATCCCTGACATTTAATCCTAGTAAAAATGCCCTCTTAGGTCAGTTAGGGTTACCACTTCATTTTAAGAAGAGAGAATTATTTATTTATTTCATTTATATCTTTCATTACATTCCCAGTGGGTCAGAAGTTTACATACACTCAATTAGTATTTGGTAGCATTGCCTTGAATTTGTTTAACTTGGGTCAAACGTTTCGGGTAGCCTTCCACAAGCTTCCCACAATAAGTTGGGTGAATTTTGGCCCATTCCTCCTGACAGAGCTGGTATAACTGAATAAGGTTTGTAGGCCTCCTTGCTCGCACACGCTTTTTCAGTTCTGCCCACAAATGTTCTATACGGGTCAGGTCAGGGCTTTGTGATGGCCACTCCAATACCTTGACTTTGTTGTCCTTAAGCCATTTAGCCCCAACTTTGGAAGTATGCTTCGGGTCAATGTCCATTTGGAAGACTCATTCGCGACCAAGCTTTAACTTCCTGACTGATGTCTTGAGATGTTGCTTCAACATATCCACATAATTTTCCTGCCTCATGATGCGATCTATTTGGGGAAGTGCACCAGTCCCTCCTGCAGCAAAGCACCCCCACAACATGATGCTGTTATGGAACAGAGACTCAAGACAAAAAGGTTTCAAAAAAGGAGTAACAGGTTTAATGAAATATAGCTGGTGATGAAAAATTGAAGTAGAGAAAGTCTCTGTAAGATGGTGATGGGAAATGCAGATAGGTTTTCTTGTATGAGGAGAAGGAGGTAGCCGGAGGATGAACACTGGAACCAGGAAGATGAGGGAGACACTGGAAGGTAGTTGAAACAAGGTAGAAAACGAAGGTCGAGGTTAGAGGAACAGGGAGTGAGTCCTTACTCAAACGAGACCAGACAAAGTCACTGTGTTGGGGGAGTGCCTATATGCTGACTGTGCTGATGATCCAATGACGTGCAGGTGTGGGTGATTAGAACTCAGGTGACAGTGATCTCTGTGATTGTGTGGTGGTGGAGCCTGGCTGATCCCTGACAGATGCTGCCACCCCCGTGCTTCACAGTTAGGATGGTGTTCTTGGGCTTGCAAGCCTCCCCCTGTTTCCTCCAAACATAACGATGCTCATTATGGCCAAACTGTTCTATTTTTGTTTCATCAGACCAGAGGACATTTCTCCAAAAAGTATGATCTTTGTCTCCATGTGCAGTTGCAAACCATAGTCAGGCTTTTTTATGGCGGTTTTGGAGCAGTGGCTTCTTCTTTGCTGAGCGGCCTTTCAGGTTATGTTGATATAGGACTCGTTTTACTTTGGATATCGATAATTTGGTCCTTTGCTGTTGTTCTGGGATTGATTTGCACTTTTCGCACCAAAGTACGTTCATCTCTAGGAGACAGAACGCGTCTCCTTCCTGAGCGGTATGACGGCTGCGTTGTCCCGTGGTGATTATACTTGCGTATATTTTTTGTACAGATGAACGTGGTACCATCAGGCATTTTGAAATTGCTCCCAAGAATGAACCAATTATTTTTCTGAGGTCTTGGCTGATTTCTTTTGATTTTCCCATAATGTCAAGGAAAGAGGCACAGTCAACTTAGTGTATGTAAACTTCTGGCCCACTGGAATTGTGATACTATCACGATCGTCGACAGAATTGGATCAAGGCGCAGCGTGCAGGGTTGAGTGAAACATATTTGTTGAACTCACCAAAACAAAAGAAAGAACACAACGACCGTAATGCAGGTATGGCACACACAACTACAAACCTAAACATGTAATATCCCACAACACAGGTGGGGGACTAAACAACCTAAATAGGATTCCCAATTAGAGACAACGACTAACAGCTGCCTCTAATTTGGAACCCAAACCAACATAGAAAAACAACATAGAACCAAAACACACCCCTGATCACGTCCTGACCAAAACCACCATAGAGCAGCCAAAAGGGCTATCTATGGCCAGGATGTGACAGTACCCCCCCCCCCAAAGGCGCGGACTCTGACCGCGACCAAAAGTCACTGGGGGGATCTCTCGCGTGGGTCCTCGCCTTTGGCGACGGCCCCCGGTGCGGGCCGAATCGGCCCGAGAAGATGCACTGGAGGCCCGGTACATGGAGCAAGAACAGAACGTACCAGGCTGGGACGACCTCTTAGATGCCTGGTGCGTGGAACAGGAACAGTCCGTGCCAGGCTGGGACGACACCCTAGAGGCCTGGTGCGTGAAGCAGGAACATTACGTGCCAGGCTGGGACGACACCCTAGCGGCCTGGTGCGTGGAACAGGAACAGTCCGTGCCGGTCTCTCAATGCGCACAGGGGACCTGATGCGTGGAGCAGGGACAGGACGTGCCGGGCTCTCGATACGCACAGGGGACCTGATGCGTGGAGCAGGGACAGGACGTGCCGGGCTCTCGATGTGCCCAGGGGACCTGATGCGTGGAGCAGAAACAGGACGTGCCGGGCACTCGATGCGCACAGGGGACCTGATGTGTGGAGCGGGAACAGGCCGTGCCGGGCACTTGATGCGCACAGGTGACCTGATGCGTGGAGCAGGGACAGGACGTGCCGGGCTCTCGATGCACACAGGGGACCTGGTGCGTGGAGCAGGGACAGGACGTGCCGGGCTCTGAAGGCGCACAGGGGACCTGATGCGTGGAGCGGGAACAGGCCGTGCCGGGCTCTGAAGACGCACCGGAGATACAGTGCGCAGAGCCGGCGCAGGATATCTTGGTCCAAGGAGGCGCACCGGAGACCAGGAGCGCTGAGCCGACACCGTCCTTCCAGGCTGGTCGCTCACCCTAGCCTGACAGATGTGGGGAGCTGGAATGTCGCGCACCGGGCTGTGGGCGCGCACTGGAGACACAGTGCGCAGAGCCAGCGCAGGTTATCCTGGTCCAAGGAGGCGCACCGGAGACCAGGAGCGCTGAGCCGACACCCTCCTTCCAGGCTGCACACTCCCCCTAGCTCGACAGATGCGGGAAGCTGTCATGTCACGCACCGGGCTGTGAACACGCACTGGTGAAACCGTGCGATGCGCCCTCTGGTGCGATGAGGCCTCTGGTAAGCACGGGGAGTTGGCCCAGGTCTCCAACCTGGCTCAGCCAAACTCCCGTGTGCCCCCCCAAAAAAAAGTTTTTGGGGCTGCCTCTTGGGCTTCCTCCCCAGCCATGTTCCCTCGTACTTCCTCTCATAAAAGAGCCGCTCTGCCATCGCTACCTCCAACTCCTCCCTGGGACGGCGATACTCCCCCTCCTGGCTCCAGGGTTCCTGTACGGTTGCACGCTGCTTGGTCCTGGTATGGTGGGATATTCTATCACGATTGTCGACAGAATTGGACCAAGGCGCAGCGTGCAGGGTTGAGTGAAACATATTTATTTGTTGAACTCACCAAAACAAAAGAAAGAACACAACGACCGTAACGCAGGTATGGCACACACAGGTACACACAACTACAAACCTAAACATATAATATCCCACAACACAGGTGGGGGACTAAACAACCTAAATAGGATTCCTAATAAGAGACAACGACTATCAGCTGCCTCTAATTGGGAACCCAAACCAAACCAACATAGAAAAACAACATAGAACCAAAACACACCCCTGATCACGTCCTGACCAAAACCACCATAGAGCAGCCAAAAGGGCTATCTATGGCCAGGACGTGACAGATACAGTGAATTATAAGTGAAATAATCTGTCTGTAAACAATTGTTGGAAAAATTACTTGTTTCTTGCACAAAGTAGATGTCCTAACCGTCTTTCCAAATACTATTGTTTGTTAACAAGTGTGGAGTGTGGAGTGGTTGAAAAATGAGTTTTAATGTCTCCAACCTAAGTGTATGTAAACTTCCGACTTCAACTGTATATATATATATATACAGTACACAACCAGCTTCATGAGGTAGTCACCTGGAATACATTTCAATTAAAGCGAGCACCCCTGTTAATTGAAATGCCTTCCAGGTGACTATCTCATGAAGCTGGTTGAGAGAATGCCAAGAGTGTGCAAAGCTGTCATCAATGCAAATGGTCTGACAACATTCCACAGGCCACAATCAACATCCCTTACCTTTTTTAAGGTATCTGTGACCAACAGATGCATATCTGTTTTCCCAGCGATGTGAAATCCATAGATTAGAGACTATTGCATGTATTACAATTGACTGACTTCCTTATACTGTATGAACTGTAGCTCAACTGTAAAAAATTTGAAATTGTTCTATGTTGCGTTTATATTGTTGATTTGTATATACAGTATAGATATTACATTTAAGTCTGATATGACTTTCCATAACCACACATCACATGAGCTATGCAGTATTTATAGTGGTTGAAAAAGTACCCATTTGTCATACTTAAAAAAAAGTAGATACCTTAATATGAGTGACTCAAGTGAAAGTGAGTCACCCAGTAAAATACTACTTGAATAAAAGTCTAAAAGTACTTGGTTTAAAATAGACTTATGTATCAAAAGTAAATGTCATTGCTAAAAGTATCAAAAGAAAATGTCATTGCTAAAATATCCTTAAGTATCAAAAGTAATTCCTGATATTAAGCAAAGCAGACGGCCACATTTTCTTGTTTTTTTTATTTACGGATAGTCAGGGGCACGCTTCAACACTCAGACAACATTTAAAAACGAAGCATGAGTTTAGTCAGTCCGCCAGATCAGAGGCAGTAGGAATGACCAGGGATATTATCTTGATAAGTGTGTGAATTAGACAATTTTACTGTCCTGCTAAGCATTCAAAATGTAGTTAATACTTTTGGGTGTCAGGGAAAATGTATGGAGTAAAAATGACATAATTTGCTTTAGGAATGTAGCGTAGTAAAAGTAAAAATGGTCAAAAATATGAATAGTAAAGTAAAGTACTTTACTACTACTACTTTAAAACGACTTAAGTAGTACTTTAAAGTACTTTACACCACTGAGTATTTAAAAAAAAATATTACAAAAATAAACAATACAATATACTGCGCTAGACAGTAGCAGGCGCTGCAAGAAGCCCCTGGAGTGGGTGCCTGCTGTGATTGATAGAGATTTCAGAATGCAGTGGACCACTAACGTCCATTGCCCCTTCCCCCACACAGACAGCACAGGTTAGATGTCAATGTCATCACTCAGCAAAATGCCTTTCACCCAGTCAGAGTCTGCAGCATAGCACATAGAAAATATAGGTATTTGGAACTTCTTCCCAAAAGAGAAAAGCGAGCAGGTTGAGCAGGTTGAGGCAGCGGTGAATGAAGTGGAGAGGGCAGAACAGCCAGAAGGTCTGTATAAACACAACTTCACTTTCTTGACAACTTACTTCACAACAGCTCCGCTCAACAGCTCTGCACTGCTTTGCCAAGCGCAAGAAGTATGAATGCCCTGACTTCTCTAGAGTCCATATCAACGTAAATGCTCCACGGCCAATGCAGAACATTTTAGCTACAAGTTTGTGAGGGGTAGGTGGTAGCTAACTAGCTAGTCACCCTCAGTATAAGGGTTGGATAATGCTAATAAGCTAGCGTAAGCATTCTGTTTCCTTAAGCTATTGGGTGTCAGTCTGAGTTATTTATCAGTATATTTTGTTTAAAACAAACTAATGACATGTTGCTATTCAACTTTCAGTGGACTCCCCCATGAGTGTCTTTCAGAACCCCTCTTAGAACCCCACATGCTTTGTTTTGGTAGTTGTCAGTGACTCTTTGTTAGTTCCCTTTTCTGTTTGTGCGACATTTTGGGATTCTTGCTGGAGAATGTAACAAACTATACCTTGCTACCTTTCAGATGAGCCAAAGAGGAGGACATATGAGAACAGCAGGCTAGTGGAGCACTTAGAACAGCAGCAGCAAGGGTCAAATTATATGGAAGAGGTGATGTAGGTGGCCATGACACAGGCCCAAAACAAGTTAAGATAAAGAAACTTGCATAGTACGTAGATTTAAATTTGGATAAGACGTTTAGATTTATAACGTTATATATGGATTTTGTGAAGATATTAACAAATTTGAGAAATTGTATGTGTGTATAATCAATTACTGGAGATTTGATGAAGAAATAATGGAAATAATAACAATATACAAATTTGCACACCCAAACGTAGACATAAACTCAGCAAAAAAAGAAACGCCCCTTTTTCAGGACCCTGTCTTTCAAAGATAATTCGTAAAAATCCGAATAACTTCACAGATCTTGATTGTAAAAGGTTTAAACACTGTTTCCCATGCTTGTTCAATGAACCATAAACAATTAATGAACATGCACCTGTGGAACGGTCGTTAAGACCCTAAGACATCCTCCTCCCTCATGTGGTACCCTTACTGCAGGCTCATCCTGACATGACACTCCAGCATGACAATGCCACCAGCCATACTGCCTGTTCTGTGCGTGATTTCCTGCAAGACAGGAATTTCAGTGTTCTGCCATGGCCCGGATCTCAATCCTATTGAGCACGTCTGGGACCTGTTGGATCGGAGGGTGAGGGCTAGGGTCATTCTACCCAGAAATGTCCGGGAACTTGCAGGTGCCTTGGTGGAAGATTGGGGTAACATCTCACAGCAAGAACTGGCAAACCTGGTGCAGTCCATGAGGAGGAGATGCACTGCAGGACTTAATGCAGCTGGTGGCCACACCACATACTGACTGTTCATTTTGATTTTGACCCCCGCTTTGTTCAGGGACACATTTTTCAATTTCTGTTAGTCACATGTCTGTGGAAATTGTTTAGTTTATGTCTCAATTGTTGAATCTTATGTTCATACAAATATTTACTCATGTTAAGTTTGCTGAAAATAAACGCAGTTGACAGTGAGAGGATGTTTCTTTTTTTACTGAGTTTACGTAAGGGGTGAAAAAAATATAATGAGTTGGTCCTTTATGGATAATTGCGTTGTGTGACTGTCTAAAAAGGTCTGGGAAATGGATACAATGCTTTTATTAAACTTGCCACATCTGTTTAAAAAACCTCACAAGCTCCAGCAGCAAAACTGACTGTTTTGGAGAGCCTGGCGTGCCCAAAGTAAAATGCCTCCCATTTAGGCCCAGAAAATGGGATATGCATATAGTTAGTACCATTGGATAGGAAACACTCTGAATTTTCCAAAACTGTTAACCATTTGTCTGTGGGTCAATCAGAACGCATTTGGCAGGCAAAACCCTGAGGAATCTCTGTCCTGGAAAAAGTCATTTTGACACATTGCTCATTTTGGAACCCCTCCTATCCAAAATGACCATATATAGGCATGTGAACGCAGTGCACGTTTAAAAAGCTTCCTTTATGATGTCATCAACCACGAGACGGTGTTTTACTCCATCTTGGAGGAATTTCGGCCATTGATACACAGCATGGAATGGGGACACCACGTTATGAAAACTCTTCAGATTCTTGCGCCACAAGACGAGAAGCGCTGCTGTGCCTTATTTATCGCCTTTAGCGCTCAGTTTATATTCCGGCTGATTTATAATAGTAAATATACGTAAATATGTTCCTAAGGATACATTTAAAACTATGTTTGATTGTTTTTGGACAAGTTTATAGGTATAATTTGAACGAGTTGGCGTAGCGTTTCAAAACAGGAGTGGAGGCTGTCGTTTCTGATTATAACGCTTGAACCAAATGGAGGATTTATGGATAAAAGACGTTACTTTTTCTAACAAAAGAACCATGGATTGTCTTCGTTGGACACTTAGGATGACCTCAGCAGAAGTTCTTCAACAGGTAATTGATTTGTTTTCGCTGTGAAATGTGTTATGTGTGTGCCATGATGGCTAATCGATACATGGCTATTGGAAAATATGTGAGGTGATAGCCTCAAACAAATGAATGTGCTGCTTTCGCCGTAAAGCCTTTCTGAAATCTGACAACGCTGTGATATTGCCAAGAAACAGAGCTTTTGATGAGTATGGAACACTTGTATATTGCTGGATGTCTAATAATTCAAATATCGACATTTGAATTTGGCGCTTTAGATTTTAGCTGGTAGTGTCGGGATGAGCCCGCTAGCGACCCACTGGTATTTGAGAATGCTTAAGAGGTTTTAAGGCTATTTTCTGGTAATTGTGCCGTCATTATTTGCCGGATGTTAAAACTACAAACCACTATAATTGCTCTATTTGAGGGATTTACTTGTCATTTCGATAGGCATAGGGTCTATGTTACTGACTAAAATCTGGGTTTCTGATGGTAATTCAAATATTGCCATGGTTTTTCTTAGCTAGATACAGCAGCTAGTGTTTTGTTTTAAGATAAAGCTGAACGATTTAGCAGCTTGCTTAGTTCAAATAGAAAGATTTATTTGTTCATCATGAATAGTGAGGGTAATTTCGAGGTAATATGTTTTTGTGTTGCCCAATAGCCTGCTAGAATAGGCTACTGAGAATGGAGTTGTAATTTCAATCACTGAATCAAATGTTAATAATCTGGATATGAACTGAATATATGCTTGTCAACAACAGCCAGTGTTTGTTTAATTCCCTCTAGCCTAATCTGACAGATTATTTCCTAAATCTAATGCATTCTAACAACATCAGATCGGCAATTGCGATAGAGCTGTGACCATGATCATGATGAAACAAGGCTTCAACTGAAATGGATTGAAATTGTGAGCAGAAAGAGGCTCTAGTATTGTGAACTATTTTAGCTCCCACTGAAATGTATCTTTTTCCTTAGGAATTGGCTTATGTATTTTATAAATTTGGCACATTACATGTTAATCTTAAAATGATAGACATTTAATAAGTGTGAAGCAGAAAGGAAATATCCAACACAGGTTGGTATTAAGAATATAGAGTAACATTGTTTGGGTAGACTAAAATGAAAACTGCCTTCTAATAATGTGAATGGAAATATGTTATTAGTGTTTTTTGAATAGACTCTAATAATGAAATATTTTAGTTGACGTCTGAAAGCAGAGTGGCGCAGCGGAAGTGCCCTGGGCTCGAAGGGACAACGTGAGACATTTGGAGCACAGGAATGGGAGATGTTTTTGACAATTTCTAATTACAAAATGTTATAGATGGGTAACACCAATGAATTTAAGCAAGAAGGTAATGTCATCTTCTCAGGGATCACTGGGGCGCTAGCGCCCCACTCCCGACACTACCAGGTGAAATGCAAGACAAAATTCCAAAATTGAATTATTAAAAATGCACCAATATACAAGTGTTTCATACTCATCAAAAGCTCTGCTTCTTGGCAATATCACAGCGTTGTCGGATTTCAAAAAGGCTTTACGGCGAAAGCACTACATTTGATTGTTTGAGGCTAGCACCTCACATATTTTCCATAACCATGAAATCTTTAGCCAGCACGGTCGATAGAAAATGCATTTCACAGGGAAAACCTGTGCCTTACCTTTTGTAGAACTTCTGCAGAGGGCTTCCTAAGTGTCCAACGAAGACAATCCATGGGTATTTGGTTAGAAAAAGTAATTTATTATATCCTTAAATCTCCGTTTGGTTGGCACCTTGTGTTCAGAAAATCCAATGTGACGAACGCTGCGTTCAACTATACCTATAAACTTTCCCTCAACAAAACAAAAACCAATTCAAATGCTTCCTTAGCTTATCTTTTATGAATAAAAGTGATAATCTTTCACTTGGATGGTCACCTAAACGTTATATAAGTCAAATAAAGTGGACCGCTCAGCCAAACGTGCGCCCAAAAACGTGCAACTGAAAAAGAGCTCCCTCGACTAAAACTTCTCCCAATAGAACACATTAGTTCCGATTTCCATTAAACTTTACCACCTCTCCCTGAGAAGTTAATGCAACAGGTTAAAACGATAAGATTACCGGAAAGGGGCTCTGGGATAGTTTTTTCTAGAAGGTGTTTATTACGCTTAAAGGGACACTGTATCATCTGATGTTTACCCTATGTTTTGCAGGCACCCACACACAACACAATTGTTATTAATATTTGTTAGTGTTTTTGATACCATGTCTGATTTATTGTGAGTGTATTTTTTAATTTTTTTGGTTTTAGTGGGTTTTTCACAGGTTAGAAAGGATGCACCTTAAAGGGCACAAAAAGGAAATGTATATTGTCAGAGTTTTGTTGGAACATATGTACATTATTTTGATAAGGAATGTACTGAAAAAAAGCCAATGTCTGAGGTACAGGGAAAAGAAAGGGAAAATAACACTCATTTAAAGGGGTTGAATGACCTCTGACCTCTGTTCTGACTTTATAGTGAGGCCTGATCACCTTCACTAGAGAGGCTAGAAACATTGGATGAGATTGAAAGGTAATATGTAATACTGATTTGAAGGTAATTTGCAATATTTATGTTTACGAATAATTAAATCAAATCACATTTTATTAGTCACATGCGCCGATACAACAGGTATATAGACCTTACAGTGAAATGCTTACTTACAAACCCTAAACAACAATGCAGTTAAAAAAATAAAAAAATACCTTAAAAAAAATAAGAATAAGAAATAAAAGTAACAAACAATTAGAGCAGCAGTAAAATAACAATAGCGAGGTTATATACAGGGGTTACCGGTACAGAGTAACTGTGCGGGGGCATCGGTTAGTCGGGGTAATGGAGGTAATATGTGTTAAAGTGACTATGCATAGATAATAACAGAGAGTACCAGCAGCGTAAAAGAGAGGGGGCAATGCAAATAGTCTAGGTATCCATTTGATTAGATGTTCAGGAGTCTCATGGCTTGGGGGTAGAAGCTGTTTAGAAGCCTCTTGGACCTAGACTTGACGCTCCGTTACCACTTGCCATGCAGTAGCAGAGAGAACAGTATATGACTAAGGTGGCTGGAGTCTTTGACAATATTTAGGGCCTTCCTCTGACACCGCCTGGTATAGAGGTCCTCGATGGCAAGAAGCTTGGCCACAGTGATGTACTGTACTGGGCCGAACGCACTACCCTCTGTAGTGCCTTGTGGTCGGAGGCCGAGCAGTTGCCATACTAGGCAGTGATGCAACCATTCAGGCTGCTCTCGATGGTGGAGCTGTAGAAACCTTTGAGGATCTGAGGACCCAAATCTTTTCAGTCTCCTGAGGGGGAATAGGCATTGTTGTGCGCTCTTCACGACTGTCTTAGTGTGTTTGGACTATGATAGTTCATTGGTGATGTGGACACCAAGGAACTTGAAGCACTCAACCTGCTCCACTACAGCCCCGTCGATGAGAATGGGGATGTGCTCGGTCCTCATTTTCCTGTAGTCCACAATCATCTCCTTTGTCTTGATCACATTGAGAGAGAGGTTGTTATCCTGGCACCACACTGCCAGGTCTCCAACCTCCTCCCTACAGGCTGTCTCATCGTTGTTGAGATCAGGCCTACCACTGTTGTGTCGTCGGCAAACTTAATGATGGTGTTGGAGTTGTGCTTGGCCATGGTTAGCTACATTATCATGATTCACATATAGCTAGCTGATAGTTATGAAGTAAAATGGTTGCCTTTTGTACATCTTGTTTCATCTATTGTTGCCATTTTCCTTGCTGGAAGAAGGTTCAGCGAATGGGGAAATGAATAATGAAGTAATACAGTAGTGGGGATGCGAGTGCTTCTCAGATGTATTGTTTTGCGCATTCTCCACACTCTCGTCCTCACAAGAATGTACTCAAGAGAACGTGGTCAGAGAATGTACTCGAAGCATGAGAGTGTGGAGCATGGTAGTATGCATATTGAGAAACACCCTGTGTCTTGTCTGGTCTGTCTCTATGCATCACCCTATTATTCTGTTGCTGTCTCTGTGTCTTGTCTGATGCATCTCTCTCCATATCTCTTATTACCCAAACTCCAGCTTAACACGTATTTCCGCCATCACATAACCCTCATATCACATTCACACTGTACTCTTCCCAAAATACTTAATAAATATTTTTATTACCTGCAGGAATATTTTCTTACTTCTACACGTTTCTACTTCAGGACTCTTAGCATCTTACTATACTAACCCAGGGTATTATAATGCATGTCACACTTCTCCTTACAACGGCAGTACGTTCACGACTCCGTATTTCTTTTCTCAGTACTGTACGGTCGTTACTTCCTTTGTATTATGACAATACCATCAGGATCTCATAATCTCTAAAACGACAGTACGTGTTAGTCTCACCCTATTCAATTTGCCTTTGTTCTAGATCCTGTATCCGTCCACCGGCCCCTCTGGAGGACCCTGTGCAGGTCCCTTTCTGCAGCCTTAGTGAAATGCGGGTTGCCTTGAATCACAACTACGGTGATTCCTGTGCATGGTTAACCCTGGTCCTCAGAAGTGGTCAGCAGACAGAGATAAGGATCCCTTCCTCGTTGCCATGAACGTCGTGGAAAATTCTTTATGAAGTGAGAGAGACTTTGTTATTTCTTCAAACAATCTTTACTATCTATTTAAAACCACTCAAATATCAGTGGGTCGCTAGCGGGGATCATCCCGACACTACTAGCAAAAATCTGAGGCGCCAAATTTAAAATCCGAAAGTTGAATTATTAAACATCCAGCTATATACAAGTGTTCCATGCTCATCAAAAGCTCTGTTTCTTGGCAATATCACAGCGTTGTCAGATTTCAAAAAGGCTTTACGGCGAAAGCAGCACATTCATTTGTTTGAGGGTAGCACCTCACATATTTTCCAATAGCCATGTATCGATTAGCAATCATGGCACACACATAACACATTTCACAGCGAAAACAAAGTAATTACCTGTTGAAGAACTTCTACTGAGGTCTTCCTAAGTGTCCAACGAAGACAATCCATGGTTCTTTTGTTAGAAAAGTAACGTCTTTTATCCATAATTCCTCCATTTGGTTCATGCGTTATAATCAGAAGCGACAGCCTCCATTACTCCTTTGACACTGGCGCCGACTCGTTAAAATTATACCTATAAACTTGTCCAAAAACAATCAAACATAGTTTTAAATGTATCCTTAGGAACCCTTTTACGTATATGTACTATTATAAATCAGCCGGAATATAAACTGAACGCTAAAAACGATAAATAAGGCACACTTAGCGCCGCTTCTCATGCACACGCAATGTGAAGAGTTTTCAGAAGAGGGGTCCTCATTGCCATGCTGTTTTTCAATGGTCGAAATTCCTCCAAGATGGAGTAAAACACCGTCTCGTGGTTGATGACATCATAAGGAAGCGGCGTGCACTGCGTTCACATGCCTATATATGGTCATTTTGGATAGGGAGGGGCTCAAAAATGAGCAATGTGTCAAAATGACTTTTTCCAGGACAGAGATTCCTCAGGGTTTTGCCTGCCAAATGCGTTCTGATTGACCCACAGACAAATGGTTAACAGTTTTGGAAAATTCAGAGTGTTTCCTATCCAATGGTACTAATACCATCATTGGTGATTGTTGAGAGCCAAACCTTACAGAGGAATCCTGGGACTTATATAGGTGACACTAAAAATGTTTAGTCATGGCTGGTTCCACCCCTCCCCGGCAGCTCAGGGCATCACAACAGTAGCCTCAACAGCACTCTGTAGGGTAGCACCATGGTGTAGCCGGAGGACAGCTAGCTCCCGTCCTATTCTCGGTATATTGACTTCCATACAAAACCTAGGAGGCTCTTGGTTCTCACCCCCTTCCATAGACTTACACATAAATTATGACAACTTCTGGAGGACGTCCTCAAACCTATCAGAGCTCCTGCAGCATGAACTGACATGTTGTCCACCCAGGCAAAGGATTAGAGAATGAATCAAATCAAATCAAATGTTATTTGTCACATGCGCCGAATACAACAGGTGTAGACCTTACCGTGAAATGATTACTTACAAGCCCTTAACCAACAATGCAGTTCAAGAAATAGAGTTCTGAAAATATTTACTAAAGTAAAAACACAATACAATTACATAACAATAATGAGGCTATATACAGGGGGTACCGGGACCGAGTCAATGTGCAGGGGTACAGGTTAGTCGAGTTCATTTGTACATGTAGGTAGGGGTAACTATGCATAGATAATAAACAGCAAGTAGCAGCAGTGTAAAAACAAAGTGGTGGGGGGTCAATGTAAATAGTCTGGGTGGCCATTTGATTAATTGTTCAGCTGTCTTATAGCTTGGGGGTAGAAGACGTTAAGGAGCCTTTTGGACCTAGACTTGGCGCTCCAGTACCGCTTGCCGTGCAATAGCAGAGAGAACAGTCTATGACTTGGGTGACTGGAGTCTTTGACAATTTTTGGGGCCTTCCTCTGACACCGCCTAGTATGTACGTAGGTCCTAGATGGCAGGAAGCTTGGCCCCAGTGATGTATTGGGCACTACCCTCTGTAGCGCCCACATCTAGTACTGAATGCATATGCTACTGTACAGCTAGCTAGCACTGCAGTGCATAAAATGTTGTGAGTAGTTGAGTCAAAGAGAGAGAAAGACAATAGTTGAACAGTTTTCAACAAAAGTATTTCTTCAAAAATGAAGGAGAGGCAAGAGAGAGATTTTGTCATTTTTTCACTTTCAGTTTTACTTACTTAGCTAGCAAATTCAGCTGGCTAGTTTAGTTACTCGAACACCCAGCTCAAACAGAGGGATGCTATGTTATCTGGCTGGCTATGACTATCCAACACAACACTGGAACTCTTACAAGTCAAGGTAAGCTTTGGTTTTATTAATTTATTGCCACTGGGGACCGTCGGTGTAACTGCTTACTGACTATACACTGTAACATTACTGCATGATTGTAGCGGGTTTACTAACGCAATAGTTCTATTGGCTATGTTGACTAGGACGTTACTTTAGCTAATATGGGGACAACGATCTAGGCTGTGTGTAGCGGTTATGACATGGTTTGTCTTAGAAAGGTTTTTTCTCCTGGTCACATACAGCTGATGTGTTGTTCATTGAAGTCCACAAACGAAGGGAAAGGGTGAGAGGTAATACAACGTGGCTGCTATGAATGTGAACTGTGTTTTTGTGTGACCAGGGGTGTATTCCCCCCGCCGATTCTGTTGAAAAACGTTTCTTAAACGAAAGCAAACAAAACGGGGATAAAAATACCTGAATTTGTCCAATGGAAACTCTCGTTTGCAACTATTGGACTTACACCCTAGATATGCTAGGCAATAGTTTGCAAGTCGGTATTGAATGTGTCACTGTCTGTCCATGTGTTACTGTCTGTCTGTCATCTCAAATTTTTCTCTCGACCTGTGTGCACCTACGTTGTAAACTTTCATTCATAGGCCAGGTTGTAGCAACCTCATGATGGATATAGGGGAAATTTGAGTATCATGTAGTAGCCTAAACCTATCGATGTTACATTGAACTGGGTGAATGGAATATGAATGACAGTCATCCAACATGCTGTAATAGAAATAAGGCCACGCTCATGAAAAA
This sequence comes from Brachymystax lenok tsinlingensis, assembly GCA_030435695.1. Lineage (NCBI taxonomy): Eukaryota > Metazoa > Chordata > Actinopteri > Salmoniformes > Salmonidae > Brachymystax > Brachymystax lenok. The sequence continues at coordinate 6,711,873 of CM059800.1, forward strand.
ATAATTGTCCTCCCTCATCATAAACGGCACTGACCACCACTGATGCACACACACACGTGCACACACACACTCACACAGACACACAGATAATAATTAGAGGCATCTTTCAGGCACAATTTAAGTTAGCTGTTCATTGTCTCAACGAAAGCAACAATCATATTTTTAGCTTTTGAGTAAGATCAATTATCATCCATGTATAATGATTCTTAATGTACATATGCCTACATCGAAGTGTAGAAGAGCTAATGTATACAAAAAATGGAGCCAGTGTCTCTGAGAGATGAATACTCCAGATACCCAGTGATGGTCTGAACAGAGGATGCATAAAAATGAGAGATGGGAAAGCTTTTAGATAAAAAAAACAGCTCTCATTCTTGTTTAGGGGAAAAGGGTGTAGATCCAGAGGAAATGCCTAGTTGAATGATGACATAGGTATACATACACCACCATACACTCCATATAGATGCATAAAGGAAGGATGCGTTAGTGTGTATCTGCATAAAAACATGTTTCTGTGTTATAGCAAAGATCCACGCACACTGCTATTTCTCTGAGTGCTGTAGAGTTTTATGGAGAAGACTGTTCATGTGTTGGTGCATTCTGTATTTCTAACCAAAGTTAAAGACTTTATTTTACCAGAGTTGAAGACATGTACACACATACGCCATCTATCACCTGTCTGATGAGATATCCAGGAACAGTTTCGCACACCTGATGAGGTGAGATATGAGTATGAAACCCTACCTATCAAGCAATAGAGAGACAAAGAGAGGGAAAGAGAGAGCGAAACATGCAGAAAGCTATACAATTACACAGAGATGACATAGGCTACACAGAGATACACGCACACATACAGTATACACTCACCGGCCAGTTTGTTAGGTACACCCGCCCGTTCACGAAAAGGGATCGCTCCTACAGGCAGTGAGTCACGTGGCCGTGGCTTGCTATACAAAGCAGGCAAACAGGAATCGAGGCATTCCGTTTCTGTTCAACTGAACGTTAGAATGGGCAAAACGAGTGACCTATGCGACATTGAACGTGATATGATCGGCGGTGCCAGGCGTGCCGGATCTAGTATTTCAGAAACGGCGCCTTCCTGGGTTTTTCCACGTACGACAGTGTCTAGGGCAAGGGTCTCCAGCAGGTCGATCGCCAGCTACCAGTAGCTAGCAGCGCACCTATGAGTAGCTCACCAAATCATTTACAAAAATCCATGAACTTTCAGAATTGTTTAATGCAATAGTTGTGTGTGGTCATTTCCCATCGCCGTTTTGATTGGGACAGCACCATCACGCTGATTTGCGACAAATGTGGGGGACTTCTCTTGAAAAATCTATCACTGTCAGATTTTTGTTTTCACTGAATCTCTGCTTGGATATTTGGTAACAATAAGGCTGGGAAAATGTTAGCTAAGTTGAAGTGAGTGCTCATGATAATCTTTATTCTACATGCTCATATTGTATATTAGCTGATCAAAACATTTGGCTAGCATGTTATGTAGCTTAACAAGTGGATCTTGCTCTTCAACCGCGTAGTAGCCTGTCCTACTCATGACAAAATGCCTGTGACTGGTCTGATAATCAATCAAAGGGATTTTGTTTCATTGAATTTCCATCTGTATATTTGGTTAATTGACCTCTAGTTGGGCAATTGGAGGTGGTAGCTAATTTATTAGTTTGCTCATCCATCACTGACCAGAAACATTTAGCATGCGACAATGTAGCCTAAGTTATGTGTTTTATTTTGCTCTTGATGCACCACACAGTGCCTTATATAATCTATCCACCATCAGCTGTGAGAACGCGTCCTGCTTCATCTGTCTTCATGTACAGTGCATTTGGAGTATTATGACCTCTTCCACATTATGACTTTTTCCACATTTTGTTACATTACAGCAATATTCAAAAATGTATTAAATAAAAATGTTCCTCACCAATCTACACACGGACCCTCTGCTATGAGACTAGAAATTGAGCTCAGGTGCATCCTGTTTCCATTGATCATCCTTGAGATGCTTCTATAAGTCCACCTGTGGTAAATTCAATTGATTGGACATAATTTGGAAAGGCACACACCTGTCTATATAAGGTCCCACAGTTGACAGTGCATGTCAGCGCAAAAACCAAGCCATGAGGTCGAAGGAATTGTCCGTAGAGCTCCGAGACAGAATTGTGTCGAGGCACAGATTTGGGGAAGGGTACCAGCTCTCCGTGATGCCGGTATGGCAGAGTCACACGCAGGACAACAAAGATGAGTGTTCATAAGTTTTACTCATATAAATATAAGAGTGGGAAAACAACCACTCACAACATGGAAACAAATACAACAAACAATCATGCATAAAACCATGAGGGGAACAAAGGGTTAAATAAGGAACATGTAATTATGGGATAGAAACCAGGTGTGTATAATGAAGACAAAAACATAGAAAATGAATAGTAGATCGGCGGTAGCTAAAAGACCGGTGACGTGACAGTACCCCCCCTTGACGTGCGGCCCCAGCAGCGCGCCGACTCCGGCCTGGGGGACGACCCGGAGAACGAGGCGCAGGGCGATCCGGGTGTAGACGGTGAAACTCTCGCAGCAACAAAGGGTCTAGGATGTTTCTCATCGGCACCCAGCATCTCTCCTCAGGACCACGAGGTGGAGGCCCCCTGCCCGACATCTAGAGTCCATAATGGCTCGAACAGTATACGCCGGTGCCCCCTCGATGTCCAGAGGAGGCGGAGGAACCTCCCATACCTCAGACTCCTGGAGTGGACCAGCCACCACCGGCCTGAGGAGAGACACATGGAACGAGGAGTTAATACAGTAATCTGGGGGAAGCTGTAACTTATAACATACCTTGTTTAATCTCCTCAGGACTTTAAAGGGCCCCACGTACTGCGGACCCAGCTTCCGGCAGGGCAGGCGGAGGGGCAGGTTTAGGGTCGAGAGCCAGACCATGCGAACACCGGGGCCTCACTGCGGTGGTGGTCGGCACTCGCCTTCTGCCGCCTCACGGCTCATTGTAGTTGAGCATGAGCGGCCTCCCAGGTCTCCTCCGAGCGCCTAAACCATTCATCCACCGCAGGAGCCTCAATCTGGCTCTGAAGCCACGGTGCCAGAACCGGCTGGTATTCCAGTACGCACTGGAAAGGGGAGAGACCAGTGGAGGAGTGGCAGAGTAAATTTTGGGCCATCTCTGCCCAGGGGATAAACTGCCCACTTCCCCGGCCGGTCCTGGCAATAGGACAGCAGAAACCTACCCACATCCTGGTTGACTCTTTCCACATGACCGTTACTCTCGGGGTGAAAACCTGAGGTCAGGCTGACCGAGACCCCCAGATGTTCCATAAACGCCCTCCAAACCCTGGACGTGAACTGGGAACCCCGATTAGAAACTATATCCTCAGGCACCCCGTAATGCCGGAAGACAGGGGTGAACAGGGCCTCCGCAGTCTGTAGGGCCGTAGGGAGACCGGGCAAAGGAAGGAAGCGGCAGGACTTAGAAAACCGATTCACAACGACCAGGATCGTGGTGTTACCCTGTGACGGTGGAAGATCCGTTAAATAGTCCACCGACAGGTGTGACCAAAGCCACTGTGGAACGGGTAGGGGTTGTAACTTCCCTCTGGGCAGGTGCCTCGGCGCCTTGCACTGAGCGCACACTGAACAGGAGGAAACATATACCCTCAAGTCCTTAGCTAAGGTGGACCACCAGTACTTCCCACTAACGCACTGTTCGACCAATGCCAGGATGACCAGAGGAGGGTGATGTGTGGGCCCAATAGATCAGACGGTCGTGGACAGCAGACGGAACGTACATACGCCCAGCTGGACACTGAGGTGGAGTGGGCTCTATATGTAACACCCGCTCGATGTCCGCGTCCAACTCCCACACCACCGGTGCCACCAGGCAAGAGGCCGGAAGTATGGGAGTGGGATCTATGATCCGCTCCTCTGTGTCAAACATCTGGGACAGTGCGTCTGCCTTAGTGTTTTGGGAACATGGTCTGTAGGATAGGGTGAAAAACATGGCCCAGCTTGCCTGGCGAGGGTTCAGTCTCCTCGCCGCCCGGATGTACTCCAGATTGCGGTGGTCGGTCTAGATGAGAAAAGGGTGTTTAGCCCCCTCAAGCCAATGTCTCCACACCTTCACAGCCCTCTCAGTCCCCCACATCATAGTTGCGCTCCGCCGAGCTGAGCTTCTTCGAAAAGAAGGCACGGGGCGGAGTTTAGGTGGCTTACCCAAGCGCTGAGACAGCAATTTTGTGAAAAAGCGTGCCTCGTGCATTGACTCGATCGCACTGGCTATGAGAGGCAGCGGGTAGCTGTACCTCACAGTGATTGATACCTCGATAGTCAATACACAGGCGCAGACCTCCATCCTTCTTCTTCTTCTCAAAAAAGAAGCTTGAGGAGGCAGGTGAAGTGGAGGGCTGAATGTATCCCTGCCCCAGAGATTCGGAGACATATGTTTCCATAGCCTCCGTCTCCTCCGGTGACAGAGGATACACGTGACTCCTGCGAAGTGCTGCGTCTACCAGGAGATTTATCGCACAATGTTATTGAGTCGCCTTCTTCTTACAGAAGGCGAGAGCCAAATCGGCATATTCAGAGGGGATGTGCACGGTGGAGAACTGGTCTGGACTTTCCACCGTAGTCGCACCAATGGAAACACCTACACACCTCCCTGAGCACTCTCGTGACCATCCCTTGAGAGCTCTCTGTTGCCACGAAATAATGGGATTATGATAGGCCAACCAGGGTAGGGCCCAACACCACAGGAAACACAGGAGAATCAATGAGGTATAAACTGATTCTCTCCTCATGACCCTCCTGCGTAATCATGCTTAGTGGTGCGGTAGCCTCCCTAATCAGCCCTGACCCTAATGGTCTAAGGCGTGCACAGGGAAGGGCATATCAACAGGAACAATGGGGATCACTAAACTATGAACAAATGAATGATCAACAAAATTCCCAGCTGCGCCTGAATCGACTAGCGACTTATGCTGCGCCTTATGCTGCGCCTGGAGCAACGAACCACCCTTGCTGTCTTTGCCTGGCCGGTTCCCCTCCACTGGGATTCTCTGCCTCTAACCCTATTACAGGGGCTGAGTCACTGGCTTACTGGTGCCGTGGCGGAGATCTTGTGGGCTATACTCGGCCTTGTCTCAGGATGGGAAGTTGGTGGTTGAAGATATCCCTCTTGTGGTGTGGGGGCTGTGCTTCGGCAGAGTGGGTGGGGTTATATCCTGCCTGTTTGGCCCTGTCCGGGGGTATCGTTGGATGGGGCCACAGTGTCTCCCGACCCCTCCTGTCTCAGCCCCCAGTATTTATGCTCCAGTAGTTTATGTGTCGGGGGGCTAGGGTCCGTCTGCTATATCTGGAGTATTTCTTCTCTTATCTGGTGTCCTGTGCGAATTTAAGTATGCTGTCTCTAATTATCTCTCTCTTTCTTTCTTTTTTCTTCTTCTCTCTCTCTCGGGGGACCTGAGCATTAGGACCATTCCTCAAGGCCTACCTGGCCTGATGACTCCTTGATGTCCCGAATCCACCTGGCCGTGCTGCTTCTCCAGTTTCAACTGTTCTGCCTGTTTTATGAACATTTTAAAATCTTGTCCATGTTCTGTTATAATCTGCACCCGGCACAGCCAGAAGAGGACTGGCCACCCCTCACAGCCTGGTTCCTCTCTAGGTTTCTTCCTAGGTTTTGGCCTTTCTAGGGAGTTTTTCCTAGCCACCGTGCTTTTACACCTGCATTGCTTGCTGTTTGGGGTTTTAGGCTGGTTTCTGTACAGCACTCTGTGACATCAGCTGATGTAAGGGGGGCTTTATAAATACATTTGATTTGATTATGCGGGGAATGAGGAGGACAATCAGGAAAATTAACAAACAAAAACATGTGAGCAACAGGGAGCTCTGGGTGAGTCTGATGCCTACTCACCTGGGGTGACCCGATAGTGCTCTGCCTGCTGCCTCGACTCCCTGAGGAACCCCCCCTGCACCGACCAGCAGTGTGCCCTCTGCAGCCACAGAGGGTGCAGGGAATAGCCCCTCCTCCGGCCTCCCTAAGCTCAGTACCTCCTAGCTCCATAGGCGTCGGAGCAGAGGTGTTGGGGGATGGAAATGACAGGTCCCGATCCAGACGTCCACAGGTGGCCTGCAGGTTATCCAGCCTGATGGACAGGTCCACCAGCTGGTCAAAAGAAAGTGTGTTGTCTCTACATGCCAGCTCCCGCCGGACGTCCTCGTGCAGACTGCATCTATATTGGTTGATCAGGGCCCTGTCACTCCATCCCGCGCAGGCGGCCAGGGTTCGAAACTCCAGCGCAAAGTCCTGTGCGCTCCTCGTCCCATGTCTGAGGTGGAACAAGTGTTCACCTGCCGCTCTACCCTCAGGTGGGTGGTCAAACACTGACCGGAAACGGCGGGTGAACTCCTCGTAGTGGTCCAACGCCGCTCCTTCCACACGGCGTTGACCCCCTCCAGGGCTTTTCCAGATAGGCAGGAGATGAGGATGGACACGCTCTCGCGTCCCGAAGGAGCCAGGTGAACGGTCGCCAGGTAGAGCTCCAGCTGGAGTAAGAACTCCTGACACCCGGCAGCCGTCCCATCATACTTCCTCGGGAGCGCAAGTCGAATCCCACTGGGACCAGGTGAAGGAAGGGTGGACAGCTGTGTGGGTAATGGAGTAGGAGGTTGTGATGATGGTAACAGAGCCTGAAAACCTCCTTTCTCCCGTCGCTCCGTACTGTACAGCACGCGATCCATGGCTGTGCTGAGACTCTGCAACACTGTCGCATGCTGCTGAAGAACGCTCCTCGACTGGTGGCGGAGGGCTGGGTGCTCCTGCTGACTCCATTTGGTGGTGCATGATTCTGTAAGGGCGCCCTGTGATGCCGGTATGGCAGAGTCAGGCGCAGGACAACAAAGATGAGTGTTCATACGTTTTACTCATATAAATATAAGAGTGGGAAAACAACCACTCACAACACTCGTCCAAACAGAAACCGTGGATTGATGGCAGCATTCGCAGAAAAACTGAAAGCACGAACCACTGCTTTTAATCAGGGTAAGGTGACTGGAAACATGACTGAAAAAAAAACAGTGTAGCTATTCCCTCCGCAAGGCAATCAAACAAGCTAAGCGTCAGTCTAGAGACAATATCTCCACTCCGCTGATCCTCAACACTGGGGCCCCACAAGGGTGCGTTCTCAGCCTTCTCCTGTACTCCCTGTTCACCCATGACTGCATGGCCAAGCACGCCTCCAACTCAATCATCAAGTTTGCAGACGACACTACAGTGGTAGGCTTGATTACCAACAACGACGAGACAGCCTACAGGGAGAAGGTGAGGACCCTCGGAGTGTGGTGTCAGGAAAATAACCTCTCACTCAACGTTAACAAAACAAAGGAGATGATCGTGGACTTCAGGAAACAGCAGAGGGAGCACCCCCCTATCCACATCAACGGGACAGTAGTGGAGAAGGTGGAAAGTCTTAAGTTCCTCGGCATACAGATCACGGTCAAACTGAAATGGTCCACCCACACAGACAGCGTGGTGAAGAAGGCGCAATAGCGCCTCTTCAACCTCAGGAGGCTGAAGAAATGTGGCTTGTCACCACTCACAAACTTCTACAGATGCACAATCGAGAGCATCCTGTCGGGCTGTATCCGTGCCTGGTACGACAACTGCTCCGCCTACAACCGTAAGGCTCTCCAGAGGGTAGTGAGGTCCGCACAACGCATCACCGGGGGTAAACTACCTGCCCTTCAGGACACCTACACCCCCCGATGTCACAGGTAGGCAAAAAAGATCATAAAGGACAACAACCACCCGAGCCACTGCCTGTTCACCCCGCTATCATCCAGAAGGCGAGGTCAGTACAGGTGCATCAATGCTGGGACCGAGAAACTGAAAAACAGTTTCTATCTCAAGGCCATCAGACTGTTAAACAGCCATCACTAACACTGAGTGGCTGCTGCCAACATACTGACTCAAATGTCTAGCCACTTTAATAATTAGAAATTGGATGTAATAAATGTATCACTAGCCACTTTAAACAATGCCACTTATATAATTTTACGTATCCTACATTACTCATCTCATATGTATATACTGTACTCTATACCATCTACTGCATCTTGCCACCACTCGGCCATCGCTCATCCATGTATTTATATGTGCATATTCTTATTCATTCCTTTACACTTGTGTGTAAAAGGTAGTTGTTGTGAAATTGTTAGATTACTTGTTAGATACTACTACATGGTCGGAACTAGAAGCACAAGCATTTCGCTACACTCGCATTAACATCTGCTAACCATGTGTATGTGACAAATAAAATTAGATTTTGATTTGAGGTTCACCTTCCAACAAGACAACGACCCTAAACACACAGCCAAGACAACGCAGGAGTGGCTTCGGGACAAGTCTCTGAATGTCCTTGAGTGGCCCAGCCAGGACCCGGACTTGAACCGGATCGAACATCCCTGGAGAGATCTGAAAATAGCTGTGCAGCTACACTCCCCATCCAATCTGAACTGATCTTGAGAGGATCTTTAGAGAAGAATGTGAGAAACTCCCCAAATCCAGGTTTGCCACGCTTGTAGCGTCATACCCAAGAAGACTCGAGGCTGTAATCGCTGCCAAAGGTGCTTCAACTAAGTACTGAGTAAAGGGTCTGAATACTTATGTAAATTTGATATTTCAGTTTTTGCTTTGTCATTATGGGGTATTGTGTGTAGATCGATTTTAGAATAATGCTGTAAAATAACAAAATATGGAAAAAGTCAATGGGTCTAAATCATTTCCAATTGCACTGTAACTTAGCCTACTTCAATAATCAATCATTCATTAATAACTGTACGAGTCATTAATGCCTTTAAATACAATCAAGCATTTTATTATTATTTATTTATTGTTACGATCCCGTTGAGGCTAAAAAGCCAAACGTAACACAATATCTGTCAATTAATTTCCAGCCGTTTTGTCCCTGTATGTCTTTGTGGTGTGCACGTTTGTCTATATTTCACTTTGTGTAGCCAGTTAGTGGTAATGATATCTGTCTTATGGGTACACAGAAAGACTTTCCCCAAAACATTCGCAATTAAATGTTACCTGCAAAACAAAATAGGCTTACCTGGCTGAATTATATCATGATTATTTGTATCAGTCGGGTGAGCTTTTGTTTTGCAAACCCTGTCATGACATATGCAGCAGCAAAAACAAAGGTAGACAAGCACATAGAGCCCCACAGTGGAGGTGTCATAATACCCATAAAAACCAGCGGTCGAACAGGGAAATTATTCCAATAATTTTTCCACCATTCATTTTTCTATTACGGGATTTTAGAAACACAAAAAAGGGCTATGTTTCGTGTAGGCTTACACTGGCATGATGTTTTGATTACCATGTAAATCTCTCTTGGAGAAGGTGACTTATCAATATAATTGGCTCTATTTACACTCAGACCTGAAAATTCTAATTAGCATAAAAGTAGACAGCATGCAAAACTACAACTCCCTGCAAGCTCCTGCACGTCATCTCTAGCTGACACCGTTGCTAACAGGTACTGTGTCAATTTAAAACTTGTACAAGACAGTTCACAGAATTGTCCATTTGAAGAAATGTAGCCAATATATTAATTACTACATTTAGCTAACATTAGATCGTTAATCGTTAAAGATTCTTACCTTTGCCTCGATTTTGCAGTCTTGTCCAGATCATCATGGCATTTATAGTTCTTTATGATAGCCATATTAGCAGCTAATTAGCGTTTCATTTTTATGGGGTAAATACAGGCAAATATATTAATATAAGTCACCTTGTCCTAGACAGATATACACGGTTATCAAAATGTCACGCCAGGGTAAGCCTACACTTATTCCCTATGGGAAAAATGAAAAGTGGAAAAACGATTGGAACCATTTCCCTGTTTGACCACTAGGTTTTATGGGTATTATGACTGTACCTAATAAACTGTCTGGTGAGTGTATACACACATACACTTCTCCCCATGGGGTCTGACTTGTTTACTGTGATCTGTGTGTGTGTGTATGTGTGTGTGTGTGTGTGTGTGTGTGTGTGTGTGTGTGTGTGTGTGTGTGTGTGTGTGTGTGTGTGTGTGTGTGTGTGTGTGTGTGTGTGTGTGTGTGTGTGTGTACAAGAAAAGTAAACCAAATAAAATTCAAAGACATTTAGACTTTTTGCCAGTCCTCCTGAAATGTTTTGCTGGTTTGTATTTTTCTCTCCAACGTTCCCAAAGCTCACATCGATTCTCGCCTACGGCAAACTCAAGCCTGTCATGGTTCAGGAGCAAATGTGTGTTTAAGGGTGAGTGAACGTGTGTGTATGTGTGTGTACGTGTGTACGTGTGTGCGTGTCTTCGTGCATGCGTGCGTGTGCTTGTGTCAGGGATGAGAGGAGTTTTCTAGAAGAGAGATCAGGTGTTGGATCCATAACTCATGGTAAATTCTGCCTTTCTTTGCAGGAGCCTCTGTTACTCATTTCCACAACATCCCAACATCACAGCCACATACCATCAAATAAACAAACACACACATGCGGGTGTGCACACACACACACACACACACACACACATCAAACAGGCTACATCTTCCAGGATCCAACTGAGCAGAGACCATCACCATACTAGGGTTGTGTGTGTTCTGTGTTTCAGAGATCACAGATCTTAGTTTAGTGGGGGAATGTTTTACATATTTACAATCCTGGTTGGCAGAAACAGGAACAACAACGGTTTGGCATACATGGAGAGAGACTTTATCTATAGCGGTCTTCTTCAAACCTGGTTGTAGTTGAATTAGTTGTTTTAGTACTTGGCTGGAACAAAAGCCTGCACACTGTGAACACATCTATAGGCAGATTCCTAAACATCCTATACATCAAAAAGTGTTCAAAGTAGGATGACTGGAGCATCCTAGAATCATCTGATTTTCTACTTCAGTCTAACCTAAAACTAAATTAAATGAAGAAACTCAATCAATTCCTTAATCGTGCTGAACCAATATTATCAGGTGGCGTACCCAAACTGAGTGTAATTTATTTTGTGATCCCAGAAAGTAATGTACACAGTGATAAGCCTATCTCTTCTCCACTGTTCATTTCATTATCAAGCTCAGCCCGTCTGTGTGAATCTGTAGTAAGTGTATTTCCACCACCGTGGGTGAAATAACAGGCATATTTACACCCAGGCTAGGGAATACTTATCGATTTTTGATATGAGCTCTCCAATCGTCTCTCATGCTCGCTCTGTTTGCCTAGCCAAAGGCGATGGAGAGAGGGAACGAGGAAGATAAACAGTAATATCTTGTGATTATATCGAGCATGATTGAAAAGAGTGAGAGCTGTGGAGTCAAGGGGAATTTGTTGCTGATGCGTCGTCTCCATGAGTGAGAGTTGAGTAAATTAAATGAGTTGTGTATTCTTCGGTCTCAGCCGACAACTTTCATTTTTGATTAAACGTTATTACTTTCCCTGTTACTTTCTAATGGTGAATTATTTCCCTGTCGGCTGCCTCTCCTGAAGTGACAGGAACTTTTCTGGTACGTTGACATCTGCAATAATCTCCATGTTTTATTAGTAGTCGAGGTAAAGTGTATTAAAACAGAAGGAAGCAGACACGTACACAGCATAATCTACACCTACACAAAAGAGGGGGAAGAACCAAAAGGCAGATGGAGGGAGGAGAATTTGAACAAAAATAAACTTTGTCTCTTTAATAATAAATTTACACTCAATAGACAGTTCACCCCGTTCCCGAAAATGGTGTGTGGCTTGCTATATAAAGCAGGAAGACAGGCATCGAGGCATTCAATTACTGTTCGATTGAACGTTAGAATGGGCAAAACGATTGACCTAAGCGACTTTGAGTGTGGTATGATCATCAGTGCCAGGTGGGCTGGTTCCAGTATCTCAGAAATGTCCCAGCCTCCTGGGTTCTTCATGCACGACAGTGTCTAGGGTTTACCGAGAATGGTGCGACAAACAAAAACATCCAGTCAGCGGCAGACCTGTGGGTGAAAACAGCCGAAGGAGAATGGCAAGAATCCTGCAAGCTAACAGGTGGGCCACAAACAGGAAAATAACGGCACAGTACAACAGTGGTGTGCAGAACGACATCTTGGAATGCACAACTCATCGGTCCTTGTTACGGATGGGCTATTGCAACAGACAACCACACCGGGTTCCACTCCTGTCAGCTAAAAACAAGAAGAAGCTGTTCCTGTGAGCACATGATCACCAACACTGGACAATTGAGGAGAGGAAAAACATCAACTGGTCCGACGAATCCCGGTTCCTGTTCCGTCATGATGAGATGGAAAAGTACGGATTTGGCGGAAGTGGCATGAATCCATGGCCCCATCCTGACGGGTGTCAATGGTACAGGCTGGTGCAGGTGGTGTAATGGTATGGGGAATGTTGTCCTGGCGTTAGGTACCTTGATACCAGTCAAGCAACGTTTCCATACCCCAAATAACTCAGGTTGTTCTGGCGGCAAAAGGGGGTCCAACCCAGTACTAGATGGGTGTACCTAATAAATAAACATTAGGAACACCTTAATTATATGTCCAAAATGTGTCTATTTTTCTGCATAGGTTACCTAAACACACCTCTTTACCTGTTCAATTGTCATTTTAATAAGTGTGTCATTCTGACTGTTGTAAATTATACATCTCAATATACTGCACTAACATGCCTAGGATATTACATCCAAATTACAACACAGTACATGGCATCATAATTAATACACAAATCTCATGATATTATCATAAATTGACAGATTGCAGTCAAACCAAGTATTGTTCTGCATACAGCATCTAAGCATACCTCTTGAGCGGTCTGTATCCTCCTAACTGGTGGTTCTTTTTTTAAAGAAACTAAATATGCTTCTCTGCATCTCTGCTAAAATCTGGGTAAAATATTGAAAAGAATGTGAGTCTTATTCAGTACGTTTAGTAATTGCTTGCTTTTCTAAAGTCTGGCAGCCTTGCCAGCAGGCATGCCAGCTAGAATAGTTAGACAAGCTAAGTAACACTTTACTTGACACCCAGCATCATAACATGTTATGACTCCAACAGCTGCCATACCTTGTCATAACCGGTCATAAAATGGTCAAAACACTGTCATGACACATATTTAAATTGCGTTATTTTATTGCTGGTTACATAAGAGTGTCAAAACCCACAAAACCTACCACGGTAGTTATTGTATGGCTAGTTATGACACCTACATAAGAGTGTCAAAACCCACAAAACCTACCACATTTGAGTGGCTGCTGCCAACATACTGACCTAAATCTCTAGCCACTTTAAATAATAGGATTGTATGTAACAAATGTATCACTAGCCACTTTAAACAATTTTGTATATAATGTTTACATATCCGACATTACTCATATCAAATGTATACACTGTACTCTAAACCATCTACTGACTCTTGCATATGTCGTTCGGCCATCGACTCAAATCTCTAGCCACTTTAATAATTAAAATTGGATGAAATAAATGTATCACTAGCCACTTTAAACGATGCCATTTATATAATGTTTACATATCCTACATTACTTATCTCATATGTACATACTGTACTCCATACCATACCATTTACTGCATCTTGCCTACGCCGGTCAGCCATCGCTCATCCATATATTTATATGTACATACTCGTATTCATTCCTTTACTCTTGTGTGTATAAGGTAGTTGTTGTGAATTTGTTAGATTACTTGTTAGATACTACTGCAAGGTCGGGAACTAGAAGCACAAGCATTTCGCTACACTCGCATTAACATCTGCTAACCATGTGTATGTGACAAATAAAATTTGATTTGATTTGACACAAGGCAAAACATTTCAATACACCATAGCCTACTTGTCAACCGTATGTTTATGTTAAATAACATTTTCTGAAATTGACCATATAAAATTATCATTGTAATTACTCATTTCTTGTAGATTTGTTTAAGTGCTGCTGTGCGTTTTGTTGCTAGCATTACTTTGCTACCCGCCAACTTTACGGTTTTTACTTTATAATGACTGTTTTCAATTTTTATTTTTTCCCCTCAATCAACTTTTTTCATTCAACTTTTTCACCCCAGACGTTATATCTGGACATGGTTTTACAGGACCTCCACCAGCCAAAGCTAAGTAGTAACATTAACATTATTCCTTCATGGCAGATAATATTCTACATTTTGGTGACTTTAACTTCTCTAGGAGCAGCAGCAGAGGTGACTGTTTTGGAGAGCCTGGCGTGCCCAAAGTAAAATGCCTCCCATTTAGGCCCAGAAAATGGGATATGCATATATTTAGTACCATTGGATAGGAAACACTCTGAATTTTCCAAAACTGTTAACGCATATAGCAGGCAAAACCCTGAGGAATCTCTGTCCTGGAAAAAGGGATTTTGACACATTGCTCATTTTGGAACCCCTCCCTATTGAAAATGACCATATATAGGCATATGAATGCAGTACACGTCGCTTCCTTATGATGTCATCAACCACGAGACGGTGTTTTCCTCCATTTTGGATGAATTTAGACCATTGAAAAACAGCATACCATGAGGACCCCCTCGTTCTGAAAACTGTTCACATTGCGCACGCACGAGAAGTCACGCCGTGTCTTATTTATCGTCTTTAGCGTTCAGTTTATATTCCGGCTGATTTATAATAGTAAATATACGTAAAAGTGTTCCTAAGGATACATTTAAAACTATGTTTGATTGTTTTTGGACATGTTTATAGGTATAAACAACAAGTTAACCACCTAACTGAGGAACTTAAGTTAACCTTGCGTAATACCCTAGATGAAGTCGCACCCCCTAAAAACAAAAACATTTGTCATAAGAGCTCATAAGTATACTAGCTCCCTGGTATACAGAAAATACCCGAGCCCTGAAGGAAGCTTCCAGAAAATTGGGACGGCGCTACACCAAACTAGTCTTCCGATTAGCTTGGAAAGACAGTATCATGCAGTATCGAAGAGCCCTCACTGCTGCTCGATCATCCTATCTTTCCAATTTAATTGAGGAGAATAAGAACAATCCTAAATGTACTTTTGATACTGTCGCAAACCTAACTAAAAACCAACATTTCCCAAGAGAGGATGGCTTTCACTTCAGCAGTGCTAAATTCATGAACTTCTTTGACGAAAAGATCATGATCATTAGAAAGCAAATTACGGACTCCTCTTTATCCGAAGCTCAGTTGTCCTGAGTCTGCACAACACTGCCAGGACCTAGGATCAAGGGAGATACTCAAGTTTTTTAATACTATACCTCTTGACACATTCATGAAAGTAGTCATGTCCTTTAAATCTTCAAGCTGCATACTGTGCTTGGCCCCACTATGTTGAACATAATAAATGGCTCCCTATCCCCCGGATGTGTACCAAATTCACTAAAAGTGGCAGTAATAAAGCCACAGTAATAGAGTCACTGGCTTACTGGTGCTCTTCCATGCCGTCCCTAGAAGAGGTACGTCACTTGAGTGGGTTGAGTCTCTGACGTGATCTTCCTGTCCGGGTTGGCGCCCCTCTCGGGTTCATGCCGTGGGGGAGATCTTCGTGGCCTATACTCGGCCTTGTCTCAGGGTAGTAAGTTGGTGGTTGAAGATATCCCTCTAGTGATGTGGGGGCTGTGCATTGGCAAAGTGGGTGGGGTTATATCCTGCCTGGTTGGCCCTGTCTGGGGGTATAGTCAGACGGGCCACAGTGTCTCTCGACCCCTCCTGTCTATGCTTCCAGTAATTATGCTGCACTAGTGTCGGGGGGCTAGGGTCAGTCTGTTATATCTGGAGTATTTCTCCTGTCTTATCCGATGTTCTGTGTGAATTTAAGTATGCTCCCTCTAATTCTCTCTCTCTTTCTTTCTCTTTCTCTTCTCTGGGACGACCTGAGCCCTAGAGCCATGCCTCAGAACTACCTGGCCTGATGACTCCTTGCTGTCCCCAGTCCACCTGGTCGTGCTGCTGCTCCAGTTTCAACTGTTCTGCCTATGGAATCCTGACTTGTTCACCGAACGTGCTACCTTGTCCCGGACCTGCTGTTTTCGATTCTCTCTCAGCACCTGCTGTCTCTAACACTGAATGACCGGCTATGAAAAGCCAACGGACATTTACTCCTGAGGTGCTGACATGTTTTGCACCCTCTACAACTCTACTGTGATTACTGTGAACGTTTGAACATCTTGGCCATGTACTGTTATAATCTCCACCCGGCACAGCCAGAAGAGGACTGACCACCCCTCAGAGCCTGGTTCCTCTCTAGGTTTCTTCCTAGGATCCTGCCTTTCTAGGGTGTTTTTCCTAGCCACCGTGCTTCTACATCTGCATTGCTTGCTGTTTGGGGTGTTAGGCTGGGCTTCTGTATAGCACTTTGTGACCTCCGGCTGATGTAAAAATGGCTTTGATAAGTACATTTGATTGATTGATTGATGTCAGACATGCACCTATCCTAATGCTCTTTTTGACTGATGACTGAACGTGATAGGCCTATCTGGCTTATATGATTATGATGTTCATAATGCTTCTTGACATTGTCATAAGGTGCATTTTCTTAGTCCAAGTAAAGTGACACAGGATGGTCATAATGCTTTCTGACATTGTCATCAAGTGTATTTTCTACAAGTTATTTAATATGTTGAAGAAAAAAAACATGACTGTAAAGAATTCATTACAACAACAACAAAGGACCTATCTAGCTGGCTATCTAAAGCCAACTTCATAAAATGGCTATGTGGCTAGTATTCCAGAGAAACAACACACCATTTTTTATAAATCAAGAAGAAATCAATAGGCTGCATAGCTTGATCAAATTAATTTACAAACATCACGGGCAGCTAGAATCAAATCAAACGCTGTGTCTTTGTTCCGTGGTGCACCTTGGAAGGAAACACTTACTAGGGAGAATGTCCATCCGGTGTACCCCCTCCGCAAAATACAGCAGACAGATATTTTTATAAATAATTATGATAAAATGTGGCCTTTAAATGAAATGTAGTTATTCATTTAACATCAGACATTTTTTAAAACAGGACAAATCTGAGGGGCACGTGCCCTTGTGATGCCTCTGAGCGTGGCTATCCAAATGATCGTGGAAATGATCAGGGATAGTGGAAATCACTTGTCGTGCATATTACGACAGAATACCTGAGATTTACCTTTGGATTTAGTTTGGATGATGAGGAACATATGGAGCTTCACACAACAGCTCTTGTCTTTTAAGTCTATGGACGATATACAGTAACTACAGTACAATGCAGTCTGACTGTGTAGGGGTGTACACTGGCAAACGCAAATATCCCAAGCTGTTGGAACATGTGATTTTCTATGTGCATGCATTTACATGAATACATTTTAGTAGTTTAGTAGTCCTCCCACTTTGCTGCTTGAAGGTAAATTACATAAATTGCTCAAGCACGATCAGACCTGTACATTCAATATAATATACACTCATACATTACACAGCATAAATACATCTCTCTTTATCTCGCTTGCTGTCCCTCTCTCTCTTTCTCATCTCTCCCTCCCATGCTTCTCTTTCTCTCTTTTTCTCCTACTCCCTCCTTTCTACTCTGTCCTCCTTTCCCTCCCTCTCACTCCCATACTAGAGTTCTATAGAGTCTTCTACAGAGTTCTGTTTCATGAATATCATAGTTTACACATGCACACTTGGATACAATAATTCAAGTGTGAAATACTGCTGACGAATAATGCAGCAGTGACCCAGAGAAATGTATGTGTATGTATCTCAGCCCTCAGTGTGAACCCTGACCCCTTGCAGAGGGAAATATGAGTTCACAGAGTCAGAGATCATCTCCATATTCAGCCATTATCATACTAACCATGTGCTATGTGTAATGGCCAATCTATGGGGGCAATAATGACTTACAGCTGCAATATGTAACTTTTTGGGGTAGTCGACCAAATTCACATAGAAATGTTGGTTATAGATCTGTCATTTGCATTAAAAGCAAGTCTAAGAAGCAGTAGATCTGTTCTACGTGCACTATTTCTATGCTTCCCATTCTTATGTTTTGTTTTTGCGTCTTTTACTATGAGTTTTGTACACCAGCTTCAAATAGCTGAAAATACAATATTTTTGGTTATGGAAAATACATTTCAGAGTGGTTTAGATGGAACGTTAATTCTCTACACTATACAGTACGTGCTTGTTTGTCACATAAACTGAAATATGAACCAACCAGGAAATGGCGGAGCAAATTCTTTGCAGCTTTAAGTAAATCTCAGAGTAAATCATGCATTGATGTCAGCGGGCGATTTGCTCATTCTCTTTGGAATAGCCTATGAGTTGGGAATGCAGATCTCAAGTTTAGCCCTATGGGAGAAAGAGAAGGAGGAGTGTTGGACTATATGACAGAGACAACTTACTACTGATCAAATTCAGGGAAAGTGAATGATCCCTTCTTACTTTTTTCACTGTTCCTCTCTCTTTTTCTCCCTGTCTATCACTAGCTCTCTTTTGCTCATTCTTTCTTGGCTGTGCCCTCTGTGTGTCCTTTCTCTCTGCATCACTTTCACACGCTGTCCCCATTGCTGTATCTCTCTTTCCCCTCCCTCTGCCTCCCCTTCTCCCATCTTCTCTATCCTTTGTTCTTCCCTTTACTCTACCCTTCTCTCTCCTCTTGCCTCCCCCCTCCCTCTCTGCAACTCTCTCTGTGAGCTGTGCAGTGAGGCTTGTAAAGCAGATAGGCGGGAGCTCATCCTCAGTAAATGTTTCCCTCGCCCCTTTCAGGAGAGATGATTTGAATATTTATCACACACACAGACACACATACACACACACACACCACATTCCTCTCCCCTCATCCCAGGTATATGAAGATGGAGAACCAGGTTTAGAAGTCTTTAGTGCTTCATAAAACAAGATGAGAAATTAAGATTCTGTTTATGCAAGCTTTTACTGAAGCCTTTCAAACCCCCTGCATAAGAATGTCTGACAGCCAAAATTACAGTGAAACTCTTCTCAGTATAACGACACAGGACGAGACCCAGATGCAGACACAGGAGGCAGATTGTTTGAGTCTCTGATGTTTATTGAAATACAAGGGGCAGGCAATAGGCACATCGAGGACAGGCAGAAGTTCATTAACCAGGTCAGAGTCCGTAAGGTGCAGGGCGGCAGGCAGGCTTGAGGTCAGGGCAGGCAGAAAAGTTCGGAACCGGGAGGGCTAGAAAACAGAGATGCTGGTAGGCTTGACGAGACAAGACAAACTGGCAACAGACAAACAGAGAACACAGGAACAAATGCACTGGGGATAATGGGGAAGATGGGCGACACCTGGAGGGGGGTGGAGACAAGCACAAAGACAGGGGAAACAGATCAGGGTGTGACACTCAGTCTCAAGGACATGACAGAAAGTTCCAAGGAAAAAGGTTATTGTAGTGTACCTATATACTGTATAACCCTATGCCAAGAGGTCTGGACCTGTATGGCGCAGGACATTGTATGCTTAACCAATATGCAGAAGGTCATTGGTTCAAGCCGTGTCCAACTCTTCCACTTCATTTGATGGGCTTGGTTTCGCTCCAATCTTCAGTAGATCATGATGATCAATTGGTTCATGAATTGACCAGTGCTATTATTGTCAGAGTGACACGCACGTACACACACAGATTGGGAAAAGACACATAACACAATGGACTCAAAAACAGCTTTGAACATTGATGTTAATAGTTTTCATCCATTTTCCTGCCTCTCTAAATGTTCATTCTGAAAGGTCATTTGTTCATCATCAGTAGAGCTCTTGTTCAGTCCTCAAAGGTTTGTAGCTAAATTTGCCTTGACACCCTAACTGCCGAGGGGATAATTTAGCTCAACCTTTTCAGCAGTCAGGACACTTGAGTTCATTACACTTATGACTAGTGACTAATTTTAGAGCGCTGACTTTGTGCTGGAAACTCAATGCAAAAACTTAAAGACACAGGTTATTGATGATAATGACATAAATATGCAGGGTAACTATTGTACAGTGTTGCTTCAAGGACAGTGTCATCTCCATATCCATTTAGTATGTAGAACTGTGTATACAGTACATGCTTAGAAGGATAGAGTTACAGCTACCCTATACTCCTCGCTTTGTAAGTGATCTCCGGAGACTGAGAGGCTTACGAAGTGTGTGTTGAAGGTACAGTTCTGTCTGATTGATGGTTCTGCTGATGGCGAGGCAGGAGGGAACCGCTGCTTTCGCTGTTCTGAATAACAAACGTCCCATGACCTTCTCCTAACTTCTCCAAACTTCTCATGAGTTAATAAAACACTAAAGGAAGATGATCTGAATTCCTCTGTGTGTGTGTGTTTGTGTATATGTATGTGTGCGTGTGAGTGTGTGCGTGTTTCTGTGCCTGCACATGCACACGTGTGTATACACAAGAGTATATGCGTGTGTGTGCATGTGTGTGCACCTCTGCACACCTTCTACAAACTCTCTGATATATGGTAGTCTCTCGTCTCTCCAATCTCAGGGCACTGAGAGGAAAGAGGAACAGCTCACCTTCTTATGTAAAGTCTGACATTCTCGACAACACTGCTTTTTCTGTGTGTATACACCAGCTAAAGTTTATTTTATCTATTAAAGAGTTGTCTGGATGACTAATACACACACACACACAGACTGCTCTAAGGCTCAGGCTTGGGCTCTGTGGGGAATTGACTGTAGTAGACTCAACAGTACTTTTGCCTTCAGTCTTTCCTCTAGTGTCAGTTATGTTTGATCCTCCTCCACTACCATATTTATGACCCTACAGATCCTATATACAGTGCATTCGTAAAGTATTCAGACCTCGTCACTTTTTACACATTTTGTTACGTTACAGTCTTATTCTAAAATGTATTAAATAATTGTTTGTCTCATCAATCTACACACAGTACCCCTAATGACAAAGTGAAAACAGTTTTTATTTTATTTTTTGCAACCTTATTTACAAGTATTCATTAGACCCTTTGCTCTGAGACTTGAAATTAAATTGAGCATCCTGTTTCCATTGATCACCCTTGAGATGTTTATACAACATGATTGGAGTCCACCTGTGGTAAATTCAATTGATTGGACATGGTTTGGAAAGGGGATGTTTTTCAGTGGGCACCCGAGTGGCGCAGCGGTCTAAGGCACTGCATCTCAGTGCTAGAGGCATCACTACAGATCCTGATAAGTTTCCAGGCTGTATCACAACCGGCCGTGATTGGGAGTCCCATAGGGCGGCGCACAATTGGTCCGGGTTTGGCCGGGGTAGGCCGTCATTGTAAATAAGAACTTGACTTGGTTAGTTAAATAAAAGGTTCAATAAAAATAAAAGTGACAGGGACTGAGAGACTAGTCAGGATCGAGGGAAAGATGAACGGAGCAAAGTACAGAGGGATCCTTGATGAAACCTGCTCCAGAGCACTCAGGACCGCAGACTGGGGCAAAGGTTCCCCTTCCAACAGGACAATGCAGGAGGGGCTTCAGGACAAGTCTCTGAATGTACTTGAGTGGCCAAGCCAGAGCCAGGACTTAAAGTGACTATGCATACAGTTGAAGTTGGAAGTTTACATACACCTTAGCCAAATACATTTAAACTTAGTTTTTCACAATTCCTGACATTTAATCCTGGTAAAAATTCCCTGTCTCAGGTCAGTTAGGATCACCACTTTATTTTAAGAATGTGAAATAGTAGAGAGAATTATTTATTTCAGCTTTTATTTATTTCATTACATTCGCAGTGGTTTAGAAGTTTACATACACTCAATTAGTATTTGGTAGCATTGCCTTTAAATTGTTTAACTTGGGTCAACGTTTTGGGGAGCCTTCCACAAGCGTCCCACAATAAGTTGGGTAACCTTTGGCCCATTCCTCCTGACAGAGCTGGTGTAACTAAGTCAGGTTTGTAGGCCTCCTTGCTCGCACACGCTTTTTCAGTTCTGCCCGCAAATTCTCTATAGGATTGAGGTCAGGGCTTTGTGATGGCCACTCCAATACCTTGACTTTGTTGTCCTTAAGCCATTTTGCCACAACTTTGGAAGTATGCTTGGGGTCATTGTCCATTTGGAAGACCCATTCGCAACCAAGCTTTAACTTCCTGACTGATGTCTTGAGATGTTGCTTCAATATATCCACATAATTTCCCTCCCTCATGATGCCATCTATTTTGTGAAGTGCACCAGTCCCTCCTGCAGCAAAGCACCCCCACAACAGGATGCTGCCACCCCCGTGCTTCACATTTGGGATGGTGTTCTTTGGCTTGCAAGCCTCCCCCTTTTTCCTCCAAACATAACAATGGTCATTATGGCCAAACAGTTATATTTTTTTGTTTCATCAGACCAGAGGACATTTCTCCAAAAAGTATGATCTTTGTCCCCATGTGCAGTTGCAAACCATGGTCTGGCTTTTTTATGGCGGTTTTGGAGCAGTGGCTTCTTCCTTGCAGAATCGTTTTACTGTGGATATAGTTACTTTTGTACCGGTTTCTTCCAGCATCTTCACTAGGTCCTTTGCTGTTATTCTGGGAATGATTTGCACTTTTCGTACCAAAGTACGTTCATCTCTAGGAGACAGAATGCGTCTCCTTCCTGATCGGTATGACGGCTGCATGGTCCCATGGTGTTTATACTTGTGTACTATTGTTTGTACAGATGAACGTTACCTTCAGGCGTTTGGAAATTGCTCCCAAGGATGAACCAGACTTGTGGAGGTCTACAATTTATTTTCTGAGGTCTTGGCTGATTTCTATTGATTTTCCCATGATGTCAAGCAAAGAGGCATTTTTTTTTTAGTTTTTTTTTCACCTTTATTTAACCAGGTAGGCAAGTTGAGAACAAGTTCTCATTTACAACTGCGACCTGGCCAAGATAAAGCAAAGCAGTTCAACACATACAACAACACACAGTTACACATTGGAGTAAACAAACAATCAGTCAACAATACAGTAGGGAAAAAAAAACAAATCTATATACAATGTGTGCAAATGAGGTAGGATAAGGAACATAAGGCAATAAATAGGCCATGGTGGCAAAGTAACTACAGTATAGCAATTCAACACTGGAATGGTAAATGTGCAGTAGATGAATGTGCAAAGTAAAAATACTGGGGTGCAAAGGAGTAAGACAAACAAATGACTACGGAAGGGGATGAGGTAGTTGGTTGGGCTATGTACAGGTGCAGTGATCTGTGAGCTTCTCTGATAGCTGGTGTTTAAAACTAGTGAGGGAGATAAGTGTCTCCAGTTTCAACAATTTTTGTAGTTCGTTCCAGTCATTGGCAGCAGAGAACTGGAAGGAAAGGCGGCCAAAAGTGGAATTGGCTTTGGGGGTGACCAGTGAGATATACCTGCTGGAGCGAGTGCTATGGTTACCAGTGTGCTGAGATAAGGCGGGGCTTTACCTAGCAGGGACTTGTAGATGACCTGGAGCCAGTGGGTCTGGCGACGAGGATGTAGCGAGGGCCAGCTGACTAGAGCATACAGGTCGCAGTGGTGGGTGGTATAAGGGGCTTTGGAGACAAAGCGGATGGCACTGTGATAGACTGCATCCAGTTTGCTGAGTAGAGTATTGGAAGCTGTTTTGTAGATGACATCGCCAAAGTCGAGGATCGGTAGGATAGTCAGTTTTACTAGTGCAAGTTTGGCAGCATGAGTCAAGGAGGCTTTGTTGCGAAATAGAAAGCCAATTCTAGATTTAATTTTGGATTGGAGATGTTTAATGTGAGTCTGGAAGGAGAGTTTACAGTCTAGCCAGACACCTAGGTATTTGTAGTTGTCCACGTATTCTAGGTCAGAGCCGTCCAGGGTAGTGATGCTAGTCGGGCGGGTGGGTGCAGGCAGCGAACGGTTGAAAAGCATGCATTTGGTTTTACTAGCGTTTAAGAGCAGTTGGAGGCCACGGAAGGAGTGTGGTATGGCATTGAAGCTCGTTTGGAGGTTAGTTAACACAGTGTCCAAAGAAGGGCCAGAAGCATACAGAATGCTGTCGTCTGCATAGAGGTGGATCAGAGAATCACCAGCAGCAAGAGCGACATCATTGATGTATACAGAGAAGAGAGTCGGCCCAAGAATTGAACCCTGTGGCACACCCATAGAGACTGCCAGAGGCCCTGACAACAGGCCCTCCGATTTAACACACTGAACTCTGTCGGCAAAGTAGTTGGTGAACCAGGCGAGGCAATCATTAGAGAAACCAAGGCTGTTGAGTCTGCCGATAAGGATGTGGTGATTGACAGAGTCGAAAGCCTTGGCCAGGTCAATGAATACGGCTGCACAGTAATGTCTCTTATCGATGGCGGTTATGATATTGTTTAGTACCTTGAGCGTGGCTGAGGTGCACCCGTGACCAGCTCGGAAACCGGATTGCACAGCGGAGAAGGTACGGTGGGATTCGAAGTGGTTAATGATCTGTTTATTAACTAGACTTTCAAAGACTTTAGAGAGGCAGGGTAGGATTGATATAGGTCTAAAGCAATTTGGGTCTAGGGTGTCACCCCCTTTGAAGAGAGGGATGACCGCAGCAGCTTTCCAATCTTTTGGGATCTCGGACGACACCAAAGAGAGGTTGAGCAGACTGGTAATAGGAGTTGCAACAATGGCAGCAGATATTTTTAAAAAGAGAGGGTCCAGATTATCTAGTCCAGCTGATTTGTATGGGTCCAGATTTTGCAGCTCTTTCAGAACATCTGCTATCTGGATTTTGGTGAAGGAGAAGCTGGGAAGGCTTGGACAAGTAGCTGCGGAGGGGGAGCTGTTGGCCGGGTTGGGGTAGCCAGGAGGAAAGTATTGCCAGCCGTAGAGAAATGCTTGTTGAAATTTTCGATTATCATGGATTTGTCGGTGGTGACCGTGTTACCTAGCCTCAGTGCAGTGGGCAGCTGAGAGGAGGTGCTATTGTTCTCCATGGACTTGACAGTGTCCCAAAACTTTTTGGAGTTAGAGCTACAGGATGCAAATGTCTGTTTGAAAAAGCTAGCCTTTGCTTTCCTGACTGATTGCGTGTATTGATTCCTGACTTCCCTGAACAGTTGCATATCGCGGGGACTATTCGATGCAATAGCAGTCCACCGCAGGATGTTCTTGTGCTGGTCAAGGGCAGTCAGGTCTGGAGTGAACCAAGGGCTGTATCTGTTCTTAGTCCTACATCTTTTGAAAGGGGCATGCTTATTTAAGATGGAGAGGAAGTTGCTTTTAAAGAACGACCAGTTTGAAGGTAGGCCTTGAAATACATCCACAGGTACACCTCCAATTGACTCAAATGATGTCAATTAGCCTATCAGAAGCTTCTAAAGCCATGACATCATTTTATGGAATTTTCCAAGCTCTTTAATGGCACAGTCAACTTAGTGTATGTAAACTTCTGACCCACTGGAATTGTGATACAGTGAATTATAAGTGAAATAATCTGTCTGTAGATGTGTCATGCACAAAGTAGATGTCCTAACCGACTTTGTGGAGTGGTTGAATAAAAACTTTCGACTTCAACTGTAGATGATAAACAGAGCTCATCAGACCGAGGCTCTGCAACTGTCCTCGTGCTCCTAGACCTTAGTGCTGCTTTTGATACCATCGATCACCACATTCTTTTGGAGAGATTGCAAACCCAAATTGGTCTACATGGACAAGTTCTGACCTGGTTTAGATCTTATCTGTCGGAAAGATATCAGTTTGTCTCTGTGGATGGTTTGTCCTCTGACAAATCAACTGTAAACTTCGGTGTTCCTCAAGGCTCTGTTTTGGGACCACTATTGTTTTCACTATATATTTTACCACTTGGTGATGTCATTCGGAAACATAATGTTAACTTTCACTGCTATGCGGATGACACACAGCTGTACATTTCGATGAAACATGGTGAAGCCCCAAAATTGCCATCCCTGGAAGCCTGTGTTTCAGACATAAGGAAGTGGATGGCGGAACATTTTCTACTTTTAAACTCTTTTGACAAACATATCAAGACTGTTTCAAGGACAGCTTTTTTCCATCTACGTAACATTGTAAAAATCTGAAACTTTCTGTCCAAAAATGATGCAGAAAATTTAATCCATGCGTTTGTAACTTCTAGGTTAGACTACTGCAATGCTTTACTTTCCGGCTACCCGGATAAAGCACTAAATAAACTTCAGTTAAACACTAAACACGGCTGCTAGAATCTTGACTAGAACCCCAAAATTTGATCATATTACTCCAGTACTAGCCTCTCTACACTGGCTTCCTGTTAAGGCAAGGGCTGATTTCAAGGTTTTACTGATAACCTACAAAGCATTACATGGGCTTGCTCCTACCTATCTTTCCCGATTTGGTCCTGCCGTACATACCTACACGTACGCTACGGTCACAAGATGCAGGCCTCCTTACTGTCCCTAGAATTTCTAAGCAAACAGCTGGAGTCAGGGCTTTTTTCCTATAGAGCTCAATGTTTATGGAATAGTCTGCCTATCCATGTGAGAGACGCAGACTCGGTCTCAACCTTTAAGTCTTTATTGAAGACTCATCTCTTCAGTAGGTCCTATGATTGAGTGTAGTCTGGCCCAGGAGTGTGAAGGTGAACGGAAAGGCACTGGAGCAACGAACCACCCTTGCTGTCTTTGCCTGGCCGGTTCCCCCTCCACTGGGATTCTCTGCCTCTAACCCTATTACAGGGGCTGGCTTACTGGTGCCGTGGCGGAGATCTTGTGGGCTATACTCGGCCTTGTCTCAGGATGGTAAGTTGGTGGTTGAAGATATCCCTCTTGTGGTGTGGGGGCTGTGCTTCGACAGAGTGGGTGGGGTTATGTCCTGCCTGTTTGGCCCTGTCCGGGGGTATCGACGGACGGGGCCACAGTGTCTCCCAACCCCTGCTGTCTCAGCCCCCAGTATTTATGCTGCAGTAGTTTATGTGTCGGGGGGCTAGGGTCCGTCTGTTATATCTGGAGTATTTCTTCTCTTATCTGGTGTCCTGTGTGAATTTAAGTATGCTCTCTCTAATTATCTCTCTTTCTTTTATTTCTCTCTCTCTCGGAGGACCTGAGCATTAGGACCATTCCTCAAGGCCTACCTGGCCTGATGACTCCTTGATGTCCCGAGTCCACCTGGCCGTGCTGCTTCTCCAGTTTCAACTGTTCTGCCTGTTTTATGAACATTTTAAAATCTTGTCCATGTTCTGTTATAATCTGCACCCGGCACAGCCAGAAGAGGACTGGCCACCCCTCACAGCCTGGTTCCTCTCTAGGTTTCTTCCTAGGTTTTGGCCTTTCTAGGGAGTTTTTCCTAGCCACCGTGCTTTTACACCTGCATTGCTTGCTGTTTGGGGTTTTAGGCTGGGTTTCTGTACAGCACTCTGTGACATCAGCTGATGTAAGAAGGGCTTTATAAATGAATTTGATTTGATGATCAGCGTAAAACAGGGGTTTGGGGGGGGTGGGGGCGGGACAAAATGCAAATAGTCTGGGTAGGCATTTGATTACCTGTTCAGGAGTCTTATGGCTTGGGGGTAAGAGTTGTTGAGAAGCCTTTTGGTCCTAGACTTGGCGCTCCGGTACCGCTTGATATGCAGTAGCTGAGAGAACAGTCTATGACTGGGGTGGCTGGGGTCTTTGACAATTTTTAGGGCCTTCCTCTGACACCACCTGGTGTAGAGGTCCTGGACGGCAGGCAGCTTGGCCCCAGTGATGTACTGGGCCGTACGCACTACCCTCTGTAGTGCATTGCGGTCGGAGAGGTCAAGCAGTTGCCATGCCAGGCAGTGATGCAACCAGTCAGGATGCCTTCGATGTTACAGCTGTAGAACCTTTTGAGGATCTGAGGATCCAAACCAAATCTTTTCAGTCTCCTGAAAGGGAATAGGTTTTGTCGTGCCCTGTTCACGACTGTCTTGGTGTGTTTGGACCATTCTAATTGGTTGGTGATGTGGACACCAAGGTACTTGAAGCTCTCAACCTGCTCCACTACAGCCCCGTTGATGAGAATGGGGACGTGCTCGGTCCTCCTTTTCCTGTAGTCCACAGTCATCTCCTTTGTCTTCATCACGTTGAGGGATAGGTTGTTATTCTGGCACCACCCGGCCAGGTCTCTGACTGTCTCGTCGTTGTCAGTAATCAGGCCTACCACTGTTGTGTCGTCTGAAAACTTAATGATGGTGTTGGAGTCATGCCTGGCCATGCAGTTGTGGGTGGACATGGAGTACAGGACGGGACTGAGCACGCACCCCTGAGGGGCTCCCGTGTTAAGGATCACCATGGCAGATGTGTTGCTAACTACCCTTACAACCTGGGGGCGGCTCGTCAGGAAGTCCAGGATCTAGTTTTGGCTTGACCAGTGCAGGATTTGACTGGGAAGACAAAAAACGAAAAGACAACACCTTACACAGTTAGACAAAATAGCTAAGAATGAGTTAGTCCATGCAAGGCGTAAAATCATTGATGTGTAATAATGTGATTGTGTATCTGATTGACTCTACATACAGTATTGAGAGAAAATTGCTTGGGGTACTCACAGTGCGTGGAGGGGAAACATTCAATGTGCCAGTGGATGAGCGGGCACATGAGACGTGGCTTCAGTTCATGTCAGGAGAAAGTTGACAATGGTAGTGGAGTGGAGTAGTCATCACCTTTTAAATCAGGGAACAGGAGGGGACTTAGCTGTAAATACAAATACAGTGAGGGAAAAAAGTATTTGATCCCCTGCTGATTTTGTACGTTTGCCCACTGACAAAGAAATGATCAGTCTATAATTTTAATGGTAGGTTTATTTGAACAGTGAGAGACAGAATAACAACAAAAAAATCCAGAAAAACGCATGTTAAAAATGTTATAAATTGATTTGTATTTTAATGAGGGAAATAGGTATTTGACCCCTCTGCAAAACATGACTTAGTACTTGGTGGCAAAACCCTTGTTGGCAATCACAGAGGTCAGACGTTTCTTGTAGTTGGCCACCAGGTTTGCACACATCTCAGGAGGGATTTTGTCTCACTCCTCTTTGCAGATCTTCTCCAAGTCATTAAGGTTTCGAGGCTGACGTTTGGCAACTGGAACCTTCAGCTCCCTCCACAGATTTTCTATGGGATTAAGGTCTGGAGACTGGCTAGGCCACTCCAGGACCTTAATGTGCTTCTTCTTGAGCCACTCCTTTGTTGCCTTGGCCGTGTGTTTTGGGTCATTGTCATGCTGGAATACCCATCCACAACCAATTTTCAATGCCCTGGCTGAGGGAAGGAGGTTCTCACCCAAGATTTGATGGTACATGGCCCCGTCCATCGTCCCTTTGATGTGGTGAAGTTGTCCCCCAAAGCATAAGTTTTCCCCCAAAGCATAATGTTTCCACCTCCATGTTTGACTGTGGGGATGGTGTTCTTGGGGTCATATGCAGCATTCCTCCTCCTCCAAACACGGCGAGTTGAGTTGATGCCAAAGAGCTCCATTTTGGTCTCATCTGACCACAACACTTTCACCCAGTTGTCCTCTGAATCATTTAGATGTTCATTGGCAAACTTCAGACGGGCATGTATATGTGCTTTCTTGAGCAGGGGGACCTTGCGGGCGCTGCAAGATTTCAGTCCTTCACGGCGTCCTTCACCAGCTGCCTTGAGATCATTGACAAGATCCTCCCATGTAGTTCTGGGCTGATTCCTCACAGTTCTCATGATCATTGCAACTCCACGAGGTGAGATCTTGCATGGAGCCCCAGGCCGAGGGAGGTTGACAGTTCTTTTGTGTTTCTTCCATTTGCGAATAATCGCACCAACTGTTGTCACCTTCTCACCAAGCTGCTTGGCGATGGTCTTGTAGCCCATTCCAGCCTTGTGTAGGTCTACAATCTTGTCCCTGACATCCTTGGAGAGCTCTTTGGTCTTGGCCATGGTGGAGAGTTTGGAATCTGATTGATTGATTGCTTCTGTGGACAGGTTTCTTTTATACAGGTAACAAGCTGAGATTAGGAGCACTCCCTTTAAGAGTGTGCTCCTAATCTCAGCTCGTTGCCTGTATAAAAGACACCTGGCAGCCACAAATCATTCTGATTGAGAGGGGGTCAAATACTTATTTCCCTCATTAAAATGGAAATCAATTTATAACATTTTTCACATGCGTTTTTCTGGATTTTGTTGTTGTTATTCTGTCTCTCACTGTTCAAATAAACCTACCATTAAAATTATAGACTGATCATTTCTTTGTCAGTGGGCAAACGTACAAAATCAGCAGGGGATCAAATACTTTTTTCCCTCACTGTAGAAGATGCATTCCAATACAGGTGCGCCATCGTAGGATTGGGCAACGAGTTTTTCGACGAACTTAAACTCAGACATCTCTAAATTCATGAAGTAAAAAAACAGACTGGGCATCTTGCCCACTTGACACATCAAAGTATCCCATGAAACGTTCCTGATTAAAGCCCTGATCAGCCACATACCTGACGATAACTGACAGCTGCAAGCATACTGGTGGCACCATAGGTCCAAGAGTGGTGGGGCAATTTTTAACAGTTGATCAGACAAAAAATAGTTTCGTTTTCATCCCATACAGCACGTCAGATTTTTAATGTTTAGGTGTAGCTTAGGCTGCTTGTTTGTGTCTGTCTGGAGTGATTATGTGTTATCATCTTTGCTAAATAAATTCTGGAGGAAAGTGGGAAGCCTACCTGAGCGCACGCGAACAATGTGCTGCATCAATCTCTCTCTTTAATCTAACCTTTAATGGATGATGCGATGGAAGCTATCAAATCATTCAGAATT
Source organism: Brachymystax lenok tsinlingensis (assembly GCA_030435695.1). Taxonomy (NCBI): domain Eukaryota; kingdom Metazoa; phylum Chordata; class Actinopteri; order Salmoniformes; family Salmonidae; genus Brachymystax; species Brachymystax lenok. The sequence goes on from CM059800.1 coordinate 6,742,567, forward strand.
GTTTTCGACGTCCCAGCGGCATCAATAAATGAGGGATATTGGCCAAATGAGCCACATTTACGTGTCCTTAAAAACAGCCTATAACAAATTACAAAAACACAATTCCTCGTGTTTAGATGTGTAGCATATGCAAAACATTGTAGCCTTTATTTTTTTATCTACTTTCCTAAAACAATAATTGTCCACCTCACGGTTCAGCTGTCAGAGATTTGAGCACTAAATGCGTCCGGGCGTTGTATGTACAGTATAGGCCTTTAGGCTTTGGTGTCCATTGAATGGTATTAATGTAAATATATATAGCCTATATAAAGGAAGAGAAGTTTAGGCCTATTCCCTGACCGATAGAGAGAGAGAGAGATGCTATGACACCGACATGTTTTTTTTGTTAGATGATTACTGTCTGCTATACAGATATAGACTAACAGAAAGAGGTTAATTCTTTAATTTTCAATTAGAATATGTTGCATAAAGATAAGCATTATATTGTTAGATTATAGGAGTAACTCAGGTAGGCCTGAAATATTCTTCCTCACTTGAAGTTCAACTGTCGGAGTCAGTTGGAGAGCTGGTGCGCACTGCCTTCATATCATAGGCTTGCAGTAGCTAAAGCTTGAAATAGCCACAATAGCTTCACAAAAGTTTAAACTTTATTAGGGAAATATCAAAAGTAAGTCAAGCTACTGATTATAGGGAAAATAGAAGAAGGCTATTATACTGAACAAAAATATAAAAGCTACATGCAACAATTTAATTGATTTTATTGAGTTAAAGTTCATATGAGGAAATCAGTCACTAGCCACTAGCTCCAGGTCATCGACAAGTCCCTGCTAGGTAAAGCCCCGCCTTATCTCAGCTCGCTGGTAACCATAGCAGCACCTACCCATAGCACGCGCTCCAGCAGGTATATCTCACTGGTTACCCCCAAAGCCAATTCCTACCTTTGGCCGCCTTTCCTTCAAGTTCTCTGCTGCCAATGACTGGAACGAATTACAAAAATCAATGAAACTGGAGACACATCTCCCTCACTAGCTTTAAGCACCAGCTGTCAGAGCAGCTCACAGATCACTGCACCTGTACATAGCCCATCTGTTAATAGCCCAACCAACTACCTCTTCCCTTACCGTATTAATTTATTTATCTTGCTCTTTTGCACCCCAGTATTTTTACTTTGCACATTCATCTACTACACATTTACCATTCCAGTGTTAAATTGCTATTCTGTAATTACTTCGCCACCATGGCCTATTTATTGCCTTACGTTCCTTATCTTACCTCATTTGCACACATTGAATATACATTTTTCTACTGTATTATTGACTTTATGTTTGTTTACTCCAATGTGTAACTCTGTGTTGTTGTATGTGTCGAACTGCTTTGCTTTATCTTGGCCAGGTCGCAGTTGTAAATGAGAACTTGTTCTCAACTTGCCTACCTGGTTAAATAAAGGTGAAATTAAAAAAAAATGATCTCATAGGACGAATAGTACTGTATAGCTCTTTTATACTTACACACAATATAGTTGGGTCGCTCCGTCCTGTCCCTAAGGGTCCACCACCCTTCAGCGCCCCATCCCAACACACCCCATTCAGCTCTAGGATCTTAGTGAAACATGAAGTAATGGTTTTGTGTGTGTTAGGCTAAGGCCAGAGCGACAACCCACATGATGGCAGACCCCCATGGCCAGGACTGAGCAGCCCAGCAGCTATGGATTGCCTAAATAGGTATCTCCCCTGATGTGGGCATGTTTTCAGTACACACTCCTTTAGTCATGTTGCATTCCATATAAGGTATACAGACCTTATGAAAGTTGCCCAGTATACCCTTAATCTTGTAATAAATCAAATCTAGTGATCCACAATGTCAAGTTATGTGAGGATAACCAACCTTCCAATATGCAAATATGTCCCCTTTGTGTTTTACACCTCCAGCACAGGAATGATTTCTGAGTGCATGTAATTCCGTTTCACTGGCATATAGTACATTCTATAGATGGTCTTAAACTACAGTAGTTTATGTCTGAGATGATATGAACATGACTGGGCATTCAAACATATCTGTATCCATTCATCAATAGCTTTTACCAGGTCTTCCTCACATTTTTGTTTGACATGTTTTGTGTCATCGAGAAGAGCCTCTATCAACCCTTGATACAGTTTGGAAATCAACTTCGGAGGTTTGTCAGACTGTCTTAAAACAGCATTTAGCTTGTCTAGTGTTTGCTGCACAGAGAGAGTAAAGTGTTGTATCTGCAAAGATTCACCTCACCTCCATCACAGACTGATCTTCCCTGGCTGCCTGACCCTGCTGAGACCCCTGTCACCATCTGATCCTCCTAAAATGAGGCATGACAAAGAATTTCCTTGGTGCACATTTATATTGTTCAATAATAGAATCAATGGTTCAGTAATTGAAATGACCATTACTTCCAGATCCCTGACTCTAGCTTTAAGCTTAAGCTGCTGTCCTGTAGCTACTATAGGTCTACCTATCAATTGAAGATGGAACTTTATATAGTTTACTGATATTGTTAATATACTGCAAAATTTACCTGAGCTCCGTAGACTGGTCTTCCCTGGCTGTCTGACCCTGCTGGGACCCCTGTCACCATCTGATCCTGCTAAGACATGATGAGCATAGTATTGTGTACTGACTGCACTAGAGTGCTGCATTCCCGTGGGACCTATGCATACCGACAGAGTTCATTACGGCGCGGTTGGCATTTTTCAGCGGGTGGTCAGACAGACGACTTTGGGATTAAGATATTTTTGTTGTCCCACAGATTATTTGGAAATGGTCCTCTTTCTGCTTTGTATGCATTAGCCTACCTATTGTATTAAAAACACATATTTGTTGCATTATTCATACACTCAAAATTCGCTGCTTCAACTTCAGTAGCATACCTCTGCTAGTTGGGCGTGAGTGTGCCTAGTATGTGTGGTCTCATTGAAATAGCGTAGGCTGCCTATATGGGTGGAGAATCACGTGTCAGTTACGTAACTTGAATATGAAAGTAACTTAAATATTATTAAACTGTAGTTTACGGCAGTATCTGTAAATAAATATTGATAATGGAAAGAAGTGAAAAGGAAATGGCACAATGCACACACAGGTTAGGTTGCGCCTTTTCATTTTAAATAAGTATTGATTACCCATTTATAAAAGGTAGGCTATTTCCTATAGGCCTATGCAAAACGGAAGCACAGGACAGTTATCTTTCTAAGGAAATGCACTTGTAGGCCTATGATTAGGCTATAGTTTACTGCATTGCCTAGATATAGGCCTAAATAACGATCACCCTTATTTCTCCTTCTGAAAATCTTCCCACTCCTTAAAACTACTTCGCTAGCGCCCCACTCCCGGTGAAATGTAAGGCGCCACATTCAAAATCCCAAAGTTGAATTATTAAACATTCATCAATATACAAGTGTTGCATAGACATCAAAAGCTCTGATTCTTGGCAATATCACTGCGTTGTCAGATTTCAAATAGGCTTTATGGCGAAAGCACAACATTTGATTGTTTGAGGATAGCCCCTCTCATATTTTAAGCATTAGCATAAATCCATAATCAATGCGGATCTCACAAAACGCATAAAATCGCTAATATAAAATTGCTTACCTTTGATGAACTTCTGCTGAGGGCTTCCCAAGTGTCCAACGAAGACAATCCATGTTTCTTTTGTTAGAAAAAGTAATTTATTATATCCATAAATCTCAGTTTGGTTGGCGCGTTATGATCAGAAAATCCACCGTTGAGTCGCCCATTGAACCGTGAAGAGAACACGTTTAAATTATACCTATCATATTTCTCCAAACAAATCAAACATCATTTTTAATGTTTCCTTAGGTATCATTTTATGTATATTTACTATAATATTTCAACCGGATTATAGCCTGACTGATAAGAAAGGAAAATAAAAGTGAGGCGCGCTCTCGTTCTCGTGACCGAAAAAAGTATTTCTCATTTCCACTTCCTTCAGTAAATCTTCTTCTATGCGATTCCCTTTAGCCCTATTGTTTTGAAACCTTTTCTAAAGACTGTTAACATCCTGTGGAAGCCATAGGTACTGCAGTCTCAGTCCTACATAACAGAAAAAATGAATAGCCACAATGAAGAAAAAGGTCATTTACAAAAAAAACTGCAAATCCGTATGGATTTTCCTCTGGGTTTTGACTGCTATATCACTTCTGCTATACTCACAGACATTATTTTAACACTTTTAGAAACTTCAGAGTGTTTCCTATCCAATAATACTAATTATGTGCATATCCTATTTTATGAGCCTGAGTGGCAGGCATTTTGCTTTGGGCACGCCAGACTCTCCAAAACCGTCACCTCACCTGCCGCTCCCTAAGAAGTTAAGGATACCCCTTAAGGATACTCTTCCTTGGGTCCAGCAACATTAAGGCAGTTATATACAATTTAAAATATTACATGACATTACATTTCATAACACTTTACCCAATACATTTAGTGTGTTCCCTCAGGCCACTACTCCACTATCACATATTTCCAATACAACATCCATGTGTACGCGTATGTAGAATGCGTGTCTCTTCACAGTCCCCGCTGTTCCATAAGTCCCCGCTGATGTTTTTTTAAATTCTGATTCTACTGCTTGCATCAGTTATCTGATGTGGAAAAGAGTTCCATGTAGGCATGGTTCTATGTAGTACTGTGCGCCTCCCATAGTCTGTTCTTGACTTGGGGATTGTGAAGAGACTTTTGGTGGCATGTCTTGTGGGGTATGCATGTAGTTTAAACAGACACTTTGTGGCATTCAGCATGTCAACACTTGTGAAAACATGTAGTGATGAAGTCAATCTCTCCTCCACTTTGAGCCATGAGAGATTTACATGAATATTATTGATGTTAGCACTCTGTGTACAATTAAGGGTGATCCGTGCTGCCCTGTTCTGAGCCAATAGTAATTTTATGAGGTCTCTCTTTGTGGCACCTGACCACACGACTGAACAGTAGTTTAGATGCAACAAAACTAGAACCTGTAGGACCTGTCTTGTTGATAGTGTTGTTAAAAAGGGCATTTTTCTCCCCATCTTAGCTATTGCTGTATCAACATGTTTTGTTTACAATCCAGGGCTTCTCCAAGCAGTTTAGTCACCTCAACTAATTCCCTACTTTCACACTGACACAGTAATAAACAGCTCTAACATTACAGGCTTCACTGTTATGGTGCACAGTAGAGGTCTGCGCCAGACCGGTTTCTTCATCCCACTCCCAACCGCTCACTTGCCAGCCATGTAATGTCAGAGCTGTTCATTACTGTATCAGTGTGAAAAGTAGGGAATTAGCTAGGTAAACTGACAGATCAATAACGTTATATTTCCATACTGATTAATAAAACTCACATTGCACTGGCAAAATGTCAGAATATAAAACGTTTGGCCAGCTCGCTCTCTAACGGTAAATCAACTGGCGAAAGCTACCCAAGTTCATTTACTTTTGAAATGGGACAAAACAAAGGCTACAAAACATTTCCATACAAACAACACTTGTTAGATAGTAATAATAGCCACTTCATATCGCTGTCTGACAGATAACTAGAGGCTAGAGCCTACCTGGCTGTGGTAGCTACAAGCTAGCATAGCTTATTAATTTACCTCATCCGAGAGGGGATGAAACATTAGCTGACTTTAAATGTCAGTTACAATACTAGCTCAGCACTGGGAATAAACACGATTTAATTTGTTTTCTGTTAAGTTAAACAGTAGTTACATTGCCAGCTACATAAGTCAACTAAAGAGTAGCCAGTTTCTGCTCTGCTTGCTTTTACAACTCGGTGAAAGAGTGGTGTTCGTGTGGTCCTAAATCCAGCCATTTGAACACTCCAAGCAGCCTACCCGACCGCTCTGAGGCTTCCACATGATCCTAGAGCACAACGTTGCAGCTTTTCATGTCACATTGCAATGATAAAATTGGGGGGTACAAAAATGCAATTTCAGAATGTGAGGGGATGATATGACCCCCTGTCGCCAGTGAACGTTCTGCCACTGGTAAAACCTGCAAAAGCTTGAACGTTAATCAGGGGGAAAAATAGGCCTTACCCTCTCCTGTGCCCAATAATGGAAACACACAACCTTCCCCAAAGCAAAAAACCCTCCCCTATTGTGGATCACGACTCCCACCAGTAAATTGTGCTCTGGCCCTTACTGTTACTCACGTACTATTTCTCTCCTGCTATAAACTAGTTCACTGTAAAGGGGTTACTGTGAATTTGACAGTAGCTTACAGGCAGCTTGGTGGCAAGCAAAATACTTTATTTCATATCACAGTACACCTACTATAGTATCATTCGGTATCAAATCAAGCACTGTACCTTAAAATGGACTATTATATTGTAAAAAGAAGCTAATGCTACCATGAATGAATGAATGAATGCATAAAAGTTTGTATTTCACAGTATTTTACTGTAATGACAAGGGATTGGTACAAGAAGGTTGCCTGCTTGTTAAAGTGTTTACAGACGTTACAGCAGATTAATGAATATTTGGTGTTTTAGATTAACTAGTGCTCAAGCTGTGTTCCCATACAGTATGTCTCTCTGTATTTGTATGTATACACATCAAATTTTTCCATCTCACCTCTATCTGAGACTGTCACTCCTCTCTAAAGCAGATAAGGGAGGATATTGCTATACCCTGAGAAGAGGATCTCTCCTGTTGTAGGTTCGCTGACTGCTCCTACTAGATGGATAAAATGTTATCAGCTCTAGACAGACAGGAGAGAGAGAGAGAGAGAGAGAGAGAGAGAGAGAGAGAGAGAGAGAGAGAGAGAGAGAGAGAGAGAGAGAGAGAGAGAGAGAGAGAGAGAGAGAGAGAGAGAGAGAGAGAGGTTGGGGATAAAAACGGAGACAGAAAGAAAGAAAGATTTTAGACAAGATAGAGAAACCTTTGTTGTAAGCAGACTTTCTTCCTTTAACTACTTAGGGAGCAGCCGACACTACCCGGTGAAATGTAAGGCGCCAAATTCAAAATCCAAAAGTTGAATTATTAAACATTCATCAATATACAAGTGTTGCGTAGTCATCAAAAGCTTTGCTTCTTGGCAATATCACAGCGTTGTCAGATTTCAAAAAGCACAACATTTGATTGTTTGAGGATAGCACCTCTAATATTTCTGCATTAGCATATATTCATAAACCATCACGGTTCACACAAAACCCATATCACAGCGAAAACAAATCCCTTACCTTTCCAAGAACTTCTGCTGAGGGCTTCTCAAGTGTCCAACGAAGACATCCAATGGTTCTTTTGTTAGAAAAAGTAATTTATTATATCCATAAATCTCTTTTTGGTTGGCGCGTTATGATCAGAAAATCCACCGTTGAGTCGCCCATTGAACCGTGAAGAGAACACGTTCAAATTATACCTATAAACTTTCTACAAACAAATCAAACATCATTTTTTATGTATCCTTAGGTATCTTTTTGTGTATATTTGCTGTAATATTTCAACCGGACGATAACGTGAACGATAGGAAAGAAAAACAAAGTGGTGCGCGTTCACAATCTCGCGCGCGTCAAACCTTGTTCACAAAAGTGGTCCCCTGACTATTTCCTCTTCCTATCTGTTTTGCTTACTCCTAGAACTCCCAGTCTTTATTTAGAGACTGCTGAAATCCAGTGGAAGCCATAGGTACTGCAGTCTCAGTCCTGGTTAAAATAAAAATGAATAGGCAGCCTGGAGAAGAAGGTCAAGTACAAAAGAAAATGCAAATCCGAATGGATTTTCCTCGGGTTTTCGCCTGCTATATCAGTTCTGTTATACTCACATACATTATTTTAACACTCTTAGAAACTTCAGAGTGTTTCCTATCCAATAGTACTAATTATGTGCATATCCTATTTTCTGGGCCTGAGTGGCAGGCATTTTACTTTGGGCATGCCAGACTCTCCAAAGAGAGTCACCTATGCAGCCACTCCCTAAGAAGTTAAACTGCCTGTAGCTCAGGCCCTGAAGCCAGGATATGCATATAATTGGTACTATTGAAGAGAAAACACTATGAATTTGTAGAAATTTTCAAATAATGTAGGAGAATGTAAGACAATAGATATGGTAGGAGAAAATCCAAAGAAAAACCAACCAGAATTGTATTTTTTTGAGAGAGACCATCCTCTTAGAAATGAAAGATAAAGGTCATATAGAAAATTTGCTCCCTGGATGCAATTCCTATGGCTTCCACAGGGTGTCAGCAGTCTATGCTCCAGGTTTCAGGCTTGTAACTTCAAAAAACGAATAAGAAATATCAGTTTTAGTAGAGGGACACAGTTTTCGCACGCCATGAAGACATTACGCACCTGCTAAAATCGTTTTCCTATTGAACATACTTCTTTCTGAAATAAATAGTATGATTACATTTTAGGGTATCTGAGGAGTAAATAGAAACGTATTTTGAAACAAAGTTTAGGGGTAGATTTTCAGATTCCTTTCTCTGCAAATTGAACGAGTGGATTACTCAAATCGATGGCGCCAACTAAACAGACTTTTTGGGATATAAAGAAGGATTTTATCTAACAAAACAACACTACATGTTATAGCTGGGACCCTTTAGATGACAAATCAGAGGAAGATTTTCAAAAAGTAAGTGAATATTTAATCGTTAGATGTGAATGTATGAAGCCTGTGCCGGTGGAAAAATATTTTGATGTGGGGGCGCCGTCCTCAAACAATCGCATGGCATGTTTGCGCTGTAATAGCTACTGTAAATCGGACAGTGCAGTTAGCTTAAATTCTTGTTAATCTTTCAGCCGATATAAGACACTTATATGTACATAAATGTTTAAAATCCATAATATTTATGATTATTTATTTTAATTGCGAGCCCTCCAGTTTCCCCCGGAAGTTGTCCCGCTAGCCCTAAGAAGTAGATAGCTTATCACTTTTTTGTGATGTGTGGCTTGAGTAGATAATACACTGTTCAGTAGGGATGTATGACAGTTATTATTTAATCCACGACAAGTTACTACAAAATATGAAGGGTTCATGACATTGTCATGAATGTGTCATAACATAATTAGATATGGGTTCCAAACTTGTTAGTCCTGGATATTTGCTGACTGTTAATGACCAACATAGTATCATTGATAAGCCACAGAAGGTAATGCTTTTGCGAAAAGATCGGCATCACAGGACATGATGCCTAATGACAGCCTTGTAGACTTTCAGACATGTCCCCTCAAATCACACATAACGTGTCAAACCACCTGTGGAGGTCAATATAAACCATGACATTGTCAAAACTGCCAAAACTTTCTGCTTTTCAATCATATGAGTTAGATTTTAAGAAATGAGTGTTAGGTCAGGTTCTGGGGTTTTAAATGAAGAAATCAGACAGGAGTGTCTTATCTGTTCATTGACTGTGGGACTAGAGCAAATACAGACTGGACTCAACGCTATCAGCAGGTCAAACACACACAGACCTCATTATTTTATTATTTTATCTGTGCCACGCTCATAGACAAAGCCCTAGACAGACGGGGTCCTGATCTGAAGGATCTACTGCGATTTTTAATTAAAGTTAAAGTCGTTGTGCCTGGGACATCAAAGCTGCTATTGTAATGATCAAATCAGACAGACCCAATTTACGGACGTCAGAGAGAGGCAGAGAGAGATAGAGAAAACACCATCCTTATCTCTCTCACACCTTAGTGTGCTCTACTGTATTGACAGAATTTTCAAGCAGCTTAGCATTCATAACCCCTTCATAACCTGTCCATAACTCTTCATAACGCATCATTGGGATCAGTCTAGACCCCTTTACATTGCATTATCTTGGGGTGTGTCCAAATTCACATCAAAGGCTTTCTTTTTTTGTCTTATTTCCTTCAATCCAACTGGTCAGACTAAGGCTTGGATAGGATTCCATTATATTGCTTTCACCTATCAAAACCATAGGAATCATTTGTCAAGAAAAAAGGGAGACGAAAGGTATTCAGCGTAGACCCTTGGGACAAAGCCTTAGACTGAAGAGCATTCATGTTTGGTTTGTGTCTGTCTTTGCTCTTTTGGCCCCTGAAAAGGCACAAGAACACACACGGATACCATTCCAGGAACTACCCTTGAGCATTTCAGCACAATGGGCAGCACTTCGTTTTTCTCTCTTTCTGCCTCTTATCCATTTTCTTCTCTCATTCTGCAACAACTACACGACATACGCACCGAAATGGTCAATGCACCCTCATTTTACTGTCCTAAGTAATGTAACCTAGCTTCAGCTCATCTATCTTCCCACTCTGCATGCTAGTCATGTATAATAGCAAGTGTTTCAATATGACTGTATGATCCACGCATTGCCAGGGGCATCAGATAGGGCTTGTCTTTGCGGTGTGTGTTTATCCTGGTTTCAGTCTGGTAGCAAGGCTGCAATAATAGAGAAAGGTTGGTGTGTATGTGTGTGTGTGAGCGTGCGTGTGTGTGCAAGGAAATGTGTTTATCTTGTCCTTCATCTGATAACAAGACCGCAATAACAGGTTGTGAATATGGAACCTGTAATCTTCTCTATTAAGAGATAACAGGGGGGAGGGAGTATGACAGGACAGACACAGCCAAATGCCACCCTGTCAGACCACTGATAAGTCACTGGGGTGAGAAGCAGTGACATTTGACTAGGAGGGGTGTGTGTGTGTGTGTGTGTGCTGCTGACTGCACTTCATACAAACACATACACAGTTCAAACACACTCAAACATATCCAGTACCAGTGAAAAGTTTGGACAGACCTACTCATTCAAGGGTTTCTTTATTCGACATCAAAACTATGAAATCACACATATGGAATCATGTAGTCAAAATATATTATATATTTGAGATTCTTCAAAGAAGCCACCCTTTGCCTTGATGACAGCTTTGTACACTCTTGGCATTATATCAACCAGCTTCTTGAGGTAGTCACCTGGAATGCATTTCAATTAACAGGTGTGCCTTGTTCATTTGTGGAATTTCTTTCCTTCTTAATGCGTTTGAGCCAATCAGTGTTGTGACAAGGTAGGGGTAGTATACAGAAGATAGCCCTATTTCCATATTATGGCAAGAATAGCTCAAATAAGCAAATAGAAATGACAGTCTATCATTAAGGTCAGTCAATTCGGGAAAATTTCTAGAACCTTTGCAGTCGCAAAAAACATCAAGCGCTATGATGAAACTGGCTTTCATGAGGACTGCCACGGAAAAGGAAGACCCAGAGTTGCAGAGCATAAGTTCATTAGATTTACTAACCTCAGACGTTGCAGACCAAATAAATGCTTCAGAGTTCAAGTAACAGACACATCTCAACATTAACTGTTCAGAGGAGACTGCGTGAATCAGGCCTTCATGGTCAAATTGCTGTAAAGAAATCACTACTAAAGGACACCAATAAGAAGAAGAGACTTGCTTGGGCCAAGAAACATGAACAACGGACATTAGACCGGCAGAAATTTGGTCTGATGAGTCCAAATTTGAAGAAGAGTGAGGGGGTGCTGAATCTGATGATCTGGCCTTCACAATCACCAGACTTCAAACAAATTGAGATGGTTTGGGATGAGTTGGACAGCATAGTGAAGGAAAGCAGCCAAAAAGTGCTCAGCATATGTTTGAGGACTGGCGGGGGAAGCACCGGGTCTCCGCTGTGTATCATCCACAGACCAACGGTTTGTTTTTATGTTTTTTGACAATTTATTTTGATTGTTTTTTCATGGTCCATAATCAGACTTATTTCAATATCTTACATTGTCAACAGATATCCCTTTCTTACCCCCTCCTCCTGTCACACCAGCCTTCGCTTTGGCTCCTCCTCTTGTCCAGCTCAGGCGTTCGATCTAGCTGCTGCCGAACCTGCTGCTGGCAAACGACCTTCACTCATCAACCCAGGACTTGTCTCGTCATTGTTACACACACCTGGTTCCAATCACCACTCTATAACTGTATATATACACCCTCTGTCATTTGTCTTTGTCAGCCATTGTAGTTGCTTGTTGTCGTTGCTTGTTTTCCTGAGAGGAATCTTTATTATTTAGCACTTTGGGTTTCGTCCCGCTTTCACATAAACTTAGCAAAAGAAGAAACGTCCTCTCACTGTCAACTGCATTTATTTTTCAGCAAACTTAAGTGTAAATATTTGTACTAACAAAACAAGACTCAACAACTGAGACATAAACTGAACAAGTTCCACAGACATGTGACTAACAAAAATTGAATAATGTGTCCCTGAACTGTTAGTGTCTTAATGGCCCTTCCACAGGTGCATGTTCATTAATTGTTTATGGTTCATTGAATGAGCATGGGAAACAGTGTTTAAACCCTTTACAATGAAGATCTGTGAAGTTATTTGGATTTTTACAAATTATCTTTGAAAGACAGGGTCCTGAAAAAGGGACGTTTCTTTTTTTGCTGAGTTTACATGCACCATTTCTTCACCAACTACAGAGTTGGGGAAACACGTGTGGACCTGAATTGTGATAACTGCAGTGGCCAAAACAAGAACAAGTTTGTGCTCTGGTATTGTGCCTGGTGGACCATGCACAAGCTCCACCAAAGTCTGGACCTTCACTTCCTGATCACAGGCCACACCAAGTTTGCCCCCGACTGTTGCTTCGGCCTCATCAAGAAGCGCTTCAGGAAGACCAGAGTGAACACTTTGTCTGAGATTGCTGGTGTTGTGAAGGACTTTACTGTGACAGGGGTCAACATCCCACAGCTGGTTGGACTGGAGGATGGTACGGTGCTGGTGCTGGTGGAAAGATATGTTTGGCAACAAGACCTGACTGTTCTTCAGGTCGCTGCCACAGTACCAGCACTTATCATTTACATTGCATTGTATGCGGTTATTCTTCTTATTTAAACTTGGGAGGTGAATTGATGTTGTGCAAGGTTGTCAATATAGGACTTGCTTTACTGTGGATATAGATACTTTTGTACCTGTTTCCTCCAGCATTTCCACAAGGTCCTTTGCTGTTCTGGGATTGATTTGCCCTTTTCGCACCAAAGTACGTTCATCTCTAGGAGACAGAATGCATCTCTTTCCTGAGCGGTATGACAGCTGCGTGGTCGCATGGTGTTTATACTTGCGTACTATTGTTTGTACAGATGAACGTGGTACCTTCAGGCATTTGGAAATTGCTCCCAAGGATGAACCAGGCTTGTGGTCTACAATCTTTTTTTCTGAGGTTTTGGCTGATTTCTGTAGATTTTCCCATGATGTCAAGCAAAGAGGCACTGAGTTTGAAGGTAGGCCTTGAAATACATCCACAGGTCCAATTGACTCAAATGATGTCAATTAGCCTATCAGAAGCTTCTAAAGCCATGACATCATTTTCTGGAATTTTCCAAGCTGTTTAAAGGCGCAGTCAACTTAGTGTATGCACACTTCTGACCCACTGGAATTGTGACACAGTGAATTATAAGTGAAATAATCTGTCTGTAATCAATTTTTTGAAAAATTACTTGTGTCATGCACAAAGTAGACGTTCCTAACCGACTTGCCAAAACTGTAGTTTGTTAACAAGAAATGTGTGGTGTGGTTGAAAAACGAGATTTAATGACTCCAACATAACTTCTGACTTCAACTGTGGCCTAGTGGGCTTATTCACACGATCTGGCAATGAAATAAAGTGGTAATGGACACTTTTTGCATGCTTTTTTGGGAGAGTGGGGGTTCTTTAATAGGCCACCATATATGTACAATTTTATAAATGACACAATTGTATAGCATTGAGATCCTTGAAATGTACAATTAAGTGCTAGAATTTGACTTGCCAATGTCTGTATGAACCCTGCTTATAGCTTGCATAGTCCTAGGCCTATGTTGTTGTATAGTTGGAGTTATTGTCAATTTGCATATATTCACTCTTATTCCTCCAAGTGCACATGTGGAACTGCATGAAAATCAGTTTTATTTTTGTTTCAAACCATTTTGAAAGTTGTATCCCAATGTCACACATCCCAATGTCACACACGCGCAATTATTTATAGAAAGACTCACATACAGCGTCACTCTAGCGAATCAGAGTAGCAGAATCAACGTACAGCCCGCCCTTCTCTTTACAGACAGGCAAGCTAGCCAGTTGAGTTATTTAGACCAACGAAGAACATGACTGACGTGAGAAAGATGCCCGCTGGCACCTGAACATTTCCTTTTTTCAGATCATTGATAATTACAGAAATTACTCAGATCATAATCATATCCAGAAAGTGCCCATATCCGTTTTGAAACTCATTTTGTCCAAATACTCGCACACCCCTAGTTTCACTAGCCAATCTGTTGCAATTGCAAGGGCGACGCTGCGGCTACTGGCGGCGTGGAGAGTAGTCCATGGAGACTGATTTTTTTTATTTTACAAAACCTGGCCAGATAATTTGAGTCAAAGTCAGCCTCAAGTCAAAGTCAAGTCTCAAGTTATTTTATATCAAGTCAAGTCTCAAGTCATCAAATTGGTTTAGGAAGCGGAAATCAGCTGTGTGTATATAGCGGGGATGAAAATAATGTAGTTGTGTCTGTTATGATCTCCAAAATTCAATGCATTAGGTCATCACACCGTTGATATAGCAACGGATGCTGCAGTTTATCGAATCCCATTGTGATGCAGTGGGGGGTACATTTTGGCAAGTGGACACTATTTGGCATAACAGGCCTAGCAGTAGAAAATCATCAAAATGACATCCTCATAGCAGATGTTTTTGGACACTAGTGTGCTCTGGGAACTGCAGAGAAAACCGTATCTGGCCCTGTTACGGCCATTGTTCTCTCCACTTCCAAACACACACACAGTGCCTTCGGAAAGTATTCAGACCCCTTGACTCTTTCCACATTTTGTTACGTTACAGCCTTATTCTAAAGTGGATTACATTAGATTTCTCAGCAATAAAAAAATAAATAAATACCTTATTCACATAAGTATTCAGACCCTTTGCTATGAGACTCAAAATTGACCTCAGGTCAATGCATCCGGTTTCCATTGATCATCCTTGAGATGTCACGATCCTATCCTGGCACTGAGCTAGAGTCAGCAAAATCCCGTGAGGTCACTGTGGAGAGTCCTGCTACTGATCTACAGTCAGTGGAGGCACCTGAACTGTTGGGATCACCAGTATAGGTGAAGTATACATAAACAAGCTGTGCAGACACTGTGGACAGAAGGGCAGTATAGCGCTCCACATCTTGGAATAATCATAAGGAGGGTTATGCACTGAAGGTGAGGTGTGTGTGTGGATGTGTTTAACTATACTTGTGGGGACCAGAAATCCCCACAAGCGTAGTAAACAAACACACATTTGACCAACTGGGAACATTTTGTTGGTCCACACAAGGTCAAATGCTATTTCTAGGGGGTTTAGAGTTAAGGTTAGAATTAGTGTTAGTGTTTGAATTAGGTTAGCATCCTAGTAATCCAACTGGCAGGCAGAGGTCAATAATCCAGGGAGGTGTGACAAGGTACAGAACGGCAGGCAGTCAGAATGGTCAAAACCACGAACAAGACAGGAGCAAGGGGAACCCACTGGTAGACTTGACAAACAAAACTAACTGGCAACAGACAAACAGAACACAGGTATAAATACACTGGGGATAATGGGGAAGATGGGTGACACCTGGAAGGGTGGAGACAAGCACAAAGACAGGGGAAACAGATTAGGGTGTGACAGCAACTAATATCAACATTGATATTTAGTTTTGCAAAAATGATTTGCCTTCTGTAAGTTGAAGAAATATAGCCTAGTTTCTTGTCCAGTGGCGATGTAAATATAGGTGGGGCAAAAAAGAAAATGTGGGATGCATGCCAGCAAAGCCACAACAC
The DNA here is from genome assembly GCA_030435695.1 of Brachymystax lenok tsinlingensis. Classification (NCBI taxonomy): domain Eukaryota; kingdom Metazoa; phylum Chordata; class Actinopteri; order Salmoniformes; family Salmonidae; genus Brachymystax; species Brachymystax lenok. The sequence continues at coordinate 6,758,353 of CM059800.1, forward strand.
TAAGCAATACATTAATTGCACTATAACGGTGACAAACGGTGCCCACAAACTGTTAGGCCCTACATAAAGTCCCAACAGCAGTCCCAACACCTTACCACTGCTACACGTGGCTTTCAGGGAAGCCTTGTCTGGCAGCGAAACAGAACATTCAGCCTAATTTACAGCCTTTAAAAAAAACAGAGCTTATATGGCTGACTTGCTTAAACAAATTGAGATTGAGATGTACAAACTATGGCATAAGGCTACGACAAGCGAATAAGAGACAATCTGTAATTTTGATTAAGACATTAATGAGCGAGCGATGACAGACGTAGTCAATATAACTATTTGTTCAGCACTTTTGAAATGTACTGCGACAGAATTCAGAACATGGGCCATTCTTACAGTGTACTGCTTGTACAACAAGTCAGAACCGTAGGATAAATAAAAGGGGCATATTAACAGACAATGAAAGATCTTACAATATTCGATGACAGGTTATGGGCTACATGTGCACCACCAAGTTAGAGTAGTAGGCACAATTAAGAGGTGAAAATAGACCCAATTATTAGGGTGAGGCACATTGAACGCCGTTTGGGTCTTTGCGTGTCAAAAAAGATACACGTCATATAACACTATTTGACGCGTTAAGTAAGCTTTTAATTTGTCAAATAACACAATTCTATTATAGAATGTTGTTTGTGCTGAATTTGCACATGCAAGCCAAGCGCCACCACTACTATCAGTAGCACTGTCAAAGCTGTCCAAAAAAACGATGTGTTTACAATGTGTTTTCAGTACCGCGTTGGTGAAAATAGACCAAATTATTAGGGTGAGGCACATTGGCTACTAACAGCTTACTACACAACATACACTTAATATTACATTCTTAGCTACAGTATACATATCTCCCTTGCATATTACATCATTTATACAGCAGCATAGAATAATTTTTTTTACTCATTCTCTGGCATTCTCTGGATTTATGGTGGGAACTCTGAAAAAAAAAAAACACAGCCACTGCATTGAATAGTAGGCAAATGTTAGTGGTTGCTTTGCAATGCTTGCAGTTAGCCACTGATTCCAAACAAACCACCCACGTTTTATCTATAATTTCTCTTCATTATTTCTCTTCATATGACAAGGATTCAAAATTATTTGCCAGTAGATTGTCGACTTGATTTATGATGATGACTGCTAGCTAAAACTTTGTTTACATGGGTAGTCCAATCAAAGCTACTGTACATATGATGGGATTTAAAGTCATTTTATCTGTGGCCAATGACCTTGAGCCTTCTTGGAAGGGCACTTGTAATATAACTCTATGACCGGACCCCAAGGGCTGAAATTTTGGATGTCTACCCTTACTAAGGACTTAAACTTGGCCATGATGCAGTGTCTAATGAGTGACAGAACACTGAGCCCATCACTACAGAAAGCACTGAGGCTGAAACACCTGCATTTTGGAGCAGCCTCACTCAAGAAAACAAAAAAGAGACCGTGTTTGTATGCAGCTTTATTAACTTAATGATATATATATTATTTACATTGTTTGCAAACTGATATGTGACACGTGTTAATGCCAAATAACATACAAAACAGCCAAGGCCAAACATTTATTTTTATTGATATATACATGGGCTTCTGAAAGTATTCACCCCCCTTGTCATTTTTCCTATTTTGTTGCCTTACAACCTGGAATTGGGGTTTTGTTTTGGGGGTTTTGTATCATATTTTTCATTGTGAAACAAACAAGAAATAAGATTTATAAGTCATACCACAGTCTTTAAGTCATACCGCAGATTCTCAATTGGATTGAGGTCTGGGATTTGACTAGGCCATTCCAAGACATTTAAATGTTTCCCCTTAAACCACTCGAGTGTTGCTTTAGAAGTATGCCTAGGGTCATTGTCCTGCTGGAAGATTAACCTCTGTCCCAGTCTCAAAATAAATTCCCTGTATTTAGCGCCACCCATCATTCCTTCAATTCTGACCAGTTTCCCAGTCCCTGCCGATGGAAAAACACCCCCACAGCATGATGCTGCCACTACCATGCTTCACTGTGGGGATGATGTTCTCGGGATGATGAGAGGTGCTGGGTTTGCCACAGACATAGCGTTTTCCTTGATGGCCAAAAGGTTCGATTTTGGGGAGTCTCCCACATGCCTGTTGGCGAACACCAAACGTGTTTGCTTATTTTTTTCTTTAAGCAATTTCCTTTTTTCTGGCCACTCTTCCGTAAAGCCCAGATCTGTGCAGTTTACGGCTTAAAGTGGTCCTATGGACAGGTACTCCAATCTCCGCTGTAGAGCTTTGCAGCTCATTCAGGGTTATCTTTGGTCTCTTTGTTGCCTCTGTGATTAATGCCCTCCTTGCCTGGTCTGTGAGTTTTGGTGTGTGGCCCTCTCTTGGCAGGTTTGTTGTGATGTCATATTCTTTCCATTCTTTAATAATGGATTTAATGGTACTCAGTGGGATGTTCAAAGTTTCTGATATTTTTTAGAACCCAACCCTGATCTGTACTTCTCCACAACTTTGTCCCTGACCTGTTTGGAGAGCTCCTTGGTCTTCATGATGCCGCTTGCTTGGTGGTGTCCCTTGATTAGTGATGTTGCACACTCTGGGGCTTTTCAGAACAGGTGTATATATACAGAGATCATGTGATAGATCGTGTGACACTTAGATTGCACACAGGTGGACTTTATTTAAATAATTATGTGACTTATGAAGGTAATTGGTTGCACCATATCTTATTTAGGGGCTTCACAGCTAAGGGGGGAATACATATGCACGCACCACCTTTCCGTTGTATTATTTTTAGAATTTTTTGAAACAGGTAATTTTTCTCATTTCACTTCACCAATTTGGACTATTTTGTGTATGTCCATTACATGAAATCCAAATAAAAATCAATTTAAATTACAGGTTTTAATGCAACAAAATAGGAAAAAAGCCAAGGGGGGTGAATACTTTTGCAAGGCACTGTATATATAACACAAACTCAAAAAAGTTCTGGGACACAGTAAAGTCCATGGAGAATAAGAGCACCTCCTCCCAGCTGCCCACTGCACTGAGGATGGGAAATGCTGCCACCACCGATAAACCCACAATAATTGAGAATTTCAATAAGCATTTTTCTACGGCTGGTCATGCTTTCCACCTGGCTACCCCTACCCCGGTCAACAGCCCTGCACCCCCCTCAGTAACTCGCCCAAGCCTCCCCCATTTCTCCTTCTCCCAAATCCAGTTAGCTGATGTTCTGAAAGAGCTGCAAAATCTGGACCCCTACAAATCAGCCGGGTTAGACAATCTGGACCCTTTCTTTCTAAAATTATCTGCCAAAATTGTTGCAACCCCTATTACTAGCCTGTTCAACCTGTCTTTCGTGTCGTCTGAGATTCCCAAAGACTGGAAAGCAGCTGCGGTCATCCCCCTCTTCAAAGGGGGAGACACTCTTTACCCAAACTGCTACAGACCTATATCTATCCTACCCTGCCTTTCTAAGGTCTTTGAAAGCCAAGTTAACAAACAGATTACCGACCATTTCGAATCCCACCGTCCTTCTCCGCTATGCAATCTGGTTTCAGAGCTGGTCATGGGTGCACCTCAGCCACGCTCAAGGTCATAAACGACATCATAACCGCCATAGATAAGAGACATTACTGTGCAGCCGTATTCATTGATCTGGCCAAGGCATTCGACTCTGTCAGTTACCACATCCTTATCGGAAGACTCGACAGCCTTGGTTTCTCAAATGATTGCCTCGCATGGTTCACCAACTACTTCTCCGATAGAGTTCAGTGTGTCAAATCGGAGGGCCTGTTGTCCGGGCCTCTGGCAGTCTCTATGGGGGTGCCACAGGGTTCAATTCTTGGGCCGACTCTCTTCTCTGTATACATCAATGATGTTGCTCTTGCTGCTGGTGAGTCTCTGATCCACCTTTACGTAGACGACACCATTCTGTATACTTCTGGCCCTTCTTTGGACACTGTGTTAACTACCCTCCAGACGAGCTTCAACGCCATACTACAACTCTCCTTCCGTGGCCTCCAACTGCTCTTAAACGCAAATAAAACTAAATGCATGCTCTTCAACCGATCGCTGCCTGCACCTGCCCACCCGTCCAGCATCACTACTCTGGACGGTTCTGTCTTAGATTATGTGGACAACTACAAATATCTAGGTGTCTGGTTAGACTGTAAACTCTCCTTCCAGACTCACATCAAACATCTCCAATACAAAATTAAATCTAGAATTGGCTTCCTATTTCAACAAAGCATCCTTCACTCATGCTGCCAAACATACCCTCGTAAAACTGACTATCCTACCGATCCTCGACTTCGGTGATGTCATTTACAAAATAGCCTCCAATACCCTACTCAACAAATTGGATGCAGTCTATCACAGTGCCATCCGTTTTGTCACCAAAGCCCCATATACCACCCACCACTGCGACCTGTACGCTCTCGTTGGCTGGCCCTCGCTTTACACTCGTCGCCATACCCACTGGCTCCATGTCATCTGCAAGTCCCTGCTAGGTAAAGCCCCACCTTATCTCTGCTCGCAGGTCACCATAGCAGCACCAACCCATTGCACGCGCTCCAGCAGGTATATCTCACCCCCAAAGCCAATTCCTCCTTTGGCTGACTTTCTTTCCAGTTCTCTGCTGCCAATGACTGGAACGAACTACAAAGATCTCTGAAACTGGAGACACTTATCTCCCTCACCAGCTTCAAGCACCAGCTGTCAGAGCAGCTCACAGACCCCTGCACCTGTATATAGCCCATCTGTAAATAGCCCAACCAACTACCTCATCTCCTACGGTATTTATTTATTTATCTTGTTCCTTTGCACCCCAGTTTTTCTACATTGCACATTCATCTACTGCACATCTACCATTCCAGTGTTTAAATGCTATATTGTAATTACTTTGCCACCATAGCCTATTTATTGCCTTACCTTCCTTAATCTTTCCTCATTTGCACTCTTAGTATATAGATTTGTTTTTTTCTACTGTATTATTGACTGTATGATTGTTTTACTCCATGTGTAACTCTGTGTTGTTGTATGTGTCAAATTGCTTTGCTTTATCTTGGCCAGGTCGCAGTTGTAAATGAGAACTTGTTCTCAACTTGCCTACCTGGTTAAATAAAGGTTAAATTAAAAAAAATAAAAATATATACACTGCCATTCAAACGTTTGGGGTCACTTAGAAATGTCCTTGTTTTCTATGAAAACATACATGAAATGAGTTGCAAAATGAATAGGAAATATAGTCAAGATGTTGACAATGTTCTAAATAATGATTTTTTTAATTAAATAATAATTGTGTCCTTCAAATTTTGCTTTCGTCAAAGAATCCTCCATTTGCAGCAATTACAGCCTTGCAGACCTTTGGCATTCTAGTTGTCAATTTGTTGAAGTAATCTGAAGAGATTTCACCCCGTGCTTCCTGAAGCACCTCCCACAAGATAAATTGGCTTGATGGGCACTTCTCACGTACCATACGGTCAAGCTGCTCCCACAACAGCTCAAGAGGGTTGAGATCCGGTGACTGTGTTGGCCACTTCATTATAGACAGAATACCAGCGGACTTCTTCTTCCCTAAATAGTTATTGCATTGTTTGGAGCTGTGCTTTGGGTCATTGTCCTGTTGTAGGAGGAAATTGGCTCCAATTAAGCACCGTCCACAGATGGCATCAAGCACTCCTCCAGCATCTTTTCTTTTCTTCTGTGTCTCACAAATGTTCATCTTTGTGATCTGAATATGTCAAACTTAGATTTGTCTGTCCATAACACTTTTTCCAATCTTCCTCTTTCCAGTATCTGTGTTATTTTGCCCATCTTAATCTTTTTTTTATTGGCCAGTCTGAGCTATGGCTTTTTCTTTGCAACTTTGCCTAGAAGGCCAGCATCCCGGAGACGCCTCTTTGCTGTTGATGTTGAGACTGGTGTTTTGCGGGTACTATTTAATGAAGCTGCCAGTTGAGGACTTGTGAGGCATCTGTTTCTCAATCTAGACACTCTAATGTAGTTGTCCTCTTGCTCAGTTGTGCCCCGGGGCCTCCTACTCCTCCTCTTCTGGTTAGAGCCTGTTCTGTGAAGGGGAGTAGTATACAGCATTGTACGAGATCTTCAGTTTCTTGGCAAGGAATAGCCTTCATTTCTCAGAACAAGAATAGACTGACAAGTTTCAGAAGAAAGTTATTTGTTTCTAGCCATTTTGAGCCTGTAATCGAACCCACAAATGCTGATGCTCCAGATACTCGACTAGTCTAAAGAAGGCCAGTTTTATTGCTTCTTTAATCAGAACAACAGTTTTAAGCTGTGCTAACATAATTGCAAAAGGGTTTTCTAATGATCAATTAGCCTTTTAAAATGATCAACTTGGATTAGCTAACACAACGTGCCATTGGAACTAAAGAGTGATAGTTGCTGATAATGAGCCTCTGTACACCTATTCGGGGTAGCCTAGTGGTTAGAGCGTTGGACTAGTAACCAAAAGGTTGCAAGATTGAATCCCAGGGCTGACAAGGTAAAAATCTGTTGTTCTGCTCCTGAACAAGGTGGTTAACCCACTGTTCCTATGCCGTCATTGAAAATAAGAATTTGTTCTTAGCTGACTTGCCTAGTTAAATAAAGGTAAAATAAAATGTAGATATTCCACCAAAACAAATGTGTTTTCCAGCTACAATAGTCATTAACAATGTCTTCACTGTATTTCTGATCAATTTGATGTGCTTTTCTTTCAAAAACAAGGACATCCCCAAACTTTTGAATGGTAGTGTATATGTATATATATATATATTTTTTTTTGCTAAAAATGTGGGGCTCAAAGTCCCACCTGCCCTGAATGACGGGTCGCCACTGGTCTTGTCACTCTGTTCCCAAAAAAACACATATCTTTAACATATCTAAAATTGTCTCCGCCATGAGGAGGGAGAATAAAGGAAGTTCACAGAAGTAACAAGTAAAGGTAGACCTACCAATTACTTATAGTGTTTTTACTTATATACATTTTGTTTATGAATTATTAAGTGATTAAAAATCTGTAACAGAATGACTGCATTGGCTACAATCTGTAACAGAATGACTGAATTGGCTACAATGGGAATTCATAGTTGTCACAAACCACCGTTGGGTCCTCTGCTACTGTACTCCTTTTCACTGGCATACTGTTATGTTCAGCTAATAACAGTTTTATTTATCTTTCTGTCACGTCGTGGTCAAAGCAAAAGTGTGAAAACAGTCTGGACAACCCCTCCCTCTCTCTCTCCCTGTCTCTCTTCTCTTTCTCTCTCTCTAGTTAATGTCCTCTCCTGGCTCTTACTGACACCTACCCATGAGCCCCCTTGCTTTCCATTTACTGTAAGCAGCCCTCTCACCCAGTGCAGAGACTTACATTGAAATGTTGTTGAAATTTGGTCAGTCCAAATCTGAACCAATCATAGTTGTCTGTTTCACAAGTTTGGACATCACACTACAGTACTGTACATTACAGTACAGAAGAGAAAAGTAAAGTAGAGTATAGGTCAGTACAATGCAGTGCAGTACTGTACTGTACAGTAGAGTTTAGAACAGCACAGTACAGTAGAGCACACTAGAGTACAGTATAATGCATTGTATTGTACTGTACTGAACTATACTGTACTGTACTGTACTCTCCTTAACTCTACTGTAATGTACTGTACTGAACTATACTCTACTGTGCTGTTCTTTGTTGTGCTGTACTGTACTCTACTGTTATGTCCAAACTTGTGCAACATAGACATATATGGCTGGTACAGATTTTGTCCGGTCCAAACCAACCAAATGTGGTCTTGTTTGGGGGAAGAGCTCATTACAATAATAGCTAGTGTGTAGAATAATACCCAAACATGCTAAGGTGAAACTGGTTGAGAGAATGTCATCAATGTAAAGGGTGGTTACTTTGAAGAATCAAAAACATAAAATATTTGTTTAATACTTTTTTGGTTACGACATGATTCCATATGTGTTATTTCATAGTTTTGATATCTTCACTATTATTCTACAATTTAGAAAATTCCTTGGAAGTGTGTCCAAACTTTTGACTGGTGCTGTATTTGGACACCCCTTCAAGTTAGTCGATTCTGCTATTTCAGCCACACCCATTGCTGACAGGTGTATAAAATAGAGCACACAGCCATGCAATCTCCGTAGACAAACATTGCCAGTAGAATGGACTTATTGAAGAGCTCAGTGACTTTCAACGTGGCACCGTTATAGGATGCTAGAGCTGTCCCGGTCAACTTAAGTGCTGTTATTGTGAAGTGTAAACGTTGAGGAGCAACTAAGGCTCAGCCGCAAAGTGGTTGGCCACATAAGCCCACAGAACAGGACTGGCGAGTGCTGAAGCACAAAGCGCGAAAACATTGTCTATCCTCGGTTGCAACACTTACTACCTAGTTCCAAACTTCCTCTGGAAGCAACGTCAGCACAAGAACTGTTAGTCGGGAGCTTCATGAAATGGGTTTCCATGACCGAGCAGCTGCACACAAGCCTAAGATCACCAATGCGCGATGCCAAGCGTCGGCTGGAGTGGTGTAAAGCTCACCGCCATTGGACTGGAGCAGTGGAAACGCGTTCTCTAGAGTGATGAATGACACTTCACCATCTGGCAGTCCGACGGATGAATCTGGGTTTGGCAGATGCCAGGAGAACACTACCTGCCCGAATGCATAGTGCCAACTGTAATGTTTGGTGGAGGAGGAATAATGGTCTGGGGCTGTTTTTCATGGTTCGGGCTAGGCCCCTTGGTTCCAGTGAAGGGAAATCTTAACGCTACAGCACACAATGACATTCTAGACAATTCTGTGCTTCCAACTTTGTGGCAACAGTTTTGGGAAGGCCTTTTCCTGTTTCAGCATGACAATGCCCCTGTGCACAAAGCGAGTTCCATTGAGAAATCGTTTGTTGAAGAACTTTCCTGGCCTGCACAGAGTCCTGACCTCATCCCCATCGAACACCTTTCGGATGAATTGGAATGGCGACTGCGAGCCAGGCCTAATCGCCCAACATCAGTGCCCGACCTCACTAATGCTCTTGTGGTTGAATGGAAGCAAGTCCCTGCAGCAATGTTCCAACATCTAGTGGAAAACCTTCCCAGAAGAGTGGAGGCTGTTATAGCAGCAAAGGGGGGACCAATGCCCATGATTTTGGAATTAGGTGTCCACATACTTTTGGTTGCGTAGCGAAATTCTTTCTGTATAGATTCACCATAGTTTCAGAGTACATACGGGGTCTTGAAACTGTATTCTAAAGAAATTCTCTGTTCCCCTGTTAAGGGGGGAGGTTTTCTGGGAGGACTGTGGGGAGGGGGTCTTGGATAGTTGAGCGGCTTCACTGCAGGTGGATTGTACGTTTTAAAATTCCATAAATAATGAAATAAAATAAAATATACTCCTTTCGTAAATGGAACTTCATTAATAGGACTGTTTACAGTTGTTTATTATTTCCATGACTAGAAAATAATTTCTACATACATAGCACAAGAAACTTTAATAATATAATCTGTTGGTATGGGGGCAATTCACGTCACTTCCATAAAAGGATTGTACATATTTATTTAGCTTATTGTTGCATACGATCAATCATCAGTCATCATTGCCAGAAAATTGCATTACCATAGAACTGAATGTGGACATTTTCTGAATGAATCAAACCCTGTTTTTTGTTTTGTTTTGTTCTAATCCAATCGTGGCACACCACGACTGCCAGACTCTGGTTGGCGTTGCAGGCAACGTCCAGCTTGTCCTGGTACTTTTGGGTGATGTGAGGTATTAGCATGTTCACCGGAGTCCCTACTGTGTTGTGGAAAGAGGCAGAGAAACGCTGTTTTATGGACAGCTTGAATTTACTACTCTTGATCCGATGCTGGACCATAGACTTCACCAAGTCCTCAAAGAAGTACCACGAGTACTGCAACATACAGCGACAACATGCACAGGAACTTAAACACACACACTCACATCAGGAACAAAGACAGCAGTGATTTACTGTAACCTGCTGTGTGTGAAGACAAAAGTAGGCAGACAGTAAACAGAGTACCTAGACCAGTATGTTGCTGGTGACGAAGTCAGTAGAGGGTTTGAGGATGGCTGTCATGGCTTTAGCCAGCTCTTCATGGACACTCTTAGGGTTAGCGACCCGACTGGCTGAGTACAGCTCCAGCTTGAACACAAACTGGAGAAGGACACCAGGGGCAGAGAAAGAGAGTATTAGTTACTTAAGAGCTCTCACTGATGAATATGACATCAGTACTAGTGATGAGGTGGTATATGTCTATAGATGTAAGGTTAGTTTAGTGTAGAGATTGTGCTGTACCTTCACATAGGACCTGGGGTGGTGATCCAGTCCTTCCTCGTGACACTGAGCTACAATATGAACCATCCCTCTGGAAACAGAGGAGCAGACAGCATTACTCCTAGCTAACAACCTCACTAAAATATTGTTGTTGTGTTATTAAAATATTTTGCCTATGGCACCGTTTGCAGAATGCTTACTGGCGTTTGTATATAGCGCGAGACGAAGGCATCCGGACACAATGTGGACAGTAGACACGTTTAAATGTAGGTGTAGATGCACGATGTGTTCCATGATCAGAACTCCATGATCAGAATACAAAACTGCATTAACTGTCAGGTCTAGACACGGCCTTGGTGATTTGGTGAGTTGTACAGACCTGTGTGTAAAAAATCACTATAGACCAGGTGAGTTAACACTTTGAACCACGGCTGAACAAACATATTGCATCTAAGGAGCTAGAAAACAGTTAATTATTTATTGAGACTGAGTAGAGACCCATTACCGGTTGGCCAAAGAAACAGTCTCCCACAGCGACAGAGGCCCCGGTAGTGACCGAACAGCCAGAACCAGCCGACCAGAAGGCTCCACCTACTGCCGCCCCTCAGGTAGGGAACATTTTAACAGCCAACAGGTATCTTTGATATTACACTGTAGTTATTTGGGTGTTACCAATGGTATTACTATGGAGAATGTTTTTTTATGTTCACTGCTCTCATTACAGGAAGAGGAAGGGGCCGACAAAGGGTGTGAAGGTGAGTCTTCCTGCTGCATGTAATATTAGTATTTTCATCAATTCTGAACAGTAGTGTATATACACTACATGGACAAAAGTATGTGGGTACCATCTCATTCCAAAACCATGGGCATTAATAGCCTCCACTCTTCTGGGAAGGTTCATCTCACAATCAGGGAGTTCAATTAATCTGGCCCTTGAGCCCGGGGGTTTGATTAATCTGGCCCGGGGTACACAGGACTATTGCCCATCATGTCAATTGGGCGAAAGTAGAGCTCGACTTGTACAGAAATAGGTGCCGTTAATCATGTTACGTGCTGATCCTGTTTACATTTAGGTGCAGGAGGTCCACAATACTTTTGAGGATGTTTTCTATGTAGATGAGCTGAGCCTCATTAGTGCTAGAGCTGTGTATGTGTCAGTGATCAGGTAGAGGGAGTATGAAGATAATCAACATTTGAGACGTTGGAGGAGTTGGGTGGAGGATATTATTGGGGGTCAAAGGGGCTCCCTACATCTCCACAACATGAGGGAAATACTGTGGTACTTTTGTATCTAATTACTAAAAGGGAAGAGTCTTTCTTGTCAGACTAGCACCGCACGGTCGCCTTATCATCCCCAGCCTAAGCTTTCTTCTCTCTTCTCTAATGCAATTCTTCCCCAGGTCATTGTTGTAAATGAGCATTCACCTTACCTGGACAGAAATAGGTAAACATATAAATCCTCTCTAGTCTTATCTCTCTCTCCATCACTTTCTCTCACACACAAACACACACACGCACGTGCGCACACACAAACAATCACACACTCACACAGTCCATTGGAAATCCACTTAGGCGTTTCCCAACACTAATCCCAGCCTGGTCATCAGCGTTCCCGATAGTGCTGTTTGGCAGGAAATTATCTGCGTAAACGTGCCAACAACCCACAATCGAAGAACTTGCTTTCGTTAAGTCCATGTTGATTCTGCACATTAAAGGGACCTCCATCTCTAATTCAATTAAACCAACAGAACCTCTGAGGTGAGCTTGATATACAAAGGAAACGGGAGTGGTAAATGGTGAGTGGGCAGTTGGGAGGTGGTGGGAGGAAGAGGAAGAGGAAGGGGGAATAGGGTTGAAAAGCATTTCACTACACCCGCAATAAGATCTGCTAAATATGTGTATGTGATCAAGAAATTGGATTTGATTTTAATCAGAAAGCGACCATTTTGTGTGTTTTTGTCTTTCTACTCAGGAGCGGCTCCAACGCTCAATGCTTTGCAGGAGCGTTGGAGTCAATCAAAGTTGCGCTTTCCCTTTTTCTTACCTAGTCTTTCTCTCTTTCTCGTGGAAAATACATATGATGAGTGTGGGGAATGTTTGTTGGGGACAGCAGTCAGATCAGAGACGGATGAGATACAACCACCTCCAATTACTGGAATCTTTTACATTTTTGAATAAACCAGAGCATCTGGTCTTGCAAAAAAAATATTTTCTTATTAGAGTGGAAATGAAAGTGTTGAGTTAGGTAGCAGCCTATTATAGACAATGAGTATAATCTGTTCATATTTTACTTAGGGAAGTCACACGTTTCTGGAATGAAAGTGTGCTGTCTGTCACGCCCTGACCGGTAGGAGCCTGTTTATGTCTCCTTTTGGTTTGGTCAGGGTGTGATTTGGGGTGGGTATTCTATGTTATAGTTTTGTATTTCTTTGCTGTTGGCTGGGTAGGGCTCTCAATCAGGGACAGCTGTCCATCGTTGTCTCTGATTGGGAGCCATACTTTAGTAGCCCTTTTTTCTTCCTTTCCTGGTGGGAAGTTGACTCTGTTTATGTGTGTGTGCTGTTGGTGCCACACCTGATTGATCTTCGTTTTGTTGTTTTTGTTTGAGTGAGTTAACCTAATAAATATGTTTAACTCAACCCGGCACGCTGCGCCTTGGTCCGTCCATGAAGATCGTGACACTGTCCTTGGTGTCAAAATGTATTTTATTTAAAGCCAGAGTCTGCAATATTTTCAGCTGTTCAATGATCGATATGTGATTTGTGTTTTTGTATCAGTTGATGTTGTCAATGGAGGGCTGGGCAGATAACGTGAGAGACGGGTGGAGAGGAGGATAGGTGAGGTGAGGTAAGCCGGTTAGGAGTTGGACAGGGTAGTGGGTCATTATCCCTCTCAGTGTATCACACCATGCCTTCAACTGCACAGCCCCAACACAGGTCAATTGTGGGGAAAAAACAAAATTTCTCTACAGTCGATAGGGGAGGATACACCCAAACAAAGGTTAAATAAGGTTTTCACAGCACATCTTAAGCGGAGAAAAAGTTGCTCATATTATGGATGGCCATTCTACATTGTGGCCAATGCAAGACTGATTGATGTCTGAATACAGTGCCTTCAGAAATTATCCAGACCACTTGACTTGGAAAAAAAACAATTAAATACATTTTAGAATAAGGCTGTAACGTAACAAAATGTGGAAAAAGTCAAATACTTCCAAATGCACTATATAATAGTACTGTGGACTGGATTTCATCTTTATCTGATCCATCATAACAGCATTCTGTCAGTGTCACACTCTGAGAGCTACTATTGATGACTTGCAAACATGCCCACTGTAAGTGTAAATAACTTTTGTTCATCAATGTAACTGAATGCAACTCATCAATGCCAGAGGCTCAGACAGTCATTTTTACAACAGTAAGTGATGCTTCTTGCTGCTAGTTTGAAAATACGTGTCTAGGCCAAAGTTATGAGGAACTTCGCAGGGTGGTGAAAGCGCAGGGTGATGAGCTTGATGCTCCTTTCCAATAAACATTGAGAGTCTTATTCTGGTGACGTGATTATCGATGCTTGGCTGCCGTTTGACGAATTAAAATAATCTTGCCCTTTTGCCCATAATTGTCATGTAAGTAGCCTACCCGCACTGTATCTGCGAGCTGTTGGATAGAGCGCATGTGACAAGACCAGAGTAGGCACATTCGCTATATAAAGTATTTTTGGTTTGTTGACAAAATTATCAGTAGAGTTGAAAATGCGATGGAAACCCATTAAACTTGTTTTTTTTTATACAGTGCATGGGAATTTAACTGCAAAAGTAATGTTTGTGTGCTATGTCCTCACACACAGCCTTTATCCACAAAAAAGTGGAAACACTTTTTTATGCAGATTGTTGAATATTTGCATTAAAATGTTTCGCCAATTAGATGGAAACATAGATTTATTTCTATCTCTCTATCTCTCTCTCTCTCATTCTTCTTATTCTCTCTCTCCCTCAGTACTTCCCTCATATTTTTTTGTTCGTCTCTTTCTCACCTTGTATTCGCTTGTGTCAACTCACTTGCCAACATGCCATTCTTCCTCCCGCCCTCTCTGTCTGCTAGTCTGTCTGTGCACTTGTGAAAAGTCATAGATAACTTGTAGAGTTTCACTTAACACTTCTTTATAATCTTTTATCTCCTCTTCTACCACACATAGAGGACTTTGTTAAGGGAGAGTTCTTCCTTTACTTCTGACTGCTGTATTGCATTGTATTCATCTATTGAAGCTCAGCCGTTTAACAAATTAGATCAAAATCAGGAGAAAAAAAAATGTAATACCTTGACTAAAGAAGAAATTACATTTCTCCAATCTCTTATTTCCACCTCGCCGGCTCAGGGATTCAAACCAGCTGCTTTTCAGTTACTGGCCCAACACTCTTTACCACTAGGCTACCTGGAGCAGATTGGCATTCTGGCAATTCTGCCAAACGCCAGATGGGCTGGACTCTTTTTTTGTTTTTGTGTGGGCTGGTTGAAATTGAAACACACATATATTTTTATATAAAAATACAAATAATAAAAAGGTTACATGGTGGGAGGCCCATGGGCCTGTTAAAATATATTTATTCTTTTTTTTGTGCAATTTCTCTGTTATACTAATCTATAATGAGCCTTTGGCTGATCAGTTGGCAACGGCCAACCCCTTACCAAGATTACATTTACTGTTGGATGAATACATGGCTATTATCAGTGGGTATTATATCTAGTTAATGTGCTTTGAGTTTCAACTTCCTCAGGTGTTAACCCCAACATGAATTTGCCTATGATATTACACTGAACGAAAATATAAACGCAACATGTAAAGTCTTGGTCCCATGTTTCATGTGCTGAAATAACTGATCCCAGAAATGTTTCATACGCACAAAAAGCTTATTTCTCTCGAATTTTGGGGTCAACATTGTTTACATCCTGTCAGTGAGCATTTCTCCTTTGCCAAGATAATCTATCCACCTGACAGGTGTGGCATATCTGAAGATGATTAAACAGCATCATCATTACACAGGTGCACTTTGTGCTGGGGGACAATAAAAGGCCACTCTAAAATGTGCAGTTTTGTCACACAACACAATGCCACAGATGTCTCAAGTTTTGAGAGAGCGTGCAATTGGCATGCTGACGGCAGGAATGTCCACCAGAGCTGTTGCCAGATATTTTAATGTTCATTTCTCTACTATAAGCCGCCTCCAACATCATTTTAGAGAATTTGGCAGTTCGTCCATCCGGCCTCACCAGCCCAGGACCTCACCAGCCCAGGACCTCCACATCGGGCTTCTTCACCTGCGGGATTATCTGAGACCAGCTACCCGGACAGCTAATGAAACTGTGGAATTTCTGCACAAACTGTTAGAAACCGTCTCAGGGAAGCTCATCTGCAGTGTGGTCAATAGCTTTTGATGAGATACTTTACCTCAGGCGAGCAAAACCTCAAGACTTCCTTAGATATCATGCACCAGCTGTTCTTGTCACGGTTCGCAGGTTTGGCTATCCATTGCTGTGTGTGCTGTTTTGGTCTGATTGCCTTCAGTGTCAGCTGTGCTGACGAGCAATCAGATCAGCCGCAGGTGTGTCTCGTTTTGTGGGTCCTATATGTAGTCTGGTGTTTGTCATGTTGGTTGTCAGATTGTTTTGCTACTTGGTTTCTGTGTC
Organism: Brachymystax lenok tsinlingensis; assembly: GCA_030435695.1. NCBI lineage: Eukaryota > Metazoa > Chordata > Actinopteri > Salmoniformes > Salmonidae > Brachymystax > Brachymystax lenok. The sequence continues at coordinate 6,774,339 of CM059800.1, forward strand.
TCGCTGTCTGTGCAGTTCCGCCTTCCAGTTCCTGTTTTATTTGGTTAACCCTGCCTTCAGTGTCTAAGCTAAGGATCTTCTGCCGGTCTGAGACTATTCTCCAACCAATCTTGTTCTGCTCTGTTGCTGTATTCTAAATAAACCTTTTCTCATTCGCAATTGGATCCAGTGTTTCCGTGAGCTGACAGTTCTTTACATATATGCATAGGCCCCCGCCTTGTGTCTTACCAGATGCTGCTGTTCTATCCTGCCGATAGAGTGTATAACCCGCCAACTGCACAGTGAGGGAAAAAAGTATTTGATCCCCTGCTGATTTTGTACGTTTGCCCACTGACAAAGAAATGATCAGTCTACAATTTTAATGGTAGGTTTATTTGAACAGTGAGAGACAGAATAACAACAAAACAATCCAGAAAAACGCATGTGAAAAATTGTATAAATTGATTTGCATTTTAATGAGGGAAATAAGTATTTGACCCCTCTGCAAAACATGACTTAGTACTTGGTGGCAAAACCCTTGTTGGCAATCACAGAGGTCAGATGTTTCTTGTAGTTTGCCACCAGGTTTGCACACATCTCAGGAGGGATTTTGTCCCACTCCTCTTTGCTCCATTTTGGTCTCATCTGACCAAAACAGTTTCACCCAGTTGTCCTCTGAATCATTCAGATGTTCATTGGCAAACTTCAGACGGGCATGTATATGTTCTTTCTTGAGCAGGGGGACCTTGCGGGCGCTGCAGGATTTCAGTCCTTCACGGCGTAGTGTGTTATCAATAGTTTTCTTGGTGACTATGGTCCCAGCTGCCTTGAGATCATTGACAAGATCCTCCCGTGTAGTTCTGGGCTGATTCCTCACCGTTCTCATGATCATTGCAACTCCACAAGGTGAGATCTTGCATGGAGCTCCAGGCCGAGGGAGACTGACAGTTCTTTTGTGTTTCTTCCATTTGCGAATAATCGCACCAACTGTTGTCACCTTCTCACCAAGCTGCTTGGCGATGGTCTTGTAGCCCATTCCAGCCTTGTGTAGGTCTACAATATTGTCCCTGACATCCTTGGAGAGCTCTTTGGTCTTGGCCATGGTGGAAAGTTTGGAATCTGATTGATTGATTGCTTCTGTGGACAGGTGTCTTTTATACAGGTAACAAGCTGACATTAGGAGAACTCCCTTTAAGAGTGTGCTCCTAATCTCAGCTCGTTACCTGTTTAACCTCTTACAGCTAGGGGGCAGACTTCCTAGTTTCCGCCTGTCTGACGTGCCCAAAGTAAACGGGCTGTCACTCAGGCCCAGAAGCTAGATATGCATGTAATTAGTAGCTTGGGATAGAAAAGACTCTGAAGTTTCCAAAACCGTTAAAATTATGTCTGTGGCTAAAACAGAACTGATTTGGCAGGCGAAAACCCGAAGGAAATCCGACCAGAAAAAAGAAAAAATTCAGCTCCTATGCTCTTATTTTGAAAAGCTATTGAAAAGCATTGAATCCATCTACCATTTTCCTATTCATATGGCTTCCCCTATATGGTAACAGTCTACTATTGATGTCTTTGGGCTTGTATTTTGAAAAATGAATACGTTTTTTCACATGAAGGAAAGAGTGCGCCGGAAGAAAAACAGTGTTTGGGCGTGTTCTGGGGAGAGCACTCGCGTGGGAATTTGCCTTGTCTATTGAACATAGTTGTTTCCGCGTGAAGTTGTATCGTTTATTAACATTTTAGACAACCTAAGGATTATATAGAGTCTTTGTTTGACAAAAATAGACAAAGTTTACCGGGAGCAATTTTGTCGTTTTGACGGAGGTGTTTCCTGTGGATTTCTGAATTCAATGGCGCCGTCTAAACGGCTTTTTTGGGATACAAATATGTACTTTATTGAACAAAACGAACAGCGGTTTTGTAGCTGGGACCCTCCTAGTAGAAAACATCAGAAGATCTTAAAAAGTAAGTGAGTTTTTATGTCTTTAATTTGTGATTTTGTGTCGCCAGTGCTGGTTGAAAAAGCTATTTTTGTGAGGTGCTGACCTCAGATAATCAAATGTTTTGCTTTCGCCGTAAAGCCTTTTTGAAATCTGACAACAGATTTAGATTACCAAGACTCTAAGCTTTGTAACCAAGTGCAACAATTGTATTCCATGAATGTTAAATATTACGAATTCTTATTTTGAATTTGGCGCGCTTAGTTTTTTCCAAAAATGATCCCGCTGACGTGATCCGTGCGGCAAGAAGATAAAAGACACCTGGGAGCCAGAAATCTTTCTGAGTGAGAGGGGGTCAAATACTTTTTTCCCTCATTAAAATGCAAATCAATTTATAACATTTTTCACATATGGTTTTCTGGATTTTTTTGTTGTTATTCTGTCTCTCGCTGTTCAAATAAACCTACCATTAAAATTATAGACGTACAAAATCAGCAGGGGATCAAATACTTTTTTCCCTCACTGTATGTTCTTAATGTCGTCGTTCAGCCATGACTCGGTGAAACATGCCTTGGCCAGGTCGATGAAGACGGCTGCACAGTACTGTCTTTTATCGATGGTGGTTATGATATCGTTTAGGACCTTTAGCGTGGCTGAGGTGCACCATGACCAGCTCGGAAACCAGACTGCATAGTGGCGAAGGTACGGTTGTCACGACTTCCGTCGAAGTCGGCCCCTCTCCTTGTTCAAGGTGGCGGTCGACGTCGCCGGCCTTCTAGCCATTGCCGATCCACTTTTCATTTTTCCATTTGTTTTGTCTTTGTTTTCCACACACCTGGTTTTCATTCCCCAATTACATGTTCATGTATTTAACCCTCTAGTTCCACCATGTTTGTGTGCGTGATTGTTTCTTGTTCCTTGTCGGTATATTCCCGCTGGTATTTTCGCCCGTGTGTTTTTGGGCACGTTGTATTTTGTTTACCTTGTGCCGTATTGAGTAAATACGTTGTTCACTCATCTCTGCTCTCCTGCGCCTGACTTTATGCTCCAGCTACACACACCGACCTGACAGAATCACGCACCTAAATTATGGAGTCAGCAGGAGCAGATACCCCTTTAATAGGGGTTGAGGAGTGAGTCCAGCAGCACGCGGCTATGCTGCATCTCGGCACCGTCATGGACCGCGTTCTACAGAACTTGGATTGCTGGGAGAGAAGAGCAGTTCCTCCAGCGCCTCCACCAGCACAACCAAGTTCAACACTACTCACCTATCCTTCACTCGGTCCCAGTGGGATTCGTCTCACCCAGGGAGTATGATGGGAAGGCTGCAGGTTGTCAGGGGTTCATACTACCGCTGGAGCTCTACCTGGCAACCGTCCACCCGGCTCCTTCAGGTCGTGAGAGGGTTTCCGCCCTCGTCTCCTGCCTCTCAGGGAAAGCCCTGGAGTGTGCCAACACTGTGTGGGGAGAAGGATAAGCGTGCTGGACCACTTTGAGGAGTTCACCCGCCACTTCCGGGCAGTTTTCAACCACCCGCCTGAGGGTAGAGCGACGTCTCGTCCACCTGAGGCAGGGGACGAGGAGCGCACAGAAGTTCGCTTTGGACTTCCGGGCCCTGGCCGCCAGAGCGGGATGGAATGACAGGGCCCTGATCGATCACTACCGTTGCAGTTTGCGTGAGGACGTTCGTCGGGAGTTGGCCTGTAGGGACACCACTCTCACCTTCGACCAGCTGGTAGACCTGTCCATTCGGTTGGATAACCTGCTGGCTACCCGCGGACGTCCAGATTGGGGTCTGTCGGTTCCATCCCCCAGCACCACCGCTCCGACGCCCATGGAGCTGGGAGGTGCTGCACTTAGGGAGACCTGAGGTGTCGCAGCAAAATATCATTTTATTATACTTCTTATTAACTACTTAGGGAGCAGTGGGGCGCCTTACACTACCCGGTGAAATGTAAGGCGCCAAATTCAAAATCCAAAAGTTTAATTATTAAAAATTAATCAATATACAAGTGTTGCATAGTTATCGAAAGCTCTGATTCTTGGCAATATCACAGCGTTGTCAGATTTCAAAAAAGCTTCACGGCGAAAGCACAACGTTTGATTGTTTGAGGATAGCCCCTCTCATATTTTATGCATTAGCATAAATCCATAACCAACGCGGGTCTCATAAAACGCATAAAATCACTAATATAAAATCCCTTAGCTTTCGAAGAACTTCTGCTGAGGGCTTCCCAAGTGTCCAACGAAGACATCCAATGGTTCTTTTGTTAGAAAAAGTCATTTATTATGTCCATAAATCTCCGTTTGGTTGGCGCGTTATGTTCATAAAATACAGCGTCCACTCGCCCATTGAACCGTGAAGAGAACGCGTTCAACCTATACCTATACACTTGTCCAAGAACAATCAAACATCATTGATAATGTATCCTTAGGAACACTTTTATGTATATTTACTATAATATTTCAACCGGATTATAAAGTGGAAAAAACCACAGCGCGCGCGAGCCCGTGAATGCGCCTCCTCTTCTGTTAACATCCTGTGACTAGTTCAAAATTCTTCTTCTATTACCATCCAGAGCAACCTAACATCACCAAACACTGTCGAGACTGTTGACATCCAGTGGAAGCAATAGGTACTGCAATATTACTCCCAGATATGGCTGTTTTCATTAGGGAGGGGTTCAAAATGAGGCAATGTGTCAAAAACAGTTTTTCCAGGACAGAAATTCCTCGGGCTTTCGCCTGCTATATCAGTTCTGTTATACTCACAGACAACACTGTTTTAGAAATTTCAGAGTGTTTCCTATCAAATAGTACTAATTATGTGCATATCCTAGTTTCTGGGCCTGAGTGGCAGGCCTCTTACTTTGGGCACGCCAGACTCTCCAAAACTGACACCTCAGCTGCCGCTCCCTAAGAAGTTAAAGCACATTGAATTACTTTATAGAATGATTTGGGTCCAACCAAATCATAGGCATGTCACCAACTGTAAGAGTTAGTGGCACCAGTGACACCAGGGGAAAATGTCTGGAGCCCTGTAACATTAATTACCACTTAGGGTAGGTGTTGATTCAGGGGAACACATATGACAGGCAGTAATTTGCAATATAGCCTGAGTCATTAGGTTGGCTTTTATAACGTATAAGGCTTAAGCAGACAGGCAGACAGACAGACCAGGAACAAGAAGAAGCACAGGGACATCAAAGAAGACGCCGAGACAGACAGACAGACAAAGACAGACAGCACGTCGGGGAAGTCAAACAAAATGGCTAGAGCAGAGTGGGGACTTGTATCTCCAGTGGTGTTTTTACATAGAGTATTGTATATGTTTTAGACATGACATGGTTATTAAAAAAGAGGAAGAGCATCATGTCTGTTCTGTACTGCCAATGTTGTCAGCAGTACTGCCCTCTGTAGGGTGTGTAGGATCAGGGTGTATGTTTGTGGATGGAGTGTGTGTGTATGGCTGGGGGGGGGGGGCCTCAAGGCCCTCTATACACAGAGCGGCGCTCAAATCAGCCCGCTTTGATTATCCGCTCGTTCTCCTGTCTCCAAACAGTACATATCTCATAACCTAATTAGTGAGCGAATTAAGCTTCAAATGAGCAACAACTGCACTAACAATGTGCTGCCGCATTAAGTAGGCAAATTGAATATTTACATAAATTACCAGCCACAAATTGTCTGCCTAATGCACGCGAGACGGCTGCGCGACACTTGTCGATTGCAGTTGGGGAAAAAAACTCTGAACACAGAGAGTGGCTGTGAGTGTTTGTGTACTTAATGAAGGCACTTGGAAGAACTCACTAACTAGCATTTGCTTAGTGAAACATTTCCAGAGAATAAATAAGTAGGGTGAACAAATAGGAGAGAGAGTGTGTGTGTGTGTGTGTGTGTGTGTGTGTGTGTGTGTGTGTGTGTGTGTGTGTGTGTGTGTGTGTGTGTGTGTGTGTGTGTGTGTGTGTGTGTGTGTGTGTGTGTGTGTGTGTGTGTGTGTGTGTGTTCAACAGGCTGTATCTCCCAATGACCTGCCTTTTCTGGTCTCTACCCAGAAACTGCTCTGTAATTGGATCAAATGTCAACATTTTCCATCATTGTTGTTGTTTCTTGACAGAACAGTTGCAGTCTGATAGAACAATTCCCATTACCCAGGAACTCACTGTAAAACATTCCCCAATAGGTTTTTCTTATCATATGGTAGACTATTGGATAGGTGTTTCAACAATTCTGAAAAACTGTGCTGACGTGTTGAAGTTTTTTTTGTTGAGTTGTGGCCTGTTGCCAGCTATGGCCTGTGCTTTCATGCGTAGTGTAAGAGTTGTGGAGTGTAGGGGTAGCGTAGGGGTTAAGTGCTAGGGTCTAGGGCCCTCAAATTCTAACCTGGACCTCGAAGACAGTTCCACTGCTTTTTTTCATTCTAATCAAGGACTGATTTAGAACTGGGACACCAGGTGGGTGCAATTCTCAGGTAGACTCAAACACCATCATTAAGTTTGCTGACGACACGACAGTGGTACTGTAGGCCTGATCACGACGACGATGAGACCGCCTACAGAGAAGAGGTGAGTGACCTGGCAGTGTGGTGCCAGGACAACAGCCTCTCCCCTCAACGTCAGCAAGGCAAAGGAGCTGATCATGGACTACAGGAAACAGAGGGCCGAGCACGCCCCCATCCACATCGACGGGGTGGTAGTTGAGAGGGTTGAGAGCTTCAAGTTCCTCTGTGTCCACACTGCTAAGGAATTAACATGGTCCACACACAGCAACACAGTTGTGAAGAAGGCACATCAACTCCTCTTCCCCCAGGAGGCCGAAAAGCTTTTGCATGGGTCTTCAGAACCTCAAAAGGTTCTACAACTGCACCATTGAGAGCATCTTAACTGGTTGCATCACCGCCTGGTATGGCAACTGCTTGGCATCCGACCGCAAGGCGCCACAGCGGGTAGTGCGTACGGCCCAGTACATCACTGAGGCCGAGCTCCCTGCCATCCTTGACCTCTATACCAGGCGGTGTCAGAGGACGGCCCTAAAAATTGCCATAGGACTACTAAATAGTATGAATAGCTATTTGGTTCACTAGCTTCATTGACTCTTTTGCACTAACTCTTTTGACTCATCACATACGCTGCTGCTAGTGTTTATTATCTATCCTGTTGCCTAGTCACTTTACCCCTACCTATATGGACATATCTACCTCAGTTATCAATTCCCTCGTACCCCTGCACATCGACTCTGTACTGGTACCCCATGTATGTAACCAAGTTATCATTACTCATTGTGTATTCGTTCCTCTTGTTGTTATTTTATATATTTTTATCTCTGCATTGTTGGGAAGGGCCCGTAAGTAATCATTTCACTGTTAGTCTACACCTGTTGTTCCGAAGCATGCAACAAATACAATTTGATTTGAAATAAAAAATAAAACATCAGTAGTCCAGACCTCATAGAGTAATTTGAATACCCCTGGTCTTGAGGTTGTTTCTGGACTAGGTTGTAGACTCTTGGCCAAAGACGGTGTATAAATTAAGATGAACGACTCAAGCCGTTTACCATTGAATGTTTTTGAAGGTTTGAAGGTTCCTGTTTGTGTAAGTGGGCGTTCCCTCTCTCGTGTGGGCATGCTTTCCCACGTGAGCTCATGGTTCCTCCCTAATCTCTGGCATCCTCCCGCAAGAAAGGTAACAGCTGTCTCTGGCATCCCCCCCGCTCACCCGACCAGCGCCACCCCGCCCCGACCGGTGAGATGTCTCCTTTTTCTACCATCTCTGGGGCAGCCCCTCCATGGGGCAGAGGCAATGAGTAGACCAGAGCGGATCCACCCTGATAAGAAAAAATGAGGGAGTGGGATGTCTTGTTTTATCTGTCGTCTCTGTTTTGGCCCCTGTGGAGCTCTGCAATGACACTTCCTGTTCAGTGGGCGTCTGGTAGATGGACGTTGATATGTCACATTTTTCCTTCCTTTATAGGACCTTACCTTAGTTATTACTGGGTAAATAAAAGCAAACGCCCCTCTCTCTCTCTCTCCCTCAATTTCAATTCAATTTAAGCACATTGTTAAAATATTAAAAGTATTTCTCTCTCTCTAGCTCTTCATTTCCCTCTCTCCCTCAGTCTCTGTCTCTCTCTCTTTCTCTCTCTCTTTCTCACTCTCTCCAGCACTCAATTTCCCTCACTAAGTCTCTCTCTCTCTCCCCCTCGACAATCTCCTCCCTTTTATCTTTCTCTCCCATTCCTCTTTCCCACGCTCTCTCTCTCCACATCTCCATTGCTGTTTATTGTTATTTAAGCACTACAGTGCTTATCGACTCTTTGTTTAGTCAGTGCAGGTTGGTGTTCCGGTGTGGTGGATGTAATTACCAGGGCATTTTACCGGGTAACAGTGGGGATTCCAACTGAGCAGAGGAATTCAATAGGAGATGGTCGGTGTTGCCTTTATTAGGTGAAGAGAGATCTGATTCAAACACTCACTGCACTCTCTCTTGCTCTCTTCCTCTCTCTACATTCTACACCTCCTCAGCCATGATATGTTCTGTCAGTAAAGTACGGTATAAGTACCCTTACTCCCCTCTCATTTCACTCACGAAGAAACATACTTACACTGAACGTTTTCTCCCGTTCCGTGCCCACTGAACACAACCCAGGATCGGCCTAATTGAGGTGAATGGAGTCTTAATCAAAATACTGTCATCCCTCTCATGCATAGTCCTTACAGCAAGGTTGGAGTAAATTCTGAATTGAGTTGTGAATTGCTCTTTAATTCCAATTAAATTATTACATTTAAATTTAATTTGAAATGGCCACACACCACAGGAAGCAGAATTTGAATTGAATTTGAATTAAAGGAAGTAGAATTCAATTCATGTTGCTTGTTTGTTTATTATACATATCACTATACATGTTTGCTTACCAATAACATAACAGCAGCATATGGTTGAAACATTTCATTTTTAAAACTCATTCTCCTAAAATTTTAAATAGTTACAGTGGTCTACTTTCTTTTCTCTTTTGCACACCAGTATTTCTACTTGCACATCATCATCTGCACATCTATCACTCCAGTGTTAATTTGCTAAATTGTAATTACTTCGCTACTATGGCCTATTTATTGCCTAAACCTCCTTACTTCATTTGCACACACTGTATATAGATTTTTCTATTGTGTTATTGACTGTACTTTTGTTTATCCCACGTGTAACTCTGTGTTGTTTTTTGTCGCACTGCTTTGCTTTATCTTGGCCAGGTTGTAAATGAGAACATGTTCTCAACTTGCCTACCTGGTTAAATAAAGTTGAAATAAAAATTATTAAAAAAAATCTGTGGACAGACCAAGGTCCACTGTCCCCCAGGAGCCTGTGTCCATGACATCAACTCCCTCCTGCTTACGGTTCTGGCCAACTACTCCATCATCACTCACGTAGGTTTTAATGACTTATCGTTTTAGGCGATCTGAGGAACTGAGGGAGGATTTTTTTTTTAAATGTAACACCCTCGCTGGCACAGGGAAGAAAATAATTATCTCTGGCCCCATCCCGTGCTACCGAAGGGGTTCTGGAACATTTCAGCCGACTCTTTGCCCTGAATGAGTACCTGAAAAAACGTTGCAATGACAGGAATGTCTATTCTTGTGACAACTTTAATTTGTTGTGGGAGCAACCAGCACTTTTTAAAAGAGAAGGGATTCACCCTAGTCGCAGGGGTTCCAGGATTATTTCCAGCAACATTGCAAACTGTTTTAGAGACTGACAGACAGGGTCTGGTTGTGGTAGTGCTCCACTTCTCCCTGTCAGAATAAGCAACAGAGGACTTGGAAACCATATCAACTCCTGTAGAGTTGGCACTATGGTTATTGTGAGTAACCTAATTTATGTTCCTTTAACTCCACCTTCTAGTGAGTTTATACAAACTGTCATCTCCTACCATTCTGATAGATTGTACACTCAGAAAACGTGGTTGCAACGTTAATAATTTGGTTGTGTGGTGGTTACAACTAATTCTGATTATTCCGCCACAGTTGTTATTCCATTGGTTACCTCGAGGCAGATGCCCCAGGGGCGTGACGCTTTTAAATGTTAGAGCAATCACATTTCTCGTGATGGACCTCATTACTGAGCGCAAAGTTGATTGCTTGTTTCTCACTGAAACATGGCTGTCATCAGACTGTAGTGCCGCTCTTATTGATGCTGCCCCCCGGAATACAGCTTTAAGCTTTTTTTCCTTTTTTCCACAAACAAACAAACAAATAAAAAATGTAACATTGTGCAGCATAAAAACATTGAGCATGACATACAGACATATCCTCCAACATAGCACACATACACAGTCAAATGTTATCTCACAAGCTACAATACAGAACTAAATGGGTTCGCAAGCATAAGTCATCACCTCCCCAGTCTTAGAAACATAACAAATAAAACGTGTCCAGCTTCTAGAATTGTCGTTTCTACCAGTGATCCTAACAAGCATTTGTTCATAAGACGCTACCTCTGTCATTGATTCTATCCACTGTTTCAGAGTAGGAGTGGCATGACCCTTCCAAATTTGAAGGATTACTCTAGCTGCTGTAATGACACCAACAGTGATCAGTGCAAATTCCTCATTTGTTACATTAGGTAACTGTTATACCGCCCAAGAGACATATTCTCGGTGAAACTGGAATTGTTAACCCCAACCATTCCTCCAGGTATATCAAAACAGGTATATCAAAACATTACTTCCAGAAAGGTAGCACTAATGTACATTTCCATATTGAGTGTAAAAATGTCCCAGTGTCTTTTTGGCATTTCCAACACAGGGAATTGATGGTCTGCCACATCTTATAAAGCCTTGTTGGGGTCCAATAAAACCTACGTAGTATCTTATATTGAGTTGGTTTCCCCCTGGCTTCCCTTATGTTTTTCCCTGAGCAGGACAAGATCATCAACCAGGTATCATCCTCAATTTCAAACTTAAGGTCAATTTGCCATATTGTTCTGAGGTTTTTAGTCTTTACTCTGCAGATGACTGAATATTGAGTAAAACATGTCTGCTTTATGTTTGGGCAATTCCAAATACTCAGCTATTGGGTTCTTTCCTGGATTTTGTTGATAGCCGGTGTAACCGGTGTGAAATGGCTAGTTAGCTAGCGGGGTGCGCGCTAACAGCGTTTCAATCGGTGACGTCACTCGCTCTGAGACCTTGAAGTAGTTGTTCCTCTTGCTCTGCAAGGGCCGAGGCTTTTGTGGCGCGATGGGTAACGATGCTTCGAGGGTGGCTGGTTCAAGCCCAGGTAGGGGCGAGGAGAGGGACGGAAGCTATACTGTTACATTGATGCTTGAGTGTAACAAAATTGGGTTGGGAGTTTCAACAGACCTCTCCCCTGTAAGACTGAGTATCATATCTTGTGTGATAGAGTATCAACAGTGGTGAAAGGATAACTTAGTTCCCATTCTATTGTTATCCAATCCAAGCCAGCTTCCTTTTTGCCCTAATGCTTCGCCAATTTAGCCATTTCAAATTATACATTTTACATTTTAACATCTGGTAAAGCCAAGCCTCCTAAGGTGGGCACATCTTCATATTAATCCTGTTTTTTTTCTATCCCACAAAAAGTATTTAGCTAATTTGTCATATTGTTTAAAAGAGATAAAATTAATTTGTGGGACCACAGCCATTTTAATTATGTTGATCTTTCCCCATAAAGAAAGTTGTATCTTTTCCAATTTTTCTAAATTGGTCTTAATCTTGACTAGTAGTGGCAAAATATTTTGTCCCATGACTTCCTCCAAATTTGTGCTCAACTTAATATCCAAATATTTCATCCCAATAGGAACCCATTTGAAATTAAATTAGGTAATGGTTCTAGAGTAACATATGGCATTAATTGGCATTGCTACCGACTTATTCCAATTAATTTTGTAGCCTGACATACTAGAATATGATTAATTCCAAGTAAGTAATCGTGGTACAGACTGAAGAAGATTAGAGACCACCAGTAGAACATAATCTGCATACATAAGCAGCTTGTGTTATTTTCCTCCTCCATGTACAACCCTAATTTCTGGATCTGTTCTTATCATTGTATATACAAGATGCCGTAAAACTATGGTAAACAGGAGAGTGGAGAGCGAGCAACCCTGCCCTGTGCCTCTAGAAAGACAAAAAAAAGGAGACATAATTCCATTCGTTAGTACTGTTGCTTTAGGATTGGAATAGAGGACCCTTATCCATTTACAAAAGTCAGGTCCAAAACCATATTTTCTAGGGTTCTTAAGAGAAAAGCCCACTCTACCATATCAAATGCCTTCTCAGCATCTAAGGAGACAGCAGCGGTAGCAACTATATTTGAGTGGTTTAACCACATGCGATGTAAGAGCCTCCTCATATTATCAGTTGAGGCCCTGTTCTAAATAAATCCTATTTGGTTACTACAGTATGTGTAAAATTAGGTAGTGCATAAGTGATTGGCTTTCGCAAGGGTCTTAGTAAGAATCTTACAATCCACATTAAGGAGGCTGATAGCTCTAAAATGTCCAGGATCTGTAGTATCTCTATCCTTTTTAGGAGTCAGTGATATCAAAGCCTCATTAAAGGTGTCCGGAAGGGAGCCATTTTTTTATTTCTCCTGATAATCCACTGTCAATACAGGTATACGAATGTCAACGTACTTTTTATAATATTCTACAGGAAGGCCATCGAGACCAAGTGATTTCCCTGCTTTCATAGATAAAATGGCGTCTCTAACCTCCTCTTCTGTTATAGTACAGTCCAGGTTCTCTACCTGGCCATCTAATAATCTAGGTAATTCTATACCAGACAAAAAAAAAGTCTCTATATCTATGGGGCTCGCTGAACAGGAGGATGTATATAAATCTTCATAACAACATTGAAACACACTTTATCTCGTTGGATGAGGTCACCATCTTAGTGCCCTTCTTAATTTCTGGAATTACTGTCACGATCTCCAGAAGGGACAGACCAAGGCGCGCAGCGAGGTATCCAGTATACATGCTTTATTTAATACATGTAACTGAGTCAAAACAACAAAACGTATGAAAACGAAGATCGTAACATGAACATAACAAACTAACGAAGCTATGTACAAACAATAACCCACAAAATACTAGTGAAAACCCCAAACATATATATATATGGTTCCCAATTAGAGGTAACGACACACAGCTGCCTCTAATTGGGAACCATTACCCCAACATAGAAACACAACACCTAGAACAGAAAAAACCCTACACCAAAACAAACCTAACACGCCAGCCTGTCAAAATCAGGCCCCCTAAAGGCGCGGACTCCGACCGCGCCAAAAGTCCATTGGGGCGGTCTTCGGTGGGCCTTCCTGCCCCAGGTGGCGGCTCCGGTGCCGGCCGTGCTGGCTCGGGTCCCACACCGAGGCCCTGGGCTATTTGCGGAACAGTTAGTTTAGGACTGGGAACCTTCTCTGGAGGCTCGGACTGGGAACCTTCTCTGGAGGCTCCGGACTGGGAACCTTCTCTGGAGGCTCCGGACTGGGAACCTTCTCTGGAGGCTCCGGACTGGGAACCTTCTCTGGAGGTTCCGGACTGTCGACGCCAAGACTGGGACTCTGGTGCGGGAGCAGGAACGCACCGTACTGGACTCATGACGCCGCACTGGGACTCTGGTGCGGGAGCAGGAACGGGCCGTACTGGACTCATGACGCCGCACTGGGACTCTGGTGTGGGGAGCAGGAACGGGCCGTACTGGGCTCATGACGCGCACTGGGACTCTGGTGCGGGGAGCAGGAACGGGCCGTGCTGGGTTCACGGTGCGCACAGGGATCCTGGAACGTGGAACAGGGACAGAACGTGCTGAGTCCACGACGGGCTCAGGGATCCTGGAGCGTGGAACAGGGACAGGACGTGCTGAGTCCACGACGGGCACAGGGATCCTGGAGCGTGGAACAGGGACAGGATGTGCTGGGTCCACGACGGGCACAGGGATCCTGAAACGTGGAACAGGGACAGGACGTGCTGGGTCCACGACGGGCACAGGGATCCTGGAGCGTGGAACAGGGACAGGACGTGCTGGGTCCACGACGGGCACAGGGATCCTGGAGCGTGGAGCAGGGACAGGACGTGCTGGGTCCACAACGGGCACAGGGATCCTGGAGCGTGGAACAGGGACAGGACGTGCTGGACTCTCTAAGCGCACAGGGGGCCTGGTGCGTGGAGCCGGAACAGGACGTGCTGGACTCTCTAAGCGCACAGGGGGCCTGGTGCGCGGAACCGAACAGGACGTGCTGGACTCTCTGCGCACAGGGGACTGGTGCGCGGAGCCGAACAGGACGTGCTGGACTCTCTAAGCGCACAGGGGCCTGGTGCGCCGGAGCCGAACAGGGCGTGCCGGACTCTCTAGCGCACAGGGGGCCTGGTGCGCGGAGCCGGAACAGGACGTGCTGGACTCTCTAAGCGCACAGGGGGCCTGAAGCGCGGAGCCGGAACAGGACGTACTGGACTCTCTAAGCACACAGGAGGCCTGGTGCGCGGAGCAGGGACTGGACGTACTGGGCTATCTAAGCATACAGGGGACCTGGTGCGTGGAGCCGGTACTTCTCTCCCCGGCTGTTCACTCACCCTTGCCTCACGGATGATGAGAGCTGGAATGTCACGCACTGGGCTGTGGATGCGAACCGGAGACCCCACACGCAGAACCGGTGCAGGATATCCTGGTCCAAGGAGGCGCACCGGAGACCAGGAGCGCTGAGCCGGCACTACTCTTCCAGGCTGCACACTCACCCTCCCCTGACAGATGAGTGGCGCTGGAATCTCTCGCACTGGGCTGTGAACGCGCACTGGAGACACCGTGCGCAAAACTGCATAGCACGGCGTCTTACCAGTGCGACGCTCCCTCCAGAGAGCATGAGGAGTTGGCTCAGGAGTCCATCCTGAACCGGCCAACTTCCTTGTGTGCCCCCCCAAAAAAGTTTTTGGGGGCTGCCTTTCAGGCTTCCTAGCCAGGCGAGTCCCAACATACTTTTCTTTCTCCGGGTTCCATACTCCATACAAATCCTCGTAACTGCTCCGCTCTGCCGTCTTCTCCCAAGGTCCCTTACCAGCCAAAATCTCATCCCATGTCCAGGACCCCTTTCCATCCAAAATCTCCTCCCATGTCCAGGACCCCTTTCCATCCAAAATCTCCTCCCAAGTCCAGAACTCCCGGGTCTCTCGCTGCTTGGTCCTTTCTTGGTGGGTTATTCTGTCACGATCTCCATGAGGGACAGACCAAGACGCATCGATGCTTCCAGTATACATTTTATTAAAGACGAACGTAACTGGGAAAATAACAAAACATAAACGAAGATCGTGATGCTGAACATAACTAACAACACAAAACAAGCTATGCACAAACAATAACCCACAAAATACTAGTGAAAACCCCAAACATATATATATATATGGTTCCCAATTAGAGGTAACGACACACAGCTGCCTCTAATTGGGAACCATTACCCCAACATAGAAACACAACACCTAGAACAGAAAAAACCCTACACCAAAACAGAACTAAACACGCCAGCCTGTCAAAATCAGGCCTGAACGTGACAATTACGTTGGAAGTGTTCTGCATTTTTTGTTGTCTTGCTAGTAGCTTGCCTGTCTTCTCACCTCCATCATAAAAAAGTCTTAATAGTGCATATTCTGCCTTTTGTTATACATTTCGTGCAACTGAAATTTCAGTTTGCAGGCAGTTTGAAATGTGCTTTCTGTGAAATGTCTTGTCAAATCCCTTTCCAAGACATATCTTGGTTTCTAATCTTTGTACTGCTTCAGCCCCTTCTCTCTTCTTTTTGGACGCATGTGCTATTATTTCCCCTCTAATTTATGCTTTAGAGATTTTCCATACTGTGGAAATCTTTTCAGTTGAGCCTATGTTGACCCCAAAAAAGGATCTAGGATCATCTGCTAGTGATTGGCTAAATATCCCATCTTGTAACAGCTTGACGTTGAGTCTAAATCTACCCTTCCACACATTTTAGGAGTTTATATCAACATGTAACTCTACTATAGCATGATCTGTGAGGGCAATGGGCCCAATCTCACCATCAATCACATTATTTACCATCACATTAGATATCAAGAAGAAATCTGTTCTGGAGTGTGTCTTTTGACAGTGGGAGATAAATGTATGTTCTCTATCATTAGGATGGACTAATCTCCATATGTCTGTAAGGCCCATATCTTCTGCTAGCATATGTATTGCAAGTCTATCCTTTGGCGTGGGGTTACCTGTAAATGTACTTCTATCAATCATATTGTCCATCACTTGGTTAAAGTCTCCAGCAAGGACGATCTGCCCCTCCATATTTCCCAGTATAACGTTGACCTCATAAACAAATCTGTGTCCTCCTGGTTGGGAGCATATATGTTGCATAGCACTACCTTGCTTCAACATTACAAAATT
This sequence comes from Brachymystax lenok tsinlingensis, assembly GCA_030435695.1. Lineage (NCBI taxonomy): Eukaryota > Metazoa > Chordata > Actinopteri > Salmoniformes > Salmonidae > Brachymystax > Brachymystax lenok. The sequence goes on from CM059800.1 coordinate 6,790,664, forward strand.
AAGTATTTTGCGTATCAAAATAATCACCCATTTTGTTTGGAAATAATGAGCTATGATAAACTTCTGAAACCCAGCCTCCTCTAAATTCCAGTGCCTCTGTATCTGTTAAATGTGATCCCTGTATGAACACAATATTCGCCTTTTTCCTCTTCACTTGGTTACCACAACCATTTATGTTCCAAGAGATTATGTTTACATAACCATTAGACATATTTGCGCTGAGTGTAGCCTGTGAGCGTGAAGTGTCCCATTTAACACACGTGACAACTCTAATGAACATCCTTATATAACATGTATACAATATATTCTCCAGCTGTATAATAAAACAGTGTAAATGAACGTAGAAAAACAACCCGTTAGCGTGTGTCGACATTCCAATAACACCACTTTAGTGAGATGTTTAAAAATGTAAATGATCTGTATATTAAACTGTACTTCAAGTCAATATAGTAGGACAAAAATGAAAGTGTATGCCGTTGAAATTCAGTATTTACATGCAGGTATTAGGAGTGCTCTAAAGTGCTGCCATATTTTTCGGTGGTCCCACGTGACTCCCTCCGGACTACAGCTTTTCATACTCCTTCAGAAAAGGGAAAAGGGGTGGGGGGACAGGCTCTATTTCTACTAATACTCTCAGCTGTAAGAACATTTCGTTTGGTGACTTTGAATCTTTTGAGCATCATGCTATACTGTTTAAATGTCAGCCACCAGTGCTGGCCATAACCCTTTATAGGCCACCAAAGCACTGCCCCACTTTCTTTACGGATTTATCGGAACTATTGTCTATTGACCTTGAGAACTATGATATAATCATTGTGTTGGGCGATTTTAATATTATCCAACATGTTACTGGGCCCACCTATAACCACGGCGATACTCTGGACCTGGTTATTACCAAGGGGCTTTCTATTGACATATCCTTTATTGCTGATGTTGCTTTATCTGATCAACACTGTGTATTGTTTTAATACCGTGTTGCCCATAGCACAGGGTAATACTGAACGCATTATGCTATCTAACCTCTGAATTTGCTACAGATTTTATTGTGTATGAACAAAACTCCACCACCTATTCTCCCTTCCTCTTGTGATGATTAAGTTGATAACTTTAATAGCAAATTAAGAGCAACCATTGATGCCATAGCTCCAGTAAAGCTGAAAAAGGCCACATCCACCCAAATGAAGAGCCCCTTGGATGAGAGGAAACAAATCAATTAAAGAGAAATTGCAGAAAGGCATAGCGGAAATGGAGAAAGTTACAGAAATGCCAGACAGGAAAACATTTCTAACTTGATCACTAATAATCAGAATAATTCAAGAGTGCTCTTCTCGACCATTAATGGCCTGATAAATGCTATCCCCCGGCACCTTCTTCAAAACAGTTTTTAATGTATATCTGAAGAAGTGCAAGCTATTGTTAATCGTTACCGGGCACTTTCCCAACTGCACTAAAAACTGCTTAAAACCTAGGGCTCGCATTCCCGTTAGCGGGACACCTGTTGACAACATCCGGTGAAATTGCAGAGCGCCAAATTCAAAATAAGAAATAAAAAAGCTTTGAATCTTGGTAATCGAACTGCGTCTACCCGATTTACAATAGGCTTTACGGCGAAAGCATAGCATTCGATTGTCTGAGGACAGCGCTCCACATCAACATATTTTTCAAACCAGCACAAAATCACAAATAGAGATAAAATAAATCACTTACTTTTGAAGACTTTGCTCTGTTTGCAATCCCAAGGGTCCCACACAATAAATGGTTATTTTGTTTGATAAAGTCCTTATTTATATCCCAAAAAGTCAGTTTAGTTGGCGCCATTGATTTCAGTAATCCACTCGTTCAACATGCACACAAAAGAATCCACAAAGTTACCGGTAAAGTTCGTCAACAAGTCAAACAACGTTTCTAATTAATCCTCAGGTACTCTAATATCTAAATAAACTATAATATTTAATACGGTTTAGGACCTATTTAACCGGTCAAGGGTTTTTTGTCAGAGAAAATACATGTCACATGTGGCATTCCACAACATTTTGGTTCCATTACTGTTCCGTTTATATATATATTACCTTTTGGCAGCATTATCAGAAAGCACAGCATTGACTTTGTGTTTTTGTGTTTTTTTTAGATTCTGAACAAAATTTTGAATCACACATTAAGAATGTGACCAAAATAGCTTTTTAGCACCTGAGGAACATTGCCAAGGTTCGGCCGTTTCTCTCTCAGGCTGAGCGACTCATCCATGCTTTAATTACAAGCAGGCTTGACTACTGTAATGCTCTCCTGTTGGGTCTACCCAAGAAAGCCATTGGTCAACTACAAAACATATAGAATGCTGCAGCATAGTATACTATAGTATTGTTTGAACCCTTTGACACGTACAAACACATGGGTGTGATCATTCTACAGTGGTCCCTGCAGCGTACGTGGTCCCTGCAGCATACGTGTGAATATAACACTTGTTTAGAACGTCTAGTTACTATTTAACTATTGACGCAACAGTCAGCATTTGAGCTGGCCACACAGTTTTTTTACAGAAACATTTTGCACAAACACAACGTTATGTCCTCAACGTGAGCAGTTTATTTTTGGATGCAATTTTCAGACATTCACAGAAGTAGCGACAGCATAACACAATTCTCATCCAAACTGGAAAATGTAGGCTACATTCGTCATAGTGCTAACTGAGGAAATAGTGACCTAACTCAAGAGGTCATATTTAGCTAATTCTCGGCTGACAGAAACCATAGTATGAATTAGCTAATAGCAATTATTATTTACATTTCATCAAATCACGGGTGAGCTCACCAGTGATCAAAATAATTGAGTAAAACACGGAGCTCGTTTTTTCGAGTTCCCAGTTGTTTTGAACGCACTGAAGTCGGAAGTCTGAGATTTCCAAGTTCCCAGTTGTTTTGAACGTGGCATTTGTGCGGCTCGGTAATACATCGAACATATAATGAACAAAAATAGAAACGCAACATGCAACAATTTCAAATATTTACTGAGTTATAGCTCATATAAAGAAATCAGTCAATTCAAATGAATTCATTAGGTCCTAATCTATGGACTTCACATGACTGGGAATACAGATATGCATCTGTTGGTCACAGATATGTAAAAAAGTAGGGGTGTGGATCAGAAAACCAGTCAGTATCTGGCATGACCACCATTTGCCTCATGCAATGGGCCTCAGGATCTCGTCATGGTATCACTGTGCATTGAAGTTGCCATCTATAAAATGCAACTGTGTCCCTTGTCCGTAGCTTATGCCTGCCTATACCATAACCCCACCGCCACCATGGGGAACTCTGTTCACAACGTTGACATCAGAAAACCTCTTGCCCACACAACGCCATACACGTGGTCTGTGGTTGTGAGGCCTGTTGGATGTACTACCAAATTCTATAAAAAACGACGTTGGGTCTGCTTATGGTAGAGAAAGGAACATTCAATTCAATTCTCTGGAAACAGCTCTGGTGGACATTCCTGCAGTCAGCACGCCAATTGCATGCTCCCTCAATTTGAGACATCTGTGGCATCTGTGTTGTGTGACAAAACTGCACATTTTAGAATGGCCTTTTATTGTCCCCAGCACAAGGTGCACCTGTGTTATGATTATGCTCTTTAATCATCTTCTTGATATGCCACACCTGTCAGGTGGATAGATTATCTTGGCAAAGGAGAAATGCTCGCTAACAGGGATGTCAACAAAGTGTGTGTGTATGCATGAGCGTGTAATATAATAATTAACAACCATAGTTGTCTTTATAAAGAATAATCACAACTGGGTTTTCACCCCCAAAACTATATTATGTCTTGACACAATTTAGTTTGTGTTTTAAAGGCCCAGTGCAGTCACAAACTTGATTTTCCTGTGTTTTACATACACTATGAGATTGGAATAATACTGTGAAATTGTGAAAATGATGATAATGCCCTTTTAGTGTAAGAGCTGTTTGAAAAGACCACCTGAAATTTCAGCCTGTTTTGGTGGGATGGAGTTTTGGCCTGCCTGGTGACATCCCCAAGTGGTAAATTAGTTAATAGAACAATAAGAAAGAGTTCCAAACCTCTCTGAAGATAACAGAACATGTTCAGTTTTCCCCTCCCCACTCAGAACACGCACAGACAGTCCTAGCAAAATTATTGCTTGAGAAATTGCTCTTTGCTAAGAAGCTATTTTAGTTCATTTTTGACCATTTTAATTTAAAACAATCACCAAAAGGTATTTAACTGTTATCCAGAAATTATTTTATATTGAGATAAAAACAGCTGCATTGGACCTTAAACAGTTTCTTACCACAAGATAAGAAACATCACATGAGAAATCCCTTCCACCATTTTGCAAGGGACAGAAATAAAGCACAGATTACACTAGACAAAATAAACCCATTGAGAATCTGATGCATCGGTAAAAGCTCAGCAGTGGGTAGGCACGTCAAACACCAGTCTATCAGCATAAACAGCAATCCTGTTATCAGTGAGGAAATAGAGAATATCAGCAGTATGAATGAGAAGTCACCACAGCCCACATCTCTTACATCATCATCCCTCGCCGAGGGAGAGACACAGTGTTAACACAAATCCCTGGTGGGGAGGGAAACGAGGCTTAGTAGGCAAAGGAAAAAAAGCTGAACAGATTAATAAAACAAAAGGTCAGCAGATTTGACAAAGGGTCTTGACTTCTGTGTTGTTAAAGTTCTGAGCTCAGACATGCATACTGTACATACACAAATGTGCATGCAAACGGGAACAATTTATAACCATTCAAAATCCTATTTTTTGTAAACTTAACCATAACCCTAACCTTAACCCAAAAACCTAACCCTAAACCTAACCCTAAAACTAACTCCTAACCCTAATTTTAACCTAACACGAATTCTACCTTAATCCTAAACCCCCTAGAAAAAGAATTTGACCTTGTAGGAATGAGCAAAATGTCACCAGTTGGTCAAATGTTGTTTGTTTACTATTCTTGTGGGACTTCTGGTCCTCACAAATATAGTTAAACACATCCACATACACGTCCACACAGACACACACACAGGCACACAGATACAGACACACACACCCACGCACACTGACAAAAGTAAGTTTAGGGGTGTCCCTCTCCATCTATAGGGTGAGAGAAACAGGAGTGACAACCACTTGTTGTCACAACAACCGCACGGCTCCTCATCCCAGACCCTGTCACCCCCAGTAACAGCCTCTTGGTGGGGGACCTAATGGGCTGCATGTCACCACAGGGACGGTTGCTATGCGACCTGAGTTTAGGGGTGCAGGCTGAGGAAGTTTGATGTGTTTCAGGTTCTATCTTTCATATGTCATAATAGAGGTACCCTGTGAGTGTAGACCCTGTGGCCTCACTCTCCTATCAGTGATGTACAGTAAATCAGTTAAGTGCCTGGGAGAAAGGAAAATGGCAGTACTATGACAGTAGAAAGACCGGATTTTTGCACCCACTGGTCTTAACCTTACTAAACAATCCAACGGCCCACCTAGGGTTTAGAGAGGGAGCGTTTGGTCTCCTGTGGCGCAGAAAGCAAGGATACATAGGATGTCCTGCTGTTCATTCAGGAAGTCTGAAGGAAACTTTAAACACAAAGATATCTTTACACAGGATACAAGAACGTCTGTATTTTTGGGAAATGAATGAATAATTTGATCAGAATAAAAGCTTCCGGATTATCAATCAAAGACTTTGTAATGAAAGCAGAGAACAAACAAGGTGCCCTCGTCTTGAATCAAAGCAGAGAGAGACTTGGTAATTAAAAATTATAATAATATCAATCAATCAGTCTGAAAGCCCACCTTTGAATCCTAATAATTTCCTGTTTGCTTTTAATCCGCTCCAGGCTTTGAGATGTGGAGAGAAAGCATGCCTGGCAAGAAAAAGCAGGGTGATTTCTGTCCACTTGTGAGCCCACGAATGGACAGAGTACCACATTTCAGTCCAAGATGTACAGAGGTGCCCCCTTTCAACTCACCACAATACCAATAAACTGGTCTCCCTTTCTCATTTTACAACTCGGGAATGGCCCTGAGCAGGTCAAGACACAGAAACCAGACCCTCTGCAAGTCAGCAGACCATCTGGTGTCCTTCATGTGTATCCCAAGAGGATAGTCAGGAATTGTTACGTAATGTATGGATATTACCATGGTCGTGTTTGTACTCTAAAGTTTACGTACTTCATCCTAGAGATCGTTTTCTTTACTCAAAACACATTTTTAACATTCTGTGAACAGTTATGAGTAAATCTCAGGTTGCTCTTTTAATATGAGCATTAAATGTGTCTTGTTCTCTGAATCATCGGGGCGTTCCCGTGTCACTCTGTCCGGTCATTAGAGCCCACCTTCTGTGAGTCCCCCTATAAATAAGAGGACTTACCATCCAGAAATCAGATCAGGTTCTGCAAGGGACTTTCCCATCTCCTTGGAAACCCAAAACACTGATCGAGGCAGCTTTATCCAACTCGGAAGAAGCACCTGAGAGGAACTTTGTCGAACAACACACTCTGCTGACTCACAATGAAACGTTGAGTTCTATCTCTCCCTAAGGGGACCCGAAAATTCCACTGCACCCTAGGGCCTTGACAAACTTTACCTCTTTGGATTGAACAGAGTTGAGAACAACGAGCTCCCCTGCGTATGAGCTCCGACGAGGGAAGAAACATCTTCGGCTGCAAGCTCCAAAGCCAGGATCACTGACCTTTTCTGCGCTTCATCTCCGTCATAACGGAAATCCAACTGAACCAGATGACATTCAGTTAACATACACGTAAATACATAATTGTATTTAGTTTCATTTTGGGTGACTCTGTGTCTGTGTAACTTTACTGATGTAGCCTTTACTGATGTAGCCTCTGTCACTTCTGTTTTCATGAATAAGAATTTCCAATTCTCCAAAGTGCTGTTAAAGCGTTTCCCCCGTCAATGATTGTACTGCATTCCATTTGTATCTTGTGTCTATTTAGCCAATTGTACCTACCTCATTTTCAATCTATCTTAGTATAGTAATAAAACTTTGAAGTAAATCCTTGACGAGCGATTGGATTCTTTAAGTCTGAGAGCTCGACGACCATTCAGAATGATTAATCTGGATTGGATAACCAAATTAATTAAATTTTTGTAATTAATCAGTAAATAATCTTGAACAGCGGCAGTGTTCGGAGTTTTGGAGAGTCTGGCATGCCCAAAGTAAAGTGCCTGGTACTCAGGCCCAGAAAATAGGATATGCACATGATTAGTAGTATTGGATAGAAAACACTGAAGTTTCTAAAACGGTTAAAATAATGTCTGTGAGTATAACAGAACTGATTTGGCAGGCGAAAACCAGAGAGAAATCCATCCGGAAAAATGTGATTCTGTCAAGTGACTATTTTCCCATTGACTGGTGGTCAATGACTGGTGGTCAGTGCTGGTTATGTTATTATGCTAATGCAGGAAATATGCTGGGACATCCTCAGACAATCAAATGTTGTGCTTTCGCCGTAAAGCCTTTTTGAAATCTGACAACACTGTGAGATTACCAAGATTCTAAGATTTTGAAGCGTGTGCAACACTTGTATTTTCATGAATGTTTTAATTACTACTTTTGTCATTTGAATTTGGCACTCTGCATTTATTTTTATCAGCCTGTGACACACTGCTCCCTAAATGTCTCTCTATCGATCCTCTCCGAAATATCATTCAGGTTGTTAAGACTGCAGCTAGGGAGAGAGAGAGTGATGAGAGAAGGATGAGAGGGAAAGAGGAAGAGATGGGGGAGAGAAATAGTGGAATTAATGGGCATTAAAATTGCTTCCTAATTGATAAATATTTGTAATCACCGCCACCTCCTCTGTTGAAAGAGTGAGTTACTGACTGTTTTTCGCTCCTTATTTCTCTCTATTTTTCTTTCACAGTGGAGATGCTGATTCTCACCTCTCTGGCATCTCAAGCATTGCACCGACCATTCTGATTGGAAGGGGAAATAGGATTCATTGTGTAACCTTGATTTATGATGATTTAGACTGAAAATTTCCCGCATAGCCTTCTAGTTTAAAGTAAATCTCTCCCTATTGCTTCCCCTCTCCCTCTCTCTTCTTTTCTCCCTCTCTTCCAATCTCCCTCTCCTCTTCCTTCCATTGTATCTGTGAGAAGGAGCAACTTCCGGGAAATCAGTAAGGCCTATTACTGTTAAGTGCTACTTTCATTGCCCTTATAATTTTTTGTGAGAGAGAGTGTTTTGTCAAGGATAACTGAAGGAAATTTTTGGGGCAACCTCATTAAGTATTTGAATTGTGAAGTGTGTGTGTGAGTGCGTGCGTGCCTGCTAACTGTTTGCAAGTGCATTGAAAAATGCATTGAAAGTGTAGGGAGCATTACATTTTTCACCACAACCAGCGAATTTCTTGCCACTACATCACTGATTGTATCATACTGAAACATATACTTGTATTTGTTTGTGTCTATTTTAAATAAACAATGTTGGATGTATCAAGTCTGGTAATGCCTTTGCCATTCTGTTGCTTATAAGTTTTGTTATTATTTTATTGTCGCAATTAATTAAACTTATAGGTCGGTAATCTTCAGGGGACTCTCCAGATTTTCCTGGTTTTAATATAACTGAGATAGCTAACTGTTTGATACAAGGAACTAGGAAGCACTGAATTGGGTGAAATGTGTGTTGTAATTTGAGTAAATAACTTCTGTGTCCCAGAATGTTGAATACAATCATATGTGAAGGTCATAACTGTGCATTTACATGTTAGATTGATGATTGACAATTTTACAGTAAACTACCTCTTCCACATTGTTACAGTAGAAAGGGAAGAGGTAAGGGGACAGCGGATGTTTATGAGGGGAAGTGTGTGCCATTAAAAAGGGCTCTCACAACAATAAAAGGAATGTACAGTAATATCAGGCACGGGAACAGTTCAGATTTTGTATAGGTATGCAACATGCAATTCAACAATTGCTACCCAGTGATCCTCGTAAAATATGCCACAGAACCCAGTGACATGGAAAGACCAAACGTTTGTGCGCTTATCAGATTGTGCACTTATGTGTTGCCGAGTTCTAATGCTCGAGCATTGCATACCCAAGACCATATTTCCTCAATGAGCTAAAGCCCTGGCGTTCGTCCTACAAGCCAGTGCAAATCTTCAGGCATTAGGCAAAGGTTCCCACCAAGCACGGCTTCGCTAATCCTCCGAATAAGCCCCACTAAATCTACAACACAGTCACTCAGGGTCTAACCAACTTTCTCTTTCTCTCCAATCTGTCTTGTTCTCTGTAGATGACTCTGTTCATTACTCACTCGCTGTTAGCATCAGTATCATAATCAAGGAATAAGATCAGACAATTAGGTTCAAGGCAAATGCAGTACGCCTCCGTTACCTGCCACGACAACAGTTCTTCATGAGGGTTATTGTAAAGTAATGGTTGAATGCACTGCCTAGCAGGGCTATTACACACATACGGTAGAGAGAAAGGCCAACATTGTAATATAAAGTCATTATGACTGATACACTGAGACCTGCAACTGATGGTGTGTGAAGACTATGACCTTAGAGAGAAGTAAGGAAGGAGGGGGGAGAGAGAGAATTTTCAAGTTGGTTATATGTCTGGACCAATCATGAGTGCCCTCCGTGGTTGAATGGTCCTGTACTTTTGTGGTGACCTAACTCCATAGGTCCACTAAATAGACTACGCCACCTTCTGTTTAATGAGGGGAAGGACCTCAACCTTAAATAACAGCGTATACAGGTAACTGTCAAAATAATGGAAACATTTGAGTTAGTGAGGGAGACAAAGGATATTGAAAGCAAGTGCTTCCACACAGGCGTGATTCCTGAATTAATTAAGCAATTAACATCCCATCGTGCTCAGGGTCATGTATAAAAATGCTGGTCAGGCCATTATTTTGGCTATCATAGCCTATGCCCACATAGGATGACAATGTCCCCAGCCACAGGGCACAAGTGGTCACTGAATGGTTTGATGAGCATAAAAATGAAGTAAACCACATGCCATGGCCGTGTCAGTCACCAGATCTCAACCCAATTGAACACTTATGGGAGATTCTGGAGCAGCGCCTGAGACAGCGTTTTGCACCACCATCAACAAAACACCAAATTATGGAATTTCTCATGGAAAAATGGTGTCTAATACCTCCAAGAGTTCCTGACACGTGTAGAATCAACGCCATGGTGCATTGAAGCTATTCTGGCTGCCGATTACATATTAAGACTGTATGTGGTGTTTCCTTTATTTTGTCAGTTACCTGTAGCTTTCCCAGGTTACCTGACGAGGCCGTTTTAGAAAATGCTAAAGTACAATTTTATTACAGGTATTAAAAAGTTTCACAAAAGAGGTTGAATGATTTTGTCTCAGATATTTCAAACACGACCACACTGCGTCCCCTTGGAGACCGCTTCCAACGAGCGGATCGCGCCCCCACCACGACACCTGCAGATAGTGATGTGGAAATATAGAGAAAAGAAAAAGCACAGCAAACCACACAGAATACCAAAGAGGAGGAAGCATGTACATTCCTAAAATGATCCGCTGTTGAAACTACCACAACTCAAAGACCACATGGAAACTGGAGATATTTTTACGTCTCTGGTTAAAGGACAACCTGCAGAACACAGTCAGCTACGTTTTGGAATGTTGCATTTTGATTGGGGGTCACCAAAACAGAAAGAGAAATGCAACACTGTTTTGTCAATCACTCATATTGATTATCAAGTCGAAATCAATTGCGGGAGAGGGGGGAGATTGCACATCCTGTTACATCTAACACGGCAACAACAAAAAAACACTGAATCTGGAAATACTGTCTACATAGTGCAAGTGAACAGTAAACTTGGTTTAAAAAATAAATACAAATATAATAACACGTTTCAAAAATCTATTCAACACCTCTTGGCACAACGCCTCTCCCCCATGTGAACCTACAATCTTAGAAAAAAGGGTTCCAAAAGCGTTTTTCCGCTGTCCCCATAGGCAAACTGTTTTTGGTTCCAGGTAGAACTCTTCTGTTTAAAGGGTTCTACATTGAACTGAAAAGGGTTTTACCTGAAAACAAAAGGGTTCTACCTGGAACCAAAAAGGTTTCTTCAAAGGGTTCTCCTATGGGGACAGCTGAAAAACCCTTTTAGGTTCTCGATAGCACCTTTTTTTCTAAGAGTGTACTTGTTGTGTGTATGTACTGACATGTATGTGTGACTGATAGATGCACACACATGCACACTATATGCTCATGTTTTTAAATGTCTGTCAATTGTAAAAGTATTTTGTCTATTATGTATTTTTCGTTATGTGTCAGACCCCAGTAAAATGATTTGTCGGAATTGGTGTCGGCTAATCAGGATCCTAATAAATTCAACAACAAACAAATCCCTGGCAAAGGGGGATACCTAGTCAGTTGTACAACTGAATGCATTCAACTGAAATGTGGCTTTCCCATTTAACCCAACCCCTCTGAATCAGAGAGGTGAAGGGGGCTGCCTTAATCGATATTCACATCTTCAGCACCCAGGGAACAGTGGGTTAACTGCCTTGCTCAGGAGCAGAACGACAGATTTTTACCTTGTCAGCTCGGGGATTCGATTCAGCAACCTTTTAGTTACTGCCCAAGCCCTAACCACTAGGCTACAGGCCACTGGCTAGAGAACTTTTGTAAAAGGCAGCTAACTACCTTTTGAAGTGTTGCATTTTGATTCAAGTGGGTGGCCAATGTGGTACAAATAACACAACACTTTTATTGTTAAATACTTCCATCGATATCACGCTGAAATCAAAACAACAGGGGGCAAACGTTTGGAGGGTAACACTGTTTAAACTAACACTATTCAAAGGTCACATGGAAACTTGGAATAACCAATACATCGTTGGTTAGATGAGAACCTACCTTATATCTATATTTTGGAATGTTGAATGATTCGAATGAACAGTCGAATGAACAGCTAATTCAAATAATCAAATCTTGATGATGAGTTGATTATTTGAATCATCTGTGTAGTGTTAGGGCAAAAACCTAAATGTGCACCCCTTGGGGTCCACACATCACCCCAGTTTGCATCACCCCAGGATTACCCTCCCAAGACACAGTGCGCGCTGGATCAAATGCGGGCAGTGGACTACTAGAGGAGGAGAAACACAGACAGAGGGTGTGTCCAAAATCTGGCTTGCGTACTACTTACTTAAACTGCATACTGTGTAATAATCGTACTACGTACAATTTAGCACCTACTGTTTAGTACTGTTCAGCCGCAACGTACTACTTTTGGTGTGTTCAATTCAACTGGGAACTCGTAAACAAAATGACCTCAGACTGGGACTTCAGTGATTTTTTTCAGAGTTCCCTGTTGTCTGAGTTCCCATCAGTTATGGCTCATCTGTAGCCCCACTCAGTGACCTTTAACTACAGCGGAGTGCCTGAGTGTTGTTGTTTTGGGCTAACCTTAGCTAGCTAAGTAGCCAGCATTTGGAACGATGTAATTGGAGTAAAATGCTGTTAACTGTTAGCCACAGCATTAATCAATTGTCACCTGAAGCTTGAAGCAATGGGAAATGCAGTAGAGGAATGCAGTGCTGAGGCAGATGGCTCATGATGAGGACGACTGACTAACTACTACTCTGAACTGTCTGTGGTGAGCTTTCTGGCACACAGAGCTGCTGATGCATCACCCAAGTGGGTGCCATACATTGTGAAGAAGTACAGTGGCTACATGACTCAGGCTGGTTCCCAGAGTAGCTAGCCCTCTAGATCTTCACCAGACTCCATCCTCATCGCTTCATCGACCATCTCGTTGACCACCTTCCTCTGATCAAGCCATGAACCTCTCCATCTTTGGAGGATGCATGGACTCAGACTCGGCCTCTATTGGTTGACTTAGCCAACTATAGCCAGGCTACTCATGATGTATTTGCTTGTGTTTTTGCTTTTGATGTGATTTGAGTTTATGAAAAAGCACTGTAGAACTTATTATTATTATTATTGTTATTATTATTATTATACCAAATATGCTTTTTTTAGTTTAGAAGAGCAAAATGCTCTGATTAAGGACAAGAGGCCAACATGTAAGCTTCAATAAAAAAAAGTGATTTGCCTAGAGAGTTTTCAGTTATACTTTTCGTGGCTGTTAATTTACCACCACAGACGAATGCTGGCACTAAGACCGCACTCAGTCAGCTGTATAAGGAAATAAGCAATCAGGAGACCGCTCACCCAGAGGCGGCGCTCCTAGTGGCCGGAGAATTTAATGCAGGGAAACTTAAATCAGTTCTACCTAATTTCTATCAACATGTTAAATGTGCAACCAGAGGGGAATTTTTTTTAGATCACCTGTACTCCACACACACAAAGCTCTCCCTCGCCCTCCATTTGGTAAATCCGACCACAATTATATCCTGAAAAATATGGAAAGGATAGCTTTCAGCATCAAACATCTACATGTAAAGCCCTGTAAAATATATTATGCCAATTGCAATACATTTTTCTGGAATACTTGCAACTTTCTGAGATGTTTATATGAGGTGGCAGGTAGCCTAGCGGTTAAGAGCGTTGGGCCAGTAACCAAAAGGTCACTAATTCAAATCCCCAAGCCGACTAGGTGAAAAATCTGTATAATGGGCCCTTGAACAAGGCTCAGGTGGAAACTAATATTGCATAGCATGAACATTAGAATCAGCTCAACACAGATAAAGTGAAGTGACAAATCAGGAGCACTAGTGTAAAAGAGAAGTCTTAGGACCAGCACCGCTGTGGAAAACAACGTTAGCTATAGCTAGTGGCAGTGCATCGTGCAATGGCAAGAGAGCTATGGCCACGTGATTTCAACAGGACAATGACCAAACACACCTCCAGGCTGTGTAAGGGCTATTTTACTAAGAAGGAGAGTGATGGAATGCTGCATCAGATGACCTGGCCTCCACATTCCCCCGACCTCAACCCTATTGAGATGGTTTGGGATGAGTCGGACCGCAGAGTGAAGGAAAAGCAGCCAACAAGCGTTCAGCTTATGTGGGAATCCAAAAACTCCTTCAAGACCGTTGGAAAGGCATTCCAGGTGAAGCTGGTTAAGAGAATGCCAAGAGTGCGCAAAGCTGTCATTAAGGCAAAGGGTGGCTATTTGAAGAATCTCAAATATAAAATATATTTTGATTTGTTTAACACTTTTTTGGTCACTACATGATTCCATGTGTGTTATTGCATAGTTATGATGTCTTCACTATTATTCTACAATGTAGAAAATAGCAAAAATTAAGAAAAACCCTCGAATGAGTACAAAACCTTTGACTGGTAATATAAGTTTAGGACAGGTAAAGGATGCATCAACTGGTATGAATGAAACCAGACAAAACATTTGCCAGGACAAGACAAGCAAAAGACTGGGCTGAGTCCCGCCGTGTCCTGGACGATTCCCTTGCATACCCTAAACACTGGATTAACTCACAGTACAACGTTTTACACGTTACGACACGCAACATGTTAGGGTGTGGTAGAGAGGGAGCAAGGGGGGGAATAAAGTGTACTGCATGCTTCCTAGTCGAAACAGTTCACGCATATATTATGACAACATTTTGTGACATTTTTGTTAGTTTTGGTGTTCGGCACACAACCTTTTTGGCAAGTCGAAGTTCAGTAGCCGAAGTCTAAGCCCCTACGTCAGTGATTTGTCAAGTGTAGGGACTCTTCAATTAAGTGATTTTGGTCATTTAACGAGAGACGATTAGTTTTTATGCAAATGTTTCACTTATACTGCTCCAAACATCTTAGTTGGATGTAAAATTGCCTGACTAAGACCTGATTACAGATTTTTTGATTTATATTAGATTAATTGTTCATTTCGATGTTCACTTTGCCTAGCCAAACCTGTCACGCCCTGATCTGTTTCACCTGTCCTTGTGATTGTCTCCACCCCCTCCAGGGTCGCTTATTTTCCCTGGTGTATTTATCCCTGTGTTTCCTGTCTCTCTGTGCCAGTTAGACTTGTATGTTCAAGTCAACCTGCGTGTTTTTCCCGTGCTCCTGCTTTTTTATTCTCTTTTACTAGTCCTCACGGTTTTGACCTTTGCCTGTTTTTCTGGACTCCATTCCCGCCTGTCTGACCAGTCTGCCTAACCTGACCTCGAGCCTGCCTGCCATTCTGTACCTCAGGAACTCTGAACTGGCTTTGACTTTTTGCCTGTCCACAACCATTCTCTTGCCTACCCCTTTTGGATTGTTAATAAAATCTTGGACTCTAACCATCTGCCTCCTGTGCCTGCATCTGAGTCTCGCCTTGTGCCCTGATACAAACCTATGTATCCGGACACCTTAAGAGGAAGTGAAGGACAAGGAGAGAGTGAATATGACTGGAGATGAGTATTATAATCAGTCCATGTCCAGCTAGTCTGTGCTTCACATAGACGGTGAGGTACATTAGAGACCCATATCCTCTTCACACAACCAAAATGATTGCCCCATCTCTCTTTTATGAATTACTCCATTGAGAAAATTGTAACAATATCCCAAATACTATCTCCTTCTTTGAAATGATCTCTTATCTGACATAATTGAGACTGGTGAGCTCAAGATTCTCACAATTACACTAATCCAGAAAGACATGAGGTGTTTAGCGTGCATTTAATGAGGGAACACTGCTCATCACAGCATCAGATATCATCCTATTCACATCCTATTTTTTGACGCAACATCACTCTACCAGCACTGTGTCCGTCCCCACCACGCCTCCAAATCGACCTCAATGGTACATCAATACAGCTCAGCTGCAGAGAGAGAGGAAAAGCAAGAGAAAAGCAGAAGGGGATAGAGAAAGATAAACAGAGACAAAAATAGAGAGATGAAGCGAAAATTGAACAAAACAGCAACAGGACTGTGTGAGTAGGATAGAGAAAGAGACTGACTGACTGACAGACAGACAGAAAATAGAGAGAGTGAGTGAGAGAGAGATGGGGTGCATATTACGTCAAACTCAATAACCTCTCACTGTTACGGCTTTACACTAATGTGTAGCAGAAACTCATGTACCATTACTCACTATAACCAGCAGTTATTACTGAATGGGCTTAGTTAATGGCAGATGAGAGAGAGAGAGAGAGAGAGAGAGAGAGAGAGAGAGAGAGAGAGAGAGAGAGAGAGAGAGAGAGAGAGAGAGAGGGTTAGAAGTTAAGTGCAAGATGGCACAGAGGCGGTGTGCAATCTAACATGCAGGTAATGGAAGGTATGGAATAACACTGCTGGGCACTGATCTAATTTACACTGAGAGATGGAAACGGAGAGAGGATGGAGCAAGGGAGAGATAGGGGAGGGAGATATGATCAAGAGTAGAAGGTAGAAGAGAGAGAGAAAAATATTCAAAAGCAGAGACAGATCTAGAAAGAGTGTTTGAGTGAGAGAGATGTACGTTACATTTTAGTCATTTAGCAGACACTCATATCCAGAGCGACTTACAGTAGAGATGTACAGAGAGAGAGCGAGAGAGAGAGAGAGAGAGAGAGAGAGAGAGAGAGAGAGAGAGAAAAATCGGTATGTAATGTAAGAAGATGCGGTTAAACACGAGTCATGTAAATGTTTTTTATTGAAATGGGTGAAAATATAGGATGTGGATCTGATATGTCAAGTTACAGATGAAAAACTGTGTGTAAATCGATCATGTGTCAATGAAAGTACATTCATGGGAAAATATAATGTGTGTTGTTCATTTCCCACACAAACCTTTGTTCATCATCTTTCTATGGGTCTATGATGTCATTCAAAATAATTAGACCAGGAGTGATGTCATTTTGGGCCTACAACCTACTATCTTAAAGTTACAAAACTAGAAAATAATTGAACATAACACTTTGAAGTTTGTAGAAATGTTAAAATATGTAAGAGACTATAACACAATTTATATGGTAGGATAAAATCCAAAGACCAACCATAATTATTATTTTTTTTTTTAGATCCCAGGCTCTTATAATGGAAAGCAATTCCTATGCAATTCCAGTTCCCAGATTGCAATTCCTAAGAATTCTTTAGTTTTGAGTCACAGTTGGAAATCAGTCTGTGGGCGTGCGACGAAGAGGAAGCGCACTTGCTAATTTTACTTTTCTATTGAACATACTTCTTTCCGTATGAAATATTATAGTTTATTTACATTTTAGGGTACCTGAGGATTAAATCGAAACGTAGTTTGACTTCTTTTAACAAAGTTTAGCGGTAGCTTTTTTGGATTCCTTTGTCTGCATGTTGAACGAGTGGATTACTGAATTCGATTGCTCCAACTAAACAGACTTTTTGGGATATAAAGAAGGATTTTATCTAACAAAACGACCATGCATGTTGTAGCTGGGACCCTTTGGATTGCAAACAGAGGAAGATTTTCAAAAAGAATGTGATTGATTTAATCTCTATTTGTGATTTAATGAAGCCTGTGCTGGTTGAAAAATATGTTGATGTGGGGCGCCGTCCTCAAACAATCGGATGGTATGCTTTCGCTGTAAACGCCTATTGTAAATCGGACAACGCAGTTCAATTAACAAGAATTTAAGCTTTTAACCGATATAAGATACTTGTATGTTCATAATTGTATAATATTACGATTATTTATTTTAATTGCCATGGAAAATTTGTCTTTCATTATTTTGTCCGGTAGGTTTCCTCAAGGACAAAGCCCCCACTGCTATGTCAAAGATAATACAACAAAAATACTATAGTAAATACTACAATAATGACAGCAAAAACACTACAGTAATTACTATAGTATACTACAGTTTTTTTCTTATTACAGTATTTATACTATAGGAAACGTTAAATACTACAGTATCCTACTGTCATGTCCGCAAAACTACAGTGAACACTATAGTATTTAATGGCTGTATTCGCCATACGACCAATGAATTAAGTGTCACATTTTAATGTTATTTAACAAATCTTTTTGTATTATAATAATGCATTTATTTTTTTTCATGTGGGCTGTGTGGCCAGATAATCAGAGATGGAGGGATGGAGGGTAGGATAGATGGATGTAGCGCGGGTGAAAGATTTTTGAGAAAGGTGGGAGACGAACGTGTTATGAGGTAGACAGGTAGGCGCTGTAGCTATTACATCTGTGATGCTGATGGATGGCCCTGCTTTGCTTTGCGTTGCTGTCTGAGGTGTATTACCCTGGCTGGTTTAATCATACAAACTCTGCTGGAGAGTGTTGTTTAATATAAATTGTCTCAGGCCAGGATTGGGACAGAGACTGATATTTAGGGGTGCACTGAGAGCTGCTAAATGCGAGTGGGGTATCCATGAATGGGAGGACAGCACTGGATTGAATGGACACCATTGAACAGCTGCTCTATAGCAGAGTGGTCTATAATTTTAAATCTACATTCACATTGAGATGTTTTTTTTAACTATTACAAGTTGTTAGTCTGCATAGCTGCTAGGTTGTGTTTTTTATACCTGGCCTTTATTCGCTTCCGATGTTTTGTCAGGAAAAAGTCTATAGCCTACAACAACAACAAAAATGGTTGATTCATTAAGTGTTTCATCAACTTTCTTCAGTAGGAGGTATGGGGAAATCTATACCACTTATTTAAACCGAGTTTAGCCTGAATCCTCATCTTCAGGTCTAAATGGGCAGTAATGAGGTTAAGATGAGTAGTGCATTAACTCTATGTTCTGGTGTTAGCATGGCCTGTTTCTAACTCCCTCTTTCGTTAAAGCCCTATTACTGTATCTGAAGCTTGTTCGTTAGCGCTAGGCTAATTTGCCAAAGGAATTCCCATTACTGGGAGATAACTTCATCACTCAGCAATCCCCTCCCGCTCTCCTCCTTCTTTTTCTCTGTCTTCTCTTCCTACCCCTCTCTTTTCTATTTCGCTACTGTGTGATCACATATTTTGAGCACTGTCTTTATTTCTCAATCCTTTTCTGTTTATCTTTCTCATTCTCTTCCTCCCTCTCTCTCTGTCTCTCTCTCTCTCTCTCTCTCCCTTTTATCAATTCAATTCAATTCAATTTATTGGCATGGGAAACATACGTTAAAGCAATTGAGCAAGTGAAGTAGATAATATACAAAAGTGAAATTAACAATACAAATGAACAGTAAACATTACACTCACAGAAGATCCAAAATAATAAAGACATTACAAATGTCATATTATGTATATATGCAGTGTTGTAACGATGTACAAATGGTTAAAGTACAAAAGGGAAAATAAATAAGCATAAATATGAGTTGTGTTTACAATGGTGTTTGTTCTTCACTGGTTGACCTTTTCTTGTGGCAACAGGTCACAAATCTTGCTGCTGTGATGGCACATGGTGGTATTTCACCCAGAAGGTTATCTCCTTCTCCCTGTCTCTCTCTCTCTCTATTTTCCATAGAAAGAAGACCTATTGTCTCAAACCCATGCTCTCCAGTCACAAACAGCAGTCAGTAGAACCTCGTATACTACATTCTACTACCAGGCCCAACGTGCACCAGGCACAACTCATCGCATATTGTGACATGGACATTTCACTGCAGGCTCTTAACACTCTCAGGCTTTAACAACCACATGCTCTGTTTTTCTTCTCCTCTACTCCCTCTGTGATTTGATCAAACTTAACATGGAACTAGTCTGGACGCGGAACTATATTTGGACCCTGTGTCTTCCCATCTCTCTTCCACAGATGGATAATTGTTCCATTAAAGATTATTCCTTGTTCTCCATCACGCCTCTCTGGCTGGGTGACATGGGGTAGACGAGAATATGAATGAGAGATGGCGAGAGAGGAGGGCGAGGGAGAGAGGGGGATGAGAGGGAGAAGTGCAGAAATCTGAGAGGTGCTGAGGTGTTGCACGCGTTGAGCTGTGGCGGTTACGGGAGGGAGAGAAAATGACAGGATGCGAGAAAGTGGAGAGGGAGGGAGAGAAAGAAGGTCTGCGCAGCAAAGTTATTTTATGGAGGGAGAGGATCGAGAGATAGGGAACTAAGGGAAGAGAGGATGGTGTTAAGAGATAGATGGGAGGGGTTGAATGGAGCTGAAGGGTGGGACTAATAACAACAAGATAACAAATGTAAAACATACGGGGTCTGTAAAATGTATACAGGTTCAGAACTTTTGTTACAAATATATGGCAAATAGAAATCAAAACTGGATGGACATCAGAAAAAGAGGAAAGCCAGGACTAAAAACAAACAAAATAGAACTATTGTAAAATAGATTGTGTCCGTAAAATAAATATAGTATGTACAATTGAAGTTGTAAGTTAACTTCTTCAACTGCATATACACATACATACACATACTCACATACATACAGTTGAAGTCGGAAATGTACAGTGGGGAAAAAAAGTATTTAGTCAGCCACCAATTGTGCAAGTTCTCTCACTTAAAAATATGAGAGAGGCCTGTAATTTTCATCATAGGTACACTTCAACTATGACAGACAAAATGAGGAAAAAAAAATCCAGAAAATCACATTGTAGGATTTTTATGAATTTATTTGCAAATTATGGTGGAAAATAAGTATTTGGTCAATAACAAAAGTTTATCTCAATACTTTGTTATATACCCTTTGTTGGCAATGACAGAGGTCAAACGTTTTCTGTAAGTCTTCACAAAGTTTTCACACACTGTTGCTGGTATTTTGGCCCATTCCTCCATGCAGATCTCCTCTAGAGCAGTGATGTTTTGGGGCTGTCGCTGGGCAACACGGACTTTCAATTCCCTCCAAAGATTTTCTATGGGGTTGAGATCTGGAGACTGGCTAGGCCACTCCAGGACCTTGAAATGCTTCTTACTGAAGCCACTCCTTCGTTGCCCGGGCGGTGTGTTTGGGATCATTGTCATGCTGAAAGACCCAGCCACGTTTCATCTTCAATGCCCTTGCTGATGGAAGGAGGTTTTCACTCAAAATCTCACGATACATGGCCCCATTCATTCTTTCCTTTACACGGATCAGTCGTCCTGGTCCCTTTGCAGAAAACAGCCCCAAAGCATGATGTTTCCACCCCCATGCTTCACAGTAGGTATGGTGTTCTTTGGATGCAACTCAGCATTCTTTGTCCTCCAAACACGACGAGTTGAGTTTTTACCAAAAAGTTCTATTTTGGTTTCATCTGACATTCTCCCAATCCTCATCTGGATCATCCAAATGCTCTCTAGCAAACTTTAGACGGGCCTGAACATGTACTGGCTTAAGCAGGGGGACACGTCTGGCACTGCAGGATTTGAGTCCCTGGCGGCGTAGTGTGTTACTGATGGTAGGCTTTGTTACTTTGGTCCCAGCTCTCTGCAGGTCATTCACTAGGTCCCCGTGTGGTTCTGGGATTTTTGCTCACCGTTCTTGTGATCATTTTGACCCCACGGGTGAGATCTTGCGTGGAGCCCCAGATCGAGGAAGATTATCAGTGGTCTTGTATGTCTTCCATTTCCTAATAATTGCTCCCACAGTTGATTTCTTCAAACCAAGCTGCTTACCTATTGCAGATTCAGTCTTCCCAACCTGGTGCAGGTCTACAATTTTGTTTCTGGTGTCCTTTGACAGCTCTTTGGTCTTGGCCATAGTGAAGTTTGGAGTGTGACTGTTTGAGGTTGTGGACAGGTGTCTTTTATACTGATAACAAGTTCAAACAGGTGCCATTAATACAGGTAACGAGTGGAGGACAGAGGAGCCTCTTAAAGAAGAAGTTACAGGTCTGTGAGAGCCAGAAATCTTGCTTGTTTGTATGTGACCAAATACATATTTTCCACCATAATTTGCAAATAAATTCATTAAAAATGCTACAATGTGATTTTCTGGATTTTCTTCCCTCATTTTGTCTGTCATAGTTGAAGTGTACCTATGATGAAAATTATAGGCCTCTCTCATCTTTTTAAGTGAGAGAACTTGCACAATTGGTGGCTGACTAAATACTTTTTTGCCCCACTGTACATACACTTAGGTTGGAGTCATTAAAACTTGTTTTTCAACCACTCCACAAATTTCTTGTTAACAAACTACAGTTTTGGCAAGTCGGCTGGGACATCTACTTTCTGCATGACACAAGTCATTTTTCCAACAATTGTTTACAGACAGATTATTTCACTTATAATTCACTGTATCACAATTCCAGTGGGTCAGAAGTTTACATACACTAAGTTGACTGTGCCTTTAAACAGCTTGGAAAATAACAGAATTATTTCATGGCTTTAGAAGCTTCTGATAGGCTAATTGACATAATTTTAGTCAATTGGAGGTGTACCTGTGGATGTATTTCAAGGCCTACCTTCAAACTCAGTGCCTCTTTGCTTGACATCATGGGAAAATCAAATCAAATCGAAATCAGCCACGACCTCAGAAAAAAAATGATGGACCTCCACAAGTCTGGTTCATCCTTGGGAGCAATTTCCAAACGCCTGAAGGTACCACGTTCATCTGTACAAACAATAGTACACAAGTATAAACACCATGGGACCACGCAGGTGTCATATTGCTCAGGAAGGAGACGCGTTCTGTCTCCTAGGAATGAATGTACTTTGGTGCGAAAAGTGCAAATCAATCCCAGAACAACAGCAAAGGACCTTGTGAAGATGCTGGAGGAAACAGGTACAAAAGTATCTATATCCACAGTAAAAGGAGTCCTATATCGACATAACCTGAAAGGCCGCTCAGCAAGGAAGAAGCCACTGCTCCAAAACCGCCATAAAAAAGCCAGACTACGGTTTGCAGCTGCACATGGGGACAAAGATTGGTGCACTTCACAAAATAGATGACATCATGAGGCAGGAAAAATATGTGGATATATTGAAGCAACATCTCAAGACATCAGTCAGGAAGTTAAAGCTTGGTCGCAAATGGGTCTTCCAAATGGACAATGACCCCAAGCATACTTCCAAGTTGTGGCAAAATGGCTTAAGGACAACAAAGTCAAGGTATTGGAGTGGCCATCACAAAGCCCTGACCTCAATCCTATAGACAATTTGTGGGCAGAACTGAAAAAGCATGTGCGAGCAAGGAGGCCTACAAACCTGACTCAGTCACATCAGCTCTGTCAGGAGGAATGGGCCAAAATTCACCAAACTTATTGTGGGAAGCTTGTGGAAGGCTACCCGAAACATTTGACCCAAGTTAAACAATTTAAAGGCAATGCTACCAAATACTAATTGAGTGTATGTAAACTTCTGACCCACTGGGAATGTGAAATAAAAGCTGAAATAAATCATTCTCTATACTATTATTCTGACATTTCACATTCTTAAAATAAAGTGGTGATCCTAACTGACCTAAGACAGGGAATTGTTCCTAGGATTAAATGTCAGGAATTATGAAAAACTGAGTTTAAATGTATTTGGTTAAGATGTATGTAAACTTCCGACTTCAACTGTATATATATATAAATATACGTATATACCCCAAAAATATTTGGGGGATTGGACATGATGCAGACAATTACATTGATGGAAGCTACAATCTATCCGCAATATTAAAGCTGATCCACCCCCTAAATAAAAAATACGAGAGGTGTAACATTGAGGGAGATGCAGGGGAAAAGAGTGAGTACTCAGGGGGAAAAGAGTGAGTACTCAGGGGGAAAAGAGTGAGTACTCAGGGGAAAAAGAGTGAGTAGAAGGAAACACACATAGTAGTAATATTCATTTTCAGCAGTCATATCGGAACATGCTGAATTTCACGCCTTTCAGTCGACTGCAGTTTTCTGTGTGTGTGTGCTGAGTAGATGTGTTCACACACCGTCCACAAAAACAAAGAAAAGGGGGGAGTGAAAAGGAGAGAGAGAGTTACTGTCCTTTTCCATTATGCCTGAACAAAGGTAGACAGTTCTATCACAATCTTACGCAAACACACACACGCACACACACACACACACACACACACACACACACACACACACACACACACACACACACACACACACACACACACACACACACACACACACACACACACACACACACACACACACACACACACAGTGATCGAAAAGTGATGAATGGCAAACACTGTCTCTAAGTATAAAACTACCTGACATGTATTCACAGTGGGAATGAAGCCGTAGGCAGTACTATTGCAGATCACCAGTATAGCTACAGTGAGGAGACGCATTCAGGACTTTGCAGATGATGAATTGCCATGATTCCCTTTTCAAAATGATTGAACATCATATCTGTTCTACACCATACATTTCTATCGGAACATTCTTTAACATTGCATTCTCCTGAACAGGCCCCAGTAGTCATTTTAGAATTGGGATGTTTCTGTCAGTGTCTTGACAAAACGAAAGTATTGCTCACTAGAGGCGGTGTGAGGATGTGTTTCAGCAGTGAACAGTAGGAGTCTGTCGCCACCTATTGGTGGATGCTCACCATTAAAACAACTTTATATTGTAGCAGAATTTACCATGACCAATAATAGCCTACAGCTCATATGATGGCAATTTTTGACCACATTCTGTCTGAATAGAATCTATTGCTTTAAAATCTCTATGATGTCTTACTTGTCTTTTTTTTCTAACACCTGCCATCTTCTAACTCTTCCCCACTCTTCTCTTTTTCTCCTCTCCTATCATCTCTCCTCTACTCTCTTCGACCCTCTCCCCCCCTCTTAATTAATTATTTTCTTGTTCTCCTCTCTCCGTCTTCTCTGCTATTCTCTTCTCTTCTTGTCTCTGTCCTAGTTGGTTGCGTTGCTTCTCTCCGCGTCCATTCATGTGGTAGATATTATCTGGTATATCAGAGAGGAAGAGGCGAAGTGAGAGGATTTACTCCGTCTAAAATCTGTCTGAGATAATCCTTTTTTGTCTGGAGGTCTATAAGAGTGTCGAATTAAGTGAGGCTTAATTGATCGAATAAAAGTATCGTAATGCTTAGGCTGTTACAAATGTACTGATTTAGGTGGATGCAAGTGGCATTCTGGCAACTTTGAGAAAAAACGATTTAGTTGTGCCTGTTGTTTAAACGCATACATGCCTTCTTGTTTTCTAGAATGGTACCATCTAATCTCGTCTGCCTTCAATCTTTGAGGACATTTATTTCCATTGTTAGAGCGGTCACTCTGCTATCTTGTCAATATAATAGATCATCTTTGGGTATATCCTTCCTTCAGAGGTCACAGCGGGTCAAGAGCCCTGGCCTGCTCTTCCTTCTCATCCTCCTCTGAGGGTAATTTTTTTTTTAATGTGATTCTCTTCTATTTTGTAAAAATACATTTTACTCCGACTTCTCTTACTTGATGATAACTTTGTTTGGTTAACCTAGGTATTTTTATTTCCCTTTCCTTTCTCTTATATTTTACATGTCAACTGGTTTGTCTACTACAGAGTTTGAGAAGTGCACAATGAAAATGTATGTCTGTAAAGTACAAAAATAAAAGGTATAATAAATACTTGAATGTACTACTATGATGATGATGACTATTATGATTTCACTTCACAGTAGTAAAGTAGTTCTAGCTCAATACAGTATACCAATACACAAATAACCCAGAAAGTCCAAAACAGAAAATAAATGCATCAATAAATGCATCCCCTTTACAATAGAGAAGAAAAAAGAAAGAAAGAGATAATTAGAGAGAGCATACTTAAATTCGCACAGGACACCAGATAAGAGAAGAAATACTCCAGATATAACAGACGGACCCTAGCCCCCCGACACATAAACTACTGCAGCATAAATACTGGGGGCTGAGACAGGAGGGGTCGGGAGACACTGTGGCCCCGTCCGACGAAACCCCCGGACAGGGCCAAACAGGCAGGATATAACCCCACCCACTCTGCCGAAGCACAGCCCCCACACCACTAGAGGGATATCTTCAACCACCAACTTACCATCCTGAGACAAGGCCGAGTATAGCCCACAAGATCTCCGCCACGGCACCAGAAGCCAGTGACTCAGCCCCTGTAATAGGGTTAGAGGCAGAGAATCCCAGTGGAGGGAACCGGCCAGGCAAAGACAGCAAGGGTGGTTCGTTGCTCCAGTGCCTTTCCGCTCACCTTCACACTCCTGGGCCAGACTACACTCAGTCATAGGACCTACTGAAGAGATGAGTCTTCAATAAAGACTTAAAGGTTGAGACCGAGTCTGCGTCTCTCACATGGATAGGCAGACTATTCCATAAAAATGGAGCTATATAGGAAAAGCCCTGCCTCCAGCTGTTTGCTTAGAAATTCTAGGGACAGTAAGGAGGCTCATGCCTTGTGACCGTAGCGCACGTGTAGGTATGTACGGCAGGACCAAATCAGAAAGATAGGTAGGAGCAAGCCCATGTAATGCTTTGTAGGTTAGCAGTAAAACCTTGAAATCAGCCCTTGCCTTAACAGGAAGCCAGTGTAGAGAGGCTAGTACTGGAGTAATATGATCAAATTTTGGGGTTCTAGTCAAGATTCTAGCAGCCGTGTTTAGCACTAACTGAAGTTTATTTAGTGCTTTATCCGGATAGCCGGAAAATAAAGCATTGCAGTAGTCTAACCTAGAAGTTACAAACGCATGGATTAACTTTTCTGCATCATTTTTGGACAGAAAGTTTCTGATTTTTACAATGTTACGTAAATGGAAAAAGCTGTCCTTGAAACAGTCTTGATATGTTCACAAAAGAGAGATCAGGGTCCAGAGTAACGCTGAGGTCCTTCACAGTTTTATTTGAGACGACTGTACAACCATCAAGATTAATTGTCAGATTCAACAGAAGATCTCTTTGTTTCTTGGGACCTAGAACTAGCATCTCTGTTTTGTCAGAGTTTAAAAAGTAGAAGATTTTCCGCCATCCACTTCCTTATGTCTGAAACACAGGCTTCCAGGGAGGGCAATTTTGGGGCTTCACCATGTTTCATCGAAATGTACAGCTGTGTGTCATCCGCATAGCAGTGAAAGTTAACATTATGTTTCGAATGACATCACCAAGTGGTAAAATATATAGTGAAAACAATAGTGGTCCCAAAACAGAGCCTTGAGGAACACCGAAATTTACAGTTGATTTGTCAGAGGACAAACCATCCACAGAGACAAACTGATATCTTTCCGACAGATAAGATCTAAACCAGGCCAGAACTTGTCCATGTAGACCAATTTGGGTTTCCAATCTCTCCAAAAGAATGTGGTGATCGATGGTATCAAAAGCAGCACTAAGGTCTAGGAGCATGAGTACAGTTGCAGAGCCTCGGTCTGACGCCATTAAAAGGTCATTTACCACCTTCACAAGTGCAGTCTCAGTGCTATGATGGGGTCTAAAACCAGACTGAAGCGTTTCGTATACATTGTTTGTCTTCAGGAAGGCAGTGAGTTGCTGCGCAACAGCTAATACAGTTGGAAGATGTATGATTGCCATCCCCATGAACGTACCACCCTCCTTCAGGCCATGGATGAGGCATGAAATTGTTTCAACCCAGACCTATGTCAGGCTTGGATTCACCATGCCGAAAGGTTTTTCCCAAGGTGCATGACCAATGAGGATATTTATTGCGATTTTGTTGAGAACCTATGGCTAAATGCTCGAGACAGGCTTGATGCAAACTAGTGCCTGCTAAACATTATTTATTTCATTTCTTTAATTTGATTACACTGTGAAAGATGTCTTCAATGATCACCCCTTTACATCCACACATGGAATATAAATTATGGACATTTTAATGGGTATTGCAAGTGTATTGCCTAATGTGAAAAGAGTGTAATGTACTGTCATTTACAGTACAGTCGTGGCCAAAAGTTTTGAGAATGACACAAATATTAATTTCGACAAAGTTTGCTGCTTCAGTGTCTTTAGATATTTTGTCAGATGTTACTATGGAATGTGGAAGTATAATTATAAGCATTTCATAAGTGTCAAAGGTTTTTATTGACAATTACATGAAGTTGATGCAAAGAGACAATATTTGCAGTGTTGACCCTTCTTTTTCAAGACCTCTGCAATCCGCCCTGGCATTCGGTCAATTAACTTCTGGGCCACATCCTGACTGATGGCAGCCCATTCTTGCATAATCAATGCTTGGAGTTTGTCAGAATGTGTGGGTTTTTGTTTGTCCACCCGCCTCTTGAGGATTGACCACAAGTTCTCAATGGGATTAAGGTCTGGGGAGTTTCCTGGCCATGGACCCAAAATATCGATGTTTTGTTCCCCGAGCCACTTAGTTATCACTTTTGCCTTAAGGCAAGGTGCTCCATCATGCTGGAAAAGGCATTGTTCGTCACCAAACTGTTCCTGGATGGTTGGGAGAAGTTGCTCTCGGAGGATGTGTTGGTACCATTCTTTATTCATGGCTGTGTTCTTAGGCAAAATTGTGAGTGAGCCCACTCCCTTGGCTGAGAAGCAACCCCACACATGAATGGTCTCAGGATGCTTTACTGTTGGCATGACACAGGACTGATGGTAGCGCTCACCTTGTCTTCTCCGGACAAGCTTTTTTCCAGATGCCCCAAACAATCGGAAAGGGGATTCATCAGAGAAAATTACTTTACCCCAGTTCTCAGCAGTCCAATCCCTGTACCTTTTGCAGAATATCAGTCTGTCCCTGATGTTTTTCCTGGAGAGAAGTGGCTTCTTTGCTGCCCTTCTTGACACCAGGCCATCCTCCAAAATTCTTCGCCTCACTGTGCGTGCAGATGCACTCACACCTGCCTGCTGCCATTCCTGAGCAAGCTCTGTACTGGTGGTGCCCCGATCCCGCAGCTGAATCAACTTTAGGAGACGGTCCTTGCACTTGCTGGACTTTCTTGGGCGCCCTGAAGCCTTCTTCACAACAATTGAACTGCTCTGCTTGAAGTTCTTGATGATCAGATAAATAGTTGATTTAGGTACAATCTTACTGGCAGCAATATCCTTGCCTGTGAAGCCCTTTTTGTACAAAGCAATGATGACAGCACGTGTTTCCTTGCAGGTAACCACGGTTGACAGAGGAAGAACAAAGATTCCAAGCACCACCCTCCTTTTGAAGTTTCCAGTCTGTTATTCTAACTCAATCAGCATGACAGAGTGATCTCCAGCCTTGTCCTCGTCAACACTCACACCTGTGTTAACGAGAGAATCACTGACATGATGTCAGCTGGTCCTTTTGTGGCAGGGCTGAAATGCAGTGGAAATGTTTTTGAGGGATTCAGTAAATATGCATGGCAAAGGGGGACTTTGCAATTAATTGCAATTCATCTGATCACTCTTCATGACATTCTGGAGTATATATGCAAATTGCCATCATACAAACTGAGGCAGCAGACTTTGTGAAAATCAATATTTGTGTCATTCTCAAAACTTTTGGCCACGACTGTACTGTAGCATACTACATTCAAAGGGCAATTGTGAAACATTATTTTAAATGTTTTTCTTTTGGATTAATTGGCTGTTAAAATAAAAAAAAATGAGAATTTATCATTATGTTATGTTTTGGTGATTAAACCAATGTACTCATTATATTTCACAGTAAACATATATTTTGTATCAATGATTGAGTGGTGAAAGATGTCTACAAACAAAATGAATGCAAAATTAAAGGTTTTGAATGTAAGACTAGCTGCGTAACAAGTGTTACCAGTTTGGAGTTTTGTACTAAGAGTTTAGGTAATTCACCACATACTTGCAAAAATAGTACCAAAGCAATAAAAAAAACAGTAAAACCGAGTTGGATTATCGTCCTTATCTCCTTATGGGATCGATCACTATATGTGTGTGTGTGTGTGTGTGTACAGTCAGGGTCAAGGGAGCTCAGGCACAGAAGACTATCCTCTCTTTCGCTGACGCTGGATGCGGCTAATCCTCTTCGGGCCACATTAACAGCTTTGGCCCTATCTCCACAGTTACCTGAGATAGAGATACACCTGTGCTGTAGTTTATACCTGGCACTGACATAGAATACACCTGTAGTATAGGTTCTACCCCAGAAGGCACGAGGATCTATGTCCTAGCTAACTACAACTCAAATTGTTTATTACAAAGACACACAAAATCGAAAGTTATGGATTGTAGCAGGAACTAGCCAAATGTAACCACGGCAAAATCCTATTTCAAAATACCTACCCCAATCCCCTACCCCAAAACACTATACTATATATCCCCTGCAATCACACAAACCCCTCACATGCCCTATCTCTCTCTCTCTGTGATGATTGGCTGTGTGTTGGCGTAAACAGGATCTTACGACACAGGAAGGGTTATAACTCAGGGTCAGGGTTCGTTGAGCAGATGACAGGTTGTTATTTTTGTGACGCTGACCATTTCATCATTCTGCTAATGCTATGATTGGAAATGAAACACTAGAGGGGGAGGGGCAAAGAAAGTGAAAGTGCATTCTTTTGCTTTGAGATTTTCTCATAATCTAGATGAGAAAATGTTAGGCTTTCGCAGTTCCTGCATTCGCAGTCAAAGACTGAATCAAAGAAAGTGAGGACAAACAGAGGTTGATGGAGAGAAAGTTATGGATAGAGTGCGGGTGGGCATGAGGTAAACAAAGAATAGAGAGAAGTGGTTAGACAGGAATGTGGGTTAAATACTCCTTTTGGCTCAGTGACGATACCGAGTCATTGGGTCAGTACCAGTGGTGTAAAGTCCTTAAGTAAAAATAATTTTAAGTACTACTTAAGTAGTTTTTTGGGGTGTCTATACTTTACTTTACTATTTATATTTTTGAAAACTATAACTTTTACTCCACTACATCCCTAAATATAGTTTTCTTTTACTCCTTACATTTTCCCTGACACCCAAAAGTACTCCTTACATTTTGAATGCTTAGCAGGACAGGAAACTTGTCTAATTCACGCACTTATCAAGAGAACATCCCTGGTCATCCCTACTGCCTCTGATCTGGCAGACTCACTAAACACAAAATGCTTCATTTGTAAATGACTTCTGAGTGTTGAACTGTGACCCTGGCTATCCCTAAATTTAAAAAACAAGAAAATCGTGTTGTCTTGTTTTTTTTATATAAGACATTTTAAATGATTTGTACTTTTACCTTCGATACTTAAGTACATTTAAAAACAAATACTTTTAGACTTTTACTCAAGTAGTATTTTACCGGGTTACTTTTACTTTTGTTTTATTTTAAGGTATCTTTACTTTTACTCAAGTATGAAAATTGGGTACTTTTTTCACCACTGGTTAGTACAGGTAGGAGACAAGACCCTTGAAAACACCTGTCAACACCAGAGGCCTGCAAAAGTGCGTAATGATTTAATAGTTTTATTCCCCCAAATAGGATATCAGAATGCAGACAAACAATAATAATAAAGCCTAAGTGGGCTTCTCCAGCTTCACTGGTTCTGTTGGATTGGTTATGGGATCCGGAATCCGGGATCTTGGTTCTGGGTTCTCTAAGGTTCTCAAGGTAACAAATATTATTTGACAGGAGAAAGGTCGTCTCGCCAAACCTTGATCTTCAGTTCTTCATGCAGATCCTTGTTTTGACCCTTTGGGTCTTCTCTGCTTCTTCTGAAATGTTCTCCAGGTTTCTTTCGGTTCTGCGGGCTAATCCCTGCCCCACCCTTTCAGCGGAGCAGCGAGTGCTGTCCTTCAGGCGGCTAATCCCGTTAACACAGCCTAGCTTGCTTTAATCCTCCCACATCGCCCAGCGCTCCGCAGCCTACACACTCTCACCGCTTCTGGGATGACGGGCCACTGTTAAGAACATCAGGTAAGTCCCAGCACCCTCATAGAAGTCCCCCTATGCATCCCCAAACTACTGTTAGAGTTCTTACTAACCCCAAACTATATGTAGACCAGTGGGCGTAAACCCTGGGTAAGCAGAGTTTTCTTCCAGGGCAGCGCTAGTACACCTGATTCAGCTAATCAAGGTATTGAGGCCAAGGCTTGGTGACCGCTGGTGTAGACTTTATCTGTGGCATACCATACCGCTAACAAGAGACTACTGCTAAAAAGAGACTGACTATAAACTAGACCAGCCTTTGTTATATGTTTGCTATATGTCTACACGTCTTCAAAATATTATCTCCTAGCACTTGGTGGGTGTCCCCTCAGTGGTTTGTGGCCATTGTGTCTCTGTGGTATAGGCCCACAGTGTAGCTCTGTTTTTGTTCTAGGGAGAGACATAGACATGGAACTGAATTGTGTATCTTTGTAATGGAAGAAGAGTTGATATAAGAGATGAGTATCACTGGTTGGCAACATTTGCAGGCACATTTTTCATCAAAACTGTAGGTCAGAGTTTCTTAATCCTGGTCACAAATTGGTGCACATTTTTGTGTTTGCCCTAACACTACACAGCTGATTTAAAGTATTAACTCATCATCAAGTTTGATGATTTGAATCAGATGCGTACTGCTAAGGCAAAAACAAAAATGTACTCCCCTTAGGTCAGGATTAACCCTTTGATGTGTACGAGCACACTGGTTTGATCACTCTACAGTGGTCTCTGCAGCGTACGCTCCAACCGGTGTGATTAGAACACTTCATGAACATGTCTAGTTTACAATTGATGCAAAAGTCAGCGTTTTGAGCTACACTGTTATTTCACAGAAGCAATTTGCACAAAGACAGTCTTAACAATGTTATGTCCTCAATGTGAGCAGTTTATTTTTGGATGCAATGTTCAGACATTCATAGAAGTAGCAACAGCATAACACAATTCCCATCATAATCAGAAAATGTAGGCTACATTAGTCCTAGCGCTGAGGAAAGAGTGAGCTAACACAAGCAGTTATTTTAGCTAACTCTCGGCTGACAGAAACCATAATATGAAGTAGCTAATAGCAATGACTATTTACAATTCATCACAGGTCAGCACACCAGCGATGGAAATAGATGGGTTAAATACTTTCTAAAAGTCTGAAGTAATCCAACGGTGGTTAGAGTTTGTGTGCGCCGTCATGTCTGTTTTTCAGAGTCAACCAAAAATAAGAAGAGGTTACAAGATGATTTGGGTCTGTTTGCAGTACGCATGTAGAAGGGTGTGTGTCATCTACCATCATTCACTTCCCATCATTCACTTTCCGGAAGTTTACTCGAAAAACAAGTGAACTATCCCTTCACCTCGTTTTCTTATAACATCTTTGGTCTGACAGATGTTTACATGACACCCAGAATGCATTGTATGATGTCAACAAACATGGCTCCACACATAGCTGGCAATAATGCACATCATAATCAGTGCAACTTTCAAAAATAATTTTTACACACATCATATTTGATCGGTCTTATGTAGCAAAATTAGACATTTAGTTTTTTACATTGGATAAAAGTAGAGACTCGGAGCTACAAAATGGTATATTATACAGTACAGTTGAAGAACAATGGGAAAGTAATTTTGCTATGAAAGTTGAAGTGAGAGAGAACAGCTCACTGAACAGCTGATTAGGCTTTTATGTTACCCAGAGAGTTGGTGACTGCAACTGTGCTGTCAGATTGTCTGTTCGTAAATTTCGAGTGTTTCACGCTCAGAGCGCACAACAGACGCTCTGGCCGATGAGTTTACTGACGTTTACTGACACCGGCCGTATTCAACGGGTGTTGAGTGTTTGAAAATTCATCAGTTATTCTGCGCTCTCTGGCACACTCAGACGAGAGTGCTCTGAAATCAGAGTAGATGGCCAGACTGAATTTACAAACGCACCCAAAATGGTTCCTTGCATAGTGTCAAAGACTTTGTTAAGACATTGAACCATAATCC
The DNA here is from genome assembly GCA_030435695.1 of Brachymystax lenok tsinlingensis. Lineage (NCBI taxonomy): Eukaryota > Metazoa > Chordata > Actinopteri > Salmoniformes > Salmonidae > Brachymystax > Brachymystax lenok. The sequence goes on from CM059800.1 coordinate 6,824,224, forward strand.
CAACTCGTGACGTTACTACCCTGCATGGATCTGCAGGTAGCTAAACAACCAGGTTCAATGTTAGCTAGCTAACATTAGGCTATAGCTAGCTAAGCAAATGACTCTGAGATACGAATAATATAACTACACAGATCATACACGTAACGTTAGCTAGTGAGCCAGCCAGCTAACGTTAGCTAGCTAGGTAAACAATTAACCATAATCCCAACTCATGGCGTTACTACCCTGCATGAATCTGCAGGTAGCTAACCAACCAGGTTCAATGTTAGCTAGCTAACATTAGGCTATAGCTAGCCAAGCAAATAGCTCAGAGATATGAATAATAAGGTCATACATGTAACGTTAGCTAGCAAGCCAGCCAACAAATGTTAGCTAGCTAGGTAAACAATGAACCATAATCACAACTCATGATGTTACAACTGTCATGACTGTCCTGTGAGGATCAGAATGGGCAGATGAGACTGATGGGGGCTGCTGGATGGTCACCTTCACACCCTGTCATAAATCACGCCAGGAGAGAACTATCTCTCCCTCTCTAGTATTGGGATCGGAAAGTCTTTGTCTCCAGTAGACTTTTGCCAGCCAAAAACTCTAACGTCCAAAAAGGGAACTTTGGAATAATATTTCAACAACAAATGTAGGAAATGGTCAGTGGGGACCTAAGGAATAATAATGTAATATTGCTTTTCATTTTGTGATGTTATTAAAAACTGTATGAACCAAATACTGTATTTAAGAAGGAAACCCCCTCTAGCTGTCAACTTTCCATCCAATATGTTGTCTATGTGATATGGAAATGGATTAAACTATTTTTGTTAAGATAGGAATGTGATTTTAGAAGTCATAAGAGAACTTCTAATCATATCCTTTCCACGTTAAGTAGCCACGCCCCCGAATTAGGTCAAAGAGCTTCTCGGCGTGATGGAACTGTACTTTTCTCGGTGTGATGGGACTGTACTTCTCGGCGTGATGGGTATTCCAGCATGACAATGACCCAAAACACACGGCCAAGGCAACAAAGGAGTGGCTCAAGAAGAAGCACATTAAGGTCCTGGAGTGGCCTAGCCAGTCTCCAGGCCTTAATCCCATAGAAAATCTGTGGAGGGAGCTGAAGGTTCGAGTTGCCAAACGTCAGCCTCGAAACCTTAATGACTTGGAGAAGATCTGCAAAGAGGAGTGGGACAAAATCCCTCCTGAGATGTGTGCTAACCTGGTGGCCAACTACAAGAAACGTCTGACCTCTGTGATTGCCAACAAGGGTTTTGCCACCAAGTACTAAGTCATGTTTTGCAGAGGGGTCAAATACTTATTTCCCTCATTAAAATGCAATTCCATTTATAACATTTTTCACATGCGTTTTTCTGGATTTTTTTTGTTGATATTCTGTCTCTCACTGTTCAAATAAACCTACCATTAAAATTATAGACTGATCATTTCTTTGTCAGTGGGCAAACGTACAGAATCAGCAGGGGATCAAAAACTTTTTTCCCCTCACTGTAATTAGCAGGTTTGAGGGCAATGCAGGTTAACTGTCCTGTTGCATAAAAATCACATTCTGACATAACGCACATAAAAAAAACTCACGCTGGGAGGGACCATTAAAAATATTTTGAACTTAATTGTGAAAAGGTTAAGAATGACTGCTGTAGGGGGATTGCCTCCTCACATGGGGCACTACCATATGTAGGAAATTGTACTCTCACGGGGCACCATAGGGAAATGTCCTCCCAAACACTATAATACTCGTAGGCTTACTACAGAATTATCTGCATATTAAATCAATAAAGCTATGATTTGTAGCAGTATTTGGTTTAACTACTGTATTATGGCAATTCTTTTAACGTTATGTGGTTCTTGGTGGGTGGGTGTTTTCCAAAAGTAAACATCAAGACTGTCTGGTGAGCTGTTTAGAGTATTGTGTTAGGAGCTTCTTACCAAACATGGCTGCAAATACCCCTCTATCGTCCATGTTCAGGTGGTAGGACCCTATCTAGGACATACAGTAGGTTAGACAGAAAGGTTAATAAGCTAAGAAAGGAGGAAAGGGAATTACAGGAGAAGTACAGCAAAGAGATAAGGGAGGGTTAGATGGGGAGACAAACAGCCCAGCAGGACAGGAACAGGCAGGTTAACAAGCTAACGGCAGGGTAGAGAGGAACAGTAGAGGTAGGGTAAGGAGAGAGAGGGTATAAAAACAGACAGAAAACACACCAGGTGGCTGGCTGCGTGCCCAGATTGACTCACATATACTCAAAGACTTTAACGAGGCAATCAGCTGTTGAAACAATTACAAACCTTTTTACCCCCACTTTGAGGCTATAAAGGGTTTGTTTACATTTACTTTTTTTGCAAATATTGGAGTAAAACATGCATATATTTGGGGTTCTGACGAGGTACAACAGTTGAACTAAGCTCTTGAGGCATTTATAAGTTACATTGCAGTCGGAAAGTATTCAGAACCCTTGACTTTTTCCACATTTTGATAAGTTCCAGTGTTATTCTAAAATGTATTAAATAAAAAAAAATCCTCATCAATCTACACACAATACCCCATAATGACAAAGTGAAAACAGGTTTTAAGAAATGTTTATTTGTTTACCTTATTTACATAACTATTCATACCCTTTGTTATGAGACTCAAAATTGAGCTCAGGTGCATCCTTTTTACATTTATCATCCTTGAGATGTTTCTACAACTTGGAGTCCACCTGTGGTAAATTCTATTGATTTGACATGATTTGGAGGGGCACACACCTGTCTATATAAGGTCCCATTGTTGACAGTGTATGTCAGAGCAAAAACCAAGCCATGAGGTTGAAGGAATTGTCCATAGAGCTCCCCATCCAACCTGGCAGAGCTTGAGAGGATCTGCAGAGAAGAATGGGAGAAACTCCCCTAATACAGGTGTGCCAAGCTGGTAGCATCATTTCCAAGAAGACTCAATGCTGTAATCGCTGCCAAAGGGGTTTCAACAAAGTACTGAGTAAAGGGTCAGAATACTTCTGTCAATGTCATATTTCATTTTTTTTTTTTTTTTATACGTTTTTGCTTTGTCATTATGGGGTATTGTGTGGAGATCGATGAGGAAAAAAAACGATTTACATGTCTTACAAGGCTTTAACATAACAAAATGTGGAAAAAGTGAAGGGGTCTGAAAACATTCTGAATGCACTGTATATTCTGTAATAATTAATGGGAACACATTATTAATTTATACATCCAAAAATGGATGTATCTACTGCAGATTGCCCCTTTAACAACTTATTTGTGTATTTGCCTGGTGGTTTACCTCAAGATCCAGTTTACCAGCGGTTTCCCTGTTTGCGAGTTTACCATGGTAGTGGATTCACATAAAGATTTAGCACAGTAATTGTCACTTTGTGTATGTTGCAGGATGTTCAGCTGGGTGGTGAAAGGGGTTCCCCAGCCTCCTGAGCCTCCTGGGAAACTAGGAGATGAGGAGAAGACCAATGCCCCACCTGCACCAGTAAGTCCCCCCCAAAAGCGAGAGAAAGAAAAGGGTGGATGGTATCACCATTTAAATGTTCTATTACTCAAACCATATCTCTTTGTGTTTAAAACAGGTAAAACAAGTCAAATTCAAAGAAGAGAAGAAACAAGAAGGTAATAACTGACGTAAACCTAATCTATAAACAATTCCCTTTGTCTACCTAACAAGTCAGTAAACTGATCTGTACCAGCAGCATAGTGGGACAGCCGTCTCACACTGTTCTTTAATTATGATTGACAGCTCCAAAACCTGCCAAGGCCAAAGAGGAGGAGGTCGCCGAGGAGAATGGGTGAGTGTATCTATGGCCGGAATTCAATACTTATAGTTTGTCAATGCTCACCAACAGAGAAAGGGAGGGGATCTTTCAACATTGAGTTGACACAATTTCTTTCTGTATTGTATTGCTTTGGCAACATTGATTTCCCCTCTCTTGCCAATGAAGCTAATTTACATTTGAGAGAGAGAGAGAGACAGAGTTTCATATGACCCAGTGGCCTAGTTGGCTGTGGGCACATATGGTATGCCAGGAGGACAGAGAGGTTTAGAGTGATCAGACCAGGATCAGAGGAAATCCTATAGCGGAATGCTATTGAGCCCACTGTCGTGTCTTTACGATGGTTTCAAATCGATACCTAACATTTAATTATTTGCTTAAATGAATCAGGCAATAACTGACTCATTAGGAATCCGGGGCACCACGGAAGCATTCGTTTATATAGAGCAGCTATCTCCCGAATCCACTCTTAAAGATCTAAAGATCTTTTATGTCAATAGCAGTCAATCATTAATTATTCTTTACCTTCTATCAGTCTCATCTGAACATCGTAAAATTATTGGTTATCTGCACGAACCCTAGCATCAATTATGAATCAGCAATATACAAATTGGCTTAATTATTTATTTACTAACTAACTAAATAATCACAGAAAAACAGAAAATCAAACAGCGATATTGGTTACTAACAATGATGGAAAAGTCCCTAGTGGGCTAAGCCGATATGACGGCTTGGTAGACAAAGGGAAGGGGTGGGACTGAGAAAGAGCGGGAAAGACAAATAGATTCACTACACACAGTCTAGAATTATATTAATTGAAATTCTAATCCTTTGCACATGAACGGCCGCTCATTCGAAAATAATTGCAATGTATATATATTTATGCCCATACGTCATCCTGTAGGGTTCATCAGAGTCTCTGGTTAACTTTCATTGAAGTCACAAAGTCTTTCATGGTTGTAGGTGTGTAGGATGGGACCTTCGGAGAACCATTCAGAAATGTTCTCATAGAATAGATGCTACGGCGGTTGTCTGTGAATTTCATCAGGAATGGGTTTTATGCATTTAAGTACAAAAGGGCGGTCCATGACGCCGACATAATGTCTATGCTCACGTGGGCGTGGCAACTGACTAGTTAATCTTTATATGAAAATCCATACTCTCATTTAGAAGGTTAATTTTACATTACATCTTTTCACAAATAGTTTCATGTTTAATCACATACTTCCACTTTTTGGAAGAAAACCACTCGATTTCGTTTCTACGTTATATTGGCATTGAACATGTCACCCTCCCTAGGAGAGGGGGTGACCTCGACAATTTATTGTTAAAACAAGAGGTTGCCTGGATCTTTAATTTAAAGACCCTTTCTTCCTTTCGGTCTCAATGTAGACTTTGATTTGAAGGCATTCTTGTGATTATTGTGATTTTGCTATTGTAAATGTTTGTAGGCTTATGTAGCCTAATTGTATCTATGATCGTACACTATCCATTTATGTTTTTTGTATGCTATTTTAATACATGAGAATTAACCAATGATATCAGGCCACACCCAGTCATGATTACAGACACCTGTGTGTGTCTTTTGACACTAAATAAATTAGTCATCCCGCAGTGTTTGTCATTATACCCTGATGAAGACAGCTTGTCTGTCAAAACGTTGGACGTAAATATTTTTGCATCTGAGTGCCTAGAGTGTGCGGCTCTCCTTTATTTTTTTTTATCACATACGTTTAACAATATTTAGATGTAAACCTGACAGCTGGGAAGTGTACACTTTAAGAGATACAGTTATGTGTGTTTCCTGTCCCTCATGAGATCACCAAATGAAACACACTCGTCATAACTGTCCCTTATGTGTCCACGGACCCTTCCCATTTTTGGAATTTAGGAGTTTGGCCAAGTGAAGCGCTTTGTTCTCTCTCTGTACTCTCTCCCTTTCTTTCTGCATGACCAGGGGGAGAGAGAGTCTCTGCCAGGAATTTATGACCTGAGATAACAAAACCTGGGTTTATGAGAGAGGGGGGGTGGAACCACGATCTACACCCAGAAAGGGCCACGTCATGACAGTCCCCCTCTGGTGGTTTAAATCTTGTGATTATCCTGTAAGTTGCAAACCAACATAAAACAATGAACACGTGATGTCCTGGTTGTTGATCGCCGTTACCCACTCTGGTGGTTTACCTTGGTAGGCTCTCTGAACGCGGAGCAGTCCAACACAAGGATGGGCAGTGGATGTCCGGTTGGTAATCGTCGTTGCAGTCCCCCTCTGGTGGTTGACCCGGGTAGGATTTCTGCAAATGTAACAGGCCGCCACAAGGATGGACAACGGATGTCCGGATTGGGATCGCAGTTCCGGACCCGTCGTCTGGTCGTCCAGACTCGAAGATCTGGGCAGTAACTTAGGCAGATGTTAACAACGCACACGCACTCACAAAATATATAATTACATTTCTTCCCAAATGAGCGGTGTTGTGGCACTAAGTGATGGTTGTATGGGGACTTTGTTTATGGATCTACCACTTCCTAAGTGTCAAAGGAAATTAAATGAAACTGAATGAAAGCATAAACAAAAGATATACAAAATATAGTTACCACACCTTAATCTAATTTGACTGTATTCTACATACAGTTGAAGTCGGAAGTTTATATACTGTCTTCCACTAGATGTCAACAGTCTTTAGACAAGGTTTTATACGTTTAACTTGAAAAATAGGGGGAGTAGAAGAAGATTATCCAAGTGGAGTGAGGAAGTACCTTTTGGGATTGGCGCGCGGGACCGGGAGCGTGCGCCTCGTTTTTGCCTTTACTATCGCTCAGGATATTATCTGTGTGAAATATAATCGTTAATATACATAATAGTGTACCTAAGGATCGATTAGAAACGTTGTTTGATTTGTTTGGACAAAGTTTATAGGTATATTTTGAACGCTCTATATGTCTTGTATAATGGACGAGTGAACGGTGGATATTCTGAACAAAACGCGCAAACCAAACAGAGTTTTATGGATATAAAGAGGGACTTTTTTTGAACAAAAGGAACATTGATTGTCTTGCTTGGACATTTCGGATTACCATCAGCAGAAGATCTTCAAAGGTAAGCGATTTATTTTAGCTCTTTTTATGACTTTTGTGACACCCATGCTGGTTATGTTTTTATGCTGATGCAGGAAGTACACAGGGCGCTGTCCTCAGATATTCAAATGTTATGCTTTCGCCGTAAAGCTTTTTTGAAATCTGACAACGCTGTGAGATTGCCAAGATTCTAAGCTTTTGAAGACTGTGCAACACTTGCATTTTCATGAATGTTTGAAATTAGTATTTCTGTAATTTGAATTTGGCACTCTGCAATTTCACCGGATGTTGTAGATGTGGGACGTGACCATCCCACTGTGCGCAGAGAGGTTAACAAACTATAGTTTTGGCAAGTCGGTCAGGACATCTACTTTGTGCATGACACAAGTCATTTTTCCAACAATTGTTTACAGACAGATTATTTCACTTATAATTCACTGTATCACAATTAAAGTGGGTCAGAAGTTTACATACGCTAAGGTGACAGTGCCTTTACACAGTTTGGAAAATTCCAGGAAATTATGGCTTTAGAAGCTTCTGATAGGCTAATTGACATCATCTGAGTCAATTGGAGGTGTACCTGTGGATGTATTTCAAGGCCTACCTTCAGTGCCTCTTTGCTTGACATCATGGGAAAATCAAAAGAAATCAGCCAAGACCTCAGAAAACAATTATAGACCTCCACAAGTCTGGTTCATCCTTGGGAGCAATTTCCAAACGCCTGAAGGTACCACGTTCATCTGTACAAACAATAGTGCACAAGTATAAACACCATGGGACCACGCCAGGCGCCATACCGCTCAGGAAGGAGACGCGTTCTGTCTCCTAGAGATGAACGTACTTTGGTGCGAAAAGTGCAAATCAATCTCAGAACAACAGCAAAGGACCTTGTGAAGATGCTGGAGGAAACAGGTACATCTATATCTATATCCACAGTAAAAGGAGTCCTATATCGACATAACCTGAAAGGCCGCTCAGCAAGGAAGAAGCCACTGCTCCAAATCCGCCATAAAAAAAGCCAGACTACGGTTTGCAACTGCACATGGGTACAAAGATCGTACTTTTTGGAGAAATGTTCTCTTGTCTGATGAAACAAAAATAGAACTGTTTGGCCATAATGACCATCGTTATGTTTGGAGGAAAAAGGGGGAGGCTTGCAAGCCAAAGGACACCATCCCAACCGTGAAGAACGGGGGTGGCAGCATCATGTTCTGGGGGTACTTTGCTGCATGAGGGACTGGTGCACATCACAAAATAGATGGCATCATGAGGCAGGAAAATGATGTGGCTATATTGAAGCAACATCTCAAGACATCAGTCAGGAAGTTAAAGCTTGGTCGCAAATGGGTCTTCCAAATGGACAATGACCCCGAGCATACTTCCAGAGTTGTGGCAAAATGGCTTAACTTGTTAGGCAGTAGTGGGGCGCTACCAGGTGAAATGCAAGGCAAAATCCCAAAGTTTAATTATTAAACATGCACCAATATACAAGTGTTTCATACTCATCAAAAGCTCTGCTTCTTGGCAATATCACAGCGGATTTCAAAAAGGCTTTACGGCGAAAGCACTACATTTGATTCTTTGAAGGTAGCACCTTCAATATTTTCCATAACCATGAAATCTTTAGCATTTCACAGGGAAAACCTGTCCCTTACCTTTTGTAGAACTTCTGCAGAAGGCTTCCTAAGTGTCCAACGAAGACAATCCATGGGTATTTGGTTAGAAAAAGTAATTTATTATATCCATAAATCTCTGTTTGGTTGGCGCCTTGTGTACAGAAAATCCAACGTGAAGAGAACGCGTTCAACTAAACCTGTAAACTTTTCCTCAACAAATCAAAAAACAATTAAAATGCATGACATTTCCGGATGGAATTTTCTCTGGTTTTTGCCTGCCAAATGAGTTCTGTTACACTCACAGACAAAATGTTAACACTTTTGGAAACCTCTGAGTGTTTCCTATCCAATAGTACTAATTATGTGCATATCCTATTTTCTGAGCCTGAGTGGCAAGCACTTTACTTTGGGCACGCCAGACTCTCCAAAACCGACCTCTCAGCTGCCGCTCCCTAACAAGTTAAGGACAACAAAGTCAAGGTATTGGAGTGGCCATCCCAAAGCCCTGACCTCAATCCTATAGAAAATGTGTGAGCAGAACTGAAAAAAGTGTGTGCGAGCAAGGAGGCCTACAAACCTGACTCCGTTACACCAGCTCTGTCAGGAGGAATGGGCCAAAATTCACCCAACTTATTGTGTGAAGCTTGTTGAAGGCTACCCGAAACGTTTGACCAAAGTTAAACAATTTAAAGGCATTGCTACCAAATACTAATTGAGTGTATGTAAACTTCTGACCCACTGGGAATGTGATGAAAGAAATAAAAGCTGAAATAAATAATTCTCTCTACTATTATTCTGACATTTCACATTCTTAAAATAAAGTGGTGATCCTAACTGACCTAAGACACGGAATTTTTACTAGGATTAAATGTCAGGAATTGTGTAAAAACTGAGTTTAAATGTATTTGGCCAAGGTGTATGTAAATTTCTGAATTTCTATACCTTTTCAATCATTTTTTACCAAGTTGGATAGGCTCATCAGTCGTTTTATCTGGGCAGGCAAATCACCTAGGATACGTAGAGAAATACTTAAAAGAAGGAGACAAGATGGAGGATTGCCACTTCCAAATTTAATGCTTTACTATTGGGCAGCCAATTTTCAAAAGATTATGGTCTGGTGTAATGCTCCAGTTATCAACTGGTGCTCATTAGAGGCGTACTCCTGCCAATTATCCTCCCTTTCTGCTCTTGCTTGTGCCCCACTGTGCTTGTGTACTTCAAAGTATATGGGAAACCCCATTGTGCACTCTACTTTGAAGATCTGGAGACAATTTCATCAACATTTTAGACTTTCTGCCCCTTCTCTTCTAAGCCCTATCTGTAACATCCACCTATTTTTACCCTCCAAACTCCACCAGGCTTTTGTTTTGTGGCGTGAGAGAGGCTTGGTTTGTTTCAAAGATGTATTTTTACATGGGAAGTTTGTCAGTTTTAATGATCTCGTAGTTAAATGTAATCTGGCTCATTCTAATCTTTTCCGCAATTTTCAAGCCCGTAACATTGTTGGCTCTCATTTTCCCACCTTTCCTCAACTACCTCCCAAGACGTTGCTAAAGGAGATTTTGTCCCTCCCGTGGAATCGGCATGGTCTGATTTCTAGATTATGACATCATGCTGTCCTCTGAACCCTCTCCAATAAACAAAATCAAGACCGACTTGACCTTCCAGATGACTGGTGGGAGGAGGCCCTTCTTAGGGTTAACTCCACATCCTCGTGTGCTCGGTTAAGTTTCATTTAGTTCAAAGTCTTGCACAGAATTAACTACATCAAAGAAAAATGTAGTAAATTCCACCCAGACACTAATGACACATGATAGATGTTCATTCACTCTGGCAGACCACACCCATATATTTTTTTAGTGTTCTAAGCTGTCTGATTATTGGTCATCCTTTTTTAATAATCTCTCTAAAATTCTAGATATTGACCTGCAGCCTTGTCCTCTAATAGATATATTTGGAGTTCCATCTTTGTTGCATAGTCTCACTAAAAGTGAAGCGGACGTTGTAGCGTTTGCCTCCGTTAAAGATCTTGCTTAACTGGAAATTCTTCAAACCTCCCACTGCATCATCCTGGTTGAAAGATTTAATGTCTTTTCTACACTTAGAAAAAAGTTAATACACTCTGAGAGGATGTACTGATAACTTTTTCTTGAGATGGCAGCCTTTTAATTTCCTTTTTTGAACAGTTGCCTTCTATGAATCAAGAGTAAGAATTTTGGCCAATGGGAAACGGGAGGGTGTGGGAAGGAAGGGATAGTATGTTGTGATATTTTTGTGTATGTGTGCACATTTATATATTTCCAATCGTAAATGTATTTTATTTTTGTATGTATGCTGCTTTTGTTGTTAAAGGGAGGGAGGTGGTTCAGTAAGTATAGGGGGTAAAAGCATGTATCTGTTCAATTTGTATTTTGTATTTCTTTATGTCCAATTAAAGATATATTATATATATATATATACAGTGGGGCAAAAAAGTATTTAGTCAGCCACCAATTGTGCAAGTTCTCCAACTTAAAAAGATGAGAGAGGCCTGTAATTTTCATCATAGGTACACTTCAACTATGACAGACGAAATTAGAAAAAGAAATCCAGAAAATCACATTGTAGGATTTTATTTATTTATTTGCAAATTATGGTGGAAAATAAGTATTTGGTCAATAACAAAGTTTATCTCAATACTTTGTTATATACCCTTTGTTGGCAATGACAGAGGTCAAACGTTTTCTGTAAGTCTTCACAAGGTTTTCACACACTGTTGCTGGTATTTTGGCCCATTCCTCCATGCAGATCTCCTCTAGAGCAGTGATGTTTTGGGGCTGTCGCTGGGCAACACGGACTTTCAACTCCCTCCAAAGATTTTCTATGGGGTTGAGATCTGGAGACTGGCTAGGCCACTCCAGGACCTTGAAATGCTTCTTACGAAGCCACTCCTTCGTTGCCCGGGCGGTGTGTTTGGGATCATTGTCATGTTGAAAGACCCAGCCACGTTTCATCTTCAATGCCCTTGCTGATGGAAGGAGGTTTTCACTCAAAATCTCACGATACATGGCCCCATTCATTCTTTCCTTTACACGGATCAGTCGTCCTGGTCCCTTTGCAGAAAAACAGCCCCAAAGCATGATGTTTCCACCCCCATGCTTCACAGTAGGTATGGTGTTCTTTGGATGCAACTCAGCATTCTTTGTCCTCCAAACACAACGAGTTGAGTTTTTACCAAAAAGTTATATTTTGGTTTCATCTGACCATATGACATTCTCCCAATCCTCATCTGGATCATCCAAATGCTCTCTAGCAAACTTCAGACGGGGCCTGAACATGTACTGGCTTAAGCAGGGGGACACGTCTGGCACTGCAGGATTTGAGTCCCTGGCGGCGTAGTGTGTTACTGATGGTAGGCTTTGTTACTTTGGTCCCAGCTCTCTGCAGGTCATTCACTAGGTCCCCGTGTGGTTCTGGGATTTTTGCTCACCGTTCTTGTGATCATTTTGACCCCACGGGTGAGATCTTGCGTGGAGCCCCAGATCGAGGAAGATTATCAGTGGTCTTGTATGTCTTCCATTTCCTAATAATTGCTCCCACAGTTGATTTCTTCAAACCAAGCTGCTTACCTATTGCAGATTCAGTCTTCCCAACCTGGTGCAGGTCTACAATTTGGTTTCTGGTGTCCTTTGACAGCTCTTTGGTATTGGCCATAGTGGAGTTTGGAGTGTGACTGTTTGAGGTTGTGGACAGGTGTCTTTTATACTGATAACAAGTTCAAACAGGTGCCATTAATACAGGTAACGAGTGGAGGACAGAGGAGCCTCTTAAAGAAGAAGTTACAGGTCTGTGAAAGCCAGAAATCTTGCTTGTTTGTGTGTGACCAAATACTTATTTTCCACCATAATTTGCAAATAAATTCATTAAAAATCCTACAATGTGATTTTCTGGCTTTTTTTTCTTCATTGTGTCTGTCATAGTTGAAGTGTACCTATGATGAAAATTACAGGCCTCTCTCATCTTTTTAAGTGAGAGAACTTGCACAATTGGTGGCTGACTAAATACTTTTTTGCCCCACTGTATATATATATATATATATAGACCACACTTTACATGTTTGACATTAGAGAAGCTTCCATTAAAGAAAACATTTTAACTTATATTAGATAGATAGCTCTGAATCCACAATTTGGCCTGAAGAAGTTGAAAAGCCATTACACATAAGTTTTTTCAACAACAGATCATGGTCAATAACATCAAAAGCTGCACTGAAATCGAACAGTACAGCTCCCACAATCTTCTTATTATCAATTTCTTACAACCAATCATCAGTCTTTTGTGTCAGTGGAGTACATGTAGAGTGGGCTGTAGAGCATGCTGAAAGTCTGTTGTTAATTGTTTACAGAGAAATAGTATTGTATTTGGTCAAACACAATTTTTTCCAACAGTTTGCTAAGTGCTGCAACAGTTTGCTAAAAGCTGGCAGCAAGCATATAGGTCTGCTGTTAGAACCAGTAAAGGCCGCTTTACCACTCTTGGGTAGCGGAATTACATTGGCTTCACTCCAGGCCTGAAGACAAAGACTTTCCTCAAAGCTCAGATTAAAGATATGACAGATAGGAGTAGCTATCAGTAGCTTTCCATCAAAGTTCTCAATGCCAGAAGGTTTGTCATTATTGATCAATAACAATAATTTCTCCACCTCTCCCACACAAACTTTACAAAATTCAAACTTGCAATACTTTTCTTTCATTATTAATTTTTTTATGCATGAATATGATGGCTCACTATTAGTTGTTGGCATTTCCTGCCTAAGTTTGCACACTTTGCCAATGAAGTAATCATTCAAATAATTGGCAACATCAAATGGTTTTGTGATTCAATGATTCATTGAAAGATGGAGTTGCATTTGTCTTTCTGCCAGTAATTTCATTTAAAGTACTCCAGAGTCATATCATTGATCTTGGCTTCATAATACAGTTTATTCTTCTTTTTGTTGAGTTTAGTCACATCATTTCTCAATTTGCAGTAAGTCAGCCAGTCAGATGTGCAGCCAGACTTATTAGCCTCTCCTTTTGCCCCATCTCTTTCAACCATACAGTTTTTCAATTCCTCATCAATCCATGGAGCCTTATCAGTTCTAACAGTCAGTTTCTTTACAGGTGCGTGTTTATCAATAATTGGAAGAAGCAATTTCATAAATTCATCAAGTGCAGCATCGGGATGCTCCTTATCAATCACATCAGACCAACAAATAGTTTTAACATCATTCACATAAGAGTCACAGCAAAATCTTTTGCATGATCTCTTATACACTATTTTAGGCCCAGCTTTTGGAACTTTGGCTTTCCTGGATATAGCCACTATATTGTGATCACTGCATCCAATGGGTACGGATACAACTTTAGAACAAAGTTCTACAGTATTAGTAAAAATGTGATCGATACATGTGGATGATTTGTAAACACCCTGGTAGGTTGATTAATAACCTGAACCAGATTACAGGCACTGGTTACAGTGAGAAGCTTCCTCTTGAGCGAACAGCTTGATGAAAACCAGTCAATATGCAGGTCCCCAAGAAAGTAGACCTCTCTGTTTACATCACATACACTATCAAGCATTTCACACATATTATTTAGATACTGACTGTTAGCACTCGGTGGCCTTTTGCAATACCCCAAAAGAAAAGGCTTTAGAAGTTCCAAGTGAACTTGCAACCACAACACTTCAATAACACTCGACATAAGATATTCTCTAAGCATTACAGGGATATGGCTCTGAATATATACAGCAACACCTCCGCCATAAGCAATTCTGACTATTCTATAGATGTTAAATCCTTGTATTGCTACTGCTGTATCATCAAATGAATTATCCAAGTGAGTCTCAGAAATGGATAATGTAGGAAAGAGAAAGGGAAAGGGGGATACCTAGTCAGTTGTACAACTGAATGCATTCAACTGAAATGTGTCTTCCGCATTTAACCCAACCCCTCTGAATCAGAAAGGTACGGGGGGCTGCCTTAATCGACATCCACATCATCAGTGCCCGGGGAACTGTGAATGTTATCTGATTTTAGCAAGTTATTGATTTCATTAACCGTATTTCTAAGGCTACGTATATTAATATGGGCTATTTTCAGACCTTTCCTGGGTAGCTTATCAGAGAGGCATAATATGGAAAAGAGCAAACAAAGCAAGAGAAAAAAATATATATTCAGCAGTCCAATAATCAATTAGTGTGTGTGTTTGTGCTGCAGGGTTGAAGCTACGAACCCATAGGCTTGGCTCTCTCATCCCTTCCAGGCTTCTGGGAGGAAGGATAGACAATGAGCCTGTTATAGTTTTTTCCTCTTCTGGCGCACAGCTTCAGCATAGTCCTCGTTGAGGATGATATACGTTCTTCTCAAGTTCTTTACTCTTTCCAGAACAGCTACCTTGTCCTTGTACCTCAGGAACTTGACCACTATTGGCCTTGGCCTTTCACCTGGGCCGGTGGTGGGTTTTCCAGTCCAGTGGGTGCTCTCCACCTCAATCTTCCTGTGGTCCATCATCAATTTCTTAGAGATCCTTTCCCTCACTTTGCCCTCAGACTCCGTCCAGGTCTCATGTGGGGATTTTTCAGTTCCTTCCACAGCAGTGTTGTTCAGCCTTGATTGTCCCTTGAGATTTATACGCCGTTATTATCATGGATTCACACACATAACTGATGTCCTCTCTCAATGACTTACAGATTGCTGTCATCTTGCCGTTCTCCTGTTTCAACTCATCAAGCTGACCCTGGGAGAACTGCAAACTGTTCTTCAGGTCCTGGACCTCTCTGGTCAGGTCGTTCATTCATTTATTAATTTAATCCACCAGTATTTGGATAAAACACTTGAAGCTATTTTGTTGTTGTTGTGACAACTGGTAGTATAATTATTTTTGTTTGTTTAAAAGATCCTTCACCTGTGATAGACAGACACCACTGTCCTCAACGGTACTCCTGCCGGCTTTGGTCTTTGTCATGATAGCTAGCAACATAAGTTACGCTGTTACTCCAGTCCTCGCAGTTCCAGACAGGGCAGGTCACAGGGAAGATTGAAAACAACAAACAGCAGGGATCTAGACAGCCACAAACCCGGGACAATCCACGGTCCCAGCAACAATGGCTAACCGTGTCGCGGGCTACTAAGAAATATGTATGCTAACTGTGGATAACAGTCATTCAAGTTCAGCATAGTTAACTAGCTAGCAAAGTGATTCAAATAATTTGCTAGCTAACCAAATGACACTTGAATCTCTAGCTGTAGCCAACAAAAAACGACATGAGGAGAAAAAGTCGGCCACTCACCCACTTGTCCAATGACATGACATCTTTCAAGCAGCTAGCTAGCTAACGTTAGGCTCCATGTTTTTAGCTTGCTAAATAAAAAGCTACATAAATAGATACGCTAGCCTATTAGCCACGTTATGACTAACTTGTGATCATTGCCCTTGCTAGTTTGATTGTATTAACATTCCCAACCTTAGTTGCATTCTTCCATTTTGTCCAACATATTGAGTCATTGTAACTGAAACAGTGCATCCCGAAAGGGTGGTTGCAGCAAACCAGGCCAGCTGTGATTTACAACCTGATAGCAATATTTTTTGTACTACCAAGAAATGTATTAGTGAATTATATGTATTATGCATTGAACTGCATCTATTCTGCCAATGCTTTACTCTACGTCATGGAATTTTTTGTGAAATAGAACCTATTTTTAAAACTTCTTATGAAGTTGGTTTTGTAGCATACACTTGGAATTTTATATTTTGGACTGATATTTTGATTGTCTGTTTGTTTCATATCTGCAAAGTAGTTAAAACACTGTCAGTTCCATTTTAAGAGCATTGAAGATAAATCACAATCAGTGAAAAAATATTTTGAGCAAGCTAACTAGACGTTTTACATCAATCATCAACATCAATGATCAGCTGATAGCCTACCCTCTTTTCCCGATGTCAATCATGTCTTTAGGAGGCATTGTAACTATGCTGTACAAAAATATAAATGTAACATGCAACAATTTCAATGATTTTATTGAGTTACAGTTCATTTAAGGAAATCAGTCAATTGAAATAAATTCATTAGGCCCTAATCTACGGATTTCACATGACTGGGCAGCGGCGCAGCCATGGGTGAGCCTGGGAGGGCATAGGTCCACCCACTTGGGAGCCAGGCCCACCCAAGGCCCAGCCAATCAGAATTAGTTTTTCCCCACAAAAGAGCTTTATTGCAGACAGAAATATTCCTCAGTTTTATCAGCTGTCCGGGTGGCTGGTCTCTGACGATCCTGAAGGTGAAGAAGCCGGAGGTGGAGGTCCTGGGCTGGCATGGTTACACGTGGTCTGCTGTTGTGAGGCCGGTTGGACATACTGCTGAGTTCTCTAAAGTGACGTTGGAGGCGGCTTATAGTAGATAAATGAACATTCAATTCTCTGGCAACAGCTCTGTTGGACATTTGTGCAGTCAACATGCCAAAAAGCACACTCCTTCAAAACTTGACTCATGTGGCATTGTGTTGTGTGACAAAACTGCACATTTTAGAGTGGCCTTTTATTGCCCCCAGCACAAGGTGCACCTGTGTAATGATCATGCAGTTTAATCAGCTTCTTGATATGCCACACCTGTCAGGTGGATAGATTATATTGGAAAATGAGAAATGCTCACTAACAGGGATGTAAACAAATTGTGCACACAGTATGAGAGAAATAAGGTTTTTGTGCATATGGAACATTTCTGGGATCTTTTATTTCAGCTCATGAAACATGGGACCAACACTTACATGTTGCAATTATATTTTTGTTCAGTATACCTTGCTTACAATTTGTGACGAGTTCGTGTGTTACAGAAATAAATAGGCCTATGCTCAAAAATGTTAAAGGGAAATTTCAAACATTTTCATCATCTCCAGCACCACCCCAACAATTAATTTTTTTTTACCAGGCAAGTCAGTTAAGAACTTATTTTCAATGACAGTGGGTTAACTGCCAGGGGTAAAACTACAGATTTGTACCTTGTCAACTCAGGGATTTGAACTTGCAACCTTGTGGTTACTAGTCCAACACTCTAACCACTAGGCTACCCTGCCGCCCCATCAACATACTGTATCTGAAAATAGCACCTTTCTATGTTTTGTATGGGGGAAAAGAGCAAGGAAGATAAGTGTTTCCAATGACATCATCAACTAATTAGTAGACAATTAGTTTGCAGTGCCTACTAAAATCACATGATGCACACTGGTTAAAATCACATGATGCACACTGATGATTATCTTCCTCTATCTGTTTTTTACTACAAAACATAGAAAAGTGCAATTTTCACATACAGTGTGTTGATGTTGGGGTGGTGCTGGAGATTATGAATATTAAGTTGAACATTTTTGACATTTCCCTTTAAAGGCAGTTAGTATGTTATGAATTTCGAGAAATACATTTTCAGAAGGGGGGGGGGCACAAACACAAATATCACATAATGTCAACTCAGAATAGTCTCACCTCGTCAGGGCATGGACCCTGAAAGGTGTCGAAAGCGTTCCACAGGGATACTGGCCCATGTTGACTCCAATGATTCCCACAGTTGTGTCAAGTTGGCTGGATGTCCTTTGGGTGGTGGACCATTCTTGGTACACTCGGGAAACTGTTGAATGTGAAAAACCTAGCAGTTGCAGTTCTTGACACAAAAAACGGTGGCACATACTACCATACCCCGTTCAAAAGCACTTAAATATTTTGACTCGCTGAATTCACACTCTGAATGGCACACATAAACAATCCATGTCTCAATGCTTGTCTCAAGCCTTCTTTAACCTGTCTCCTCCCCTTAATCTACACTGATTGAAGCGGATTTAACAAGTAACATCAATAAGGGATCATAGCTTTCACCTCTATTCTCGTAGTAAGTCTATGTAATTTAATGTTTTGTATCCTCAGTGTATATTACCTCTAACTATTTTACCCCCCTCTCTCCATCTCTGTGTAGTGGTGAGGCTGGAGTGTTGACCTGGATCACCCATGGTTTTGCTAATTCTCTTCCCCAGCCTGCTGGGACACCCCGGCTAGGCAGAGCCAACACTGAGGTAAGCGCTATGATATATCATCATAGCACTAGATACTAATGTTGGTGGATTTCTAATTGGTAAGAAATGGAGATCCACTCCAGATTTGAGTTAACGTTACTGCAAGATAATGTTGAGTTCAATCTCGGTGTGCCGTGTTTGACTCTGTTCTCTGTTTATCCTTATCCTTCAACCCTCCACCAAACAGGAGGAGAACAGGTACAGAACTACCGTGTGTGTGTGTGTGTGTGTGTATTTTCCAGAGGCAATTTACTACTGAGTGTTGTTTATTCTGTTTATTCTCCTGTGTGGACATCACTACTCAAGAGTTAGTAAATGGTCTCACGCTGATTTATATTAAGCTACACTCAGTGCTTAATTTGTAAATTGGGAGGTGTCGGAACAAATAGTGAGCCAGAGGGTGGTACAGGAACGCATGAAAAAGAAAATCACCTTTATAATCAAGCATTGCATGCATTTTCATCGATTTTGCATACTGGCATAGAGCAGTAGAGTAGAGGCACTTTCAGAAGTTGCACACATGGGGGAAGGGGAGTTTGTAGCATAGGGTCTGGGAAAAATGGTGCCTTTCATAAATCATTTTAGATGATTGAAGACTTAGCAGACTTTTGTTTTATACCTCACAAATTATCTAAATGACTACCTTGACACGGACAAACTGAGAATCTGAGATTTTAAAAAACGACCTCGTCTTGAATCCATCAATAGCTTAGGTGTGTGGAGATATACAGTACTAGTCAAAGGTTTGGACACACCTACTCATTCAAGGGTTTTTCTTTATTGTTACTATTTTCTACATTGTAGAATAATAATGAAGACACCAAAACTATGAAATAACCAAAAAAGTGTTAAACAAATCTAAATATATTTTATATTTGAGATTCTTCTAAGTAGCCACCTGTGAGGATCGATGCTGGAGACAGGAAGCAGGTACAGGGAGAACACTTAATAAATAACGGACATGAAACAGGACAGGAACAGCGTCTGGACAGGGGACAAAATAACGACATCAATGCAGACACCGGGAATAACGTGAGGAATAGACAGATAGGCAATCAAGGAGGCAATCAAATAATGATGGAGTTCAGGAGGGTCCAATGAGGCACTGGAAGGGGACAGGTGTGCGTAATTATAGGCAGTCTGGCGCTCCCACAACAACCGGCTGAGACGTGGGAGCCTGACGAACCGGCTGAGGCGTGGGAGCCTGATGAACTGGCTGAGGCTTGGGAGCCTGATGATCATGCTGAGACGTGGGGGCCTGACGAACCGGCTGAGGCGTGGGAGCCTGATGAACCGGCTGAGTCGTGGGAGCCTAATGGCCGGCTGAAACATGACATGGGGTGGGCGTCTGCCGAGCCCACCGGGGCAAGAAAAACCTCTCGAGCCAGCTATGGCGTGGAAGCCCGACGAGCTAGCTGAGGCACCCCCGGAACCGGACCCGACGTCACCAACAACAAGGCTTCCCTGATGCTTTCAATTTTGGTGTCAGCATTCTGTGAGGATCAAAGCTTTTGACAGGTGTGCATAATGATAGGTCGTCTGGCGCCCTTGAGTGCCAGAGAGGGAGAGGGAGAGCGGGAGCAGGCGTGACACCACCCGTTGCCTTGATGACAGCTTTGCACCCTCTTGGCATTCTCTCAACCAGTTTCATGAGGTAGTCACCTGGAATGCATTTCAATTAGCAGGTGTGCCTTGTTAAAAGTTAATTTGTGGAATTTCTTAATTTCTTAATGTGATTGAGCCAATCAGTTGTGTTGTGACAAGGTAGGGCTGGTATACAGAAGATAGCCCTTTTTGGTAAAAGACCAAGTCCATATTATTGCAAAAAAAGCTCTAATAGGCAAAAATAAACGACAGTCCATAATTACTTTAAGACATGAAGGTCAGTCAATCCGGAAATTTTCTGGAACTTTGAAAGTTTCTTCAAGTGCAGTCGTAAAACCCATCTAGTGCTATGATGAAACTGGCTCTCATGAGGACCACCAAATCTGAGATTTTTGGTTCTAACCGTCATGTCTTTGTGAGACGCAGAGTAGGTGAACGGATGATCTCCGCACGTATGGTTCCCATGTGAAGCATGGAGGAGGAGGTTTGATGGTGTGGGGGTGCTTTGCTGGTGACACTGTCGCTGATTTATTTAGAATTCAAGGCAAACTTAACCAGCATGGCTACCACAGCATTCTGCAGGGATCCGCCATCCCATCTGTTTTGCGCTTAGTGGGACTATCATTTGTTCTTCAACAGGACAAGGACCCAACACACCTCCAGGCTGTGTAAGAGCTATTTGACCAAGAAGGAGAGTGATGGAGTGCTGCATCAGATGACCAGGCCTCCACAATCCTCCCACCTCAACCCAATTGAGATGGACCGCAAAGTGAATGAAAAGCAGCCATCAAGTGCTCGGCATATGTGGGAACTCCTTCAAGACTGTTGGAAAAGCATTCCAGGTGAAGCTGGTTGAGAGAATGCCAAGAGTGTGCAAAGCTGTCATCAAGGCAAATTGTGGCTACTTTGAAGAATCTAAAATCTAAAATATTTCTTTAACACTTTTTTGGTTGCTACATGATTCCATATATGTTATTTTATAGTTTTAATGTCTTCACTATTATTCTGCAATGTAGAAAATAGTAAAAATAAAGAAAACCCCTTGAATGAGTAGGTGTCCAAACCTTTGACTGGTAATGTACATATTTGTACAGTATTAGGGGAAATTATAGTCCTAAAAAAGCTTTCCAGTTTCACTGACTCACCCTATGATGCGCAGCTCACTCACCGGCGATGGCTGATGCCCATGTCAAAAGCCTCTATCTTGTTTAACTCTAGAAAACAATACTGTTCGCTCAATAGGCCTATTTCGAAGTTGATAACATATTTGGTAGACTACAGGGAGATTAGTCTTCTTTTCAGCAGGAGTCATTTGCTTTCCAATCTGTGTTTTCCCTCGATTGTATTTGAAATACTGCAAAATAGCTGTTTTGGCTGTATGCTGTTCACTGACAGATTTGCAGCGCGTTCCCAACTGTAGGCATGCCTCGTGATTGGGCTACACCAAAAAGTTCTACAGTGACACCATCGAGAGCATCTTCACTGGCTACATCACCACTTGGTATGGCAATTGCACCGCCCTTGACCGCAAAGCGCTACAAAGGGTGGTGCGGACAGCCCAGTACATCACTGGGGCCTAGCTCCCTGCCATCCAGGACCTCTATATCAGAGGAAGTCAGAGGAAGACCCGAAAAATTGCCAAAGACTCTGGCCACCCAATTCATAGACTGTTCACTCTGCTACCGTTCGGCAAATGGTACCAGAGCATCGGCTCTCGGACCAACAGGCTCTAAGACAGCTTCTACCCACAAGCCATAAGACTGCTAAATAGCCAGACTGCTAAATAGTCAACGAATGGTACCCAAACTATCTTGCACTGACCCTACACACACTCACTAGACTTAATATACACACTCACACACTTTTACACTCATCGTTTGCTGCTGCTATTCTGTTATTTATTTTACTTTTATTATTATCTACCACTTTACCCTGCCTGCATTAGAAAGTATTCAGACTATTTCCACATTTTGTTACGTTACAGCCTTATTCTAAATTTAAAACACAAATACTTTATTTACATAAGTATTCAGGCCGTTTGCTATGAGTCTAGAAATTGAGCTCAGGTGCATCCTGTTTCCATTGACCATCCCGATGGTCACTCTGACAGAGTTCCTGAGTTCCTCTGTAGAGATGGGAAAACCTTCCAGAAGGACAACCATCTCTGCAGCACTCCACCAATCAGGGCTTTATGGCGGAAGCCACTGCTCAGTAAAAGTCACATGACAGCCCGTTTGGAGTTTTCCAAAAGGCACCTAAAGGACTCTCAGACCATGAGAAACAAGATTCTCTGGTCTGATAAAACCAAGATTTAACTATTTGGCCTGAATGCTAAGTGTCACGTCTGGAGGAAACCTGCCACCATCCCTACGGTGAAGCATGGTGGTGGCAGCATGCTGTGGGGATGTTTATCAGCGGCAGGGACTGGGAGACAAGTCAGGATCGAGGCAAAGATGAACGGCGCAAATACAGAGAGATCCTTGATGACTGTGTCGACCGTGAACACAAACTTAGAGGAATTGATAGGCCTGTTCCGTGTATTCAACAGCTGAGGTTGGAGCGCTGGCTTGTTTTTTCGTACTGTTTCTACCATTGTCAGCTTTCTCTTGAGAAGCTCCTGTCCCAGCTTGTGCGAAGTAAAACAGGTATTGCATGTGATGTTGTGGCCACGGAGTCCCTGTGTCATGTCTAGGCTCCTCCATCTGGCTTCCCCGTAGACACTTGCAAGTTCCACACTTATGATGAAGCAGCGTCACAGGCAGACCAGATCTTGATTCCATATTTAAACGGTATGTACTGCCTGAAGGGGCAGTGGCCCCTAAATGGCATAAGCTGCTCATCAACAGTAATGTTGGGCCCAGGGTTGTAAAACAGGGGAAGGTGGTCCACCCACTTGTCCCACACTGACCTGATTGCAGCTAGCTTGTCTCTCTGCCACCGAGTTGGTATGGTGTCTCGGTTATCGAATTAATATGGAAGTTTTCCAGAGACATTGTTGCACTGAAAAGTTCTCTGCCAGTTTCTGCATCCCACAAGGATTCTGTGGATTCCCCATTGCATCTGAAAAAATCAGCAAGGAAAAGAATCACAAAGTATCCATGTAAATCAGTTTGGTCCGTCTCCTTCCATCTCTCTCCAAAAACACGCCTTCCCTCCAAATGTGTGCAGTCCAGAATGATTTTCTGGATGGTGTCTGGGATGAACAGTTCAAAAGAAGACTTTATGTCCTGCACATGAGTAACCGCCATCCGCGTCGGCCCTGGTTGCATCCTCATCACATTGGCAGCCATGCGGGTTGGCTAATTCCTTGGGCAAGAAGACTATTCAATTTCCCCAAAAATTACATCCATATTTCTCTTCCTGCAGGCTTCTGAAAAACTGGTTGCTGACCGGCTGTCTTGTAGTTTTTTAAATATTTTTGTTGTTGCCGTATTGATGTCATTTTTGTCCTCAGGGCACCATTGTAAATGGGACACTTGTCTCAATTCGGTTCCCCTGAATAAATAAAAGTTCGCTAAACTAATGGGAAAGGTATTAGCACCGTCTAAATGCTGCCAATCCTTCCCATCTATTTTTTATTCATTCAGATTTAGAATGCCATGGTGAAAACATGAAGTTCAATGTAACAAATATAAGCTACAATACCTGAATTGACTGAATTAAAACCCCTGACCATCTTTTGATATGTCAAACCTACAAAGTCCAAACTGGTACCTATTCTGCCACTGCCCATGCTTGCGTTACTGTAAATTCCTTTCACTGACCCCCCCCATTCTAATTTAGCAAAGCCGCAGACAAAGCTGTCAATAAAAGTGGTTGTCAATCAAAAAACAAAATCATATTTTATCTCTCCACAGGCAGGGGTCGAGAGTCATCGGCTGGATTGCCCAGGGATTGGCCAGTGTGGTTCCACAGCCTGATTTGAAAAACACGGAGGAGGTGGAGCCTGCAGAGACAACAGAGGTACAAATGGAATGGTCTGACAGGTGCCCTGAAGGGTCCACAGATTTTATTTGAGTAATAGCCTGTAGCAGTGTTGTCTGAACTTTCACCTAAGTCAGTTAAATTGGTTAGTTAATTGTTGTAGCTATATAACAGCCCCTACCCAAAAACACACTGCACACTAAAAATTCTAAAGTAAAGAGGACTTAGGCAGCCCATCAAGCATTTGTTAACTTCATTCAGCAAGCTCTAATAAATAAAAACATTCTCAGTTAGAGAGGACCAAAATGTATTATTCATGGTTAAAGTGTAGCATTAGCTTTCTTTGACTCATCTCTGTCCTGTACTTGGAACCAGGATAGTTGTGTTTAACAGCATTTCCATACAGATTGCAGAGGTGATCAAGGTGCCGGAGATTAAGAAAAAACCTAGCGTAAGTAGCTACATCAAGGGCCTTGCTAATATGCTAACCAAAACTACTCATGGCTTATGCTAACATGTAGCATTAGCTTTCTCAAACTCTCAATTCTGTACTTGGAGCCAGGCTAGCCATGTTAAACAGCATTTCCATTCAGATTGCAGAGGTGAGCAAGGCGCCGGAGGTTAAGAAAAAACCTAGCGTAAGTAGCTACATCAAGGGCCTTGCTAATATGCTAACCAAAAGTATTGATGGCTTACGCTAACATGTAGCATTAGCTTTCTCAAACTCTAATTTCTGTACTTGGAGCCCAGCTAGCCATGTTTAACAGCATTTCCATTCAGGTTGCAGAGGTGAGCAAGGCGCCGGAGGTTAAGAAAACACCTAACGTAAGTACCAACGTCAAGGGCCTTGCTAATAAGCTAACCAAAATTACTCATGGCTTACGCTAACGTGTAGCATTAGCTTTCTAAAACTCTCATTTATGTACTTGGAGCCAGGCTAGCCGTGTTTTACAACATTTCCATTCAGATTGCAGAAGCCAGAAAGGTGCCGGAAGTTAAGAAAACACCTAGCGTAAGTAGCTAAATCAAGGACCTTGCTAATCTGCAAACTAAACTTACTCATGGCTTATGCTAATGTATATATTTAGCTTTCTCAGACAATCAGTTCTGTACTTAGAGCTAAGCTAGTCGTGTTTAATAGAATTTCCATTCAGATTCCAGAAGTGACCAAAGTGCCGGAGGATAAGAAAAAAACGAGCGTAAGTAGCTAGCTATAATATGGGCATTGCTATGCTATGCTAACTTAAACCCAATGCTAAAGGACCTTCTGCAGCCTTGTTCAAACTTGGTTCTAGAGATCCAATCGCCACAATGTCCCATTGCTACCCCTCTCCACCCCAGCTGTGCCTTTAAGGCTGAGAGGGCCTTAAAGGGCCTGTTCTGCTGGCAACAATGATTCACTGATGGACATGTCATCTGCTCAAGCAGGTTCTGCGAGGTGGTGATTCCTGTGGTCTAGCTGTTTGATGATCGACGGGGATAGATAACTCTTGACCTGGAGAGAAAAGGGTTTTCCACAATCCCTGATTGGAGAATCAAATTTATATGAGGCAGCTATCAAAACAGAATGATATTGACCAATCACATAGCATCTCCATTTGAATGTCTCGTCACTTCATTGGCAGTCTTTGGAAGAATTTGACAGCAGTCAGTCCATGCATACATCACTGTGTGATAATGAATTAAGAACACAGCGTTTGTTTCACAATATGCATGCTACAATGCTCCACACTCTCATACTCTGAGTGCTTCTCCGAGGACGTTCTCTTGGGTACGTTATTGTGAGGACGAGAGTATGGAGAATGAATTAAACATTACATTTGAAAAGCATTCCCTCTCCCCCTACTGCATTACCTCACACTGCACCTCCCCAATTCACTGAACATTCTTCTAGCCAAGGATAATGGCAACAATAGAGACGAAACAAGATATACAAAAAGCAAACGTTTTTTCATAACTAGCTATATGTGAATCATAATAATCTAGCTAACCAGATAGATTGACATGCAAAAATTATCTAAAACTAATGTTATGCAAGGTAGATGCCAATTCTTTGTGGCTATCTAGCTAGCGGACAGTAGTAGCTATCCAGTTAACGTTAGCCCTATTGACTTACTATGGGCTTGCAATCTACATACACTACAGTGGGTATTGTAGGCAGGTAATGCCAAAATGAACACAGTATGTGTTTTATTAACGTATCAAGATCAAATATTGTAATAAGGCAACATATGAGATTTAAATGGGCAACATTTCATTCTAAAGTCTGGGTTTATTTTCTCTCGCTTCAGCTCAAATAATGGCCACCATTGATTTCAAGAAGGTTGGTTTTTTACATGGTTCCGTCATATTTCTACGCATACTTTCCGTTGAAGCTTGCATCGAAGCATCCTTCAAAATATGTACAAACGGAGTACGCGTCCGAGAATTGTCCTCCCATGCTCCAATTCGCGGAGCACGGTAGTATGCATTTAGAGAAACACCCAGGATATTTCTAACCCTGTAGCTGTTCAGGTCCAGGGTTGTTTATATGGGCAGGTTCCTGCTGTGGCTTGTACAGTATGTGAGAAGGCCTTTTAAGACATGAAGAGCTTCCCCCTGTCTAGGACAAAATTGCAATTTTATGAGAAGCAGCACAAACCTACAGTGACCCTCCGGAAAGTACTCACACTCCTCGACTTTTTCCACATTTTGTTGTGTTACAGCCTGAACTTTAAGTAGATTTTGTGTCACTGGACTACACACAATACCCCATAATGTCAAAGTGAAAGTATGTTTTTAGAAATATTTACAAATTAATACAAAATTAAAAGCTGAAATGTCTTGAGTCAGTAGTATTCATCCCCTTTGTTATGGCATGTCTAAATAAGTTCAGGAGTAAACATTTGCTGAACAAGTCACATAATAAGTTGCATGGACTCACTCTGTGTGCAATAATAGTGATTTTTGAATGACTACCTTGTCTCTGTACCCCACACATACAATTATCTGTAAGGTCCCTCGGTCAGGCAATGAATTTCAAACACAGATTCAACCACAAAGACCAGGGAGGTTTTCCAATGCTAAGCAAAAAAGGGCACTTATTGGTAGATGGGTACAAATAGAAAAAGAAGACATTGAATATCCCTTTGAGCATGGTGAAGTTATTAATTAGACTTTGGCTGGTGTATCAATACACCCAGTCGCTACAAAGATACAGGCGTCCTTCCTAAGCAATTTCACCATGAGTCCAATGATGACTTTAAAAAAAAGTTGAATGGCTGTGAAAGGAGAAAACTGAGGATACATCAACAACATTGTAGTTACTCCACAATACTAACCTAAATGACAGAGTGATAAGAAGGAAGCCTGTACAGAATACAAATATTCCAAAACATGCAATAAGGCACTAAAGTAAAAAAACAAATGTGGCAAAGAAATTTACTTTATTTCCTGAATACAAAGCGTTATGTTTAGGCCAAATCCAACACAACACATCACTGAGTACCACTCTTCATATTTTCAAGCATGGTGGTGGCTTCATCATGTTATAGGTATGCTTGTCATTGGCAAGGACTAGGGAGTTTTTTGGGATAAAAAGACACAGATTAGAGCTGAGCAC
Organism: Brachymystax lenok tsinlingensis; assembly: GCA_030435695.1. Classification (NCBI taxonomy): domain Eukaryota; kingdom Metazoa; phylum Chordata; class Actinopteri; order Salmoniformes; family Salmonidae; genus Brachymystax; species Brachymystax lenok. The sequence continues at coordinate 6,851,908 of CM059800.1, forward strand.
AGGCAAAATCCTAGAGGAAAAACATGTTCAGTCTGCTTTCCAACAGACACTGGGAGACAAATTTACCTTTCAGCAGGACAATAAACCAAAACGCAAGGCCAAATATACGCTAGAGCTGCTTACCAAGATGACATTGAATGTTCTTGAGTGGGCCTAGTTTTGACTTAAATCAGCATGAGAATCTATGGCAAGAAAATGGCTGTCTAGCAATGATCAACAACCAACTTGACAGAGAATTTGCAAATATTGAACAATCCAGGTGTGCAAAGCTCTTAGAGACCCAAAAAAGACTCACAGCTGTAATCGCTGCCAAAAGTGATTCTAACATGTATCAACTCAGGGGTGTGAATACTTATCTAAATGAGACATTTCTGTAATACTTTCTTCCATAAATGTCTAAAAACACATTTTCACTTTGTCATTATGTGGTATTGTGTGTAGACGGGTAAAAAAAATATATTTAATAAATGTTTTATTCAGGCTGTAACACAACAAAATGTGGAATAAGTCAAGGGGTATGAAGACTTTCTGACGGCACTGTATGTACACAAACTACTTACAACTCATTACAACGCTTATCTGTTATTGTTGAATATTGATAGATTTTCTGTGAATGTTTGTTTCCCTTCAGGGGCATGCTATCCAAGATGTCCCAGGTGAGAGCTAACAACATGCTTTTTCTGTGGGTAGAAGTAGTAGCATGACAATAATCATGACATTGCGTGTGGTTCTATTGATGATGTTGGGGTGGGGGTGATGATGATGATGAAGATTAACTCCTTATCTCTGGATGCAGAGCCTCTTCCTCATATTCCTGTGAAGGAGGTTATGTCAGATGAAGAGCCTCAAGAAGAGAAGGGAATTCCACCCAGGTGTGTGTGTGTGTGTGTGTGTACAAGAATGCCTCTCTCCTTCAATCTCTCTCTTCTACCCACTTTGTTGTCTCCAATGACATTCTAACGTGTGTGTTTGTGCCTGTGTGTTGTGTGTTCTGTTCTCAGAGTGTATGAGTGGATCAAACAGGGTTTTGAGAAGGTCGTTCCCCAGCCAGCTGACATCAACAAAGACGTCTCAGCGAAGGCCGCCTGCCCACAGAAAGGTTATCTTCTAACACGCAGAGATCCTCATATTTATTACAGGGATGCTAGGGGGTGCTGAGCAATAGGTTACGCTATATTGGTTCCACAGCCTATCACCAATCTTATATCTTGTTTTGAGGCTAGAAACCTCATGCACCAGCAAGCCTATATCATAATTTTTTTTTTTTTTTTTTTACATTTGTTGCATATTTATGAGCTATTTGTTCTGCCCTTGCAGTGACCTCCAAATCTCCGGAAGCTGAAGAGGAGGCCAAAGCAAAGTGAGTCTCACAGACGTTTACGCTGTTGTATGTACACTACGAGCTCATTGATACACAAATATGTACTTATTCATGTAAATATTACTGATTGTACAGAGGTTGTAAAGGGAACTATTTGAACAGTTTAATGAAAAAATCTATTTTTCTGCAATCTCTTTAAAGCTGTTGTATTGTTATCTACAGTGGCAAGAAGAAGTATGTGAACCCTTTGGAAATACTTGGATTTCTGCATAAATTGGTCATAGAATTTGATATGATCTTCATCTAAGTCACAACAATAGACACACACAGTCTGCTTAAACTAATAACACACAAACAATTATAAGTTTCAAGTCATTATTGAACACACCGTGTAAACATTCACAGTGCAGGGTGGAAAACGTATGTGAACCCTTGGATTTAATAACAGGTTGACCCTCTTTTGGCAGCAATAACCTCAACCAAACGTTTTCTGTAGTTGCGGATCAGACCTGCACAACGGTCAGAAGGAATTTTGGACCCTTCCTCTTTACAAAACTGTTTCAGTTCAGCATTATTCTTAGGATGTCTGGTGTGAACTACTCTCTTGAGTTCATGCCACAGTATCTCAATCGGGTTGAGGTCAGGACTATGACTGGGCCACTCCAGAAGGTGTATTTTCTTCTGTTGAAGCCATTCTGTTGTTGATTTACTTCTATGTTTTGGGTCATTGTCCTGTTGCATCACCCAAGTTCTGCTGAGATTCAATTGGCGGACAGATAGCCTAACATTCTTCTGAAAAATGTCTTGATAAACTTGAGAATTCATTTTTCCGATCAATGATAGCAAACTGTCCAGGCCCTGAGGCAGCAAAGCAGCCCAAACCATGATGCTCCCTCCACCATACATTACAGTTGGGATGAGGTTTTGATGTTGGTGTGCTGTGCCTTTTTTTCTCAACACATAGTGTTGTGTGTTCCTTCCAAACAACTCAACTGTACTTTCATCCGTCCACAGACTATTTTGCCAGTAGCTCTGTTGTCACGATCTTCTGTAGGGACAGACCAAGATGCAGCGATGCTTCCAGTATACATTTTATTAAAGGACGTAACGTAACTGGGCAAAATAACAAAATGAACGAAGATCGTAACTTAAACATAGACTGACAATACAAACAAAGCTATGCATCAACAATAACCCACAAAACCTAAATGAAAACCCCAAACATATATATGGTTCCCAATTAGAGACGACACACAGCTGCCTCTAATTGGGAACCATTACCCCAACATAGAAATAGAACACCTAGAACTCAAAAAACCCTACACCAAAAACGAAACCTAAACACGCCAGCCTAAAACTCTGGCCTGGACGTGACAGCTGTGGAACATCTAGGTGCACTTTGGCAAACTTCATACTTGTAGCAATGTTTTTTTGGGACAGCAGTGGTTTCTGCTGTGGTGTCCTCCGATGAACACCATTCTTGTTTAGTGTTTTACGTATTGTAGACTCGTCAACAGAAATGTTAGCTTGTTCCAGAGATGTCTGTAAGTCTTTAGTTGACACTGTAGGATTCTTCTTAACCTCATTGAGCATTCTGCTCTGTGCTGTTGCAGTCATCTTTGCAAGATGGCCACTCCTAGGGAGAGTAGCAACAGTGTAGCAACAATTTATAGACAATTTGTCTTACCGTGGACTGATGAACATCAAGGCTTTTAGAGATACTTTTGTAACCCTTTCCAGCTTTATGCAAGTCAACAATTCTTAATCTTAGGTCTTCTGAGATCTCTTTTGTTCGAGGCATGGTTCACATCAGGTAATGCTTCTTGTGAATAGCAAAGTCAAATTTTGTGAGTTATTTTTATAGGGCAAGGCAGCTCTAACCAACATCTTCAATCTCGTCTCATTGATTGGACTCCAGGTTAGCTGACTCCTGACTCCAATTAGCTTTTGGAGAAGTCATTAGCCTAAGGGTTCACATACTTTTTCCAACCTACACTGTGAGTGTTTAAATTATGTGTTCAATATAGACAAGAAAAATAGAGTAATTTGTGTGTTGTTAGTTTAAGCGCACTATGTTTGTCTATTGTTGTGACTTAGATGAAGATCAGATCAAATTTGATGACCAATTTATGCAGAAATCCAGGTAATTCCAAAGGGTTCACATACTTTTTCTTGCCACTGTATCGGTTTTCATGACAGTGAGGAGAAGAAACAGCCCAAGTAGGTGACAAAATGGCCGCAGCTTATAATTGGCAGGAAATGCCATGCTTAGCTTTTAAAGCCCCTCATACCTAAGTTATTACCTCACCCTAGCAGCTTTTGGCCCACCTACAGAGGAGAAAAAAAGGTGGAAAATATCATTCTAGCCTGTCCGCTCTAAATTACCTGCTAAGAGCATTGGGCCAGTAACCGAACGGTTGCTGATACGAATCACCTTGAGCAATGCAGTTAACCTCCAACAACAACTGCTCTCCGGGCGCCGATGACAACGATTAAGGCAGCCCCCATACCTCTCTGATTCAGAGGGTTAAATGGGTTAAGTGCAGAAGACACATTTCGGTAGAATGCATTCAGTTGTGCAACTGACTAGGTAGCCCCTTTCCCTTCCCAATGGTCGGACACATTCTCTACGCTGCTATAACATGGGAATGGCTTGCAAGCACATTCATGGCGCTGTTATAACATAGTAATAGCCCCGAAATGTGCTGTGCTGCTAAAGCACGATAGCAGCTGTTTAACATGCCCTGTGATGTAGACAGTCCATATTCTGATATTTCTGTTCTCCTTCTACAGTGTGGTGGGCTGGATTGTTCAGGGCTTCGGTCGTATGTTACCTCAGCCTGTCCTGACTCCCAGTGGACCGGTGAGTGACTAACTTCCTAATATCACAGGACAACAAACCAGGATAGTATTCATTAAGGCACACTGTAGCAAAACACTTTGCATTGTCAACCACATTTCTTATTGGATAAGTTCAGGTAGTCCTTCCCTGTTTCAGTAAATTTTCTTCCGTTTGGCGCAAAGAATGAACAAGACCCTGGTTTTGGGTTAGAGATAAGGCTGGGGGAGTTCTTTAGAATCAAATTATACTTTTTATTCAAAGTTGTTCTTAAACTTCAACTGAACAGGACATAACTGAAAGAGGACGTAGGTAAATGGGAACTGAAGTCTAACATCTTTTGTTTTGTGTCTCCCCCTCTGACAGGAGAACGCTGTGCAGAACAGTAAGTAAAGCTGTTCTCATGGCTTTCTCATACACACACAGCATCTCACAGATCATAAAACTCAAAATGGTGTTCAAAAAACGATCAGCATTATAGTGACATAAAATCCAAAACAGTGTACAAAGAAGTCTGAACTTCCAATAGACAACAGACAGGCAGGACAACAGATTGTGCGACCAGACATTGGCACTGTTCCTTTAAGTCAGATATCAGTTGTGGACACACTTCAGGGACCTGAGTTATGCTTTGAGGTAGTTTGATTGATTGATTGATCAGTATAGTGGGGCGGTGATTTGCAGGTTCATTGATTGGTTGATTGGTTAATTACAAGGTGTATTGATTGGTTGATTATGGCTAGTGTCCATGATGAGGCAGACTCTAACTGGGCTCCTCTTCTCCTTCTGTTTCAGGGGGGAAGGTGCGCTGAGAGCCCCTTAAACAAAAGGAGAAGGAAGACTGGGAAAAAGTCACTCACAAAAACATATACACACACATAGAAGAGGAGACTAAACCACAGGCACACACTGATGATTGGAGCGAGACAGGCAGTTCAACAGACAGGCAAAAAAGAGGGAATAATTAATAAATGGACACACACTTAGCAGAGGAGGCTGGTGGGAGGAGCTATAGGAGGACAGGCTCATTGTAATGGCTGGAATGATATAAATGGAATGGAGTCAAACGTGGTTTCCTTGACGTAGCAGGCGTAAAAGAAACGCCTGAGAATATCCTGTTTTCAGCGGAAAGGAACCTAGGTTGAAGATAGCTGTATCCTTGAAAACCAAATGCATCCAGTTGTTGGCAACTCCGCTAAGGGTTATAAAAATAAAGAGAGTCACACACTCTATATATCAATTCCCAGTCATTTATTGGGTAAATCACCAACGTTTCAGCATCACTGTGCCTTCTTCAGGGTAATGTCATGAATGCTTGAACCAGGTTATGTAGACAAACAGTGCAATTAGTGCAACCAATGACAATAGTGAGGGGTGTGTCATAATTATTTTGTTGATTACAATGAATTGAGTGAAACTGTAAAAAAAAAAAAAAGTGTTTATAGCATATTCAATATATTAGGCTATTGTTATCATATGGAAAAGTAATTAAATATTGTACAAAGTATTAACATCAACATACTTTATTGTTTAATTCAATTTCACATATATATTTAATATATCTAAAGTCAATATACAGACCACTAGGGGTCAATGTTTTTAGAAAGGATATGCAGTAAGCCTCCCTTTCTAGCAATAGGATCTCGGTGTTACCTCCTCCTTGGTAGAGAAACATGCTCAATGCCTGTGTATTTGAGGGAGGACATAGGACCTGATGACTCTGACCACTGAACAACTTACAAAGGATATTACAGAGATCGCAACCACCATTGAAAATTCACAGCAATCTCTATGAGACGAGCTTAATCACCCTATCAAACTGAATGATCTCATTAAGAGTAACTAACGCTGACCTTCAGACCAAGATTACGACCGAACTGAGGGAGAGGAAAATCAAGAAGTGTAAACGTGATTTGGAAGAACAACGGACGAATATACCTCTGGCGAGATCCTGAGCACAAGAAACCACAAAGCAGGAAAAGAAGCCGATGACAGACGCAGAGTCCCTCTGTCAGACCAACTATCCACAGACAACGCTAATTCTGGCTCCTCTACCAACGGTGAGCGTTTTCTTCTCAAAAGAGGGTTGGGGACAACGTGGACAACGTTGAGGACAACACCCCCAGCACGTAAGAGGGTTCGACGCATACGTCGGGGGAAGAAGAAATCCACTACCACCCCACGACACCTACCAATTGAGATCCAAGACGGGCCCCTAGTCCAACAGGAGCTAAATGTATTCAAGTAAGACCCTGACATCAGCTCACCTTAGTGTTCTCAATAAGGGTTATCATTTGTACCCACTACATACATTAATGACTTTGACGTCCAGATAGGTCTATTCAAGTTTTTCTGTAATCTGCGATTTTTTGATAAGAGGGAAACTTACATGACTCCACTTGAAATGTCATCCTCAGTGAGATGTATACATAGGTCTACCACGTTAATCAATAGACTTACCTGCCTTACTGTGAAGCAGGAGATGCAGGAGATGGAGCCATCAACACAGCTGAGGTACCTGAGAACTCTGAGAGAACCACTTTTAGAGCAAAAAGTTCATTTTTACCAACCGCCAAACGCAATGACACCTTCTGCATAGACACCTTCTGCAGGATTGTTGAAAATTATGTAGGTGACCTACTGAAAGACAAACAGAAACACAAATCCTATGATAACCTGAGTAGTGATGAGAGAATGGCTCTTAAGGACTTCAAAAAGTGAGAAAGGAGGAGGAATTTGTATACAAAACAAATGTGACTATGTGAATTAATGTTACCGATGACTATCTGAAGGTCACTTCTATAGCAAACTGAATTATAACCCTACCCTAGAATTCCAGCATAATATCTCATCCACAGTGGAAAGCTGTTTGGAATCAGGACAAATCATCAAAAAAGTATGTGGATTTCTACGTGTGAAATTTCCAAAGATACCAACTTTTTATACAGTTGCTAAATTGCACAAACAAGTGTCTCCTCCCCCAGGTAGACCCATTGTAGCAGCAGTCGACTCTGTGACGTCCAACATTTCTAAGTTTGTGGACCCCCACATTAAACCGATGGTTGAAAATCTCCCATCTTATGTCAAAGACACTAGTCACATGATCTCATTGATAAAGGGCTTAGGAAGGTTACCAGAGGGCACCCTGCTGGCCACTTCTGATGTGGAGAGCTTGTAGACTAACATCCCACACACCGGAGGCTTGCAGGCACTGCAACACTTCCTTCAGCAGAGGGACTATACCCTTTCTCCATTGTCTCTGAGTCAGACTTTTTCCTTCAAATTCGGGGTGTAGCCATGGGCTCCCACTTTGCCCCCAACTATGCAAACCTGTATGTGGGACAACTTGAGGTCTTGAGGTAGCACTCATTTACAAAACAGAGACACACCCCCTACTTTCTAAAATCCTCCTATGGAAGAGATACATAGATGTCTTTGTACTCTGGGAAGGATGTCAATTGGCCCGGGGTAGGCCGTCATTGTAAATAAGAATTTGTTCTTAACTGACATGCCTAGTTAAATGTTCAATCTTTTTTTTTATTGAAATTAAGAATTCTCTCTTTTCTGCACCAACTCATGTTTTTTAACTCCACTAAGGGTGCCATAGGTTTGATGTTGTTTGATATCATCCAATTTATTCCATTCCAGCCATTATAATGAGTCTGTTCTCCTATAGCTTCTCCCACCAGCCTCCTCTGACACACACATAGATAGAAATAGTAAATGGCTCTGTTAAGCAATAGAGCTTTCAGTTCTTTCGCAGCTATAACGCATAATGCACTTTCACCCTCTCCTCCCACAAACAATTGAGCCAATGATAAAAGATTCTGAATGAAATTACTAATTATGTTTACATACCCATAAACCAGCAGAATTAGCTAAGCATGGGAGTGAATATAGTCTCATTTACAAAGGCTGTGTTTACAAAGGTAGCTCAATTTTGATCTTGTGTCAATTATTTGGCATATCTGATACATATATGATCTTCCCCCAATGTCTAAACAGCAACAACAAAAAACATATGGAATCTTTTAAGTTCTCAGTTATTCCACATCCGTATGTGACTCTCAGTTCTGATACGATTCTGATGCTCCATATGCAACCTCGTGTGGATGCTCAGATCAAATAATAATTTTTGCTCTGAAATGTTGTTGTTTCTTTACATAAAAAAATGAGTAAATTAGCATTGCAATGTGTGCTATTTCAGAGGTCACATGAGTGTGAATGTACAAATGTGTCCCATATAAAACTGGGTGTGAACAGTCAGAAAAAATGGCTGAATATGAAACAAAATTTGAATCGGGTTGCTAGGATGGCTGTGTAAACATAGGCGTGATCATGCAATGATCATTATCTGTTAGAATCATCACTTTGGAAACAATATCTCACTCTAACTGCAATAGCACAATGATGCTAATGATTATTCCATCAACATTTATCTCCAAAAAGCCTAGGAATCTCAAAAAGCCTAGGAATTCGGTTTTCTCCAGACAGACAGGGTGATCACAGCTAGTATAAGCTGTCATGCTTTTGCCCAATACTTTCCATTCTCATTCTAAACAGGGTAGAATCAATACACTGCTATCAATTGTTTTTAGATTGCATAGAACCGTGACAATATTTTTTTTTTTGGATTGGCACTATATTTCACACACGGTTTGTAGTCGACATACTGTTAGCATAGAACACACTACTGTTAGTACTGTTGTTATTGTGTTTGTCAAATGAGACAAACATAATAACTAGCTAAGCCCAGGCAGCAATCCTATTATTATGAAGATGTTGTTACATTATATGCAGTTTGTTTATGATTAATAAAGAATTTGAAAGGCAGCCTGTTTTTTTTGTGTGACAGTCAGTCAATCTATCAATCAATCTACAAATCAATCTACCAATCAATCAATCAATCACTCAATTAGGCTTATACCTGTAAATATTCTAACAGCCAGGTATATAAAGGGGTCTGAATTACATGATATGATTATAAGTTGGGTACACTGTATTTGTTGAATACATTTTCAAGGGATCCGTACAGCTAGTGCTAACCTTTTGTAAGCACAGTACTGCAATGTATTGCAGCGACATTAAGCCAACACCTAGCGGCCGAGTTAAGGTGTTCGTTCCTCTTGGCGTAACGGTTGAGGCTTGACAGTTGCTGGACCTGAGTTCGAGTCCCAGTTGGGGCTAACCCCGAATTTGCTACAGTGGTGTCAGTGGGATGGTGCCTGTGAGGCCATCGGAGAGGCGTGCACAGGTGAGGGACTTAGAACACTCTCCGGAAGGAAGGCGGTAATGTAGCGACCTTAACTCAACACCTAGCAACCTTGTCAAAATGTTCTGACCTCTTGGTGTAACGGTTAAGGTGTTGGATTCACAGTCACTGGACCCGGGTTGGACCAGGGCTACCCCCCAAATTCGCTATACAGTATATTGAGCCAAATCAGTAGGCCACTGATCCTCTGAGTCCAAAGACTAATGTCTAGCCATTCATAAGATGAGGTTGTAAATTGGGTGGACTATCCCTTTCATTTGAATATTCAAAATGGGAGTGGAGTAATACTGCGTTCATAACAAAGTGGGAAGGTGGTAATTACAAGTTTTGAAGTTGCAAATGCCAGTCGGATGAATTCATGTGCTTTGAACTCATTGAGAAACGCCAATTGGCTAATTGGCAAAAAACTAAAAGCACAGCTAAAAAAACTGTTGTTGCAAGCACCATGCTCTACCAGCTGAGCCACACGGGACCAGCTATCACGCTTGTAAACAAGTGTTCAAAAACCATATTAATAGATTGCTTTTTATAAACAATGTTATGTTGCTGCATTTATTAACCCATTTGTTCAACAACAAAAAAATCCCAGACATGCCACTATGCAAATATTATGCCATTAGTAACCCTTAACATGTAATCCATATAGTTTTTTTATATATTGAAAGGTATGTAAAAAGGTATGTTTTAATCTCGATCACAATTGTGACCAATGGGAACATACAGTGCTCTGCATATAATAAAATGAAGGAGACATATACAGTGCACTCGGAAAGTATTTCAATTTTTTTTCACATTTTGTTACAGCCTTATTCGAAAATGGAATAAATAAAAACATTTCCTCATCAATCTACACACAATACCCCATAATGAGAAGAAATGTTTTTAGACATTTTTGCAAATGTATATCTATAAAATAAAAAAATAAAGAACCTTATTACAAAAGTATTCAGACCCTTTGCTATGAGACTCGAAATTGAGCTCAGGTAAATCCTGTTTCCATTGATCATCCTTGAGCTGTTTCAAATAAGTATTTGACCCCCTCTCAATCAGAAATATTTCTGGCTCCCAGGTGTCTTTTATACAGGTAACGAGCTGAGATTAGGAGCACACTCTTAAAGGGAGTGCTCCTAATCTCAGTTTGTTACCTGTATAAAATACACCTGTCCACAGAAGCAATCAATCAATCAGATTCCAAACTCTCCACCCTGGCCAAGACCAAAGAGCTCTCCAAGGATGTCAGGGACAAGATTGTAGACCTACACAAGGCTAGAATGGGTACAAGACCATCGCCAAGCAGCTTGGTGAGAAGGTGACAACAGTTGGTGCGATTATTCGCAAATGGAAGAAACACAAAAGAACTGTCAATCTCCCTCGGCCTGGGGCTCCATGCAAGATCTCACCTCGGGGAGTTGCAATGATCATGAGAACGGTGAGGAATCATCCCAGAACTACACGGGAGGATCTTGTCAATGATCTCAAGGCAGCTGGGACCATAGTCAGTGGCCTAGCCAGTCTCCAGACCTTAATCCCATAGAAAATCTGTAGAGGGAGCTGAAGGTTCGAGTTGCCAAACATCAGCCTCGAAATCTTAATGACTTGGAGAAGATCTGCAAAGAGTAGTGGGACAAAATCCCTCCTGAGATGTGTGCAAACCTGGTGGCCAACTACAAGAAACGTCTGACCTCTGTGATTGCCAACAAGGGTTTTGCCACCAACTACTAAGTCATGTTTTGCAGAGGGATCAAATACTTATTTCCCTCATTAAAATGCAAATCAATTTATAACATTTTTCACATGCGTTTTTCTGGATTTTTTTGTTGTTATTCTGTCTCTCACTGTTCAAATAAACCTACCATTAGAATTATAGACTGATCATTTCTTTGTCAATGGGCAAATGTACAAAATCAGCAGGGGATCAAATACTTTTTTCCCTCACTGTATACTGTATAAGGTCCCACAGTTGACAGTGCATGTCAGAATAAAAACCAAGCCATGAGGTTGAATGAATTGTCCGTAGAGCTCAGAGACAGGATTGTGTCAAGGCACAGATCTGGGGAAGGGTGCCAAAAAAAAATCTGCAGCATGGAAGGTCCCCAAGAACACAGTGGCCTCCAGCGTTCTTAAATGGAATAAGTTTGGAACCAGCAAGACTCTTCCTAGAGCTGGCCGCACGGCCAAACTGAACAATCGGATGGTCACTCTGACAGAGCTCCAGAGTTCCTCTGTGGAGTTGGGAGAACCTTCCAGAAGGAGAACCATCTCTGCAGCACTCCACCAATTAGGCCTTTATGGTAGAGTGGCCAGACGGAAGCCACTCCTCAGTAAAAGGCACATGACAGCCCGCTTAGAGTTTGCCAAAAGGCACCTAAAGGACTCTCAGACCATGAGAAACAAGATTCTCTGGTCTGATGAAACCAAGTTTAAACTCTTTGGCCTGAATGCCAAGTGTCACGTCTCGAGGAAACCTGGCACCATCCCTACAGTGAAGCATGTTGGTGGCAGCATCATGCTGTGGGGATGTTTTTCTGCAGCAGGGACTGTGAGACTAGTCAGGATCGAGGAAAAGATGAACGGAGCAAAGTACAAAGAGATCCATGATGAAGACCTGGTCCAGAGCGCTCAGGACCTCAGACTGGGGCGAAGGTTCACCTTCCAACAGGGCAACGACCCTAAGCACACAGCCAAGACACGCAGGAGTGGCTTCGGGACAAGTCTCTGAATGTCCTTGCATGGCCCAGTCAGGGCCCGGACTTGAACCCCATCAAACATCTGAAAATAGCTGTGTCCCATCCCCATCCAACTTGACAGAGCTTCAAAGGATCTGCAGAGAAGAATGGGACAAACTCCCCAAATACAGGTGTGCCAAGCTTGTGGCGTCATACCCAAGAAGACTCGAGGCTGTTATCGCTGCCAAAGGTGCTTCAACAAAGTACTCAGTAAAGGGTCTGAATACTTATGTAAATGTGATATTTCCAGTTTTTTTTTTTTTGTAATTTTGTTTTTGCAAAAATGTCTAAAAACCTGTTTTTGCTTTGTCATCATGGAGTATTGCATGTAGATTGATGAGATCTATTTTAGAATATAGCTGTAACATAACAATATGTAACAAATGTCAAGGTGTCTGAATACTTTCCGAATGCACTGTACCCCTATTACTCAGCCCCAATCTCTACATACCTCAGCCTACTTACCCACACACCTAAATTCAATTACTCACACATCCCAGCCCTGTTACCCTCATGCCCTAAAACTAACACCCAGAATCATTATTTCACTTGTTTTGGTACTGTCCTGTTTTTGGTCGCAGGTTCAGGAATGACTGAAAAATTGCAACATTTACATGGAGCTAACTCTGCAAATAGCGCTGCTGGGGGATTTGAAAAGCCATAGTCAATCGGTCAATAATATAATAATACTTCCTTTACAATCTGTAGAAACTATGAAAATAGAAAGGTTCAGAACCTATGTGAAACATCTCAGCACAGTGGGGAAATATACTGCAGCTAAAAATCAAAACTGGATGGTCTTCAGAGATGCAGTAGATGGGAGGGGTTGAGGGTAGCTGAAGGCTGGGACTAAAAACAAACAAAAGATAAGTAATGTAAAATATATTGTCCGTAAAATATAGATAATACGTATAAGCTGGAAGTAGAGGCCCAAGTATTGTTAGTCCATTAGCTTACTCAAATTAGGGGAGGGGTGGTAGGGTTAGGGGAAAATAATGAAGTAAAATATTTTTTTAAATATATACACTCAAAAGTTTGGACACACCAACTCATTCAAGGGTTTTTATTTGTATTATTTTCTACATTGTAGAATAATAGTGAAGACAGATATGGAACCATGAAGTAAACTAAAAGTGTTAAACAAATCAAAATATATTTTATATTTGAGATTCTTCAAAGTAGCCACCCTTTGGCTTGATGACAGCTTTGGCATTATCGCAACCAGCTTCATGAGGTAGTCAGCTGGAACGCATTTCAATTAACAGGTGTGCCTTGTTAAAAGTTAATTTGTGGAATTTCATTCTTTCTTAATGCGTTTGAGCCAATCAGTTGTGTTGTGACAAGGACAAGGTAGGGGTGGTATACAGAACAGCCCTATTTGGTTAAAGACCAAGTCCATATTGTGGCTGGAACAGCTCAAATAAGCAAACATATATGAAAGTCCATCATTACTTTGTTAGGTTCTAAATAACAGGGTAAAAACTTACGGAAAACTATAAAAGCTCAAACCAAGATTCGGACAGCTGAACGGACAAAGAACATATGGTACTTACACATCTGAGAAGCCAATACACCTCTGTTGCTATCCGTAACTTTAGTGATATCTGTTCTTCCTCACTTCATCTAACCTGACCTCTGCCCAAATTCCTCACTCCTCCCCAACTCACGGCTGTCATGTACCATACTGTGGCTCTTCTCCTTCCATAGGATCCCTGATGGCAAACAATACATATGCTGACAGAATGTAAACGTTCTACATTCCCCTCTCTCCCTCAGTGACATGAATAAGGTTATTTCATATTTTTAAGTTTAGAAGTCAGAACCCATAATTTTTAAGACATGAATGTCAGTCAATACGGAAAACTTTAAGAACTTTGAAAGTTTCTTCAAGTGCAGTCGCAAAAAACATCAAGGGATATGAATAAACTGGCTCTCATGAGGACCGCCACAGGAAAGGAAGACCTAGAGTTACCTCTGCTGCAGAGGATATGTTCATTAGAGTTAACTGCACCTCAGATTGCAGCCCAAAGAAATTCTTCACTGAGTTCAAGTAACAGACACATTTCAACATCAACTGTTCAGAGGAGACTGCTTGAATCAGGCCTTCATTGTCGAATTTCTGCATAGAAACCACTACTAAAGGACACCAATAAGAAGAAGGGACTTGCTTGGGTCAAGAAACACAAGCAATGGACATTAGACCGGTGGAAATCTGTCCTTTGGTCTGATGAGTCCAAATTTGAGATTTTTGGTTCCAACCGCTGTGTCTTTGTGAGATGCAGAGTAGGTAAAATGATGATCTCCACATGTATGGTTCCCACCGTAAAGCATGGAGGAGGAGGTGTAATGGTGTGGGGGAGGTTTGGTGGTGACACTGTCTGTGATTTATTTAGAATTCAAGGCATACTTAACCAGCATGGCTATCACAGTATTCTGCAGTGACACTCCATCCCATCTGGTTTGCACTTAGTGGGACTGTCATTTGTTTTTCAACAGGACAATTACCCAACACACCTCCAGGCTGTGTAAGGGCTATTTGATCAAGGAGAGTGATGGAGTCCTGCATCAGATGACCTTGCCTCCACAATCACCTGACCTCAACCCTATTGAGATGGTTTGGAACGCAGAGTGAAGGAAAAGCAGCCAAAAAGTGCTCAGCATATGTGGGAACTCCTTCAAGACTATTGGAAAGCATTCCTCATGAAGCTGGTTGAGAGAATGCCAAGAGTATGAAAAGCTGTCATCAAGTTAAAGAGTGGCTACTTTGAAGAATCTAAAATCTAAAATATATTTTGATTTAACACTTTTTGGGTTACTAAATGATTCCATATGTGTTATTTCATAGTTTTGATGTCTTCACTATTATTCTACAATGTAGAAAATAGTAAAAATAAAGAAAAACCCTGGAATGAGTAGGTGTGTCCAAACTATTGACTGATACTGCATATTTACAAAAAAATACATATGGGGTATTGGAAATGATGCAGACAATTACATTGATAGAAGCCAAAATACATCTGCAATATTATAGCTGAATTAAGAAAAACACTAACACCCACATCCCAGTACCCTAATATTGATACAATCAAGTACAGATACACTCATATCTTAGCCCTAAATGCCCTATTTGTTAATCATAAACCCCAGTTCCTTTGCCAACACACCTCATCCATGTTGCTTGCCTATCTCAGCCCTGTTACTCACTTTCCTTTGACCTGTATTCCCCAAGTCAACAACAGTAACCTATATCCAGCTATTCTCTGCACACCCCAACACTGTTATTTGCATATCTTAGTACTGTGACCTCTGACCTGTATACGCTAATCATTTCATAGATAAACTCATAGTACAGGGGTCAAACACATGTGCCACAGCCCCATTAACTTTTTTATTACCACAAACGTGTTGCCAGAAAGGATTTGAATGGGCAATAAATGTCCATCAAGACCCATTACCTGTATGAGCCTTGTGTATCCCTACACCCCATTTCTCATATAAACCAGGTAAATCCATGGGCATACTCATATAAGACAGGTCTACCCCAGTGCCCACGCCTCAACATTCATACTAACGAGGTCTACACCTGTACTTCAGCTCCAATGTACATACCTACAAAGTCTGCACCGGTTCTTGAACACAATTAGTCAACTTAGCCAGGTCTAAGTGTGTCGTAGCCTGAATACTCATAAAATGTAAACCAGGTCTACCCCTGCTACTCAGCTCAAGTACTACTACTGTACATACCAGGTCTACACCTTTGACTGAGTCCCAATACTAATATAAACCAGATCTACATCTGCATATCTATATCTCAGCTCAAATACCCATATGAACCAGGTTTACACCTGTGGCTATGTCCCAATACTCTGATAAACCAGGTCTACCTTCATGACTATTCAGCGACATAAACCAGATCTACCATTTTGGTAGAGACACTTAACAAACCTATTGACGTTAAATATTTGTTAAATTATTACACTTTTTTTGTGTATGCGTCAATATGTATTTATTATGGATCCCCATTAGCTGCTGCCAAGGCATTCACAACTGATTTCACATCACATTAAGTGTGTGTCCTCAGGCTCCTACTCTACTACCACATATCTACAACACAAAATCCATGTGTACGTGTGTGTATGCATGTGTCCGTGCCTATGTTTGTGTCCCTTCACAGTCCCCGCTGTTCCATAAGGTGTATTTTTATCTGTTTTTAAGTCTTATTTTACTGCTTGCATGAGTTACTTGATGTGGAATAGAGTTCCATGTATTCATGGCTCCATGTAGTGCTGTGTGCCTCCCATAGTCTGTTCTGGACTTGGGGACTGTGAAGAGATCTCTGGTGGCATGTCTTTGGGGTATGCATGGGTGTCCGAGCTGTGTGCCAGTAGTTCAAACAGACAGCTTGGTGCATTCAACATGTCAATACCTCTCACAAATACAAGCAGTGATGAAGTCAATCTCTCCTCCACTTTGAGCCAGGATTGATTGACGTGCATGCTATTAATGTTATCTCTCCGTGTACATCCAAGGGCCCGCCGTGCCGCCCTGTTCTGAACCAATTGCAATATTTCTAAGACCCTCTTTGTGACACCTGACGACACGACTGAGTACAGGTGCGATAAAACTAGAGCCTTGTTGATAGTGCTGTTAAGAAGGCAGAGCAACGCTTTATTATGGACAGACCCATCTTAGCTACTGTTGTATCAATATGTTTGGACCATGACAGTTTTACAATCCAGGGTTGCTCCAAGCAGTTTAGTCGCCACTACTTGCTCAATTTCCACATTATTAATTACAAGATTTGGTTGAGGTTTAGGGGTTAGTGAAATATTTGTCCCAAATACAATGCTTTCAGTTTTTTTTAATATTTAGGACTAACTTCTCATTCTGAAATTCACTTTGTTAAGTGGCACTTTGTTTCATTCTCTGTAGTAGCTGACATGTATAGTGTTGAGTCATCCGCATACTAGGCACACAGACTTTACTCAAAGCCAGAGACATGTCGTTAGTAAAGATTGAAAAAAGTAAGGGGCCTGGACAATTCTTGATTCTACCTGAATTATGTTGGATAATCTTTCCATTAAAGAACACCCTCTGTGTTCTGTTAGACAGGTAACTCTTTATCCACAATATAGCAGGGGGTGTAAAGCCATAATACATCAGTTTTACGAGCAGCAGACTATGATCGATAATGTCAAAAGCCACACTGAAGCCTAACAAAACAGCCCCCACAAAATTTGTTATAATCAATTTCTCTCAGCCATTCATCAGTCGTTTGTTCTTGTTGAATGTCCTTCCCTATAAGCGTGCTGAAAGTC
This sequence comes from Brachymystax lenok tsinlingensis, assembly GCA_030435695.1. Lineage (NCBI taxonomy): Eukaryota > Metazoa > Chordata > Actinopteri > Salmoniformes > Salmonidae > Brachymystax > Brachymystax lenok. The sequence continues at coordinate 6,869,384 of CM059800.1, forward strand.
TGGTAATTCCCCAATGGCAATTCCCACAAAAATAGCAAAATATGACGTTTTACGGTCAAAATCGCTGATTTAAACATATTTAAAGGCTAATGGATAATCGTCAAAGCCACTGTATTTTCCCATTAGGTCACAAATATGACCACTAAGATATTTTTATATACCACGAGCATCATGGATTCAATCTATTGAAAATTAGAGCGCATTTGTAAACTGCACCCTTTAAACATTATGTTTGAAGCTGTTGAATACAGACTTCTGGTGCCAAATTCATCTGTAAAAGTGCACCTTGGAGATGTATGCTTGTGTTTCTGTGACCATTTTGAGAAATCATATGAAACTTCTCTGAACCATATTAGACACCTTGGTAATGCATAATATATGACTTATTTGTTGATAAGTAAAACTTTAACTTCTGTAGAACCTGTTAAGTACAAAAAAAAAATCCCTATCGTGACTGATGGGACTAAATCGGTTTGCCGAAAAGGCTGTTATCGAGGTAATTTCCTTAGTAGGAAAATCGTGGGAGAATTCGAAGAAGTTGAAGCTCAAAGAAGTCGAAGCTCAGGGATGATAGACGAGCTTCCCACTACTTATTACCAGTTAGAGGGGCTTTCAAGTGGATTTTTCCCAGTCGTATGTGATAAATACCACCTTCCCACTTGGTTATGAATACATTAATTGGCTGTTGAATATGAGGTCTTTCTCTTGATTGGTTGATCCCACCCTACTGTTCCATATCCTCTAGCACTTAACCCACTGACCCATCTCCTTTTTCGTGCAACTTGTTTCCTATTTCCAATTTAGTCCTCATCCTGCAAGGCCATGAAGACATGGTTCTGGAGGAGGTGGACCCGGATTGGGAGGAGAAGGAGAACAAAGTGGCTCAGGGAGCGGCCCTGCTCCAGGCCTTACCCTCACTCATACCCCAGGTCAGAGGCAGAATCAGACACAGCCTTGCTGGTAGTCAGTAGATTAGCATGCTTGAAAGGACAAAAGTGGCAATAGCTTCAAAGCTGATCAGAAAGTCACCAACATGATGTGACGAAACAAAACTGCTCCATTTTCATAAGGGAAATGCCATTGAACTTAATAATGTTCATTATCTGGAGCTGCAATAGCCATACTCTCTGTATGTACTGTATGTCTCTGTTGCAGCAGGTATTGGAAATTCAACAAGAAGCAGAAGATGCAGAGACACAGACAGAGAGATGGACTCCCCTCATAGAGAGCATCAAGAAAGAGGCAGAGGAGGCTGCTATGGCAAAAGTGGAAGAGAAGTAATAAAAGACTCCATCCGTTTTCCTCTTCCCTCCGTTCCCTACGTCTTTTTCTCTCTGTCTCACACTCACTTTTTTCCCAGAGATCTGTCTCCCTTTGGCTGTGTGAGTGAGGAATTGGGGTTTGGCCGTTGTGTTCATCAAGGCCTTTTGGCTCTGTGTGATTGTCCGATGTACTGACCCCTGCCCTCTCACCTGGTCTCCAGGCTGCAGCAGCAGCTAAAAGAAGCAAGGATGGCTGAGGAGGTGGCCAGACAGGCGGCTGAGATGGCAGTTAGACAACTAGAGGAGGAGCAGGCTGCCAGTGCCCAGAGGGCCACAGACTCACAGCTAGAGACTGATGGAGAGCAGTAAGCCCCCCCACACACACACACACTCATGCATGTTTGCATACAAACACATACATATACACACAGACACATACACACACTTACTCACATACACACGTACACACACACACACACAAACGTACGCACAAACACACACACACATAGGTGAACGAACATCCATCCCCTACCATCTTGAACACATGTGAGTGTGCTGGAGTGTGTGTTGCTGAGCTGGTTCGTACTGAGCCAATGAAGAATTGATCACTGGATTGTGATAAAAAGCTCTATGTAGGGCTGAGAGCTGCACTTAGTGCCGTCGTGCAGTGGCTTGCCCTCTTACACACACAAACACACACACACCAGGACGTCATCACCAAGGAGACAGCCCTTAATAATCATCCTGCTCGCTGTCTGTTTTGCAAAGACTGCCCAATATCCAGGAGGAAGAGAACGAGGAAGACCCTGAGTAAGTCCCGCTCCTACTTCCTGTTATCCTTCCATGCTTCTATCCACAGCAGAGTAGATGAATGTTGCCCTTAACCACTTCTCCGGAGTCAAACATTAACTCGCCACCCTAATGGTTAAGATTATAGTCAGGGGTTGTCTAATCTGATCCTAAATCTGTAGTTAGGGGCAGCTTCTATCTCAAGCATGTTAACATCTCATATCCAAACCTTTGACCCCATCCCCTTCCCTCTACAGTTTGACTCATAAACCATATGTTTGATAGGATACAGAGCTTGCTATTTCTAACACTGCTGCACAGTAGTCTACATACGTTCTGGAGGGCTGAGGGGCTCTGTTTGTCTGCTGTTTGTCTGCTCTTCATGATATGGATGCAGCCATTAAAATTACAGGGGTGGCTGGAGTTTCATCAAGGCACCTCAATAAGTGGATTAAGCACTAAAATGATCAATATTGGTTTTCCCCACTATTTGGGGAGCACTATTGAAAATGGATGTGTAAATCAAGCTCTGTACATGTTTAAAACTACAGTTTATGACTGTCTAACTGTCTGAGCCTGTCTGAAGCTCTGTTTGTCCCCTTCTGCACACCGTCCAGGTTGCAGATGCTTCAGGAGGAGAGCGACGAGAGCATGGACATTAAGAGTCCTGAAGAGAATAAGATATCAGAGGAAAATAAGATATCTATTCAGATTAATTTCAATGAAGGCCAAAAGGTTGCATCTGAGGAGAACATAGTTAGTAATGCGAAAAAGATAACTGAGGAGAATAAAGTAACAGAGGAGGTTACAGTATTTGAGAAAATAATTCCAAAAACGGAAGATAATACGACTACACAGGATAATACGATATCTGAGACTAAAATAAGAGAGGTTACAATCATTGAGGAAATGAAGAACCTTGAACAGAATACGGCCTTAGTGGCGTATAAAATATCCAATGAGAGTAATTTCCACGAAGACACAAAAGTTGTTCCTGAAGGGAATATAATTACTGACGATAAGATATCTGAGGAGAAAAAAGTAACAGAGGAAAATGAAACTCTAGACAATAATAAAATAACAGAGGTTACAGATGAGGTTATTGAGGTCATTGAGGAAACAATTCAGAATCCTGGAGAAGATACAACTATACAGGAAAATAAGATGTCAGAGGAGAAAAAAGTTACAGAGGACTATAAAAGCCCTGACAAGAATAAGATAACAAAGGTTACTGCCGTTGAGAAAATTAAGATTGAAGAGAGCATCCTAACACCAGATATCAAGATACCTGAGGAAAAGCATGTAAATAAGGACAAGAAATCTTCTGATAGGAATATAGCGGTTGGAGAGATGGCTGTTGGAGAGATGATATCTGTGGAGACTAAAGTAGCAGAGGGAAATGAAAATCCTGACAAGGACAAACTAACAGAGGTTACCGTCGTTGAGAAAATTAAGATTGTTGAAGAGGGCACCATTATACAAGACAATAAGATATTTGAGGACAAAAATATAAATGAAGACAAAAAAGTTGCTGCTGAGGAGAATAGTATAGTCTCTAAAGAGACTAAAGTAACAGAGGTTACAGTCATAGAAGAATACGATCCGAATATGACCACAGTGGAGAATATAGTCAGTGGAGAGGAAATATCTGAGACTAAAGTAACAGAGAAAAATAAAAGTCCTGACAATAATAAAATAACAGAGGTTACAGATGAGGTCATTGAGGTTTCAGACGATGTTGAGAAAATGTATATCATTGAGGACAAAGAAGTAACAGAGGAAAATGAAAATCCGGACAAGGCTAAAGTAACTGCGGTTACAGACATTGAGAAAATTAAGATCATTGAACAGAATATGACCACACAAGACAATAAGATATCGAAGGAGAAAAATGGAAATGAAAACAAAAAAGTTGCTGCTGATGAGAATGTAGTCACTGAAGAGAATATACCTATGGTAACAGTCAATGAGGTAATCAAGAATGTTGAACAGAATACAACAACAGTGGCAAATATAGTCAGAGGAGAGGAGATATCTGAGACTAAAGTAACAGAAGAAAAGAAAAGTCCTGACAATAATAAAATAACAGAGGTTACAGATGAGGTCATTGAGGAAATAATTCAGAATCCTAGAGAAAATACAACTATACAGGAAAGTAAGATGTCAGAGGAGAAAAAAGTAACAGTAGAATATAAAAGACTTGACGAGAATAAGATAACAAAGGTTACTGCCGTTGAGAAAATTAAGATTGAAGAGAGCATCCTAACACCAGATATCAAGATCCCTGAGGAAAAGCATGTAAATAAGGACAAGAAATCTTCTGATAGGAATATAGCGGTTGGAGAGATGGCCGTTGGAGAGATGAAATCTGTGGAGACTAAAGTAGCAGAGGAAAATAAAAGTTCTGAGGAAAATAAGATTCCAGCGGTTACAGACGAGATTACCGTCATTGAGGAAATTAAGATTGATGAAGACATTACGACCACACAGGATAATAAGATATCTAAAGATAATAGAATAAAAGAAGAGGTGACAGTCATTGTGAAAATTAAAATGAATGAACAGAATACTATGCAGGAAATATCCAATAAGAAAACAACCAAGGAAGCCAGAAAAGTTGCAGAAGAGAATATAGTAACTGTAGAGAATAAGATATCTCAGGAGAATAGAAGTCCTGAGAAGAATAAGAAAGTAGAAGTTTCAGTCATTATTATAATCACTGAAGACAATATAATATCAGAAGAGAAAACGGTCAACCAAGACATAAAAGTTGCTGAGGACAATATTGTCGTTGAGGACTACATTGACGCTTTGGAGCTTACAGAGGACAATAAGATCACTGAGTAAGCTGAATCATTACCAGATAGAGGCTTATTCCCGCTTTGGAATGTGCTTCCTGTGCTGAGAAGTTGTGCTTTGATGCCATATAAACTAGGCTACGCATTCCTCATGGCACCCAATGTCACAGCTTTAATGCTTCGCGCCTTTTACCTAACAAGTTGAAGGTCGGGATAAGGTGTAACTTGATTTTTCTTAAACTATGGGGATAAAGGGGTTGGTGTACACTTTGAAACTTGCTCAATGGAGCATGATTGGGACAACAGGTACAAGGCCTGTAGAAAAATAACATTTTACCTATCTGTCTCGAAGGACCATGAAAACAAAAACTCAACCAGCGTCGTCTATACTGAACAAGAATATAAACGTGACATGAAACAATTTCAACAAATTTCCTGAGTTACAGTTTATAGAAGGAAATCAGTCAATTGAAATTAATATATTAGGCCCTAAACTATGGATTTCACTTGACTGGGCAGGGGTGAAGCCTGGAAAGGCATTGGCCCACCCACTTGGGAGCCAGGCCCACCTACTGGGGAGCCAGGTCGAGCCAATCAGAATGAGTTTTTCCCCACAAAGGGGCTTTATTACAGACATAAATACTCCTCAGCACCCCCTTCCCCCTCCTCAGACAATCCTGCAGGTGAAGAAGCCGGATGTGAAGGTCCTGGCTGGCGTGGTTACACGTGGCCTGCGGTTGTGAGGCCGGTTGGATGTACTGCCAAATTCTCTAAAAGGATGTTGGAGGCGGCTTATGGTAGAGAAATTAACATTCAATTATATAGCAGCAGCTCTGGTAGACATCCGTGCAGTCAGTAGGCCAATTGCATGCTCTCTCAAAACTTGAGACAACTGCGTGGCAGAACTATACATTTTAGAGTGGTCTTTTATTGTCCCCAGCACAAGATGCACCTTGATAATGATCATGCTGTTTAATCAGCTTCTTGATATGCCATACCTGTCAGGTGGATGGATTATCTTGGCAAAGGAGAAATGCTCACTAACAGGGATGTACACAAATTGGTGCACAAAATTTGAGAGAAATCTGCTTTTTGTGGAACATTTCTGGGATCTTTTACTTCAGCTCATGAAACATGGGACCAACACTTTACATGTTGCGTTTATATTTTTGTTCAGTATATATGGACAGTGTTTGGGCACAAACTTGTAAAGCTAAACAATGTTAAGATTTATGGTACACATATTGTTAACAGATTATTCATTGGTTACATATTATCGGGCATATTAACTCTGAACTGCATGGATTCAAAGCCAACATTCCATGCAGCGCTTTCTCCCCAGCTTGAGTGCTGATAGAGTTGGTAAGTGATAGAGTTTGAATGTCTAATTCCTAACCTTCTCATGGTCAAATCGTCCAGGTTGGAACTGCTTCACGAGAGCGACGAGAGCATGGAGAATAAAAGTCCTGAGAAAAATAAAGTCATAGAGGTTACTGTCATTGAGAATATTCTGAGCATTGAAGACAATACTCTAATGGATATTGTAGTCGCTGAAGACAATGAGATATCTGAAGACAACAAAGCTAAAGTGGAGCCTAAAGTGAAGAATAAGATCACTGAGTAAGCCAAATCATTAGCAGGTAGAGGCTTATTCCTGCTTTGTTTTTAACACCAAGGCTACTCACGCCTCATGGCATTCCCATGCGGCTAAACGGTTTGCTGTCCCCACATACGCTCAGCTTTGTGGCTTTTACAGAACCCAAAGGCCAAAGAGTGATTTATTCATTCTGTGGAGTTTAAGATGACTATTTTGAGTGTTCAGAGGTAAAGTCCATCCCCTGTCATGGTAGGTGGTAGGTTCTTCCTCAGGAATTATCTCATGCATAGTAGAATAAACACTGAGATATGAAGCTGAGGAGGCAAAGACTTAGTAATGAAAGGCTATGTTATGATGTCATACAGTGACTTCAGAAAGTATTCATACCCCTTGACTTATTCCACATTTTGTTGTGTTACAGCCTGATTTCGAAATGGATTAAATGTATTTTTTTTTTCTCTTTCCCATCTACACACAATACCCCATAATAACAAAGTGAAAACATGTTTTTAGACATTTTTGCACATTTATTGAAAATGAAGTATAGAAATATCTAATATACTTAAGTATTCACACCCCTGAGTCAATACATGTTAGAATCACCTTTGGCAGCTGTGAGTCTTTCTGAGTAAGTCTCCGAGAGCTTTGCACACCTGGATTGTACAATATTTGCACATTATTATTTGTAAAATTCTTCAAGCTCTGTCAGGTTGGTTGCCATATATTTTCAAATCAAATCCAATTGTATTTGTCACATGCGCCGAATACAACAGGTGTAGACGTTACAGTGAAATGCTTACAAGCCCTTAACCAACAATGCAGTTTCAAGAAAAGAAAAAAAAAGAAAAAAAAGTAACAAATAATTAAAGAGCAGCAGTAAAATAACAATAGCGAGGCTACAGTTGAAGTCGGAAGTTTACATACACCTTCGCCAAATACATTTTAACTCAGTTTCACAATTCCTGACATTTAATACTAGTAAAAATTACCTTTTTTAGGTCAGTTAGGATCCCCACTTTATTTTAAGAGTGTGAAATGTCAGAATAATAGTAGAGAGAATTATATATTTCAGCTTTTATTTCTTTCATCACATTCCCAGTGGGTCAGAAGTTTACATACACTGAATTAGTATTTGGTAGCATTTCCTTTAAATTGTTTAACTTGGGTCAAACGTTTCAGGTAGCCTTCCACAAGCTTCCCATAATAAGTTGGGTGAATTTTGGCCCATTCCTCCTGACAGAGCTGGTGTAACGGAGTCAGGTTTGTAGGCCTCCTTGCTCGCACACGCTTTTTCAGTTCTGCTTCAATATATCCAGATTATTTTCCTGCCTCATGATGCAATCTATTTTGTGAAGTGCACCAGTCCCTCCTGCAGCAAAGCACCCCCACAACATGCTGCCACCCCCGTGCTTCACGGTTGGGATGGTGTTCTTCGGCTTGCAAGCTTCCCCCTTTTTCCTCCAAACATAACAATGGTCATTATGGCCAAACAGTTCTATTTTTGTTTCATCAGACAAGAGGACATTTCTCCAAAAAGTACGATCTTTGTCCGCATGTGCAGTTGCAAACCGTAGTCTGGCTTTTTTTATGGCGGATTTGGAGCAGTGGCTTCTTCCTTGCTGAGTGGCCTTTCAGATTATGTCGATATAGGACTCGTTTTACTGTGGATATAGATACTTTTGTACCTGTTTCCTCCAGCATCTTCACAAGGTCCTTTGCTGTTGTTCTGGGATTCATTTGCACTTTTCACACCAAAGTACGCTCATCTCTAGGAGACAGAACCCGTCTCCTTCCTGAGCGATATGACACCTGCGTGGTCCCATGGTGTTAATACTTGCGTACTATTGTTTGTACAGATGAACGTGGTACCTTCAGGCGTTTGGAAATTGCTCCCAAGGATGAACCAGACTTGTGGAGGTATCCAATTTTTTTGGCTGATTTCTTTTGATTTTCCAATGATGTCAAGCAAAGAGTCACTGAGTTTGAAGGTAGGCCTTGAAATACATCCACAGGTCCCCCTTTCAATTGACTCAAATGATGTCAATTGGCCTATCAGAAGCTTCTAAAGCCATGACATCATTTTCTGGAATTTTCCAATCGGTTTAAAGGCACAGTCAACTTAGTGTATGTAAACTTCTGACCCACTGGAATTGTGATACAGTGAATTATAAGTGAAATAATCGGTCTGTAAACAATTGTTGGAAAATGACTTGTGTCATGCACAAAGTAGATGTCCTAACCGACTTGCCAAAACTATAGTTTGTTAACAAGAAATTTGTGGAGTGCTTGAAAAACGAGTTTCTCCAACCTAATGTCTCAAACCTAAGTGTATATAAACTGTATATACAGGGGGTACCGGTGCAGAGTCAATGTGCGGGGGCACCAGTTAGTTGAGGTAATTGAGCTAATATGTACATAGAGTTATTAAAGAGAGTTATTAAAGTGACTATGCATAGATAATAACAGAGAGTAGCAGCAGCGTAAAAGAGAGGGGTGGGGGGTGCAAATAGTCTGGGTAGCCATTTGATTAGCTGTTCAGGAGTCTTATGGCTTGGGGGTAGAGGCTGTTTAGAAGCCTCTTGGACCTAGACTTGGCGCTCTGGTACCGCTTGCCGTGCGGTAGCAGAGAGAACAGTCTATGACTGGGGTGGCTGGAGTCTTTGACAATTTTTAGGGCCTTCCTCTGACACTGCCTAGTATAGAGGTCCTGGATGGCAGGCCCCAGTGATGTACTGGGCCGTACGCACTACCCTCTGTAGTGCCTTGCGGTCGGAGGCCGAGCAGTTTCCATACCAGGCAGTGATGCAACCCATCAGGATGCTCTCGATGTTGCAGCTGTAGAACCTTTTGAGGATCCATACCAAATCTTTTCAGTCTCTTGAGGGGGAATAGGTTTTGTCGTGCCCTCTTCACGACTGTCTTGGTGTGATTGGACCATGATAGTTTGTTGGTGATGTGGACGCTAAGGTACTTGAAGCTCTCAACCTGCTCCACTACAGACCCGTCGATGATAACGGAGGTGTGCTCGGTCCTCCTTTTCCTGTAGTCCACAATCATCTTCTTGTCTTGATCACGTTGAAGGAGAGGTTGTTGTCCTTCCACCACGCGGTCAGGTCTCTGACCTCCTATAGGCTATCTCATCGTTGTCGGTGATCAGGCCTACCGCTACAGTGTCATCTGCAAACTTTTCAAGTCGATTTAAGTCAAAACCGTAACTAGGCCACTCAGGAACATTCAATGTCGTCTTGGTAAGCAACTCCAGTGTATATTTGGCCTTGAGTTTTAGTTTATTGTCCTGCTGAAAGGTGAATTTGTCTCCCAGTGTCTGTTGGAAAGCAGACTGAACATGGTTTTCCTCTAGGATTATGCCTGCCTGTGCTTAGCTCTATTCTGTTGTTTTATATATATATATAAAAGCTCTCTAGTCCTTGCCGATGACAAGCATACCCATAACATGATGCAGCCACCACCATGCTTGAAAAAATTAAGGAATGCAAGATTCAAAATCTATTCCATGTGTTAGCTTAGTAGAAATGTTTTACTCCTGAACTTATTTAGGCTTGCCATAACAAAGGGATTGAATACTTATTGTTGCAAGACATTTCAGCTTTTCATTTTTTATTAATTTGTAAACATTTCAAAAACATTTCCACATTGACATTATGGGGTTATCGTGTTTAGGCCAGTGACACCAAATCTCATTTTAATTCATTTTAAATTCAGGCTGTAACACAATTTTGGGGGGAAAAAGTCAAGGGGTGAGAACACTTTCTGAAGGCATTGTACAACATTGTTTACACTGTTACAGCTATCACTTGGAGGTTGAGCAATGAATTTACTAAGCAGCTTTAGTGCTATCTGCTGTTCAGTCTTTGGAGACTATAGAATGCTAAAGCAACAGTCCATAGGCCTAACAACAGTGCTTTGTGCCGAGCTTGAGAGCTGATAGAAATGGTGAGACAAGATCTTATTCAGTTTGACATGTCTCTTGTATTGCCTTGTGCCGCCAATTCCTCATTGAATCAGAGTGGACCTGAAAAGGTAGGTTCTAAAACCAAATTTAGACCATTAACAATGACTTAGTCTCGCGAGCCAGATACTGTATTCTCATTGGAGGGCCGGCGGCGAGGCTAAGTATGACTAGTCTGGGATATGTTTAACTTTAGTCTTTTTTTTCTACACTAAACAATTGCTTCATTCATAAAAACATAGATGAGATCTAACCCAATGTCAAACAGACAGAAGCCAATTCAAAGACAAAATCTAAGTATATCCCTCTCCCCAGTATCCATCCTCACGCTCCTGAATGACAAATCTTATCTTGATAATTCAATGCTGCTACGGCAACATTGTCCGAAATCCTCCCATTCATACCTGTCTGATCTTGTTGTCGATGGTTGTCCTGATGATTTATCCTGAGTTTGTGATTGTCAGGGCAGTCATAGTTCACATCAAGCTCAGAAGTTTTTCCTCCAAACCAACCAATCCGGTTATCAGAAATCAGACAAAACTCCAGGATTATTTGTTGTGAGGGTGAGGCCACGCACTGTATTTTACATTGTGTTTGCCACAATTAAGAGGCAAACAGTCACGGAAGAAGGAGACCACATCCACTTTAGAGAACAATATTCAGAGAGATTTTCCAATGGGTTCTGAGTAAGTTGTGTAATAGGGAACAACATGTCTACATTGTTGTTCAGTTATGGCTGTATCTGTTTCAGTGACGGATATAAATAATTGTCTTACCAGTGGAGAATTCATTATCTCCAATTGTGAGACATTTCTTACTCTGTATGCCCAGAGTGCATATGCCTATGGTAACGCTGAGTCTTATAGCAAGCTACTCTAACGCCCTGGACCAGAGCTAGGTGGATGTGTGTGTTGTCCTAATTCTTTTCTCTGTTTCACTTCCAGCACTAAGATTGTATTGATAGGTTCACTCAGTGTTTAACACTACTCCTATTGGCTATCACACAGTAAAGCTGCACTGATTGGACCACACTCCCTTTCCAGGTGCCTGGTGGATGTGTGTCCAGCCGAGGGGTTGCCCGAGGTTGAGACAGAGGCGGAGTCAGTCGAACCAAGCCCCCCAGTGTCTACCCCCAGAGAGGCCTCCCCTGAACCAGAACCAGAGCCTCCCCCAGCGACAGAGGCCCCGGCAGTGGGTGAACAGCCAGAGCCAGCCGACCAGAAGGCTCCACTTACTGCCGCAACTCAGGTAGGGAACATTTTAACAGCCAACAGGTATCCTTGTTATTACACTGTAGTTACATGGGTGTTACCAATGGTATTACTATGGAGAATGTTTTTTTATGTTCACTGCTCTCATTACAGGAAGAGGAAGGGGCCGACGAAGCAGGGTGTGAAGGTGAGTCTTCCTGCTTCATGTAATAAGAGGATATTCATCAATGCTGAACAGTAGTGTATATAGTTTAAGTATGTGGACACCTGCTCGTCAAACATCTCATTTCAAAACTATGGGGATTAATATGGAGTTGGTTCCCCCCCTTTGCTGCTATAACAGCCTCCACTCTTTTGGGAAGGCTTTCCACTAGATGTTGGAACATTGCTGCAGGGACCTGCTTCCATTCAGCCACAAGAGTATTAGTGAGGTCCGGCACTGATGTTGGGCGATGAGGCATGGCTTGCAGTCGGCGTTCTAATTCATCCCAAATGCATTAGATGAGATTGAGGTCAGGGCTCCTTGCAGGCCAGTCAAGTTCTTCCACATCGAAGTAATTTCTGTATGGACCTCGCTTTGTGCACAGGGGCATTGTCATGCTGAAACAGGAAAGAGCCTTCCCCAAACTGTTGCCACAAAGTTGGAAGCACAGAATCATCTAGAATGTCATTGTATGCTGTAGCGCTAAGATTTCCCTTCACAGGAACTAAGGGGCTTAGCCCGAACCATGAAAAACAGCCCCAGACCATTATTCCTCCCCCCACCAAACTTTACAGTTGGCACTATGCATTGGGGCAGGTAGCGTTCTCCTGGCATGCCAGATGGTAAAGTGTGATTCATCACTCCAGAGAACGCGTTTCCAATGCTACAGAGTCCAATGGCGGCAAGCTTTACACCACTCCAGCCGACACTTGGCATTGCACATGGTGATCTTAGGCTTGTGTGTACGGCTACTCGGCCATGGAAACCCATTTGATGAAGCTCCCAATGAACAGTTCTTGTGCTGATGTTGCTTCCAGAGACAGTTTGGAACTCGGTAGTGAGTGTTGCAACCGAGAACAGACAATTTTTACGCACTACGGTCTTCAGCACTCAAATGTCCCGTTCTGTGAGCTTGTGTTGCTTACCACTTCACGGCTGAGCCGTTGTTGCTCCTAGACGTTTCCAATTCACAATAGTTGACAGTTGACCGGGGCAGCTCTAGTAGGTCAGAAATCTGACAAACTGACTTGTTGGAAAGGTGGCATCCTACTGTATGATGGTGCCACGTTGAAGGTCACTGAGCTCTTCAGTAATGTCTATGGAGATTGCATGGCTGTATGCTTGATTTTATTCACCTGTCAGCAACGGTATGGCTGAAATAATCAAATCAACTAATTTGAAGGGGTGTCCACATACTTTGTATATATATTGTATATGACAGCACAATTACCATACATTAAAACTACTACCACTAACTACTACTCTAACATTTTCGATCTTATCATAACTTCCTGTTTTGCTCGATTGTATTGATCTGATTGGCTGTCTGACCATGTCACCGCCCAGTGCCCTCCAGTTGCTCTCCAATCAGGAGCCTGCTCGTGCATATCCCTCACGCCTGCCAGTGCCTCGACAATCTCACCAAGTTGCTACGTGACAACAACCTGACCCCTCCTAAACTGTCCATGCTCGCCCTGCCAGAAGAGATAACCCTGCTAAAACATGAGATGTACGAGCTACCCAAGCAAGCACGACAGTACTGCCAAATGATCCTCAACCGCCTCAACAGACTTAACCCAAACGCAGTGTCCCAAACCCAACCCCAGGAAGATGTCTCCAAGGAGTGACACTCCCTTCCCCTGTCCCAACTCCTGCCCCTCCACTGCAGACCTGGAGTAAGATTCATCAAATTAGTGTCAAATTAGATCAACCTTCTCCTCAGAGCGCTAAGTCAAGTTTCACCTATCCTGAGACCTCCCGGCCCCACCCTGACCCCATCCTCACCCCTAACCCCATCCTCACCCCTGACCCCTTGACCCCCAACCTCCACATCTCTGCCATCATGCTCTCTACCGCCCCCCCCTGCTTCATCGCGAAGAGCAGCAGCCAGCCACCCACCCACTGCTCAGGTGAACTGAACCCTCTACGGTGAAATGTCCTGTGCCGTGCTGTTCTGTGTTGTGCAATGCTGTGTCGTGTGGTGCCATGTTGTGCTGTGTTGTGTCGTTCTGTTCTTTCACATCAATGACAATAGCCTCTTTATTTTTGACGTTTTTTTTACTTTTTTCTACGTTGTAGAATAATAGTGAAGACATCGAAACGATGAAATAACAAATATGGGGATCATGTAGCAACCAAAAAAAGTGCCAAACAAATCAAAACACACTCCACATTTGAGACTCTTCAAAGTAGCCACCCCCTGCCTCGATGACAGCCCCGGACACCCTTGGCACTCTCCCAACCAGCCTCATGAGGAAGTCACCTGTTAATTGACAATAGCCTCTTTACTGTTGTACTGAAGTTATCCCTGGGCTAAGCAAACCCCATGGGTTCTAGAGTGTTTTTCGTCATCATACAAAAGTCCTAGAACGCTTTCAAGTGTTGTTTCTAGAATTTGTATCTGATTGTTCTGGGTTGTTGGTAGGTATCAACAGAACGCTCTGGAGTGAGTTTTCTGGAGTTATAGAAAAGAGTTCCTTGTGTTCTTCAGGGAGCGTTGGTAAGGACAGAGGAGGGAATGTGCTGCCGGCTGTTAAAGTGGAGGATGTGGACAGAGACGTAGGGATGGGAGGGGGTCGCAACATCCCCCAGATCATCACCTCCCAGGACCCCCTGTCCATCTCTCTGACCGTGTCTCTCGTCCCCGTGACCAAGAGCAGGTAAACTGACTATGCACTCTGCTGCTTCAAAAGTCTATCTGATGATTATAGTAGCTGTACAGACTTGCTCTATAGTGGTTTGCCTGGGATGACAGACAAACATTTAATTTACTAGCCATATTGCCATAAAATGACTCTCTTTTTCTCACACATTCAGCAAAGCTTTGGCTGCAGAGTAAGTTACGGCAGATTTGTTTGTGCAGTTTATCCTACCCTTGTCTCTTTGTCTCCTATTGCCTAACCTTGTATCGCCTTCGCCTTAGTGGCTCGCTCCTCCCGGTAGAAGAGAGAAGTGCTGAAGAGGATGATGTTGGTGGTGTTGATGACTTGGAGATGCAGACCGGCCTCCTGACTGTGGAAGATGAGTGAGTGATGCCACACAGGCAAATGCACAAGACGCATGCAAAACCAGTGGAGGCTGCTGAGAGGAGGACAGCTCTTAACAACGGCCGGAACGGAGTAAATGGAATGGCATCAACCATTTGGAAACCGTGTGTTTGGTGTATTTGATACCACTCCACCTATTCCACTCCAGCCATTACCATGAGCCCGTCCTCCCCAATTAAGAAGCCCCCAACCTCCTGGAATACAAACACGCTCGCACACACTCACTCACTTACTGATGATGCCATATCCTGCAGGGGTCGTCCAGCGTCAGCGGCCAGCTATGGCAGTGTGATTGTCCATGAGCGAGTGACTACACTGGTCAAGCTGTTTAAGGCGAGGACGGTTCGCAAGAAGGAAAAACTGATGGACCCTGACGACTCTGAGGAGGACAGCCCTCAAGCCTGTAGGTTCCCACCATACATGACCGTTAACCTGTGACCCTGACCCTTGACCTTACAACAAGCAAAATGCACAATTGCCAAATGATTTTCTAAAATATACAAGTGCAACCCTGACCCACATCTGTTTTCACATAACCTATAACTTTTGATCTCTCACTCTCAGCCCCAGCCAAGGCTCCCCTTCCCCCCCCAGAAGAGGGCAAGGACATCTCAGCCCCGGTGGAGGAGGAAGAGGTGGAGGAGTACTGGGACTTCTATGGATACCCAATCAAAATCTTCAAACTTCCCCCACTACCTAGTTGGCTTCAAACCATAGTGGACTATCGTTTCCCTTCCAGCATCGACCCTTATACTGGTGAGTTATATACCAACAGCTAAGGGCTGTTCTTATGCACGACGCAATGCAGAGTGCCTTGGTACACCCCTTAGCCGTGGTATACTGGCCATATACCACAAACCCCTGAGGTGCCTTACTGCTATTATAAACTGGTTATCAACATAATCATACAGTAAACATAAACTGGTATATTTAAGCGATACGGCCCTAGGGGGTGTGGTATATTGCCAATATACCACATTTAAGGGCTGTTCTTAGGCACGACGCAACGCGGATTGCCTGCATACAGCCCTTAGCTGTGGTATATTAGCCATATGCTACAAACCCCAGAACAGTAAACAAGTAATTTCATGTCATACCCGTGGTATACGATCTAACATACCACGGCTTTCAGCTAATCAGTATCCAGGACCCAAACGATATAATAGTGGAGAATATCCCTCGCCAATTTTACTACCATATACCCCTGTACCATTACTTTACCGACATAACTTGCCTAGTTAAATGAAGGTTAGATAAAATACATATAAAAATGACCAACTGGCTGATGAGTGCGCTTCTTACAGGCCCATCTCACTTCTGAATCTTGACAATAAAACACCAACCTGACCTTGGGCCCTGATACTAATGTAATGAAATCATAATATACCTTTTAGCCCCCACTGAGTTTTATATTCACGTTGTAGTTGACTCTGCTCTGCTCTGTTTGTGCCTCGTCTCCCTATAGACCTGGTCTACGTGGTGTGGCTGTTCTTTGTGATGATGGCGTGGAACTGGAACGTGTGGCTGATCCCGGTGCGCTGGGCCTTCCCCTACCAGACTGCAGACAACATCTACTGGTGGCTGTTCATGGACTACACCTGTGACCTTATTTACATCACCGACATCATGGTCTTTCAGCCCCGCCTGGAGTTTGTACGCGGAGGAGATATTGTGGTAAGGGGATCTGGATACTCACATATACTGGAGGCAATCACATATGCACATGCATATACAGAGAGGCACATATACACAAACAGGCCCTCACACAAACAGGCCCTCTATGGCAAGTAGTACTAGAAAATGTATGCCAACACAGACAATCATACACACAGATTCAGAAACACTTCTAAAACACACATACATGTACATATTTATAGATACAAGGAACAAACGTATGTTTCAATTTCTTCTCTTTTCTTGCAGAGTGACAAAAAGGACATGAGAGACAACTACATGACAACAGAACGATTCAAGGTGAGGCTGAAGCTACACTGTTTCCCCTTGCTGACTAGGCTAGTAGATAAGTAACTCTATATCTCTAAGATGGATGTGAGGAGTGTTGGTTTGTAACGGAATGATTTGTCTTTCAGATGGATTGTATCAGTATGTTTCCCATGGAGATATTTTACTACTTTACTGGAGTTAACTCCCTCCTCAGATTCCCCCGCCTACTGAAGGTACACACACACACACACACACACACACACACATTCTTTGTAGTGCTTAGATCTTAGTGATTAGTGATTGATGCTTCTCTTTCTTTGTTTCAGTACATGGCTTTCTTTGAGTTCAACGACCGTTTGGAAGCAGTAATGAAGAAAGCCTACATCTACAGGTCCCAGAGAGGGACACATAGAACACACTCTATGACCATCAACCACACATACACACTCTGCACAGGACATTCGCTCAGCACAAAACACTCAGCAGAGAAAACTCTACACTGACACACTCAAAACACAATACACATAATTAGCCAGCAGAGGGTGCTGTAGCCCTTACTGAGCTCTAGTAACTTTTACTCATTCACCCTCCTCTCTCTCTCTCCCTCTCCCTCCCTCCCTCAGAGTGATCCTGACCACTTCCTACTTGTTGTATTCTCTCCACATCAACGCCTGTCTGTTCTATTGGGGTTCTGACTATGAGGGGCTCGGGTCCACTAAGTGGGTCTACAACGGCAAAGGGAACAGGTTAGGAGAATACCGCTAAACAGTCACAAAACAGTGAAAGACCTCATACCGACCACATTACCACAAAACATCCAGCTTTTTCCAAGTCTTCTTCTGCGGTCACCTTTAAAAATGCTTATTTATCCCAGACGTGCGTGCGCGTGTGTATTTGTCTGACATCTGTGTGTATACTGTACCTCTGTCTGTGCAGTTATATCCGGTGTTACTACTTTGCTGTAAAGACCCTGATCACCATCGGTGGTCTCCCAGACCCAACCACCGTGTTTGAGATCACATTCCAGCTAGTCAACTACTTTGTTGGCGTCTTTGCTTTCTCCATCATGATTGGTCAGGTAGGTGCAGCAAAAAAAAATAATGTTCTTTAGGGCACGCCATAGCAAAACGTTTTCCAACAAGCGTTTCTTGATGGCTCAGATAGTATGTTCTTGTTTCGGAGCGTTTTCTTCCGTTTCATGCCCACTGAACATAAGGCTTGTTGTTCTGCTGTTGTTCCAGATGAGAGATGTGGTGGGGGCTGCCACAGCGGGACAGAACTACTACCGGGCCTGCATGGACAACACCATCAAGTACATGACCTCCTACCACATCCCCACAGAGGTCCAGAACCGAGTCAAGACCTGGTACGACTACACCTGGCAGATACAGGGCATGCTGGGTGAGGAGCGTTGGCTAAACGTTGTGAGAGTGCTGCGTGTCGAAACGTTACGAAGATGCTGTTTCTGTTATTGGCCTATCTGCTCGCTCTCTCCTTCTCTCTGTCCGTCTGTCTCCCTTCTTACCTTTATCCATCTTGCTGTCTCTCGGTCTCTCTCTCTCTACAGATGAGCAGGAGCTGTTGATCCAGCTGCCAGATAAGATGAGGATGGACATGGCTGTGGATGTTAACTACTCCATTGTGAGTAAAGTGGCCCTGTTCCAGGTAAGGGGAGGGAAAGAGTCCAACGCAGAAACTCAGACATCGCAGCCCTCGTCTTTGTCAAATCTTCAATAATACATACTATACTTTCTCTCTCTCTCTCTTTCTCTTGTGTTCTATTTTTTTTATCTAATTGTACTAAACTCACTCTTTCATGTCTCTCCATTCCCTGCCTTTATATCTGCCCCCCTCTCTCTCTTTCTCTCTCTCTCTCTCTCTCTCTCTATTCCAGGGCTGTGACAGGCAGATGATCTTTGACATGTTGATGAGGCTCAAGTCTGTGGTCTACCTGCCTGGGGACTTTGTCTGTAAAAAGGTAGGCCAATGGAGTAATGCCCTCACCCTCCCATCACAGCTTTACCCCAAGCGTAGCCTAAATCACTTGCACATGGCCCATTCTCCCTCTGTAAACCATACCTCTAATTGTACCTGTGTGTGTTTGCTATGATCTGCTATAATGTGCTGTGTGTCCCGTGTGGGCAGGGTGAGATTGGCAGGGAGATGTATATCATCAAGCAGGGGGAGGTTCAGGTGGTGGGAGGACCTGATTTGAAGACTGTGTTTGTGACAATCAGGGCCGGCTCTGTGTTTGGAGAAATCAGGTGAGAGCTCCCCCTTAATCCCTGGTCCAAATGTTTTCCTCATATACAGTATCATGTATTGGAATAGCTAAGCGCTGTACATTGTACACAATCCCAATTAACCTGTTTCATGCATGCAATGTCTCTAGCTTGTCTCTAGCGTGTCTCTAAGCATGTGTTTGGTGTTCGTTTGGCGTGTAACCCATATATGTCCTCCGATTGGACAGCTTGCTGGCAGGGGCCGGGGGGAACAGACGCACGGCCAATGTGATGGCTCACGGATTCGCTAACCTCTTCATCCTGGATAAGAGGGACCTCTCAGACATCCTGGTGCACTACCCCGAGTCCCAGAAACTCCTCCGCAAGAAGGCCAAGTGAGGGGTTGACCTCTCGAATCCAACGTTCCTACCCTTTCCAGTTCACCTATCCCTCTCTTCTTACCCAGGACACAGCCAAAAGGCCTGAGGGGGAAGGTCAAATGGATGGGCTGGGACATGAGTCTTGAGAAGGGAAGGGTGGAAGGGATGGATAACCTACACACATCCCAATACATATTGTACATAGTGCTTTTTATCATACCCACCGATCTTGTGATCGCTCACATTTTATTTAACTAGGTAAGTCAGTTAAGAACAAATTCGAATTTTCCATGACGGCCTAGGAACAGCGGGTTAGTTGTCTCATGTCCTTTTTGCGTGTGTGTATATATATATATATATACACACACATATACACACACACAGTGAGGGAAAAAAGTACTGACACTGACAAAGAAATGATCAGTCTATAATTTTAATGGTAGGTTTATTTGAACAGTGAGAGACAGAATAACAACAAAAAAATCCAGAAAAACACATTTGAAAAATGTTATAAATTGATTTGAATTTTAATGAGGGAAATAAGTATTTGACCCCCTCTCAATCAGAAAGATTTCTGGCTCCCAGGTGTCTTTTATACAGGTAACGAGCTGAGATTAGGAGCACACTCTTAAAGGGAGTGCTCCTAATCTCAGTTTGTTACCTGTATAAAAGACACCTGTTCACAGAAGCAATCAATCAATCAGATTCCAAACTCTCCACCATGGCCAAGACCAAAGAGCTCTCCAAGGATGTCAGGGACAAGATTGTAGACCTACACAAGGCTGGAATGGGCTACAAGACCATCGCCAAGCAGCTTGGTGAGAAGGTGTCAACAGTTGGTGTGATTATTCGCAAATGGAAGAAACACAAAAGAACTGTCAGTCTCCCTCGGCCTGGGGCTCCATGCAAGATCTCACCTCGTGGAGTTGCAATGAGCATGAGAACGGTGAGGAATCAGCCCAGAACTACACGGGAGGATCTTGTCAATGATCTCAAGGCAGCTGGGACCATAGTCACCAAGAAAACAATTGGTAACACACTACGCCGTGAAAGACTGAAATCCTGCAGCGCCCGCAAGGTCCCCCTGCTCAAGAAAGCACATATACATGCCCGTCTGAAGTTTGCCAATGAACATCTGAATGATTCAGAGGACAACTGGGTGAAAGTGTTGTGGTCAGATGAGACCAAAATGGAGCTCTTTGGCATCAACTCAACGTGTTTGGAGGAGGAGGAATGCTGCCTATGACCCCAAGAACACCATCCCCACCGTCAAACATGGAGGTGGAAACATTATGCTTTGGAGGTGTTTTTCTGCTAAGTGGACAGGACAACTTCACCGCATCAAAGGGATGATGGACGGGGCCATGTACCGTAAAATCTTGGGTGAGAACCTCCTTCCCTCAGCCAGGGCATTGGAAATGGGTCGTGTATGGGTATTCCTGCATGACAATGACCCAAAACACACGGCCAAGGCAACAAAGGAGTGGCTCAATAAGAAGCACATTAAATTCTGGAGTGGCCTAGCCAGTCTCCAGACCTTAATCCCATAGAAAATCTGTGGAGGGAGCTGAAGGTTTGAGTTGCCAAACGTCAGCCTCGAAACCTTAATGATTTGGAGAAGATCTGCAAAGAAGAGTGGGACAAAATCCTTCCTGAAATGTGTGCAAACCTGGTGGCCAACTACAAGAAATGTCTGACCTCTGTGATTGCCAACAAGGGTTTTGCCACTAAGTCATGTTTTGCAGAGGGGTCAAATACTTATTTCCCTCATTGAAATGCAAATAATTTTATAAAAAAAATTCACATGCGTTTTTCTGGATTTTTTTGTTGTTATTCTGTCTCTCACTGTTCAAATAAATCTACCATTAAAATTATAGACTGATCATTTCTTTGTCAATGGGCAAACATACAAAATCAGCAGGAGATCAAATACTTTTTTCCCTCACTGTATATATATATATATATATATATATATATAGTACCAGTTTGGACACACCTACTCATTCAAGGGTTTTTCTTTATTTTTACTATTTTCTACATTGTAGAATAATAGTGAAGACATCAAAACGATGAAATAACGCATATGGAATCATGTAGTAACCAAAAAAGTGTTAAACAAATCAAAATAGATTTTTGATTTTAGAATATTCAAAGTAGCCACCCTTTTCCTTGATGACAGCTTTGCACACTCTTGGCATTCTCTCAACCAGCTTCATGAGGAATGATTTTCCAACAGTCTTGAAGGAGTTCCCACATATGCTGAGCACTTGTTGGCTGCTTTTCCTTCACTCTGAAGTCCAACTCATCCTAAGCCATCTCAATTGGGGTGAGTTCAAGGGATTGTGGATGCCAGGTCATCTATGCAGCACTCCATCACTCTCCTTGGTCAAATAGCCCTTACACCGCCAGGAGGTGTGTTTTGGGTCATTGTCCTGTTGAAAAACAAATTATAGTCCACTTAGTGCAAACCAGATGGGATGGTGTATTGCTGCAGAATGCTGTGGTAGCCATGGTGGTTAAGTGTGCCTTGATTTCTAAATAAATCACAAACAGTGTCACCACCAAACCACCCCCACACCATCACCCCTCCTCTGCCATATTTCACAGCGGGAACCACACATGCGGAGATCGTCCGTTCACCTACTTTGCGTCTCACAAAGACATGGCGGTTGGAACTAAAATCTCAAATTTGGACTCTTAATGAACGTATCCTCTGCAGCAGAGGTAACTATGGGTGTTACTTCCCTGTGGCAGTCCTCATGAGAGCCAGTTTCATCATAGCGCTTGATGTTTTTTGCGACTGCACTTGAAGAAACTAGAAATTTTCAGAATTGACTGACCTTCATGTCTTAAAGTAATGATAGACTGTTGTTTCTCTTTGCTTATTTGAGCTGTTCTTGCTATAATATGGACTTGGTCTTTTACCAAATAGGGCTATTTTCTGTATATCACCCCTACCTTGTCACAACACAACTGATTGGCTCAAACGCATTAAGGAGGAAAGAAATTCCACAAATTAAATGCATTCCAGGTGCCTACCTTATGAAGCAGGTTGAGAGAATGACAAGCGTGTACAAAGCTATCATCAAGGCAAAGGGTGGCTACTTTGAAGAATCTCAATTAATAAATACACTGCTCAAAAAAATAAAGGGAACACTTAAACAACACAATGTAACTCCAAGTCAATCACACTTCTGTGAAATCAAACTGTCCACTTAGGAAGCAACACTGATTGACAATAAATTTCACATGCTGTTGTGCAAATGGAATAGACAACAGGTGGAAATTATAGGCAATTAGCAAGACACCCCCAATAAAGGAGTGGTTCTGAAGCTGGTGACCACAGACCACTTCTCAGTTCCTATGCTTCCTGGCTGATGTTTTGGTCACTTTTGAATGCTGGCGGTGCTTTCACTCTAGTGGTAGCATGAGACGGAGTCTACAACCCACACAAGTGGCTCAGGTAGTGCAGCTCATCCAGGATGGCACATCAATGCGAGCTGTGGCAAGAAGGTTTGCTGTGTCTGTCAGCGTAGTGTCCAGAGCATGGAGGCGCTACCAGGAGACAGGCCAGTACATCAGGAGACGTGGAGGAGGCCGTGGGAGGGCAACAACCCAGCAGCAGGACCACTACCTCCGCCTTTGTGCAAGGAGGAGCACTGCCAGAGCCCTGCAAAATGACCTCCAGCAGGCCACAAATGTGCATGTGTCTGCTCAAACGGTCAGAAACAGACTCCATGAGGGTGGTATGAGGGCCCAACGTCCACAGGTGGGGGTTGTGCTTACAGCCCAACACCGTGCAGGACGTTTGGCATTTGCCAGAGAACACCAAGATTGGCAAATTCGCCACTGGCGCCCTGTGCTCTTCACAGATGAAAGCAGGTTCACACTGAGCACGTGACAGACGTGACAGAGTCTGGAGACGCCGTGGAGAACGTTCTGCTGCCTGCAACATCCTCCAGCATGACCGGTTTGGCGGTGGGTCAGTCATGGTGTGGGGTGGCATTTCTTTGGGGGGCCGCACAGCCCACCATGTGCTCGCCAGAGGTAGCCTGACTGCCATTAGGTACCGAGATGAGATCCTCAGACCCCTTGTGAGACCATATGCTGGTGCGGTTGGCCCTGGGTTCCTCCTAATGCAAGACAATGCTAGACCTCATGTGGCTGGAGTGTGTCAGCAGTTCCTGCAAGAGGAAGGCATTGATGCTAAGGACTGGCCCGCCCGTTCCCAGACCTGAATCCAATTGAGCACATCTGGGACATCATGTCTCGCTCCATCCACCAACGCCACGTTGCACCACAGACTGTCCAGGAGTTGGCGGATGCTTTAGTCCAGGTCTGGGAGGAGATCCTCAGGAGACCATCCGCCACCTCATCAGGAGCATGCCCAGGCGTTGTAGGGAGGTCATTCAGGCACGTGGAGGCCACACACACTACTGAGCCCCATTTTGACTTGTTTTAAGGACATTACATCAAAGTTGGATCAGGCTGTAGTGTGGTTTTCCACTTTAATTTTGAGTGTGACTCCAAATCCAGACCTCCATGGGTTGATAAATTTGATTTCCATTGATAATTTTTGTGTGATTTTGTTGTCAGCACATTCAACTATGTAAAGAAAAAAGTATTTAATAAGATTATTTCATTCATTCAGATCTATGATGTGTTATTTTAGTGTTCCCTTTATTTTTTTGAGCAGTGTATATTCTTATTTGTTCAACACTTTTTTGTTTACTACATGTTCCCATATGTGTTATTTTATCGTTTTGATGTCTTCACTATTATTATACAATGTAGAAAATAGTAAAAATAAAGACAAACCCTGGAATGAGTAGGTGTCCAAACTTTTGGCTGGTACTGTATGTATGTATGTATGTATGTATGTGTATATATATATATATATATATATATATATATATGTATATGTGTGTATTAGTTTGCGTGTGTATACCACATGTGCATGCCTAAATGTTTCAAGCCCACAAAATGCATCAATGTACACAGTGTGTATGCACAGTGAGACCATATCAAAAAGGTTTACTTCAGTCTGACTGACCTGACCACAACTTTTCCCTGCCTTCCTCCCTTTCCAGGAAAATGCTGACGAAGGATAAGAAGCCAGAGGAAAAGGCAGAGGCGAAGGAGACTGCCGAGGTGATCCCAGACAGGCCAGAGACCCCCAAGCTGTTCAAAGCAGCCCTGGTGGTTACAGAGCAGGCAGGCATTAAGGGCACCTTCGCCAAGCTGAAAGAGGTCTACAAACCTGCCGAGACTTAGGTAAACAGTACACACATGCATTTACATACACACGCCTAGTGTCATACACACAACACACCTACCTCTGTGTCTGTCCCCAACTCTCCCTTTTCACACCCTCCCTCCCTCCCTCCCTCCCTCCTACTTTCTCTTTTTTGTGGGTGGATGAAAACGGTCTGAAATCAATCTTTGTTCTCTCTCTCTCTCTCACCCCCAAACCCCCTCTCCCCCCAGTCCTCTGGACTCCCCATACTTCCTCCCTCCCAGATGGTACACCGTCGCTCCCCCATCCCCCCTACAGATACCCGGGTTGAGGATGACGAAGATGCGGTTTCCGAGACGACCGACAGCATGATGCTCATCTGCATGACACGCTGTCACAAAGGCAAGGAGATCCTGTCCGTCGAGCAGAAGCCTGGAGATGAAGAGGAGGAGAAGAAGTAGGAGACCGAGAAGGAAATTGACAGAAAGAGAAGGGGAAGAAATATTGTGATCCCCACTCCTCTTCTGTGTGTATATTGACTGAGATTTCGGACCGAAATTGTAAAAAAAAACATTATTTCTCTATTGCCGCGTTCACTTCATGTCAGAACTCTGGATCTCCGAGTCAATATGAACGTAAGTTATTTGCATAGAGCTTCTTATTGGTAGATTCTGATACTTCCCAAGTGGGAAACTCGGGTATCATCTTTCTATAACGAGTAAGCAAGTCGGGAAATGTCTGAGTTTCCGACATGACGTGAACACGGCATATGTCCCCCTCGGGAAAGTTCAATTTACAGAGTTATCCTTTCATATTCTGGGATATTCTGTGTGCCCCTCTGTCCCTCACTCTCTCGTGGTCTCACTGATGTGTGTGTTAAATACGTTTTAGTACCTTAAGCGGCAATTAGCAGTTGAAACAATAACAACGCGTTCTTCCCGTCCCTGTTTCGGTAAAAAGCTGAGGGATGGGGCTGGAGAAATGAAACCACTGTCAAATTCATAGACAGAGCTATGGATGGAAGGATTGAACATCCATGATATCAACATGTAGTGTTATGCATGTTGAGGCTATATAGTGTTTGTTTACATTTGCTTTGTTTACAAACATTGAAGTAAAACAAGCTTATATTTTGGGTTATGAAATGGTATTTGACAGTTGAACTAAACTCATGACTCATAAGTTATATTCTTCAAGAATTGGTACATATCATTAATTGATATGTCCAAAAATGTATGTAGCAACTGCAGATTGCCCCTTTAATCCTCATAATCCTATAGAGCCTTTATGGTTATAAAGCTCCATTACCCAGGGGGCTTAGCTCCAGGTATGCTACTGCTTCCTGCTTCTAAGTACTGCCACTCTCCCCAAGGACCTGTGACAGAGGCAATATGGCCTTAACCAAACCTAGACAATGCTGGTTTCTATATTTCTTTAGCCATTCCTTTTTAAAGAGAGGCCCTTTTCTTTTGTAGTCTGTGTCACAAGAGTGAACACTAGTCTTTGACTCTAAAGGAAGTTTAGCATTTAATCTTTGGGAAAACATCTGTGTTTCTCTTATCTGAGAAATTTGGGAAAACCTTTTTTTTTTTTTCATATTTGAACTCTAAGAGTGAGTGGTCCTGTATTGGTTTTCTTTGGTGCCGTGATGCATCACACTAGTCGAAATCTGATTGGCTGATTCAGGGTCATGCCATGTGTCCTCCTGTCTGACACAGCAAGAGCACAAATGGGTTTCAATGATTTTACTGAGTTACTGAGTTTTGAGGTCAGAGAGTGTGTGCGTGTGTGTGTGTGTGTAAAATGTGGAAATCAGTGTGTATGAGCAGGAAGAGGTGCAGAAAGCCAGAGGAAATGTTCATTGTGTCCGTCTCAACCAAACGGGAAAAGGCAGAATAAAAAAGCGTGAAGAAAACAATGCTGAGCAAGCCTCAGAACTAACCTCTGTCCAATGCTGTGCTACATCTTAGGGTGTGATGAAGTGTGTGCTTACTTGTGGTCGGAGTCACATTTTAACTTAAGTTAATGTTAACTTTCCAACCCCTTCCCATATCTATCAGTGACCTTAAGTCATTGACACAGTGGGTTGTCATAGTGGGTTCTTTTTACACACCATAGCATACTTTCAGCCATAAAAAGATGCCTAGGTGCTATTAGAAGATTTAGGGCTAGATTCAATCCCTATCGCAGAAGTAGGATATCGAGGAAGATCTGCGTTATACATTCCCGCATTCGCGGATACTAGATTCATGGTAAACGCTGCATATGTCGGCTCAATCGAAAATTACCTTTACATTTTAAAGTGGATCTTCCTAGATACTTCTGTGATACGGATTGAATCCAGCAATTAAGTGTAACGCTCAGGGATTGTGCCCATATTTCATGTTTTTATGAGACTGTTTCTAACGCGGATCTAGATCAGTCGACTGGACGTTCTTTTTTGTGTCATTTTCAACTTAGAAAGTATCATTTAGAACTATTTGGGAAATGAAAGCTTGTGAATCCAAAGTAAAGCATTTATATATAGATATTTTTTTGTTGTTCAGTGTTTAAATAATATCTTTGGAACCAACAGCTGAATAAAACTGGCTATGTAAACTCCCTTGTTGGATTCAGATAGATTTTTGACAATCAAGAAGAATGTTTTATAGATGACAATTTGCCTAGTATTGTAATAGGTATGAGGGTGAATGCATATGTAAGCTGCTTGTAAACAATAAAAATATTGCGCTTACTGAAGATTGTGTAAAGTGAGAGAGAGAGAGAGAGAGAGAGAGAGAGAGAGAGAGAGAGAGAGAGAGAGAGAGAGAGAGAGAGAGAGAGAGACCACCTGCATCCTGTGTCTGCCAGTCGCTATAGGTCAGAACTGTGGTAAACTAAAGGCAACAAAGTGATTATTTGATATACATCTTTAACGCTCTCATGACTTGCATTAAGACCACTGGCTGGTAATGAAGACGTTTTAGGGCATAGTGAAAAACTGTTTTGCTTCAGTTTAGAGCGTTTGACTGGTCTTCTAAACGGAAAAGTTGCATGAGTAAAGCACAGCACAGCACAAATCAGTAAAAACACACTGCGGGGAAAATATGAGGTTTACCGGCAGTTGGCATCCAATTTGTTGCATTACCGCCACCTACTAGACTGGAGTACAACTCCCTTATACTTTACTTGAAAAATAAAAATGTACTAAATAAATACCCTACCACCTAACACTATATACTCACTAATTTCAAAATTATATAAAATAAAATTAACACCACCTTACTCCACTAATTAAATGTATTTATTCCTACCTCATGCCATCACCCTGAAAGGATGGGAGATCACCACTTAACACACCCTGCAACTCTTCTGATGTCAAGTCTGGCACACCCAAATACCTCTCTGCAGCTGTCACCACAACCTCAATTTTCTGAGACTTCCGATCCATGCCTGCAGTACAATTGATAAGCATTGCTATAAAAGCTAAAAATCCAATCTTACTGAAACTGATTTAACTTTTTGGCCTATCCCTCTGTAATGGTATATCTCTACTATTCTCACCACTCCTCCCCCTTAACCCATCTTCCTCTACTTTCTTCACTGCCTCAGCATACGACAACTTCTGCACAACTCTAACCCTGGAAACCTCCACCTGCCTCTCTTGTATGGGACATTTCTGATCCCCAGCTCCATGGGCACCCCTACAATTAACACATTCCACTACTTTCCCCCAATACTACACATTCCTTTGTATCATGCCCTTCTGCACATTTCTCAGACCTTGGACTCTCCCTCCTACACACTGCTGCCACATGCCCATAAGCTGGACACCTGTAACATCTTCATGTGTTCACTTTTCTTGCCACCATTGCTTTAACTTCGAGCGCATTCTTCCTCTGCCCAACAGAAACACAAACAATTATCACTAGACCACTTCTAGTTACCCTCGCCGATTCCACATGACCCAACTCTTTTTTCACCCACCGTGAAACCACAAATGGATCAGCCAAAAGGCAAGAGTCCACTTTTCCATTAACTTCCTTCCTACTGTCACAGACTCTTCTTCATCCTGATCCTCAGTGCTTCCCTCACTCTCTTAGACCTCTTCTTCCTCTCTTTTTACCTCCATTCCTTCTCCGTTTTCCAAGTGCACGTCTCCTTATGATAATACTGCTGCTCCATCCCTGACACCCATCTTGTACCTGCTTTCTCTAGGGACTCCATTTTCCCTTTCCGGAGTCCTGCTCATGCCCCCAATAACGTGCCTCCACCCGAGTCCCTATCAACCGGATGTTCCGGTTTCCATGGGAAATGGAAAGAGAGCCTGTGACATGACTTCCGCTTTTGGACGTTGACAAGGCGATACTCCGTCTTAACTCCGCCTCCACCTTTACTGGATTGGTTGAACAGTGCAGAAGTTAACCGTTTTTTTTCTGTCTGTCAAGACCAGTAAGTAGGGGATCTAGTTTCAGGCATTTATTTTACGCCTGCTATGTTAGGTTAGTGCGCATATACTGTAACTGCATGTCGCTTGTCAAGTATTTTCTTGGATAAACGAGTATAACGTTAAGATATTTACTCCAAACGGTTGAGCGTGAGATTGCTCAGCGGTCAAGCAAAAATACAACGATAGAAACATCTGTCAAAAGTCTCGCTCTTTTGGTGCTTTCAAGACAACTGGGAACTCGAAAATAACCTAGGTCAAATCATGACGTCGGACATTGGGATAGTCAAAGCTCAGATAGATGCACAAGTTTCCGACTTGGAAGACCGTTCAAAAAAAAGAATCCCTGTCTGAGTTCGTTTTTTCAAGAGTACATACAGTGGAGGTTCTAGACCCTTTCAACTGGGGGGGCCAAGCTGGGGCTAGTTGTACTGTTAGAGGGGCCAGTTACATTAGACGTTATTGTTGTCATATCGTTTTCTTCACTTCATTGCAGGCATTAGTAGGCAAAAGACCATGTCCCTCTAGTAAATGTGTGGGTTTAATTAGTGTTCCACGTTGCCACTGTCTAATAACGGATGTAAAAAAAGAACGATAGCAAAAAATGTGTTATGCAAAAATTATTTCATACTCCACATTTAGGGGGGGTCACAAGGGGGTCCAAAATTGTTGTCACAGGGACACTGCCCCCCCCCTCCAGAACCGCCAGTGAGTGCATAGTTGTCTTGAACGCACTGAAGTCGGAGATTTCCGAGTTCCGCGTATTTTTGAACGCGGCAATATGTCTGGTCTCTGAAGTGCAGTCAGCTGGTGTATCCACTCCAAGTCGCGAGTAGACTTGACTTTCGGCCGCGGGAACAAAAAAAAAACGTATCCACGGAAATATTTTCTCCACTGAATTCTGAATAGGCTACTTCATGATTTGCACTGTGCAACACAGTCCCACCCGCTTTTTGATTGAGACTATTGATGCGAGTTTGATTTATTTGGTCAACTCGGGAATAACAAGGGGAGGTTTCGCGTGTTGGACCGAGTGGTAAGAGTTGCACTATTTTCCTTGAGCACGTTGTTTGCTTTCCATTTCCCAATGTATAGTAAATTGTTTAACATTTGCACACGCGTTTACAAAGTAAGTTGTAGTTAGCTTATCAAAATAATGTTGGTTTGTATTAACAATATTGTCAAACCCCTAGTGGCATACTGATTTGGCAGCGTGGTCGTACGGCTCAATTAGTGATATTGACTATGGATATTAGCCTACTTGGCGAGGTGCCCAACACTGACATTACAGCCCAAAGCCACATTATCTAATTTTGTTTCCGGTGCTAACAGAAAATGGCAAAGGAACACATCCAATTCACTGAAAACAGCTGTGGTTCGCACCATTCCAGCCGTTTCCACGCAAAAAGTAAATGTAATCAGCGTTTTTATCTCAATGTTGACCTGTGCGACGGAGGTGCGTGTATGTGTGTGTGTGTGTGTGTGTGTGTGTGTGTATGTGTATATATATATGTATGTATGTATGTATGTATGTATGTATGTATGTATGTATGTATGTATGTGTATGTATGTGTGTTTATTTATTTCACCTTTATTTAACCAGGTAGGCAAGTTGAGAACAAGTTCTCATTTACAACTGCGACCTGGCTAAGATAAAGCAAAGCAGTTCCACACATCTAACAACACAGAGCTACACATGGAGTAAAACGAACATACAGTCAATAATACAGTAGAGGAAAAAAATAAAAATAAATATATATATACACACACACAATGTGTGCAAATGAGGTAAGATAAGCAAGGTAAGGCAATAAATAGGCCATGGTGGCAAAGTAATTACAATATAGCAATTAAACACTGGAATGGTATATGTGCAGTAGATGAATGTGCAAATTAGAAAAACTGGGGTGCAAAGGAGCAAGGTAAAATAAAAATACAGTAGGGGATGAGTTGAGTATTGGAGGCTATTTTGTAAATGACATCACCAAAGTCGATGATCGGTAGGATGGTCAGTTTTACGAGGGTATGTTTGGCAGCATGAGTGAATGATGCTTTGTTGCGAAATAGGAAGCCAATTCTAGATTTAATTTTGGATTGGAGATTTTTGATGTGATTTTTGACCGTCCAGAGTAGTGATGCAGGTGCGGGCAGCGATCGTTATTTAGTTTTACTTCTATTTAAGAGCAGTTGGAGGCCACGGAAGGAGAGTTGTATGGCATTGAAGCTCATCTGGAGGGTAGTTAAGTGCCCAAAGAAGGGCCAGAAGTATACAGAATGGTGTCGTCTGCGTAGAGGTGGATCAGAGACTCACCAGCAGCAAGAGCAACATCATTGATGTATACAAAGAAGAGAGTCGGCCCAATAATTGAACCCTGTGGCACCCCCATAGACTGCCAGAGGCCAGGACAACAGGCCCTCCAATTTGACACTGAACTCTATCGGAGAAGTAGTTGGTGAACCAGGCGAGGCAATCATTTGAGAAACCAAGGCTGTCGAGTCTTCCGATAAGGATGTGGTGATAGACAGAGTCAAAAGCCTTGGCCAGATCAATGGATACGGCTGCACAGTAATGTCTCTTATTTATCGCGGTTATGATATCGTTTAGGACCTTGAGCGTGGCCGAGGTGCACCCATGGACTTGGACTTTACAGTGTCCCAGAACTTTTTTGAGTTTGTGTTACAGGAAGCAAATTTCAGCTTGAAAAAGCTAGCCTTGGCTTTCCTAACTGCCTGTGTGTATACTGGTTCCTGACGTCCCTGAAAAGTTGCATATCACAGGGGTTGTTCGATGCTAATGCAGAATGCCACAGGATGTTTTGGTGCTGGTCAAGGGCAGTCAGGTCTGGAGAGAACCAAGGGCTATATCTGTTCCTGGTTCTACATTTCTTGAATGGGGCATGCTTATTTAAGATGGTGAGGAAGACACTTTTAAAGAATAACCAGGCATCCTCTATTGATGGGATGAGGTCAATATCCTTCCAGGATACCCAGGCCAGGTCGATTAGAAAGGCCTTCTCGCTGAAATGTTTTAGGGAACGTTTGACAGTAATGAGGGGAGGTCGTTTGACCGCAGATCCATTACGGATGCAGGCAATGAGGCAGTGATCACTGAGATCTTGGTTGAAAACAGCAGAGGTGTATTTGGAGGGCAAGTTAGTTAGGATGATATCCATGAGGGTGCCCGTGTTTACGGCTTTGGGGTTGTACCTGGTAGGTTCATTGATTTGTGTGAGGTTGAGGGCATCAAGCGTAGATTGTAGGATGGCCGGGGTGTTAAGCATGTCCCAGTTTAGGTCACCTAGCAGCACGAGCTCTGAAGATAGATGGGGGGTGCAATCAGTTCACGTATGGTGTCCAGAGCACAGCTGGGGGCAGAGGGTGGTCTATAGCAAGCAGCAACAGTGAGAGACTTGTTTCTAGAAAGGTGGATTTTTAAAAGTAAAAGTTCAAATTGTTTGGGTACAGACCTGGATAGTAAGGCAGAACTCTACAGGCTATCTCTGCAGTAGATTGCAACACCGCTCCCTTTGGCCGTTCTATCTTGTCTGAAAATGTTGTGGTTAGGGATGGAGATTTCAGGGTTTTTGGTGGTCTTCCAAAGCCAGGATTCAGACATGGCTAGGACATCAGGGTTGGCGGAGTGTGCTAAAGCAGTGAATAAAACAAACTTAGGGAGGAGGCTTCTAATGTTAACATGCATGAAACCAAGGCTTTTACGGTTACAGAAGTCAACAAATGAGAGCGCCTGGGGAATAGTAGTGGAGCTAGGCACTGCAGGGCCTGGATACACCTCTATATCACCGGAGGAGTAGGATAAGGGTACGGCTAAAGGCTATAAGGACTGGTCGTCTAGGACGTCCTGAACAGAGAGTAAAAGGAACAGGTTTCAGGGGGCGATAAAATAGATTCAAGGCATAATGTACAGACAAAGGTATGGAGGTAAACCTAGACATTGAGTGATGATGATAGAGATATTGTCTCTAGAAACATTTAAACCAGGTGATGTCATCGCATGTGTGGGTGGTGGAACTGAAGGGTTGGATAAGGTATATTGAGCAGGGCTAGAGGCTCTACTGTGAAATAAGACAATAAACACTAACCAGAACAGCAATGGACAAGGCATATTGACATTGAGGAGAGGCATGCTTAGCCGAGTGATCAGAAGGGTCCAGTGAGTAGTGAGGCTGGTTGGGGACATGGCAATTCAGACGGCTTGCCGGGGGTAGGAAGCTAGCAGAAGACGGAGGAAGTCTATTTATAGCCTCCTCGTGCGTTTCAGTCGGTAGACCAGTCGTGATGGATTAGTGGTGTTCCGTGTGGTAATGGGGACCAGTCCAATTGGCAAAATAGGTATAGTGGCCCAAGAAATTGTCCAATGGACCTATTTAGCTAGCAGCCGATATGCTCTAGACAGCTAACGTAAGCGGGCCGCAGTTAGCTGATGGGCGTTCAGGTGACGTCGCAACGTAAGGGCCAGTTGAATAACCCCCTCGGGCAGATAACGTCGGTAGTCCAGTCGTGACGGCCCGGTGGGGCTCAGCACCGGCAGTAAAAACGGGTCCGGATAGGTGTTGTAGCCCAGGAGTGGCTGATGGAACTCTTCAGCTAGCCGGAAGATGGGCCTGGCATGGGCTAGCTTCAGGCTAATTGGTGCTTGCTCCGGGACCGACGTTAGCCAATAGTCACTCGGATAGCAGCTAGCTAGCAGCGAGATCTTGTTGAAAATGTCCAGTGCTTGCGGTTGGAATCTGGGGATATGGAGAGAAAATAGGTCCGGTATGCTCTGGTTTGAGTCGCGTTGTGCAAACTGGCGAGAGCTTTCCAAGCTAAAGGTTAGCTGATGTCCGCTAGCAGTGGTAAGCTAAATACTACCGTTAGCTAGTGAGCTGACTTGTTTCTGGCTAGCTTCTGTTGGGGGATTGACTCTTTGCATCAACTTCATGTAATTGTCAATAAAAGCCTTTGACACTTATGAAATGCTTGTAATTATACTTCAGTATTCCATAGTAACATGTGACAAAAATATCTAAAGACACTGAAGCAGCAAACTTTGTGGCTATTAATATTTGTGTCATTCTCAAAACTTTTGGCCACGACTGTATGTGAATATATATTGTGTGTGTGTGTGTGTGTGTGTGTGTGTGTGTATGTGTGGTGATTTTAGCATGTACATCTTGGTGGGGCAAACTCCCCAAAAATGTTTTAGAAGCATGCCAGCAAAGACACACAACACTTAACAATACATTAATTGCAGTATAACGATGACAAGCGGTGCCCACAAAGTGTTAGGGCCTACATAAAGCTGTCCCAACAGCAGAGCTTTCTTTCCAGTACAATGGAGTGAATCCTTACCACTGCTACACCTGGCTATCAGCAGAGCCTTGTCTGGCAGCGAAACAATTAATTCAGCCTTGTTTACTGTCTTTTCCAAAAACATAGCTGATATGGCTGACTTGCTTGAACAAATGTGGTTCTACTGACAATTGAGATGTACAAACTATGGCAAAAGGGAACAATGAGGGGATAAGAGGCATTCTGTAATTTCGATTAAGACGTTGAGCGACGACGGACGTAGTCAATATAACTATGTGTTCAGCACTTTTGAAATGTTGACAGAATGCAGAACATGGGCTGCTCTTACAGAATTTTCCCTGTACACCAAGTCAGAACTGTTGGATAAATAAAGGGGGGCATGTAAGCAGACAATGAAACCTCTTACAATATTAGATGATTACATTTCTCAAAAACAGGTTACGGGCTATGTCCAGCTCCACAGAGTCAGTAACGTTGGGTGAAATTAAGAGGTGAAAATAGACCAAATTATTAGGGTGAGGCACATGGGCAACTAACAGCTTACTACACAACATGCACTTAGTATTACTTTCTTAGCTGCAGTATACATATCTCCCTTGTATTTTACATAATTTATGCAGCCGCATACAATACATTTTTAGACTCACCTTGGCTTGTGCTCACTTAAACATGAAGATGGCGTGGTGGTTTTGTCATCAAACTTTCATCTAAGTCTGGCATTCTCTGGATTTATGGTGGGAACTCAGGGGAAAAAAAACACACAGCCTCTCCATTGAATAGCAGGCTACTGGTTGCTTTGCACTGCTTGTAGTTAGTCACTGATTCCTTCCAAAAGACTCATTGTTGAATATGCGATTTCCAACTTGTGTAATCCTTTTTATCCAATGGCCGATGAGCACCGATATGTTTTATCTATAGTTTCTCTTCATATGACAAGGATTAAAGAGGATTTGCCAGTAGATTGTCGATTTGATTCATGATGATGACTGCTAGCTAAGACTTTGAAAGTAAGATGTTGACATGATCAGTCCAATCAAAGCTACTGTACATAACTTGATTTGACGTCATTTTATCTGTTGGCAATGACCTTGAGCCTTCTTGGAAGGGCACTTGTAATATAACTCTATGGCAGGACCCAAAGGCTTGACATTTTGGATGTCTACCCTTGCTAAGGACATCAACTTCGCGATAACGTAGTGTCCCCATGAGGGACAGAACATTTAGCCAATCACAGCGCAATGCTCCTATTTTTTGCTGGCTCGCCCCACCACCACAGAAAGCACTGAGCTAGGCTGAAACACCTGCATTTTGGAGACCATGTGTATGCGGCTTATGTATTTTTTACATTGTTTGCAAACTGATATGTGACACACATTAATGCCCAAATAACATGCAAAACAGGCAAGCCCCCCCAAAAATATTATTTAGATAATTTATTTTAGCAAAGAAATGTGGGGCTCAAAAGCCCCACCTGCCCTGAATGACGGGTCGCCACTGTAATATATACATACATACATACATGCATGCACGCGCACACACACACACAGTGCCTTCGGAAAGTATTCAGACCCCTTTACTTTTTCCACATTTTGTTACGTTACAGCCTTATCCTCACCGGCTCCAGCAGCAGAGGTGACTGTTTTGGAGAGCCTGGCGTGCCCAAAGTAAAATGCCTCCCATTTAGGCCCAGAAAATGGGATATGCATATATTTAGTACCATTGGATAGGAAACACTCTGAATTTTCCAAAACTGTTAACCATTTGTCTGTGGGTCAATCAGAACGCATTTGGCAGGCAAAACCCTGAGGAATCTCTGTCCTGAAAAAGTCATTTTGACACATTGCTCATTTTTGAGCCCCTCCCTATCCAAAATGACCATATATAGGCATGTGAACGCAGTGCACGTCGCTTCCTTATGATGTCATCAACCACGAGACGGTGTTTTACTCCATCTTGGAGGAATTTCGCCATTGAAAACAGCATGGCAATGAGAGACCACGTTATGAAAACTCTTCAGAGTGCGTGCATGAGAAGGCGCGCTGTGCCTTACTTATCGCTTTTAGCGTTCAGTTTATATTCGGCTGATTTATAATAGTACATATACGTAAAAGGGTTCCTAAGGATACATTTAAAACTATGTTTGATTGTTTTTGGACAAGTTTATAGGTATAATTTTAACGAGTCGCCGAGTTTCAAAGGAGTAATGGAGGCTGTCGTTTCTGATTATAACGCATGAACCAAATGGAGGATTTATGGATAAAAGACGTTACTTTTTCTAACAAAAGAACCATGGATTGTCTTCGTTGGACACTTAGGAACCCTCAGCAGAAGTTCTTCAACAGGTAATTACTTTGTTTTCGCTGTGAAATGTGTTATGTGTGTGCCATGATTGCTAATCGATACATGGCTATTGGAAAATATGTGAGGTGCTACCCTCAAACAAATGAATGTGCTGCTTTCGCCGTAAAGCCTTTTTGAAATCTGACAACGCTGTGATATTGCCTAGAAACAGAGCTTTTGATGAGTATGGAACACTTGTATATAGCTGGATGTTTAATAATTCAATTTTCGGATTTTAAATCTGGCGCTACAGGTTTTCGCTGGTAGTGTCGGGATGATCCCGCTAGCGACCCACTGGTATTTGAGTCGATATTATTCTATAATTTATTAAATCATTTTTTCCCCTCAATCTACACACAATACCCCATAATGAAAGGGAAAAACAGGTTTAGAATATGTTGCTATTTTATTAAAAATAGAAAACTGAAAATACATTTACAAAAGAATTCAGACCCTTTACTCAGTACTTTGTTGAAGCATCTTTGGCAGCATTGAGTCTTGGGTATGACGCGACAAGCTTGGCACACCTGTATTTGGGAAGTTTCAGAGATGTTCGATCGCGTTCATGTCCGGGCTCTGGCTGGGCCACTCAAGGATATTCAGAGACTTATCCCAAGGCCACTCCTGTGTTGTCCTGTTGGAAGGTGAACCTTCAACCCAGTCTGAGGTCCTGAGTGCTCTGGAGCAGGTTTTCATGAAGATCTCTCTGTACTTTGCTCCGTTCATCTTTGCCTCGATCCTGACTAGTCTCCCAGTCCCTGCTGCTGAAAAATACCCCCACAGCATGATGCTGCCACCCATGCTTCACCGTAGGGATTGTGCCAGGTTTCCTCCAGAGGTGACGCTTGACATTCAGGCCAAAGAGTTCAATCTTGGATTCATCAGACCAGAGAATCTTGTTTCTCATGGTCTGAGAGTCTTTAGGTGCCTTTTGGCAAACTCCCAAGCTGGCTGTCATGTGCCTTTTAATGGAGAAGTGGCTTCCGTCTGGCCACTCTACCATAAAGGCCTGATTGGTGGTGCTGCAGAGATGGTCGTCCTTCTGGAAGATTATCCCATCTCCACAGAGGAACTGGAGCTCTGTCAGAGTGACCATCGGGTTCTTGGTCACCTCCCTTCTCCCCCGATTGCTCAGTTTGGCTGGGCGGCCAGCTCTAGGAAGAGTCTTGCTGGTTCCAAACTCCTTCCATTTTAAGAATGATGGAGGCCACTGTGTTCTTGTGAACCTTCAATGCTGCGTAATGTTTTTTGGTATCCTTCCCCAGATCTGTGCCTCGACACAATCCTGTCTCAGAACTCGGACAATTCCTTCGACCTCATCGCTTGGTTTTTGCTCTGACATGCACTGTCAACTGTGGGACCTTGTAGACAGGTGTGTGCCTTTCCAAATCAATTGAATTTACCACAGGTGGACTCCAATCAAGTTGTAGAAACATCTCAAGGATGATCAATTGAAACAGGATGCACCCGAGTCTCATAGCAAAGGGTCTGAATACTTTTGTAAATAAGGTATTTCTGTTAAAAAAATATATAAATTAGCAAACATTTCTAAATTCTTGTTTTTGCTTTGTGATTATGGGGTATTATGTGTAGATTGCTGAGGATTTGTATTTTATTTAATACATTTTAGAATAAGGCTGTAACAAAATGTGGAAAAAGTCAAGGGATAGAGAGAGAGAAAAAACACAAGATTTCACCTTGGCTTGGGCACATTTTTAAAGCCAGCGTGTCAGTTTCAATTGCATGGTTTTGTTTCTATTTTTGTACACGAGCATCCTGAACAGGAGCCCTTGGAGAGAGGGGGAACACATGGAGGCAGTTACGTGAGGTGGTTGTTCTCAGGGTGTGTCTAGTCTGCTTTACAGACCGTGCCAATGAACGGATGTATGACCTAAAAATAGAAGTTGATTTATGAGTTATCCCACTTTCCTGGCAAGTTAGCTTTAAGTGTGGGTAACATCCATCCTCTCTTATTGTTAGAATATTTATATCCCAGTCAATGTGGGGGTGACTTATTTTGACAGGACCACTGTTTTGTTTTTAAAAGCACTCCCAGTTGTTACTGCACCAGAGGGGGCTGTGTGTGTAAAATACATACTGCTAGAGCACGCACCCACACACACAGTACAGGGACGTTCCATTTTGTTCTGCATGTTCCCTACAGTTCCTCTCCTCGCGTCGTCACTGGCATGGCATTCCAGAGGCAGGAGTCACGAGCAGAACGAACTGACCCTACCCCGCTCTGTTAGAGCTGCATAGCTGAGAAAGATTAGGCCGCTTTAACTCAATTCCATGTTAATGTGAGTTCAGGGCTGTCTGCTAGGTCTCTGTACCTGTTCTGACTGTTATTGTGGGAACTGCTTAGACAGTTCATATGTTGGACTCTCATGGAGATGGAGACAATTCTGCCCCCCCACCCTCTCGATCATGGTCCCCAAGCAAGGTATCGTTGGACAAGACACCAGTAAGTGTGGTTCCTAGGGATGGGCTGGTTGAGTCACGGGCTGTAAAGCGAATAAGAGACTACTGGTGGAAAATTACATGTTATGCAGAGTGACTATGTAGCTCCAACCGTGTGTGCGCAGCTACTAGCTACACATTAGACAATGTATTCTGTAAATATTTGCCAAAGACACTATGGGGAAATCTGTTCCTAAAAACGTGCCATGTCTGTGTTTGCACTAATGTGTATGAGCTCACGCATGGGGATAGTGTTTGGATCACACAGTCAGTCTCTGGTTTGGTGCTCTATTGTAAGCTGTTTGTTAAATAAGTCCTGGATGGTTTGACTTGTTTGGCTGCAGTAGTGGCGATGATGAGGTTAGGGAGTGGGCCGTGGGAACCACTTTTTTTTTCTCCTTTTTATCGCATAAAGGATGGCATGTTATGACTTCTCCATGCATTCAGGCATTATATAACGGCTCTGATTGGAAGCAGATTATTGTAGAATGTGAACATTACCAGAAAACCAGTAGGAGGTGCTGTTTGCTGTGTCTTTCACACAGATGGACTACAGTCTCTTGGCACTGATGTTGATTAGCCTACATGACTTGCTCAGGGTAGTAGTTACCCTTTGGCACAGATCTAGGATCAGCTGATCTTCCCCAAATTCGTTATGGAGTGAATCACAAAACTGACCACGAGGGGGTCCAATCCGGCCCCTGGGTGGTTGGAGTAAAAATATATATTTACTGTCTAGCTCGCTAATATTCACAGATATTAAAGCTAGACAGTCAGGGAGCATCGGAAATTCAAAAAACGATGGATAAAGGACAATT
The DNA here is from genome assembly GCA_030435695.1 of Brachymystax lenok tsinlingensis. Classification (NCBI taxonomy): domain Eukaryota; kingdom Metazoa; phylum Chordata; class Actinopteri; order Salmoniformes; family Salmonidae; genus Brachymystax; species Brachymystax lenok. The sequence goes on from CM059800.1 coordinate 6,909,399, forward strand.
TGTTTATTTCTTTTTACACATTTTGATGGTGAGGAAATGCAACCAATTTTCACTGCGGCCCTCCGGACCTCATCGAAGACCGACTGTGGCCCTTGTGTCAAAATTAGTTTGACACTCCTCATCTAGGGAAACGGACAACTTCATCCTACTGTCTTGCACCCACACAAAGATCGCACACTTTCTGTAACTAATGTAAATGTTACACAGTGGAACGTTAGTCTCGTGGTCATTTCAACACAGCTTTTAAACCGGATTAGATTCTGAACAAGAGAAGATGTGGAAACGGCAGCAGAGCCTCAGTTCAGCTGTAGCTAATCTGGCTCAATTCAACTGTGTATGAAAGAGGGGTAGATGTTATATTAGGAAATGGTCATGCAATGCTGCTCACAGCGGATTACTGCCTAGCTTCATTTGCATGTTAATGGCTAAAAGACGCATTAAGAAGATGACTAGGCTATTTTAAGTGTGAGCGTGGGTTAGCACATTACACTATATCGGGTGTAAAACATACTGCCTGCGGATCCAATCCAGCCCGCGGGTGGTTTGAGTCAAAAAAATATATATATATATATATATACAGTACCAGTCAAGTGTGGACACACCTACTCATTCAAAGTTTTTTATTTATTTTTACTATTTTCTACATTGTAGTATAACAGTGAAGACATCAAAACTATGCAATAACACATACGGAATCATGTAGTAACCCAAAAAAGTGTTAAACAAATCAAAGTATATTTTCTTTCCTCAATGTGTTTGAGCCAATCAGTTGTGTGTGTGGGGGGGTATACAGAAGATAGCCCTATTTGGAAAAAGGCCAAGGCCATATTATAGCAAGAACAGCTTAAATAAGCAAAGAGAAATGACAGTCCATCATTACTTTAAGACATGAAGGTTAGTAATCCGAAAAATTAAGAACTTTCAAAGTTTCTTCAAGTGCAGTCGCAAATACCATCAAGCGCTTTGATGAAACTGGCTCTCATGAGGACCGCCTCAGGAAAGGAAGACCCATAGTTACCTCTGCTGCAGAGGATAAGTTCATTAGTTACCAGCCTTAGAAATTGCAGCCCAAATAAATTCTTCACGGAGTTCAAGTAAGAGACATTTTAACATCAACACTTCAGAGGAGACTGCGTGAATCTGGCCTTCATGGTCGAACTGCTGCAAAGAAACCATTACTAAAGGACACCAATAATAATAAGAAGACTTGCTTGAGCCACAAAAACAAAAAAACACACCTCCAGGCTGTGTAAGGGCTATTTGACAAAGAAGGAGAGTGATGGAGTGCTGTCTCGGATGACCTGGCCTCCACAATCACCCGACCGCAACCCAATTGAGATGGATTGGGATGAGTTGGACTGCAGAGTGAAGGAAAAGCAGCCAACAAGTGCTCAGCATATGGGGATAGTGTGGGAACTGCTGTGGGAACTGCTTCAAGACTGTTGGAAAAGCATTCCAGGTGAAGCTGGTTGAGCAAATGCCAAGAGTGTGCAAAGGGTGGCTACTTTGAAGAATCCCCTGCACAGTGATCTGGTATTGGTACTCCCTGTATATAGCTCCATTCTTGTGTATTTTAATCCTGTTACTATATTTATTTTTTAATATACTACACAAAATTATAAACTCAACATGTAAAGTGTTTCAAACATATTGTGCACTAGACGAGAGAGAGAATATTATCACAATACTTAGCTGCCGATACGATATGTTTTGCGATTCTCACAATTCTATATGTATTGTGCTTTGATATTGCAAATTGATGTTCCAAACAAATTGCTCACTAGGTCTTCTGCATAGAGATGAGAACATGAGCATTTTTTGGGGGGGGGGTCAGTCATGGAAATAAAAGTGCTGAAAACATGTTGGCTCACTATTTACAAAGATGGAGAACAAGCTATAGCATGAAAAATACCATAGTTTTGGCGCAGGTACGGTTTTGATTAGATGGGATTCAGCTTTTGTCAGATTTGACTTTTCATAGCAGGTTAGCAAAACTTACACAGCAGGTTAGGATAATTAACGTCACAAACATAAAATGGGAAGCCTGAGGAAGTCCATGGTAGAAAGATAGCTAAATAAGGGTGGGAAACCCGTGTAAATCAGTGACACCTCGCATCCCGTCAATAAAATGCCTTGCTTGGGGGGAGCTCCAATAGTACTAACTAGATTAGTGTTGTAGGTGCAACAGTGCGTATGGGTGGCCAGGAAATCGCAGCTTATATCAACATATTTTGACAGGGTTTTATGTTAATTTTGTATATAGACCACATACAAAATTCTTCAGACCTCCCAAGGAAGGGGTGACAACGACATGATTTTGGAGGTAGGGCATCACGCAGAATAGGGTTAGCCAGACTGCCCACAAATTTAGCTTTCCACATTGTTACGTTACAGCCTTATTCTAAAATGTAAAAATAAATATATAAATATATTTTTTTTCCTCAATCTACACACAATATCCCACAATGACAAAGCAAAAACTATTTTTATTAAATATTAGCACATTTTATAAAAAAAAATAAACTAAAATCACATTTACATATGTACTGTATTCCGACCCTTTACTCAGTACTTTGTTGAAGCATCTTCTGCAGCAATTACAGCCTCGAGTCTTCTTGGGTATGACGCTACAAACTTGGCGCACCTGTATTTGGGGAGTTAATCCCATTCTTCTCTGCAGATTCTCTCAAGCTCTGTCAGGTTGGATGGGGAGTGTCGCTGCACAGCTATTTTCAGGTCTCTTCAGAGATGTTAGATCAGGTTCAAGTCCAGGCTCTGGCTGGGCCACTCAAGGACGTTCAGAGACTTGTCCCGAATCCACTCCTGTGTTTTCTTGGCTGTGTGCTTATGGTCATCCTGTGGGAAGGTGAACCTTTGCCCCAGTCTGAGGTCTTGAACACTCTGGTGCATGTTTCATCAAGGATCTGTCTGTACTTTGCTCCGTTTATCTTTCCCTCAATCTTTATTAGTCTGAAAAATATCCCCACAGCATAATGCTGCCACCCATCGTTAACCATAAGGATGGTGCCAGATTTCCTCCAGACGTGACGCTTGGCATTCAGGCCAAAGAGTTCAATTTTGGTTTCATCAGGCCAGAGAATCTTGTTTCTCATGGTCTGAGTCTTTAGGTGCCTTTTGGCAAACTCCAAGCAGGCAACCAGCTCTAGGAAGAGTCTTGGCGGTTCCAAACTTGATGGAGGCCACTGTGTTCTTGGGGACCTTCAATGCTGCAGAAATGTTTTGGTACCCCAGATCTGTGCCTCGACACAATCCTGTCTTGGAGCTCTACGACAATTCCTTCGACCTCATGGCTTGGTTTTTGCTCTGACGTGCACTATCAACTGTGTGACCTTACATAGACAGGTGTGTGCCTTTTTCTAAATCATGTCCAATCAATTGAATTTGCCACAGGTGGCCTCCAATCAAGTTGTAGAAACATCTAAGGATGGTCAATGGAAACCGGATACACCTGAGCTCAATTTGGAGTCTCATAGCGAAGGGTCTGAATACTTATGTAAATAACTTATTTAATTTTAAAAAATGTTGTATACATTTCAAAACCTGTTTTCACTTTGTCATTATGGGGTATTGTGTGTAGATTGCCGAGGATTTTTATTAAAAATAGTTTAGATTAAGGCTATAAAGTAACAATGTGGAAAAAGTCAAGGGGTCTGAATACAACTACAAACTGGAAACAGGGTATGCTGTATCCATGTTTGGTGTTACTGATTTGGACACATCTCAATGTTTAGTGAAATAGCTAAGTAACCAGCAGATATACATTACCAGTCGACAGTTTGGACACACCTACTCATTCCAGGGTTTTTCTTTATTTGTACTATTTTCTACATTGTAGAATAATAGTGAAGACATCAAAACTACGAAATAACACATATGGAATCATGTAGTAACCAAAAAAGTGTTAAACAAATCAAAATATATTTAGCCACCCTTTGCACACTCAACCAGCTTGACCTGGAATGCTTTTCCAACAGTCTTGAAGGAGTTCCCACATGCTGAGCACTTGTTGGCTGCTTTTCCTTCTGCGTTCCAACTCATCCCAAACCATCTCCAATGGGTTGAGGTCAGGTGATTGTGGAGGCCAGGTCATCTGATGCAACACTCCATTACTCTCCTTGGTCAAATAGCCAGTACACAGCCTGGATGTGTGTTTGGTCATTGTCCTGTTGAAAAACAAATGATAGTCCCACTAAGTGCAAACCAGATGTGATAGCGTATCACTGCAGAATGCTGTGGTAGCCATGCTGGTTAAGTGTGCCTTTTTGAATTCTATATAAATCATAGACAGTGTCACCATCACACCACCTCCTCCGTGCTTCACGGTGGGAAGCACACATGCAGAGATCATCCGTTCACCTAATCTGCATCTCACAAAGACACGGCGTTGCAACCAAGTATCTCACATTTGGACTCAGACCAAAGGCAGATTTCCACTGGTCTAATGTCCATTACTCGTGTTTCTTGGCCCAAGCAAGTCTCTTCTTATTATTGGTGTCCTTTAGTAGTGGTTTCTTTGCAGCAATTCGATCATGAAGGCTTGATTCACGCAGTCTCCTCTGAACAGTTGATGTTGAGATGTGTCTGTTACTTGAACTCTGAAGCATTTATTTGGGCTGCAATATCTGAGGCTGGTAACTCTAATGAACTTATCCTCTGCAGCACGGGTAACTCTGGGTCTTCCTTTCCTGTGGCGGTCCTCATGAGAGCTAGTTTCATCATAGCGCTTGATGGTTTTTGCGACTGCTCTTGAAGAAACTTTGAAAGTTCTTGAAATGTTCCGGATTGACTGACCTTCAGGTCTTAAAGTAATGATGGACTGTAATTTCTCTTTGCTTATTTCTTGCCATAATATGGCCATAGCCCTATTTGGTAAAATACCATCTTCTGTATACCCACCCCCCACCTTGTCACAACACAACTGATTGGCTCAAACGTATTACAAAGGAAGGAAATTCCACAAATTAACTTTTAAGAAGGCACACCTCATGAAGCTGGTTGAGAGAAGCCAAGAGTGTACAAAGCTGTTATCAAGGCAAAGGGTGGCTACTTTTGAAGGATCTCAAATATAAAATATATTTTGATTTGTTTAACACTTTTTGGGTTACTACATGATTATACTACAATGTAGAAAATAGTAAAAAAAAAAAAACATTGAATGAGCAGGTGTGTCCAAACTTTTGACCGGTACTGTATGTCTATGGAAGGGGATGAGGCCTACGAGCCTCCTAGGTTTTGTATTGAAGTCAATGTAGCCAGAGCTAAGGGCGGAAGCTAGCTGTCCTCCGGCTACACCATGGTGCTACCGCAGACAGTGCTGTTGAAGTTACTGTAGACCTTAATTTCAAAACAGTGTATTTTAATCAATTATTTGGTGACATGAATATATTTAGTATAGTTTTATCTAAAAAGGTTAACTTTCACTTTTTATTTTCATAAAATTTCACTGAGGAGGATGGTCCTCCCCTTCCTCCTCTGAGGAGCCTCCACTAGTGTGGGGGGGAGGGTTCTTTAAGAGTAACATCCAATACAAAATCTTACCAGCGGTCCATTCAAACCGTTTTTGCAATACAACATTTTTCAGACCTCCAAGGGAGGCATGACAATTATTTGAGGTATGGCAACGTGAGACTATAATGAATGAAAAAATTATAAAATAAAGCACATTCTTTTATAAACAAATGAAATTGTCCTTGAGTTTGTGTTACCGCTGGTACCACAAATGAATGGTGCACTCATAAGTTTAAGGCAACGGCAGTAGGTCTAATATAAATGGAAATGTTTGTAGGCTGTAGGAAGTCAAGGGGAATGGAGAATGGTGGTTGAACGTGACAAGAGAGCAGTAGAGAGCTTACATCGCCACGTACTGTTCAATAGGCCTAAATATCCAATAATTGAATTAATTAATTTAAGGGAAAAACACATTTCCTATATTTGTGGGTTGGGGTCGGTTGCTGGCCTCATATTTTCACCTCCTTACGTTGCAGAGGGATTATCAGGTCAGAAATGAAGGTCTACGACCACTCTCATGTTTGGTTTTTAGCAGGTCTCTGTTTGCATATCTGAAGCAGCTGTCCCAACAGCCCAAGGTCCCTGTGAGAGTGAGAGAGTGAGAGAGAGAGACTTGTGAGTCTGACTGTTACTGTGGTAGATGCCCAGTAGAGTTGACAAACTCTGGAGATTATATATTCTGTGTGCTGCTGTGTGGGTGTTGTTCACGTAAAGAGTCCTTTGGCCATGATCTCATAGTGTAGACCTACAGTATATGCCGTTAAGTCTGGCCTGTATGTGTTCATCGGCAGTTTGTTCGAGTGGGAGTTGTCTTGGCGTGTGAACAGCCATGAGAGGAAGGAACATGTGTCACAGATGTCGAGGAAGGCTGCAAGGGCAAGTCTGTTTTCCACACGCGTGTTTGTTTGTAGGTTGAACCATGTGCTGTAACGGGTTGAGAGTGAAACATGTTAAGGGCCAACCAGGGAGGGAGCAGAGAGACCGGAAGAGGGGGAGGAGGCAGAACCTCAGGGTTCTCTCTTGTGGGATTTTTTTTTTTTAGGCTTTCTGCTGACTGAACACTGTCTGCCTGTCTTTTTCTCTCTCTAATTCCTTCTCACTCCCACTTCCTTTCTTTCACTCTCCCTGACTGAATTGGCATTTGAAATAATGTCACTATTCGAGTATTATGTTTCCGGATATCCAGATATCTTTTTTAGCACTGTTTTTAACCTGAGCACTGCTGCGTGAGGGAGAGACCCTGGCGCGCTATTGGTTGGTGTCTGGGAGGGGAGCGGAGGGGAGCGGAGGGGAGCGGAGCGGACGGGAGGAAACTTGGCTACAGCCAAGACTAGCTAACTTGTAGCAGCCACATTGTTATTCATCATCCCATATACCAGTGTTTGTCTTGATTGGAGTAGCCTAGAGAAGCTAGCGAGCTACCTAGGCTCATTGCGAGCTAGAGGCTGCGCTTTCTCCCCAAGCCCATTCAGAGATTGTTAAACACCACCTTACTGTTGGTTGCTCGTTGTAGCCTACTCCTTCTCATTTAACTCTGCTGACTTATAATTCCATCGTGCATTGCATTAGTGAACTCTTACTTCACTTGCCGCACATTGAGCCTTTGACCGTAGCACTGCTTTGATTGGCCGACAAAAACAACAAGCTACAGACTGGTGTGAAGGCTACCGGTCATTTTATGGGGTGTGCATGTCATAAAAACTACATCCAAAAGTTTGTTTTATTGTAGCGGGTTTCTTATGTACCACAGGAGAACCAAGAAAGGAGGCGCGACACCACGGCTGTCTTTTAGGCTTTTATGTTGATCTGCAATAGTATTATGAAAAGACAGGACAGGAATACATCAGTCTTCAATGCACCATCTGACAAGTTATTCTATACAGGAGCATGAAGAAAGGTAAAACACATCCTGTCTCACATCCCCAATATATTGCTAGGTGCCTTCAGTGTTGACAGTATTAAAATACAACAACTCATGTACAAAAACACTGTAATACAAACAAGCAACATTGTGAAATCACCTTTATCCCATTCAGACCTAAGAGGGCTAAAACCACATCTCCCATAATGCAACGCTAGCATCAGTTGGCAGCTCGGCTAACCATTTGCTTCACAGAAAGGCATGATAGCTAGCAATACTTTTTAGCATTGTAACCTACATCAATAACAACAATACAACTCTGAAAGTTAGATGTTTCAATAGCCTCACACTCCCTTATAACGATATCTACAGCATTAACCTTGGAACATTTTATTTATTTCACGTTATGGACTTCTACAAAGGAGTAATCTGTAACACATACCTTTCTCTCTGTCTTTCCTCAGACTGAGGAGAACGGGAGCTACGGGTAGTACCAGGGTGTTAGTGGGTGTCGTAGGCACTCGGATAAAACGAAATACATTTAATGAAATAAAACCCGAAGATGTTAATATCATTCAGCTACTGTAACTGCCTACTTAACATCAACAGACAGCACTAGTAGTGCAACAATACAAATATAGACACCAAAAGTAAAGTTCCTGGCGATCATAACGATCTGAATCCCCCCTTCTGTCTGAACTTGGAATATTCCTGTTCGCGGGCTTTGGCCACTGACCCTTAACCTGGTTGGTTCTGTTCTGCGTTGTGTACTATTGTAATAGTTTGATGGAATAACCATTTTAACTCTCCTACACTATATTAAGAATTTGTAATGTCATCGTATATCCTTGTAAGTAACAATGTCACATGGATATGTTATTGTATTTAGAAAAGGCCTTTTCATTGTTAAAGTAGACCTATACTTTTTTTTGCTCAAAAATGAATACTCACAAGTAATCAAATACTAACTTCCGTTCGGATATTCGAATATGCCCATCCCTAATTCAGATGGCCTCTAATACCACATTTGTGTGTTGGGTGACTGAGTTAAAGCCTTTACCTAAAGCCCTAAAGTGAAGTGTGGCACATTTCTCCTGTAAGCTGCTTAAACTGCCGCACCAGTAGAAATCCACTTTTTTCAAGCTGAAAGACGATGGCCAGAGCTTACCCAAGTCTAAAAGTCTTAGTTTTAGTCAAAGTATGATGCATTGTGATTGAAGTGACAAATCTGTGTGAATGCAGTGTCTTTTCCTATGATATGACGTACAAATAATTTTCTTTTTATTTCAGGGCTGGGTTTTATTTGAACGTTACCACCCACCAGCATGGCATTGTTTATTAATCACAAACAGCTACAAAGTTATTCCTCTTCACAACTGAGATGAGCCAAACAGCCTTGTGTCCGTCGCCTGGAGGTACAAACTTATGCTTTTGCACCTCCACTATTTCTTTATCAGAAAACGATCATAAACCATTGGATAATTTTGAAAATGTTCACCTTTGCTTTAGCTAGTCTGTGTAATTTTTTTTTTATATATATACAGTGAGGTCCAAAAGTGACATTCTTTTAGTTTTTGACTCTGTACTTTGGATTTGAAATGAAACAATGACTGAGGTTAAAGTGCAGACTGTCAGCTTTAATTTGAGGGTATGTTCATTCTTATCGAGGAAACAGTTTAAATATTACAGCACTTTTTGTACATAGTCCCCCCCCATTTTAGGGGACCAAAAGTATTGGGAATTCACTTGTGTTATTAAAGTAGTCACAATGTAGTATTTGGTCCCATATTCCTAGCACTCAATGATTACATCAAGCTTGTTGGATACATTTGCATGTCTGGGGGGTATGATATTATTATTCATCACTCATCATTATTCATGATTCATTCAGGACTATCCACAATCATGATAGCATCCACATTAAGAAACTAGTTAGGAACATATTCTATTCTTATTTACAATAATAATGACTCCAAAATGACACTACATTATTTACTATTCATTTCTATTGGGCACAAAATAGTCTGAAACGCAAAACAGCAAATGCATCCAACATGTAATTTGTCATTTGCGGCGTGTATGATCATGAGCAAAGTCATTGTAGCCTATCATTTCACTTCCCCTGTGAGAACCTTGAGCACGGGCAGACTTGTCTTAGCAGCTTACCTACCATAGGTTGCACCGTGTCCATTACAATGTAGAAAAACTCATATCAGCCATCTTTCACTAGTTATCCGTATTACCGGAACTTCATCTTATTCTTTCGAACTATTTTTCTTATGGTGGATTCGTGGGCGCAATTTATTGAAGATTCTATATCTTTCAAAGATTTCAATGCTTATGACAAATGCAGCTCCAGAACCAACCAAAGAGCCAGCTGGCTAATCTTTTGAAAACAGTGTAGTGGAAGCTAACGTGCATTTCTTCTCTCAGAAAGGAAATGACATTGAAATAGTGGTGTCAACTTCCTCTGCAGGGGGTTCTTTAAGCCAGGGGGGGTCTGAGCTACTTAAAATGAGACCAAGTCACACACCTGAGATCTCTTGCGCGCACACACTTCAAGCACATTCTCTCTTTCACTGTCTCTTTCACACACACGTTCTCACTCACTTCTAGGCCAAGGGTAAATGTTTGACTTTCTGGTTGAATCTGTATAACACCACACCACGTGTCCCACTGTAATTGTTTTTGACTTGTCTCTGTAATGTAGGCTGAGATTATGGTTCTTTTAATACACTGGAAACAAATCTGATCACCACCCCTTATCAGTTTTATGGTTTGATTCGAACTTATCAGCCACTTAACCTGCTATTGAACCTCAGACCTTGTTTACTAGTCTCTCTCTCTCTGTGGCCTTTCCTTGCTCTTTGGTGTAAGGGTTTACTGTGTGTGGAGTAGACAGGTCTATTCTATACTGCCCGATGGCACTGGTCCAAAATGGTGGTTATTATTAATGCCTTCTTATGCAACCTTTTTTTTGTTATTCAGGTGACTTCATGTGGTTGGGGGTCCCTGAAAGTGCAATTTTGAGTCCCACGAGAGAGCTGGTAATTTGGGCCAAAAGGGTGTGGGTAGATTGTGTTACCCAAATGGTCCGTTGGAACACATTTTGGTAATTCCTATTTGGTCGAGGAGAATGGGGCGTCGTAATCTGTCTAGCGATCCAGTAGTTGCGAGTTTGCGTCGGGGGCACAGCTATCGAATTTTAGCTAACCCTTATTCTAAATTTAAGCCAATTCAGCTAACCTGCTATGTAAATTTCCCTGACATTTGTCGTTTCAGTTCCCCTAACATAACCTTAGTCGTTAGTGCCCCTAACCACCAACGTAAATCCTTCCCATAATCCTTCTTTGTTATGGCGCAACAAGCAACCAAGTCTCAGAGATAGACGTATAATAGGGAAAGAGGGATACACTGTCAGTTGACCAACTGAATGTATTCAACTAAAATGCGTCTTCCGCATTTAACCCAACCCCTCTGAATCAGAGAGGTGCGGGTGGATGCCTTAATCGACATCCACTTCTTCGGTGCATGGGGAATACTATACATTTTCCAAGATTGTATTTTAAATGACATCATCCAATTTGTATGCTATTGTACGATCGGGTAACATTTATGATACTATATGTCCTATAATTCGTATGATATTGTATATCAGCTATTCCGTTGATAATGTTATCTAACATAATATATCATACTACATGGAGTGTCACAGATTTACGAACAGAATAATGATTACCCAGAGACCACTTTGACTTGGTGGGTCACAAAACTAGATTGGGTCACTGCTAAATCGTTTGAGATTAATTCAGTCATAGTGCCTTATTCATTGTGTGTACTAGCTCATCCTAGCCAGCCTCCTTTCTGGGGTCCCCCCCAAGTGTGTGTGTGTGTGTGTGTGTGTGTGTGTGTGTGTGCCTGTCCCTGTCCCTTCATTAGGATCCTGAAAGTGACCACTCAATCGGAAGACTTCTCCTTTGTCCCCATAGGACCATGTTAGCCTAGAGAACCACTCTATGTTTACAGTATGTCACAGAACAGGAAACCAGAAACCGTGAATGTCCAGGACCGCTGGGTACGAAGTGACCGCAGTGACCTCGCTGACTGCCTTGGACCGCGCATCACGATCCACCCGCCGTGATCGACACTGTCAGTTCCCATTGTGGCTTGGTTCCATAGCTGCACGGTTGCCATGGCGTTACCGTGCAGGACTGTCATGTACCAGGAAGACGGTCAGGCATACTGGACATCAACTAACGAGGTCGCCCCTCAGAAACCAGAGATCAGTTTGAATTGATACGGTGGAACTCCAAACGGATGCAGGTGGGACGTTTTTGTTTTATTTACTCTTTCCACTCTTGGAGTTGGTATTGCTTTTTACACACATCCATATCAATAGTGTATTATGTGTTACATCACCAGCGCATGGCCGGCTCTGTCCCACTCCAGCGCTTATCCCGTTAGCGACAGATGGACAGAACACAGGGAGGGAGGGTGAGAGCGAGAGTGGATGAAGATACTTTCTCTCTCTTTCTGGAGAGTTGCAGAACAGCACATGATAGGACAGTACACTCGGTGCATGAGTGGAGAGAGGGGTAACACAATCTACCCACACCCTTTTGGCCCAGAGATGGAGAGCGACTGAACAAGGGAAGAGGTGTAGATATCGCCCCTCTCTCTGACCAGGAACTTTTCACGGAGGACGGGACAGTCCCCCGGCTGTCTGCAGCAGAAAGAGAGAAATGGGAGAGGCATTTCTTTGGACCTGTTGATCATTTACACCATCCTGGACTGGACTGTAAAACCAGTAAATTAGCAGGGCAGAGGAGGATGAATCAACATCAGAGACATTCCTACACTGTTTGACGTTTGTGCAAGGGTTTTGGATGTGTGTGTGTGTGTGTGTGTGTGTGTGTGTGTGTGTGTGTGTGTGTGTGTGTGTGTGTGTGTGTGTGTGTGTGTTTGTAAGGGTTTGGGTGGGTGTGTTGAGTGAGTTATCTGCTTGTGATCCTGCTTTTGGGTGTATATTTAATATCTACTAGTTTCTGTGTATGGTTGATGGGCGAGGTGTGTGTCTGTAGTTACCTGGAGAGACTGAGCCAGCCGCTCCTGTAGGTTTGGGTTATCTGAGCTCCACAGCAATCGCCTTTACAAAAGGACAGGGTCCAAAACCTTATCGTTGTTCTGAGGAACTGTAAAGGTCGGTGTGTTTCAAAGATGTGTGTAGTTCTGTGGAAGTGTAGTCTAGGAGTGGGAGGGGCTAGGAGAGGGACAGAGGTGACACAGGTGAGATATAAAAGCAGGTGTGTGTGACCGTGTGTATCTGAGGATCACACTCACTCACCTCTCGTTCGTCTGCGTCTGCTGACCAGAGAACAGACTTGGGGATTATCGGACAGTTGATGAGCTTTAGGGCACTGCCATTGTCCAGGGGATCAACACACACAGAGGAGAACTTTGAACTTGGCTACAGTACAAATTGTACAGTACATACACTATAGTATGTACTGATAGAACTTTGGAACTGTTCTCGTTGTGGATACACTTGTTGCCATCTCTCGCACTCAGTCTTCAGCTCTCCAACTGATGACAACTCTGCAAGGACTCAGGCCACAGAAGATACACCTGGAGCTCTGACTGCAATTCACACCTAAACCTCAACAACAATGGAACCCCTCTTTCATAACGGCTTATAAGCTATCATAACAACCTGTGGATCTTCAACAGTTCCTGTCCCATTCACACAAGTGAGACCTTGTTTGTGGGAGAACGGAGCGAACCAACCTGCCAGTCTCCACGGGGGGGAATCATGTACGTGCTTTGCACCCTGGTGGTACTGAGTATCCACAGCCTCTTTAAGAGCCGACACAAGGCCCTGGAGCCCGGCGACAAAGAGACTGGAGATGGGGCCACGTTGCCTGGGGACAAGGCACCTCCGCTGGGGGAGGGAGGCAGGGTAAGGGACCCCGGGCCTGGAGGTCTTGGAGGGGGTGTGGGGCCCAGGGAGAGGGAGAGAGGGATGACTGTAGCCCTCTCTCAGGAGAAGAGGCAGAGGGCTGTAGACAGGAAGGCTGCAGGCTGCAACTGCACAGACAAACGCAGTGGTGACCGGGAGCTGCGCTCCAGCCAGGGCAGGCTGGGATGCGGTGGAAGCAGCCTGGAGAATGTTCCGGACAGCAGAAAACAATTGCAGGTGAGCGGAGGGGAAGACTGGGATAGAGGGTGTTTTGTGAAAAGAGTAGAGAGGGATGGAGTGAGGGCATGCTAAGGAGAACAGGAGGGAGGGGAGAGGGGTGTGCCCAGATGTGAAAAACAGCACGTAGGCACAGGTATGTTTAATGCCATGCCAGTCTCACAGACACAGATAAGGCACCAATCTAATTAATCAAGTACCAATCATAAATATTGTGGTACAGAAGTCTGAGGTAAAAAAGTATTTAAGTAATTATGTCCTTGTGTGACTGAGTTGGAGAGAGAATCTAAGCGTTGCTCCAGCAGTCTTAACCTTTCTGGGCTAATGAAAGAATGTGGGTAGTAGTTTATGGGTGATTATGGACCTTGGCAGTTCACCAACGATTACCTTGAGGTTCACATTAGTGAGGAATGTGATGACCGTAGCCCATTCCTACTTCCCTACCTCTCTCACTTGGCTGTGTATAGCCAAATGGATTTTCCTGCCCTCCATCTCTCTCCTTTCCCCTCTTTCTCTCCAATATTCTGAAAGAATGATCACCCTCTTGACTTTCTTAATTTCACCCTCCCCCTGCATCCTTCTCGATATCACAGTTGTGATGTAGCTAGCTTTCATTGTCCCACATTAGCATTGGAGGTAAAAGCCCAGTCAAATCACCTCCTAACCTGCTGACTATATATACCTATTGGTGGTATGATAAATTAGTAATGGAAGTTTGCGTGCTGATGCTAAAGTGGGACGGAATGTCCCTGCGTTCCGGGGAAATGGATTCAGATCATCGTTTATGTAACCATGTAGTTAATCTGAGGACAGCAACACACTCTCTGCTCTGTGTTTCGGGTAAAGTGGGCTTTAATCCCTCACAATGCTATAATTCTGGCTGTTTGTCCAATGACGCATCATAACCTTCACCTAGGGCTGGGCGATATGGACATCACGGTATTTAAAAATGAAATTGGATGGTATGACGGTATTTGACAGTATTTTATGTTTTTGAATAATAGAAGTTTATAAATTTGCTTTATGAGTAGTGCATGATTCAACTTCAACCCAAAACAAATTCTGCATTTTCATCAATTTCTGCATTTCCTGCACTCATTTGAGATCATTTCCACACTGCCACGTAGGGCTGCACGATAGTCAAAGTCACCATTATTAGTCAGTTGTACAACCGAATGCCTTCAACCGAAATGTGTCTTCCGCATTTAACCCAACCCCTCTGAATCAGAGAGGTGCGGGGGGCTGCCTTAATCGACTTCCACGTCTTCGGCGCCCGGGGAACAGTGGGTTAACTGCCTTGTTCAGGGGCAGAACGACAGATTTTTTTTTTCCTTGTCAGCTCGGGGATTCGAACTTGCAACCCTCCGGTTACAAGTCCAACGCTCTAACCACTAGGCTACCTGCCGCCCAGGTAGCCTAGTGATTTGACACTCTGATTTGACTTGCGCTTTAGAGCAAAACACTTGGTGTAATCATGGAAATAGCATGAGTGCAGTGTTTGACATGACAAAGAAAAAATACCACAAAGTAGTTATTGTGACAGGGTAGGAAGCAAAGTGTTGATGATTGTTTCCTAGGGGACCCTATAATCTTTGGCTACATTGAATGTTTTCTCTTAGCTACTTCATGTAGCTAACATATTCATGCTTCACGTATTCCTTTTTGATTTGGAAGATACTGTTGCACAAACATGCTGATTTAGGTCTACAACACCACCGGTATTTTTAGGCTGTATAGTAAATTAGTTTGCTCTGACATTTATTAGCTAGCTAGCCAGCCAGCCAGCCAGGTAACAAACGATTAGCATTAGCGGCTAACAAGATTCAGGCCCAACTTCCTAAGAAAAGACAAACGAGCTGTTTGCAGATGTAAGAAACACAAACGAATAGTGTAATTATAGAACGCTAGTGGATTTATATTAAGAAGCAAAGTAAAAGCAGCGTCGTTGTCATCAACATTGTTGCATGTGCTGCATTGACCATGCAGACTGAACACAAGTGCCTCGTTGTCGAGGAACAACAAATGTGTTCCTTGAGTGACGGGGTGGGGATAGGTCTGTGTGGAAAGAAGCATGTAGAGAGAGAGCGGAGAGTGATGACTCAAGCAGCGACGTAAACTATAAAAATGACGTTACACACGGCATATCACATTTAACAAACAAAACGATCAAATACGTTATAGAAGGTAAAGTAAAAAAAATTAACCGCTCTGTGCATCAATACCGGTATATTGTAAAATACAGTGTACCGCCCTGCCCTTACCTACCTTCACCCCACCCAGTCTCTCTCAACCACATTCCCCACCCTCCTGGTCATAGGGAGGGCCCTCTCTCTGAATCACCCTCATTTTGACATTTGTCCCTGTAAATCCCCAAACAACGCTTTGGTTACACAACTAAGACTTTGAGGGAACGCTTAGGAAGTTTGATTAATAAGTAACATTATCACAGAGGGAGCATGGTCACTGTGCAGGCATCTGATGTCCTCTACATTCAACATCGACAACATGATAAGTAAAGGACAAACTACACCAGGAACTTGATAGTGTTCTAATAACGCTAGAATAATGCCTTGGAAATGTTGTGTTCATGTTTTACCGTTGTGCTCTTGTGGCTCATGAAGCCTGCGTACCTGAGCCAAGGTATAGTGTTTCATCTTTAATTCCCTGAGGAACAGCGACTACCCTGAGAACACCTTCTGTGTGTGTCTGCTAGTTTTTCTATATACACACGCGCATACACCAGCCTTTACCTCAGTTTCCCTCAGTATGACTAGTCACACAGACCTGGCCCAGAAAACTCCATTACCCAGAAGCCTCTATTGAGGAGGGAGGGGCTCTGGCTTGAGTGTTACTGAATTGTCAGTGAAGCAGCTCTCACACACGGTGTAATTTACAGTACTACTTGTTTGGATCAATATACCTTTGAGCAGTGGCAGCCATAGCAGACCATATGTTCTTTGTGTGTGCATATTGCAGAGACCATATGTTCTTTGTGTGTGCTTATTGCAGAGACCATATGTTCTTTGTGTGTGCATATTTCTGTGTGTACTTTTTGTTACACTGTATGGCTTAGGGACAATAACAGAGTGTGTGTGCCCTTGTTACAAGAGCCATTTTGCCTTTTAAGTAATAAAGGATGTGAGGAGACGGGCAATGGTGTGTTTCGTAAACGCATACGTGCACACACACACACACACACACACACACACAGTTCTCTGTTAAATATTGCAGGCAGAGGGAAGAGAGCTGAGAAGAGCCACGCTTCATTTGTGGCTGAAATATTTATTTCTCTGCAGGAGAGCGAGGGGGAGCGATAGAGGGAAGGGACTGGAAGATGGAGAAAGGGAGGGGGAAAGAATGAGGGTGGCTACAGGAGTGAAATGATGCTGGCTCCGATTCTGCTGTTACTAAGGAACGGAGAGAGGGTGCGGTGTTAGAGACGGGGGAGAGAAGGGGGGCTGGCTGGTGACTGAGCTCTCGCCGTGGGGGTGTGTGTGGATCTGCGAGTGTGTTTTTTTCTTCCCGCCGCGTAAAGATGGTCACTACAGCGATGCAGGGATGATCAGGACACAGAGACCGCAGGGTGGGAGGTGAGTACCCTAACAATAAATGAATGGATAGATAGATGGGTTGGTGAGAAATGGAAAGCGATCAAAAAAGAGGGGGGAAGAGAGGAGCGGGACATGTTGAGCGAGGTATGAGAGGTAGCCGCTAGGGTTAGACGGAGAGGAATAAAAAGGGAGAGAATGACTGCAGGAGAAGGAGAGAAAGGGCTGTTCTAGTGTTGTGTTTCCCTGTTGTTGACTGAGGGTCCCTGTATGTTATGATTCTCTCCTTTTCCATCTGTCTTTGTTAAGGCTTGACCCATATCTAGTAATCCCAGTCTATATGGTGTCGTGCTGAGGACTTGTTCTCAACCTTTATTCTGATGCATTGGGTTTTATTCAGATCCATGTTTGTGTTGGTAGTTAACACAGCGCTGGACCTCCCAGAGATGTGTGGTGTTGAGCAGACAGGTTCTGACACTTGACGCATGGGGAAAGCAGATTCCTTCTGTTACGAGTCCTGCGCTCGCTCTGTCTGGCAGGCTGTGTCTATCCCTGTCTGTCTATCCTTTCTGTCTCAGTCTATCTCCATGTCCGCTAGCAGCATTTTAGCTACAGACTTGTGTGCTAGATGTCTAGTCTGCGTTTTATAAATGTGCAATGAGCATAACAATTCCAAGGAATTGGTGACTAGTTCTCATTCTGTGAAACAAGCATCTTCTTATCCAGGTAGGCCACTTGATTTCAACATCTAAACAAAGTGAACAGGCTATGTTGTTCACACAGTTGGAGATGGACAGGAGGGTGTATTCATGACAGCTCAACCTTTCTACCTCCTTCAAGCAAATAGATTATCTGGCTACTCACTAGCATGTGGGCTTGTGCTTGAGAGATTGTTTGAGACCTACAGTATGTTAAAGGAAATTCCACCCAGAAATGGTCTTTTGGTATTTGTTTCATTAGTCCATTGTTGAGCTGTCAGCAATCAAGTTTTCAAGACTGACTCTCGAAATACAGCCAGTACGATGCAGTTTCTTGACAACTTGATTGCTGAAACAATGGACTAATGAAACAAATACCAAAATATAGTTTTGGGCTGGGGTTTTCCTTTAATTTTCTATAATGCCTGCTACAAGAAGTTGGTCATTATTAGCAGGTTAGTGTTTTTGTAATGAATCTTGTTCTGGAGGCAGCTCTGCGTGGTCACTAGCTGGCACAGCCACAAAGTCATAAAGTCTGAAAAACTAACCTTAACCCTAACCACATTGCTAACCCTATACTTTTGGATTTCGGCAATGAAGCCCTTTATCTACTTCCCCAGAGTCAGATGAACCAGTGGATACCCTTTTTATACAGTACTTCTGCATGCAGTTTGAAGGAAGGCGCTAACTAGTGTTAGCGCAATTGTTAACTAGCGTTATCGCAATGACTGGAAGTCTTTGGGTAACTGCTAGCATGCAAGTAGTTACCATAGACTTCCAGTCATTGTGCTAACTCTAGTTAGCATTGGCTTGCAAAAATTACCTCCAACTTCCTTCATACTGGATGCAGAGACATACAAATGGTATCCATGAGTTAATCTGACTCTGAGGAAGTAGATAAAGTGCTGCATTGCCAAAATCCCAAAGTATCCCTTTAAGACCAAAAAGGAAGAAAAAAAAAATGTAATATGAATTTTTACAAAATAGCCAATCTTGACTTTGCAGCTGGCCTATCTAAGGGAAAATCACTCAGTTCTGCCTCCAGGACAAGACTCATGACAATAAAAGTCAACCTGCTCATTATTAGTGCATGGTTCTTGTTAAATTTGTAACAAAGATGTCATTTTCATAGACTTGAAAGCCAGATCAGTGATTATTGCCAAAAAGCAGGTTAAATTAGTTTGATAAAATAATTGAATTATTACTTGTTGTGGAAGGCTTATATTTAGCCTGACCTTATGGGCAATTCACTATATATTTTTTTATTTGAATCTAGATGATTTTTAGGCCATATTGCTAAACTCTACTTCAAGGGGGGGCCTTCAGGCCATCTGACTGTACAGTAGGAGCTAGACAGTGACATACTGCCTGACCACAGGAAGCTTGTGCTGTCAGAGATCCCTATAGCCCTGTGTGTTTAAATAATGTATGTTATGGGCTGGTAAATTAAAGACATCTTTGTTAGTGATACAAAGTCTCTCTCTCTCTCTCTCTCTCTCTCTCTCTCTCTCTCTCTCTGCCTCTCTCTCTCTGCCTCTCTCTCTCTCTGCCTCTCTCTCTCTCTGCCTCTCTCTCTCTCTCTCTGCCTCTCTCTCTCTCTCTCTCAGCACTAAAACAGACCTCATAATTGGGTCTGTAAAAGCCCCCCCCCCTTACAGGGCAGTGAAATGTGTTTTGTTATTATTAAAACTCAAACTTCATGTAGTAACCATAATTGGAATCATGTAGTAACCAAAAACGTGTTAAATATATTTTATATTTGAGATTCTTCAAATAGCCACCCTTTGCCTTGATAACAGCTTTGCACACTCTTGGCATTCTCTCAACCAGCTTCACCTGGAATGCTTTTCCAACAGTGTTGGAGTTCCCACATAAGCTAAACTCTTTTTGGCTGCTTTTCCTAAACTCTGCGGTCCGACTCATCCCAAACCATCTCAATTGGGTTGAGGTTGGGGGAATGTAGAAGCCAGGTCATCTGATGCAGCACTCCATCACTCTCCTTCTTGGTAAAATATCCCTTACACAGCCTGGAGGTGTGTTGGATCATTGTCCTGGCAGTCAGGCCAAGGAGTTTAATATTGGTTTCATCAGACCAGAGAATCTTGTTTCTCATGGTCTGAGTCCTTTAGGTGCCTTTTGGCAAACTCCAAGTGGGCTGTCATGTGCCTTTTACTGAGGAGTGTCTTCCATTTGGCCAATCTACCATAAAAGCCTTATTGGTGGACTGTTGCGGAGATGGTTGTCCTTCTGGAAGTTTCTCCCATCTCCACAGAGGAACTCTGGAGCTCTGTCAGTGACCATCGGGTTCTTGGTCACCTCCCTGACCAAGGCCCTTCTTCCCCGATTGCTCAGTTTGGCCGGGCGGCCAGCTCTAGGAAGAGTCATGGTGGTTCCAAACTTGGATGCCACTGTGTTCTTGGGGACCTTCAATGCTGCAGAATTTTTTTGGTACCCTTCCCCAGATCTGTGCCTCACCACAATCATGTCTCGGAGCTCCACGAACAATTCCTTCGACCTCATGGCTTGGTTTTTGCTCTGACGTGCACTGTCAACTGTGGGACCTTTTATAAACAGGTGTGTGCCTTTCCAAATCATGTCCAATCAATTGAATTTACCCCTGGTGGACTCCAATCTAGTTGTAGAAACATCTCAGGGAGGATCAATGGTAACAGGATGCACCTGAGCTCAATTTGGAGTCGCATAGCAAAGGGTCTGACTACTTATTTGTATTTTTACATTTTTCATTGTGCTAGTTTGAGGATTATATAGAGATATTATTGTTTGATAGTTTCTTAATTTG
Organism: Brachymystax lenok tsinlingensis; assembly: GCA_030435695.1. Classification (NCBI taxonomy): domain Eukaryota; kingdom Metazoa; phylum Chordata; class Actinopteri; order Salmoniformes; family Salmonidae; genus Brachymystax; species Brachymystax lenok. Next base: position 6,930,028 of record CM059800.1, read on the forward strand.
AACTGTTTGTTTTGTATAGGCAGTAGTGGATTGCAGGTTAGCTGGTAGAGCTGAGAATCTTAACTGGAACTGGGCTAGTGAGATTCACATACCGTGGAGAGGAAGAGAGTAGGGAGGGATACTCAGAGGATACACTCAAATGGAAGGAGAGCGATAAGAGGGACAAAAATACTTGAGGGAGGGATATACAAACAATAAGGGGGAGAGGGGAGGGAGGGAGGGCGAGGCGGCGGGGGGGATGGTCTCATCATATCCTCTGTGCTTTATGCTAAGCCCTTCCTCTGTGCTGTCATCAACTATTAGTGAGGCTAAACGCTAGCTAAAGTAGGAGAGTTTATTTTTTATTTTCCCTTTATTTTACTAGGCAAGTCAGTTAAGAACTGGTGCATAGAGTAGACAGGTGATACTATAGAAGGCAGAGTGCTGACAGGAATGTGTAACCTTATCCTACACACCATGCCATGTGCTCAACGAACCATGGGTAGCGTGGTCACTGGTAACCTAGAAACCTGACAAGCGTCAGGCGTGCGTGTATGTTTCCGCGAGGACAATACCTTGGAAGCAGTAAATAGCCAGATTAGCTAAATTACTCTTTTTATTTCCAGCCACTTTGCCTTTAACCACAGATCTACACAATGATATCGCATTACATTGCCTCTACAAACTCCTTTTTCTACTACCTAGGAAAAGCCACGGGGGGTGTCTGAGCTCACTGGAGCTTTGTAGTAATGAGATTGCTTTTCATTTTGCTGGCACTGCCGTCTTAGCAAAGTGTCGGACGTGTTATAGTCTGTGCTGTGAATACAGAGAGTGGAAATTAGGTGAGAGAGGGAGGGAAGGAAGCAGAGATCAAAAGGCCACCCACCTTTCTCCTGCAGTCATAGGGGGAGAAACAGTGGGTTGGGGTGGACAAGGGCTGGCAAGTGAGGACAAAATCCCTAAAGTGACCAACCGTCTTCCCAATGATGACATTCTTGCTCCAAGGTCAGTTTTGGATTCCCCCTAATGCTAAAAGCTAGGATTTGAACATAAATCCCTGGTGATAGATCTGATCCTAGATCTGTGGTTAGGGACAACTTGATCCTTCTCCTCGGAGGAAGATGTGTTATAAAGGAGGCCATCTGTTGTGGGGTTTAAAGGATTATGGGTAAATGAGTGTAGGAGGTAGAGGTTGCCTCTTACCACTGGTCCAGAGTCAGGTATTATTTAATCAGCTTAATGGTTAAGGTTAGGTTGGGGTGTTAAATAACCTGATCTTAGATCAGTGACTAATGGCAACGTCCATTCTGCGTTTCCTGTGTCTTTGTGGGCGGGGCCTAACCCTGTCCATACCGCTGGTAAACAGCTACTGCCTGTCGCTACAGATACCAACGTCTTTCTGTGGATACCGTGCGTGTGTGCGTGCGTGCGTGTGTGGTCCGATGGTAGAGTGAGGATGTTATGATGGCCGACAGGCCTGGGGAAGGGGCATGTGTGTTTACGTTGTATTTAATTTGTAGTTCTTTGGAATACATAGGCGTGTAAGAGTGGTCACATGGTAGTGTGTGTCTGTTGTTCTGGCTTTAGAAGGAGGGCGACTGCCACAAGGCTAAGGGGCAGGCAGGATAATTGGTCTGGATGGGATCTCTGATAAACAAACACTGGCTTGACCGAGATCGAGTCAAAGACCACTACTACCCACAGGACCACATTCCCTTCGGAGTCGCACAAAGGGTATGGTTTCATTCAGGGACACAGGGTTGGTTCTTAGGTTATGTATAGACTGAAAGTAAAGTCTGATATGCACACACTATGGGAGGGTAGATGGATAGATGGTAGATGACTCAGAGTATGGTCCAGTTAATTCGGTGCATCTCCATAGTCTGACCTGAAGACACATGACAGGTGACAGCAACTCCTTAGATTAGGCATTTTCTTTTAGCTGTCCAGTTTCATCACATCAGTGTACATGAAGGAAATGAGATGAGGAGAGGAAAGGAAGGCCCATTAGACTTGAGATCCGTCCCTGGGCTCTGGATTCCAGATAGACCCTGTTTGGACCAAGGATAGAACTTAGAATAGCACTGTGGCTGTTGTAGCACTTTTTTTGAAGAACTCTTGAGGACCTTTTGTACGGTAAACCTCTGTTCTGGATATTCTGCTGTGGTAACAGTACAACATACAGAACATTGATGAACACACACACACACTTGCTGAAGACTTTGTACAATAGAACACAAGGAACTGTGTGTACGTGTACAGTACTTTGGGGAACTTCCCGCTGTGCGAGATTAGACTAGCTAATACAGCGGCTCTGGACTGGACCTGGTGACCCACCACCTCTGACAGAACGGTAAATTCTGGGTTATGGTCAATACAACCACACACACACACACACACACACACACACACACACACACACACACACACACACACACAAGGGCTGGACCAGACTGGCCACACGATCCATGACAATGACTCTTCAGTGGTCACAGATTCACACAATCATGGGACTCCCCAAACACATGCAGGTGTGAGTTTGACGTTTCTGCAAGGTTCTTTGTGCAGGCATTGCTATATTTGCACACTGGGTGCATTCACATGTATTGTATCCCCCTCTAATGTGTAGCTTGAATAGAGTTGAATAGTGTCGAGTAATGCATTGATGTGGCTTGTGTGTGTGTGTGGTGGGAGTGTTATGTATACTGTAGTTGAATAGTGTTTTATTGCTGTGTGTGTGTGTGTGTGTGGTGTAGTACAACATGGAATATAGAGTTGAAGAGACAGTTTATTGGGTAATGGGTTTAACTGCTCAGTGTAGGCTATTGTGAGTGCGTGCGCGTGTCTAAGCTCTTACTCTTCCGCTGATTGAGTTAAGATCGAACCAGTCTGTGGGGCTGTGAGCCGTAAACTGGTCATCACTGTCGGTATAATCTTATTGGTCAGTATTGACCAGTTTTAGGTCAGTCCTGTATAATCTGATTGGCTTGACCCTCGTGCCCCAGCTCAGACCAGGGATCAGGACCAGGGAGAGTCTGGAAGGCAGTGGGGTGACGGAATAGGATGATGTTCTGGTCCATTTGGGACAGGGTGGTGATGGAGCCACCAGAATGGCCTGACAAAGGTTAAATAAAAATAAAGACAGGCATTTCGTTGAGGCCAATGTCCCGATGTCATTGCCACATGCAGTACATACTTGAATGTGCTACTAAACCTCCAACTGTCCAGGACGATTCATCTTTCCTACAACTGCCGAAGATGTAACACCACACAGGGAGAACGGTGGGCTAATTGCGTTGTTGGAGTATGTGTCAATACTGATAGGATGGAAAGAAAGGGAGCTCTGCTCTCGGATCATCTTTCTCCATTCAAAACTTACCTTAACATTTTATAATTATTTCACAAAACTGACAACAGAGCAGCTACTACAGAGATATTACCACCTACGGATCCACCTACGGATTCTAATTCTAATGCTTAACCTATAAAAATGCGCTAAGTCACCGATTTGGCACATCATTGCGCACACGTCAGCCATGTATTGAGACACATTTCAGACAGTAGCAAAATAGAACTCAATCGATTTGAACATTAAATGTATTTTAATTTGATTGAAATAAGCCTACCGATTTTTTTTCTTTTTTCTCACGTTATCAGTGGTCAAAGCACCGATAAGAGACAGATAAACCATATGATTCTATGGTTAGCGGAGATATTCAGTGTATAAAGTAAAGCAGGAGGGCGAAACACATCTAAAGACACTCTCACATGCTGACCACACCGCTCTTGTCGCGTGTGCGAGCGTTGCAAAAATAAATGTGCACATACATGTGATTCAGTCATTGCACCCACACTGCTTGCGTACGTCTGCGTGGCCAGGCGCTAAAATAGAAATTGGTTCTATTTGTGACGCTCAATCCGCTGCAATTCCGGCCTCTCCCATCTCCTCATTGGTTTGTAAGAGCATATACCCAGGTGGGTGATTTGAAAGATTAACTGAGGTCCGCACTCCAGTCGGTTGTAGTAATGCACCGTAAAGTTGGTTGCCAACCGTCCATATAAAGTCCAAAGAAGAAAAAGAACCCTGAATGAAGGAGAGATGATGAGAAACGAGTTCTGTTTTATCTGTGGATTAATTGTCAGTGTGCATCACTCTGTTTATATCCCAGGACAAATTAGTTAGCAACAGTAAGCTAGATAGCTAAATTTGCATAAATGTTTAATGCTTTTTTGACCTGTCCCCATATTAATATAATTGTCTCAGTTTGTTTTGATATTTTTTTGATATATCCTGATCACTTCTGGTGTGGGTGAACAAAATCAACATGCGCTCAATGGCGCATGCGGACGCACGCTCTGTTCCGGTTTGGTCAGCATGATAGCTGTTCTACAAGTGGCCTGACTGATGCAGGCGTTAGATTACGAGCGTTTTCAAGTGCAACGTTAATAACGACGGTTTTGGGAAACCGATTTACCAATACTCCTACGAAGGTTCTAACGATGAACGTAGCCAACCAGGGCCCAGTTTCCCAAAAGAGTCTTAAGGCTAAGTTCATCTTTACAACCTTCAAAGGAGCATCGTTAAATCTCCGAGCTATTTCCCAAAACCATTGTTTCTAAAGTTGATTTACCGACTGCCTCAGAAAAGCTAAGTGTGTTGTTGGATGCTTTTTTTGCCCTTCCGTGTCACTTTGTGATGCTGGCCCATGTGACGCAAATGCTTCCCACATTTGTGTCAAGTTAGCGGGATGACCTTTGGGTGGTGGATCATTGATACACACCGGAAACTGTTGAGCGGGAAAAACTTAGCAGCGTTAGCAGTTCTTGACACACTCAAACTGGTGCGCCTGGCACCTACTACCATACCCCATTTAAAGGCATTTACATATTTCTTTCTTGCACATTCACCCTCTGAATGGCACACATACATAATCCATGTCTCAATCCTTATCAAACTTCTTCTTTAACCCGTATCCTCCCCTTCATCTACACTGATTTGAAGTGGATTTAACAAGTGACATGAGGAATCATAGCTTTCGCCTTGATTCACCTGGTCAGTCTGTCATTGAAAGAGCACACCTGCTCCTAGTTTTTTGCACACAGTGTATTTCATGATATGCAGGAAAAGCAGCCAACAAGTGCCCAGCAAATGTGCGAACTACTTCAAGACGGTTGGAAAAGCATTCCAGGTGAAGCTGGTTGAATGAGTAGGCGTGTCCAAACTTTTGACTAGTACTGTATGTAAATTAGATTTCTGCATTTCATTTTCAATAAATTAGCAAAAATGTCTAAAAACACTTTGTCATTATGGGGTACTGTGTGTAGATGGGTGAGAACACAAAATCTGTGATTTGGTGCATTAGGCTAGAATAAACCCCTTCATTATTTTCAGCCAATTACAATGCCTTCAGAAAGTATTCTTGACTTATTCCGCATTTTGTGTTCTCACCCATCTACACACAGTACCCCATAATGACAAAGTGATAATGTGTTTTTAGACATTTTTGCTAATTTATTGAAAATGAAATTCAGAAATCTAATTTACATACAGTACCAGTCAAAAAATGTACATTGTAGAATAATAGTGAAGACAAAAAAAGTGTTAAACAAATCTAAATATACTTTAGATTCTTCAAAGTAGCCACCCATTACCTTGATGACAGCTTTGCACTCTCTTGGCATTCTGTCAACCAGCTTCACCTGGAATTCTTTTCCAACCGTCTTGAAGTAGTTCCCACATGCTGAGCACTTGTTGGCTGCTTTTCCTGCTTTTCCTTGACTCTGTGGTCCAACTCATCCCAAACCATCTCAATTGGGTTGAGGTCTGGTGATTGTGGAGGCCAGGTCATCTGATGCAGCACTCCATCACTCTCCTTCTTGGTCAAATAGCCCTTACACAGCCTGGAGGTGTGTTGGGTCATTGTCCTGTTGAAAAACAAATGATAGTCCCACTAAGCCAAACCAGATGGGATGGCGTATCGCTGCAGATTGCTGTAGTAGCCATGCTGGTTAAGTGTGCCTTGAATTCTAAATAAATCACCAACAGTGTCACCACCAAAGCACTATCACACCTCCTCCTCCATGCTTCACGGGGGTAACCACACATGCGGATATCATCTTTTCACCTAATCTGCGTCTCACAAAGACACGGCGGTTGGAACCAATCTCAAATTTGGACTCATCAGACCAAAGGACAGATTTCCACCGGTCTAATGTCTTACTTGAACTCTGAAGCATTTATTTGGGCTGCAATTTCTGAGACTGGTAACTCTAATGAACATATCCTCTGCAGCTGAGGTAACACTGGGTCTTCCTTTCCTGTGGTGGTCCACAGGAAAGGAAGAAACTTTGAAAGTTCTTGAAATTTTCCAGATTGGTTGACCTTCATGTCTTAAAGTAATGATGGATTGTCGTTTTTCTTTGCTTATTTGATCTGTTCTTGCCATAATATGGACTTGGTCTTTTACCAAATAGGGCTGTCTTCTGTATACCACGCTCAAATGCATTATGAAGGAAAGAAATTACACAAATTAACTTTTAACAAGGCACACCTGTTAATTGAAATGCATTCCAGGTGAGTACCTCATGAAGCTGGTTGAGAGAATGCCAAGAGTGTGCAAAGCTGTAATCAAGGCAAAGGGTGGCTACTTTGAAGAATTTCAAATATAAAATATATTTTGATTTGTTTAACACTTTTTTTGGTTACTACATGATTCCATATGTGTTATTTCATCGTTTTGATGTCTTCCCTAAAAATGTCTTCCTAGTAAAAAAATAAAGAAAAATCCTTGAATCAGTAGATGTGCCCCAACATTTGACTGGTACTGTAAGTATTCACACCCTGAGTCAATACTTTGTAGAAGCACCTTTGGCAGCAATTACAGCTGTGAGTCTTTCTGGGTAAGTCTTTAACAGCTTTCCACACCTGGATTGTGCAACATTTTCCCATTATTCTTTAAAAAAGTATTCAAGCTCTGTCAAATTGGTTGTTGATTATTGCTGTACAACCACTTTTAGGTCATTCCATAGATTTTCAACTAGATTTAAGTCAACTGCAACTTTGCCACTCGAGAACATTCACTCCCTGCTTTATAAGCAACTCCAGTGTAGATTTGGCCTTGTGTTGTAGGTTATTGTCCTGCTGAAAGGTGAATTCATCTGTGTCTGGTAGAAAGCAGAATGAACCAGGTTTTCCTCTAGGATTTAGCATTTGCTTAGCTCATTACGTTTATTTTTTACCCTGAAAAACTCCCCAGTCCTTAACTGTTACAAGCATACCCATAACATGATGCAGCCACCACTATGCTTGAAAATACGGAGAGTAATACTCCGTAATGTGATGTTAAGCTTGGTGCAAATTCAATACTTCTTATTCACGACAAAAGGTTAATTGCTTTGCCACATTTTTACTTTAGTGCCTTGTTGCAAACAGGATGCATGTTTTGAAGTATTTTTTTCAATTAGGTTAGTATTGTGGAGTAACTACAATGTTGTCAGTGGTGAAGTAATACTTTAAAGTACTACTTGTGATGTTTTTTTGAGGTATCTTTACTTTTTTATATTTTTTACTACTTTTACTTCACTACATTCCAAAAGAAAATAATGTACCTTTTGCTCCATACATTTTCCCTGACACCCAAAAGTATTTGTTACATTTTGAATGCTTAGCAGAACAGAAAATGGGCCAATTCACCCACTTATCAAGAGAACATCCCTAGTCATCCCTACTGCCTCTGATCTGGCGGACTCACTAAACACAAATGCTTTGTTTGTTTATTTCACCTTTATTTAACCAGGTAGGCAAGTTGAGAACAAGTTCTCATTTACAACTGCGACCTGGCCAAGATAAAACAAAGCAGTTCGACACATACAACAACACAGAGTTACACATGGAGTAAAACAAACATACAGTCAATAATACAGTAGGAAAAAAACTAATCTATATACAATGTGTGCAAATGAGGTAGGATAAGGAACATAAGGCAATAAATAGGTGTAGCAATTTAACACTGGAATGGTAAATGTGCAGTAGATGAATGTGCAAAGTAAAAATACTGGGGTGCAAAGGAGTAAGACAAACAAATGACTACGGAAGGGGATGAGGTAGTTGGTTGGGCTATGTACAGGTGCAGTGATCTGTGAGCTTCTCTGATAGCTGGTGCTTAAAACTAGTGAGGGAGATAAGTGTCTCCAGTTTCAACGATTTTTGTAGTTCGTTCCAGTCATTGGCAGCAGAGAACTGGAAGGAAAGGAGGAATTGGCTTTGGGGGTGACCAGTGAGATATACCTGCTGGAGCGAGTGCTACGGGTGGGTGCTGCTATGGTTACCAGCGAACTGAGATAAGGCAGGGCTTTACCTAGCAGGGACTTGTAGATGACCTGGAGCCAGTGGGTCTGGCGACTAGAGCATACAGGTCGCAGTGGAGGTTGGTATAAGGGGCTTTGGTGACAAAGCGGATGGCACTGTGATAGACTGCATCCAGTTTGCTGAGTAGAGTATTGGAAGCTGTTTTGTAGATGACATCGCCGAAGTCGAGGATCGGTAGGATAGTCAGTTTTACTAGTACAAGTTTGGCAGCATGAGTGAAGGAGGCTTTGTTGCGAAATAGAAAGCCAATTCTAGATTTGATTTTGGATTGGAGATATTTAATGTGAGTCTGGAAGGAGAGTTTACAGTCTAGCCAGACACCTAGGTATTTGTAGTTGTCCAGGTATTCTAGGTCAGAGCCGTCCAGGGTAGTGATGCTAGTCGGGCGGGCGGGTGCAGGCAGCGAACGGTTGAAAAGCATGCATTTGGTTTTACTAGCGTTTAAGAGCAGTTGGAGGCCACGGAAGGAGTGCTGTATGGCATTGAAGCTCGTTTGGAGGTTAGTTAACACAGTGTCCAAAGAAGGGCCAGAAGTATACAGAATGGTGTCGTCTGCATAGAGGTGGATCACCAGCAGCAAGAGCGAGTTTGTAAATTATGTCTGAGTGTTAGTGTGCCCATGGCTATCCGTAAATAAATACAAATATTTTAAAAAATTGGGCTGTCTGGTTTGCTTAAAATAAGGAGTTTGAAATGATGCATACTTTTACTTTTGATACTTAAGTATATTTAAAACCAAATACTTTTACTCAAGTTAGTATTTTACTGGGTGACTTTTACTTGAGTCATTTTCTATTAAGGGATCTTTACTTTTACTCAAGTATGGCAATTTGGGTACTTTTTCCACCACTGAATGTTGTTGATCCATCCTCAGTTTTCTCCTATCACAGCCATTAAACTCTAACTGTTTTAAAGTCACCATTGGCCTCATGGTGAAATCCCTGAGTGGTTTCCTTCCTCTCCGGCAACAGAATTGGGAAGGACACCTGTATTTTTGTAGTGACTGGGTGAATTGATACACCATCGGAAGTGTAATTAATAACTTCACCATGCTCAAAGAGATCTTCAATGAGTGTGGCTACATGCACACAATAATTCGATTATTGTGAATAGACAGATTTATATAATAGTTAGATTAAAACATTTACATGGTTTCCAAGAAGAACGATTTCCCTAATAATCCTTTTTACATGGACACATCAAAAATTAGGCCACCTCATGGCAGAAAATCGCCAATCAAAATAAAAGTTCTACCACATCGAACATGTTCATTTTGGGAGGCATATTTGATTCTGAGTTCAGACATATAAAGTTTGTACGGGAAAACTACTTCTAAGATTCGTACATTCAGTTGTTCTGAACATACTTCAGTCACGCTAAAGAGGGAGGCTCACTCGGCTAATGCTAGCACATGCACAGATCAAATACATCGCTGGGACGCCAATTAAGGTGTTTACATGAATATTGCATAATCTGCCTACTGCCGTAATCAGTTTAATATCAAATGATTAGTGTGCATGTAAACTTACTCAATGTCTGCTTTTTAAGATTTTACTCATCTACCAATAGGATGCCCTTCTTTGCGAGACATTGGAAAACCTCCCTGGTCTTTGTGGTTGAATCTGTTTGAAAGTCACTGCTCGACTGAGGTACCTTGCAGATAATTGTATGTTACAGAGATGAGGTAGTTATTAAAAATGATTGTACACAGTGAGTTATTTGACTTGTTAAGAAAATCTTTACTCGTTTGTAAAAATGTCTAAAAACATTATTCCCATTAGACATTATGAGGTATTGTTTTGTCACCGGCCTACACACAATCTCACTTTAATCCGTTTTAAATTCAGACACAACAAAATGTGGAAAAAGTCAAGGGGTGTGAATACTTTCTGAAGGGCACTGTAGGTGATCAGATCTCTCTAGGAGCTGATCCGTTGTCAGTATTGTGGAATAATTCCCAATGGTAAGGTAACATTTGAATGGGGAAAGCTGATCCAAGAGCAGTGCTGCATCTTTTTTCAGTCCTATCAGTATTGACACACGTTGGGAAAGTTCTCCCTACGTGGTGTTTTGGGAAATGCATTTGTGTTATTTGGCCATTATAGGAACAATGCATCGTTATAACACCCGTAAGCTTAAGTTCCATCGCTATCGGGAAACCGGGCCCAGATCAGTATTCGTGTATCCAGTGTGGCTGTGTTCAACAGGTAACTGGTTACCAGGGGTGTATTCACTAGGAACCAAGCTGAACCTATCGGAAGCAGACAGAATGAAACAGGACGGGACCTACCTGAAATTGACCAATAGTTGCAAAACGTTTTCCGTTTGGAGTAAATGGTGTCCGAAAAATGAATACAACCCAGTATCGGCTGTGAATGTGACTGTCAGTCATGCAGGAATGTTGTCCATCTCTTTCTAATTTCTCCTGTGTTTCATCATGAACTCTGAAGGCTGTTCCCACCACCCACTGTGTAAACAGATGCATGCACACACACACACGCACTCTTTGGCCTCTCTCCTATCACTCTCATATACCGTGCTGTCAGTCTTTTTCTCTCTTTCAGTGACATTTCTCTCTTTCAGTTACCTGAGCTTGAGCTTTATTGGCATGACAAGTCGTTATCTTATATCGTTATCTTTAAATCAATAATAGCAATGAAATTATAACACAGGAAATATTGACCGCAAGCTTTCGCTTACGTCTTTCTCTCTCTCTGTGTATATAATATGATGTAGCTCCGTTGGTAGAGTATGGCGCTTGCAACGCCAGGGTTGTGGGTTCGATTCCCACGGTGGCTGAGTATGTAAGTCGCTCTGTATAAGAGTGTCTGCTAAATTACAAAAATGTAAATGTACAGCATCGGTCTTTCTATCTCACGCTGTCTCTATCTCTCTTTGTTTCTCTCTATCTTGCTGTCTCTCTCTAGCCGGTCCAGAGACCCAGTGCTTTGCTCAGCCCCGCGGTCATGTTCGGAACAAGAAAGACCTGGGACCTTGGCCACGCCCCCTGTCTGCAGGAGCTCTGGAAGAAAGACGTCTCATTGGATGGTGAGTGGATTCTGTAGGCCCACCCCATTGGGCAGCAAGGGAGTCCCTCTGTGACACAGGGGTGGGACTAAACCATTGTGACCACATTTTTGGGATGACAGAGAGGGTGGGAGGGAGCGTGATAGGGAATGGGAGAGGTGTGTGTGCCGCCTGTCTGACAGGACTCTTACTAAGAGTAGAGGAGTGTGACACATTCCCGTGAGCTGTGCCTCTCCGTGAAACTGGGAGAGACAGGAAATACTGGAAAAGAGAAGAGGATGACAAGGCATTCCTATATCTGACTGGAGAGGGGAAAGGAAGAGTGTATGCCGGCGGTCTGAGAAAGCGGTGAGGAGTGTGTGTGCGCGCCAGGCTTCTCTCTTTCTCTACCTCTCTCAGCTGAAAGAGTGCGTCTCTAGCAGGTACAGAGCTTAAAGCTATCCCCCTTACAGCCACAGTCCAGGGGCCAGGAGTGCAAACACTGGACCTATTGTGTGCGTGTCCGTCTGTCTTGTGGGTGTGTGTGTGTTTCTCTGCGCCAATGCTCTTGCAGGACCGCTCAAGGTGACGACGGAGCCGCACAGCTGTGATTTGTGCTAGTGCAGAAAAGAGAGCAGGAGAGTGACTGTCTGAGAAAGAAAGGGACTGTAATTGCTAGCGAAGAGCGGAAGGTAGAGAATGAGAGGAGGAGAGGATGGTTTGCGTTTACGTGTCCAGTCGTATAATACTTCACAGTGTGTGTCCTGATGGTGTGTGAGTTTGTGTGTATGTATTGTACATTTGTCTGTACGTGTGTGACTCCGCTGTGGGACTTAATCTGCTGTGTCATCAGTTACCGAATGCATGCTGGGGTTTTTTCCCCCAGCCTTACAGAACTACGAGTCAACCTGTGTGTCTCTGTATTGAACTGATTTGCGCAGTGTGTACACATGCAGTCTGTACACATAATGTATTTGTAGACTGTGTGGGGGATACTTTAAGCACTACTTCCCTGAACAAGTGTATTTTTCTTGGTGTGTGTTTTCCTTAGTCTGTGATCCATCGTATGTATAAGGTGCTTTGTTCAGTTAAATTGCTCTTAAGTGTGTATTTGGAAATAAATGTCTTGTTTTTGAGTTTGAGCATGTGTGTTAATACAGGTTAATATTGTAGGGTTGGTTGTGTGTAGAATGGACCCAGTGCAGTAGCACAGTGCACTGCTTGTCCTCAGGTTGATAAGACTCTGGGTCCCCATACAAATACAGACACACACCCAGGTACACAGGCCTGTATGGAGCTGTGTGTATCCCCTGCTGAGGCCTGGGTTATCACACTGCTTATCTAGCTGTGCTCGTTTCCACGGTACTGTCTGTGCGAACCTTGGAAGGTTGGGAAGTGAAAATAGGGGAGAGAGGCCTAGAATCACTCTTGGCTGAGGGGAGAGGAGATGATAATGGTTAGTAGAGGGAGAGCGGGGGGAGAAAGTTACGTGGGGAGAAGAGAGGGCCATAGAAAATGACCTCTGACACAGGTAGAGAGAGGGAAGGAGAGAGTGTGGGAAGATGGAAAAGGGTAGAGGGACATAGAGGTATAGAGACTGTTTTCTGACTCAAGTGAATACAGGATCAGCTCTGCCACAGTGGATAAGAAAACAGAATCCACCTATTTGGCTCAGGCTTGCTTGTTTGTGTACAATGTTTAACTGTGAGTGTACAGTGTATGTTTGTGTTTCCTAGCTTTGTTTGTCCCTCTCGTGTGTCCGTAGCAAGCTCGGTGGACTTCTTGATGAGTGATGGTGAAGAGGACTGCTCCTTCCTGTCTCTACCCACAGCCGCTTTCCCACAACGTACCGCTCTGACCACTACTGACCAATTAGAAACCAGCCAGCACAATCACAACCAACAGCTACTCATACAGGTGAGATGACTGTGTGCGCGCACACACACACACACACACACACACACACACAACTAATACTCAACTAACTAGGTCAATGTGGCTTGCGTATCGTTCATATTGGTGGGTGTTTTCCCAACATGGCACTTGTTTGTCCTGGTTTCACTGGCTAAACTGGTGGGGTGGGTTTCAGGTCAGTAAGAGCCTTGGGGAGTGGGAGACAGTGGATTTATCGATCCGGTTTTAATGAGCTTCTAACACAGACACCAATACATACATACATACATACATACATACATACATACATACATACATACATACATACATACAGTTTAAGTTAAGTTTACATACACTTAGGTTGGAGTCATCAAAACTCGTTTTTTCAACCACTCCGAAAATTTCTTCTTAACAAATTGTAGTTTTGGCAAGTCGGTTAGGACATCCACTTTGCATGACACAAGTCATTTTTCCAACAATTGTTTACAGACAGATTATTTCAGCAAGGAAGAAGCCACTGCTCCAAAACCGCCATAAAAAAGCCATACTACGGTTTGCAGCTGCACATGGGGACAAAGATTCTAGTTTTTAGAGAAATGTCCTCTGGTCTGATGAAACAAAATAGAACTGTTTGGCCATAATGGCCATCGTTATGTTTGGAGGAAAAAGGGGGAGGCTTGCAAGCCCAAGAACACCCTCCCAGCCGTGAAGAACGGGGGTGGCAGCATCATGTTGTGGGTGAGCAACGTCTCAAGACATCAGTCAGGAAGTTAAAGCTTGGTCACACATGGGTCTTCCAAATGGACAATAACCCCAAGCATACTTCCAAAGTTGTGGCAAAATGGCTCAAGGACAACAAAGTCAAGGTATTGGAGTGGCCATCACAAAGCCCTGACCTCAATCCTATAGAACATTTGTTGGCAGAACTGAAAAGGTGTGTGTGAGCAAGGAAGCCTACAAACCTGACTCCGTTACACCAGCTCTGTCAGGAGGAATGGGCCAAAATTCACCCAACTTATTGTGGGAAGCTTGTGGAAGGCTACCCGAAACGTTTGACCCAAGTTAAACCATTTAAAGGCAATGCTACCAAATACTAATTGAGTGTATGTAAACCTCTGACCCCCTGGGAATGTGATGAAAGAAATAAAAGCTGAAATAAATCATTCTCTCTACTATTATTCTGACATTTCACATTCTTAAAATAAAGTGGTGATCCTAACTGACCTAAGAGGGCATTTTTACTAGGATTAAATGTCAGAAATTGTGAAAACTGATTTAAATGTATTTGGCTATGGTGAATGTAAACTTCCAACTTCAACTGTGTGTGTGTGTGTGTGTGTGTGTGTGTGTGTGTGTGTGTGTGTGTGTGTGTGTGTGTGTGTGTGTGTATATATATATATATATATATATATATATATATATATATATATATATATATATATATGTATGTATATAAAAAAGACAGGGAATGTTTACTAGGATTAAATAACACAGGGTAGCGCACACTGTTACAACAACACAGATCTTCGTTCGAGAGAGTGTAACGGACTGAACGTTGTATGTAGAAATGTCACAAATATAGCAGACCTCATTTTATCACGACGGAGAGGCATGTCAGTTCTACATAGTATATTTCCATTGGAACGTTCCACATTGTTGTGCCCCGTTGAGCACAGCACAGAGGGGTATTCTACAAAGCAGGATCAATGACTTAGCCAGCTAACTTGGATAAACAACCAGAAATAAGTACTGATTTTCTGGTTCTTTAGGAAAAATAAAGATGTGTTTTTGGTTGTTGGGTCAATCAGACATGCCTATCTTTCTATAAAATAAAAAGTTATTTCAGAATATTTAGGCATTTTAGCTGGCTAAGTCATTGATCTTGTGTTGTAGTATACCCCTAAGGTGTGGGTGTTCTACATTGGCGCCTCATAGCGACAGGTCTTATAGAATAAAGATGACAGTGCTGTCCGTGCCTTTTAACTAGACACGTGCGAACTTACGCGCGTACACAAAAAGCTGTCTGTCTCTTCAACAAATCGTTGCATTTCCTCCATAATCCTCTTTCATTCATTATTGTGCTGTTTCTCCTTTATCTCATCGGCCATTTCTCTTTGTCTTCCTCCAGCCCTCTACACCTTTCATTGCTGTACATTCTCTCATCCCTCTCTCCTCCCCCCATCCCGCTTTCCTTCACAGAAGGTCACCTGGTCCTGTTCCTGGACATCTGCCTATGTAATGTCCTCATTCGCTCTCTCTAGCTGTGTCTGTCTCATATATATATATATATATATATATATATCTCTCTCTGTCTCTCTGTCTCTCTGTCTCTCTGTCTCTCTGTGTCTCTGTGTCTCTGTCTCTGTGTGTGTATTTAGTATAGTTTCTTTAGTCTGATTTGTATGGCTGTAGGTGGTTTCAGTTGGTAGTCTAGTTGTATAGACCAGTGGTTTTCAAACCTTTTCTCGGGGACCCCATGCAGTTCAATGTATTTGATCTATTCCAGAACTAGTACACAACTAATCATCGAACCCTTGTTTAGGTGATTTACACTCACCGGTCAGTTTAATAGGTACACCCATCTAGTAACGGATCGGACCCACCTTTGCTTCCAGAACAGCCTGAATTCTTCAGGGAATTGATTCTACAAGGTGTCAGCCCGTTCCATCTCATCCCGAAGATGCTCTATTGGGTTTGGTCAGCAACAATGTTCAGATACGCTGTGTGGTTCAATCGTTGCACAATTGGTATCATGGGACCTAACGTGTGCCAGGAAAGCATTCCCCAAACCAGTACACCACCGACATCAGGCAGGATGGGGCCATGGACTCATGCTGCTTACGCCAAATCCTGACTCTTCCATCAGCATGACACAACAGGAACTGGGATTCGTTGGACCAGGAGCTGTTTTTCCACTCCTCAGTTGTCCAGTATTGGTGATCGCGTGCTCACTGGAGCCGTTTCTTGTTTTTAGCGAATAGCAGTGGAACCTGGTGTGGTCATCTGCTACTATAGCCCATCCGTGACAAGTTGTGTGTTTCGAGATGCCGTTCTGCACAACACTGTTGTACTGCACAGTTATTTGTTTGTTTGAGGCCTGCCTGTCAGCTTGCACGATTCTTGCCATTCTCATCAACAAGCTTTTTTTTTGCCCACAGAACTGCCGCTGACTGGATGTTTTTCGGCGGCTGTTTCTGAGATACTGGATCCGGCGCGCCTGGGACCGAAGATTATACCACACTCCAAGTCGCTTAGGTCACTCGTTTTGCCCATTCTAACGTTCAATCGAACAGTAACTGAACGCCTCGATGCCCGTCTGCCTGCTTTATATAGCAAGTCACAGCCGCCCGACTCGCTGTCTGTAGGAGCGATCCATTTTTCGTAAACTGGTGTACGTAATAAACTGTCAGGTGAGTGCAGATGAGCTAGTTTGGGGCTATAACAAAATTGTGAAATGTCTGGGGGGTCCCAGAGGAGATGTTTGAAAACCACTGTGTAGGGGTATATCCATATGAATTCAATCACTTTTTGACAGCATCCCTTTTGATTTGAACGAAACCTTCCATACATATTTGGCCAATGTAGAAGTGCTCAGAAAGTGACTTTTTGGACCTGAATGCCAAAACGTTCACGAGATAAAGGTGTTCAAAGTTGACCCATTTTGCATACCCCGCCATACCATGAGACATCCATGTCTTCATCACTGGAAAAGATAATCGGCTGAGATTTATGTCATTTAAAAGCTCGCAAACAGGGTTGTCAAACCTTCATAATTTCTGGAAAAAGGTTTTCTTTATACAAATGTTCATTTTATTTCCTTTTTGAAGTCAATTTATCTAGAAATGTGTAAATCAAAAGGGATGCTGTCAAAAAGGTGATCGATTTACCTATAGACTGACTGGATGGGTCAGTTTTGATCAGACCTGTGAACATGGATGATGTTGTTATAAACTGACCGATCCACCTTTACACATCCAACTTTCCTTTGGAACTGTGACGTTAGCGACCTGTCTGGCTTCCAACCTGTGACCTTTGCCGTGCGTGTGTCTAGACACTGCAGGAGAAAGTGTGTGAGTTCCAGGCGCGTCTGCGACGCGAGGAAGCTTCCCGGTGTCTGCAGCTGCAGAGACCGCAGCAGAGTCACGAACAGAGTCTTCAAGAGAAGACTAACGTCATACAGGAGGAGCTGCACACAGCACTGCCCAACGGTGAGAGAGGAACGGGGAGTTGGATGGTTACAGGGAGGGGGGAGGGAGGAAGAAAGAGAGAGGGAGGGAGAGAGAACCGTAATAGAGTAGTAGGAAGGAGAACCGCAGATGTAAAGAAAGGACTTTGAGTCGTGACTGATACATCAATAATTACTGTGAAATGAATGACTTCGAATGGTCTCTTCATGGTGCGTCTGTCAGGACGGTGTTCACAGCACTGAACACAAACCAGCCTGTCAGCAAGAAGAGGGCTGTGTGTCACGGCTGTGACCGACTGTCAACACGCATTGTCCACTGCTGTGGGGCTGGATGGCGCATGTCTGTTTTTTTAAATTCTGTGTGTGTGTTGCAGGTGTGAGGGCAGTGCAGAGGCTGGCTGAGCCACAGGAGCAGCAGCACAGCAACCGTCTCATTCAGGAAGGAGAGCAGCTCATCGCAGCGCTGCGCACACAGGTGGGGGAGCTGGAGGAGAAGCTGCTAGACCAGACCCAGGAGGTGGAGAGACTGCGCTCGGGGGTGGTGAGTAGAACAGCGAGAGAGGGGGAATGGAGGAAACTCGGGAGGAGAGAGACTGGTGAGTGAGGGAGCAGGGGAGAGGAGGGATGGAAAAAGAGGAGGAGGGCAGAGCCCAGCTGGCCTACATTCTTTGGAAAGCCTGGGAAAGACAAGCTCAAGATAATTGACATATTTTTCTTCCAGGTGTAAGATTGCACTGTGACACACTTCTGCTTCACAGGCATTCTAAGGTGTTGCATGTGAGTGAGTGTGTGTGTAAGAGGGCGAGATGGGGAGGAGAGGGGGCAGGTACAATGGTATGTAGATGTGTATGTGTTGTTTTGTTTCACTGTCTCCTGATATTTGTCCGGGGGGCAGATATTGTACAATAGTCCGAGGAAAAAGTGCTTGTGCATTGCTGTGTGTGTGAATGTGTGTTAATTTCCTCCTGTGTATATTGATATCCCTCTGTGGGGTGCCTTTGTGGGTGTGATACTGACATGTGCCTGTTCCTCCTGTCCTGTAGGGGGGCGACCGACCTGGAGAAGCACCTGGAGCTGCTGGTGGTCGAGAACGAACGGCTGAAGCAGGAGCTGAAGGCATGCAAGACCTCACTGCTCCAGGAGGCTCCTCCACCGGCCTGCACAGCCACTGACTGCCCCCACAGCCAGGTACGGGTGTGGCATGGGCAGAATCAAGTGAGGGCAGAGGCTGTGAAAACCCATTTTTTTTTATGTGTCTATTATAGCTCTGTTTGTGTGTAGGATACGGACGCCCTGTGTGGGAAGGTATCTCGTTGGAAGAACCAGGCCAGAGAGCGAGAAGAGGCGGTGTTAAAAGTGCGTGTGGTGTATTATAACTGTATGTTGTGTTCTATAGGATGCGGAGGCCCTGCGTGAGGAGGTGTCTCGCTGGGAGAGCCAGACCAGACCGAGGCAGAGGAGGCTGGCTGAGTTGGAGCAGCAGGTCCTGGAGAAGGCCAGCCGGGTGGAGACGCTCAGCCGACAGCTGGAGGAGTCCAAGCGCCACGCGGGGGAGATGCAGAGGCAACTGGAGGAGTCCAAGTGTCAGCAGGGGGAGGTGGAGCAGCAGCTGAGCGTCCGGCTCAGAGACTGTGAGGAGGAGCTGGCCAGACAGGCCGCCCGGCCCCATCAGGTTAAGGTGAGGAATCGCAAAAACTGTCCCATTTCAAACACAACCCCTTGCTGGCTCCTATGCTACTTAACGGTCTCTCATAGATCTGAAATGATAGGATGGGTAAGCTATATGTTGGTAGCTGACCACCTATCCAATGTTTTTGAGTTATATGAGAGCATTTGCTGCTGAATTGTGTTCCCTGATGATCTTACGCGATCAATCTCTCTCTCCTGCTCCCCACCTTTCTTTCTCTCTCCTCCTACCTCACCTATCTCGCTCTCTCTATTCTCTATCCGTCCAGTATGTGACTGAGATAGTGGAGGTGGAGTCGTCAGGGTCTCAGCAGGCGGTAGCCGAGGCCCAGGCCAAGAGCGCCGCCCTGCAGGAGCAGCTATCACTGCAGAGACAGCTGCTCCGAGAGCTGGAGACACAGCTTCATGAGTCCCAGAGGACCAGCACCCAGCTCCGAGCTCAGGTACACACATAAGGAGAGGCACATGTACACAGACGCACACACAACCATCTAACAACATGCACATACTACTCTCTCACACACATAACCCTCTGTGCCCCTTCCTACTCCCATTAGCTCCTTCACCAGTTGGTTTTTGTTATTTCTCAAGTTCTCCTCGTTCCTTCCCCTTGTAGTAGATTGTGGCGGTACGGTCCTTCACAAAAACACCCTTCCCTTCCAGTAGAGGTGACTGGTTCGACCCTTGTCCCATCCCCTCCCCGGTAGTGGCATGGGCCGTGTTAACCCCTCTCTCTTCGCCTACGTTTTGGTTTCAGCTTTGTGCGGACCGCAGCCGTATCTGCGGCCTGCTCTCCAAGGCCGTCGGAAGGGGCAATGGCGAGGTCATTTGCAGGTTGTCTAAGGTTGGCCCCCCTTGATAGGCCCCTCATAGTGCTTCCTGTTTTCTCATGACATCACTTCCTGTGTCTCAGCCACCCTGCTCCCCAAACTCTGCCCATCTGTGTGGTTTCAACCCCCACCCAAAACCTGTGCTGTGGTGACACACACGAACTTTACCCTAAATCTGTTCAAGGGTCCTCCAGTCTTGTATTGGGGTGCAGTATATGGTTGTTTTGGATTATCTTTTAGCTGTAATGATAGTTCACAACCCATTGTGAACCCTAAGACAGTCGTGAAGAGGGCACGACAAAGCCTATTCCCCCTCAGGAGACTGAAAAGATTTGGCATGGGTCCTCAGATTCTCAAAAGATTCTACAGCTCCACCATCGAGCGCATCCTGACTGGTTGCATCACTGCCTGGTATGGCAACTGCTCGGCCTACAACCGCAAGGCACTGCAGAGGGTAGTGCGAACGGCCCAGTACATGACTGGGGCCAAGCTTCCCGCCATCCAGGACCTCTACCAGGCGGTGTCAGAGGAAGGCCCTAAAAATTGTCAAAGACGCCAGCCACCCTAGTCATAGACTGTTCCCTCTGCTACCGCACATCAAGCGGTACCGGAGCACCAAGTCTAGGTCCAAAAGGCTTTTTAACAGCTTCTACCCCCAAGCCATAAGACTCCTGAACAGCTAATCAAAGGGCTACCCAGACCCCTCTTTTACGCTGCTGCTACTCTCTGTTATTATCTATGCTTAGTCACTTTAATAACTCTACCTACGTTAACATATTACCTCGACTAACCGGTGCCCCCGCACATTGACTCTGTGCCGGTACCCTCTGTAAGTAGCCTCGCTACTGTTATTTAACTGCTGCTGTTTAATTATTTGTTCCTATTATTTTCAATTTTTTTTGTTTTTCTTAACTTCTTAAAGCGTTTTACTGGTTAAGGGCTTGTAAGTAAGCATTTCACTGAAAGGTGAACTGAAACCTGTTTTATTTGGCGCATGTGACAAATACAATTTGATTTGATTAATGTGTCCTGTAGCTGAGAAGAAGCAAACACATGGTTTTGCTGGGAGCTAACTTTTAATTTGTTATTAGTTATAGGCTTCAGATTTTAGCAAAGATGTTAAGGGGCATTTGAAGCCCTTAGTTCAAATGCCCTGGTAGCTATTAGATCTGAGTTCCAGTGCTGTGTTAGCTTTTATGCTAGCTTTTAGCTCCAGGTAGACCACCAAACACGCTCCAGTCCCCACCCAGACCAGTGTGACGTGTTGGTACTGTCCCGAGATCTACTCCAGTCCCCAATCTAACCTCTCTGTCCTCTGCAGATCCTGGTGTACGAGGGGGAGATGGAGCGGGCCCAGGGCCAGTTGGAGGCGGAAATGCAGAACCTGGAGGAAGAGAAGAACAGGGTGATCGAGGAGGCCTTCATCAGGGCTGAAAGCGAGATGAAGGCCGTGCATGAGAACCTTGCAGGTAAGCCGAACGTTTAGGCCTATGCAGTTTTTTGTATTTGCGCGTATGCACATCGCAGTCCCGGACGGTATTCATTAGGGCACACCATAGCGAAACATTCTCCATCAAAAAACGAAAATGTGTTTCTTACTGGACAACTTGTCCTTCCTAATAAATGTGACCCAGGAATGTTTGTGTGCTCTGTTTTATTCACTGTTGGAACAAAATGTGTGTCCCTCCCTGTCCCCAGGTGTGCGTATGAACCTTTTGACCCTGCAGCCAGCCCTGCGTACTCTCACCTGTGACTACAACTGTCTGAAGAGACAGGTTCAGGACTTCCCCTTCATGCTGGAGAAGGCCATCACCGAGGCCAAGCAGGAGATCTGCCAGGTGATAGGCGAGGTGAGCAGTGCCAACCAAGAGCTGCTGAGGAAGTACAAGAGAGAGATGAACCTGCGGAAGAAATGCCACAACGAGCTGGTGCGCCTCAAAGGTACGACCCCTTGACCGTGCATTCTGAGAGGTGTGTGTGAAATCAGTCGTTCGTACTAGCTAGTGAATAGTGTGTACATCCAGTAGATTCCACAGGTGCATCTGTGTACATAACAGATCCAATTCTGTTCAAAAGTAGTGGATCTTTGCATTTGTTGTCCCAAAACAGTATTGTAATGTGTCTCCTCTGCCTTCACTTCCCAGGTAACATCAGGGTGTTCTGTCGGGTGCGGCCGGTGTGCCGGGGGGAGCATGATTCTGCCGAAAACATGGTCAGCTTTGACCCAGAAGACGACGCCCTTCTCTACCTCTCCACCAAGGGCAAACTGATGACCTTTGAACTGGACAAGGTGTTCCACCCTCAGGCCACACAGGAAGAGGTC
Source organism: Brachymystax lenok tsinlingensis (assembly GCA_030435695.1). Taxonomy (NCBI): domain Eukaryota; kingdom Metazoa; phylum Chordata; class Actinopteri; order Salmoniformes; family Salmonidae; genus Brachymystax; species Brachymystax lenok. Next base: position 6,952,299 of record CM059800.1, read on the forward strand.
AGTGGAACGTCATGACTTGGAGTACATCCTTGCCTTCATCTTTACCGATCTGAAAACACACCACAGGTAAAAGCAACATAAGATGTTTCAACTCAAACTTTATTTGTCACATGCGCTGAATACAAGTGTAGACCTTACCGTGAAGAAGAGTTAAGTAAATATTTACCAAATAAACTAAAGTAAAATATAATAAAAAGTAACAATAACGAGGCTATAGACGGGGGGTACCGATACCGAGTCAATATGCGGGGGTACAGGGGTGAAGTGACTATGCATAGATAATAAACAGCGAGTAGCAGCAGTGTACAAAACAAATGGAGTGTGGGGTCAATGTAAATAGTCCAGTGGCTATTTGATTAATTGTTCAGCAGTATTATGGCTTGGGGTAGAAGCTGTTAATAAGGCTAGGTGTCCCGCCAGAGGGACCAAACTCGACAACATCCGGTGAAATTGGAGGGCGCGCAATTCAAATAAATAATCGTAATATTAAACATTCATGAAAATACAAGTGTCTTATAGCATTCAAAAGCTTAAAATATTGTTAAATCGAACTGCGTTGTCCGATTTACAATAGGCTTTACTGCGAAAGCATAGCATGCGATTGTCTGATGACAGTGCCCCACATCAACATATAAAATAAATCACTTACTTTTGAAGATCTTCCTCTGTTTGCAATCCCAAGGGTCCAAGCTACAAAAAAATGGTCGTTTTGTTAGATTAAATCCTTCTTTATATCCCAAAAAGTCAGTTTAGTTGGCGCCATCGATTTTACTATTCCCCTCGTTCAACATGCAGACAAAGGAATCCAAAAAGCTACTGGTGAACTTTGTCCAAACAAGTCAAACGACGTTTCTATTCAATCCTCAGGTACTCTAAAATGTAAATAAACTATAATATTTCATACGGAAAGTAGTATGTTCCATAGGAAAGCGTGCACCCTCTTCCACGCGCGCCAAAAGACTGATATTGTTCCTTGACTCTCCTCACCAAAAGACTGATATTGTTCCTTGACTCTCCTCACCAAAACTACAAATACTTCTTTGTTTTTCATAAAACAAGCCTGAAACCTTAAATAAAGACTGTTGACATCTAGTGGAAGCCATAGGAATTGCAATCTGGAAGACAGATTTACATAGAACCAATAGCTTAACATTGGAAGCCTGGGATCTAAAGAAAAATTTGGTTGGATTTTCTTTGGATTTTCACCTGCCATATCAATTCTGTTATACTCACAGACATTATTTTAACAGTTTTAGAAACTTCAGTGTTTTCTATCCAATGCTACCAATTATATGCAAATCCTAGCTTCTGGGCCTGAGTAACAGGCAGTTTACTTTGGGCACATCAGTCAGGTGGAAATTATGAAAAATAGACCCTAGCTCTAAGAAGTTATTAATTAAGGAGCCTTTTGGTCCGAGACTTGGCGCTCCGATACCACTTGCCGTGCGGTAGCAGAGAACACAGTCTATGACTTGGGTGACTGGAGTCTCTGACAATGTTTTGGGCTTTCCTCTGACACCGCCTATTATATAGGTCTTGGATGGCAGGAAGCTTGGCCCCAGTGATACTGGGCCGTACGCACTACCCTCTGTAGCGTGTTACGGTCAGATGCCGAGTAGTTGCCATACCAGGCGGTGATGCAACCGGTCAGGATGCTCTCGATGGTGCAGCTGTATAACTTTTTGAGGATCTGGGGACCCATGCCAAATCTTTTCAGTATCCTGAGGGGGAAAAGGTGTTGTCGTACCCTCTTCACGACTGTCTTGGTGTGTTTGGACCATGATAGTTCGTTGGTGACGTAGACACCAAGGAAGTTGAAACTCTCAACCCACTCCACTACAGCCCCGTCAATGTTAATGGGTCCTTTTCCTGTAGTCCACGATCCGCTCCTTTGTCTTGCTCACATTGAGGGAGAGGTTGTTGTCCTGGCACCACACTACTAGGTCTCTGATCTCCTCCCTATAGGCTGTCTCGTTGGTGTCGTCAGCAAACTTAATGATGGTGTTGGAGTCGTGTTTGGCCACGTAGTCGTGGGTGAGCAGGGAGTATAGGAGGGGACTAAGTACACACCCCAGTGTTGAGGATCAGCGTGGCTGATGTTGACTACAGATCCAGTTGCAGAGGGAGGTGTTTAGTCCCATGGTCCTTAGCTTAGTGATGAGCTTCGTAGTCAATGAACAGCGTTCTCACATAGGTGTTCCTTTTGTCCAGGTGGGAAAGGGCAGTGTGCAAAGATGAAGGTAATAACATGAGAGGAAGCCCCTTTAATTATCGAGATACACCACAAGGATGTTGCGGTCTCTCTCTATATTCTACTGGTTTACTGTCACCAATCACAACAGCTGTCATCCTAACTGTCCCTCTCTGATTGGCTAACCAGGTGTTCCAGGAGGTCCAGTCCCTGGTGACATCCTGTATTGATGGCTTTAACGTGTGCATCTTCGCCTACGGACAGACGGGCTCAGGAAAGACCTACACCATGGAGGTATTCGCTGCTAATACACACACACACACACACACACACTTACTTTCGCTCTCACTCCGTCTCTCTCATGGCTACAGGAGATAAATTAAGGTTAAAGAGAAATTAAGAGATGTGTTGTAGTGGTTGTTAATAGCAAATGTTTTGTCTGTCCTTTTCTTTAGGGTGTGGCCAAGGACCCGGGCATTAACCAGAGGGCTCTCAGACTGCTGTTCTCTGAGGTGACTGAGAAAGCACCCGACTGGGACTTCAAGATCACTGTTAGCATGGTGGAGATCTACAACGAAACCCTACGGTGAGGACACACACACATCAGTATAAGGTCGAACAGGGTGAGTGGGTTTGGATTTGAGTGCAGGTGCGGCCTTGCCTCAGAGGTCGCGCAATGACAGAGGGGAAGCAAGGGGTCACGTAGTTACAATACGTACCTTTATGAGAAGGCTTTTTAAGATCACGGCTGAAGCGTTATTTCATTGTAATTTAGACCTAAGCTGTCTTAGACACAGTTCCTGTGTGTAAACAATTCGAGTGCATGGGCCAGCAGTTATATAAAAGTGGATTATATTTAATGTCCTTGGTTCATCTGTTTTACATGAGCTCTTCTCCTCCCTCCCTCCCTCCCTCCCTCCCGCTATCCTCCTCCTCCCTCCATCTCTCCCTCTCTCTGTTGCGTAATCTCTGAACGAACATCTGTGTGTCCTTTCTGCCAAAGCGTGATGGCAGGGCTCACCACGAAAAGAGAATTGGAGGGGTGGAATGTCATAACGCATGAAACAAGCCATTTTGGCCCCACTTAGTTGTAGAGTCAACTACAGATTATCTTGATCGTTTTTGTTCATGTGAGCTATCTATGTATCTATCTTGTTGTCCATCTATCTGCCAAATGTTTGTTGGGGGATATCATAGGACAAATATCATATTATGACACCATACACCTAAAGTAGTGCCGTATGCGTATCATTTTAAGATACATTTTTTTTCATTGAGTGGGACCATCTTCGCGACTGTGTTTCCCGTTGCTGTTTCCTGTAGGAACCTTTTGGGGGACAACCAGGGTGAGAAGCTGGACATCAAGATGAACCCAGACGGTAGCGGTCAGCTCTATGTGCCGGGCCTCACGGAGTTCACTGTCCAGAGCCCTGAGGACATCAACAGGGTGAGACCACCATTCTACTACTGCCACTTACACTATGCCTGCCACAGGACGTTGGGTTAGTGGGGTAGTTAGTGTGCTCTGATCTGCAATCAATTAATCACATTTTGTTCGTATGCTGTTACTTACCTGTCACAAAGTGCCAAATGGTATTCCTGGCCTAAACCGCAAAGCAATACTTTTCCTTCAGTAGTGTTTTCCAATTAAATACGAAAGTGTAGGGAAAGCTGTTTTTGGGCGTTGTTTACAATCATGTGTCAGTTAATAAGATGGCTCCCACGGTTCTTTAGGCCTGAGGCCGAGTTCTCATCCTGAAATGTCTATCATAGCTCTTGTGTTCCCTGAACCAGTGGAATGTGCCCAAGCCTGGATTTGCCTCTAGTCTACAGATTAGTTTGTGTGTTAATGATTAAAATCTGCTCCTGGCTGTGTGTGTTCTGCCATATGAATGTGATGACAGAGCAGTTATTCACTTCCTATGACCCCTGACGTCTAACCCCTGGCCTGTGCTCTCTGTCTAGGTGTTTGAGCTGGGTCACATGAACAGGGCCACAGCCTGCACCAATCTGAACGAACACAGCTCCCGCTCTCACGCCCTCCTCATCATTACCGTAGCAGGCGTCAACTCTTCCACCGGGCACCGCACGCAAGGTACACACACACACAATTCCTGTACTGGACATCGCAGACAGACACACACACACACACACACAGTCATTAAGGATGTTATCTCCGTATACCCTCTACTAGGTAAGCTGAACCTGGTTGACCTGGCTGGCTCAGAGCGGATTGCTAAATCCGGGGCAGAGGGCAGCCGCCTGCGAGAGGCCCAGTGCATCAACAAGTCCCTGTCGGCCCTGGGTGACGTCATCAATGCGCTGCGGAGCCGACACTCCCACGTGCCCTTCAGGAACTCCCGGCTCACCTACCTGCTGTCTGACTCACTGAGTGGGGACAGCAAGACCCTGATGATGGTGCAGGTGAGAGAGGGAGGGTGTGAGAGGGATTGGGGAGGGAGAGAGGGGTGGTGGGGGGTTATAAATTAAATGTGTATATTAGCCTATAATAAAACCATCAATGCTAGCCTTCACGCTAATATCAGAAGGTATTTGCTCTAGGTGTCTCCCCTGGTCAGTAACATGAGTGAGTCGGTGTGCTCTCTGAAGTTTGCCCAGCGGGTACGGACCATCGAGCTGGGCAACGCCACCAGGAGACAGTGGGAGAACTCCTCCACCACCTCCTCGCCCACCCACGACAGCGTGGAGGTAACCTACACACACACACACCCCGGAGAGAGTGAGTGACGCACTCACAAATGAAATCTCACACGTGTGCTAGGTCAGCCCAGGCCTTACGTCAAACCTTCCCCAGATCACTGAGCCTAATCTGGGGCATCAGGTTTCATTCTGTCACTCAGCCCTTAATGATCCAAGTCGGGATGAGGTTAGGCAGAGCTGAACACAAAGCAGTTGTTTTAGGAAACCCACTTTCTAGCAAAGAAGATCTAGTTGGCTTAGGATGTCCAAAAAGCCTCATGGTCGTTTCATTTCATTTTAGCAAGCCATGACACCCACCATCTCAGATTGTTCTGAAATTGTTTCTGTTAGAAACAGATAAGAGTAGCATTTCTGCAACATTATTTTGTTGAAATATAATTTGAGATCTGAAAAATTTAAATTAGCCATATACATTTTTAGGATTCATATAATATTCAATAAATATAGTACCTAACATCCGATTTATACCCCCCAGGCACACTGCTTTCATCAGAGGAAAACTGCTGAGTAAATGCCAGACAGAGCCTGCACTCAAATGCATTCAGTCTGGGTTTGAGAAGTGTTTACACCTGTATAGAAAGTGGAACTTGCAAGCTTGCAGCAGGGTCATTCCATTTCATTTCAGCAAGCCATTGACACCCACCGTCTCCGATTGTTCTGACACCATCTAGTGGTCAGAACACGGTAATGTCAGGTGTCGGCATAATTTCTTTTCTCATTAATTTTGGAGTAGAATGTCCTTTTTAAAAAGTTACCAGAACTTCTACATACAAATTATCCCGGCGAGTACCCCGAACCCACTAAGCAGGGGGACTGGAACTGGTCAAACTCGCATTTAAATGATCCTCTTTCCCTAAAAGCATGATGGTCATGACTTTCTTACATGAAATGGGAAGTTGACGATCTGAGATCGAGTTAAGTTTCAGTCAGGGGATTTTGCTTTAACCCCTGACTACAGTAGATGAGAGCGAAACAGAGAAACAATGGTAATCTAGTTAGCGGAATGGGGGAGTGGGGTTGAATAAGGAACTTGAACTTTGGTATTGATATTTCTATAATTGAACTTTGACCTTTCTGCAGCTGGACTCTCCCCCGGTGACTCCCGTGCCCCTCCCTATCTCCCGGGCCAGCAGTGCCGGCTCCACCCTCTCCGCTTCCTCCAAAACCCCCGCCACACGACGGAGGTCTCAGTCCCAGCTCTCTACAGGTAAATGTACACACACACACCCCCCTTAGTCTCAACAGGTACACATGCCTCTCTGTCACCAAGAACCCTGGGACCCATCAATATACAACAACGATAATATGTGCACACACCTTATGCCACCATTATTAGGATGGTAAAAAATATATAGACATATAAAAAAAAACTAAGTGAACTCAAGTGAGGTATGAATGGTCAGGGTGAATCCGTTCACTCCTGTGTCCTGATCCTCTGGTCTGATTGGTTGGTTTGCAGACAGGCTGTTAAGCAGAGCCAGCCCATTGGTGGGGGATGGTGGGCAGGTAGGTGGGGTTTATGCTGAATGGTCGCTTGGCATGGAAAGTAAATGCTCAGCATGGCATGGTGCCCTGTGCCCACCCGTGTCACCTGGTCAACGCCCACCTATCTAACACACCCCGCCTCTAACCCCAGGAAGTCGTGTGTGTGTGTGTGCGTGCGCGACTGTAAACTTTTTGTGTGGGTCTTGACTCTTGTCCCTCTGTCTGTGTGTGAGAGACTGCAAGCTTTGTTTGTCTAACTGCAGATTCGTGTGTGAAGGTGTCCGTACATGTCTGACTTCTGTCTGTCTGGCTGTGGCTGTCTGGCAGTCTGTGATTTTGTCTGTGTTTGACTGACTGTCGGAATGCAGTTCTTATCTGTGTGATCTGTATATTGTATGATGTGAGGGTGTTTGTGTGTCTTGTCTATATGGATTTGTTGTGTGTGTGGATGTATGTTTGTGTGTGGGAATCTGTGGATATCTCACCTCTTCCTCTTCCCCCATCTGTGCTGCTCTCTGGCTGGGTTGTAGTGAGATGTTATTAACACAGGGACACCACTCCCCACTATTCAGTTTCCTAAACATATTACTCTCCCCTACAGGACGATTGAAACTGTCTGTCTGAAGGCTCCAATCGATCCAGAATGAACCCGGACCCTGACCCTGACCCAGTCAGCCATTGGGCCATCTTTATCAGGAGGGTGTTAACCAGCACCTTGACCCACCAATAGGTTGTTCCCAAAGCAGAGAGTTTCTATCAGCCCAGATCTGACCGAGAGAATGGCGACATTTCATTATTGAGCTGTTTGAACAGGATGAAGAGGGGGATAAGAACTTTGACCCTCATGGAAGGCCGCCTCATGCTGCATACCAAGACTCGATACTCTAAAATGGCCTCCAAGTCTAATTTTCTTCATTACCGCTGAAAGGAATGGATAGGTGTTAATTTTAGCCAGGACTGTTGTACAGCCCCCCATATCTTAACTACGTGTCCTTGTCGATACGCCTCAAACACAACACACCAGACTGCAAGTGACTACAGGGCACACCTGTCTGTCTTCCACACCTGACTAGGGGCCAAAGGGGAGGAGCACCTGAGAGTAACACAGGCCCCTGTCCTAAAAACAACTCTCATAAAGAAACCCTATACTCCTCAAAGCCCGGAACAACTCCACCTTTCACTCCTTCACCTTTGACCCTTCAACTGGGCCTGTGATCTATTCTCCCATTGGCCAATGTACTTCCTCTCCCCACCCCTCACAATAACGCCACCCCCACACCCCTAGTGCTAACCAATCCCTTCGTCCCATCATCCACTAACAGTATAGCCCTTCCAATCACAGTATTTCTGGGTAAAAATGCACTTTAAATGAGGCTGATACCTTCTTGATGTGTTTTATAACAATGCTCCAGTTCCGTATTATGATAATATGCATATACAGTATATATCTGTGTGTTTGAGATGTTTTTAATTCCTTTAGTCTCCATAGTTTTTTTGTGGGGTTATGAGGGTTCCATCCTGGTCTCCTTCCACACTTTCTCCCCCTCATCCAATCAGGGTACTCTACAGATATGGAGCTGGGCTTCTTTTGCCCAGTAGGACGCCAGCAATAAGAGATGTGAGTGCAGAGAGCGTTTAACTTCCTGTGTAGCCGTATGTGTTTTAGATTAGATTTCTCCAGGGCAGTACAGAGCCGCCTCAGCACTGCATGGAAACGTTGTCGTGTTTCTTGTACCGAGCGAATAAAGCTAGACCGATTTTAAACTCCCTGCCAGACCGGAAATGCCATTCCTGTTATTGGATGCTGCCGGTTGAAGTTGAAGTTAGTTTATTCTACCCAAATTCTAAGATTATCCAATAGGAACACAAAACTGACCCTAGATCCACATCCAGGACGGCTTTATCCTACTCCCAATGGCTGACCACAAGCAACCAATGACAACGGATGGCCTCACGGAACAGACATATGTAGCTGCAGAAACTGCTGCCCCCGAGGGAGTGATTAAGCTTGTGAACTGTGTTTGAAAAATGCATTCAGTGTAAATAGGAATGCTTTGTACGTTTTGATCAGCTGATCAATCAATACATATCAGCTAATCGACCGTGTTCCCTCCAATACCAGGATGTCCCAGGAACATTGAGGACACGCTGCATCGTGTTGGCTGTTGATGGGTATCTCTACTTGCTTTTGTCTTTGTTGTTGCTGCAGTAGGTTTCTAGTCTTGTTTTTGTACACCCTTTTTAATAAACACTCCATACCAAATTAAACTCAGCCCTCTTCTTATGCTAACAGATGTTTGCTGAAATATCCTGCTTTCTAGTGGTTATCTTTCATCACCGTTTACTAAATTGTATTCCACCTACTCGGGACAATGCTCTTTGACCAACTGGTTCAGGATGGTTGCAGCCATAGCGTTGTATAGAGCAGGAGTTCCCAAACTTTTTCACTAGGGGCCCCCCTTCTAGCTTTGGGGAACATATCTATGGGTACAAGCGCTGTTCACACCTCGTTGGTTTTGAGAATTTTGTAGGTTTTAAAGCTTATTTCCTGCAATTTTACTGTCAAGAGTTCAAAGAAAATGTTGCCGTTTTAAAACTGTCTTGCAAATCTATACATTTTACCATGTGATATGAGTGACAAATCGAAATAAAATAACTTTAGCTGACATGGACATTTCTGATAAGTTATAAATAGGCAGGTAGCCCAGCGGTTAAAGGTCGCTGGTTCGAATCCCCGAGCTGAAAAATCTGTCGGTGCCCTTGAGCAAAGCATTTAATTGCTACTGTAAGTCGCTCTGGGTAAATGTATGCAATGACTAACATGAACTGATAATGCACTACCCAATTTCGAAATTGCACATTCTACTATTACTGTTTAAAGACTGGCGGTTTCTTCTCCTGCAGGTGGCTTTGTTGTTGTATGGAGTCCAATTTGGTAAAAAAAAAAAAATAATGCCTTATTTGATCGAATAGTAATTTCGTACTGGTTAGGTTGTTACGAGTGTACTGATAAGTAGGACACGTGACATCCCGGCAATTTTATTTTTTGTTTTAATAAACACTGCCGTGTTGTGCATGGTCAAATCCCGCCCATTTCTACAATCGCTCTTAAAATATTAACTTAACCACATGCCTAACCTTAAATTAAAAGCAATTTTCATGAATACTATGATATAGCCCATTGACTGTGGAAACCGTTGTGCCTGTTGTTCTCATTGGCTAGAATGGTCCCGCCTCTTCCAAACTTCCTTCCAGTTTAAAACATTAAGAGTATCCATTATATTGACCAGAATCTATAGCGCTATTGAGGCCTTCACACTGGAGTGGTGGATAGGCTGGCGCCTTTAAAACAGTACCTTCCCAACTAGCTCGAACAGTGCTGCTCTCTGTTGGAGTGGAATTACACATCTTGAGTTGTTCCTTTCAATACAGTAAATCTTGTTGCTGATCTCTTCCTAAACAATACTTTATTTGAAAAACATGTTCTTTTAGTGTTAACAATACTTGCAAATAGTGCATCTAGGGTTGACATCAGGTACAGAATGTAGAAAGACTATTTCAATATAAATCACACCGTACACCAATCAGTGCTTCAATCACCTGAACACAGGTATTGTGGCTTTCAAAAGGCAATTTCTGATTGAGCCGACAAATGCAGCATTTATGGTGAATAGGATCTCCGCGTGAACATTGCTTTTAAAAGCCGCAACGCCTATAACCCACGATCAGATTGAAACCTGGCCCTAGTCAGGTCTGTGTGTCATAGGTGTTTGTGTACGTGGAGGAATTACGAAAAGTGTGTGTGCTCATCTGTGGTGGGCAAGATAAGGTTACAGAGGACACCATTTCTCACTCATACAGATTAAGGAATCATAAGTGCCCAGTGTTTAAATAGGAGAGCTGAGTCCTGTGCCCGGGGAACACAGCTACTCAGTGAGTTCTAACATGGACTCCTATCCCGCCCGGTCTCTGAGTCCACTGCTTCAGTCCATCCACACGCAGTGTGAATCTGATCTGATTTACCACTCAGGTGGAGGACAGAATGCAGCAGTCAGTCAGATTTGAGTGCTCAGCCATTGTGAGTCTCCAGTTGCATAGTCGACTGTCAGTAGTCCAGTGGAGCCATGAGCAGCTGCAGCTCTTTGAAGGCGCTGCCGTGGCGACCCACCTGGTCAGCCTTGTTCTTCACCACGTTGCTGAGGTTCTTCAGCAGCTTGTAGCATGCCTTGCACTTCTGGTGGCTGGGCTCAAACACAAACCATTAATTCACAGAATGCAATGGAAATGGCCTGCCTCACTGTGACAGAGTCTGAACTCTATCCAAATGTATCAGAGTTTTTCCTTCAAGCAATATTGGATGAATACGGAGCTAGAACCCTTAAAAAAAAATTATTATTTAGTGATGGCCTGCATAGTGTAACTCTCCAGGACCAGAATTAGTGACCATTGCATTAACACACACTACAGTTAGATGGTTAAAAGCACAAGCATGTTTAGGATTTAAATGGAGCTGAAACTCACCGTTCCTCCCGTGTTATATCCACTCCAACAGAGGGGGGCGCTGTCAGCGTGTCTGAGATGAGAGGCCAGAAACGCTTCAGGATCAGCTTCAGAGACGTGCAACCCGTCTGCACATAACTGACCACACGGGGAGAGAGAAGATGGGTTAACACACACACACACACACACACACACGTTAACACTGTCTCTGCTGTCTCACCTCTCATACTTGCTTTGCAGCAGCTCTTCAATCTGGGGCAGGATAGAGGTACACAGGTCCAGTTTCCATAGCGACCTGGGGGACAGGACAAATGACTTAGTCACTGTTAAGAAGGGACATTCACAGTACTCGCACCAACACCAAGAGAGACAGTGAGAGTATACGTGTGGCCTCCTTAGCCAAATAAGATCTGTAGTCGTTTGTGCGCATGCGCGCTTCAACATCCACTCACGGTTTGAGGTTAACGATGTTGAGGATGTCCACGACGATAGAGAGATCCTTCATCGAGACAGCAGAGTCCAAGGAGGTCTGAAGACAGAGCAGCAACCAATCACAATACTCAAAAAACACCTAGAGGCAGCCAGTAACAATCTCTCCATACCTGTCTGTCAGTTGAAGGATGTCGGAGTTTTAACATTGAAAGTCAGGTAATGATTCATTTCGAGTGATAACACTGCATGAACATTGTCTGAATCTTGAGCATGGGGTACTGAGCAATGTTAACTGTGTGTTAGCGTTGTCTGTTAAGTGCCGTACCTTGACGTCCCCACTGCCCCACACAGCTCTGATGGTGTCCAGGTTCTTGTGTCGGCTGGTGAGCATCACACACATGGTGTCATGGCCCTTTCTGATCTGAGCCAGAGCCTCGTCATCACCCAGCACACTGGGCCGGTTGTTACGAGCAGGCTAGGACAGAGAGAGTTACAATCTTATATAACCTGGTAAATACACACACACACACACACACACACACACACACACCTGTTCAATCATACCTAAACCTCTAAACCTAAGTTAGGTGTCAATTCCATTTCTGTGCGGCATGTGTTAAAACATATTTAAAAAGCTGACCATCTTGTTTTCCTCATTTTTGATGCGTACCACAATATAACTAGGTGATTGGAGCATTTCTGAGTGAATTTAAACTGTACTGCTATGGTAGGGTCAATGTTGATCCGATTTTACATGTTTATAAGCATTAAATGACTTTGTTCCATTTCATTCTATACCCAGTTTATCTTATGGGGCTTATGGTAGAGAAGTCCAAAGTTAAAGACAGTGGTGATGTCAGAGGCTAATAATAGGAGAACTGTACTATTCCACTCTGATCTCCTGGCGCCGCCAGCAGCTGCCGGGGCATCATCCAACTGGGTGCTACTTGTTGGCAGCGAAGGAGTAGCTAGCTAGCGGTCTTTCTACCTACAAAGTCAAGTGGCTATGCTACGGGACAGCTGTGGATGGCTGTGAGGATGGCAAGGTGCTCGCCTGAATAATTCCGTACCCGTCTCCTGACCCACTAGTCCCCCCGGCTGTGACGTCATGCTGCGACCATGATTCTGCCTCCCACTGCTCGACGCTACCAAAAGAAGCTGCTTCAGCTCCCATGCCGACTTCCTGACTTTGCTTCAGTAATTATTCTGGCTTCCTGATTCTGTTTACTTGTATGTTCTTTAGCTACTTGTATGCGTATTGTATTAATGTTGTATGCGTTATGGATTTCAGTTTGTATTGAGTGTAATAAATGTATACACTAAATTCCATTGCCATGACAATTCAAAATCACTTTAATTTTCATTTGATGACCTCACAAAACAAACGTGTTGATTTGAAACCGTTCCATTGCGATTCTAAACCATAAGAATACATTTGAATCTTATATCACAATTGAATCTATAGCAATCTTTAGTTGTTAGGCGCCAACTCAGTTTTGGTGGCAACCAAGAATTTGTTCTTAATTGACATGCCTAGTTAAATAAATGAAAAATAATACATTCAGAATTCAAAAGACAACACGTGTAACTAGCTCTGCTATCTAAGACTGAGAAAAATCTATCAAAAATCTGCTTCTGGCACCAGCAATTTGACCAGTCTATACAATGGATGACACAGGAGCATCACCATCTTCCTGGGTACACTCCTCACACAGTAAGTACCTCTACCTACCATACTGGTTCTTATTAAATACTTTATTTACATTTTAACCCTCCTCAGCCTGTGCAGGTCGGCCAGCCTGAGTTTCTGGGAGTGTGAGCGGTACTGGAGGTACGAGCTCAGAAACATAGCGATTATCAGCCAGCACCTGCCTGAGCTGGAGCAACTCTGCCTGGCCGACCGGCGCAGGGTTCACTTTTACAGGGAGTGAGAGAGACCCTGGGCAGACTGAGACAGAGACAGCAGGAGCAGAGGAGAAAGGCTTGGGAGAGTGAAGAATGAGGGCCTCTACTGTAAATGGACTGTTAAAATATGATTTTTTAGAACTAAGAAAAAGATGAGATTTCTTTTTATTATTCATGAATACATTTGAATGTAACCATACAAATTGTGATGTATTTTGCGTGAAATTTCTCCATGGGAAATGAAACAAACAAGATTTTGTGTGTGTGTTATGCATGTATATACACACTCACAGGAAGGAAATCTCCCACGTTGAGTCCTATTGGTTCGTTCCTGGAGGAGAGGATGACGCTGGGCTGGGGTTTGGCCTTCGTCATAGCAACGACCGGTGGGGGGGCTGGGTGGGGTGCAGGGGGGTGGTTAGTCGGAGGTCGTGCGGTTACCACTGGGATGGGACGTGGCGCCGTGGCGACCACGGTAGGCTCCACCCTCAGGATCGGAGTGGACGATGACACTGGAAGGTTCTTCAACAGGCCGGGCTGCAGTGACACACACACACACACACACACTAGAAACAAATCTTATTTACATAGAAAAACTCACACACAGACAGATACAATCCCACATAAACACTCAAGCACTACAAAAACACAAATCCGTCACACAGCTATACAGTACATACCTGCTGTCTGTCAGTCATTGGAGTCATGAGCTCCACCAGCCCTTGGTTAGCCCTCACCACAAAACTCTCTGAGAAAAAGAGAAGAGGGAGAGAGAAAATATGAGTGCCGGAGTCTGGTGAAGCGGACCCAACATGCCCCTTGACGACAGGTGTTTGAGCCCCAGCTCGACCGACTGTCTGTGCCCTTCCTTTCTTTATCCATCTCCATTACATGTCTCCCATTCCGTTCTTCTATATAATAAATAAATAATAAAATACAACAAATCAACAGATCAATGTGATAACTTTACCACAAACACAAATGTAATACTGCTCACACTAACGGCTTGACAGAAGGGACTCACCATCTTCTAAGGGGGCAGGGAAGGGCTCACTCTTTGGGGGGGTGCGAGCTGGAAGGGGGGGAAACAAGGAGACTTTTAGTATGAAATGCAAGAATGATTAAGACACTGCTAGATGCTAATGTATTAACACATGCATTCTGCTGTTAGTGTGAACACTGAATAGCAATAAAACGTAAGATGTAATATGAGCCTACAGATGGCGCTCTTCGGCTGGAAGATCTCTTTGTAGTCCTCGGGGTTACGGATCTCGGCGGAGGACTCCTTCTCGTCCTCGCTGCTGGGGCTCCTCCTCTCCCCCTCGGGACTGCGCCGGTCTGACTCAGAACTCTGCTTTACCCTGGAAGAGCACACCCCAAATAGTCTGCTTATTGATACAACGGAGACTAATGGATGCGGTTTTGATGCAGTATTTGCTATATGCCATTTAGCAGCGTGGATACATTTTCTATATGGGTGGTCCCGGGAATGGAAGCCACCTGGCATTGCAAGTGGCATTCTCTACCAACTCCGCTACAGTGGACCACATGGTTTGAACCGCTACGACTGTAATCAACTCATAGGGGATTTTGTTGAAACAGATTCTGTAGCATATAGGGTCAAATACTAAAATCGGAGTTAAGTGTGCCCATCTCACATTAGGGTTCGCTCCATAGAAAGTAGAATGGCGGCATTTGGAAGTGGGCAGTACCTCTGTGTGCTGCAGGTGGTCAGGGGTCGGTCGTAGTTGCGTCGCAGCGTGGATCCTTTCGGGGAGGGCTCTGTGAGCGGCTGGTCGTCCTGGATTACGCCTTGGATCACAGAGCCCGACTTCTTCACCCGCGTCAGATCCACCACGTAGGACGAAACATTAGCCAGATTGTACGACACGCCAATCTTGGAGAGAGAGATGAGAGGGGGAGACACAGTAGAGCAAAAGAAACAAAGGGTTGGCTATTGGTAATACTAATAGCAACAGTAACAGTTCCAGTGACAGTAATAAATGTAAAATTGTCATGCTGACGCCACAGAATTACATAAAGAATCCCTAAGTCATTTAACAAGATCCCGATGGCTCACACACACACACGAAAGGTTGCAGTAACACAGTAGTTACATAGTACCAGTAACATTAAGAGTACCCCCCCACCCCCCTCCCACCAACAACAAAAATACACACTAACACTCGCATGCCTTTTCGTCTTTTCCTACTAGCACTGACTTTGCTGACTACTATTTTGAGGAAAAATGTACTTACAGTGACTGAAATGTGGCTGTCTCACCTAGCGACCTTAAGATGAATGCACTAACTGTAAGTCGTTCTGGATAAGTGTCTGCTAAATGACTCGAACGGAAAACACTTCAAAGTAATGGTCACACACCAGCTGGTGGTTGCAGATAGCCAGGTCTGCCACCTTGCCCCAGCCCACTGGCACCACATCAAAGCAGCGGTCGGGCTCCCAGCCATACACACGCAGAGAGTCCACAGCTCCACTGTACAGACAGCAGCCATCCAGGTTGAAGGCCAGACACCTGGAGAGAGAAATGGGGGAGAGGAAAAAGGATAGTTTACATACGGTTTAGAGTGTTAGTTGCATCTGAACTTCTAATATCGTGGTGTCCTGCCAACCACGCTTGTTAGTAGTGAAGGTAGACCTCACCTGACTGGTCCCATCTCTCCCTCTGAAGAGCCAATCATTTTGAACTTTTCCAGATCCCACAGTTTGATGGTCCTGTAAGGAACAGACATACACAGAATATATTTTGAACCTTTATTTAACTAGGCAAGTCAGTTAAGAACAAATTCTTATTTTCAATGACGGCCTAGGAACAGTGGGTTAACTGCCTTGTTCAGGGGCAGAACGACAGATTTTTTACCTCAGCTCTGGGATTCGATCTCGCAACCTTTCGGTCACTAGTCCAACGCTCTAACCACTAGGCTACCTGCCGCCCCAATAAGATAAGAGCTGCGATGAAGCCAGTGGAAAACACAGCCATCCTTAAGGCATTCCACTTTAGTAATGGAGTTGAAGCCATCGGAAGCAAAATGTTCAGTTACCTCATACGTATTTATTTACCATTTTTCACCCTAGAGTGTGTGGATACCATACCTGTCAGAGCTGCCTGACGCTAGCAGATACTCGTTGGGGTGGAACTGGAGGATGTTGATGGCACCGGTGTGTGCTGTAAACTCTGTGATCATCTTCCCTGCAGTCAGGTCCCACAGCTAGGACATACAGGTCAAAAGTCAGAGGGCAATATGAGTTCCTGACCGGCACAGCTAGGAATATTATGAAGTTACCCTTAAGAATCAAGTAAGCTGATCCCAGATCTGGGCCTATAGAAGGAGAACTTCTATGCAGAGGGGTATACTACAAAGCAGGATCAATGACTTAGCCAGCTGACTTTGATAAACAACCAGAAATAACTATAGATTTTTCTGGTTCATTAAGAAAGTTAAACTTAGATATGTGTTTTTGGTTGTTGAGTCAATTAGGCAATGCCCATTTCAAGCTTATTTTCCTAAAAAGTTATGTCAGAATACTTAGCCAAGTTAGCTGGCTAACTCATTAATCCTGCTGTGTAGAAAACCCCTCTGAACATAAGGTTGAGAGTATACAATAGGGCCCTCTACCCTCCTGTAGGTTTTCGCTCAAGACCCAGTTGTAACTAACCTGATTCACCATCAACCAGCTAATTATTAGAATCGGTTGGGCTAGATTAGGGTTGGAGCGAAAACCTACAGGACGGCTCTCCAGGAACTGGGTTGGAGAGCCCTGGTTGACAAACTGACCACAGTCATGTGAGATGAGAAACATGTGAAAGCAAGCTTCTGACAATGTGCAGGTGGGTTCATACCTTGATGGTGCTGTCATCACTAGCAGAGGCCAACCATTTCCCATCTGGACTGAAGGCCAGGCACCTCACTGCCTGAGTGTGACCCTGCACAAGAACATTATGCCATATGAAATTTATATATGCACACGGGCCCCCTACTCCTATAAAGACAGTCAGTCCCCAGTCCCTCCTCCCCAGGCTAGACAAGACAGTGTTCGCCGTCTCACTGTAATCCCTGGCTTAGTTCTGGTGCCAGACATAGACACACAGCAATTAGTGCTGATTAGCAGACCCACTCCTAACATAATCAGCCAGCAGGCCGCTCACAGAGAGTGGGAGGGGAGGGCTTTAGCCGATAATTAACCTTGGTGCTCTTCAGTTGGGTATAAATTACACACGGGCGCAAGTCTTACCTTGTACCTGAACACACAGCCCTTTCTCCGTACGTCCCACAGCTGAAAGAGAAAAACTCTGTTTAAGCACCGATATCGCATAACAATCCACATACAGTACCAGTCAAAAGTTTGGACACCTATTCATTCAAGGGTTTTTCTTTATCATGATCATTTTCTACATTGTAGAATAACAGTGAAGACATCAAAACTATGAAATAACACATGGAATCATGTAGTAACCAAAAAAGTGTCAAAATCTATTTGAGATTTTTCAAAGTAGCCACCTTTTTCCTTGATGACAACTTTGCACACGCTTGGCATTCTCTCAAACAGCTTCATGAGGTATCATGTAGTAAGTAAAAAAAGTGTTAAATCAAAATATATTTTATATTCTTCAAAGTAGCCACCCTTTGCCTTGATGACAGCTTTGCACATGCTTGGCATTCTTTTAACCAGCTTCACCTGGAATGCTTTTCCAACAGTCTTGAAGGAGTTCCCGCATACGCTGAGCACTTGTTGGCTGCTTTTCCTTCACTCTATGGTCCACCTCATCGTAAACCATCTCAATTGGGTTGAGGTCAGGTGATTGTGGAGGCCAAGGCATCTGATGCAGCACCATCACTCTCCATCTTGGTCAAATAGCCTTTACACAGCCTGGAGGTGTGTTGGGTCATTGTCCTGCTGAAAAACAAATTATAGTCCCACTAAGTGCAAACCAGATAGGATGGCGTGTCGCTGCAGAATGCTGTGGTAGCCATGATGCTTAAGTGTGCCTTGAATTCTAAATAAATCACAGACCGTGTCACCACCAAAGCACCATCACACCTCCTCCTCCATGCTTCACAGTGGGAACTACATACGCGGAGATCGTCCGTTCATCTACTCTGCGTCTCACAAAGACATGGCGGTTGGAACCAAAAATCTCAAACTTGAACTCAGACCAAAGGACAGATTTCCACCGGTCTAATTTTCATTGCTCGTGTTTCTTGGCCCAAGCAAGTCTCTTCTTCTTATTGGTGTCCTTTAGTAGTGGTTTCATTGCAGCAATTCAACCATGAAAGCAGTCTCCTCTGAACAACTGTCATTTCCCTTTGCTTATTTGAGCTGTTCTTGCCAAAATATGGACTTTTACCAAATAGGGCTATCTTCTGTATACCACCCCTACCTTGTCACAACTGATTCCTTTCCTAATGCATTGGAGACAAAGAAATTCCACAAATTGACATTTAACAAGGCACACCTGTTAATTGAAATGCATTCCAGGTGACTACCTCATGAAGCTGGTTGAGAGAATGCCAAGCGTGTGCAAAGTTGTCATCAAGGAAAAAGGTGGCTACTTTGAAAAATCTCAAATATATTTTGACACTTTTTTGGTTACTACATGATTCCATGTGTTATTTCATAGTGTTGATGTCTTCACTGTTATTCTACAATGTAGAAAATAGTAAAAATAAAGACTAACCCTGGAATGAGTAGGTGTGTCCAAACTTTTGACTGGTACTGTGCATAGTAGAGTTCTTAACAACACTCAATCATGCAGCACACATACACACCTTGATGTTGGTGTCCATGGAACCAGAAGCCAGGTATTCCCCAAACGGGTGGAAGTCCAAGCTGCAGATATTGGCCTTGTGTCCCATTAGAGTTCTTAGGACTGGGATAAAATAGCAAAACATTGTTATGGCATTCTCAGAACTGGTAGCCTAGGTCTAGTTGACTCTAGTAGAAACACATCACATCCCACACGCCTAACCTCCCCATACACACACACAATATAGGAGAAATACAGTCTCACTCTTTGCAGCCTCCAGGTCCCATACACGCAGTGATCCGGACTGTGAGCCAGCCACCACCTGCTCCTCAGAGTTATTAAACTTTACACACTCTACTGGGTTATTATGGCCTGTCAAACTCTGAGAAAGAGACAGGGAGAGAGGAAAATAAAAAGGGAGAGGGGACGAGAAGGTGGGAGAGAGGTGGAAATACAAGTTTTAGTTACAGGCAGCAGAAATATGCAGAGATCAAACTGTACACACACACACTTCTTCCCTAAAGGTCTGACTAGTCTGTACCATGATGCAGTTGGGTTTGCTGACTGCCCAGATGTTGACTCGGCAGTCCTCTCCCCCAGTGGCTAGCAGACGGCCTGAGTTCTTCCCCAGGGCCAGACACGCCACATTACTGGAGTGGGCTGCAATCTCCTCTGGAACAAAAAACAATCCACAACACATTAGGATTAACCTCTGGGTCCATGAAACCAATACAGTTGGGGGCCTGAATTAGGGTCTTGAAAGGTTGAGTGAAATGGAGACTACTCACGTAATCTCCATGATGTTTTGGTGGTGTTGGCCATAGCCATGGTGATTCTTGGGCGTCCAACACTCAAAGGAGTGTTGTTGTTATTCACAGAGCTAGCTGCGTCAGGTGTGTCGACTGTATGATGAGACCTTTAGCCTCTCTCCAATGAAAGAACCAGAGGCAAAGGGAAAATACTTTGTATGACATATACAATGTCAACTTCTCTGCTTCATGTCCCCCGTTGGCTTCTCTAGAAGCTGAGGGAGGATGCAAACAAAATAGAAACGGTTTAAACCAGCTAATTATTCCACGATAGATAGTCGAATCTACGCTATTGGCGTTAGCAAACTGGTTCGCTAGCAGGCTGTTAACTTAGCTAGCTAGCTGGCTATGTACTGTTAATTAGCTCTAACAAAACAAACAAAGTAACGCTTTATTTCGGGCTGCAATTTAGGCAAATGTCATAGTCATGCACATACGAATAACTGTTAGCTAGCTACGGCACCTAGTAAACGCCATTTCGAGGGTTAAACGGTTTGGTCGAACTTCATTAGCTAGTTACTAGCTAGCTAAAGTAGCATAAGGTGCTAACGTCGACGGCTCAATTAGCTAGCTAGCTACTTAGATTGCTCGTCCTGGGCAGGGTCAAAAATACAACATACCTGCATTTTAAGCTGAGTGCCAGCAGACTATCTCTGGCTACGACCGGTGAAAAGAGAATGGTTAAGACCGGAATCGGTAGCTGGCTAGTTTGAAGCCAACTACTAATCAGCTTTCTTGTCTGGCTCCTTTCAAGTCCTTGTTTGTTGACGTCGTGTTCGTGTGGCTGCTGGCGATCCCAGTCTCCACCTGCTGCTTAGCAACTGGGCTTGCGATGCAGTTGCCAACGTTTAGTCAATAAACACGTTCCCCATAACGCCGTCGAGCAATCTATGGATATCGACGTATCGTTTCCCCCATCAAACTAGTAATTATCGGCAGCTAACGTGACTAATAAAGGAATTTGAATATGTCGCAAGAGAAAATGTTCATTCGCTCTTATTTTAAACTCGCCACATCGTTTTTCCGTCAGTCGAATGTCGATTTTACTCCCGAGTGGCGCACCGGGTCTTAGGCACTGCTTGTCAGTGCTAGAGGCGTCACTCTAGGATTCTTCTTAACCTCATTGAGCATTCTGCGCTGTGCTCTTGCAGTTATCTTTGCAGTTATCATAGACCCTGGTTCGATTCCAGGCTGTGTCACAACAGGCGGAGTTTTGGGAGTCCCATAGGGCTGCGCACAATTGTGCCATAAATAACTCGTTTCATTGTAAATAAATCCCCTATGTGCATCTATAGATAAATCCGACAGGGGAGTTCGAAGGGATGAAAGTTGGACAGAGGATCTCGGAATCTATGTACAATAAACACTTGGCTAACCTTCAAAAGAAGGCCATTTTCTGGCAATTGTGCCATTACTGTATGCCTGATGTTAAGACTACAAACCATTATAAATGGCCAATTTGTAAAATGTAATTTCAATAGGCATAGGCTAGGCCTACTAAATTATGGGGTGATGGTTGTAAATAAACTTTGCCATGGTTTGGTTAGCTACAGTGGCAAGAAAAAGTGTGTGAACCCTTTGGAATTACCCGAATTTCTGCATAAATTGGTATTAACATTTTATATGATCTTCATCTAAGTAACAACAATAGACCAACAGTGTGCTTAAACTAATAACACACAAATTATTGTATTTTTCTTGTCTATACTGAATACATCATTCAAACATTCACAGTGTAGGTTGGAAAAAGTATGTGAACCCCTAGGCTAATAACTTCTCCAAAAGCTAATTGGAGTCAAGAGTCAGCTAACCTGGAGTCCAATCAATGAGACGAGATTGGAGATGTTGATTAGAGCTGCCCTGCCCTATCAAAAACACTCTCAACATTTGAGTTTGTTATTCACAAGAAGCATTGCTTGATGTGAACCATGCCTCGAACAAAAGAGATCTCTGAAGACGTAATATTAAGAATTGTTGACTTGCATAAAACTGAAAAGGGTTGCAAAGGTATCTCTACAAGCCGTGATGTTCATCAGTCCACGGTAAGACAAATTGTCTATAAATGGAGAAAGTTCAGCACTGTTGCTACTCCCTAGGAGTGTCCGTCCTGCAAAGATAACTGCAAGAGCACAGCGCAGAATGCTCAATGAGGTTAAGAAGAATCCTAGAGTGTCAGCTAAAGACATACAGAAATCTCTGGAACATGCTAACATCTCTGTTGACTAGTCTACGATATGTAAAACACTTAACAAGAATGGTGTTCATGGGAGGACACCACAGAAGAAGCCACTGCTGTCCAAAGAAAACATTGCTGCACTTCTGAAGTTCTCAAAAGAGCACCTGGATGTTCCACTGCGCTACTGGCAAAATATTCTGCGGACAGATGAAACTAAAGTTGAGTTGTTTGGAAGGAAGGAACACACAACACTATGTGTTGAGAAAAAAAGGCACACCAACATCAAACCTCATCCCAACTGTAAAGTACGGTGGATGGAGCATCATGGTTTGGAGCTGCTTTGCTGCCTCAGGGCCT
Source organism: Brachymystax lenok tsinlingensis (assembly GCA_030435695.1). Taxonomy (NCBI): domain Eukaryota; kingdom Metazoa; phylum Chordata; class Actinopteri; order Salmoniformes; family Salmonidae; genus Brachymystax; species Brachymystax lenok. Next base: position 6,974,639 of record CM059800.1, read on the forward strand.
GGACAGCTTGCTATCATCAACAGATTTCATTTAACATTTCCACCCACGCAGCACTCCAGACCCATGAACTGAGGATTCGCATAATGCACTAAAGAGCACCTAGTTGTGCAACAGGCTGCTTCACTGATAGTCAGCAGCAGGTCACAGTGAAATATATATTTTTAAGAAAAATGCCATGACGGCCGTGGTGCAATTTAGTAGCCCAAAAACCTGCAACCCGTGACCAAAACATTTTCATAGCAGGTTAGGAGAGCATTTTCGCAAACCCTAACCCTGTTCAGTCTCCTAACCTGCTACGAAAATGCAACTTCGGTAACAAAGTGGCGTTAAGAGTGTTTCCCTGAAGTTCAGACCAGGTTCATGTTCAGACTATGAACAGAGGAAGAGGTCCATAGAAATATAAATACAGGGATTGTGCAAAAATGTTTACAATCTCTTTTTGAATTGGAAGCATTGTGAAGCAAGCTCCATTACAGCGGAAATCTACCGTTGAAACAATAACAGAGGGCAACCCACCCGTTTTGGTAAAAAGCTGAAGAATGGGGCTGGAGAAATGTAACCACTCTCAAATTCACAGACAGAGCTATGGATGCAAGAACTGACCATCCATGATATCAACATTATAGTTTTAACCATGCTTTGAGGCTCTATAGTGTTTACAAACATTGTTATGAAACTTATATTTTGGGTTTGAATGTGGTACAGCAGTCAAACTAAACTCATGAGGCATTTATAAGTTATATTCTTCAAAAATCTAAATGGGTACATATCATTAATTTAATTTTAAAATGGATGTAGCAACAGCCTTTAAGGTCACATGACCTTACGGATAATTTTCAAAATAAAAGTCCCCCCAAATTCTTTTTGCTTGAACGTTAGTTTTACACTACGTTTTCTGATTTAAAATTGTGAAAAGGTTACTTTAATATACATTTATTGAAAACACAAACAATATTTTGACTTTTGGACACAGCTGCTTGCTCTCTACAATGAAATAACAGATCAAAGCTAGTAAATGTACTTATCGTTATGAAAAGAACAGACATAAAATGAGACCTCAGACAGGTTGTTGTTTTTATACTGAAATCAATTTAATCATATGTACATTAAGACTTTGTAGCAACAGTATCTAGGCTTACATAGTTGTTGGCTGAACGTAAAAAGGCAGACATTTCTGAAGAGATCAACCACCATGTTACCCCTGCATTGACATGCTTACATTGTATAGGCATATTGATCACACAAGTTGCTGCCAACTAACTACCAGTGCATCAATATATACACTTCCATTTCATTTGTGTATTATTCAAATATGATTTTGGCAAAGCCAGAACAGCAGTCATAGGTCATAGTCCCATTCCTAGCACCTTGGCAATAACTCACTCACTGGGGATGCATTAGCTACAGGAAGCTGTTTTCAACGATCTACCCTCCATCACTCCCCTTTGCGGATCTGAGACGACAGTTCTAGCACATCTGCAAAAGGGAGTGATGACACAGCCTGGGTCATTAGGTTGGGAGATATGGACACATCTACACACAATACCCCATACTGACAAAGTGAAAACATGTTTTTAGACATTTCTGCAAATATATTGAACATGAAATACAGAAACATCTAATTTACATAAGTATTCATACCCCTGGGTCAATACTTTGTAGAAGCACCTTTGGCAGCGATTACAGCTGTGAGTGTTTCTGGGTAAGTCTCAGAGCTTTCCACACCTGGATTGTGCAACATTTGCCCATTCTTCAAAAAATGATTCAAGCTCTGTCAAATTGGTTGTTGATAATTGCTAGGCATTCAACATCCATTTTCAGGTACTGCCATAGATTTAAGTCGAAACAACTTGGCCACTCAGGAACATTCACCGTCTTCTTCGTAAGCAACTCCAGTGTAGATTTGGCCTTGTGTTTTAGATTATTATCCTGCTGAAAGGTGAAATCACCTCCCAGTGTTTGGTGGAAAGCAGACTGAACCAGTTTTTCCTCTAGGATTCTGCCTGTGCTTAGCGACATTCCATTCCCAAGCATAACACGTTGAATTTATTTAGGACAAAAAGTTAATTGCTCTGCCACATTTTTTGCAGTATTACTTTAGTGCCTTGTTGCAAACATGTTTTGGAATATTTTTATGCTGTACAGGCTTCCTTTTCACTGTCAATTTGGTTAGTATTGTGGAGTAACTGCAATGTTGTAAAAATGTGGCCATTTTCCAATAGCCGCCCTTCTTTGCGAGGCATTGGAAAACCTCCCTGGTCTCTGTGGTTGAACCTGTGTTTGAAATGCACTGCTTGACTGAGGGACCGTACAGATTATTGTATGTGTGGGGTACAGAGATGAGGTAGTCAGTCTAAAATCATGTTATACACTATTACTGCCTACAGAATGAGTCCATGCAACTTATGTGACTTGTTAAGCACATTTTTACTCCTAAAATGATTTAGGCTTGCCATAACAAAGGGGGTTGAATAATTAACTCAAGACATTTCAGCTGTTCATTTTTAAATTTGTAAAAATAAAAACAATCCCACTTTGACATTATGGGGTATCACGTGTGGGCCAGTGACAATCTCAATTTAATAAATGTTTTAATTCAGGCTGTATTAACAAAATCGGGTAAAAAGGCAAAGGGTCTGAATACTTCCTGAAGGCACTGTATATTTCCTTTTGCTTATTTATGCTGTGAAGAAATGCACTTGTTATTGTTTGTAATCAAATCATCTTTCCAGCATTGTGAAGGATGGGAGCGATAACGATGATCAGGGCCGAGATGCAATCCGATGGTGGATTTAGACAATGCGCCATTTATACTGAACAAAAATATAAAACGCAACATGCAACAATTTTAAAGATTTTACTGAGTTACTGTTCATATAAGGAAATCAGTCAACTGAAATAAATTCATTAGGCCCTAATCTATGGATTTCACATGACTGGGAATACAGATATGCATCTGTTGGTCACATACCTTAACACATATTGTTTTTTAAATATACAGGGGAGCGGATCAGAAAACCAGTCAGTATCTGGTGTGACCACAGCACAGTGCGACACATCTCCTTTGCATAGAGTTGATCAGGCTGTTGATTGTGGCCTGTGGAATGTTGTCCCACTCCTCTGGAATGGCTGTGCGAAGCTGCTGGATATTGGCGGAAACTGGAACACGGCATCGTACATATCGATCCAGAGCATCCCAAACATGCTCAATGGTTGACATGTCTGGTGAGTATTCAGGCCATGGAAGAACTGGCCCATTTTCAGCTTCCAGAAATTGTGTCAAGTGCTGAAACATGAAGTGATGGCAGTGGATGAATGGCATGACAATGTGCCTCAGGATCTCGTCACGGTATCTCTATGCATTCAAATTGCCATCGATAAAATGCAATTGTGTACGTTGTCCGTAGCTTATGCCTGCCTGTACCATAACCCCACCGCCACCCTGGAGCACTCTGTTCACAATGTTGACATCAGCAAACCCCTCACAAACACGAAGCCATACACGTTCGCTGTGTTTGTGAGGCCGGTTGGACATACTGCCAAATTCTCTAAAATGACGTTGGAGGAGTCTTTATGGTAGAAATGAACATTCAATTCTCTAGCAGCAGCTCTGGTGGACATTTCTGCAGTCAGCATGCCAAATGCATGCTCCCTCAAAACATGAGACATCGGTTTGACAAAACTACACATTTTAGAGTGGCTTATTTCATTGTCCTCAGCCCAAGGTGCACCTGGGTAATGATCCTGCTGTTTAAATCAGCTTCTGCTATGCCACACCTGTCAGATGGATGGATTATATTAGCAAAGGAGAAATGCTCACTAACAGGTATGTAAACAAATTTGTGCACAGAATTTGAGAGAAATAAGCTTTTTGTGCATATGGAAAATTTCTGGGATCTTTTATTTCAGCTCATGAAACCAACATGTTGCGTTGATATTTTTGTTCAGTATAAAAGTCCTTAACGATTGAGCCGACATAAGCAGCAATAACAGTGAATATAGTCTCTGCGAGAACATTGACTCTAAAAACTGTGCATTGCGGACAACCCCACCGAACCCTATGCACCTCATGTAGATCTGAAATAAATAGCTGTAAAAGTTAGGTAATAGTTCCCCCTTGGTCTAGATTAACACCTAGGTGGTAGTTGCTAGCAGTCTATTTGGAATTGGGCATGAGAGAGTGATCTGATGAGCAGTGTCAAAATAAAATGGCTACCATATGCGCTCTCTCTCTCTCTCTCTCTCTCTCTCTCTCTCTCTCTCTCTCTCTCTCTCTCTCTCTCTCTCTCTCTCTCTCTCTCTCTCTCTCTCTCTCTCTCTCTCTCTCTCTCTCTCTCTCTCTCTCTCTCTCTCTCAGGACCTGAGCATTAGGACCATTCCTCAAGGCCTACCTGGCCTGATGATTCCTTGATGTCCCCAGTCCACCTCCAGTTTCAACTGTTCTGCCTGTTTTATGAACATTTTAAAATCTTGTCCAGGTTCTGTTATCTGCACCCGGCACAGCCAGAGGAGGACTGGCCACCCCTCACAGCCTGGTTCCTCTCTAGGTTTCTTCCTAGGTTTTGGCCTTTCTAGGGAGTTTTTCCTAGCCACCGTGCTTTTACACCTGCATTGCTTGCTGTTTGGGGTTTTAGGCTGGGTTTCTATACAGCACTCTGTGACATCAGCTGATGTAAGAAGGGCTTTATAAATAAATTTGCATTTTTTTTGTTGATTTTTTTGCCATAGGGTAAGATCACCACATCCTTTTCACTAGTTCAGATGAAATTGGTGTGATACATAGACCTAGATTACGAACAATTGAATGTAAACAAATTACAGGCCAAGGTATATGACAACATGTATTGGTGATGATGTCATCAGCCCAACAAGGACAATTTCCTCTCCAGATGTGAAGAAAAAGAGATAGGGATAGAGGGGAGATGAAGAATGGGAAGGATGAGGGATAGGGTGAAAGAGGAAAACCAGATAACCCACAGGGTCCAGTTCAGTTCTTTATCCAGACCTGGATGTCTTTGGGCACACATCAAAAGTTCCTCCTGAATAACTTAACTGTATAGCTCCTGGCTGTCTGTATTTAGATTCATTCGGTGTATAGAAACGCTGCGCCAGTCGGCCAAGTTAGAATCTCTTCATCTGCCTGCGCTCCTGTCGTCTCTGCTTCTTCTCATTCACCTCCTCTGGGGCGGCACCAGGGGTCTCGGCCGAAAACCAGGGGCCTAGGAAGTTCACCCACAGCAGGAACATTGCACGGGCCGGGGCCTGACACACCGATTAAGAGATCAACGAGGTCCATAAGAATGGGAAAATAAACAACCAAAGAGAGAGAGTACAGCAAGTATGGGATAAACTCTTACCAGCAGCCAAAGGCACCAGAAGTAGGAGGAGATGGTGCTGAGCACTTGTAATATGGCAGTTAGCAGGATAACATCCTTCAGATGCCTATAATGACAAAGAATCCATCATAATGCACCACACTTCCATTACATATTTGAGAGATGTACCCTTGAAGGGGGATAAGGTTACTATTGTTACATGCATGTTGAACATGCTATAATACTCACCAATTCTCACTCACTCTTACACACACACACACACACACACACACAGTATGTTCACGGAAACAAACACTCCTGTGAGCACTCACTCTGCCATCCCCTGCTCCATGTTCAGATCTATTCCTCCGTCCAGCAGACTCCCATCCTCACCTAACACTGCTTGGGCCATGGCAGTCATAGAGCGGTAACTGCCCACATACACTGCTAGAGCAAACACTAGCGCAAACTACAGGGGTGGGAGAAGGAGATTTAGGAAGGAAGAGAGAGACAGGGGGAATGAGACAGTGGGGGGAGAGACCAAGAAGGGAAGAACGAGAGAGGAGGAGGAAAGAATATAGTTAGTCATCCCCAATCGTCCCAGTTTTACTGCTCAACAGTAGAGGAGCCATCAACGTCAATAACATATACAGAATGAACTCACTCACCCATGTCCAAAACGTTGAAGAGCTATAGAACACCAAGAGGTTTAACGCAGTGTATATCGCCTGGGAGAGAAACAAGTGTCAGGTGCTGTACTAGTCACAATTTCCATTCAAAAAGGTAACACTGACAAGGAAGATGGTGTCTTACGTTGGCTCCCAAGATTACTCTGGTGTAGAACCTGAGCGTCGCCTCATTCTCCTCGTAGATTTGCTTCTTGCCTTTAGTGCCGACCTTACCTTTGGGCTGTGTGCATTAGAAAGGCAGGCTGATAGTGTAGTCAACATTGCATGGACTTCAGAGAGTAGTAGAGAGATAGCTTACTAGCATCAACATGGAGACAGGCTGCGTAGGGTTTGTTAACTGACGTTGGCTCAAGCCAACTAATTGGCTTTGACACACAGTTGATCATTCTATTCAATGAATTAGTCAATAGGTACTAGTTGCTGTGGTGTTATAAGGTATAGTAGATTCGTTATCCTATGCCGTCAGCCCAACCTGAAACATACGCAGATCAAAGATTTTCCCTACCGCCATTAGTTCCTCAACCCTGTGCTGTTGCTCCGTTCACGTACGCGTAGTAGGTCCTTTTTTTGACATCGACTTGTACAGTATTCGAGCAATTTAGATGGACCGTTATAACACAGGGCTTGTAGTTCAACTGTGACGAGCTCTCAATGAAGGAAACGCATCAGCGTTTAAGAATTACATTTCCGGCGCAGGTAAGACATCACTAATTCAAATGTGTTTGGACTTTGCAAAATGACTTTGTTGCCACCTGGCGTCGTGGACGTGAATGCATTCAACTACAGCGGTTGTAGTCACTGCATCATTTTCAGTTTACAAATAGTAGTTTACAAATAGTAGTTTACAAATATAACAATAGGCCGAATCAACCAGAACCATTTTGACAGCCATGCCTGACAATAACTATATAGGATTCGAAATAAAACATAAGCAAATTAACCATATAACCCTGCTTCAAACATGGTGCCAGGTAGATGGTGATCATGAGATCAGCTCCACTCCATACTAGCAGTGTGCAGTGGAAGAACAGCTTCACTCGGCTCCTGGCCTGCAGCGTTCAGTACTACTGCACTCTGTCCTGTTGGGTTAGGTCTGACTGATTCGAAAGTGTATTTCCATACATTCACCACTTGAGGTCAACAACTCATAAGACAATATTTGAACGATCACATTGTGATGAAGCCCTGACCACTGTAGTGAAATAAATACAATTGTGACCATGTAAAATGTGTGTATAAATGTTGACCACATCACTTATTGTTTTGCATTTTTTAATCTCTGAAACCAAAGATTTCCCAAGGGCTCAGGATTTAACAAAGTCAGACCATTGCAGGGCGCAGGGATGAAGCCAGTCCCATCAGGAGAGGTTGAAACCTGGAAAACAATGCATAATGAGCAATAGAGTATAACCTCCTCTAACATTAGGAATTTACCACCTTCATTTTTATTTTATTTCACCACTGGTATTTTATCACCACCATTACCTGCATAACTTGGACTGATAGAGGATCAGTTTTGATTACCTGCAAACACATTAAAACCATAAATATAGTGTGAGTAAACCGTTCGTGTACCTTTTGCCAGGGTCTTCAGTAGTTTGGTCAGACTGGGTAGTATCTGCTGTGGCCAAATCCTTAGATGCTTGGGTCACGTCTGGCTTCAATGGGCTCACGGTCATCACAACCTCTTCTCTGTCCTGGCACCCCAAAGGTGGAACTAGCTTCCCCCTGAAGCTAGGACAGCAGAGGCTAAATTAATCTAAAATGAATTATTCTGAACCAGCACTTGCACTTGACAGCCCCCCCCACCTTACTAGCTCTGACTTTGTTGATAGCTACTTTATTGAAGGAAGTGTACTTACTATGCTTGTCATGTGTGGGGATCCCACCTAGCTATCTTAAGATGAATGCACTGTTGGTGGCTCTGGATAAATGACTAAAATGTCATGCCGGTGTATTCTGAGAAGTGTTACCACTGGGTGGATATGTGGTTGTTGGGGGTTTAGTGCTTCTGGAAGCACGGTTGAAACCACGTGGGCCTTACTTCTCATCTTCAGATTGGTCAGGCTTTTACATTTTTTTTTTATTGTTGGACATAAAAGTTTAAAAAACACCAGGAAATTAGCTCCAAGTGATTTTAATTTAGGAAACCTGTTCTCAAGTATTCCCATGCATAAAGATAGACACGTGATCATATTAAAATATAAGCAAGGTTTGAAATGATTGTTTTAGTCAAACATCATATCTGTTTGGGCTTATTGCAGTCTACAAATTATTTGTAATTATAAACGGGGTGGTTTGAGCCCTGAATGCTGATTGGCTGACAGCCGTGGTATACCACAGGTACGACAAAATATTTATTTTTACTGCTCTAATTACGTTGGTAACCAGTTTATAATAGCAATAAGGCACCTCTGGGGTTGTGGTATATGGCCAATATACCACGTCTAAGGGCTGTATGCAAATTTCTTCAAATAAAAAACATAAATACATTTAAAAACATTTACATAAGTATTCAGACCCTTTGCTATGAGACTCAAAATTTAGCTCAGGTGCATCCTGTTTCCATTGACCATCCTTGAGATGTTTCTACAACTTCATTGAAGTCCACCTGTGGTCAATTAAATTGATTGGACATGACTTGGAAAGGCACACACCTGTCTACATAAGGTCCCACAGTTGACAGTGCATGTCAGAGCAAAAACCAAGCCATGAAGTCGAAATAATTGTCTGTAGAGCTCCGAGACAGGATTGTGTCGAGGCACAGATTTGGGGAAGGGTACCAAAACATTTCTGTAGCATTGAAGGTCCGCAAGAACACAGTGGCCTCCATAATTCTTAAATAGAAGAAGTTTGAAACCACCAAGACTCTTCCTAGAGCTGTCCGAACGGCCAAACTGAGCAATCGGGGGAGAAGGTCCTTGGTCAGGGAGGTGACCGGGAAACCGATGGTCACTCTGACAGAGATCCTCTGTGGGGATTGGAAAACCTTCCAGAAGGACAACCATCTCTGCAGCACCTTTATGGTAGAGTGACCAGACGGAAGCCACTCCTCAGCAAAAAGGCACGACAGCCCACTTGGAGTTTGCCAAAAGGCACCTAAAGGACTCTCAGACCATGAGAAACAAGATTCTCTGGTCTGATGAAACCAAGATTGAAGTCTTTGGCCTGAATGCTAAGCATCACCTTCCAAGGTTCACCTTCCAACAGGACAACGACCCTAAGCACACAGCCAAGACAATGCAGGAGTGGCTTCGGGACAAGTCTCTGAATGTCCTTGAGTGGCCCATCTAGACCCCGGACTTGAACCCGATCGAACATCTCTGGAGAGACCTGAAAATAGCTGTGCAGCGACGCTCCCCATCCAAACTGACAGAGCTTGAGAGGATCTGCAGAGAAGAATGGCCCCAGTTGTGCCACACTTGTAGCATCATACCCAGGAAGATTGTAGGCTGTAATCGCTGCCAAATGTGCTTCAACAAAGTACTGAGTAAAGGGTCTGAATACTTATGTAAATGTAATATTTCCGTAACGTAACAAAATGTGGAAAACGTGAAGGGGTCTGAATACTTTCCCAATGCACTGTACCCCACACCCTCAGGCCTTATTGCTTAATTATGTTCTGGCCCCCCGACCATCCGCTCAAGAAAAAAATCATCCCGCGGCTGAATCTAGTAGATGATCCCTGCTCTAGGGACTGAACCACCACTGCCAAATGATAATGTGTCTCTGCCTGAAAGCTTGGCTTGTAGTTACACATTTCCTTCATCCTGGGTGAATCCATAGCAACCAGATGGCTGGTGGCAGTTTTCCTTGAATTGAAACCACTGGACTTACTCATCCTATGATTAAACCCTTAGGAGAGGATCTGTCTACCCCAGGCTTGAGGAGGCTAACCTGGGCATACCCTCTGGTCTCATTGCTCAAGTCAATACTAAATCGGTGTTATCACTTTTGGCAGGGAGACGCGTACTTGAGTACTTCTGTTGGACGGGTCTACTAGCCGCATACCTGTTGAATGAGCCTATAGTAAACTTGGAGCATAATTCTTAGCTTATAGACAATTTACACTGGTAACTAGCGCTGAACAAAGCAACAACCTCGTCTCAGAGCATTTCGTATTATTCTTTATGCAAATCCGAGACACTCCATTTAGTATGTTATGTTACGTATGGTATGTATTCATTTGTTTATGTCCATCATCCATGTCGTATGATATGTTATGAATTACAATTTGTATGATGTTACGAAATTGCTAAACATACAATATGTTACGAATTTGCAAAACATACAATATGTTATGAATTCCAATTGGTTGTGGCTAATGTTAGCTAGATGGCTAATGCTAACATTAGCTAGTTGGCTAACGTTAGCTAGAATAGGGGTTAAGGTTAGGAGTTAGGCTAAAGGGTTAAGGTTAGGAGAAGGGTTAGATAAAAGGGTTAAGGTTAGGTAAAAGGGTTAGGGGAAGGGTTAGCTAACATACTAAGTAGTTGCAAAGTAGCTAAAAAGTAGTAAGTGGTTAAAAAGTTGCTAATTAGCTAAAATGCTAAAGTTGTTCATGATGAGATTCGAAAAACTCGTAACCTTTGAGTTGCTAGACATTCATGTTATACACTCACCCATCCATCACAACCAGCCACTCAACTTTTGTTTTAACCTTAAGTAACCATCTGTCTTATGTAACCATAACAAACATAACATGTCATACTAATTTGAGTGTCCCGGATTTACATTTACTATGTTACGTCTAGTCTATAAGACCAGACTGGGTCAGGTGCTGTTGGAACCTAGGAAAGGGAATCCTCCTGCACATTAGGCAGCCTGCAGGCCCACAGAGTAGAACCAACTATTCAGTTAGGTTTTGTAACTCTTGTCACAGAAGCAGTCATAAGATGCAGAAATGTTGGGATTTAAGGAGGGGCCAACCATCTCGATTCTAGGTGTAGTATAGGTGTCACGTCTACTCTCGCTCCTCCCCTCTGGCGTTCACTAACCATCGGTCCTGGCAACCATCATTACGCACACCTGGCATCAATCATTACGCGCACCTGCTCCTCATGATTAGGCTCACCTGGACTCCATTGCCTCTCCCATTACCTCCGTAATATTTGGCACTGCCTTAGGTCTATTCCCCAGACAGTATTAATGTTGTTCCATGTCTGTATGCTACACTTGTGTCCTGTATTGCGCTCTGTTACATTATTTATTAAAACTCACTACCTGCACTTGCTTCCTGTCTTCCAGCATCGTCGTTACAGAACACTGCCTCAACAAATGGAAGCAGCAAGAAATGAGGACCTCTCCCAGACGGTCAATGAACAGGGATACCTACTTCGTAAGCATCACGACCAGCTTGACAACTGGGGATGGCTATGGATGAGGTTCTTTGCAGTCTTCAACATCTTGAACATGCCTGCGAGGTGTTGCCTTCCACTAGCGGAGGATACTCTGCCACCAGTCGACCCAGCACATCAGTCATTTCAGCAGTCTGCCCAGATCAGTGATGCCCGTTTGGGTTCTGTCATATTGATCCGGAATGGACAATCTAAATGCCGTGGCTTCCTACTCCAGTGCTCCCTCTATTCTGTGCATCAGATGGGAGCCTCCACCACAGAGGTCAAAGGTTGCCACGGTTATTTCTCTGGAGAGGGCTAGGGCTATCTGGGAGAGAGGAGGCGCTGGCTTCGTATGAGGGGTTCATGGCTCTGTTCAGAGGAATTTTCTATCATCCACTGGAGAACAGAGAGAGGGGTGAGCGCCTACTCCAAGAGGACTGCGCGAGGAGGTCCAAACGGAACTGACATGTCGTGACGACAACCTCTCCTTGGCTGCACTCATTGATAACCTACTTTGGGAGCGTTGGTACCCACATCGCTGGACGTAGGGGTCACACACCTCCACGCGACGCAGAGACAGCTGAGGCGCTGTCTCTATTGTGGTCAAGGAGGTCACCAGCTTCAGCAGTGTCTGGTACAGCCCAACCCGGAATCCACGAGGGACGGTCACGTGATCTTCCACCTCCTGGGGCAGGTGAGTATCCCATTTTCATCAGTTTCTGCTAAATCAGTTTCTGCTAAATGTCGCTCACACTAGCTGGCAGTCCCTCATGTACTGTTTCTACAGCGATAGTGGATTCCGGTGCCGTGGGAAACTTTATTGACTAGACCCTTGCCTCCTCTCTGAACATCCTCTCATACCCGCTCTCCTCTCCGTTTTCAGGTTCAAGCCCTTGATAATTGGCCACTAGGATCCGGAACCATCACACACCACACCACTCACAGTGGAGTCCATTCATCAGGAAAACCTCCCCTTCATCACTAGTGTAACAGCTCACAAGATCATCCTTGGCTTCCCATGGCTCCAACGCCATAACCTCACCCTCATGGTCGAGGATGAGAATCAGACTGGTCACCCGAATGCCAGAGGACCTGTGTTCCTCTTGTCATAGCCCCTGTGGTCTGGGACATAGATGTGTACATTCGCCAGGCTCTGGAAAGGGAACCCGCTCCCACTACCTGAGCGCTTCTACGTTCCCACTGGGTTAAGGGAGCGACTGTTGACCTGGGCACACACAGCTGTCGTCACTGGACATCCTGGGGTCACCCATACTATACAATTGCTCTCTTAAAAGTATTGGTGGCCCACCTTGCCGCAGGACATTACACTCTACGTCAACTCCTGTTCTGTGTGCCAAACAAAGTCTCCCAGCACGCTCCAGCAGGGAAACTGCTTCTCCTTCCCGTGCCTCAGCATCCCTGGTCTCATCTGTCCATTGACTTTTCTTACCGATCTCCCCTCTGGCGGTTTCACCACCATTCTGGTGGTTGTGGACAGAATTTTGTTTCATCCCTCTCTGGTCTCCCTACTGCTCTCCAGGTCGCTGGGGCGCTGTTTCAGCAGGTCTTCCAGAATTATGGCCTTCCGGAGGACATCGTCTCCAACCGTGGCCCCAATTCACATCACGGGTATGGAGAAGCTTTATGGAGAAGCTCAGGGTCACGGTCAGCCTCCCTTCCGGGAATAGGCCTCAGTCAAACAGGCAGGTGGAGAGGATGAACCAGGCACTAGGGAGGTTCAGGAGTCACTGACAGGTCCGGCGGGGGGAGTGGGCCAGATTCCTTCCATGGGCGGCTTATGCCCAGAATTCGTTACATCACTCCTCCACTGGGCTGACTCCCTTCTAGTGGGTTATCATCCGGCCCTGGCTCAGTGGACCCCGGGCCAGACCGAAGCTCCTGCGGTGGATGAGCGGTTCAGGCACGCAGAAGTGTGGAGCGACGCTCACGTGAGACTCCAGTGCGCCATCCACCGTCAGAAGCAGGCAGACCGACTGCAGTGTTCTATCTTGGTGATTGTGTTTGGCTCTCTACCAGGAACCTACCACTCCGCCTGCCCTGCAAGAAGCTGAGCCCCCGGTTTGTGGGACCGTTTAAGGTTCTCCGGAGGGTCAATGAGGTGACGTATAGATTACAGCATCTGACTTTCCTTTCATGTCTCCCTTCTCAGGCCGGTGGTTCCTGTCACGTCTCCCCTCCAGTGTCGCCGGTTTACTAACGACCGGTCCTGGCAACCATCATTACGCTCACCTGGACTCCATTCCCCTCTCATTACCTCTCCTATATCTGGCACTCCCTTAAGTCTATTCCCCAGGCAGTATTAACGTTGTTCCATGACGTACGCTACACTTGTGTCTTGCTTTGTTCTGCTGGTCATGAACTGCTGGTCTGAATGTCTACAGGGCTGGCTGTCCAGTTTTGAACAGTTCTGTCTGATGCAGAATCAGATGTCTTCAAGAGGATTGTGTAGGGCAGCCCCCGAAATGACTTATCAACTGAATACAAGAATTTACTCTGGTCTTAGGAATTAGGACACTTATAAGAAATCCTGCTATGCCCTCCGAACCATCAAACAGGCAAAGCGTCAATACAGGACTAAGATCGAATCGTACTACACCAGCTCCGGCACTCGTCGTTGTTCTAAGCAGCTTCTACCCCCAAGCCATGACTCCTGAACATCTAATCAAATGGCTACCCAGACTATTTGCATCCCCCCACACACACACTGCTGCTACACTCTTTCCTATGCAGTCACTTTAATAACTCTACATATTACCTTGACTAACCGGTGCCCCCGCACATTGACTCTGTACTGGTACCCCCTGTATATAGCCTCGCTATTATTTAACTGCTGCTCTTTAATTGTTTTATTTCATTGTATTTTTTAATTTTTTTACTGCATTGTTGGTTAATGGCTTATAAGTAAGCACTTCACATGCGCCGAACACCTGTTGTATTCAGCGCATGTGATAAATAACATTTGATTTTAAAATTCTCTGATCTTGCCAACCCCCACGGTCTCACCTCTGAGAAGCAGTTCTGTTGTGAGTACACCACGTAGGTCTGATTTACTGCAATACTATTGGTCAACAACTCCGATTTTGACTCCAAACTCAGATGCTTATAAAAGGGTCTTAGATTCATTGTCTCGTTCTCTCATGTTCCTGACCCGCGCTTGTGAGATACCTACAATTTCTCTCCAGTGGGCCATTTCTTTCTCTCTCTCTCTGACCATGCTTAGAATAATGCCTTGTAACTTAAGCTTATGCCTATCATTCAATTTACAAAGTCATTAAATAGACTTGTATTTAGAATTCCATTCTCAGACATTTCTTCATTGCCTTTTACTGTAACTCCGCTATAGTTTTCTTGCATATAGTCTAGTGGTTAGAGCATTGGACTAGTAACCCGAAAGGTTGCAAGATCGAATCCGAGCTGACAAGGTAAAAAAAAAAGTTGTTCTGCCCCTGAACAAGGCAGTTAACCCACTGTTCCTAGGCCGTCATTGAAAATAAGAACTTGTTCTTAACTGACTTGCCTAGTTAAAGGTAAAATATATTGCTAATTATTTTATGGAGTCAGAATTCCGTTAAAGGGCTAGTCGCATGTGAGGTGTGTATATACGCATATCAAGTATTACTGCCCACTACAGAATCATTTAATGTAACACAGAAGCATAGGTCACTTGAATTGGGAAAATACATATCATTTACATAACGCCACAATTTAAATGTATTAGAGTCAGAGTCAATATGAGTATGAACAACAACCCCTGATTCAATTACAAGCTTAGCATTACTCAGAAAACAAAAGTGATCAAAGACAAAATAAGTCAGACCTATTGCCTTAAAATCACTCTCCAGTGGTTCAGTATTATGGAAAATAAACTCTTGCTTCAAGTAAGTGCATCATTTTTCAACGTGGTTAAGGATGTGGCCTTATATAAAATAGCATGAACGGCTGGATGGAAGAGCTTCTACTAACTAAACCGTTTTGAGGTAATGGACCCAGAAGAACCAGTCAAATACATTTCCCTCTTCATCACGTTTTTAAAACCGATTCTGTGCCAGTCCGTTTCCTTTTCAGCCAACTCCTTGTTGACCCCATGAATAGTCTACACTCAGAAAAAGCACTTGGGATACAAAGGCATATTTCAGTATTCATAATTACATAATTTCCTAAGAAGAGCTTTAAATGGCACCTTTCATGATAAGGAAATATTCCCCTTTGGACTCATCCCCACAGAGAAACCGAGACGCTTAACAACACCTGCTCAAGCAGGCAAAGTCTGTTTTTTAAAGGACTTGAGAGCTAGCTACCATGTTGACTCTATCAAGATTGAAAGGAACCTCAAGTTGAAGCAAATGAAGCTTTGAATGCCTGGCCATGTGCTCTGAGAGCATCTGCATTGCTCTAGAAATTCAACTTTTACACTTGTCGTCAAGCCTCCTCCATGCTTTCAAAAGGAAGGTGTTCGTAGACAATACATTGTCATGAAGAAGAAGCACCATCACATGAAATGGCAGTAGCACAACACACTTCACCGTCAGCCTCTGGCTGAGTTCAACAATACTCAAACATTTCCTCAACACCTTTCCCTCATTAGCACTGATAGGTGAAAGGACTGGATAGGGTTTCCCTTGACATTGCTCTCAGATGCCATGTCCAGACAGGCAGTGGTTTATGGAGGAAAGGGGATGAGGAAATGAAGCTATTGAAACGCGCCATCCCCTCTTCCCTTGTCCCTCATTTCTCTGGGGCCTTCCCCAAGTAATAGATGGCTTTATTCTCCAGGATCTCCACTTTCTCCCCTGGAGGGATCAGTGTGTTGGCCACCATGGCCCTGGTCACTGATTGGATGGGGATGGACATCGCTGTGGGAAACATGGAGGAAATAGGACCCAGGACCTTCCTGGCAAACCATTCAGCAGGCCGGCTCTCCTGCCTGTCGACCATCAGCACCCTGGGAGGAAAAGCAAGAAAGAGAAGAATTCAGTTGGGAGTTGTTACGAGTGAAATAACTTAACAGCAATAAACACAGTATAAAAATATCTCAGTGTAATTATGCAATGAAACTTAACACTGTGTGATCACTGGAGAAATGTGTGTATTGCTAATCATGACATTGGTGTGAGATATTCACCCATGGTCACGATTTGTTTTACCGTGACTGATAAGGTAATGAACAAGTGAGTCATTTCTGCAAAGGAACATATTTGCATTAGTCATGTGTAAAAGAGACTTACGCAGGGCGATAGATGGAGTACCTCTCGAAGCCTAACGGCTCAATGTCTGCCTCCACTTGTCCCTGGAGAGGCAAACATTTGCATTAACCAAACAATATACAGCACTTCATCAAATAGCTTTATGAGAGAGGCTGAAAGAGGCCTTCATTATGGAAGGGTATAAATGAGGTGTCTTTACACATTTTGTGTATTACCTTCACTTTGAGATAGAGAAAACCGCTGGTTTTGTCAGCCCCTTTAGAAGACTCTAGGTTGAAGTGTGAGCAGCCTCCTGCCTTGGCGAGCTCCGCTGACTTCAGGACATAGTCATGGTCAACACGGATGAATCCATCCTACAATGACAGAAAGATAAGAGAAAATATGTGTTTGCCAACAACATGATCCAAGCAGGTTGTGTATGGTGGGTCGTTCGATGTCATTTCAGCAAGCCATAACACCCACCATCTCAGATTGGTCTGAAATCGTTTCTGTAGTTAGAAACATAAGATGAGAATTTCTGCATCATTATTTTGTTTAAAATATAATTTGATATTTTGCACCCAAATTGATAATTTGCACCCAAATGAGCCATTTTAATTTATAGGATTCATATAATATTCAATAAATATAGCATCTAACATCCGATTTGGAACAAATTTCTGGCAATGAGTAAGACAAGAGGAATCTAAAGAAATAGTCAAAAGACACCAGCGGACCCCTAACACCCCACGCCAATCCCAACCCAACCCAACAACGACTATATAGTATCAGTTCTCTACGTCAGAGAAGTTGTATTGAGCTATTTCTTCATTCTATGTAATGTATTCTCAGTGAATTTGGTGGTGATTTTTTTTCTCCCTGTTCAGAGAAATGAGTAATTGAAATTGTTAGGTTTATGTCCCATTCTACATCCTGATATTATGGATGGTGCTGTTCCTGCTATTAGGGAATTTTTTTATAAAACAAATAATAATACAACCCCCAACCCCCCAATGTTAAAGGGATAGTTTACCCAAATTACAAAATTAGATATTGTTTTCCTTACCACAGGGCTCCCCAAACTCAGTCCTAATATGACAGGGAACCAAAGTAATTTTGTAATTTGGGTGAACTATCCCTTTAAAATTGACAGGGTCTTCAAACTTTTTTCACCTAACAGCAGGAACAGCACAATCTCGTGGTCAGAACCTGGTAATATCAGGATGTAGGATGGGACTAAACCTAACAACTAATAATTTATCTGAACAGGGGGAAAAAAACATCACCAAATTCACTGGGAATACATTACATAGTATGAAGAAACAAACATACTACTAGAAACATACCACTTGTCAGACACAGAAAACTGATACTTGGCGTGGGGTGTCTGTAGGTGGCTTTTGACCATTGGATAAATCATTGTTCGAAAAAAGTTTGGTCCAAAGATTTATTGAATATTATATCCTAATTTGGATGCAATCAATTAGCTGAGATAAAATTATATTTAAATAAAATAATGTTGCACAAATGCTAATCTTTCTGTTTCTAAAAACAAAAATTCTTTCAGAAAAATCTGAGATGGTGGGTGTTGAAATCCTCTTTTCTTATGACCCTGGTGTTACTTGTTCACAGGGGTCTCTATATCAGCGAACAAGAACTCACAGCCCCTGCTTTGGCTTTGGTCGTTCCCAGGCAGCAGTAGCCAACATCATGCCCTTGGAATGCTGCAGCATAGTCATCCAGTTTCTCAAAGTCCACCACTTCCTGCACCTGAAAGAGGACAGAGAACAGGCCAATCTTTACAATGGAATAATGGATGTAGGCTTCTTGTAGGCTTTGTTGTAGTCTGCACACACATTTAATGGTAATGAATGTTTAACTTTATTCAAAGCTCATGGTAGGGTGTTAGGTGACGCGACAAACAATGGACGCTATACAAGAACTCTACAAAAATAATGAATAATTTGAAAACATAAAATGTGGCAGTTGTTACCCATGTCTAAAAATCCCAATACTGTAGGTTATGATATTTACGCGATATGAGCCCAAATGTAAAGCAAGTGCTGTGCACTGTCTGCAAATAACAGTCACGTTAAGTTGATGTGCTAGCTTGCAGTGCATCTCTCTCGTCTGTCTTGTTAACCTAGCTGGGCAGTGCATCTCTCTCGTCTGTCTTGTTAACCTAGCTGGGCAGTGCATCTCTCTCGTCTGTCTTGTTAACCTAGCTGGGCAGTGCATCTCTCTCGTCTGTCTTGTTAACCTAGCCGGGCAGTGCATCTCTCTCGTCTGTCTTGTTAACCTAGCCGGGCAGTGCATCTCTCTCGTCTGTCTTGTTAACCTAGCCGGGCAGTGCATCTCTCTCGTCTGTCTTGTTAACCTAGCCGGGCAGTGCATCTCTCTCGTCTGTCTTGTTAACCTAGCCGGGCAGTGCATCTCTCTCGCCTGTCTTGTTAACCTAGCCGGGCAGTGCATCTCTCTCGTCTGTCTTGTTAACCTAGCCGGGCAGTGCATCTCTCTCGTCTGTCTTGTTAACCTAGCTGGGCAGTGCATCTCTCTCGTCTGTCTTGTTAACCTAGCTGGGCAGTGCATCTCTCTCGTCTGTCTTGTTAACCTAGCCGGGCAGTGCATCTCTCTCGTCTGTCTTGTTAACCTAGCTGGGCAGTGCATCTCTCTCGTCTGTCTTGTTAACCTAGCTGGGCAGTGCATCTCTTGGTCTGTCTGTGTCTTGCTTGCTAGCCAGCCACTTCCAGGGCTGTGTTCTGTGAATTTGTGCCTGACAAAAGTGAGAGTGAAATACAACAATTTTTTACGTTTGATAAACGCCAACGGTGTTTATAAACTGCAGCTCGGAAAAGATAACCGCCTTGCGCGTGAACATGCGTTCATATGCGCGTGCACGAAATTAAACTTGCGCTTTCCAGCAGCAACCTCTGCGGGGACCAGTCCAGACAATATATGGGCGTGATGGCACTCCTCATAGGCACACAATTTTAAAACAAGACAATGATTATCTAGTCTCTGAGTCGAGGTTTAGTTACAACTCTGAACTAATGCAAGATGGAAAGCAATGGACTGACATTGACTATTGATTTATATATTGAATTTAAAATGTTGATTAGCTGGGAATACTAGGCAATATGGATGCACATCTCTCAGTAAATAATAACCATCAAGTATTCAGCCAAGCCATAGTATAGATAGTATTTTATTTTTGAAAGTGCATAAAAAGGTCCTAAGTCGGGGACCGACTCTTGACCAGATACAAATGACAATTTTGGAGGCTGAAAGAAAGAGATGGCGGGATGTCCTTACATGTTTAAGTATCACCCAGTCTCTGGCTGAAAGAAACCTAGCATTCAGGGATTCATCAGACAAACTCTTCCAACCAGATAATGGAAACTTCCTAAACGAGGTTGAATTACACTCAAAATTGTACCCTGTTATGGAAAATCTCAGCAAAATTAAAGATGGAGAGACACATGCTCATTACTTTGGGAAGCGCACACAGAATGAGCTGATACAGATTGTGAGTGACAAGATTCTGGAAACAATAGTGACTCAAGTAAGAGACTCAAAGTACTTCTCCATTATCTTGGACTGTACACCTGACATTAGTCACCAGGAGCAAATGTCCATCTTAGATAAACTGAATGAGCTGAAGAATGCATTTGAAGATTGCAGAGGGCAAGCTTATGATAATGGGGCCAACATGAAGGGCAAGCACCAAGGAGTACAAGCCAGACTGCTCCAAAAAAAATCCCAGAGCTGTGTTCGTCCCAAGTGGAGCACAGACTCTAAACCTTGTCATTGCAGGTGCTGCCAAATCTTCAAAAAGATGCAGTTGGGTTTTTTGGGCAGATGCAAACGCTCTTCACCTTCTTTTCAGTTGGCGCACAAAAGATGGGAGTGTTTTGAAGAAACACGTGAACATAACCGTGGAGTCATGGAGTGACACAAGATGGGAGAGTAGGCTCCAAAGTGTTCATGCAATCAGGTATCAGGCTTCTGAGGTTCAGGAGGCATTACTGGAAGCCAGACAGACAATCAATGATCCTGTGGCCAAAGTGGCGGCACGAGCACATGCAGAGGAAGTTTGGTCCTACCGCTTCTTGGTTTGCTGTGTCGTATGTTGTGAGACACTGACAATGACAAACAATCTGAACAAGCACCTTCAATCTGCCTCAATGCAGTTGGATAATCGCAGCGAATTTTTATCTCAAACGCAAAGGCCTCCCTCACTACGTCCCGGGAAACTGGATTCTCTGAGGCTCAGACAACAGCCAGAAGCATGTGTGAAGAAATTAACGTGGAGGCTGTTCTGAAAGAGAAGAGACAGAAACAGCAAGAGGCATTTCAGCTATGAGGCTCCTGATGAACCAGTGACTGGTGCACTGAAAAACCTTGAAGTCAACTACTTCAACATTGTGGCCGAGTCTGCTGTGACATCCATGGATGAGAGATTTGAAACACTCAACCAGGTGAAAACCAAACATGGAGTGCTGCTGAACTTCAGCACTGCCTCTCAGATGTCCAGTGAATCTTTAAAAGGCTCACTGGATGGAAGTTGAAAACACTCTAACCTTCAGAGATGACTGTGACATCAGTGGAATGGATGTGGCACACGAGATTCAGAATTTACCTGTTCTGCCATCAGATTACTGCCTTTGAGCTGCTTTCCTTTCTCTGTGAGAAAAACCTGGAGGAACTCTATCCTAACCTTTGGATAGCCCTAAGAATTGCAGCCACCCTACCAGTAGCATCGGCAGAGAGGAGCTTTTCAAAATGAAAGCTCATCAAAAGCTACCTGAGGTCTTCCACGTCACAGGAACGTTTGAGTGGTCTGGCCATCACGAGCATAAATCATGACGTGGGGAAACACATGTCCTATGATGACTTTGTCTCAAGAAAGTGCAGAAGAGGAATATTTTGATGGTAAGATTTTAATTCAAACATTCAAATGTTTACACACTTAGTAACATTTAAGATTGTATGGCAGAAGTGCATGTGTAAATGACTGCTTAACTAACTATGTGACATAGTTTCTCAGTTTCTTCCAGACAGTCCAGATGAACTGGTGCCCGTGCTGATGCTGAAAATGCGTAGGCTCTAGAGGGAACCAAAGTTAAATCACACAGCTGTATAAGTTTTATTTGACTTTGAGACATATACCTGCAGCCATAGCCTATAGGCTTATGTTTACATTGTATAGGCAAAGCTAATTGTATAATATTTTGAGGACTGGACTAATTACCAGGCAGCAGAGCCAAAGCTCATTGTTATATTTGATTATTTTCTACATTATATATTATTTTCTAAAATGTCTTACTCATGTTAATATTCACTTATCTTAAGATTCTATTGAAAATATTATATTCAATCAACATTGTTTATACCTCATTCTGTTCTGTACAGGTCTACTTATTCTTAGACCGACAGATGGAGAAAACTGTTTTAAAGGAGGGAGGATTGTAGTGGGAGCACTGGGGTGTCAGGTGTGACAATGGCAAATAGTTTACATGGCTCACCGATCAGGTAGGAGGGCCCCTTAGCAGAATTTTGCTTAGGGCCCCAGAGAGGTCAGGACCGGCTCTGCTTGAAAATGTCATAACAATATGACCCCCCTATCTTGAGATACTGGACGTGTTAAATATAATACAGGTGATTTGGTGCCATTATTGACTAGGGATGAACATTTACATTTTCCGATAACTTAAAAATTATCTCTCAGCAATGGTAAATCCTGTCCTCATGAAATAAAGCATTCTGTGTTCCTGACAAGCTTCTCTATGACAGAACACAAAGTATAACACCAGAACCAAAGTTTTAAAAAAAATCCCCTAACGCCTTACTCATGGATGCATGTTACTTTGCCAAATAGAGCAAGGCCCGGTGTCCCAAAAGCATTTCAAGGCTAAATTCATCTTAGAACCATACAGGCCCTGCTTGAAACGACAACAATACATTGACAATAAGACAAGTCGCACACCTACCAGGTTCTCATACGCTTCGTCTTCAAATGTGAGCTGCCGCCTTCCGATGACAGTGATCTTCGAGAAGAGCTTCCTCTCCACAATCTCTTTGAGTAACTCTTTGCCCGTCTCTCCAGAGGCACCCAGGATAAAACAACTTTTATTCTTCTGTCTGAAGTCCTCTGCCAGTGTTCTCAGGTCGTGTGCCATCCTGAACGACAAAACAAGACAATGCTTCACCATTGAGGAGAGACCTAATGGTTTGATCGCTGTTTTACACAAAAGCAGCATGATACAGCATTTTTATTATTGCAACATGGGGGTGTGTGTGTGTGTGTGTGTGTGGGGGGGTATAATTTGTGGAATTTTCCAACGTTCCAAAAACTTCGTAAAGTACAAGGTTGCCAACAAACAACGCATACAAAGTAACATGACCAAGTCACCTAGCGAACTACCTGCCGAATAGGCATCAACTCACCACGTAGCTTATTCTTTGTCCATAGGCTACCAGAGACATTTTTCAGAATAAACGTGGTGAGTGAAAACTTAATGAAATAGCTCCCTACTCGGCATCTTATTCGGCCGCTATACAACTTTGTATGCGTTGTTTGTGGGCAACCGTGTCATTTACGACGTTTTTGGATCGTATTCCCGTCGGAACGTTTCACAAATTATACCAACCCGGTGTGTGTCACGCCCTACAACTGTCTCCTGACTGCTAACTAACTAGCAAGCTAAATAACGGCAATTAACCTTTCTTGCAAGCCTCCCTCAAAAGCAATCACTCAGCATTACAACTAGCTGTAAAACAGACCAGTAGGCTACTAGCTAGTACCAGTACCTAGTTACTGTACATGCTATAATTCCCGAAACGGATTGCAGACTGAGTCACATAGTAAACTTCTGATTCTCACCTGGTGTATATCGTCCGTTCGCAGTTTTCTAGATGGTGTAAAACGGCTGCAATGACAGCGACCAGAACGGTGAAAAAGCCAATAGCTTTTACCCCCAGCTGCTTCCCAGTAGTTTCATAACAGATCGGCGAGATAGCTAAACAAATGAATGTGCCCATGGAAACACGGATCCGATTCCTGGTGTGGTTGGTGATAGGCATTCACGGTAGAATCAACAAGCCCTGCCTAATGCACTGTCAAACATATTCTGTGAAGATAATACATTCTGGAAAAGGTTTTGAATAGTTCTTGTTTTATTGAAATAGGCGAGGCAAAGTTACGGGCATTGATACACACAGTCACAGTGGCTACTTGTCAGGAGGTACCAAAGGGCATTTGGTAACACTATATTTCTGTCAGTCTTTGTCATAATGTGGTCAGTGTCTTTAATTGTCAAAATACATTTACCAGGGATATAAAATGACATCGAACACGGTTTTATCACAGTATAAACCATGTATTCCCAATCACCTGTTCACGTTCAGTAATGAAATAAAAACATAGTAAGCTGTAGCTTCTGTATCTGTGTACATGCATTGTCTTATATCCGTTCATCTGTTACCATCCTTTCATAGTTAATTTACATCCAGTGGTTCAGACCAACTGTTCAAACTCCTCCTGGTCACAAGAGAACATGTGTCATTGATGACTTCAAGCCACTGTTAGTAAGTTTGATGGCAGACCGACCAAGTCATTTTAATTTCACCCCTCTATGGAGCCACAGACACACAGGTGAACCACTCATAGTTTTGTCATAAAGCTCAGTGTGTTGACTGTTTTAGGTTAACTTGCAGTTTTGTCAATTGCAGTTTTGGTTGAATTTGTCCCTTGTCATTTGTATAATAGTTTTGGTAACATAGCTTTCACACTATATACACTTCAATGACAAATTAGAGTGGCATGTACTGATTAAAGCATTAAACAGAAGAAAATAAATATAGTCACATAAACCATTGCCACGCACACACAAACAGAATGGTTTTTCAACCTTTAATCAAGTTTGTTGGATTAATATCAAATCAAATTTTATTTGTCACATGCGACGAATACAACAGGTGTACACCTTACCGTGAAATGCTTACTTACAAGCCCTTAACCAACAATTCTGTTATAAGAAAATAAGTAGACGAAAATATTTACTAAGTAAACTGAAGTAAAAAAAACACAAAATAGCACAATTGGTTAGGAGCCCATAAAACGGCAGCCATCCCCTCTGGCTCCATTCCATTTTCATCTATTTCATCCATTTCCCATGGAGTAATATTACAACCACAAAAATACACAATTGTTAGGGTTAAATTATTATTTATTTATTAATAACTAAAATATCTTATGCCTATCTTACCTTACGTTATCTTTTCATACTTATACTACTACTACAAAATAAAACATTTTAATATTTTAAACTCATCAGGTACAGTCCATTCAGTCCTCCCACGCCCAAGCCTTTCTCCACTGCTCCTGCTGTCTCTCTCTGATGTCTCTGATCAGTCTGCCCAGGGTCTCTCTCACTCCCACAGCGTAAAAGTGAACCCTGCGCTCCACCTCCATGTGCCAGTCGGTCAGGCAGAGTTGCTCCAGCTCAGGCAGGTGCTGGCTGTGGCAGAGGATCATGGCTTGTTTCTGAGCTCGTACTTTCAGTACTTCTTGCGCTCCCAGAAACTCAGGCTTTTTGGCTGCACAGGCTGGGGTGGAATAAACTGTAAATAAAGTAATGATGAGTACATTTGAAATAAAACATATTAATTTAAAAAGAAAACCAGTGTAGATACTATGGTAGGTAGAGGTACTTACTGATACTGATGTTCCTCTGTCATCCATGGTACAGACTGGTTAATTTACCCTCAAAAAAGAAAATGACTGCATTTTCATAATTTGAGCTTCTAGTCATGAAATCTATGCAACCTACTCAATTAGCTACTGTTTACAGGCCTCCTAGGCCGTAAACAGCATTCCTCACTGAGTTCTCTGTATTCCTATTGGACCTTGTAGTCATGGCAGATAATATTCAACATTTTGGTGACTTCAATATTCACATGGAAAAGTCCACAGACCCACTCCAAAAGGCTTTCGAAGCCATCATCGACTCATTGGGTTTTGTCCAACATGTCTCCGGACCTACTTATTGCCACAGTCATACCCCTAATCTAGTTTTGTCCCGTGGAATAAATATTGTGGATCTGAATGTTTTTCCTCATAATCCTGGACTATCGGACCACCATGTTATTATGTTTGCAATCGCAACAAATAATCTGCTCAGACCCCAACCAAGGATCATCAAAATCCGTGCTATAAATTCTTGGACAACCCAAAGATTCCTAGATGCCCTACCAGACTCCCTTCACCAAACCAAGGATGTCGAAGTACACAAATCATTTAACCACCTAACTGAGGATCTAAGTTTAACCTTGCGTAATACCCTAGATACAGTCGCACCCCTAAAAACAAAAACATTTGTCACAAGGAATGAGCTCTCTGGTATACAGAAAATACCAAAGCTCTGAAGCGAGCTTCCAGAAAATTGGAATGGAAAGGCGCTCTACCATACTGGAAGACTTCCGACTAGCTTGGAAAGACAGTACAGTGCAATATCAAAGAGCCCTCACTGCTCCTCGATCATCCTATTTTTCAAACCTTATATAGGAAAATAAGAACATTCCACTTTTTTTTTTTTATACTGTTGCAAAGCTAACTAAAAAGCAGCATTCCCCAAGAGAGGATTGCTTTCACTTCAGCAGTGATGAACTTCTTTGACGAAAAGATCATGATCATTAGAAAGCAAATTACAGACTCTTCTTTGAATCTGCATATTTCTCCTAAGCTCAGTTGTCCTGAGTCTGCACAGAACTGCCAGGACCTAGGATCAATGGAGACACTCAAGTTTTTCTTTAATCCTGCATGAATTATTCATGGGAATAGTAATGGCCTCTAAACCTTCAAGCTGCATACTGGACCCTATTCTAACTAAACTACTGAAAGAGCTACTTCCTGTGCTTGGCCCTCCTATGTTGAACATAATAAATTACTCCCTATCCTCCGGATGTGTACTAAACTCACCAAAAGTGGCAGTAACTAACAGCAATGACAAATAATGTATACGAAACGTAGCATATGTAGCACTGAGACTGCACCCGTGAAGGTGGTAAATTACCTTTTAATGGCATCAGACCAAGGCACTGCATTTTTCCTCGTGCTCTTAGACCTTATTGCTGCTTTTGACACCATTGATCACCATATTCTTTTTGAGAGATTGGAAACCTTAATTGGTCTACACAGACAAGTTCTTGCCTGGTTTAGATCTGATCTGTCGGAAAGATATCAATTCGTCTCTGTGGATGGTTTGTCCTCTGACACATCAATTGTACGTTTCTGTATTCCTCAAGGTTCTGCTTTAGGACCACTATTGTTTTCACTATATATTCTACCGCTTAGTGATGTCATTCGGAAACACAATGTCAACTTTCACTTCTATGCGGATGACACACAGCTGTACATTTCAATGAAACATGTTGAAGCCACAAAATTGCCTACCCTGGAAGACTGGTTTTAGACATAAGAAAGTGGATGGCAGCAATTTTTTACTTTTAAACTCGGACAAAACAAAGATGCTAGTTCTAGGTCCCAAGAAACAAAGAAATCTGCTGGTGGATCTGACAATTAATCTTGATGGTTGTACAGTGGTCTCACATAAAACTGAAGGACCTTGGCGTTACTCTGGACCCTGATCTATTTTTTATGATATCCAATTGGTAGTTAGTCTTGTACCATCGCTGCAACTCTCGTACGGACTCAGGAGAGGTGAAGGCCAAGAGCCATGCACCCTCCAAAAACAAGACCCTGCCAAGCTGCACTGCTTCTTGACACACTGCTCGCTTAACACGGAAGACAGCCACACAAATGTGTCAGAGGAAACACCGTTCAGCTGGCGACCGAAGTCAAAGTGCATGCGCCCGGTCCACCACAAGGAGTCACTAGAGCACGATGGAACAAGGACATCCTGGCCGGCCAAACCCTCCCCTAACCCAGATGATGCTGGGCCAATTGTGCGCCGCCTCATGGGTCTCCCGGTCGGCTGCGACACAGCCTGAGATCGAACCTGGGTCTGTAGTGAAGCCTCAAGCACTGTTATGCAGTGCCTTAGACCGCTGCACCACTCGGGAGGCCCACTGATCTCTCTTTTGACGAACATCAAGAATATTTCAAGGACAGCTTTATTCGATCTTTGTAACATCGCAGAAAACAGTCACTTTTTGTCAAATGCAGAAATGCAGAAAAGCTAATCCATGCTTTTGTCACGTCTAGATTAGACTACTGCAATGCTCTACTCTCCGGCTACCCGGATAAAGCATTAAATAAACTTCAGTTAGTGCTAAACATGGCTACTAGAATCTTGACTAGAACCAAAATATGTGATCATATTACTCCAGTGCTAGCCTCTCTACACTGGCATCCTGTTAAGGCTAGGGCAGATTTTTACTGCTAACCTACAAAGCATTACATGAGTTTGCTCATACCTATCTCTCCAATTTGGTCCTGCTGTACATACCTACACGTTTGCTATGATCACAAGACGCAGGCCAACTTATTGTCCTTAGAATTTCTAAGCAAACAGCTGGAGGCAGGGCTTTCTTCTATAGAGCTCAATTTTTATGGAATGGTCTGCCCATCCATGTGAGAGACACAGACTCGGTCTCAACCTTTAAGTCTTTACTGAAGACTCATCCTATGGGTTCTATGATTGAGTGTAGTCTGGCCAAGGGGTGCGAAGGTGAACGGCAAGGCACTGGAGCAACAAACCGCCCTTCCTGTCCTTGCCTGGCCGGCTTCCCTCTCTCCACTGGGATTCCCTGCCTCTGAACCTGTTACGGGGGCTGAGTCACTGGCTTACTAGTGCTCTTCCATGCCGTCCTTAGGAGGGGTGCCTCACTTAAGTGGGTTGAGTGTCTTACGTGATCTTCCTGTCCGTTTTTTCTCCCCCTCAGTCTTGTGCGGTGGAGGAGATCTTCGTGGGCTATACTCAGCCTTGTCTCAGGGTAGTAAGTTGGTGGTCTGTTGATATCCCTCTAGTGGTGTGGGGCCGGGGGCTGTGCTTTTGCAAAGTGGTGGGGTTATATCCTGCCTGGTTGGCTCTGTCCGGGGGTATCGTCAGACGGGGCCACAGTCCCCCGACCCCACCCCCCGTCTCAGCCGCCTGTATCTATGCTGCAATAGTCTATGTCCCGGGGGGCTAGGGTCAATCTGTTATATCTGGTGTAATTCTCCAGTCTTATCTGGTGTCCTGTGTGAATTTAAGTATGCTCCCTCTAATTCTCTTTCTCTCCCTTTCAGCCTCCCCTCCAGGAGGACCTGAGCCCTAGGACCATGCCTCAGGACTACCTGGCCCGATGACTCCTGGCTGTCCCCAGTCCACCTGGTTGTGCTGCTGCTCCAGTTTCAACTGTTCTGCCTGCGGCTATGGAAACCTGACCTGTTCACCAGACGTGCTAACTTGTCCTAGGACCTGCTGTTTTCGACTCTCTCTCTCTACCGCACCTGCTGTCTTGACCTCTGAATGCTCAGCTATGAAAAGCCAACTAACATTTACTCCTGAGGTACTGACCTGTTGCACCCTCTACAACCACTGTGATTATTATTTCACCCTGCTGGTCATCTTTGAACTTTTGAACATCTTGAAGAACATTCTGGCCTTAATGGCCATGTACTGTTATAATCTCTACCCGGCACAGCCAGAAGAGGACTGGCCACCCCTCAGAGCCTGGTTCCTCACTAGGTTTCTTCCTAAGTTCCTGCCTTCTAGGGAGTTTTTTCTAGCCACCATGCTTCTACATCTGCATTTCTTGCTGTTTGAGGTTTTAGGTTGGTTTTCTGTATAGCACTTTGTGACATCTGCTGATGTAAAAAGGGCTTTATAAATACATTTGATTTGATATTGTGCCAGAAGCTCATTCTTGAGAACTTAATCAATCTTAGATGG
This sequence comes from Brachymystax lenok tsinlingensis, assembly GCA_030435695.1. Classification (NCBI taxonomy): domain Eukaryota; kingdom Metazoa; phylum Chordata; class Actinopteri; order Salmoniformes; family Salmonidae; genus Brachymystax; species Brachymystax lenok. The sequence goes on from CM059800.1 coordinate 7,004,082, forward strand.
CAGATTGTAGTCGCACTTGTTGTCTTGTTGATTGTTGCCACCAAAACGGAGTTGTCGCCTATCAACCGAGCATTCTAAACTCAAACATTCTACTGAAGCTGCTATACATTTACTTTCGATGTGGTCAGATTCAAATGTAATTGTATTGTTATGACTTACATTCTGTTTCACTTCCATGGTGATTGTATGTTAACTATTTCAAATCAACACATTTGTTTGTGATATCATCACATTAGAATGAAATCATTTTCGCCCTCTAGAATGACCATGGCAATGGAATTGAATGTATCAACTGGACAGCATGTAAAATCAGCTGCATATTTAACCCACCAATATAGAGGCACAGTTTGAATTCACTCCGAAATGCACCAATCACCCCAATATGTTATGGTATGAAAACAATTGCTCATATTAAGGGATGCTGTTTTAATGTTACAAAGTGTTGCAAAATATGAATGTGTTAGACACTGTATATTTAGATACGGTATGTGAAACTACTGAAAACATGGCAATTGAGTGTGGTCACTTCCTCTGTGAGTAATATGCAACCTTTCAAGACAAGCTGTTCCTTTCCTCAGACCTCCAGGGGTTTTCATGAACTCAACCCCACTAAAACACAAAAAGCAAGTCAGTCACATGCTATGAATTAATCAACACCCCATGATTTCAACACCCTTACCATTTAAAACACAAGACATCGACTCCATACGGGCCACAGCCATGCAAAACACGAAGCGAGAAATTATCTTTGAGAGATGCCAGCAGAAAGAGACAGAACGTGACAGAAAGAGAAAGAGAGAGGTTGATAGAAGAGACCTTTAACTGGCACTCTGCTGAAATGAAATGAAAGTGAAATATATTCTCTTTGTTCTTTAGCAGTGGGTGCTAATTGGAGCTAGCGGTGGGGTGGAGGGCTGACTCTGGGCCCCTGACTATCACACCTGTTGAGACATTGTCCCCTGCATTGATCAGACAGGAAGTCGAATGGAGGAAGCAGCGGCTTACGCCACAGTGGGTGTATGGCAGCAGCGTGGATCCATTTCCTTTTCAGAGACCTGCGTTTCGATATTGGAACTGGAAGTGCCGTTGATGGTCAATGCCAGTGGTCAGTGACTTTGACCATCGACTAGGTTGTCTAAGAGGACTTTGTGGATTATTTCCGTTGGGTAAGTCGTATGGCTAATGCATAGTTTGATATTTTGAATTTAAATCAAATGTTTGTGACTGTCAATCAACAGTTATGCCTGTAACATGTCTCAGGGGTCAAGTAATTGATTGGGTCTTGAATTTATAACACTACGTAGTAGGATGATGTAATAAAACAAGGTTGGATGTTAACCACTGTACTTTTTGTCCCCATCCTGCCCCACTGACACACACACACACACACACACACACACACACACACACACACACACACACACACACACACACACACACACACACACACACACACTCAGCTTAGGGTTTAGGAAGAACACAGCTCCCGTGACTCCAGAGTGTGATGCTAATGATGCCAATTAATGGACCCTGACAGCACAATCTGCTGCCCATTGTCTCCCAATCAGTAGCTCTGCTGGCCACATGGGCCAGAGATGAGACTGGAGGCTTATTCTCAGGATGTGTGTCTGTGTGTGTGTGTGTGTGTGTCCATGCCCCACGGGAGAGGGATTAGCTCAATTAGAGTGAGCCTGTCAAGTCGAGATGAGGGGTTTGATGGTCTAATGGTTCACTGGTCCCTGTGGCAGTCAGTGTGTGTGTGTGTGTGTGTGTGTGTGTGTGTGTGTCGTGAGACGTACATCATTAGACTTGGTTGTTGCCTTTATTTGTTGCTGTCGCTCCTGATTAAGCTGGTGGTAACAATAGTCAATATGATGCCCTGTGCTTTTCTATGGCAGTGACCTTCTGGTGGGATATCCATTCATTGTCATAAATTTCAATTCTAATTAATCTCAATTTCGTCACCTTTTAATGAATGTATTCGTCAAAAGGAAACAGGGGCCAAGCAGCCACATGCTCGCATGCAAGCTTAAGATCACAGAACAACACATTATTTAACTGTCAATAACCTAATAATTTTCCTAAATCCACGTTTCTCTGTTTTTCAGTTTACACATAATCTCTGATGTCACTCAGAAGCTGAATATAGGTGAGAAGCATCCCATTTTGAACCATTCAATGAAATGATGAATGATGAATCATCATAGCTAGGTCACTTCAAACACACAAAGCGACCAGCTGCAACACTTCTGATTGGTCGAAACAGCATCTCAATAGAAAGACTCCAGAACTCCTTTCTTACAGACTCAGACATCAGGCACAGTGACTGCATATTGTGCCCAGAGCTAAGCAGAGTATCAATGCAGCTTTCCTGCCCATAGAGCCTGGACTAAGCAGCACTGAGAGCTGCTTTTCCTGGCCTAGGAAACAATAGGGTCATTAAATGAGCAAACAGATTAGAGCAGGTTTCAACAGGGGGACCCAGGAAGGGTCTGGAGAAGGATAGGTCTCCTACCAGCTCCCAGCAGGTAGAGATAATACTAGGGGAAACACTGGCACATCTGGCCTGCCTGCTGCTATACAGTGTATCACTATAGGAGGATGAGATGGAGGGGTTTCTTGTCATTCAGACCTGATGTTAAATCCCCTCCTATTCTGTGTAGGACGAATGTCAAAGACAAGCTTCCCAGCCCATAGTGCAAGTGGATGCATATTGGCCCACTGGATTGCCTATTAGATGGAGATTGGATATAGTGTATTGCTGTCTGGTGTTGTGTTGGACCTGTGTGGCTCAGTTGGTAAGAGCATGGTTCTAGCAAATCAAATTTCATTTGTCACAACCGGTGTACACTTTACCATGAAATGTTTGCTTACGAGTTCTTCCTAACGATGCAGAGTTAAACAATTATAATAAAAAGATAAAAAGTAAAAAATGTAATACACAAGAATGAGGTTATATATAGGGAGTACCAGTACCAGATCAATGTGCAGGGGTACGAAGTATTTGAAGTAGATATGTACAGTACATGAAGGCAGGGTAAAGTGACAGGCATCAGGATAGATAATAATAAATAACAGAGTAGCAGCAGCATATGATGAGTATAAAAGTGTGTGTATGTGTGTTTGTGTTGTGTCAGTATGCGTGTGTGTGTGTGTGCATATGGAGTGTATGTGAATGTGTGTGGGTTTTTTGTGTGAAAGCGTCAGTGTAGTGTGTGTGAGTGAGTGTGTATAACCCCCTCAGAACAGCTTAAATTCATGGGGGGGCATGGACTCTACAAGGTGTCAAAAGCATTCCACGGGGATGCTGGGCCATGTTGACCCCCATGCTTCCCACAGTTGTGTCAAGTTGGCTGGATGTCCTTTGGGTGGACGGTCATTCTTGATACACACAGGAAACTGTTGAGCGTGAAAAACCCAGCGGCGTTGCAGTTCTTGACACAAACCAGTGCACCTGGCACCTACAACCATACCCCCGTTCAAAGGCACTTAAATATTTTGTGTTGCCCATTCACCCTCTGAATGGCACACATATACACAGTCTCTCAAGGCTTAAACATCCTTATTTAACCTGTCTCCTCCCCTTCATCTACACTGATTGAAGTGGATTTAACAAGTGACATCAATAAAGGATCATAGCTGTTACGTGGATTCACCTGGTCAGTCTCTGTCATGGAAAGAGCATGTTTTGTATACTCAGTGTCTATAGTCTTGTGAATGTGCATAGAGTCAGTGCAAGATAGGGTCAGTGCAGATAGTCCGGGTAACCATTTAGGAGTCTTATGGCTATTTAGCAGACTTATGGCTTTGGAGTAGAAGCTGTATTGGAGCCTGTTGTCTGAGAGCCTATGGTCTGGTACCTTGGGCGGCTGGATTCTTTGGACATTTTTCAGGACTTCCTCTTGGCCCATGCCAAATCTTTTCAGCCTCCTGAGAGAGAAGAGGTGCTGTTGTGCCCTCTTCACGACTGTGCGGGTGTGCAACGAAGACGCTAAGAGTTGAGAAGCAGGTGCAGGTGAAAAGTTTAATAAAACAGCAAACATGGATCAGACAACATAACAGTAGCGTCTTTGGATAAACACAGGATCAATACTGACTTGGGAAGGAACCTAATGGAGTGGCAGATATAGGGGAGGTAATAAGTGAGGTAATGTCCAGGTGTGCCTCATGATGACGTGCAGGTGCGCGTAATGATCGATGCCAGGTGTGCGTAATGATGGATCCTAGGACTGGTGGTTAGTATACCTGCTACGTCGAATGCCGGAGGGAGGAGCGGGAGTAGAAGTGACAGGGTGTTTGTGGACCAGGTCTGGAATTTCTAGATTTTAGGGGCAAGAGATGCCCAATCTGCCAGGGCACCAAGGCCATTAAACAATAAAGCCAATTAAATGTATTTGAATACCAAAAAACACTAGCTATTCTGTTAATTGTGGATAAATAATTTGCCTGTCAAAGTGTAGGTGACATATGAGTATTGGCTACAGCCTCACGTGTCCACACCAATGCTGACATTAGGGAGGCACCAGAAAATGTAGCCAAACTTTAATGAGACTTTTAATTACATATGTATAGGCTTAACACCAGTAATGTTTGGCAAATGTAATGTAGATTAATTATATTAACGTCTAAAAGGCTTGATTCTGTCGACATAACCATAAACATAATTGTTTAAAACCTCAATGTTTTTTTGTCATTTAATGAAGCACTTAACAGTTTGTTTGATGCACAGTGGTTGTATGATTTTTGGATCTATTGTCCCACAACGGTCCCAGAGTCTGTTTGGAATATTTTCTTCTGGCACAGAATGACAAGCTGACCAACTGAATAGGTAGGCTAACTTAACCTTTGTACTATGGGTGTAAGAACTGACGCTGGAGATGAGAAGCAGGTACGGAGAGTGAACATTTAATTTACACACTTGGTGATGAGCTTGGAGGGGACTATGGTGTTGAACGCTGAGCTGAAGTCTATGAATGGCATTCTCACATACTTATTGCCCCCCTTGTCCAGGTGCGAGAAGGCAGTGTGAAGTGCAATTGAGATTGCATCATCTGTGGATCTGTTGGGGCGGTATGGGAATTGGCGTGGGTCCAGGGTGTCTGGGTTGATGGTGTTGATGTGTGTCATGACCAGCCTTTCAAAGCACTTCATAATTATAGATGTGAGTGCTACAGGGTGATAGTCATTTAGGCAGGTTACCTTGGAGTTCTTAGGAACAGGGATAATGGTGGTCAGTTTGAAACATGTTGGGATTACAGACTGGGACTTGAAAATGTCCGTGAAGACATTTGCCAGCTGGCAATAGTTCTTGTATGGCCTTGAAATACATTTGAAATAATCGTTTTTCTGCATTCTTTGGAAGGTACTCTACAAATGATATTTATCCATGCATATTAAGTTCCCACCAGCAGCTAGTTACAGCTGACGGCTGAGATACAAAGTTGTTTCGTGTCAACTGTAATTAAATAAATGTCTTCATTTGCTCATTATTGAGAAACTCTTCAGAGTGGTAAGTGTAATTTCCAACAAAAAGTTCAGACTTTTTGCTTACTTACTACGAGACAAAAATCTGTCTCAAGGACAGTCCACCTAACAGAATTGGCTGCTGGACTCAAAAGTCCTTACAAACAACACAGGACGAGACATGATAAGACTTTCTTAGGGGAAAAAGAGCGAGAGGGAGACACATTTGAATTTGTGGTTTTGTATGGGGACAGAACAGCATAATACACCAAATCCTCTTAGTGGATATGTGTGTTTGGCTTTGAGTTTTCCAAGATCTGTTTCTGTTTGCTGTTTTAAATCTCCTCTTTGTGACGGTGCTGGAGAAGACTAATGACGTCTTTGAACCACCGACAACCCTGACAGAATCGCTTTAGGCGTTCTTTACTGGCGTTCCCACATGTACAACTCTTGGAAGATACACCAGTCAATTTTCTCACAACTATATATTCAATGTCACCTTGCAAATTTATGCGTTTAGAGTTATCTCCCACTCTGTCTCTCTCTCTTTCTCTCAACACACCTGTTATGAATATACATGGTCGTAAAATATGGAAGATTCTACAAGCACCTTCGTCATCGTTGGTGCCAGCTTTGCCCCTCTAATGACAACTCTTATAAAAGCAAAAATGGTAGTCCTTCAGTGAAAGGGGAGACACAGGAGAATCGAGTCGGATAAACCCAGATGTAGCAGCGAATCAGAGGTCAAAACAGACGACCTGTGTGATCCCTGCTTCTCCTCAGTCCTCTCCTGGCCTCTGGTTCTCTTTAGACTGCCTGAGCATGACTCTGTCTCTGGGATGAGTCCTGCTGTCCAGGACACTACAGAAAGAAGAGAGTGAAAGAGAGAGAAGGGGATCTAGTCGGATCATGGTGGACCCACCACAGTACAGAGAGACCTCCCTGCTGACGAGCAAACAGTGCTACAAATGGCAGAGCCGGCCAGACAATCACTCTCTGAATGGGGGCTAATTAGCCGGTGGCTAACGCCAGTTTACTAACACCTGTATTAGTGCGCTACCATGGCGGGGAGCCTGGGCCAGGGCTGGCCAACAAGCCCTAATCCTCCATAAGCCAACAGTGCTCCTCCCTCCAAACTAGCATTAGCATATTCTCCATTAGCTATCTATGAGTCCAACCTGGAGGAGACAGGTTTTCACAGCTGGGGGGGTCTAGCGGAGAGAGGGATGACTGTGTTTGTGTGTGTTTTTGGAGGGGGGTAGTGTGTGTGTGCATGTGTGTATGTGTGTGTGTGTGTGCGAGTGAGTGAGCGAGTGTGTGCATCCATGCATGTGTACATTAATTTATGTGAAAATACACTACCGTTCAAAAGTTTGGGGTCACTTAGAAATGTCCTTGTTTTTGAAAGAAAAGCAAATTTTTTGTCCATTAAAATAACATAAAATGTATCAGAAATACAGTGTAGAAATTGTTAATGTTGTAAATGAATATTGTAGCTGGAAACGGCTGTTTTTTTATGGAATATCTACATAGGTGTACAGAGGCCCATTATCAGCAACCATCACTCTTGTGTTCCAATGGCACATTGTTTTAGCTAATCCAAGTTTATCATTTTAAAAGGCTAATTGATCATTATAAAACCATTTTGCAAGTATGTTAGCACAGCTGAAAACTGTTGTCCTGATTAAAGAAGCAATAAAACTGGCCTTCTTTAGACTAGTTGAGTATCTGGAGCATCAGCATTTTGTGGGTTCAAAATGGCCAGAAACAAAGAACTTTCTTCTGAAACTCGTTAGCCTGTTTCTGTTCTGAGAAATGAAGGCTATTCCATCCGAGAAATTGCCAAGAAACTGAAGATCTCGTACAACACTGTGTACTACTCCCTTCACAGAACAGTGCAAAAACTGGCTCTAACCAGAATAGAAGGAGGAGTGGGAGGCCCCGGTGCAAGAGGACAAGTACATTAGAGTGTCTAGTTTGAGAAACAGACGCCTCACAAGTCCTCAACTGGCAGCTTCATTAAATAGTACCCGCAAAACACCAGTCTTAATGTCAACAGTGAAGAGGTGACTCTGGGATGCTGGCCTTCTAGCCAGAATTGCAAAGAAAAAGCCATATCTCAGACTGGCCAATAAAAAGAAAAGATTAAGATGGGAAAAAGAACACAGACACTGGACAGAGGAACTCTGCCTAGAAGGCCAGCATCCCAGAGTTGCCTCTTCACTCTTCACAAAAAATGTGCTTTTCTTTCAAAAACAAGGACATTTCTAAGTGACCCAAAACTTTTGAACGGTAGTGTACATGTGCGTTGTGAGTCCCATTCCATCACTCTCACTCTCTCACACTCTCTTCCACTGCCTTGGTGGTGGAGTGATTATCTGCTATCAGTGTGTGAGTCAGTGAGTATGAGGCCTGTGTGTGTAAGGGATTAGCCAGCTTTAGCATTAGTATTATGACTGGCCGGGCCGCATTCCCCTGCTTTGCTGGTAATGTGAGGGGAGGAGAAGACAGCCGGTCCATTAGCTGTCTGTTTGCTCAGGAGTCGGCCCGCTCTGATCCCCAATTTCATTCCCTGATTCTGGGAGAATCTGTTTCTTTTGTGAACGGAGGGATGAAGAGATAAAGGGTAGGACAGAGGGGCACGTTGATTCAGAGATCACGGGTTCTTGGGAGATTGTTTCCCCTTACCAAACTAATCAGGGCGTGTAAACAGAGGGAACGGCATGAAGGTTTAGCTGGTAAAAGGAAGAGAGAGTTGGTGAGGTCTGGAGTGTTGATTGAGAGATGTTCTCATGGGACCACCATCAGTCTGACCCAAACAGACCAAAGACAGTCGGCATTTAAGAACACCCTGAAACTCAATGTCTATGTCTGTGGTTCAACAGTGGAGAGATTTGGAGAATTCAGTGGCCTGACAGCCAGTTTGATGTAGTTTGATAGCCTAGTTACTTTGAAGCAATGTGCATATCAACATGATTCTATAGTAGGGTGATTCTGAGTGATATTTTTATGACATTTTCACAACATTGCAAAGAATAAATTTGGGTTACTCCTAAGTGGTCATCTCCAACATTGTCTCCATTACAGAGCTTTTCTTTGGTTTTGTTTGAGGCCTATCCATTCATATCAGCAGTTCCTCCTCTGCATTTACCTGTCCTTGTTTCTATTGGGAATTGTTTTTCTACCTGGTGATGAAAGTCTACAAACCTGTCAGCATTGTGATGATATTGATGAATGAATTCTGCACAATGTGCTTATTTTCCTTTTGATCAGGAACAATGTTTGACAGTATTTGATGTGTATGAAATTGTTTGGTGTAGTGTGCGTAAAAAAAATAGTAATTGCCCCAAATTCTGCACCTTTTAATGACTGCAAAGAAAATATATTGATTCAAAGGGAATAAAAAAAAAAAAGATTAACTTTCTGTTTTGTCAGCTTGATTCAAGCGGTATGTATTCTTGCGTGTATTTGCAATTGTTACGGTATCATATAGTTTTGAGGAATGTGTTTGTTGTTTTGAAAAGACGAATACATTTTGAAAATGCATTTTTGGTTTTGCAAAAGGGCAAATGGTACTGTCTTGTGTGCAATGTTACCAAAAATGTTTTGTATGAGATTGAGAAAAACTGTAACAGTTGTTTTAACTTTCCATAACCCTATATCTTCATGTCCACATCCCAGTTCAACCATAACCCTCAACCACAACCCTAACCATTACCCTAACCCTAGCCCTAGCCCTAGCTTCATGTCCACATCCCGGTTCAACCCTAACCCTAGCCTTATCCATAACCCTAACCCTTAACCACAACCCTAACCCTAGCCTCATGTTCAGATTTCGGTTCAACCCTAGCCTCAACCACTATCCTAACCCTAACCCTAAGTTTAGCTTCATGTTCGGTGCAACAAATACATATTTTGTCACAGTCAGGTGTTCTTCCTGTAGACAACACCTTCTCCTTCCACACTTAAACTGAGATTCTGTTTCTATAATGACCTATCAATCATCCAATCAAAACACCATGCCCCTACAGACTTATCTTGTGACACAACAAAGTAGCAGCTCAATATTATTTTGATATTAATTGGACATCAGATCAGATGTCACCATCTATTCCCTGTGTCCCAGCTCTCTCTGATACCCCTTACTGCCAATTAGGGAGGAGAGAGGGGGGCAAATCTGCAACGGGAGGGCCACTAAGGCGATAGAGAGGGGTACACATGCTACCCTGCTAGAAGCCAGAGTCAATGGGGACCAGGGCTAATGGGTAATCACTAGGGGGCTTATGCTGCAAATCAACCCTGATCTGGAGGGCCCTTCTGGGGATAGCTGTCCACTGAGAGCTGGGTCTGGAGCTAGGATGCAGTAATGGGTGCTGGGGTGGAGATCTGGAGGGGCCCAGAGGGGAATATGGTGTCAGACTGGCACAGGCATCACCAGGCTCAAAGTGTCTTTGATAGGCAAAGTAGTCCCATATGGGGAACAGATTGGTTCAGAGTCAACTTGTACAATAGAGACTCTTGGTTTCACATGAACAGATAATGTTTTGGGGGTTCATTTGCAGGGGATTTGTGGTAATGTGTTAACCACTCAGAAAAAGGGTTGAGTTGCAATTTAAACTGTTGTGGTAGAGAAGGGGTACACTTTAAACCTTACAGGAGCAATTGCAGTTCAGTGCTTCACTCAAGGGCACATCGACAGATTTTTCACTTAGTCAGCTTGGGGATTCAAACCAACAACCTTTCAGTTATTGGCTCAACGCTCTTAACCGCTAGGCTACCTGCCAAACTCTGTTTCTCTACTGATTCGTCTTCAATGTAGGTCAGAATTAGTTTTCCTATAGATTTCCCTGTCTCTGTTGGAGTACCCTGTAGGCAGCGTGCAAATTACAGGGGAGTCAGTGGGAGTCTCTAATTTAACCATTCTCCTATGTGTTTAAAATGCAATGTTCTACTCGACATTGAGAACACCTGCTCAATCCATGACATGGACTGACTGGGTCAATGTGTGTGGGGGCTATGGTCCCTTGTTGATGTCGCCTTTTGGATCCACTTCAGTCTGTGTGGATGAAGGGGAGAAGACAGGTTGAATGGGGATTATGAAAATAAAATAAAAGCTTATTCCAAACTAAACGAACACCCCCACCTCTCTGTCATGGTTTAAACTTTCCTAATAAACCAGACATTTATACCAATACTTGACACATAGTCTGAAACATAGCAATGTAAAAAAAAAAAAGTTTTCCTTACAAGCCAATTACAAGCCAATAACAAGCCAACAAGCCAACAAGCCAATAAAATTACATTTGAACTTACACTACCAGTTGTCAGTTATCACCTGGCACATGCGCAAAACCATGTAAACACCTGCAGACTTTAGTTACATGCGAGGAGCCAAGATGGCATCGCTGTGAGAGGGAGTGTTTTCTCGCTTGTCCAAGCAACTTTGAGGGTTAGGTGTTTAACTTCTTAGGGAGCGGCAGCAGAGGTGATGGTTTTGGAGAGCCTGGCGTGCCCAAAGTAAAATGCCTCCGATTCAGGCCCAGAAAATAGGATATGCACATATTTAGTACCATTGGATAGGAAACACTCTGAATTTTCCAAAAGTGTTAACCATTTGTCTGTGAGTAAAACAGAACGCATATGGCAGGCGAAACCCCGAGGAATTTCTGTCCTGGAAAAAGTGATTTTGACACATTGCTCATTTGGAACCCCTCCCTCATGAAAATGACCATATAAGGGCATATGAATGCAGTACCCATCGCTTCCTTTAGATGTCAACAGTCTCGAGACAGTGTACATTTTCATTTTGGATGCTTTAGACCAGAGAAGAAGAGCAAACCAGGAAGTGTACTTTTTATGTCAACAGTACCCATACCTGCTGGAGCGAGTGCTAAGGGTGGGTGTTGTTATCGTGACCAGTGAGTTGAGATAAGGCGGAGCTTTACCTAGCATAGACTTATAGATGACCTGGAGCCAGTGGGTCTGGCGACGAACATAAAGCGAGGGCCAGCCGACTAGAGCATACAGGTCAAAGTGGTGGGTGGTATATGGGGCTTTGGTGACAAAATGGATGGCACTGTGATAGACTGCATCCAGTTTGTTGAGTAGAGTGTTGGAAGCTATTTTGTAAATGACATCGCCGAAGTCGAGGATCGGTAGGATAGTCAGTTTTACAAGGGTATGTTTGGCGGCGTGAGTGAAGGAGGCTTTGTTGCGAAATAGGAAGCCGATTCTAGATTTAATTTTGGATTGGAGATGTTTAATATGAGTCTGGAAGGAGAGTTTACAGTCTAGCCAGACACCTAGGTATTTGTAGTTGTCCACATATTCTAAGTCAGAACCATCCACAGTAGTGATGCTAGTCGGGCGGGCGGGTGTAGGCATTTAGTTTTACTAGCGTTTAAGAGCAGTTGGAGGCCACGGAAGGAGTGTTGTATGGCATTGAAGCTCGTTTGGAGGTTTGTTAATTAACACAGTGTCCAAAGAAGGGCCAGATGTATACAGAATGGTTTCGTCTGCGTAGAGGTGGATCAGGGAATCACCCGCAGCAAGAGCGACAACGTTGATATATACAGAGAAAAGAGTCGGCCCGAGAATTGAACACTGTGGTACCCCCATAGAGACTGCCAGAGGTCCGGACAACAGGCCCTCTGATTTGACACACTGAACTCTGTCTAAGAAGTAGTTGGTGAACCAGGCGAGGCAGTCCTTAGAGAAACCAAGGCTGTTGAGTCTGCTGCTAAGAATACGGTGATTGACAGAGTCGAAGGCCAGGTCAATGAAGACGGCTGCACAGTACTGTCTTTTATCGATGGCGGTTATGATATCGTTTAGTACCTTGAGTGTGGCTGAGGTGCACCCGTGACCAGCTCGGAAACCGTATTGCACAGCGGAGAAGGTACGGTGGGATTAGAAATGGTCAGTGATCTGTTTATTAACTTGGCTTTTGAAGACTTTAGAAAGGCAGGGCAGGATGGATATAGGTCTATAACAATTTGGGTCTAGAGTGTCACCCCCTTTGAAGAGGGGGATGACCGCGGCAGCTTTCCAATCTTTAGGGATCTCGGATGATACGAGAGAGAGTTTGAACAGACTGGTAATAGGGGTTGCAACAATGGCGGTGGATAATTATATAAGGAGAGGGTCCAGATTGTCTAGCCCAGCTGATTTGTATGGGTCCAGGTTTTGCAGCTCTTTCAGAACATCTGCTATCTGGATTTGGGTGAAGGAGAAGCTGGGGAGGGTGCGGAGCCATTGGCCGGGGTTGGGGTAGCCAGGAGGAAAGCATGGCCAGCCGTAGAGAAATGCTTATTGAAATTCTCAATTATCGTGGATTTATCGGTGGTGACAGTGTTACTTAGCCTCAGTGCAGTGGGCAGCTGGGAGGTGGAGCTCTAATTTCCATGTACTTTACAGTATCCCAAAACTTTTTGGAGTTGGAGCTACAGGATGCAAATTTCTGTTTGAAAAAGCTAGCCTTTGCTTTCCTGACTGACTGCGTGTATTGGTTCCTGACTTCCCTGAAAAGTTGCATTTCGCGGGGACTATTCGATGCTAGTGCAGTCCGCCACAGGCTGTTTTTGTGCTGGTTGAGGGCAGTCAGGTCTGGAGTGAACCAAGGGCTATATCTGTTCTTAGTTCTACATTTTTTCGGGCATGCTTATTTAAAATGGTTAGGAAATTACTTTTAAATAACGATCAGGCATCCTCGACTGACGGGATGAGGTCAATATACTTACAGGATACCCGGGCCAGGTCAATTAGAAAGGCCTGCTCGCAGAAGTGTTTTAGGGAGCGTTTGACAGTGATGAGGGGTGGTCGATTGACCGCGGACCCATAGCGGATGCAGGCAATGAGGCAGTGATCGCTGAGATCCTGATTGAAAACAGCTGAGGTGTATTTGGAGGGCAAGTTGGTCAGGATAATATCTATGAGGGTGCCCATGTTTACGGATTTAGGGTTGTACCTGGTGGGTTCCTTGATAATTTGTGTGAGATTGAGGGCATCTAGCTTAGATTGTAGGACTGCCGGGGTGTTAAGCATATCCCAGTTTAGGCCACCTACAGAGCGAACTCTGAAGATAGATGGGGGGCAATCAATACACATATGGTGTCCAGGGCACAGCTGGGAGCTGAGGGGGGTCTATAACAGGCGGCAACAGTGAGAGACTTATTTCTGGAGAGATTAAGTTTTAAAATTAGAAGCTGGAACTGTTTGGGCATAGACCTGGAAAGTATGAAAGAACTTTGCAGGCTATCTCTGCAGTAGATTGCAACTCCTCCCCCTGGCAGTTCGATCTTGACGGAAAATGTTGTAGTTGGGGATGGAAATATCCGAATTTTTTGTGGCCTTCCTTAGCCAGGATTCAGACACGGCAAGGACATCTGGGTTGGCGGAGTGTGCTAAAGCAGTGAGTAAAACAAACTTAGGGAGGAGGCTTCTGATGTTAACATGCATGAAACCAAGGCTTTTTCGGTTACAGAAGTCAACAAATGAGAGTGCCTGGGGACACGCAGGCGCTGGGTTAACCTCCACATCACTCGAGGAACAGAGGAGGAGTAGGATGAGGGTACGGCTAAAGGGTATCAAAACTGGTCGTCTAGTGTGTTGGGGACAGAGAATAAAAGGAGCAAATTTCTGGCCGTGGTAGAATAGATTCAGGGCATAATGTACAGACAGGGGTATGGTGGGTGCGGGTACAGTGGAGGTAAACCCAGGCATTGAGTGATGATAAGAGAGATTGCATCTCTGGACGCGCTAGTTATGCTGGGTCACCGAATGTGTGGGAGGTGGGACAAAGGAGGTATCTGAGACATGTTGAGTGGGACTAGGGGCTCCGCAGTAAACTAAAACAATGATAACTATCCTAAACAACAGTATACAAGGCATATTGACATTTGAGAGAGACATAAAGCGAGGCATAAAGCAATCACAGGTGTTGATTGGGAGAGCTAGCTACAGTAAGACAACAACGGGTAAGACAACAACAGCTAATCAGCTAAGACAACAACAACAGGTAAAATGGCGATGAATGGGCAGAGAAGGTCGGTTAACTACATACAGGGCCTGAGTTCGAGGCTGGGGCCGACAGACAAACAAAAAAATAAACAAAATGGAGTACCGTGATTCATGAACAGTCCAGCAGGCATCAGCTATGTAGCCAAGTGATCATAGGGTCCAGTGAACAGCAATAGATGAAACAGGGAAGCCGCGGGGTAGTCGTTACTACGCTAGCAAGAGACACAGCGTTTAAAGTTAGCAGGCCTGGGCTAGTAGAGGCGTCTGCTCCGATGTCCAGCAAAGGCCGGTTGAGGGCACAGCAGATGGAGTTACGTCGGCAGACCAGTCGTGGTGGTACGGCAGGGCGCCGTATCGACAAAGGGTCCAGGCCAGTTGGCGAAAGAGGTATTGTAGTTGTAGTAATTTTGTTTGCTAGCCGGGAGATGCGCCTGGCTCGCGGTTAACTGGTGCTAGCAATCTGGACAGGGGCATTAGCCACTATAGCCACTCGGTAGCAGCTAGCTAGCAGCGATGATCCGATGCAAAGGTCCAGAGCTTACGGCAAGGATCCGGTGGAGTAGTGGATTCTAGCCTTGTTGGAGTAGAGTCCGGAAGGCATCAGCTGTGTAGCTGAGTGATCACTGAGCAGGCCGGGAGGTGGGCCTGGCTCAGAGCTAGCTTCGGGGCTGGGCCACCCGGTGGCAGCTAGCTAGCTGTGTTGATCAGGAGTAATGGTCCAGGGCTTACGGCAGGAATCTGGCGTTGTAGTGGAGAAAACAGTCCGATACTGGCAGGCTGCTAGCAGTGGCTGACAATGACTAAATAGCTAGTAGCTAATTAGCTGGTTAGCTTCTGATGGCTAGCTTCTGATGGAGGTTCTGGCTATAAGGTCTAAAAATAGCGGATCCGTATCACATTGGGTGAGGCGGGTTACCGAAAGGTATATTAATTTAAAAATGGAAAAGAGATAGAAAATAAATTGAAATATATACAAAAAAAGACAAAATGTATACAAAATGTACACGGGAGAATGACAAACCACGTCTGCACTGCTACACGATAGCACCATCTTTGGACATGCTCATTCTGTTTTGAGTTTTTGTGAACAATCTAACAAGTTCAACATAAGTCAAACATACAGTGTAAAACACAACATACAGTCTGAAACACAACACACGACAAAACAGCTCACTGAAACAGCCTGTTTTTAAATGCAACAGCTTTGTCAGAAAGTTTGTCCCCATTCAGTTCCATAAAAAACATGTGAAAGACTTCAAAGGTGTAACGGAGCTCAGTAGGGTAACTGAGCTTCTTGGCATACATGAGGCCGAACAGCATACATTGCCCAGATCCTGCAGCACCTTGACGCCTTTAAGGACAATCCCAGTGTCCTCTGGTTCCTCACCCGCGACATGGTCTTTGACAATGTAGATCCCCACAGTAGTGTCCTCAATGGCTGCCTTGGTGGACTCTTCATCCATGCCCTGAAGAAGACGCAAAGGCAAAACTTGTCAATCATATAAAATGAATCATTCATCAATTAATTGTTTACAGTTAGGGACTCTAGATTGCAGAAAGTATAGCTCATGAAGCACAAGAGCATGATACAGACAGAAATAAATCAAGACTGAAGTCCTTTTAAGTGTCAACTAAATCAAGAACTGCTGGTAATATTTGAACACCACCTACTACAAGGCTAAAATTAAAAGTGGTTCTAACCAAGATTTCCATTCTATTCAGATTACATTTGAGACATAGCCAATTTGATCACTGGAGACATGGAGTCTTTAATCTGAATAATACAATTCTGAATAAAAAAAAAGTGCATCTTACCGCAGCTAATGAAATAAGATGGAAGACAGAGGAGATGATACAGTAATAGAATAGCTAGTGATATAATATGATGGTGGCACGGAACAGGAGAGGAAGAGAAAGAAAAAGGAAGGAAGAAGGAAACACTTCACTCTATTAACATACCACATATTCCTGAACAAGGTTTTCTGGGTCTTCACCCATATACACACACTCTCGTCCGACATCTATGTTGCTATTCTAAGAAAAGAGAAGAAGGATTTTTAAATGTATGTCTCATTTTGAAGTCAACTTTTAGTGTAGAACCACATATGAACGTGTCTTTTGAACCATAAGGAATTCTTAAATCAGCCATAGGTGCCATGATTGATAAGAGTCTTCTGCCCAGCTGTCCTCTTCTTCTTTAGAACAACTTCAGCAGGTTATCTGAGTTAATATCAAGCTGAGAAAGACATTTGGACTGGAGTGGGGTTGTGGTGATTCTCTTAAACTCAGCATTGACCTGAAAATAGTAATGAAATAAATTAGATTCAAAACTGCAGAAAGGAAAATAGACTGGAGATAATCACACAAGCAGCAAACTAGAGGGTTCTCTATAGGGAGAGAAATAACTAGGCAGTCAGCACAAATGGTGATAACTCTGAATAAGGCTCACTTATGTGGCAAACTGAGGGAAAATAATATTTTACCTTCACCAAAAAATCCCAGATAACACACCCAATAGATCAACAATAAGACAAGCATGGCTAACTTACCTCAATGACTTCAAAGAGCGCAGGCCGTCTTGCCATGAAGTCCTCTACCATGGGTGCGTCACGGACAACTTCATGTCTCCTGTATGCAAACGTCTTCTTCATTTTCATAGGATTAGGTGTATAATCATTAGACCTTAAATATGTCATGACATTTTTTTGTTGTTGATGCAAATACATTAACTTCGACAATTTTTTACTTTTACCTCACAAGAAGAAAAAACTTCCGCACTAAATGCACAAGCACAAGCACCAAAGCATTAGTTAGCTAGCAAGTTAGCTAGCATGTTAGCTAGCTCAAGCGGTGTGCGCTCCTCAGAAAACCTTAATTAGTTATTGGCTTGGTAAATTCAAAGTTCTTGACCAATAGGTAAATATCATGGTGTTTCGCCAACTGACTTTACCTCCTTGCAAAATGTTAATCTTGACCTAGTCCTGTTTCACTGTTCATAGAAGCTAGCTAGTGACATTGTCTTTTACCTTTAGCTGCCATGCCAATATTTTTCAGACTCAAAAGCACAAAATGAGGATATGGAGCAATCACTAATAATGTTGCTGCTTACAATTCTGACCACAACCACACAGACAAACGTTGAATAAAATCAATCACCATGCTTACCTTGACCAAGATTCTAGATATTGTCTTCTCCACTAACGCGCCAGCGTTCTTTCTGGAAGATTATTTTCTCACGCGGTTTGAATTGTTCCTCACTACTCTTCATGAATTAGCTTTATTGGTTCACACTCCCACTATATGATTGCAAGCAAAGGAATTGTGTTGAGAGGAGAAACAAAACATGTTTGAGTAAATCACACATAATATGTTTTCGTAAATCTGACAGCTCACCTTGTCCCGTTTTTTCAGTGTAGGTTTCACCAACAAGCTTTAATGTCCTGGAAAATATGTTTCCTGCACAATTTTTCCCCACATAAAGCTATTTTGTGGAATAATTCAGGCATTACTGTAAGGAATAAGTAATTGTTCTACCTTAGCTGGCATGAGAGGAATATTGACTTTGTTCTTGATGTTTTCGACAACAGGGCTAATATTCTTTCAAATTTATAACATTGAATGAGTTTCCAATACCTTTCATAGAGTTTATTTCTGTGATAAAAAGCCGTTCCCAGTGGTTTTACTACACTAATGAAAATGTATCTTAGCTTTGGTGATGATCACAGAGCTTATCCAGAACTCAGTTTGGAAGGCGTGGACTTACTTGAGAAATCTTGTTGTAACAAATATACATTTTCCATTCACGGAACCAACTTACGCCTATAGGAAACATTTTCTGGAACATGCTTATTCCTGACATTGTCTGGAAAAAAGCTTGGTTGATGCCTTACGGATGTTGTATACCAAACAAATTTAAGGAAGTGCACTTTAAGATTCTTCATAAGACATATCAATGTAATTCTATGTTGTCCAAATTTGTTGATATTGATGATATCTGTGTTTTCTGCTAAAAAGAAGGTGAAAATCTGACTCTCTTGTTCTATGGATGGAAATCTGAGTTTTGGAAAAACCTTGCAGAACACTTATTTACCTTTTTGAACACTACCCATGTTTTTGACATGAAGGATATAGTGTATATATATATATATATTGTACGTATTTAGTATTTTCTTGTTTATAGCTGTGTTTTGTTTTGTTAGACATGTTTGATGTAGGGATGTAAGTTGTTGCTAATTTAGTGTGATCATTTTTATACATACATACATATATATATACAGTTGAGGTCGGAAGTTTACATACATCTTAGCCAAAAACATTTAAACTCAGTTTCACAATTCCTGACATTTAATCCAAGTAAAAATCCCCTGTCTTAGGTCAGTTAGGATCACCACTTTATTTTAAGAATGTGAAATGTCAGAATAATAGTAGAGAGATTGATTTATTTCAGCTTTTATTTCTTTCATCACATTCCCAGTGGGTCAGAAGTTTACATACACTCAATTAGTATTTGGTAGCATTACCTTTAAATTGTTTAACTTGGGTCAAACATTTCAGGTAGCCTTCCACAAGATTCCCACAATAAGTTGGGTGAACTTTTGGCCCATTCCTCCTGACAGAGCTGGTGTAACTGAGTCAGGTTTGTAGGCCTCCTTGCTCGCACACGCTTTTTCAGTTCTGCCCACAATTTTTCTATAGGATTGAGGTCAGGGCTTTGTGATGGCCACTCCAATACCTTGACTTTGTTGTCCTTAAGCCATTTTGCCACAACTTTGGAAGTATGTTTGGGGTCATTGTCCATTTGGAAGACCCTTTTGTGACCAAGCTTTAACTTCCTGACTGATGTCTTGAGATGTTGCTTCAATATTTCCACATAATCTTCCTTCCTCATGATGCCATCTATTTTGTGAAGTGCACCAGTCCCTCCTGCAGCAAAGCACCCCCACAACATGTTGCTGCCACCCTCGTGCTTCACGGTTGGGATGATGTTCTTTGGCTTGCAAGCCTCCCCCTTTTACCTCCAAACATAACGATGGTCATTATGGCCAAACAGTTATATTTTTGTTTCATCAGACCAGAGGACATTTCTCCAAAAAGTATGATCTTTGTCCCCATGTGCAGTTGCAAACCGTAGTCTGGCTTTTTTATGGCGGTTTTGGAGCAGTGGCTTCTTCCTTGCTGAGCGTCATTTCAGGTTATGTCGATATAGTACTCGTTTTACTGTGGATATAGATACTTTTGTACCTGTTTCCTCTAGCATCTTCACAAGGTCCTTTGCTGTTGTTCTGGGATTGATTTGCACTTTTTGCACCAAAGTACGTTCATCTCTAGGAGACAGAACGAGCGTCTCCTTCCCGAGCGGTATGACGACTGCATGGTCCCATGGTGTTTATACTTGGGTACTATTGTTTGTACAGATGAACGTGGTACCCTCAGGCATTTGGAAATTTCTCCCAAGGATGAACCAGACTTGTGGAGGTCTACAATTTCTTTTCTGAGGTCTTGGCTGATTTCTTTGGATTTTCCCATAATGTCAAGCAAAGAGGCACTGAGTTTGAAGGTAGGCCTTGAAATACATTCACAGGTACACCTCCAATTGACTCAAATGATGTCAATTAGCCTATCAGAAGCTTCTAAAGCCATGACATAATTTTCTGGCACAGTCAACTTAGTGTATGTAAACTTCTGACTCACTGGAATTGTGATACAGTGAATTATAAGTGAAATAATCTGTCTGTAAACAGTTGTTGGAAAGATTACTTGTGTCATGCACAAAGTTGATGTCCTAACCAGAAAATCTAGTTTTAATGACTCCAACATAAGTGTATGTAAACTTCCGACTTCAACTGTATATATATATATATATATATATATATAAGTGGGGTTAATAACACTTTTCTGTGGATATTTTGTCTCAAATTCCGACTAACACCACTGAATTGTAGTCAACATTCTGAATATTAAAGGGACTATTTTGAATTATTTTACGTACATTTGAGTGGTGTTGCCTACATAATTTGAAGGCGTCTCCATGTTTCGTGCTTAGGTTTAAACCAGTGACAGTTTGTTCAGGTTCTTTCAATCGCATTCATCCGCCTGTCTCCCTCTCTCTCTGTCTGTCTTGAGCTTTCGCTAGCGACCTTGCAACATTGTTTTAACTGGGCCCTCCCAGTTTCCCGCACTAATGAGCTCCGTACAGACACAGCTGTATTTGTGTCCTGTATTTCAGCCCCTTTTCATGTGTCCCGATTGTTATATATTTTTCCTTTGTCAGCAAGATGCGTCAATTAATTCAGGCTACAATATTGTAGGCCTAATGACAATGTCATTTACACGTTTTGTAATTTTGTAGCCTCTCTTTCCCTCCATCAAATGGCGGATGCACAGTGCATCGTTTGGGTACTGGAATTATTTTGGAGTGGATGAACGTGCGCAGGTAGCCTACGTTTTAGGTAGTCTACGTTTTGAAGTGATTTGTTTGACAGTCAGATGAAAACATCGTGACTGGTTGTGTTCATGCCACATTAAAAGAGAATACATGTCTTCACTATTAGGCCCATTAAATAGGAAGTCCCCTGAACAAAAACAGAGACCCCCGAATGTCACGGCATAATTTGGGCTCTGCCTATAGGGGGGGAAAATGAATAGGTCTCCCTGACTTGAACCATCTCTTACACACACCCTCTGCCTTTCATTATCGATCAAGGTATTGACCTATAGACAATGTATAATGCTCACCAGCTGATTGGAACACTATTGATTATTGATCACTGCAATACCCCAAACAGGGATAATGATTAGTAATTAAGTGTATGTCTTTCACTTCTCATTGACTACCGCTAAGTGGCTTCTCAGCTATCATCCTCCAAAGCAGGATGTGGTTGGATCGGGCTGGGGAGGTTCGAGGAGGAGGGAGGTGAGTGAGGGGATTTCCGTCTGTTGGCCTTGTCAGAGGATGGGTGGGTGTGCGGTGGAGGCAGGTGGTGTGACTAAAGTGAGGACTGGTCCAAACGGGGGAGGATGCCGGGTCTCGGACGTGGGAGGGGAGCAATAGGGGGCGAGGGGTGGAGATGGGACAGGGGTGTCACCACCACTAACCAGACCCTGTCCCAAATGGTTCTGCCCACCACACCCACCACAACTGTTCCTCATTCATGAAACCTTCTGCCTTCTGTCCCCCTCTCTCCCTCTCTCTCTTCATCTCTCTTCTCCTCCTAACTTTTTTTTTTCTTTTCACAATGCAATTGTTAACAAAACGGTTTACAAACCTCGGCTGGTACATTATCCACGACCGCCTCCTCCTCAGATTGATTTAGGCAAATGGATTCAGAGAAAAGGGTGGGGAGGAGGGGGTGGAGAGAAAAAGAGAGAAGAGGCGTGTCCCTTGGCGCAGCGGCTTTACAAAACCACACATGGGCCACGCTGAATATTCCCTTTCTCCTCCATTTCAGAGCAGCTATACATTAAATGCTCATTATGCTGCCATTATGTGGAGTCCCTCTCTATGAGGGCAGAATGTTTGGAGACAGACTATGATCTCTCTACATATGCATGCATGATGGATCTCTAACAGGCTCCTGTGACATGTCATATCATCACGACTGCAATATTTGACTTTCATAAAGCTCGTCATGGAAAGGGAGGTGTGGGACCGCTGAGAGGCTAATTTTACGGGTTGGATGTGATATTTGCAAGAGGAAACGAGGGATGAGAAATAACTAGATGAGGGCTAAGAGAAAGAGACCCTATGTTTGACTCACGATCTGAATAAGAATAGGAGGAAAGTCCGGAACCAAAGTGTCATAGACATTCAAGACACAGAAAACTAATGGAGGCCATAAAGAGACTGAAGTTAACCCCAAGAATACAAAGTGGAAAAATATTAATCAAAGAACAAAAGTGTGCACATGAAAAGGGATATAAATTCAGATGAATATAAAGCCACCAGAGGGCCTCTATCTTACCTGTTTCAGTTAGCCTGGCACCCTCCATACTATCCTCCCTCTCACCACTATCCTCACTCTCGCCACACTCCTGCTATTGATGTTTCTACTTTTTCACAGGTTTTTTTTATCTGACTTTTAAACTCAACCTAGACTCAGGGTTTAGTACCCAAATTAGTATGATATGTTATGTTTAATATGGTATGTATTCATTTCTGGATGTCCATCATCTATTTCGAATTTCAATTCCTATGATATGTTACGAATTGCAATTCTTACAATATGTTCAACTTATATTACGAATTCCAATTTGTTGTTGCTAATGTTAGCCAGGTGGCTAGGTGGCTAATGCTAATGTTAGCCAGGTAGCTAACATTAGCTAGCGGTTAGAGTTAGGGGCTAAGGTTTGGGTTAAGGTTGGGGTTAGGAGTTAAGTTAAAGGGTTAAGGGAAAGGTTAGCTAACATGCAAAGTCGTTTCAAAGTAGCTAAAAAGTAGTGAGTAGTTGCAAAGTTGCTTATTAGCTAACATGCAAAGTAGTTTCAAAGTAGCTAAAAAGTAGTGAGTAGTTGCAAAGTTGCTTATTAGCTAACATGCAAAGTAGTTTCAAAGTAGCTAAAAAAGTAGTGAGTAGTTGCAAAGTTGCTTATTAGCTAACATGCAAAAGTTCTTTGTGATGAGATTGGAAGACGCTACTGTTGGTTTGCTAGATGTTCACGTTGTATGCCCATCCATCCACCCACCCACACTGCCATCGGTTTTTGCCTTAAGTAACCATCTGTCTTATGTAACCATACCAAACGTGGGAGGTTGGACTGGGCATCCCATCATGATAAATCACTAGTTAATGAGGAGTCCATTGTGTGGGGCCACATTGTCACTCCCTCTCAGTCCCTCGGACTGCTACCTTCTGGTTGTTAAGCTGACACAGATAATGAACTGGTCCGCTTTGAACTGTCCCCACAACATTGACTGGTTGCATGCAGCAGATGTCCCCCTGGCAGAAAGCAACTGGTAAAAGCACATTAGGTTAACAAAGATAGAGCTTTGCTGTGGTGGGACAGGGGGATGGGAGAGGGGAGGGAGGGTGGGTGGGTGGTAGTATGGGTGTGTTAGGATAGAGAGGTGGATGGGAGGGTGAAGGGGTTGGAGGGCAGGAGGGCAGGAGGAAGGAGGGGGTGGCAGGCGGTTTGGGCTTGACAGGACGAAAGATGTGCAGGTGGGGGGTTACTATCAAAACAACACATTTATCAATGGTGCAATGGAGAGGAGTCATGTTGGGATAGACACATTTGATATGTTTGTGCATTGCTTGTATGTTCGTACACTGCGTTCATTTGATAATTCAACTTCCAAATAGGCAACAATCATAAAAACAAAATACTCCTAGTACAAGGTACAAGACAGCAACAGGAAAGGTGGAGAATATTCAAACATAAACAATCACAATACTCACAGAAGACTATACAATATCTCTCCACTCATAATCACAAATCCCTCAATTGATATTTCCTTGTTCCAGATAAGATTATAATCATGGCTATCACCGCCATCATCTGAATAAATGCAGTGAGTGAGTATATGTGTGCATGTGTGTTGAATGGTTCCTCTTTGCCAGTGTGACGGCTGTCTAATGGGTCAATAATAAGCCGTGACTAACTCTCTCCCTGAGGAGCAGCTTGGCCAGACACACACACACAGAGGGAAACAAAAAGGTATGCGCCACCAACACTGATTACCATATAATTGCTGCCATTGTATTTGACATCGAGAATTAGCAGCCCGCTAGGTGGTTAGCTGGTCTTTTATTTTGTAGGACTGGACCAAAAAAAACTGCTATACAGGGACATGTAAGAGCAAACAAACATGTAGGCAAATATCTGGATTTTTACAATGAAAAGTTTGTGGTCATATGCCCATCCTTAAAAAACATAGGTGCTGGGCTAAGATAGAATGCTAATAAAGAACAAGAAGGCTCTTTAAGCTCCCAATTCACCGCTTTATTGACTAGGTTTCGATCCAAAACGGATCTTCCTCAGGTCAAACAAACAAACTGAGTGCTTAATCCCAAAATATACACATTCAAATCAAATCAAATCCAATTGTACTTGTCACATGTGCCGAATACAACGGCTGCAGACCTTACTGTAAAATGCTTACTTACAAGCCCTTAACCAACAATGCAGTTTTAAGAAAATAGAGTTAAGAAAATATTTACTAAATAATCTAAAGTAAAAAATAAATAAAAGTAACACAATAAAATAACAACAACGGGGATATATTACAGGGGGTACCGGAACCGAGACAATCTGTGGGGTTACAGGTTAGTCAGTCGAGGTAATTTGTACATGTAGGTAGAGAATAAGTGACTATACATAGATAATAAACAGCGAGTAGCAGCAGTGTCAATACAAATAGTCCAGGTGGCCATTTGATTAATTGTTCAGCAGTTTTATGGCTTGTTAAGGAGCCTTTTGGACCTAGACTTAGTGCTGCGGTACTGCTTACCGTGCAGTAGCAAAGAGAACAGTCTATGACTTGGGTGACTTTGACAATTTTTGGGGCCTTCCTCTGACACGCCTAATAGTATATAGGTCCTGGACGGCAGGAAGCTGGGCCTTACGCACGAGCCTCTGTAGCGCCTTGCGGTCGGATGCCGAGCAGTTGCCAGGCAGTGATGCAACCGGTCAGGATGCTCACGATGGTGCAGCTGTAGAACTTTTTGAAGATCTGGGGACTTATTACAAATATTTTCAGTCTCCTGAGGGGGAAAAGGTGTTGTCGTTCCCTCTTCACGACTGTCTTGGTGTGTTTGGACCATGATAGTTTGTTGGTTATGTGGACACCAAGGAACTTGAAATTCTCGACACGCTCCACTACAGCCCCTTCGATGTGAATGGGGGCGTGTTCGGCCCTACTTTTCCTGTAGTCCACGATCAGCTCCTTTGTCTTGATCCTGTTGAGGGAGAGGTAGTTGTCCTGGCACCACACTGCCAGGTCTCTGACCTCCTCCCTATAGGCTGTCTCATCGTTGTCGGTGATCTGGCCTATCACTGTTGTGTCGTCAGCAAACTTAATGATGGTGTTGGAGTCGTGCTTGGCAATGCAGTCTTGGGTGAACAGGGAGTATAGGAGGGGACTAAGCACGCACCCCTGAGCGGGCCCCTGTTGTAGATGTGTTGTTGCCTACCCTTACCACCTGGGGGTGGCCCGTCAGGAAGTCCAGGATCCAATTGCAGAGGGAGGTGTTAAGTCCCAGGGTCCTTAGCTTAGTGATGAGCTTTGTAGGCAATATGGTGTTGAACACTGAGCTGTAGTCAATGAACAGCATTCTCACATAGGTGTTCCTTTTGTCCAGGTGGGAAAGGGCAGTGTGGAGTGCGATTGAGATGAAGTCATCTGTGGATCTGTTGGGCCGGTATGTGAAATGGAGTGGGTCTAGGGTTTCCGGGATGATGGTGTTGATGTGAGCCATGACCAGCCTTTCAAAGCACTTCATGGCTACCGACGTCAGTGCTATGGGGCGGTAGTCATTTTGGCAGGTTACCTTTGCTTTCTTGGGAACAGGGACTATCGTGGTCTACTTGAAACATGGAGGTATTACAGACTCGGTCAGGGAGAGGATAAAAATGTCACTGAAGACACTTTCCAGTTGGTCCGCGCATGCTCTGAGTAGACGTTCTGGTAATCCGTCTGGCCCCGCGACCTTGTGAATGTTGACCTGTTTAAAGGTCTTGCTACGGAGAGCGGCTATGGAGAGCGTGATCACACAGTCGTCCGGAACAGCTGGTACTCTCTTGCATGCTTCAGTGTTGCTTGCCTCGAAGCTCGGTGCGTATGTTGCCTGTAATCCATGGCTTCTGGTTGGGATATGTACGTACGGTCACTGTGGGGACAACATCGTTGATGCACTTATTGATGAAGCTGGTGACTGAGGTGGTATACTCCTCAATGCCATTGGATGAATCCCGAAAAATATTCCAGTCTGTGCTAGCAATACAGTCCTGTAGATTTGACAAATGGAGGGTGAGGGAGAGATTTTTATGCGTCTCTGTGTGTGGAGTAAAGGTGGTCTAGTGTTTTTTTTTTTCCTCTGGTTGCACATGTGACATGCTGGTAGAAATCAGGTAAAACGGATTTAAGTTTGCCTGCATTAAAGTCACCGGCCACTAGGCGCGCCACTTCTGGATGAGCATTTTCTTGTTTGGTTATGGCCTTATACAGCTTGTTGAGTGCGGTCTTAGTGCCAGCATCGGTTTGTGGTGGTAAATAGACAGCTACGAATAATATAGATGAGAACTCTCTTGGTAGATAGTGTGTTCCACAGCTTATTATTAGGTACTCTACCTCAGGCGAGCAATACCTCGAGACTTCCTTAATATTAGTCATCGCGCACCAGCTGTTAATGACAAATAGACACAAACCACCACCCCTCGTCTTACCGGACGTAGCTGTTCTGTCCTGCCGATGCACGGAAAACCCTGCCAACTGTATATTATCCGTGTCGTCGTTCAGCCACGACTCGGTGAAACATAAGATATTACAGTTTTTAATATCCCTGTGGTAGATAGTCTCGAACGGAGCTCATCCAGTTTATTCTCCAGTGATTGCACGTTGGCCAATAGAACGGATGGTAGAGAGGCGGAATACCCACTCGCCGACAAGTTCTCACAAGGCACCCGGATCTGCGCCCCCTGTATCTCCGTCTTTTCCTCATTCGAATGACAGGGATTTGGGCCTGGTCCGGGAGAAATAGTATATCCTTCGCATCAGACTCATTAAAGAAACAATCTTCGTCCAGTTCGAGGTGAGTAATCCCTGTTCTGATATCCAGAAGCTCTTTATGGTCATAAGAGATGGTAGCAGCAACATTATGTACAAAATAAATGACAGACAATGCAAAAAAACACGCAAAATAGCACAATTGGTTAGGAGCCCCTTAAAACGGCAGCAATCCCCTCAGGAGCCATTCATATTATTACATTTCCCCTTACATGATCATTACGCACATGATGCATGGTGGGTTGGAAACAATTCAATGATCTTTTGTGCATAATCAATCAGAATTAATCACAGAGGTCATAAAGGATTATATACATACAAATGGATTCAAGTTAAATCTTAGGCAATAGTAAAATATATTATGTTGTAAACTATTTTGGGAAGTGAGTTTGACCCGACAAAAATCAGTCTTGGATCAAAGCGTGGTCAATAAAGCGGTGAATTGGGAGCTTAAATAGTGTGGGGGCCTTCTTGTTCTTTACAATGCACACTCATATACTTGCACAGACACACGTACATACACATACACTCAAGCAGGAACGCACACGTGCACACACACACACTGAAGATTTATGATGAACTATGGTGGAATTGGAATGTATTCAACTTAAACCATTTAAGGTCATATTCAATGATAGAGTCACTGCACTGTGACTATATCCTCCATCTGTCTCTGTTGGGCCACCGTAAACATTCAGAGAACACACACACACTATAAAAGTGGATGCGTCACCATATTGATCCTCATTGGCCTTCTCAATGTTGTGTATTCATGTTGTGTATTATGCTGCACATAATGAATTTGCTATGGCCTATTTGTCCAGTTGGTCCATCTGCACAAATGGAGAGGTCTCAGATACCTCAGAAAGAAGTGTGACCACTTCAACTGTGACCCCTTGGTTTCCAACAGTCTGTTTGATTGACAGCCATGTGCCAGTTCAGAGAGAGAGAGAGAGGTAGGTAGGGGTAGGCCTACATTCCTCTTTCATGAAGAATGAGATAGCTTCATCGATGTAGTCGAAATTGCCCCTTGAGCTCTGATCTTAAGTTATTTGTTATGGGTTAGAATGAGACTATGAGACGTACACACAACAAACTCTCCTCCCCCCACGTGTGGCTAAATGGTCACTTCCCTACAGGCCTTGCTTCTTAAATATCTATTTTCTCTCTCTTTCTCCTTTCACTCTTTTGCCTGACTGGGTCTTTTTTTATTTTTAATCAGAGACAGAGATGGAGTGAGAGAGAGAGTAAGAGAGAGAAAGAGAAATAAGAGTTGGGGGGGCAGAGAGAATATTTCTTACCCCATAAAAGGTTTTGTGTGAGGACGACTGAGCATGTGGCTATTGTAAAAAAAAAAAAGGCCCACAGTCAGACCACCAGTGGATGACCCTGCAAACAGCAACAAAACCCGATTGGTCTCGGTCGCCATTGGCTAATGGGCCAGAGAGGAATATCCCTGGGTGGGTAATTACTTCTTTCCCTTCTCTTCTCCCTCCACCCCCCGTTTGTCACAGTGTCTGTGTGGCACACTCGGCAGCCTGACATGGCACCAGATGCCGGGGAGATCAGGCATGGCGAGTCGAATCGGAAGATCATATGTCCAGATGAGTCATGGTCCCGTCTGCCTTTCCCACACTGGCCTGCAATAGGAGCCGCCTGCAGTAGGAGCCTGTGCATCAGTGGCGATGTCACTGTACTGACATGGTAGAAAGGACAGATACATGGCACTTAACCACATACTGTATGCCATTGTAACCACTGTGACCCTCTATCCTTAAAGTCCAACTCCAGCCTGCTGACCACTTACTATAAATAGCAATCTAGTGACAACTGTTTAAGGTAAAACTAAACATTTCTGCATATGTGGACATGCCCAAATTCATTATCTGTCGTGGTTAGAGCACTGGTGGACCCAGCAGTCCCAGATAGCAACACACCAATGACTCAAGACCATTCCCAGACCTTTATAAGACCACATGAGTCTTCAACTTTTGATGGGTTCAAAAGTTAGCAATTAATGACCAATATTTGAAAAGGCAGAGCTAAACCATTAGTACTTATCAAGTTTCAGGTAAGACCCAGATGCAGTGTCGAAGTAACAAAAGTTTATTACTAGTACAGAGGCAGACAAAACGACAGGTCAAGGGGCAGGTAGAGGTCAGTATCCAGATAGGGTGCAAAAGGTCCAGAACGGCAGGCATCTCAGGGTCAGAGCAGGCTGGGGTCAATAATCCAGTGTGGTGTGGCAAGGTACAAAACGGCAGACAGGCTCAGGGTAGGAAGAATGGGGAAAAACTTGAAAACAGGAACTAGGACAGGCGCAAGAGGGGAAAAACTGGTAGGTTTCACGAAACAAAATGAACTAGCAACAGACAACACAGGTATAAATACACACGGGATAATGGGGAAGATTAGCGACACCTGGAGGGGGGTGGAGACAAGCACAAAGACAGGGGAAACAGATCAGGGTGTGACAGTACTGCCCAACAATACTCAAATATTCTGGCAGACTGGCAGACCCAGCCTTAGCTGTTGGTGTCATTCAAATGAAAGCTACCATCTTTGTTGTTTTATGATTTGCCCTCGTTGCACCTGATAATAGGTCTAAAAGACAGTGATAGAGAAAGGAAGATAGAGAGCAAAGAGAGAAGAGAGAAAAAGTTGGAGGAAAAATAAGGGGTGAAATGAGAGCGAAGCTGATGATGAGGCACATAAACATTGGTAGGATTGAGGGATAAAGGGTAGAGGAGGAGGAGATGGGGGTGTATAGGAGGAGAGGAGGGGTAGATGGGGAGGGTTACTCAGGCTCTATTCAAATCCTAAAACAACACATCACAGAATGATAGACTCCTCAGGATTGTTTGTCCCGCTCGGGCTATTCTGTCCCCTGTCCACCTCAATGGCACCCTTAGCTGCACATGAGCTGGCTGTCACAGGTAACAGAGGGGTGTGCGTGTGTGTGTGTGAGACAGAGAAAGACAGGGGGCCCTCTAGCCTTATGGTTGATTGCCCCGCTATAGACACTCACTCACTGGTGGTGAAAACTCTCACTCTTCCCATTCCACACACTATCCCCCCCCACCGCACCCCCTCTATCCCTACCACCACCCTCCAATCTCCCTCACTCTGAATTCTACGGGGCTTTGAACGTACACACACCAGAGGAGGCTGGTGGGAGGAGCTATAGTTGGACGGGCTCGTTGTAATGGCTGGAATGGTATAAATGGAACGGAGTCAAACATGGATGACGTTTGATTGATTTGTTTGATACCGTTCCATTTATGGATGGGAGCTACATAGCCTCACAAACACACTCAAACATGCAAAGACTGATTGCAACTGTCTCAAGAATGTCATTTTTGAACGGTTCATCATGTCATCTTTACTGGATCTCACATAAATGAAAACGATTCAGTGACTTTCAGAGACCAATGGCTAAACAAGGAAATGAAGGGTGCAGGTAGCCTAGTGGTTAATAAGAGTGCTGTGCCAGTCACTGAAAGGTCAGTGGTTTGAATCCCTGAGCCATCTAGGTGAAAGATGTGTCAATGTGCCCTTGAGCAAGGCACTTATGCCTAATTGCCCCTGTAAGTTGCCCCGGATAAGAGCATCTGCTAAATGTAATGTAAATGAAGAAACGGTGGTTAAACACGTGCAACTAGAAGTGACAGTCAAACAAAACAGACGCTGACAAACCTTTATGAAAGGGAGACGCAATCAGTCAACAGATGAATGAATGCTCTTTGCCCTCTTTCCTTTCTTCCGTCCCTTCTGTTCACGTGCAAAACCCAAGCCTTAGTATTAGTTGCTGGTCTTAGCTCAGCATGGGTAACCATTAGCCTGCCCGTATAAAGGCCCTAGTTAGCTATGTTGTGTATGTGTTTCAGCAGAGAAGTCATTACGCTAACCTGGCATCAGCTCCCCTCTCTCTCTGTCAGACAGATATACAGGCAGGCTGCCACCGTTCGCCGTACTGTCAAAGCTCTGTTATTTTAGTGAGTTTAATAATAATTATTACCCTAGTTGAAAATGTATGGCGTCTAAGCAAAAGCTCAAAGTCGGAACACTGTTTTCTGATGCATTTTCTTGGGATCCAACTTCCATTTCTTGGCAAGTGGCCAAGTCTTTTTTAGACACTACCCGCTGGGCACACTACGTCATTTCAACGTGGATAATTGGGTAATATTTGGTTGAGACATTGATTACTGACCTTGACTCAAAAAGACAGACGGAAGTTAGTTGAATTTCCAATGTGTTATCACTATGATTTCAACCATCTAAAAGCACAAACAAATTCCAATGGAAAAACTGTGTTTTCTTTTGGTTTAGTTGTCGCCTAAATGTCTATCACTGCGCTTTCAACCATTTTAAAAGCGCAGCAGTTCAAACGGGAATACAATGTCAGATATTTTGTTTATTTATACAACAGATGAATGTGATATCCCTGTTCTTCATCTAATAGCAAAACCAAACGACCTGGTTTGCAGTTGAGACTACGTTAGAATGACGCTCAAGATTCTGCACAGATTATTACAACAATTGTGAAGACCTCTACAGACCTGTGATGACCATTGCATGCTATCTTGAGCATATGATTACATAAGTAGTCATTTATAGTTACAGTAACCTCAGTGTGGCCATAGATGTGTCATTTTAAGGTTGAATGTTACATTCGTTTGTAAGATAGACTTTAACCTTAGGCTATTTACTGTATTACAAAAGTAATATTGACTTTTGTTTGGTTGACAACGCAACCAAATATCAACATTAAAATGAGATGTATTTACTGCTCGGATAGTTCCATCTGAGCCACTGGCTTAATCCCATTCTTTAACTTTTATTTTTGGTTGAGTTGGAGACATAAATCCAATTTGTTAACTTGTTGACAAGTTAATAGGCTATTTATTGTATTTCAAAAGTGATATTTTTATTTAACCAGGCAAGTCAGTTAAGAACAAATTCTGATTTACAATGAAGGCCTACCGGTGAGCAGTGGGTTAACTGCCTCGTTTAGGGGCAGAACGACAGATTTTTACCTTGTCAGCTCGGGGATTCGGTCCAGCAATCTTTCAGTTACTGGCCCAACGCTTTACCAACTAGGCTACCTGCCGAATTGTGTTTGGTTGTCAACACAACCAAATATCAACATTTGAAGGAGATTTATCTTCTGCCTGGATAGTCCCATCTGTGCCACTAAATTAGTCTGTATGGCTTTAATTCCAGTTTGTCTACAAATAAATAATTGATATGTTGGATTCGTGTCTCCATCTCAACCAAAAATGTAAGTTAAAGAATAGGACTAAATCAAATCAAACTCTAAATGCACTTTAAATGAAGTTTGATTTAATTTAGTCCTATTCTTTAACTTAGATTTTTGGTTGAGATGGAGATGTGAATCCAATATATCAATTATTAATTTGTAGACAAACTGGAATTAAAGCCAGACTAAGTCAGTGGTACTTATGGAACTATACAAAAAGAAGATACACCTCCTTCAGATGTTGATATTTGGTTGCGTTGACAACCAAACACAATTCATTATCACTAAATATTACATTTTAAATCAACCAGAGCTTAAAACCATAGGCTGATAATTGTCAATTTTTTTTGTTGAATTCTAGGTTGAATTTAAACAATTGCTGTTGATTACTTTGCAAATGCTATATAGGGCTAAATAACATCAAAAGTTGTTGATAAATATTGTCACATTTCATTTGCTCTATTTAGCCTACCCTTTGGAATGACTTGGATAGCAACAGTGAATCTATTACGTTTTTAAGTGGAGATCTCTCAACAATCATTCTCACGATAGCACATTGGTAATAGTCTGTAACAAATGGCTAAACAGGGCTGGGCTTGGTTATAACCTTGGATGGGAGACAATTGGGTAGCTGTAGGTAAATCAATTCTTCAGTAGGAAGTGCTGCCGTTTTTTTTTCTGATAATGGATATAACGTTGAAAATTGGACGTTGCTTTAAAGGTACAATTCAACATATTTTATTCAAGATTTGTCTATGTTGAAAGATAGTTACCATGATGACGTAATCCTGTGGTTGAAATTTTACCTCAGTGGGTAGTCACTGGTACAGAGGAGAGTAGTCCCACAGAAGGATTTGATTGACACTGTCTGTCATAGACAGTGAACTCCACTCTATTTCCACACACACACCATTCTATTTCAACACCCCAGCCAACGTGTGGATAAAGAAAATTATGAAAAGGAGGTGGAATCTTTTTTGCCAGTTTTGGAATGTTATTCTTTCCTGTTTTGTACTTTACGACATTTGAAAACCTTTACTCCCTTGCACTGTAAAAAACTTTTACCTTAAAATCTGAATATTTTATTTCTCTGACTTTTAAAAATAAAGCCAAGACCACAGAGAGACTAAAGGATGACTCTCCTGTCTCCTGTTCTTAATCTATTGCCAATCTGATTCAGTTTTACCATGGAGGCTCCAAGTGTAGGCCAGTCTATTCTACCGAGACCAGGGGCCATATCCAAAAGCATCTCAGAGTAGGAATGCTGATCTAGGATCAGGTCCCAAGTGTTCTTCAATTAAAAACGAAAAGGCCAAACTGATCCTAGATCAGCACTCCCATTCTGAGACTTTGTGGATATGGCCCTGAACTAGGAGCAGTTAAACCCCTCTCGTTGTCTTTTCTCTATACTCCCAGAGTCCCTGGACCTTAGAGAGCTCTTAACTAGCCTAGATTTAGGACCAGTTTCAACAAATGTAACAAAAAAGTGTTTAAAGCCACCAGGTTGTCTGTAGGAGGGCTTTAGCCACAAGCTGTTGCCCTTCTGCTCCAAGTGTAGTGGTCCACGCTAATGGTTAGAGCTTTTGTATGCTTATTTAGATTAATTAGACATTGACATTTCTCTGCCATATTTGAATAAAATTATCAAGTAAATGATCAAATCAGTGATCAAATGTTTTAAAACATTTCCAACAGTCAGGAGTAAAGTTTTCATGCAAAGGCAGAGTCAGTGGCCTGTGTGGTCCAGCAGTTAGAACCGTGGACCCGGGCACACGGCCTAGACTGCCAGCGTTATCATGGCTTCTCCTTTCAACTGTCCTATCTCAATTAAAAAATACATGAAACCCTTTAAAAAACATAATATTTTACCCCAAATTTTATTGTTTCTAGTTTTGCTTAATACCCATTGGTTTATTGCTTTCAGGAACTTCAAATCTGCTTTCAACAACAGATCCTTAAAGATACTTCAGTGCCCTCTACACCCCTCACTCTCACCTCTGTTTTAATCATCTCACACACTTGTCTTGAACTAAGGCTAAATTCATTTTCATTGAGAAGAAGAAGTGCCTTAGTTCAAATTGAGTTTCCATCATTCTCCCTTTATATCCCCCTCTTCACTCCTCTTTTCACCCAATCCCTTCTCATCCTCTCTCCTCTTCTCTCCTCCTCTGTCTCCTCCAGCAGACAGACGGGGCATCGTTGACTTGCACTCCAAGACCTTTGCTTGTTTGCCAGCCTATAGAGAGACTCCACTAGATACAATGGCTTTGCAAAATAAAGGAGAGACAGTCCTAATTAAATCAATCTATGCAGGCTCTCGCTCTCTTTATCTCTTTCTTTCTTTTTCTTTCTCTGTCTGGGCTAAGCTGGGCCTCCTCTCATCCTCCCTTAGTATTTCAAAACAAATTGACAACTGACCAGGGAAGAATGAGGGTTTTCACCAGAGTGCTCCTCGAGAAGCTACTTCTTGCTCATTAACTGGTTGTCTTTGTCACTGCGTGCTGTGTGTGTATGAAGGTTCGGTCTGACAGGGATTGAATGAAGCCCTCTCTTATTTGGCAACTAATTCTCCAATCTTGAGCATTTCTCTTCCCTCCACTTTTGTTGGACATATGGGTTTATAACGTTTTTATATTTTACATTTTTCAATTATGTGGAGAGAGCAGAGAGCAGACCATAAAACACATAAAGAATGTTCTGATATACAATATATCTCAGGGATTAGAGATAACAACAGATACCCCTATGTCTCTGGATTAAGGGTGTATTCACATGGAAAAGAAACGCACACACCTTTACAACAGGGACAAATTTGTGAGACAGACAAGACGTCGTAAGTGCTTAATTCCTATCACAGAACATTATGGAGAAAAGAAAACATATCTGAGATATCCGAGGTGAAAGTTCAGTGACGTGGAGGGTTGTGTGTGGGCTTTTCTCTTGATACATCACCGTGTCAGTAACAAATGGTAGCAAATATTTCCAGTGTGTCCTGCTGGAAGAGAATGGCGCTATGTTGTGTGTTGTTGCGCTGATCTTAACTTTTTTTTATACATAATATTTCCACCATAATTTCCTACGACCAAAATAATACCCTGATTAAAATACGACAACAAGTAAATAATCCACCTCTACTGTCTGTTCTATTGACGATTGTACAATCACTGGAGAACAAACTGGACCAGCTCCGTTCGAGACTATCCTATCAATGGGATCTGCAGAACTGTAATATGTTTCTCGGAAACTTGGCTGAACAAGGACATGGATAGTATTCTAGCTGGTTTTTCTATACATCGGCAGAACCGAACGGAGGTGTTAGGGTGGCAGGTGGCTCTTTGTTAACCACAGCTGGTACACGGCCTCTAATATTAAGGAAGTCTTGAGGTTCTGCTCATCTGAGTTAGAATACCTCATGATAAGCTGTAGACCATTCTACTTACCACCACAAAATGATGCTGGCCCAAAGACTGCACGCAACAGGCTGGATAAGGCCATAAGCACACAAAAAATAATCATCTAGAGGCGGCGCTGCTAGTGGCTGGTGATTTCAGTGCAGGACAACTCAAATCCGCCTTATATAATTTCTACCAATATGTCACCTGTGCAACTAGTGGCAAAAAAACTCAAATTCAACTTTACTACACACAGAGAGGCATACAAAGCTTTTCCTCAACCTCCATTTGGCAAATCTGACCATAACTCTATCCCCCTGATTCCTGTTTACAAGCAAAAACTAAAACAGGAAGTACCAGTGATGCACTCAATATGGAAGTGGTCCAATGAAGCGAAAGCTAAGCTACAGGACTGTTTCGTTTGCACAGACTGGAATAGGTTCCGGGACCGATCCGATGGCGTTGAGGAGCTTACAACATCAGTCACCGGCCTCATTAATAAGTGCAACGACGACGACGTTCCCACAGTGACCGTGTGTACATACCCCAACCAGAATCCATACAGTTAACATCCGCACTGATCTAAAGGCTAGAGCTGCTGCTTTCAAGGAGCGGGACACTAATCCGGATGCTTATAAGACATCCCACTACGCCTTCCGATGAACCATCAAACCGGTAAAGAGCCAATACAGCACTAAGAACGAATCTTACTACACCGGCTGTGACGCTCTTATGATGTGGCAGGGCTTGCAAAATATCACGGATTACAAAGGGAAACCCAGCCGCGAGCTGCCATGTGACGGGAGCCTACCAGATAAGCTAAATTCCTTGTTTAACGCAATCTTCAAGCTGAAACTAGTGCAGTACTGGTAAGAGAGATGATAAGAGACAATTTGAGACAATTTAGTTGTGTTTCTATGCTTGCTTCGAAGCATGCAACAGTTCACCATGGGTAAGAGCACCAGCCAGTCCTAGACGACTGTGTGATCACGCTCTCCGTAGCCGATGTGAGTAAGACCTTTAAACAGGTTAACATTCACAATGCTACAGGGCCAGAAGGATTACCAGGACACGTACTCAGCGCATGCACTGACCAGCTGGTAATTTTCAACCTCTCAATGACCCAATCTGTAATACCTACATGTTTCAAGCAGACCACCATAGTCCCTTTGTACAAGAACTCCAAGGTAACCTGTCTAAATGACTATCGCCCCATAGCACTCACATCTGTAGCCATGAAATGACTTGAAAAGGCTGGTCGTGGCTCACATCAACATCATCATCCCAGACACCCTTGACCCATTCCAATTCGCTTACCGCCCCAACAGATCCACAGATCCACAGCACATGACTCCAACTCCATCATTTAGTTTGCAGACGACACAACGGTGGTAGGCCTGATCACCGACTACGATGAGACAGTCTATAGGGAAAAGGTCAGAGACATGGCAGTGTGGTGTGGGGACAACTACCTCTCCCTCAACAAGACAAAGGAGCTGATTGTGGACTACAAGAAACGGAGGGCCGAGCATTCCCCCCATTCACATCGACAGGGCTGTAGTGGAGCGGGTCGAGAGCTTCAAGTTCCTTGGTGTTCCTAAGGATCTATCATGGTCCAAACACACCAACACAGTCGTGAAGAAGGCACGACAACGCCTCTTCCACCTCAGGAGGCTGAAAATAATTGTTAGGGGCCTCAGATCCTTTAAAAGTTCTACAGCTGTCCCATTGAGAGCCTCTTAACTGGCTGCATCACCACTTGGTATGGTAATTGCTTGGCATCCGGTATGGTAATTGCTTGGCATCTGACCGTAAGGTGCTGCAGAGAGTAGTGCAGACAGCCCAGTACATCATTGGAGCCATTAAGGACCTCTATACCAGGCGATGTCAGAAGAAGGCCCTAGAAATTGACTCCAGCCACCCAAGTCATAGACTGTTCTCTCTGGAACCAACAGAACAATCTACATTGACCCTTTTTGTGCTAACGTTTTGACTCATCACAACTGCTGTTACAGTTTATTATCTGTCACTTTATTCCTAGTTATATGTACATATCTACCTCAATTACCTCGTACCCCTGTCCATCGACCCGGTATTGGTACGCCTTGTATATAGCCAAGTTATCGCTACTAATTGTGTATCTATTATTCATTTTATTATTGTGTGTTTTACTTTTCAATTGTTTCTCTATTGTATTTGTCTCTGCATTGTTGGGAAGGGCCTGTAAGGAAGCATTTCACTGTTAGTCCACAACTGTCACGACTTCAGCCGAAGTTGGTCCCTCCTTGTTCAGGCGGCTTTCAGCGGTCGACGTCACCGGTTTTCTAGCTACCGCTGATCTACTTTTCAATTTTGATGTTTTTGTCTTCATCATACACACCTGGTTTCCAATCACTTTATTATTTGTTCCTTATTTAAACCCCCTGTTTCCCTCATGGTTTTGTGCGTGTTTGTTTTATGCTAGATGTTCTTTTTATTATGAGCTTGGACTTTACTACCTATTTTGGTAGTTTGTAATTGAGTAAAGATACGTGATTTACTCATCTCCGTTGTCCTGCGCCTGACTCTGCCTACCTGCTACACAGAGATTTCTGACAGAAACATGCACCAATAATGGAGTCAGCAGGAGAACACAACCTTCCTCTGCCTATTGAGGAGCGCATCCAGCAGCACGCGACCATGTTGCAACATCTCGGCACAGCCATGGATCGCGTGCTGCATAATCTGGAGAGATGGGAGAGAGGTTTTCCAGTGCCTCCACCAGCATCTCATCCTCCCACTCCACAACCCACACAGCTGTCCACACCTCCTTCACCTGGACCCAGTGGGATTCGGGTCGCGCGCTCCCAAGGGCATATGATGGAACGGCTGCCGGGTGCCAGGGGTTCCTACTCCAACTAGAGCTCTACCTGGCGACCGTTCACCCGGCTCCCTCGGGACGCGAGAGCGTGTCCGCCCTCGTCTCCTGCTTATCCGGGAAAGCCCTGGAGTGGGCCAACGCCGTATGGGGGGAGGACGGAGCGGCGTTGGACCGTTATGAGGAGTTCACCTGCCGCTTCAGGACAGTGTTCGACCATCCACCTGAGGGTAGAGTGGTGGGTGAACGCCTGTTCCACCTCAGGCAGGGGACAAGGAGCGCACAGGACTTTTCTCTAGAGTTCCGCACCCTGGCCCGCCGGAGCGGGATGGAATGACAGAGCCCTGATCGACCATTACAGATGCAGTCTGCTCGAGGACGTCCGACGGGAGCTGGCCTGCAGGGACACCACCCTATCCTTCGACCAGCTGGTGGATATGTCCATCAGGCTGGATACCCAGCTGGCCACCCGTGGACGTCCGGATCAGGGCCTGTTAGTTCCATCCCCCAACACTGATCCAACACCTATGGAGCTAGGAGGGACTGCGCTTAGGGTGCCCGGAGGAGGGGCTACTCCCTGCACCTTATGTGGCCGCAGAGGGCACTCTGGTCGGTGCTGGGGGGGTACCTTAAGGAGTCGAGGCAGCAGGCTGGGCACTATCATGTCATCCCAGGTGAGTAGGCACCAGACTCGCCCTGTTGCTCACATGTTTTTGTTTGTAGATTTTCCTGAGTTTTCCCCGCGTTCTCAGCATAAGGCGCTCGTCGATTCAGGCGCAGCTGGGAACTTTATTGACCGTTCATTTGCTCGTAGTTTAGGGATCCCCATTGTGTCTGTTGATATGCCCTTCCCTTGATATGCCTTAGATAGTCGACCATTAGGGTCAGGGCTGATTAGGGAGGTTACCGCTCCACTAAGTGTGGCGACGCATGGGGGTCATGAGGAGAAGATTAGTCTCTACCTCATTGATTCTCCTGTGTTTCTCGTGGTGCTGGGTCTACCCTGGTTGGCCTATCATGACCCAACTATTTCGTTGCAACAAAGGGCTCTAAAGGGATGGTCACAAAAGTGCTCAGTGAGGTGTGTAGGGGTTTCCATCGGTGCAACTATGGTGGAGAGTCCAGACCAGGTCTCCACCGTGCACATCCCCTCAGAATATGCCGATTTGGCTCTCGCCTTCTGTAAAAAGAAGGCGACTCAATTACCACCCCATCGACGGGGTGGTAATTGCGAAAAAATCTCCTGGTAGACGCAGCACTTCCCAAGAGTCACGTGTATCCTCTGTCACAGGAGGAGACGGAGGCTATGGAGACATATGTTTCCGAATCTCTGGAACAGGGATACATTCGGCCCTCCACTTCACCTGCCTCCTCGAGTTTCTTTTTTGTGAAGAAGAAGGATGGAGGTCTGTGCCCGTGTATTGACTATCGAGGTATCAATCAGATCACTGTGAAGTACAGCTACTCGCTGCCTCTCATAGCCAGTGCGATCGAGTCAATGCACGGGGCGCGCTTCTTCACCAAATTGGATCTCAGGAGTGCGTACAATCTGGTGCGTATCCGGGAGGGGGACGAGTGGAAGACAGCATTTAGTACCACCTCAGGGCACTACGAGTATCTCGTCATGCCTTACGGGTTGATGAATGCTCCATCAGTCTTCCAGGCATTTGTAGACAAGATTTTCCTGGACCTTCACGGGCAGGGTGTAGTGGTGTATATCGACGACATTCTGATATACTCCACTACACGCGCCGAGCATGTGTCACTGGTGCGCAAGGTGCTCGGTAGACTGTTGGAGCATGACCCGTCTCTTTCCTAGGGTACCGCATTTCCACGTCAGGGGTGGAGATGGAGAATGACTGCATTCCAACCACAGTAAAGGAAGTGCAGCGGTTCTTAGGGTTTGCCAACTACTACCGGAGGTTTATCCGGTCCTTTGGTCAGGTAGCGGCTCCTATTACTTCACCGCTGAAGGGGGGGGGCCGGTGCGACTGCAGTGGTCAGCTGAGGCGGACAAGTCTTTTAGTCATCTGAAGGCTCTGTTTACCTCGGCTCCCGTGCTGGCTCATCCGGACCCCTCTTTGGCATTCATAGTTGAGGTGGACGCGTCCGAGGCTGGGATAGGAGCTGTGCTATCTCAGCGCTCGGGTACGCCACCAAAACTCCGCCCCTGTGCCTTCTTTTCGAAGAAGCTCATCTCGGCAGAGTGAAACTATGATGTGGGGGACCGGGAGTTGTTGGCTGTCGTAAAGGCTCTGAAGGCGTGGAGACACTGGCTTGAGGGGGCTAAACACCATTTTCTCATCTGGACTGACCACTGTAATCTGGTGTACATCTGGGCGGCGGCGAGGAGACTGAAGGTCTGTGGGCCATGTTAAGGTGGGCCATGTTTTTCACCCATTTTGTTTTCACCCTTTCCTACAGACCATATTCCCAGAACACTAAGGCAGACGCACTGTCCTGGATGTATGACACAGAGGAGCGGGCCATAGATCCCTCTCCCATACTTCCGGCCTCTTGCCTGGTTGCACCGGTGGTGTGGGAGCTGGACGCGGACATAGAGCAGGCGTTACGTACAGAGCCCACTTCCAGTCAGTGTCCAGCTGGACGTCTGTACGTTCCATCTGCTGTCTGCGACCGTCTGATTTATTGGGCCCACAAGTCTCCCTCCTCTGGTCATTCTGGCATCGGTCGGACAGTGCGCTGTCTTAGTGGGAAGTACTGGTGGCCCACCTTAGCTAAGGACGTGAGGGTTTATGTTTCCTCCTGCTCGGTGTGCGCCCAGTGCAAGGCTCCTAGGCACCTGCCCAGAGGGAAATTACAACCCCTACCCGTAACACAACGGCCATGGTCACACCTGTCTGTGGATTTCCTGACGGATTTTTCCACCGTCACAGGGAAACACCACGATCCTGGTCGTAAGTCCTGCCGCCTCTTTCCTTTGCCCGGTCTCCCTACGGCCCTACGGACTGCGGAGGCCCTGTTCACCCACGTCTTCTGGCACTACGGGGTGCCTGAGGACATCATTTCTGATCGGGGTCCCCAGTTCACGTCCAGGGTTTGGAGGGTGTTTATGGAACGTCTGGGGGTCTCGGTCAGCCTTACCTCAGGTTTTCACCCGAGAGTAACAGGCAGGTGGAAAGAGTCAACCAGGATGTGGGTAGGTTTCTGCGGTCGTATTGCCAGGACCGGACGGGGGAGTGGGCGAGTTTCATTCCCTGGGCAGAGATGGCCCAGAACTCACTCCGCCACTCCTCCACTAACCTCTCCCCCTTCCAGTGCGTCCCGGGGTAACAGCCGGTTCTGGCACCGTGGCATCAGAGCCAGATCAAGGCTCCTGCGGTGGATGAATGGTTTAGGCGCTCGGAGGAGACCTGGGAGGCTGCCCATGTGCACCTTCAACGAGCCGCGAGGCGGCAGAAGGCGAGCGCCGACCGCCACTGCAGTGAGGCTCTCGACCCGAAACCTGCCCCTCCGCCTGCCCTGCCGGAAGCTGGGCCCGCGGTTTGTGGGGCCCTTTAAAGTCCTGAGGAGATTGAACGAGGTGTGTTATAAATTACAGCTCCCCCAGATGACCGTATTAACTCCTCGTTCCATGTGTCTCTCCTCAGGCCGGTGGTAGCTGGTCCACTCCAGGAATCTGAGGTGCGGGATGTCCCACCCCCCCCCCTCTGGACATCGAGGGGGCCCCGGCGTATGCTGTCCGAGCCATCATGGACTCAAGGCGCCGGGCGAGGGGCCTCCAGTACCTCGTGGCGAGGGAGGGGTACGGCCCGGAGGAGAGATGTTGGGTGCCGGTGAAGGACTTCCTGTTGTTTAAGAAGCATGTGACAAATACAATTTGATTAATTTGATTTGATCAGACGGACTGTCAGAGAGACAGGGACTGGTCCTAACACACACACCATTACAAATTAGGGACACATTTGTGGGACAGACAAGACATCGTAGGTGCTTAATTATTATGGAGAGAGAAAAAAAGTTTAATGAAGTGGAAGGTTTGTGTGTCGGCCTTTCACTTGCCACATCACAGCGTCAATAACAAATGGTAACAAACCTTTCCCATGTGTCCTTCTGGATCAGAGGAACTATCAGAGACACAGAGACTGGCACTAAAACACACAAACACACAGACTGGCTCTGTTGGTTGGACACAGGTCATAAACATAACCTTGTTGAACTGTCACACCAAGCGTTGCTTTCCCTCTGGATCAATTATTCTCCACTGTATCAGCCATCTGTAATACTGTGGCCATTTAGACATGACGACGGGAAAGCTTTCTAGACGAACCAGAGCCATGAAATGTCTGGAATGACAGTTTTTCCCAAGGAGATAAAACAAAAGAAGCTTTGGGGGAATGGTGGGAAGCGATGTGGTGATCAACGGGATTTGGTGTGCATGTGTGCGTGCGTACGTACATGGAGGAAGCTATACAATTATCAGTACACTGACGTCAGTTTCACTGGTGCCTAAATGAAACACAGCCCTTTAAGTGTTTCTAAAATCTTCTATGGGAAAAATGAATGGTGGAAAAAAACGATTGGAACCATTTTCTTCGTTGACCGCTAGGTTTTATGGGTATTATGACTTATACTGTGGTACTCTGTTCATCTCTTCTAAACTCGCTACACAGCGAGCAATCCCAGCCGTTGAGCTGAGCCTATCTGCGGATCCGGAT
Organism: Brachymystax lenok tsinlingensis; assembly: GCA_030435695.1. Taxonomy (NCBI): domain Eukaryota; kingdom Metazoa; phylum Chordata; class Actinopteri; order Salmoniformes; family Salmonidae; genus Brachymystax; species Brachymystax lenok. The sequence goes on from CM059800.1 coordinate 7,047,472, forward strand.
CACGGCGTGACATTTTGATAACCATGTAAATCTCTCTAGGACAAGGTGAGTTTTATCAATATTTTCGCCTGTATTTACCCCCCCAAAATGAAACGCTAATTAGCTGCTAATGTGGCTATCATAAAGCACTTCAAATGCCACAAGGATCTGGACAAGACTGACGAATCGAGGCAAAAGGTAAAAATCTCTAGATTAACTATCTAATGTTAGCTAAATTTAGTCATTAATAAATTGGCTACATATCTGTAAATTGACAATTCTGTGAACTGTCTTGTGCAAGTTTTAAATTGACACAGTACCTGTTAGTAAAGGTGTCAGCTAGAGATGCCGTGCAGGAGCTTGCAGGGATTTGTAGTCTTGCATGATGTCTACTTTGATGCTAATTATCATTTTCGAATCTGAGAGTAAATAGAACCGAATATATTGTTAAATTGTCACCTTGTCTGAGAGAGATTTACATGGTTATCAAAATGCCATGCCAGGGTAAGCCTACAAGAAACCCAGCCCTTATTTTGTGTTTCTAAAATCCCTATGGGAAAAAAATCTGGAAAAATGATTGGAACCATTTCCCTGTTTGACCGCTAGGTTTTATAGTTATTATGACAACTCCACTGTGGGGCTCTATGTAACAGAGTTAAGAACATGCTGTAAGCTCACTCCACAGGTAGCTTGGAATGTCACCAATGGACCAAACAAATTGGATATTTTTCTATAGCTCAATTGGGCGGTACGTTGTCAAGGAGGACGGTCACCTGTGTTTGCGAGCAGATGATCAATAGTTCAAACCCGGTATGAACAGGGACAGTTTTAGGAAGCTATACTGGGCAGTTTTAGGAAGCTATACTGGGGCAGTTTTAGGAAGCTATACTGTTAGTGTAAAGGGTACTCGCTTGTTTAGCGAGTACCACTTCCTCCCGTTTCAGCCCATACCTGTCGCGAACTCGGGACCTCTGCCTTGCTAGTGACCTCCCTCGTCAAGAGTCTTCGCGTTACCTCAAAAGCTAGCTAATGAGGCGACACAAGCGGGACACTTCAGGCTGAGAAGTAAGTTTCACATGTTTCAACTTACTGAACAGCGACCCCAGCGTTGAGCTGAGCTCAACTGGCTCGGCACCACTGTTAAGGACATCACGCTGCTTGCTTAGCGAGTACCACTTCCTCCCAATTCGGCCCATACATGGCACAAACTCAGAACCTCTGCCTTGCTAGCACACGTGACCACCTTCCTCAAGCGTCTTAGCCGATCGCACCACCTCAAAAGCTAGCTAATGAGGCGACGCAAGTGGGACCCTGCAGGCTGAGGAGTAAGTTTTATATATCCCCATGTACTACATTAGCGACACACTGACTTCGGTTTCATGTGTGTGTGTGCGAGCGTGCAGGAGCTTTATCTCTTCATCCGGTCTTCACAGAAATGGAAAGCAGACACAAACGCAATCACTTCTACATGTCACCTTTTTCATTTTGTAATGGGAGACCAGTTCGTTTTACCCAAACTTTCCCCAAGGAAATCCTTGCGGGAGAATCTTCTTGAAAACACATTTTGTGTTCCACTTATTTATTTGTATTTTTTTAACCCTTATTTTACCAGGTAAGTTGACTGAGAACACATTCTCATTTACAGCAACGACCTGGGGAATAGTTACAAGGGGGTGGAGAGAGGATGAATGAGCCAATTGGAAGCTGGGGATGATTAGGAGGCCACGTTAACACCCCTACTCTTGCGATAAGAGCCATGGGATCTTTAGTGACCACAGAGTCAGGACACACGTTTAACATCCCATCCGAAAGACGGCACCCTACAAAGGGCAATGTCCCCAATGTCCCCAATCACATTGGGATCTCTCCTTAGATGAGAGGAAAGAGTGCCTTCTACTGGCCCTCCAACACCACTTCCAGCAGCATCTGGTCTTCCATCCAGGGGCCGATCAAGACCAACCCAGCTGAGCTTCAGTGGGATTCAGCTGCAGTGGGATGCAGGGTGGTATGCTGCTGTCTAAGCCATCAAAGGCAGCCAGCGAATGCTATGACAAATCGAAAGTTAACGTTGACCTCCCAGCTGAGAGAAGGATTCAACATTCCCTTTCTGCAGTTTAGAGCCTCTCCATTCTGCAGTGTGGAGTGTCTGAGTAGCCTCTCTCCTCTTCTTTATGTCCCCCTTGACCTGAAGTTTCTTATCAGGCCTTTCAGACCAGAGGTCACATACCGCTGGAAGCCCCTTCCCCCTCTCTCCTCCTCCCTCCACCCTTTTGCCTATTGTCCAAGTACAAGGGGGCTCCAAGAGGATTCCTTTTTGGTTAAATGTGAGTAGTTTTAACATCACCCTTTTTACATAACACCTCATGCACCTAAATGTGTGAGTGAGAATAAGAGGAAAATACAATTATGGTGCATTTAGACGTTTTTTCAAAATCACAGCACTGTCGAGTGTAGTCCATGGCATCCCATTAAATAGCACACGCTTGTGAGTTTTTGGGGGCATGCATGCCCATTGAAACAGTTGACTGAACCCTCTTCCACCTTTCCTCTCTCATCAGGCATTGATTGACTTAGCTCTCCTGACATTACCGTTCCTGGGCCGTTGGAGATCTGGCTTAACCCCACATCCTGGTGTCTGATCGGGCCGATGGACCAGGCACAATACATGAAAGTCCCTTGGTACTGGGCTGTCCTTCTGGTGTCCTGAACGGCATCAATTCTACCTCATTGAACAAAAGCTGAATGGTTACAGATGAGAGCAGAGAACTCCGATGACTTCACAGAATAAGGGGAGATGGGGGGATGGGGAAATGGAGGAATGATTTTAGAGGGGTGACAGGAGGATAAGGTCACATAGGTCCTGTTAGAGCAGAGGTCAGAGGTCAGGTCAGCTCACCTTGTGCCTATTAGAAAGCTCTAAGTGTTCTAATGGGATCAATTACACTCCACATGAGTATAAACCAGCAGTACAGGCCAATGGCTTTGGCCAAATGTGGTCTAGAATCGAGGACTAGACATGAGGGGTCTTACGATTGACCGTGTAAAGTCAGTCAGACCACATTACGACCATCCATCTGACCAAAGGCCCAGACCGCATTCCAGGCTGTGAGGGATTGTGGTAGTGGTCATAGAGATCCTCTTAAATTAATAGAGGGATTATGTCAAGTTCCAGATTCGGGTGAAAATGCCAGCCATGTTGGTCAGGGAGAAATCCAAACCAGTCTATGGATTGAATGGCAGTGGAGGTATAATCCTGGTTTTACTTATGCAGCAAAATAAAAGTAAGGCATGTGATATATCAGATGTTTAATCGAATGATTGGCAACCTAAAATATTGTCATATAATTATAAATACAGTTTATATGGGTTTTATACACATTTGCTGTATAAATAGCCTTTAAAATATATGTAAACAGACCATAAATGTCAAAATTGTGTTTTCTTGGAAAGCTGTAAGTGCTGTTATATGACATCATATCAGTAGGCTACTTGTTGCATTTACAACTTGTCTAAGTCCTACCGTCAACTGATTTCAACCAGTGTATGGCTGTCTATTGACTTTCGTATTGAATTGTTTGAATGTAATGGAATGTTGGCATATTGACAGTTAATAACAAAAATATATGGAATCATCCCTCTAAAACTGTCTGGCTAGCTAGCTAACAAACATACAGTGGAGATAAATTCTTCAAATGTGTTATTTTCCACTATCTTATCACAGCACTGGCAAACCATGGTTGACCAACTCCCTGACCAAAATGACCTTTATCCCGTCATAAGAAGGTGGATGTCCATTCTAGTATTTGATTCCTAATTCAATGGTGGAAGTGAAGCAGTCAAAGTGGAACTGACAGCATATTAGCAACATGAAATCCTATTCAAATCTATTCATATACACCCCCAGGAAGAATATAATGCCTTTTTGAAAACAATAATCTGATAAGCGAGCTTGGTCATTGTTATACTTTCATTGAATGTTTGGGAATGACATGGCACTTTGTGAAAATTTGTTTGTGAAAATTCCATAGCACTATAGAGTGGGAAAGTGGCCATTGGTTTGGACAATTCCTAGACACTGCAGTAAATAAAATCGAATGAAACCCGTGCCTGCCATCATTCACTTTGAACTGGACTGTGTGTTTACAGGCAGTAGCAACTTTGGATCATTATGTTATAATACACCTGAATGAATTTCAAATATGTAAATACCACGGGAGTCCTCTTACGTTTAAGAGCTTTACGGTCCTATTGATCAAACAACCATGAACGGGTAGACTATTTCTCTCAGTTGCCCATGCACATCAACAACAGAAAGATCAACAATAATGTTAGCCAGAGTGAGATGAGCTCAGATCTAAATAAACCCTCTCAAACTTTTTCAGCTTGTAGTTGGCTATCAAAATTGCTCTGATAAACGATGGGGAATAGTAGCCTGCTCGCCTTTCTGCAGCTTGCCTGCCAATGCATGTTTGTCCCAATCCACGTTTTAACAACTGAATGAGAACTTGCCCCGCCAATTTGATCGATGCCAAATACATTTGATTGGCAACTAAGAGGTATGTTAACTGTGGACATGTCATTCAAGTTCAGCATAGCTAGCTAGCAAAGTGATTCACATTTCTTGCAGCTAACCAAATGAGACCTGCATCTCTAGCTGTAGCCCCCGAAAAACGATACGGGGGGGGGGGAAGTTGGAGTTGGCCACTCACTCAATTGTCCAATGACATGACATCCTCCCAGCAGCTAGCTAGCTAGCTAGATAATGTTAGGCTCTGTGTTTTTAGCTTGCTAAATAAATATAGTAGCTACATATAAGCTAGCCTATTAGCCACGTTATGATTTACTTGTGTTCATTGCTTTTGCTAGTTTGATTGTATTGACATTCCCAGCCTTAGTTACATTCTTTAGGTTTTGTCCACAATATTGATGACTCTAGGGGTTAACCATTTCAGCTACAAACATTAAAACAACATTAAGATGTTCTAACCTTTTAAAAACCATAAATACTTTAAAACAAGCTAGCAAGCACACCACATTTTATTTTTGAAATGTACTTCTCTAGTTCACCAATACATGTTTTGCTATCTATTGCTATCAGGTTGTAAATCACAGCTGGCCTGGTATATGGTTTCCTGCCTCAAGCCATTCGGAAAGCACTGTTTCAGTTTAAATTTCTCAATATTTTGGACAAAAATTGAAGACTGTAAAGAGAATGTAAAGAACAGTAGCATTTAAAATTTCTACCACTGTGCAGGGGTTGGAACCAGTTCAGGGAACAGAACCAGAACCAAGAACAAAGGTGATCTATACTGTTTTGGAACAAAACCGTTATATTTAAAAGCATCGGAACCGGTTAATAACGTAATTCTACGTTCCATGTATTTTTGCCAGTCCCCCAAAAAATGCAACAAAGCGCCTATGCAAAGCCCTCACTGTAAAGTAGATACATATTCCAGTGTCTGCCTACCTGCCTGCCAGCTGAAAATCTTTGCCAGTGTGTGTGTAGGTTACCTTCCCCTCCACTTCCCCCCAGAGCATGCATAGTCTACTGTGGCTACTGACATTACAGGCGCGATTCAGAAATTAGGGAGAGAGATTGCTAGTTAAGGATACTATAGTTGTCATGTTTCATTGGATTTATTAACTACAAAAAGGTAAGGTGTGTTTATATTTTAATTCCGGTGCAGCTCTGTGTAGCCGGTGTGAAATGGCTAGTTAGCTAACAGCATTTCAATCGGTGACGTCACTCGCTCTGAAACCTTGAAGTAGTTGTTCCTCTTGCTCTGCAAGGGCTGTGGCTTTTGTGGAGCGATGGGTAACGATGATTCAAGGGTGGCTGTTGTCTATGTGTGCAGAGGGTCCCTGGTTCGAGCCCAGGTAGGGGCGAGAAGAGGGAAGGAAGCTACATTGATGCTGTTGACCCGGATCACTGGTTGCTGAGGAAAAGGAGGAGGTCAAAAGGGGGGTGAGTGTAGCCGGTGTGAAATGGCTAGTTAGCTAACAGCATTTCAATCGGTGACATCACTCGCTCTGAAACCTTGAAGTAGTTGTTCCCCTTGCTCTGCAAGGGCTGTGGCTTTTGTGGAGCGATGGGTAACGATGATTCAAGGGTGGCTGTTGTCTATGTGTGCAGAGGGTCCCTGGTTCAAGCCCAGGTAGGGGCGAGAAGAGGGTAGGAAGCTATGCTGCTACAGCTTGTTAATAAGCTCTGGTCTAGCTCTTGAAAACTCTAGGCGGCATTATGTGTATTGTAATGTAACTGAGAGTCAAGCCAACTTTCTGAAGTCCAAAGACATTCCAAGTTCCTTCATAGAAGCCGCTCTTCCGTAGGTATCATTCTGTGGGCCTAATTCAGATAATGCATGTCATAACAACAAGATGCCCAGTGCTCTCCTCACCCTCCAATGCACGTACATAGCTTGCCCGCTCCATAGCAAGCTGCTCTATCCATAGGTGAAGTAATTTAATGTACAAAAAAAATAAAAAGGAAGTGAAAGGAACAGTATAAACTGGTACTTTTTGGCGTTCGAACTGGTTCAGAACTTTATTTTGCTGGTCTGAACAGTGGAACGTAACGAAAACAAAATGATGTTTCTGTTCAGAACGAAACAATTGGAAAATTATTTTGGTTCCAACCCCTGCCACTGTATTCTTATTTTTGGCATTGAATCCATGACGTTTTATGCTAATGTATGCTAATTACCACTGTTTATAGTTTATAAATGTCTTTCAGAATGTGAAGTTAGGGTAGCCTGAACATGAGGAATTTGGTTTGGTATCTCTAGCTTGAATGGTTAAAGAGTCACTGTTGTAGAGTTATATTATGCAAATGTATGCACATGCATATAGTTATAGTTGATGGTGAGTTATATTATGCAAATGTAGCTAATACAATTGTTTATAGTTTATAAAGGATTTTAGAGAATTTGAAGTTAGGATAGCCCGAACATTTTAAAGTTGGTCTTGTAGCTTAATTAACCAAGAGCAGGACCATTTTGAATAGCTACCACTGTATTCCTGTGGTTCTCATTCAAACCCATGTTAATTTATACAAATGTAAAATGGTTATAGTTCCCAAAGTATGCTTAGTATCAAATATCCTTTGACGAGCCATATAAGTTGGACCAGTCTGAACATCTCAATGTTGGTTTGGTGTTAGCTTAGACGGTGTAGGAGGAGATACAGTAGGTCTAGATTATTATATTTTTTCCATTCAAGTCTATGGGGCTTTTTTTTGCCATTGAAATACATTGGGAGCTCATTTAAATATTGTTTTAGTTCCAAAAGTATAAATGCTATCAAAAATATTTTCTCAAGCAATCCGAGTTGAGGCAGTCTTGACAATTGGAACCTATTTTTAAAACCTCTTATAAAGTTGGTTTTGTAGCATGAACTAGGAATGTGATACTTTGACTGGTATTAGGATTGTCTGTTTGTTTCACATCTGCAATGTAGTTAAAATGCAGTCAGTTTCCCTTCATTAGTCCACATCCTGGTCTGAGTGACCCTCACCGTGTACTGGTCATGAACATATTGTATCAATAGCTAGTCACACGAGTGAAGTCTATACTTTCATAGTAAATGTTGATTATATAATGGGTCCTTGTGCTGTATATCTGTCACATTTGCACCTGTTCCCACGTTCACATCTGCTATTTTCAGAGAAGTATTAAAGAAAGCTAAAAACATTCAATTGTCTATACCTACACCTTTCATAGACATATTTACTTTAAAAAAAAAAAACATTTTTCTGTATTCCCTCCTTCAAAATAACAGGTAGGCCTAAAACGGCTGCACTGGTACATAAAATTACCAAAGGGGAAAAAGTCCTATAATCTTTGGAGCAGAAGTATCTTGTTCACAAAGGGCCTGATTCAGACTTGAGGTAAGTAGACTTAACCTGGACTTAAGTCAATAAAACATGGACTTAAGGGCTATTCAATACGTATCACGGAGGTTCAGCTTTACAGCGTGATTGAAATTTAAAGGCAATGTTACCACATTAGTGGAGACTGCATTCACGGTAAATTGCATATGTTGGCTCAATCGGAAAATGACCTTCACATTTCTATTGCACAATCTGTATTGCTTCAGCGATACAGATTGAATAGAGCCCTAAATCAACATTTTGTGACTTAAGTCCATTGTTAAGTCAACTTATCTCAAGTCTGAATTGGGCACAAACTGATATCTCATACTAGTCCATGTCAATTCATTTAACTGCATGGGAGTAAAGTAATTGACTTCTGCTTAAGGAGCCACTGAACACGCCGATTGGCACGTCTGTTTTTCTGTTGCTCATTCGAAAAATGAGATTTCAGTCTTGGTGTGTTCCCTGACGGATTCCGCATTTGGTTATGATGTTTGTCCCCTATGAGACACTGTAGATGCGGAAGGCTATTTCACTTCCTCAAAATAACTAAAGATAACTAAAGAAATCTGTAATAAACCTTTACAGTTTTGCCGAGGGTATTTGAGTTGCACAATTTTACATCTAACTAAGGTATTTCGCAAGTAAACAAATGTCAGACATTATGTCTTATATAAACAGTCTGTCTATGCTATTGGATAGAGAGCAATCACTGCAGCTGTTCACCCCATATTAGTGGGCAAATGGACAAATTGAAAAACCCAACTGTAATTTACCCATTGTGACGCATGGATGTTCCAAACTCCGTCTTAGATGAGACTGACTTTATGACCAAAATTATCCTATTTACACTTTGTAGTTAATTTTGACACTAGATTAACTGTTTATGACTTATATTGATGCCACATTTTCAAATGGATTTGTTGCTTTTTAAAGGCAGTCGCTCTTCAAGTCTTTGTTTTTTGCCGAACATAGCACCAGATAAGAGAAAAAGTTAAATGTCAAGTTGTTTTGTTGTTGCTCCTCGATTAACCATGAGGGCCTGAGCACAAGAACCGTGTCCCTCTACACAGAGCTGCTTTTACAGGGGTTAGGCTTGGAGACCTCCACACACACACACACACACACACACATACACAAATACACCCGCACACACGCATACACACACAGCTGAAAAGCGACCACCAGTTTACCCCTCTTATGCAAATGCTTCAAAACGCTTGAGTAAGAATTATATATGAATCCAATGAGGGCTTTTTCTCTCTTTAAGAATCGCTTAGCCACGAGCGGCGAGAGACCTCAATGGTGAGTGGCCGCTGCGCTCCTCAGCCATGCGTATTATTCAGCTTGACGAGACGCAAACTGACATAAGCACCAGGGCTCACTTTCACCACCTCGCAATCCGATTATATGGCCAACGCCGCATCAATGCCATAGGGCCAACAGGCACCAGAGTCCCTCAACCATACCCAATCCCCCCATTCCCACTCATCACACCCCCAAGCCACCCATTCACATGTTCTGTTTTAAGAACCCCCTCCCTTACTGAACCCCCCCCTACACACACAGGAAAAGGAAAGTGATTGATTGATTGATTGATTGGTTAGATTATTTGTTGCAGTCTTACAACAGAAAGGGCCTTCAGAAAGTATTCATACCCCTTGACTTATTCCACATTTTTTGTGTTACAGCCTGAACTCAAAACTGATTAAATGTTTTTTTTTCTTACCCATCTACACACAATACCCCATAACGACAAAGTTTTTTTTAATGTTAGAAATCTATTGAAAATGAAATACAGAAATATCTCATTTATGTAAGTATTCACACCCCTTACTCAATACATGTTAGAATCACCTTGGCAGCAATTACAGCTGTGAGTCTTTCTGGTTAATTCTTCAAGCTCTGTCAAGTTGATTGTGATCATTGCTAGACAGCCATTTTCAAGTCTTGCCATACATTTCCAAGCCTATTCAAGTCAAAACTGTAACCAGGACACTCAGGGAAATGCAATGTCGTGTTAAGCAACTCCAGTGTATATTTGGCCTTGTGTTTTAGGTTATTGTTCTGCTGAAAGGTGAATTCATCTCCCAGTGTCTGTTGAAAAGCTTTTTTTTTTTTTTTTTTTTTTTTAAAGGATTTTGCCTCTTAGCTCTATTCCATTTCATTTTGTCCTAAAAATCTCCATAGTGCTTGCCAATGACAAGCATACCCATGACATAATGCAGCCATCACCATGCTTGAAAATAGGAAGAGTGGTGCTCAGTGATGTTTTCTGTTGGATTTGTCCCAAACGTAACGCTTTGTATTCATGGCATAAAGTTAATGAATACAAAAAGTTCATCCCTGAGCGGTTTCCTTCTTCTCTGGCAACTGAGTTAGGAATGATGCCTCTATCTTTGTAGTGACTGGGTGTATTGATACACCATCCAAAGTGTATTGAATAACTTCACCATGCTCAAAGGGAAATTCAATGTCTGTTTTTTAAATATTTTTACCCATCTACCAATAGGTGCCCTTCTTTGCAGGCATTGGAGAACCTCACTGGTCTTTGTGGTTGAATCTGTGTTTGAAATTCAGTGCTCGACTGAAGGACCTTACAGTTAATCATTTGTGTGGGGTACAGAGATGAGGTAGTTATTCAAAAATCATGTTAAACACTATTACTGCACACAGAGTTCATGCACCGTATTATGTGACTTCTTAAGCACAGTTTTACTGCTGAACTTATTTAGGGGTTGAATAGCTGTACATTTTTTATTAAATTTGTAAAAATTTTCGAAAAAACATAATTCCACTTTGACATTATGGGGTATTGTGTGTTGGCCAGTGACACAAAATCTCAATTTACTCAGTTTTAAATTCAGGCTGCAACACAACAAAATGTGGAAAAAGTCAAGGGGTGTGAATACTTTCTAAAGGCACTGTGTGTGCCCAGTCTACATGGGATTTTCACACATTATTAGATGGAAAAAACATGTAACGTCACACCAAACCATTTCACTCCCCGCCCACACTCTAATCACCACTATTTCTATTGGCTCTATATTTAAATTAAACAATCCTACTACCCCAGTGTTGGTTTGACTATGGGATTCATGGCTAATGTCACTACAGGACCTCTAATCTAAACCGGTGTTGACAACCACAGAGCTCACCCCTCTTTCTGCGCTGTGCAGGGACGCTTGGGTGCTTAGAGGAGGCACCCGTTTAAGCAGTGGGCGTTTACAAGACGCTACCCCAAAAGCCTGCCAGGTGCTGAGGGGGTATGGAGGGGTGTTGAGAGGGTACGGTGGGCCCCTCTTGCAAATCGTCCTGCACCCGTGAAACTGTTGGCCAGATGAGATTAAACTCCGAGTGAGATACATTTGCAATTGATTACCGTTGAGCCACTGTGACGAATTTAAGGATTTTGGGGGAGTGTGTGTGTGTGTGTGTGTGTGTGTGTGTGTGTGTGTGTGTGTGTGTGTGTGTGTGTGTGTGTGTGTGTGTGTGTGTGTGTGTGTGTGTGTGTGTGTGTGTGTGTGTGTGTGTGTGTGTGTGTGTGTCCATTCTCTGAGACATAGGCTACCTCACTGATTTGTTTCTGTTTCCAAACAGAGACAAGATGGGAAACTAAAAACGTAAAATGCATCTGGTAATATCTATTTTGCAACTCAACCTCCAAAGAAAACGCCAGAACTGGCCATAACTGCAGGCAACAGAGATATGGCATGTCTTCGCCTTTTAATTATGGGGTGTGGGGCTGTCTGTTTAGGAAATCCATTTACATTGCCTGATGTTTTCAGTTAAAATATACGTATTTCCAAGACTTCATTCAAATAACCACTACCTGCCTGTTTCAAACTGACTACTCTGCTTCCTCTACACCCCTCTGGTTTGTCTGGTATTAATGAGCAATTAACTTTGCATACAAGGCCATAAACAATAGTACTGGTTGTCAGGTTATGCTAATGCTGGTGCCTGTGGCCCTGGTGAAAGGAGGCAGAGGATCCTGGTGAATGGAGAGTGTTATGGTCTTTCTCTCAGATGGAAGAATGATGTGCAAACTGTACCAACATGTCCTAAGAGGATTAGAACACCACTTGAGATCCAGGCAGCACGGTGCTGATATAAGAGTGCCAAAGGACGGGGGAAAGGTTTAAGTTACACACATTGTCCCATTACTGGGCAATATGGTGACAGCAGAACAGTAAAATACACATATTACATGTACATAGGTTGGCGGGCACAAATATAGCCTACCTATTCAGAGGTATGCTTATAAACTGATAATACAGATGATATCATAGCATAACTATATATTAATGAATTGGGCAGTGCAATGCATAGGCTATACAACTGACGTGCAATATATCTATTAACGAATACGGAATTAAACATGAAGTAATCAAAGTACACTTCAAGACTACAATGTTGAAAGATCATATCTGACAGGCATGAGTTAAATAACCGCCCTAGGATGAAAATAATGTTTTCTCCCATCGCCCTCTGAGCGCACGGACTGGCTGCTTAGCAGTCAAAGAACAGGTGCAAGGAATCTCTGAACAGAGCGCATTGTCCAAGGAGATGTGGCTTTACTCCGTGAGGGGGGGCCTATGTTTAATACAAAGTTAATATCGATTTAATGCTTGTCACTGCTCCTCTGAATCTTGTGGCATTGCTAATTCCCAGGATGTTCTGAGTTTTCTTGCACTGCAACAGATGCCGCATAAAGGTTAGCTTAGCCCTCACCGGAGAGCCTGTCTGCAGTCCATCCACAGCCGCATTGTAGATTCTCTGAGGTAGTTAGGCTACATTAAAGGACATTGATGAGTCAATTGAAATGTACAGTCGTTGGATACGCAATGAAAGTCAACAAACCGCTGTGCATAACCTAAAGTCTTTGGGTGTTTGGTCTGTTTTCAGAACTGGTTTAAGAAAGGGTAGAATATTATGTCTATGGGGCTGTGTTAAGTGTTTATAATCACTTCTTTATCTGCAGTTATGTATGGAGTAGACGGGGTACTTTTTTTGTATGTAATTTTGGATCATTGCCATACCATCTTCATTCTTATTGAAAGAGTGAACTAAATGTTCCCCTAGGACGAATTTATAGGCCTATAATGCAATAATGAAAAGAGAATTCCCCCGCTTTGAAAATGAAACGGGACACCTCCTCGTGAGAAGAGGGGTAAGATAGATGACTGGTGTCATTCGGGAGAATGCGTACCAGCCCGCGCAATCTGTCCATCCGCACGCTGAAAAGTTCCTTCTCCTTGACGTCACCAACAAATAATGGTAGTATAATAAACAGCTAACCACCTGTCGGACCCTGGACACAATGTAACGGGTCATACAGAAGCTTTCATGCATGGGTAACATATTTACTCAACCTATTCACTTAACGAAGCAGAAAGTGACGCAAGACAATGGTTAAGTTAATCTATTTAGTAAATTGTTTTGAGATGTGGAGGCAGCGTTAAGGACCTGAGGTCCGGGTCTTTCCGTTTCAATGCAGAAGCAGTCTGTCTTGTGTCAATTCGAGGGTGGGACACAGCGGGGGGAGGGGTGGAGGGTCCTATAATATTTTAGAGATGTGCTTTTAATGGCATTAATTCAGCCGGAGCCAGCTGTTTTTGCTCTGTTTGGTAAAAGAGGCCAAGACGTGGCAAGCTTGCAAAGCTAGTAGAAATTAGTTTCGGCGATCGAGGCTTCCTGCAAACCATCTGCTTGCAGCCACAAAGGGGGGATCTTCGGAGCAAATTAAAGAAATATAGGCTCATAAAAAAGCTTTGAAGGTCTAGTTACTTTCGCTGTGAATGGTGACGGTGTTACCGCAGGTTTTCTTTTTGTGTGTGTGTGTGGGGTGTTACCGGCGCAGACCTTTCTTTGAGCCACGCAGAAAGGCCAACGCACGTCTGAAATGCGTTCACTTTCTTTCACAAGGGAATCATTTCATGGAGGCGTTCCGTTTTAATTAACCAATTGTGATCACTTTACATTCGATGAATGTTAAACCACTTAGGCTCTCATTACTCGAATAACATTGATATCAAACATAGGCTAAATATAATGGCTGTAATGTCGATTAAACGTAGGCTAAATTAAAAATCACGTGCTTAAAATAATGCATTGAATTATGAAGCAAGAAAATATAAACTAACATAACATTCGTTTTTCGTTTGTTTTTTATGCTTTAAAAAATCTCATTAACCTTGTTTGTCCTGAAAGCAAATTATAGCCTAACTTGATAATGATATATTTAGGCTAATATGAATTTAACATTTCTGGTAGGTTGAATGCAGTGAGTTGTGCAACTGACTAGGCATCCTATTTCCATTCTCTGATATGTTATTTTATTTCGTTAGCCTATATATTTTTTCGTTTTTAATAAACAAATGCGTCTTACAAGCTTAGGCTTTTTGACAATTGGCTATGTTCTAGTTTTCCCCTAAACTATTCGTTTGACATTGTTAGAATATGCTTACTATTTTAGCCTATACACTATTTCGGGGGAAAAAACAGTAGCATGAATGAATTTCGGTTTGGAAATGGATTTTGTTTAATGCTAATGCCTGGTTAAAGACAAGAGCAGAATTTACGCGACGGTAACATGAATGAATTTCGGTTTGGAAATGGATTTTGTTTAATGCTAATGCCTGGTTAAAGACAGAGCAGACAAAACGCGATGGCAACAGGCTCAAATCCCGCTTTAATATGAGTTTTATACCAGCTTTCAATGTCAGCTCATATGACTGCGTTTTGAATCAAATCACAGATGCACTTTTATTCAGCTGGTTAAAACAGCAGAACAAACCACGTCTATAGAAATAAAGCTTTTATTCCAGTAGGGCTTTTTGAAGGCGAGGGAGAGAAAGGGAGAGAGGGGCGCCATGGCAGCTGAGGGTGACAGTTAGTTCATGGTTAACAGGATCAGCAGTGCACTGTTAGGGCCGCACACTTCTCCTCTGCGCTCAAATGTGCAGTGGGTCTGGGTCTGGCGCACTGAATGAAGACTTTCCAAAGCCCGTGATATTTAACACATCTGTTAAAGCGTTCCGAGAGCAGAAATCCGTTTAAGACATTATTCCATGACGAGGTCCAGATTGAGTGTTGAGAATCCGATGAAACACGAAGCCAATTTACATTTTACGCAATCCACATATTCCTAAATAAATTCACACTTTAAAGTAGGCTAGTTATAAAGGACGCTACATGAAACCATGGCGATTAGACTTAGCCTATCTTTGTTGTCATGATTGTGTGAACGATTGTCAATATTCATAGCCTATATTATTGATGCGTTATTGCAATATTCATGC
Organism: Brachymystax lenok tsinlingensis; assembly: GCA_030435695.1. Classification (NCBI taxonomy): domain Eukaryota; kingdom Metazoa; phylum Chordata; class Actinopteri; order Salmoniformes; family Salmonidae; genus Brachymystax; species Brachymystax lenok. The sequence goes on from CM059800.1 coordinate 7,062,625, forward strand.
AATATTTATTATCGTTGTTGTTGTAATACGAATTAATTGTTGTTGTTGTCGTCGTTATTATCGAGTTATTATAGTATCAGCTTTAGTGGGCTATAGCTTTCATTCGAACTTTTGATCTATTAAAACACAGCAGGGGAGCTGAATAAATATAGCTGCTTCTTCTGGTTAAGCCCTCATTCAGAAGCCCCAAATTATGTTTGAATCTTTTAGGATAGCTTTTTAATTAGCCTGCGTGCGTCTCCACCAAACAAAACCCAATTGCAGAGCCTCAATGGAACGTGGTCAATATGCAAAATTGATGACTATGCCTCTTTTGTGGAAGGGACATTGTGTGTTCCTTGCTTATGAAGTCTAATCCAATCATAAATTGCACTCTCTGGCCAATCAGCACTCCCGGCACGGCGCTTGAAAGCGACCCATGTAGAGAACTTTGTTGAACCTCATTGTTGAGGCTGACAGTTCTGAAAGGAGCTTTGGGGCAGCCTGCTATAAAACGCCTTCCCCCGAGTAGAGGGGGCCAGAGGAGTAAAGCTAGTCATTCAGATTGGAACCTATCAGATCCTCACTTGTTCTTGACGGAGTATTTCAACAGATCGTTTCGTGTTGCGTTCTACTACAGACGGGACCATGATGATCCCAAGCATCCTTGCGCCTAATGCGATGTACCCAGGCCTTTACCGCCCCTCCGCCTCCTTGCCTTTACACCAGTCCCTGCAGAACGCATTTCCAACCCATTCCAGCTTCCTAGTGGAGGACCTGCTGCGGATAAGCAGGCCGGCGGTATACCACCTCAGCCGGACGCTCCCCTCAGCAAGCGTCTCCCCGGCGACAACCACCACCATGTCCTTCAGTGCCATGCCACAAGAGCGCATCGTCTCTCCAACTGCCTTGACGCGTGAATCATGCTCGCCGAAAACGTCACAACCGAGCAGTAAAGATCCAACTTATCTTAAGTTTGGAGTCAGCGCAATCCTTGCACCATCACCAAAGACCGGTAAGTGTGAAAAAAAAGATTTGCCTTCTTTCTAATTTGTAATTTTAGCAGTTTCTTACACTTCGCATATTGTAAAACAGATAACACATGTTTGTCTCTTCATGAGTGTTGCCTTGATTGTTGGCGTTCCTTGACACATGGTATTTTCCTCTACAGCATCGTTGCCCCCCGCCATCCACCACAGTATGCACCCCAAGGCCTTCTCTCTCCCCTTCTTCGACGGATCCTTCCACCCCGCCTTCTTCAGGTCTACATATTTCCCAGGTAAAGAACAAATCACGCACGTTCAGACACCGCTGAATTGCACTTTGCGCACAGTTGATACTCACCCCTCGACTGGGACAACGTTCAGAGCTTTTCATATCAAAATGTTTCTGCAAAGCTCTGAAAGTTGCACCTCTTTGCACATGCCCTGTATAGGCACGCATATCATTGCAAAACTTAGCTTGTGAACTTTTCAGTGCTTTCAGAGTGGGTGGGGTGGGTGGAATTGGTTCCATTTGCACTGACTTCTCTGCTGCTGAGCTCACTGGTCTCTAACATAGCCCTCTGTTCCCCAACCGCTAGTTAACCAATTATCCGGAATCATCACGGTTTAATTTCGAGACGGGCTGCGGGTCGATCTCGTCCCCCCAAGGTCTCATGCATTAAGGCCCTTTTGGAGTATCCTCCGCACAGTCCCGCGTTTTCCCACAGGGCAGGGGCACTGGGCCACTGGCTGCCAACAATGCTTTCAGCACCATAACCAATTTGGTCAGCTCTCCCCCTTGCGCAAGCCACCCACGTACCCCAAAGTGACTTCTACCAGGCGGGCAAGAGGCGTGGACCAGTCATACACTAATTTCCCCTATTAGGCTCCATTCACAGCTTTCGATATTCTCACAAGACCACATAGCTCGTTGTTGTGTCTGATTATGGGAAGTGCAACCATGAGTTGTGGATATGAAGGTAGTCTTAGCCCAAGTTATTTGGCAATACACGGTAGGCTTATAGATAGGCATACATTTGCAAGCGTGCAATAGTTCAGTGGCTTGTAAATAATACATCTTTGTATGAACAATAATCTAATCAGTGCACATTACACATGTTCAGTGTTTTATTATAGCCCTGACCTGAAAAAACACACCATGCCTTAAACGTCCTTTTTCGTCTCTCCGTTTTTAAACTCTGGGGCCAATCAACAGGACGAGATAAATAATAATCTCTTAGGAAAGTCTACAAAGTCGCTAGTCCGTGCTTTCATTCAGACAAACCATAATGAAGTCGGGAGTCTTTTCACGGGATGCGCTGAATACCTTCACAAAACAGCTCGAGCGCCCTGAATAGCTTTTCGTGTTCATTTAATGAAAATGATTTGAGGGCAGAACAAATGCACCCTGGGCCCCTCGGCATCAGTATTCAGGTATGCAGTGGTGTTTAGTTTGAAAGTGTAAATCTCCTTTTGTTGCGATAATATATGGCATTCGCAGCCTGTCCAAAGTCTTTTCTGCGTTAGTTCATTACTACACAATTACCGTTCACGGTTTATTAACTCCTCTATCCGTCCTCGCGGGGTTCCTTAAAGGATACGCTGCCTCTTTACATACCAATGCGGCTGGGGACCGACCAATGTGCTAATTAGTCACCTCGTGCCATTTCACTCAAAAAGGAGACGTATTCCGCGGCCAAAGGGGGGAAGCATATTCAATCATAACAGATTGCAAAGTTTGTAGACAAGTGTAAAAAAAAAAAGTAGGCTAGTTTGCTAAATAAATAGCCTTCCAGGGGACCGCTGTTAACATCTATTTGTAGCCCATTGCTACGTTTTGGCATGGTTTTATGAATGAACAGTGTTTATTTGTTGAATTAACGTTTCCCCCTCTTCTTCTACAGCATCTTCATCGGTCGTGCCCATCCCCGGGACCTTCTCTTGGCCACTGGCCAACAGAGGGAAGCCGAGGAGAGGGATGCTCAGACGGGCTGTGTTCTCTGACGTGCAGCGCAAAGCTCTGGAGAAGATGTTCCAGAAACAGAAATACATCAGCAAACCTGACAGAAAGAAGCTGGCCTCTAAGCTCGGTCTCAAAGACTCACAGGTAAATCATTTACTTTTATTTGCCCAGGGCAAGCTGTGCGTAATACGTGTGTATTTACTCTAACGCATTATATTATATTATTGAAACTCTGTAATAAAGTCAACCTCTGCAAAATGAAACTGAACTAACTGGCTATACTATTCCTTCTTCGCCAGGTTAAAATCTGGTTCCAGAACCGCAGAATGAAGTGGAGGAACTCTAAAGAGAGGGAGCTCCTGTCCTCAGGAGGTTGTCGCGAGCAGACGCTGCCCACCAAAACGAACCCACACCCAGACCTCAGCGACGTCGGCAAGAAGTCCTCCGCGGAGGAAGAGGAGGACGAGATGGAAGAGGACCCATTCGGTTCTAGAGGCGCGCCTGGCCTTTGCCATTCCCCGGCGGCGGGGCGCGAGCTGTCTAACAGCGCCGGATCGAACCTCTCGTCGCCATCTCTCTCCAGCAAGCACTCGGAATTCTCAGAATCGGATGAAGAAGAGATCACAGTTTCATAATTTATTTGTTTATCAAATGGTTATCCACAGATTAACTCTACCTGTGTGACCATGTTTGCCAGAGGCTGTATCCCTTAATTTAGACCCAACTACTAAGAAATTCATTTTTTTCATATTCCACCATTTTTTAAAACAATGAACTTCTGTCAAATCAATTTAAGCTATATCTATGATTACTTATTTTTAAAATAACTGCAGGGTTTATTTTATAGGAAGGGCAGGCTCTTGCCTTTGACAGCAGAGTTTTAAAGTCAATTTCCTTACATTCTACACATTTTGCCATGTGGCATATGCAAAATGTGGCAGTTTTAAAGCAGTTCTACACATTTTGCCATGGGGTGGAAAGAAAATGTTTCACTTTTATTATACATTTCATGCAATTCTACTCATTTTGCCATGGGGCTGAGAAACATTTTTGCCGTTTTAAAGCAATTTTTCTGCAGTTCTACACATTTTGCCATGGTGCAGAGAGAAAATGTTGAAATGTTATAATAATGTCATTCAATTCCACTCATTTTGCCATGACATGTCATGTTAATGATATCTGAGTGAGAGTGACTAACAAAATTAATGGGGCCCTGGGCCCGGTCGGTATTCGGCCATGATTTTATACAAGTGTGGATAACTGGCTAGAGTTACCAATCAAAATATTGTTTGCAGGAATGGCTAATTGAGTGACTGTCAGTGAAGGACAAAAAAAGCGAAAAGCTGCCGATGCACAACCAAATTTCAAACTTGCACCTTGTGTATTTTACTATTCTAACTCTCAACAGTAAGTTGAGAACCTGACTGAGTTTTAAAAAAAAAAATATGGGGGGCCCTAGTGGCCGGGGGCCCTAAGCGACCACTTATATCGCTTATTCCTGGAGCCGTCCCTGTTCATAGGATATACTTAGAAATGATTTGCTGTTTTGCACAGCTCTTTCAATTGTACAGTATTTTGTACAACTATTTGTATGGACATTTTATGCCAAGAAAATTGCGTTACCTGGACTACTTAGAGTTTTTATTGAAAAGTGTAGAAATTTCGTGCATAATTTATACGAATTTGTTAATTCAATGTATTGTCTGTGTATATATATATGTGTTAATATTTCACTATGTTTGCTATTTCAATGTTTTGTGTGTATAAGTGTTAATATTTCACTATGTTTTGTACAAATACCAAATAAAATGTAACAGTTACATGGTATAACTTCTGTTACACAATGGAAATTGACAACAAAAAAACATTCAATATATAGCTGGGTTTATGTTGGTAGAGAGCCATAATTGATAAGAAAGTCACATTGCATTAATTAATAAATAACCATGATTTTGTATTGAATCACAAACAACTTAAGACTAGTACAGTGACCTTCAGAATCAGTTCTCCAAGCTTTTGGAGAGAACATTGATGATAAACTCCACACACCTGCTCTGACGCAAAAGAGACTGTACACAAAATACTGATTTTCAAGTAGTTACAAATTGGCTAGAAAAGTCATCAAAATGTTGCAAGGTAATCAAGTATTTACACTGTTATGTTACATATATATATATATCTTTTTTTACATAGCATAGAATGCTACACATTCATTGAGTTTTAAGAACATGTGAATTCAACAGCGACATTCATTTCACCATCCAAACTTCTCAAAGCGAGCAGGTTTTTCACAAGTGGATATACCGACTGACAAACACATACATATCAATTTTTTTGTGCTTGCATTTACTATGACAAGAGACCCCCTCCAAGCGTACAGACACAAATTTGATTTGATTTGTAAATTAACAAAGACTGTACCAGCTCCCCAAAAATGATTCACAAAATCTTTCACTTGCTGTACATCTCTTGGCAGTGCTGAAAAACCTTAAAGAACTGACCTTAAGGCTTGGCTTCAGTTTTGAGTCAAAATGAATGTTGCATAGGATTGATGACTAAGAACACCCAAACATTGAAAGATAATGGAAGCGATGCTGGAAACAAATAACTATCGGACCAAAAAAAACACACTTCCCCCTCCTAGGATGAAGGTTTGGAGAAAAAGGGACAAAAATAAACATTTCTGAGCCAAGAAAACAATCTATTATGTTTTGACCTGAAGCCATAACCATTCTAAATCTTTAACTTCTCCCATTTTGTACTCTCTCATTTGTACCTTTATAAACATGGCCTCAAGTAAAACGACTTTAAACAAAGCAGGATATACACATTGTTACATATTCACTCAACATGTTGTCATGACGATAATAATCATTACACATCACATAATCAAAACAGACAGAAAGCATGGCAAAGGCGCAAAGGGGTGTATAGAAGGTAGATGAGGTATAGAGATTAAAACAATTCCTTAATAATCGTTCCCCCATATTCCATGTTTACTTTGAGCACCAACCAAATGTACTTTTCTATCTCACAGGTTGTCCTTAATAAGTTATATCCACACTTTTACAAACTTCTCAGCATTGGGAGTAATACAATTAATTACATGTTATTAAAGCACAAGTCCCTTTCCCTATTCAAGCCCTAATAACCTCTTAATAACATGGCATTGGTGTTTGATATGACGATAGTCAACACTGCTCTTCAAGCCCACCTGCCTAGGCACAACGCAAAGAGAGTGTCGACTTAAAGCCCTGTACGTTTACAGCCAAAAAGACTAAATAAAAAAGTAGCTAATGCACATAGTCTGTTACAATAAAGTAAGGCATCTTTTTAAGTTCAGTCCAGCACCAAAGTAGAGACTTTCGTCTGGAGAAGAAGCTTATGCTACCGCGACCCGTTTGGGACAAAAGGAGTCACATGTAGGGGCAGGTGAATGGTGATGGGTGTGTGTGTGTGTCACTGGGGGGCATAAGAAGGCAAACCAGTGAATTTGGTCTCTGTGGAGATGACGAAGATAAGACCTCCAGCACCATGCTCCAGAGGAGAGGGCCTGTCGCTCAATCTGTTGCCCAGTTTGGAGCACTGCAGCTGGCGAAGAGCCGGGAGGAGCTTGTCTTGTTGATGTGGTGCGTTTGGCTCAAAGATGCAGTCTCTTAGTGTTCTCAAATAAGGAGACCATGGTGCTGATGCTGATGAGGAAAATAACGAAGATGACGCTCCATACACGGTGTAAAATTCTGGTTTCTGTCAGTTGTTCGTCTAAACGGTACATGAGGATTGGCTGAAGGAGAGCGGAGAGTCATGACGGTGCAAAAATAGAACGGCGCAGCAGAAGCTTTCTGTTTCACTCCTTTGTTCGTTGTTCAGTTCTTCTCTCGTTTTGGGTTGCCTGCACCCATAGTGTTCTTGAAATGACAATTAAAGTGGCTTGATTTTTGTGGCGGGAGCTCGAAAAAACACACTCCAAAGAAATGCTGCATTGGCTGAACCTTAAAAACGTTAACTGAATGCATTTCTGTCTTCTTGGGAGGGAGGAGTCGTCGGATCACAACGTTGACTCCAGTGATGAGTCCAGGATGTCATGTTGGCGACTGTTGCTATTGGAGTCGCTGTCGTACCTCTGAGGGCCGGAGGAAGTGGCTGCTTCCTTCAGCCTCATTAGCATATTCATCTGAGGACAGAGACGCAGGGGTCAAAGGTTAGCGTGAGTGTGACCGTGTCGTCTCATGGATCCGCAGTGCCCGCTTGCGTGTGTGTTGTGTGCACGCACGCTTTGTCTCACCAGTGGGTCTGCGTCACTGTCACTCTGCGCCGGCTCCTTCCTGATGCCCTCCCTGGGGGCGGAGTAACCGTCGAAGCCCACGTCTTCTGGGCGGAGCTGCAGCAGCGGGGGCCAATCAGCAGGCGTGGGCGTGGCTGACCAGGGGTAGCTGTCAATCACCCAGCGTGCTGGGTCCTCCCACGCTGACCTACGGCCATACAGCTACAGAGAGGGAGATGGATGGAGGGGAGATAGCTTTGTAAGTATCAACGTAGAGGTATGATAATAATATGGCAACACAGTGCATATTTTTATATGTGACTGATATGTTTGAGTTTGCTTGTGTGTGCCTGTGTGAATGCATATCCATGTGTTGCACGCGTGTTGCATGCCTTTATGTACTTATAGCCAACCTGAAGTCCCTCTCTGGTTGCCTCCAGCATGTAGGGGATGATGGAGTAGTTCCAGAGGTCAGTGAACCACACCCTGGAGCCAGCCACGTCCATGGGACACGACAGGAAGAGGCGTGGCCCTGGGGAGGTCAGATGGATGTTAAATAGTGCCACTGTGCCTTTCCTTCCAACCCTCATTTGGAAAATGAGCTCATGGCCAGATGAGGTTAGGAATATTGAGAATATTGTGACCAAAGCACAATAACGTGCATAAATCACATACTCCAAAATATTTGTCTAATGTCAAGATTAGTCCACATCCCATCCCATCGGTTTTGTAGATCCAGCTATATGCCTTAAACCCCAAATTAATGGAAAATATAAGCACCACAAATCTCAAAATTACTGTGATGATCTTTTCCATTTATTTGGGATTGGGGCATATAGCTGGTTTATGACATCCTTGTGCTTTCTACCTACCGATGGTAACGTCAGAGGAGCTGTGTGCCTCTAGGAAGCGGTTGAGGTGGTGCCAGACGCGAGGGATCCAGTCGATGATCTTGACCAGCTCCAGGATGCGCTTGCGGCTGCCGATCTCCGTCTCGATCAGCTTCCTCCTCAGGTAGCGACCCAGGAAGCCCTTCACAGGCTCCAAGTGATTGGCACACAGCACCCATCTGATCACACATGCAAACGCGAGAGAGGAGTTAATTGCTAGTTACTGATTCATGAATACAGCCAATAAAGACACTCCATCTTGCCATTCTGAAGGAATGGAGAGCGCAATGGATCGCTGCCCAGTCTGTTGCTGCCACCTAGTGATGAATCATGCAAAGGGCATTTCAAATTCAAACATTTTACTGTGTTTCCTTTCAGTTACCATTGATCTTCAACTGGTATATCTAGTGTTATTACGGCTGTTGAGTTAGCCCACCTGAAGTTGTGGTGGAGTTGTAGGTTGGGTGCTGAGGATGTGGCCTGGCTCATAGTACCTATGATGTAGGGGCTGGGGACACACGCACAGAAAATCAACACATTTACAATAAACACAATTGTTTGTGTGTGTGTGTGTGTGTGTGTGTGTGTACTCACCAACATTGGTATTTGCAGTTGAACACCCCGTTGAAGAGCTCTCCCAGAGAGGAGACGTGGTGCAGGTTATCCAGTATGACCACTAGAGGACTCTCTGCCTCTGGTCTGTCACTGCTGCACTGCTCAGCCAGGCCTGACAGGTACTGACGCAATTCCTAAAGAGAAAGAGAGAGAGAGAGAGAGAGAGAGAGAGAGAGAGAGAGAGAGAGAGAGAGAGAGAGAGAGAGAGAGAGAGAGAGAGAGAGAGAGAGAGAGAGAGAGAGAGAGAGAGAGAGGGAGAGAGAGAGAGAGAGAGAGAGAGAGAGAGAGAGAGAGAGAGAGAGAGAGAGAGAGAGAGAGAGAGAGAGAGAGAGAGAGAGAGAGAGAGAGAGAGAGAGAGGGAGAGAGAGAGAGAGAGGGAGAGAGAAAGAGAGAGAGAAGACTGACTTTTACAACTCTTTATTAAACCATGTACTAAAACACTAAAATACAATATATTTCACCCATTCAGAGGCAGTGCAATATATATATTCAATAAAAAAAACCACACAAAAAAAAGAAAGAAATAAAGAAATAATAATATTAAACTTAAAATTGACCATTAAACATCACCAATTGAACACTATAGTTTCATCTTCACATATTGACAATAAAGCACCATTCACACACCACTTAAACTGAAATTCAAGTAAATTTTTTGTGATTTGATAGAATTTGTGTTCCACTCTGATTCTCAATTCAACCAAAGCAGTAAACATTTTCAGTACACTCATTTTATTCCCCTCAGCAGCCATTCTACAAGTCTTCCAAATAGCTAATTTAGCTTGTCCAACTGCAAAATTCACCAATGTACACTGTTCTCTATTTGTTTTTGAATACTTGCATCCATAAATAAAGAATGTCTTATTCAAACAAAACTCTAGGTCTCCTAGTATTCTTTCCAATAAGATAAACAGTGGTACCAGCCTGGGACATTCAACAAAAACATGAAACACAGTCTCTGGTTTATTACAAAAATTACAGGATAATAAAACATCCATATTAAACTTAGAAACAAAACAATTTGTAGGTAACACACAATGCAATATTCTCCACTGTAAATCTCCAGATCGTTTTGGAAGGGGACCTTTATAAAAGAGCCTCCAAGACGGAGCAAGATCTCTCTCTCTGCTTTCACTCTAACTACTCCAACTGCTATAAGTGATCTAATTGTGAAGTCAAATTCCACATCCTGCCAACTTGATCCTACACCTACTGTTTTGCTTAAGTTGTGTGTCCCTGAGGTTGCACCCTTCATAACACATATGATTAACTGTAGTTTGGCGTCCGGCGTGGTTCCAGCAGATTTAAAAATGGCTGCGGTGACGCCCATTCTTAAAAAATCAGGCCTAGACCACCTAAACATGGAAAATTACAGACCAATATCCAACTTACCATTCTTAAGCAAAGTCCTTGAAAGGGTTGTTGCTTCGCAATTGCGATCACATTTGGATATAAACGGTCTTTTGAACCTTTTCAGTCTGGATTTCGCCCAGCTCATAGCACTGAAACTGCTCTTCTCCGGGTGGTTAACGACATTCTTTTGTCCATGGATGCAGGGCTGATAAACATCCTGATGCTTCTTGATTTAAGCGCTGCTTTTGACACAGTCTGCCATGAAATACTTATCTCTAGGCTTTCTGACATTGGTATCACTGGCTCTGCTCTTTCTTGGCTCATCTCCTACATTAGCGACAGAAAGTATTATATCACTATACAAGGGTTTAGATCTGCCACTGCTTCACTTACACAGGGTGTCCCTCAAGGTTCGGTTCTTGGCCCACTATTATTCATCATCTACATATATCCACTCGGTGATATCATACGCAGGCACGGACTTCAGTTCCATTGCTATGCTGATGATATTCAAATCTACCTCACCACCAGCTCTGATAGGTTATCTTTGCCTGACTCACTCACTGAATGTATCAGGGACATCAAGAAATGGATGTCCCTGAATTTCCTTAAACTGAATGATAATAAAACTGAGATATTATTGATTGGTCCTGCTGCCTCAGCCAAAAGGATTGATCAGTCCTTTGATGTTGATGGAATCCACGTTAAGCCTTCGTCATTGATTCGTAACCTTGGTGTCTTATTCGATTCAACTCTATCTTTTGGCTCTCACATTTCTTCTCTTGTTAAAAACTCTTTTTCCATCTTCGTAATATTGCTCGTCTCCGATCTTCTCTCACTTTAGCTGATGCTGAAACTCTAATTCATGCATTAATCACTTCACGCTTGGACTATTGCAATGCCTTACTTCTTGGTCTTCCCAAAAAACTTATTGCAAGATTACAGTATGTTCAAAACTCAGCAGCAAGAGTTCTCACCTCCACTAGGCGCTCTGCTCACATCACTCCTCTGCTTCATGACCTTCACTGGCTACCTGTGGCATCACGTATCCACTTTAAGGTATTGCTTCTAACTTTTAAAGCATTAAATGGTCTTGCTCCCCAATATCTCTCTGACTTACTCTATCCTTACCGCCCTGCTCGGTCCCTTAGATCAGCTGAACTTGGTTTGTTGACCGTCCCTCGTTTCCGGTTGTCCACTGTAGGTGGGAGGTCATTTGGTGTTAATGCTCCTAAATTATGGAATTCACTACCTCTTACACTACGCAATACCTCATCCGTGAGTGCATTCAAGATCCAGTTGAAAACATATCTGTTTGACATGCATTTTGGGTAGTGTGTATCCTATGTGACTGCGATGTATGTGTGTGTGTTCTGAATGTATTGTAATGTGCAATGTAAAGCGACCTTGAGCTATGGAAAGGCGCTATATAAATAAAACTTCTTCTTCTTCAAGATCATCAGAAACCATGAGATATTCTCTCCATTGTGTGTCACATCTCTGATTAATATTTCCAAAATGATCAGTCTTTACACATATCTGATAAAACTCTCGTTTTCCAATAGCTTGAAAATCAAGCTCCTGTAGCCCCTTAAATTTCATTAACTTCCCCTCTTGGTCATCCTCTGTACAAACCCTTGGAGACACAAATAACTTAGGGAAAGAGCATTGCATCGAATCACCAGACAAGAAACAATTTACAAAATGGAGGAATTGAGAGGGGAAATCAGCTTTCAGACTTTTTATGAAGCGTTCCACCATCCTCACAGACTTGAATCCCACCTGCTCACAAATTTCAGCTGCTGGTCTCCATTTTCTGGGAGCAATATCAATCAAATGTGCAACTGTGGTCAAACCCTTCTCTATAAATGTTTTAGCAATGATATTAGATGTGCAAACATTGCCACCAATGAATGAGTTATAAAACAGTGGCTCATTCAGGCCAAAATGATCATTTTCTCATCTAAATTCCTTCAAAACAATCCAGGAATTTAAAACTGAACCATAGAATTTTACATCAAATATAACATTTCTACTATACAAAGACATCAAAAACAGTTGTTTATCAAGGGAAAAACCACCAAAAGTTCTGAGTAAAGCCAGGCCAAATGACACCCATGGTGTTGTATGCTCTTTAGAATAAAGCAAAGTCTGCGCAACTTTTAGCCTCATAGCTTTAACCTTAGCGTTGACATCAATTAACCCTTGACCTCCTTCATTAACTGGCAAGTAAAGAATTGCAGGGGGAAGCCAGTGGTGACCGTCCCAAAAGAAATCTACAAAAATCTTCTGCAAACGTTGCAATAAAATTTTTGGTGGATAAAGTACATTTAAACGATGCCACAGCATTGATGCAGCTAAGTTATTAATTATAAGTACTCTACCCCTATATGACAATTGAGGGAGAATCCACCTCCACCTTTGTAAACGTCCAGACACTTTATCAAATATACCTTCCCAGTTATTCTCCATATATTGATCTACCCCCAGAAAAACCCCAAGCACTTTGAACCCTTCCAGGCTCCAAGAGCAGAGCCGAGGAAGTCCTGGAGGGCCTCCATTCTCCCATTTGCCCAGCAGAAAGGATACACTCTTCTGCCAATTTATTCTTGACGAAGATGCTCTCTGATAGACGTCCAGAGATGATACCAATTTCTTAACATCTTCATCTGACCTTATTACCACTGTGACATCATCAGCATATGCACTTAGTCTAGCCGTTACCAAATCTGTACTATAAGGACATACTATAGAAATCCCACTTAACTGACGTCTCAGAACTGTCAAGAGTGGTTCAATAACAATAGCCTATAAAATACCTGATAGGCCGCACCCTTGTCGTATACCTCTTCCAACTAAAAATGGTCTTAAAAGGGTGCCATTTATTTTCAATATGCTATATACATCTGTGTACAACAGCTTGACGTAAGAAATAAATGATGAACCAAAACCAAAAGCATTAAGACATTTAAAAAGAAAACCATGATCAACTCGATCAAAGGCTTTCTCTTGGTCCAAAGATACCAAACCTACATCGAGTTTATACACCTTAGCAAAGGAAATCAAGTCTCGAACCAGAAAAAGATGATCAAAAATGGATCGATTCGGAATACAATAAGATTGATCTGCATGAATCACTGAAGATATACAAAGTTTAAGTCTATTAATCAAAGCTTTGGAAAATATCTTGTAGTCAACTCCAAGCAATGACACAGGGCGCCAATTTTTTATGTCTCCAAGATCACCCTTCTTAGGTAGTAAAGTTATCACAGCCCTCCGAAGGCTCACAGGTAATGTGCCTCTTTCCAGACACTCCAAGAAGACAGAAAACAAATCCTTTCCAATCACCGACCAAAACTTTTTATAAAATTGAGCATTCAGTCCATCCAATCCTGGAACTTTACCCGAAGAGAGTTCCTGAACAGCTACAGTCAGTTCATCAAAAGTCAAAGGTTGATCAAGTCTAGATTTCTCCTCTTCCATAAGTTGAGGTAAATCTTGAAGAAGTATGTCAGCCATTTCATCATCACAGGGTTCAGCCTTGTAAAGATCTTCATAAAAAGATAAAGCACAGGACCTGATTCTACCATCATCAGTCACTTCTCCTCCTCCTGGAAGTTTCAAATGACATAAAATCTTCCTATTTACAGTCTTCTTCTCCAGACTAAAAAAAAGATGATGTCGGAACATCCATGTTGTTAAAGGAAGTGAGCCTTGCATGGACAAGTGTCTCTTGGGCCCTTTCTTCTAAAAGATTCCGTAAGAGAAATTTATTCCGTTCAAAGATTTCAGCAGTGTCCACACCATCCGCTTCATCATCGATGTAAATGCCATCTTGTTCAAGCTGTTTCAATGTACTTTCCAAGATGCTTTTATTATAGGCAATATAGTTCTGACAAAAAAGTTTAATTTGTGTTTTACCAATATCCCACCATTGACTTAGGGACTTATATAGTATTTTTCTCTCTCTCCAAGTCTCTCCCAAAAAATTAAAAGAGTGCACAAAATTGTGATCTTGCAACAGTCTACTATTAAACTTCCAAAGTGAGTGCTTAAGAGTGCTCTGTGCAATAGAAACTTCAACAGACATGTACTGATGATCAGATAAAGCAGTGGGAGTAATACAGCTCTTAAAAAACTTACCCCTAACACTTTTCTGCACATAGATCCTATCAAGTCTAGCTCCAGATATCATATTAGAGTTAACTTTCAACCAAGTATATTGTTTAGTCTGAGGAAAAGCTTCTCTCCAAACATCCACAAGACAATAATGAGTTATCAAAGTTTTAAGTTCTTCTGACGACTGCTTATGTGGTTCTTCATGGTTCCTATCTAGGACATGATTTATGGTACAATTAAAATCCCCAGCCAGAACAACCATTCTATCCTGCAAAACATCCCTTAAAGCAGTCTTTAGTTTTTTAAAGAATAGAATTCGCTCTGAACCAATATTTGGGGCGTACACATTAAATAATGAAAAATTAAGTCCATGAACCTTTACATCAACACGCAACATTCGACCAGGAACCAATTCAAAAACACTCACAGGTTGCTCCTTATACTCTGGCCCAAAAAGAATTGCAACCCCTGCGCTAACACTAGAACCATGACTTAAAATAGCCTGCCCCTTCCATTCACTCAACCATTGTACTTGATTATTAGAATCTGAATGAGTTTCTTGAAGAAAAACTATACTAGCCCTCTTCATCATAACATAATCAAAAAGACTAAACATTTTAACAGCATCACGACACCCATTGATATTTAAAGTGCCAAATCTCAAAGATGCCATGAAGAGGAAAAAAATAAAATAAAAATACCACAAAAAATGTATGCAAATCACTTTTTACCTGGTAAATTCAGTATACTTCTTACATTACAAAGGAGCTTCTTAAGACGATACCGTTTTGGTCTATCGAGCTCATCAAAAGTTGCCTTCCGCATAGCTACAGTACAAGATATCAGGAAAAGTTTTAAATCCGGAAAGTACGACTCAATACTGGGCTTGCGAAGACCCTTTGTATTGTCAAGGAAAGTATTTATCTGCTTTACTGAATAAAATTTAGTTCTACCTTCAGAAATACTCTCCAAGTCCATCTCGTCATTTCCATACAGTTCCTCATCATCTTTATCAAAATCCTCCCTCTGTAGTCTAAAATCCATCACCTCTTGCGAAACATTATCTCCTTGACTCTGATCAATCGATTCATCAGTACCTATTTTAATATCACTCACTTCAGGTTGTGTTTGTTGTTCATCCTCTGGTGAGTCGGCCTCATCGGCCTCATTTGCATGTACCTGATCCGAACTCAACTCTGGCTCAACTGTTACTACGGGCATTCCAGCATCCACCTGAGCAACCTCAGCTATCTCCACGGCTCTATTGCTAGAATTAGCCGACCGTGATCTTTCCCCATGCTCCTCGAGCGCGCCACTCGGCTCTAACTCCGCGTCGGCCTGTGGAAGTAGTAACGACGCTGACTCCGCGTCGGCCTTTGGAAGTAGTAACGGCGCTGACTCCGCATCGGCCTGTGGAAGTAGTAACGACGCTGACTCCGCGTCGGCCTTTGGAAGTAGTAACGGCGCTGACTCCGCGTCGGCCTGTGGAAGTAGTAACGGCGCTGACTCCGCGTCGGCCTGTGGAAGTAGTAACGGCGCTGACTCCGCATCAGCCTGTGGAAAGAGTGACGGCGCAGCGTCCGCAACTTCAGAACCTCGCGCTCCACCATCAAATCAGCCAAAACTTCATTAACGCAATTTTTCCTATTACGATTCGGGCAAGTCTGTCGGACGTGTCCGAAATCGCCACAAACAAAGCATTTCATGGACTCAGAACTAACAAAAATAGTATAATCCTTCCCCTCGATGGTTAGTTTCGCCGACAGGTTCAAAGGATCACTCTGGGAATTCAGAATCATGAAAACCTGGCGCCGAAAAGACATTACATGCTTAAGTTGTGGTGTTTTGCATCCAAGCGTAATCATCTTAATGGGACTCACTAATTTACCATAGCGCAATAATATTTCCTCTAACTTCTCATTTTTAACAAATGGAGGTACGTTTGACAAAACAATCTTTTTTGATGGGCTCGACAGAGGCAAAACAGGCACAAACATTTCATCTATTGTTAATCCGCTCTCTATTAAATCGTTGACCATTTAGCTTTGACTCAGACAAATAACTAATCGCCTTGTTCATACGAGAGGCAGATCTGATGTTTACGCCATCGACTGCAGCACTCACGGCCACCAGGCAATCCTCTACTGACACGGACGCATCAGGCATACATTTGCAACCGTGTCTGATAGTCAATTGCGAGAAATCACCCACATTTGTCCCCATTTTCCCCACTCGCTGACCGAAGTCAGCCAAAATAATCCTACCACTTAATAAACTAAATTCAAGAAAGAAAAAAAAAAAAGGAAAATATATATATATATATAAACTCCAGCTCAACACCTCTCACCCACGCCAAACTCCGTTCACTTGCTCCCAGCATGCAACACTCACACAGAGAGAGAGAGAAAGAGAGAGAAAGTGAGAGAGAGAGACAGACAGACAGACAGGTTTACACATCAAGTCTTTTTTCAATGCACAAAAAACCCTACTGAGTTGCTTTAACATAGACACACTGTTGAGTTCTGCCTCTAAGACACACGTCTAATATAACAGGAAATAAAAGGCGAATTAATCGTCACATCACACAATGTACCGTCTCGCCAGTCGGTGCCCCATGCTGCGGTGAGGTGCTTCAGGGGCATAGCTACGTACCTTGCTAGACTTGTGGTCCACGTTAAAGGTGACGACGGAGTGAGGGGTCAGGGGTCGGCCCTCCTGCAGGAGCAGGTGTCTCGCCAGATGATTAGCCAGGTGTGTTTTACCGGTGCCGCTGGGGCCAGAGAGAATGACACGGCGGTGCTCCCTCAGCAGAGACACGTAGCGCTGCAGCATGGGCTTGGGGATCAGAGTGTCAAACACCAGGCAGTCCACACTCTCACTGCTCACACCTGGAGAGGGAGAGAGAGAGAGGCAGAGAGAGAGAGGGAGAGAGAGAGAGGCAGAGAGAGGGAGGGTGAGAGAGAGAGAGAGAGAGAGAGAGGCAGAGAGAGAGAGAGAGAGAGAGAGAGAGAGAGAGAGAGGCAGAGAGAGAGAGAGGCAGAGAGAGAGAGAGAGAGAGAGGCAGAGAGAGGGAGGGAGGGAGAGAGAGAGAGAGAGAGAGAGAGGGGGAGGGAGAGAGGTAGAGAGAGGGAGAGATAGAGAGAGGCAGAGAGAGAGAGGGAGAGAGAGAGAGAGGCAGAGAGAGAGAGGGAGAGAGAGAGAGGCAGAGAGAGGGAGGGAGAGAGAGAGAGAGAGAGAGAGAGAGAGAGAGAGAGAGAGAGAGGCAGAGAGAGGGAGAGAGAGAGAGAGAGAGAGAGAGAGAGGAGAGAGAGAGAGAGAGAGAGAGAGAGAGAGAGAGAGAGAGAGAGAGAGATGCAGAGAGAGGGAGGGAGAGAGAGAGAGGCAGAGAGAGGGAGGGAGAGAGAGAGAGAGAGAGGCAGAGAGAGGGAGGCAGAGAGAAAGAGAGAGAGAGGCAGAGAGAAAGAGAGAGAGAGAGAGGGAAACACTTACACAGAGAACACAATACACACCAGATTGTAAGGAGAGATACAGACATTTAGAGAAACGCTCACGCGCTCATACCTTTGAGCCTGATGTTGATGGTGTCGCTGTCTCCAACCAGGTAGCCGCAGGGCAGCAGCTCGGGGGTGTGAGCGACGCCGGTGTCGCTATGGCGATGCACATCCCCAATGTTGTATCCCTCCACACTGTCACAGGTCAGCCCCAGCTGGCTCACTGGGTCCACATGGGTGATGTACTCCTAAAGAAGCAGGAGGGCAAAGGTCAAGGGTTAGGTGATATGCAACTCTACTATGAATGTCTTGTGTCACTTATTTTGACATTGGAAAGATAAATAAAATGAAACCTTTATTCACGAATTAAGTCGTTCATTCAAAGTGTTTACCTTGAAGAGGCGGCGGACCACCCCGTCCAAGACGTCCCACTTGGTTTTACCACTCACACCGATACAGCCAATCAGGAAGTGGCGAGCCCTGGCCTCCTGGGAGAGCTCCTCCTCCAGACTGACCACTATCTTCACGTGTCGTCCCTCTTTCCTCATCACTCCGTCTCCCACTGTATCCTCCAACAACATGTCTGAGAGGAGAGACGGAGAGGAGAGTGAGACTCACGCATACACCCATTCACCAGAATAACTATCAGGCAAACACACTCTCAAAAGGCGATCATACCCAAACACAAATACAGACGTACGCGCACTTAAAACGCATGCTCGCACATTTACCCAACTGTACGGATACCGCATCAAAGCATGTTGTTCTCACCCAGGCTGGTGGACTCGGTGAGGTTGATGCTCTGCTGGGACAGGCCAGGCCCTGGTGTAGGGGTGTGTGTATGGTGAGGGGGGCGAGGAGGAGATGGAGGCCTGGGAGGGGGCTCTCCTGCTCCCCGTACTCTCCAGCTTCAGACGGTCATTCTCCGCTTTCAGTTTCTCTATCTCCCCCTGAGAGAAAACACAGGAAGCCATAGCAACAGTAGGTCAACTAAACAGTGTGCGTGTGTGTGTGTGTGCGTGCACGTACGTTTCACTGTGTGCGCGTGTGTGTTACCTGCATGTGGTTCATGGCCTCTCTGAGCTGGTCCAGTTGATGGGCCGAGCTGAGAGCCTCAAGGCGGATGTCTGTCAGCTTCATCTCCTTCTCCCTGAGCTCACTGCGGAGCACCATCACCGTCTCTGCCTCACCGTCCAGACAGTCCGACAGTGAGTTGGAGTGGGAGTTCCGGAGCATGTGGCTGGAGGTCGAGGAGCCGTCGTGGGGGAGCTTGGGGGGAGGAGGGCAGGGAGGAGTCTGTCATCTCCTCTATGTCCGAGTGGGACGAGGCAGACTTAGGAGACTTCTTCTTACTGAACGCCTGCTTGAAGGAGCTCCGCAACTGCAGGGGGAGAGACAGAGAGGAGTGGAGGGTGAGCGTGTGTGTGTGCGCGAGAGAGAAGGGTGGGGGCACACTCCCAAAACAGACGGGGAGCAAGGGAAAGCGGAGGGAGGCAGCTGTGAGGGAGCTGCCTGAGTAAGTGAGGAATAGACGGAGGGAAAAGAGAGACGAAGGGAAGGAGAAGCAATGGGAACGGACTAGTGCTATCGGGAGGCCGTGACTTGAGCTTATGCTCTAAACACAAACACTGAGAGGTGTCAGTGTGAGTGAGTGTCGGGTGGTTATTGTGCGTGTGTGTGTGTGTGTGGTCACATACATCCAGTCCACTAACCTGACCTACTGTGTGTGTATAAATGTATAATGCACTGTAGACCGTAGAGAGACATAACTACACTGCAGTGAACAGGAGTAGAACAGGAAAAGAGCACCCAAGGCTGTCGTGGAGACTATCAGTTTCATGTAACTTTAATTTACAGCTAGAAGGCTTTACGTCCGTTTGCCACACGATTACTATGAAACGACTGCATTGTAATTGAGCCTTATATTACGTTTTTTTGGTTTCAGAGCAGACTAAAGTCACACCAGGAAAGGAATCAGGATAAAGAACACAACTGGAGAAGAAAGTAGAGGGATGATTGAGGAAGGAGAGGGATTGTGTTAGTAACCTACGGAGTGCTGGGGTTAGGTCAAAGGTTAGCTTGAGGTTAAGCTGCCTTTCTTTTTTTCCATCCACTCTTACCTCATAGACCTGCCACATGAAGCGATAGCACAGAGGAAGACAGAGAGAGAGAGAGAGAGAGAGAGAGAGAGAGAGAGAGAGAGAGAGAGAGACACACACAAAACAGCACAGGTTCAGTGGGGAGTGTGTGAGTGTGTTAGTGGTAGGGACATAGCCAGCGTACAGTGGCTACAGAAAGTGTACTGTGGTAAGTGGAAAAATGCTCTAAGGAATATCCAAAGTCAAATCTTAGGAATCGGGAGCGCAATCTACACTTCTGGAACTTGTATCATTAGAATCTCTGAACAGGGTACAGCACGGAAGGCAGTTAAAATAGAATGTGTCCACTTGAATAGGAACACTGGCTGTTCTGCACCGTAAGATACTGAGGTCATTTGCTTCAACCAACACTGTTGCAGACTGACGTCCTTCCAATAGGGGGCTCATTTACGGTCCACTACCCTTCTTACCATGATACCTCACCGACAGACCGCATACACCCTACATACTACACCCTTCCACCTATGGCTTATCCAATCCGCATATTATCAAAGGACCACCTACTGTCTGTGCAAAAAGCACGTGGGAATCACGGGTCATCTGACGATAGCTCATTATCACTAGATCCTAAACATGTCACGCGACTTTCGCTTGACGAAACTGCGTATAGACAGTACACCCGTCTACTCCTTCTCACAAATAGAGCTCCACATAGAGACATTCAAAGCTAAAGGCTGCTCATACAGGGTCACCTCAATGTAATGGGACAGAGGACAGGAACACTAATCACTCGGGTCTAGACAGGTTCAACAGCAGCCAATACCATAAAGCAATTAGAGCGGGGCTCAATTCAAATCCTGCCGGACACCAAGTTCCTCTTTTGGAACGCAATACAATTCCTGAAATGGATTGACTAGGAGATAGATTTGCTACAAAACACTACAGCAGTGACACACTGGGTACGTAGGCAGCTCTTACAGCAACAATCGGCTCATCGAGATACTGTG
This sequence comes from Brachymystax lenok tsinlingensis, assembly GCA_030435695.1. NCBI lineage: Eukaryota > Metazoa > Chordata > Actinopteri > Salmoniformes > Salmonidae > Brachymystax > Brachymystax lenok. The sequence continues at coordinate 7,083,388 of CM059800.1, forward strand.
GACGCAGGCAACAAGACAGGAGGTTAATAGTATCTTTAGAGAGTCTCAAGCGTAGCCGTTCCCATCGAGCAGCTCGGAAGCGGTACGCCTACAATTACTTGTCGCGAACGCTTTCAGGTTGATCCCTATTTTGTTGCCTACAGATACCAACGGAAAAGGCACACAGCCTAAAAGCATCTACGGTAACCAAAGCACAAATAGGATGCACAGGACGCATACATCGTCGTCTTCAACCTGTCCTCCTGTGCAAGACACGATCTGTCAGCGACAAGGAGCAAGAGGGAACACAAGAAATGGAACAACGTTAACTTCCCGTATCAACAGGAAATGGAAAATATTTGAATGTGTTCTACGTTTTCTCTATTTCACAAAACCTCTACAACTTGTAGATCTAGGTAACATACCAAATTACACACTATTCCCTATACAGTACACTACATTTGAACAGTAACTGAGTCTACAAGGATAGCTAACTGCATTGCATTCACCTTGGCCCCTGTGAAAGACGCCTGAGAAAGAGACCCCAGAGTGTGAATTACAAACACATAAATACACAAATACATATATATAGAGAGATGAAACAAGTGAGACAGAGACAAACCTACATACCAGTTGTTAGATTTCATTTGGAATAAGATACGTTTGTGTGTGTTAGTGAGCGATCTTGATCGTACTCAGTTCCAGTGTGTGCCTGTGTGAGGGTGCGCTTGAATGCGTCTCTATGTCTACGAATGGACATACCCAGTTCTTCTTGTTCTTCTTTTTGTTCTTTGCGTCGGCGTCCATGTTGGATCCCACACTGGAGTGGCTGGTTGCACTGGCGATGCTGCTGACGCTGTCTGACGAGTGCTGCCTCCTCATCCGTAGGTCTGGCTGCTGCTGCTGCAGGGGGCTGCCATTACTACCACCACAACCTGAGAAAGAGGGGAGGAGAGAGGGGGGTTGAGAGACAGACAAAGTAGAGAGAGAGAGACTTTTTTTCCGAAATAATACAGTATCACAGCATTGTGGGAAGTCTTTAACTTCCCCTTTTCCTTTGCCAGGGGTAAGCTTCAAGGTAGACTCAGCGATATGATGTAGATGCATAAAATGAACAGCATTGCGCAGGGTTCCCCAACTGGTGGGACGCGGGTGATTTTATTTGGCCTCCACCAAGTTTTCTGAGCAGACAGTACCAGCAAATCGTCAGCAAGTGATTTTCATTTTGGAAATATTTTCCAAACTATTCCCACGTATAATAGAGAGGTATATGTGACCGTATTCAAATGTAAGCTAGGTTTGAAAAGTCAAATATTATGTGTTTGTGCTTCTTGCGGTCAATTTACAGTCTACAAATTATTTGTAATTATGTTCCGGCCCCCCTGACCATCCCCTCAAGAGAAAAAAAATCGGCCAAGGCTGAATGTAGTTGATGATCCCTGACAAAGTGGGTCAATTTCCGCAACAACTAAGAACGTTGAAGTGTGAGGCTAAACTTCTCCGCGGTTTTGGTCCGGTATAAGTCTTGCATCTCGCTCATCGTAATACGCAAAAGTACGTGGACACCTGCTCGTCGAACATCTCATTCCAAATTCATGGGCATTAATATGAAGTTGGTCCCCCCCTTTGCTGCTATAACAGCCTCCACTCTTCTGGGAAGGCTTTCCACTAGATGTTGGAACATTGCTGTGGGGACTTGCTTCCATTCGGCCACAAGAGCATTTGTGAGGTCGGGCACTGATGTTGGGCGGTTAGGCCTGGCTCGCAGTTGGGGTTCCCGATTCATCCCAAAGGTGTTCGATGGGGTTGAGGTCAGGGCTCTGTGCAGGCTCTTCTTCCACACCGATCTCGACAAACCATTTCTGTACGGACCTCACTTTGTGCACAGGGGCATTGTCATCCTGAAATAGAAAAGGGACTTCCCAAAACTGTTGCCACAAAGTTGGAAGCACAGAATCGTCTAGAATGTATGCTGTAGTGTTAAGATTTCCCTTCACTGGAACTAAGGGAACTAGCCTGAACCATGAAAAACAGCCCCAGACCATTATTCCTCCTCAGCCAAACTTTACAGTTGGCACTATGCATTCAGGCAGGTAGTGTTCTCCTGGCATTCGCCAAACCCAGATTCATCCGTCGGACTGACAGATGAAGCATGATTCATCACTCCAGAGAACACGTTTCCTCTGCTCCAGAGTCCAATGGCAGTGAGCTTTACACCACTCCAGCCGACGCTTGGCATTGAGCATGGTGATCTTAGGCTTGTGTGGCTGCTCGGCCATGGAAACCCAAAACATCATGATGGCGCCGACAGAGATGGTCACCTCGCTTTTAGTTCTTAGGAAACTATGCATTATTTCGTTTTTTTATGTGACAAATAAATTTGATTTGATTTCATGAAGCTCCCGGGGAACAGTTCTTGTGCTGATGAGTTTGGAACTCGGCAGTGAGTGTTGCAACCGAGGACAGACGATTTTGTGTGGCCTACCACTTCTTTGTTGAGCCGTTGTTGCTCCTAAACGTTTCCTCTTTACAATAACAGCACTTACAGTTGATCGTGGAAGCTTTAATAGGGCAGCAAGTTTACGAACTGACTTGTTGGAAAGGTGGCATCCTATGACGGTGCCACGTTGAAAGTCACTGAGCTCTTCAGTACAGACCATTCTAATGCCAATGTTTGTCTATGGAGATTGCATGGCTGTGTGCTCAATTTTATACACCTGTCAGCTGCGGGTGTGGCTGAAATAGCCAAATCCACAAATTTTAAGGGGTGTCCACTTTGTATATATAGTATATATGCGATGCTTCTCTTAGTCTACTGTACCTCTAAGGAACTGTTAGAGGTTGTTGGAGATATTGCTATGGTTTTGGTTCGGTTCTCCTTACCTGTCCTGTTCTGTTTGCAGGTGAGTTCAGGTGTGTTGATGACTCCGTTGATGGCGGCCTGGGCCATGTTGTTCTGTTTCTTCAGCAGCTCAATGTTCTTCCTCAGCTCGTTCAGCTCACAGTCCTTCAAAGAAAACCCCCATTTCGACTATTACTACATTCACGTATTTAAAATTAATACACATGATCGTATTTTCATATATTGGTTTCCCTTGTCCCGCGAGGAACATAATTCAACTGTGCCCTAAATGATGTAATGTCACGCTTTGAAATGCCTCACCTTGTGCTCAGCGGTCATACTGAGACTCTTCAGTCTGATGGTCATGTTACCCAGGCTCTGTTCAAACGCCGCCACCAGGTGAGCCTGCGCAGGGAAATAACCCAGGTTAGAATATGTCAGAGAGGTTTATATTACAGTTCAACTTAGTTGGAATGGCCAAAGATCCTTCAGTAGCGGTTATTGGGCAAAGCATGAGAGTGATGAGCGCAACAGTAGCTGTACTCCCGGATGCCCCGCTCCAAGGACAGAACTAGTAGAAGATCAGACAAGAGCAACTGGCAGGAAACCAAGCCAAGTTACCGAATAGACAACAGTTCTCTCATCTCAAAGCCAAACGGCTAATTTAGTGCATCGATTAGCCTACATTCCTATTTAAAAACTAGAAGTCGAAGCAAAAAGCGGGAAATGCTACATATCATGATAAGCAACTCTGTTAGATTCACAACTTCAAAAACGTCTCAAAAGGCGGCACCGGAAATCCTCTAAATCTGGCTTAAATCCTCTCACACCTCTGTAAAAGACGTGTCCACGCTACAGCTTTGGTCGACGGGGTACCCAGTCGCCCTCTGGGGGGCTGACGCCTACTCCTCCTGGAAGGGGAAGTGGTTCAGGAGGAGCCCGATGCCCTCTGTGCCCGCTCTGGGGTATGGTCTGCTGGACGTTATGGCTAGGGAGGCTGGATGCTAACAATGCTAAAGCATTGACTGTGTGGCTCTTTGAGTACCTCTTTTCCCCTACACACACACTAACTGTGTCTATTCTCTCCAGTGTCTAAGAGCTAAGACAGAGTGTCTGGGTGGGTGGGTGGGTGGAGTGGAGAGGCGTGGAGGGTCGAAGGGGAATGCGAGGGACGGAGAGACAGTGAGGAGACAGAGAGAGGTGGTATCTGGTTGAGGATAGACTCCCTCCTAATTGTGATAAAAATAGAGACAAGGCAGAGCCTGAGACTTTGAACAACTATGAGTTGAGATACTGCACCTGAACATAGAATACAAGACTGGCTTTGAGCAGTGTGAGCAAAGCTCTCACTGAACGTATGTTGACGGTTAACACAGCCACAATGGCCTCGCCTGAAACCCAATCACTCAGGTCCATTTTATACCACAACCACACACAGTACCAAACCAATGATAATCATCATCTACTACAAATAATCAGCTAGCTCAGGGTTTCTTAAAGTATGGGTTTGGACCCAAAGTGGGCCCTGGGCATGTTAGAGGCGGGTAATGAGAATACATCTGTAATCACACACTATTTCTGCTTAATTTGGGTCAATGGAGCACGATTTGGGTCAGGCGAGGACGGTCAATAATGATCTGCATCATTTAAAAGCCTGGTAACCAGATACACACTCAAAGCCACACAGTATCAAAACCAAACACAACCAAAACATTACATCATTCCTACCCAATAAACAGACACACGGATCCAAAGCATGCTAGAGAGCCAAACCTATTAGATCTCAATAAATAAGATTATATGAACTGGGGGAGACCTGATCCTGGATCAGCACTCCTACTCTGAGACGCCTGGCACACCCTTTTTGACCACCAAACCAAAATCATACTACACTACGATGGTGAAATCGTAGACTACTGTGTGAAGACCATCACCTAAGAATGCTTAATCTCCTCTGTCTAGGATGCTCTGTGTGCCTAACCCTTGCACTACACGCTGCCCAATGGAAACTGAGGTACACATCTGAACATGCAAACGAGGTGGTTGGTGTACTGGCGTGTAGCAGACGTGTCGACAGACACACGATTCAAGTCATGGAGCTGCTCTCATAACGCGAGGAGCTTTGCGGCCAGATATGTGTCTTTGCCTACAAGCACCCATCTGTCTGTCGGGGAACATGTAATCAAATATTTGAACAAAGACTACACATAATACCCCATAATGACAAAGTGAAAACAGGTTTTTAGACATTTTTGTAAATGTATAAAAAAACTTTTAAAAAACTTAAATACCTTATTTACATAAGTATTCAGACCCATTGTTATGAGACTCGAAATTGAGCTCAGGTGCATCTTGGTTCCATTGATCATCCTTGAGATGTTTCTACAACTTGATTGGAGTCCACCTGTGGTAAATTCAATTGATTGGACATGATTTGGAAAGGCACACATGTGTCTATATAAGGTCCCACAGTTGACAGTGCATGTCAGAGCAAAAACCAAGCCATGAGGTTGAAGGAATTGTCCGTGAGCTCCAAGAGGATTGTGTCGAGGCACAGATCTGGGGAAGGGTACCAAAAAATGTATTCAGTATTGAAGGTCCCAAAGAACACAGTGGCCTCCATCATTCTTAAATAGAAGATGTTTAAAACTCTCTAAAACTCTTCCTAGAGCTGGCCGCCCGGCAAAACTGAGCAATCGGTGGAGAAGGGCCTTGGTCAGGGAGGTGACCAAGAACCCGATGGTCACTCTGACAGAGCTACAGAGTTCCTCTGTGGAGATGGGAGAACCTTCCAGAAGGACAGTCATCTCTGCAACACTTCACCAATCAGGCCTTTATGGTAGAGTAACCACCGCCTGGTATGGCAACTGCACCACCCTCAACCCTAAGGCTCTCCAGAGGATGGTGCGATCTGCACAACACATCACCGGGGGCAAACTACCTGCCCTCCAGGACACCTAGAGCACCCGATGTCACAGGAAGGCCAAATAGATCACCAAGGACAGCAACCACCCGAGTCACTACCTGTTCACCCCAGAAGACGAGGTCAGTACAGGTGCATCAAAGCTGGGACCGAGAGACTGAAAAACAGCTTCTATCTCCAGGCCATCAGACAGCCACAGAGAGGCTGCTGCCTACATACAGACTCAAATCATTAGCCAAGTAATAAATGGATCACTAGTTACTTAAAAAAATGCCACTTTAATAATGTTTACATATTTTACATTACTCATCTCATGTATATACTGTATTTTAAACCATTTATTGCATCTTGCCTATGCCGCTCGGTCATCGCTCATCCACATATTTATATGTACATATTCTTATTCCATCCCTTTACATTTGTGTGTATTAGGTAGTTATTGTTAGATTACTTGTTAGATATTACTGCACTGTCGGAACTAGAAGCACAAGCATTTTGCTACACTCGCATTAACATCTGCTAACCATGTGTATGTAACCAATATAATTTGATTTGGCATTGAAACAAGACCCACAACAACTATGCTTTCCACTCAATTTCAACCTGTTGTTGAACTTCTTTCCTAAAATGGATCGATAACAGTGAGGTCAAACAACGTAGCCTAACAGTGAGTTTTAAAAGCATACTGTGTTGATGATGAGTGTTTGTGTCACGACTTCCGCCGAAGTCGGTCCCTCTTCTTGTTCGGGCGGTGTTCGGCGTCACCGGTTTTCGAACCATCGCCGCTCCCCTTTTTCGTGTGTCTGTTGGGTTTTGTCTTGATTGTACACACCTGCTGTTCATTTTCTCCCAATCACGCCCCTGTTATATTCCTTCCTTTCCCCTCTTCCCCTTGTGCGTGATCGTTATTTGTTATGTGTTTTTTCTCCGTCTGTGTTACTGAGGGCTGGTATTGTTCTCGTTGTTCTGGTTTGTGTTGTTCGCCCATTATTTTGACAGTGTTGGTAGTTTGCCCCACCAGTGTTTGTTTGCATTTGGTGTGGTGGTTGCATTAAATCACCTTTACACGCATCTCAACCTCCTGCGCCTGACTCTTTTCACTAACGGAACCACAGCCGTAACCGTTTGATGTAATTTTAGATTGCATTTGCTTTGATGTCAGAGTGGTTAGAGGGACAATAGAGCCCTGAGTACCAGGCCATTAGTGACCTGATGGAGGGACAATAGAGCCCTGAGTACCAGACCATTAGGACCTGATGGAGGGACAATAGAGCCATGAGTACCAGGCCATTAGTGACCTGATGGAGGGACAATAGAGCCCTGAGTACCAGGCCATTAGTGACCTGACAGAGGGACAATAGAGCCCTGAGTACCAGACCATTAGGACCTGATGGAGGAACAATAGAGCACAGAGTACCAGGCAATTAGTGACCTGATGGAGGGACAATAGAGCGCTGTGTACCAGGCCATTAGGACCTGATGCAGGGACAATAGAGCCCTGAGTACCAGGCCATTAGTGACCTGATGGAGGGACAATAGAGCCCTGAGTACCAGGCCATTGTGACCTGATGGAGGGACAATAGAGCGCTGTGTACCAGGCCATTAGGACCTGATAGAGGGACAATAGAGCCCTGAGTACCAGGCCATTAGGACCTGATGGAGGGACAATAGAGCCATTAGTGACCTGATGGAGGGACAATAGAGCCCTGAGTACCAGGCCATTAGCGACCTGACGGTCATTAGCGAATTGGGTACTACCAACGCATCAGCGCCATTGTTGTACAAAGTGCATAGGAGGAGAGTTCCGTGACTCAACGGTCACGTGAGATTTGACTGCGGTCATGACTCATGACTGCCGGCATGGCGGAATTCACCGCAACAGCCCTACTGTTTACACATGCGTCTCTGTATGTTTGTGAAGGCGTATGTTTCCTTGTCTGTGTGTGTATTCCCTCCTGTTGTACTTACATTAGCGCTCAGCTGTGTCGTCAGGGCCGAGACTTTTTCCTGGGAGGCATCCAGCTCTCTACGCAGCTTACGGATCTAAAAATAAAACACGAATCAACAAAACACACATCGCCAAAACACACATCGCCAAAACACACATCGCCAAAACACACCATCGCCAAAACACACATCAACAAAACACACATCAACAAAACACACCATCGCCAAAACACACATCAACAAAACACACCATCGCCAAAACACACCATCGCCAAAACACACAACGGGCTGAGAAGGTTTGGCAGGCTGAGAAAGTTTTGTAGGTGTGACAATAACAAGGGAAAACTCCCTGATCTACTCTCTGATAGAAAGGGGCTAGGGAAAGGAAGCATCGTGTCATGGCTTCATAAAGGAGCACACAGGTGTGCACAGGTGTCTGGAACAGGGGCTAAATTGTCACATGGTCACCCACAACACAGACATGTGTAACTAGATACAATACTGAATACGCCCCCATGTTCCAACATGTCATATGAATACAGAGACAAGAATGAGAGAGAGAGAGAGAGGGAGAGAGAGGGAGAGAGAGAGAGAGGGAGAGAGAGATAAAGCAACAAGAGAAGAGAGAACGAAGAAAGGGGGAAAGAGTGCATTTCTTTACAAAGAAGGTTAAAGGGAGTTCAAGTCTTACCTCTGACTGGGATTTCTCTTCAGTCTGTGAAAACATAATGAGAGAATGATTAGATGATCTATCGATTGAAAGAAAGAAAGCAGTATTATTCAAGCCAGGCCTGAAAGGGAGGAGGGAGGGTTGATAGTTGATATACTACAGCACCTGGGGTGAGCAGACTACACCAGACTACACCAGACTACACCAGCCTGCATGGCTCCAAAACACTGTCTTCAGGCTCTGTATATTCTCTCTAGTGCAAACTCCTGGATGATTTATAAGTTACAGAAACATGGTGATTATAGATGTCTGGTGTAATGGGTCTGGAAAGCAGAGATCTATGCTCCTGGAGGCGTTTAGAGTGCGTTGGTGGAGGCAGAGTGTGTCTTTCTGCTGAGAGGTATTGTCTCCCTACCCGCCACTCTGAACAATGGTAACACAGGAGAAACCCACATACACACAAGCAGACATATATGGCCTCATGCCCACACACACTTGCACGCATACAGTATATACTGTGTACATACACAAAGGAATACATGCATGTAAACCCCATACACACAGACCAACCCATCAAACGGTATAACACACAATACCCCCCTTTACAGGTACAGGTAAGTCTCCACACAGAGAGACTTTCAAACCAAAACACCATTCTACCCTATTCTGCTTCTACATATCTCTGTATTGTCTACCTGTGATTTGCTGTGCAGCGTGTGGGCGGTTGCTAGGTAGGACCTGATGTCAACCCAAATAAAGAAACTAGTAGTGGCCGTGTTATTGTGACATACCACATTTCAATTAATAATGTTTTTTCCCCTGGTCCCGCCTGTCTGTCTGGCGCTGTAATGTGTTAAGAGCTGCTCTGACAGGTTTGCCTGTTAGAGCTAACAATGTCGCGTGTGTGTGTACATGTCTTCCTACTTTATCAGGACCAGAATGTCCTGACAAGTCACCAGAATGTCCTGACAAGGAAGGAAAACAAGAACACACATTTTTCATTTTAGGCATAAGGGTTAGGTTTAGTGTTTAGGGTTAAGGTTAGGGGTTAAGGTTAGGGAAAATACGTTTTTTTTTAAATTGGAAAAAAGTCCAGAAAATTCACAAAAACAAAGCTGTGTGTGCGTATGCGCTTTGTTCCACTCAGCGGAAGTGTGTGTGTGTGTGTGTGTGGGTGACAAAGTACAACCTGTCAACACAGCGTCTACACACACAAACAGAGCTGTCATTCACAGTTGCCTCCTAGACACTTCATCTAAGTTCAGTTTCGCATTTTCCATCCTAACGGTTAAGGTTAGGGTCGAAGCGTAAATCAGAGGCATAACCAAACATTCGAAGACACGCAAAACAGACCCGTCTCTCATATTCATCCCAGACAAAACAAAACCTGACAGAGAAATATCTTTCTCTCGCTGTGCCCCAAGTCAATACCTGCTGATCAAAAAACACACGATGGAGCTGCAACTGCTAAAGAATCATCATCATCATCATCCTTTCCACTGAATCGTTGTTATTTTCATTTTTAAAAAATCATCTCAAAATGGTTGTTGAAAAGAAACAAATCCCCAATCTGTCTGAATCTGGAAAATCCTCCTATCCTCTTCCTCCATCCCATCCCTACCGTGCGCACGTCCCAAGCTGGGACCGTTCCTGTCATGGATAAAGTGGCCATCATCTTGATTAGCTTCTGTGACTCCTAATCGTCTTTTCTCTTTTCCCTCCTTTTATAAATCTCTCGCTCTCTCCTGAGTTATCTGCCGCAGATCTGCTCGGCAGTTTCGACTTGTCTGAGAGCTCAGTCGCTCTCTTTTGCTTTTCTTTCTCACTCTTTCTACACACAGACCCGCCTCTACACCTGCTTCGGGGAGTGTACCTGTCGGTGGGTAGCGGAGGGGGCCACCCTGATTGGTTGGGCTGTGTGTGGGCGTGACTGGCCTGGATCTGAGTAAGAGCAGCCACGCCTCTAGCTCGGGTAAAGGATAAAAGTTGCCCCTAAGCACAGATCTAGGATCAACTTACCATAGCCAAATCCTAACATTAACCATTAGGAAGAGAAACGCAAAACTGACATTAGATCAGTGTCAAGCAGAAACTATCCTACTCCTCTGTCTCATTTAAAGGACTCTGGAGACTTTCTACCTTTAACAAGTGATTTAAGATGAGCTTTCCTAACACCAACATAAATGCATTAGACTAACCTGGCCTGGCTAGTGAGTGGGGTCTTTATATGAGGTATTAAACATTGACTACTACAACTCATGAATAAACATATACAGTACATATTAATAAACATGAACAAACATATAGCTATATATACACAGTAAGCTAGTGGAGCAGTGGCAGCTCTACCATTTTGGCATTAGGAGTGATATTTAAATCGATGAAAATTCATTTGTACTCACCGTAGAGTAGACAGAGGACGTACTGGAGACCAGAGACAGGGAGGAGCCGTGAACTGCAGAGACAAAGCCACAGGACGTAGAGGGATGAGGCCTCAGTACTGTACATAACGACACACACTGCATAAGGTGCTGTAGTAAACACACACACACACGTCAGACACACTTGCGCGCATGTTCGTGACCAAGCGAAGGAAAAATACGAAAGATCTCTATTCTAGAAAAACTACTGCACGCCATAATACATTTGAGCCCGGACAATCTCCCTAAGATGCAAATCCCTTCTTCCGTCAACCACCTCGCTCCCTCCACCAGTCACCCTACCGCTATCCACCCCCTCTCACTTGTCCTGACTCGACCAGCCGCCACGGTGGTGAAAGTCCTAATAACAGCCCTATAAAGATAACACTACCACACGCGGCGGTATACTGTGTGTGTCAGTGTGTGTGCGCGCGTGTCGAGCCTCCACACAGTGCAGTACAGGGTTATGATGGGAGAGGGTATTATCCTATTGACTAACATCAGAGGTGTTTTCCCTAGATTCTTTTCCCGAGAGGGGCGCAAAAGGCCTAAAAAAATACGGTGGTGCCCCGCCTACGTAATGGTAGGCAAACTGTCCTGAAAGTTGAATTCAGTTGCATTCAAAGAGAGTTCCACTTGAATCTGGCGATCTATGAAGTCACTGACTTATCCTGTGTGTGTGTGGGGGCGGTTACACAATAGCTACATTTCTAGGTCAAGTGGCACAGTGTGTAAGTGTAGTCGTCTCAACATAGGGCAACTTAAACAAAGTGTGCAGGTACACATGTCCCAGGCCACAATTAATAACACTAAAGTAACTTTATACCAGGAAAACATATGAACACACACACACACACAACATACTAATATGAACACAGACACACACACATCCAATGGGTAGACACACACACACACTCACCACACATACGGTTTACTGCATGTCCTCATGTTTCTTGATTATAAAGACCCTGCAATTATTCTGTTTTTTGAAACAGAGGAGGGAAGAATGGAATTGAGAATAGAGGAGCGAAAAGAGAGAGAGAGAGAGAGCAAGGGCACTACAGAGGATAAAACAGTGGCACTGGAGGGCCTGTATAATAATGTTTTGTGGGAGCGTGTGAGGATCGACTGGATTCTTAATGAGGTCACATATACACTTTATCCAGAGGGCATTTACACCTCTGGTTTGATCTCTCACACACACACACACACACACACACACACACACACACACACACACACACACACACACACACACACACACACACACACACACACACACACACACACACACACACACACACACACACACACACACACACACACACACACACACACACACACACAGGAAAGGACAGCATGCAGACTACAAATTCCATGTCTGTAACGCCTGGCTTTAGATACTAACACACAGATGTTCACTGAAGACAGACCTGATAGACTAAACACACCACAACACTTACCGCACACTGCTAAAGAAAGGGAGGCACACACACACACACACACACACACACACACACACACACACACACAACGTGAGTGTGTTGCTGCTCTCATTGCTATACGATTTAACGCAGCTCTATTCAGCCAGGAGCCAAAAACACTGATGCATGAGTGTTCGACTGTTTTCTTGTCTCTTCTCTCTCCAGGTTCTTTCTCAAGTTCTTCCTGAAGTGCAACCAGAACTGTCTGACGAACGCAGGGAACCCACGAGACATGAGATGCTTTCGGGTGGGAGAGAGAGAGAGAGAACCGTAAAACCTAATTTGACATCATTTCTTTAGACCAGGGCTTTCCAACCCTATAGCTCACCGTGGTTGACACCACCACCTGGGAAGGACAGGCAGAGGACCTGTCCATCTAAGGATTGAAGATTTTATCATGAGTCATCATCTCTCTATCTAGTCGCCTCTTTCCCTCCCTCTTCTCCCTTTACTCACCCTCCTCGAAGCCATCTCTGAAGGAACCAGAGCGGCTCATGGTGCGAGTCTTCTCGTCCAATGACACGCAGGAGTTCCTCAGGCGGGTGTCACCGCAGGGGTCAAAGGTGATGTCCTGATTGGTCAGACTGTTGTTCCGGAGGCTAGCCAGGTTTATCTGAGCAGCTGTGGTGGGGCTACCCGCTGCAAGGGACACAACTATACAGGTCAGTTTGCACACGCACACACAAGTACAGTGGCTTGTGAGGTGTTTATACTGTAGGTCGTACCGAGCTGTGCGAAGTTGAAGCGTGTCCCGGAGGGTGAGGTGAGGCTGGATCCAGGTGAGAAGGGAGAGTTACTGGTCGAGTCCTGCAGCCCACCCTGCGAATGGGAGCGCAGCCAATCACGCGCAGCCTCCTCATGACCTCGCAGCTGGGGCGATGGGGTATACCTGCAGTGCCAAACACAGAGGTTATAGGTCGGCGGGTAAAGGTTGTGTGAGTAGGGCGCAAACTGGTGCGGTTTTTACATTCTGATTCATCATATATTGATTCTATTTTTACAAAGAGAAACTGATTATTATGTCCCGAGTAAAACTCACATAATGTACGAGTACTTTTCTTCGACCGAGAGCAACACAAATCAAGCGGACAGTCAACAGAAATCCAAAAAGAAATCCAAAAAACGGTACGCAAAATCAAAGTGCGCATGACGTGAAACCATGACAACTCTGCACATACAGTAGTGACAGGTGACATGCCATTACACTGAAGCGCAACACAAAATAGTGCCAAGTGCAAAAAAAGAAGTACAACACCAGCATTGGTGCAGCTGAAGCTGTGAGAAAGGAGAGAGAGAGAGAGAGAGAGGGGGTGCTAAGCATGGCAGACAGTGCTTGAGTGGTCATACAGTAGGTACCTGAGTCCCTTCTTGGGCAGAGTGTTTCTATCACTGTGTGGACCCCTGTGGGATCGGCAGAGAAAAACACTTAAGGGAGAGAGGAAAGGAGGAATGTGGATAGTGAACTATTGCAATTGTAAAAATATATACAGTACCAGTCAAAAGTTTGGAGACACCTACTCATTCAAGGGGTTGTCTTTATTTTGACTGTTTTCTACATTATATAATAATAGTGAAGACATCAAAACCATGAAATAACAGATATGGAATCATGTAGTAACCAAAAAAAGTGGTTGAGAGAATACCAAGAGTGTGCAAAGCTGTCATCAAGGCAAAGGTGGCTACTTTGAAGAATTTCTAATATAAAATCTATTTTGATTTGCATAACACATTTTTGGTTACTACATGATTCCATATGTGTTATTTCATAGTTTTGATGTCTTCACTACTATTCTACACTGTAGAAAATAGTAAAAATAAAGAAAAACTCTGGAATGACTAGGTGTGTCCAAACTTTTGACTGGTACTGTATATGCCATCGCTTTTCTGAAAAATATATTTTGTGACACATCTTAGTATAGTATCATGTCATAGCAGTGATTGGTGTTTTTAAATATCAAGCTCCAAGTCTACGTTTTACCACAAGATGGCAGCATATAAACAGCTGTGGGGGACTCAGAGCCAGCACTCTAGGGGGAACGAAAGCCTGCAACAACACAGCACACGCACACATACGCACACACATACACCGCCACTAAGCAAAGCCCCACGCACAAGCACTTTTACCTTTCCTGTTTCCGAGGTAAGGTGTTTCGGTTGAATTTAGGGCTAGCGGAGGGGGAGGACAGGGGGCTGATGGGAGGGGGCACAACAGACAAAGAGAGAAAGAACTTTAGAAAGAAAAGAGAGGGAGATGAATCCTCTGAAGGAGAGAGCCACATTGAGTCCAACTGTTTCCACAAGCAAAATCACCACCACCAGCTCACCAATGAATCTCCTCTAGTGGTCTAGTAAGTAAAGGTAATGAGATGTGTCAGAGAAGGTAACACCAGAATAGATCTGAAATGACATAGCATGAAGGCGTGCCTTAAACAATGCTTTCCGTGGAGATGCTTGGATAGTATCTCTGGTGATAATATGGCTGATACATTCCGGTCACATACACATTCGTGTACGCAGGAATGTTTCATAACGACACACTGAACAAACACAATATGACAGTGCATGCTATGGCAACATCCGACAGGTTCCTCGTTTTTCTGCCCATATAAAGATGTAATGACCAAGATCAGAGCAGATTCCCCCAACATCCCACTCTTTCCACTCAAACCCTCCCTCCCTCCCATCCCTACCTCCCTCCTTCCTTCTACCCCCCTGTCCTCACCTCTCAGACATGCCCGTCTTGATGCTGCTGGTCCTGCCCAGAGCTGAGAGGGTGTCCTCCCTGCTGTCCCTTCCTCCATGCCCAGCACTGCTCACGCTCATGTCGATGGACTCGCTGCTGGTGTGCATGCTGCTGACCGAGGGGTAGCCCAGGCTTCCCGCCCCACCACCGTGCCCGCTGTGCCCACCCAGGGTACCCTCCCTGCTCTGGGCAGAGGAGCCAGTGCTCATGGTGGTGCCCCACGTCAGGCTGTTGGAGGGCCCCGTGGAGGAGTAGACAGAGCCGGGGCTGGACGCACTCTGGGGGATACCGGAGGAATTATGGATTTATCAAGTGATTTTCATATGTTATATTTATGCTTCCACTCGCCAAGGTCAAATCATATGTCTGCTGACTACTTACAGTGTTAATCATGTCGCGATCTGCTGTTGCTAGTGACATGGATGTTTTTCTTGTTTGTCCAAGTATAAACTCTGTTCATGGACACTGATGCTTATCAAGAGGCGACAAAGATATTGCCAGCTCATGTCATTTGGTTAGGCTAGTCTGCCTATCTCACCTGTTCGCTACTCAGCGTGTTATGGCCCGTGCTCAGGTTTCGGCCTCCGTACAGGGGGCTGCCGCCCTCGCTCTCCCCCCCTACACCTCCAGGGGAGTCCAGAGCAGCATTGGTAGCGTGAGGGTTGGAGATCACCGTTGAGTTCTTCATGTTCTCTGCTGTGGTGACCGGAACCTGCTTACTGGACTTACCACCAAACAACCTGGAGAGAGATGGAGAAGGAGAAGAGGAGAAAGTTGAAAAGGAGAATTCTTTTAAAATATTTACCCTATCTCTTCAAGAGTATCTTAAATAATCCCACAGCACCCCCACACCAAAAAAGGCTTTCGTGAACGAACACTTGCGCTTCATTCTTCCCTCTTACTAGCTCTGACTTGGCTGATAGCTACTTTATTAAGGAACATTTGTGGACTCAGCTACTTCAGCCACACTCGTTGCCGACAGGTGTATAAAATTGAGCACACAGCCATGCAATCTCCATAGACAAACAGTGGCAGTAGAATGGTCTTACTGAAGAGCTCAGTGACGTTCAACGTGGCACCGTCATAGGGTGCCACCTTTCCAACAAGTCAGTTCCTCTAATGTCTGCCCTGCTAGAGCTTCCCCAGTCAACTGTAAGTGCTGTTGTTGTGAAGTGGAAACGTTTTGGAGCAACACAACGGCACAGCCGCAAAGTGTTAGGCCACACAAGCTCACAGAACGGGACCGCCGAGTGCTGAAGCAAGTAAAAATCGCCTGTCCTCGGTTGCAACACTCAGTACCGAGTTCCAAACTGCCTCTGGAAGCAACGTCAGCACAAGAACTGTGCGTCGGGAGCTTCATAAAATATGTTTTCCATGGCTGAGCAGCAGCACACAAGCCTAAGATCATGTGCAAAGCAAAGCGTCAGCTGGAGTGGTGTAAAGCTCGCCACCATTGGGGCCATTGTCATGCTGACATAGGAAAAGGCCTTCCCCAAACAGCACAAAATTGTCTAGAATGTCATTGTATGCTAACGTGCCTAGCCCGAACCACGAAAAACAGCCCCAAACCACTATTCCTCCTCCACCAAACTTTACAGTTGGCACTATGCATTGGAGCAGTGGAAATGCGTTCTCTGAAGTGATGAATCACGCTTCACCATCTGGCAGTCTGACGGATTAATCTGGGTTCGGCGTATACCAAGAGAACGCTACCTGCCCCAATGCATAGTGCCAACTGTAACGTTTGGTGGAGGAAGACTTTTGGTCTGTTTTTCATTGTTCGGGCTAGGCACTTTAGTTCCAGTGAAGGGACATCTTAACGCTACAGCATACACTGACATTCTAGACGATTCTGTGCTTCCAACTTTGTGGCAACAGTTTGGGGAAGTCCCTTTCCTGTTTCAGCATGACAATGCCCCCGTGCACAAAGCGAGGTCCATACAGAAATGGTTTGTCGAGATCGGTGTGGAAGAACTTGCCTGGCCTGCACAGAGCCCTGATCTCAACCCCATCGAATACCTTTGGGATGAATTGGAACGCCGACTGCGAGCCAGGCCTAATCGCCCAACATCAGTGCCCGACCTCACTAATTCTCTTGTGGCTGAATGGAAGCAAGTCCCCGCAGCAATGTTCCAACATCTAGTGGAAAGCCTTCCCAGAAGACTGGAGGCTGTTATAGCAGCAAAGGGGCAACTCCATATTAATGCCCATGATTATGGAATGGCATTCATCTAGCCATCTTAAGATGAATGCACTAACTGTAAGTCGCTCTGGATAAGTGTCTGCTATGTGACTCAAATGTAAATGTAAAAGAAAAAATGTAGGTAGACAGACACAGAGAGCGAGAGATACGAAACATGTAGAGTATTGTAGACGCATTTCTGCTTTAAAGTCATTTCCTCGTAACCACCCCTATTGCACTCTATTGAGTAAAGGCTTGGGGGATTGTAATCTAAGTAACTTTTGAAGCATTACATTAGCATACCCCATTACTTTAAGCCAGAAAGACAGTGGCGGCGTCCCAAATGGCACCCTAATCCTTATTTAGTGCACTACATTTGTCATAGGGCCCCATTTGGGGCATAACCAGAGCGTGTTGACTGTTAAGACGGTAGGCAGGGTGATAGCATAGAGCAGGATCTTCAAAGCCTTATTACCCCACAGAGATTAACGAGCCAGCCCAGCAGTGATGAGGTAAGACTCTGCTCGTGTTACTGTGCACATATAAAGACTTGGCACTATGAAAAGTGTGGGCTCAGACCCGGCAGCTGAACAGAAATGCTGAATGGTTCGTTTTCATACAGTGGACTGACATGACCTATGTGTATGGATGTGAATGTGTGTGTGTGTGTTGCATCACACTAGGAATAGGTTTCAGACACTGTACTGTAAATGGGTGTCATTAATGGACACGTTTAAGTGTGAGTGACATTATATCTCCGCTTGTGAGTGTGTGAGTCTGTTCACCTGCGCAGTGTGGGTGAGGCAACCTGCTGTCTCCCTGTGAGCGGTACGGTGGAAGCCCCTCCCCTCAGGTTGTCCACACCCTCTGACACGCCCTTCTCTCGGTCCGTCTGATTGGCTAGCGATACCCCAGTCCCACTTCCATTCATTTTCCCAGTGTTTCCCATGTCTCTGCTTTTACTGTGAGTGGTAACGGAAAGCACGGCCGCCTCGATGCTGCTGGTCGACGACCGGTTTCCGTTACGCGTGGCGCCGCCGGACCGGCTGGGTCTTGGAAGGCTGCGGTACTGCAGTGTGGAGCGGGTGTTCACCTGGAGGTACCCGTCGTCATGGTGACCTAGACCGGACCCCACATCTTGACCTCCGACCTTTATCCCACCGGCTAGGCATCTCGTCCCTGACTTGGGCATCTTCCCAAGAGTAGCTGACCCGCTCGTGATGGTGGCGCCACTGGTGGTAACCATAGTAATCATCCCGGAACTCTGCTTCTTGAAGCCAAATGTGCTGGTGGGGGTGCGGGAGGTGAGTGTGTGAGACTGGGAGTGAGGTTCGGACAGGGCGTGTGTGAGGGTGTGTGTGTGTGACGTGCGGGCGGTGGCAGCGGCGGAGGCGGAAGAGGGTGTGTGCTTCTTGGCCTCGTCGTCGCTGCTTCGTCCGGCGTCGGAGGGCGAACGGCGGAGGCCGTCGGAGCGAGGGGAGAGACGGCCCTTCTCGGACACCTTGGCGTCATCTGTTTTACCTACAGGTACACCGGACGGGACATACAGCAGGAGTTAAGGTCAGAGGAGAGTTTGACATAGCTGTGGTGTTTCACAAGGTTAATGACTCAAGATTCAGACCACACGAGAGAAAATGACACAGACACACACACACACACAGAGGGCGAGAGAGAGAGACACACATAGAAGAGAGGGAGACATCCAGATACAGTGCAGACTGTACACACACACACACACACACAGATTTACACAGACGGACATAAGGAGAGGCATTGCCCGAAGATGGAGAAAATGAGACAATTACAGAGACAGCAAAACACTGCCAGGACAGAAAACATCCATACCTGTGCTGTGTGTCTTCATGACAGCGGACCCTGACGTTCCAGTAGCTTTAGTCCTGGGGCTGGTCACCCCCACCTGAGCACTCATGCCCCCCTTCCAGGACCCTGTGTGTGTCATTGAGGGAGTCTTCCGCCCCGAGCCCACCTTATCCGACTCGTCAGACACGTCCGAGGGGTTCCGGCGGGCCCACTTGGAGCCCTGGTCCATCCTGCTGACCTCACTGTCCGACACCCCGTCTGACCTCTTGACCTCGTCACCTGACCAGGCGGGGTTCAGGGTGGTGGAGGCCGAGTGCTTCTCAGAATCCGTCACAGGCTGGGGGGGGCACACAGAGGATGAGAGAAGAGGGAAATTGTGATCTATTTTAATGGTGCTCTGGCATTTATGGGAATAAATGGCTAATCGGGTTGAAGTTAGTAACTTCCCCATGTGCCTATAGGGCTGAGATGACAGTGGTATGAGAGTATACCGATTGTGGGCAAAGTCAGAAAGCTCTTTGGGGCCTACCATATGTGAAGCCCTACTCAGCCTACAATAACCTCAGCACTATATGGATCCAACATGGAGGCAGTTTCTACGGAAAGAGACTATATTCGTCTAGTGTCGGGTCCAAAGTCAACTACTACTGGGAGAATGATGGTCTTTGTTCAGCCTTTGTTATCCTACATCAACTAACCACTATATTAAATGAACGTTATTATATAGAGGGTGTGAGTTATCCAGACACCCAACCCCTTCCCAAAGCCACCAAAAACAAGTTGAGAGTAGAAAACACTTCTCCGACAGTTTTTCTAAAGGTGGCTTCTTAAAATTGGTATTTAATGACTTGAGGCCAGTTCAAACATTAACATTAGTCTAGTCGGTTCACAAGTCTGCCACCCAGAGCAATACTATAGGCTCATATTCCCTTCCAAACTGTGAGGAATGTAAATATCATTAACACGCTCGGAGCTAAGGGGGAGAGAAAGGAAGGGAGAGAGGAGAAAGAGGGGGAGAAATGGGAGTGTGAGACTGTACTTTGAGAGTTTATTTGTGTGTCCATTTCGAGCCTGGCGCTGTATTTGTGTATTTCACAAGTCTTCCACCCAGAGCAATACTATAGGCTCATATTCCCTTCCAAACTGTGAGTTTGTGTGTGTGTGCACTTGTGTGTGTGCGCATGCTTGTGTGTGTGTGTGTGTGTGTGTGCGCGCGCGCGCATGGGTGACGTTCATGCATATGTGTGTTTGCGTCTAGCCTCCACACTGACCTGTCCGTTGAGGGCCTTGCGCTGTGCGGCCGGTGTGTTGGCGTAGGAGCTGATGGAGGAGCTGGTGTTGATGTCATCTGTGTCGATGGTGTCACTGACGCCACTGCTCACTGAGCTGCTGTCATCCCAACTGGAGAGGAAGGAGAAAAAGATAGGTTTAATTAAACACCATTTTAACCAGGATAAAGGGGGCGAGGGCATACCCAAAAGGGATTGGTTTTAAAAAGGAAAAATGGTACAAAATGTGCCTTTAAACCAGATACCTCATTTCTAAACAGAGTTGAACAAGGGTTCAGTGTGTGGTTGAATGGACGCAACCGAAGAGGACTCTCCGTTAAATCAGTGTTACGTTTTCTACTTCAGAGCCTGTAGTTCATTTCCAGCCGTGGAATCGGTGGAATATTGTGAATATTTCACATTGCATTACCCTACCTCAATGGAGCAAGACATTCACTAGACCAGGGCTCTCCAACCCTGTTCCCAGAGAGCTCCGGTCCTGTACGTTTTCCCTCCAACCCTAATCTTGCACACCTGCTTCTGATAATTAGCGGGTCGATAAGCTGAATCAGGTTAGATACTGGGGTTGGAGCGAAAACCTACAGGAGGGTAGCTCTCCGGGAACAGGGTTGGAGAGCACTGCTCTAGACAGATGATGGCAATGTATCACTCATTCTGGCTCTGAATATGAATCCCCTGACAGTGTATACACCCTACTAGCCTTGCGAAAGCTCTGTGACTGTACAAGCTGGTGAGCCCACGGCGATAGGAGGGATATTTTATGTATGGGCGTAATCCTGGGTGAAAACACAGTCTCTCTCTGCACCAGGGAGAAAAACCCTGCTAAGAGGCATGGTGAATGTATGACACGGCTCACAGTCAGGCGGCAGCATAAGCCCCAAGCTGCCTGGAAATCTCAGTCTCACACACCCACTAACCTTGAACAGGAAGGTTCTACAACACACACACACCGTCCACACACTAGTCTTTAACCCCACTTTGAACAATTATACAGGCTATGTTTGTCTATCCCCAACCCTGGGGTCGAAGCGGGGTAGGGGACGGGGGTAGTCGACCGGGAGACTAGAGTGGGTGGGGTGGCAGCAAGACTAGAGTGATCTCTAGGGAGACTCCGGATGAGACAGTACAAACATCAGTCTGAAAGGACCACAGGGAGGGAAAAAGAGTTAAAAGCAGGCTTGACAACTATTGAGCACATGCACAAGCGCGCGTGCCCACACACACACACACAGCTGCTATTGTATCCTGGTGTTTGGATTAGAGTCATCCAGGGACAGATCCATCACCTCTAATGCGACAGACACACAAAACCCTGTCGCTAAGGACGCACACACTGAAATACATCAGCGGGTCCTCACGGACTTCGGCTTAAGCCCAGGAAGCATCTATCCTCATCTGCAGACAGGATGATGTCATGAATCATCCTTCAAACACACACAGCCCTTTACAACATACTGGGGGATCTCACATTAACACACTCTCATCGTACAGATCTGACAGCGATCACAAGCACTGCAATCTGTAGCTTGAGCTCTGAGGCTCGGATGCTTTGAAGTTGCCTTAAACCCACAGTATATCTGTTCTTGACAGGACTGCAGACAGAGCTAACTGGTGAGACATTTAAACTGACCACAGCCATATGGGGGAAAGTCCCCCCCCCCCCACACACACACACAGAGACAGAGAGAGACACATCACAGACCAACTAAAGAATCTAAGATTCTTGTCCATATTTAAAATCGAGTATCCTTCTGAAGACGGAAAATAGCCCAACTAAGAGCCATCACACACACTCTCTTACCTGGCCAGAGTTCCTGGGATGCCACGGGAACCTGAAGTGTGGGGGAGAATGCCGAGCTGGACAGAGAGCTTCATGAGTCCATACCGCTGAGTTACACACTGAGCTAGCGACCTCTCTCTCTTTCTGCTTCTCTCACTCTCTCTCTCTCCTTCTGCCTCTCCCTCTGCCAGTCTCTCTCTCTGCATCTCTCTCCTTCTGCCTCTCCCTCTTTCTCTCTGCTTCTCTCACTCTACCCCTCTCCTTCTGCCTCTCCCTCTGCCAGTCTCTCTCTCTCTGCTTCTCTCACTCTCTCTCTCTCTCCTTCTGCCTCTCCCTCTGCCAGTCTCTCTCTCTCTGCTTCTCTCACTCTACCCCTCTCCTTCTGCTTCTCTCACTCTACCCCTCTCCTTCTGCCTCTCCCTCTGCCAGTCTCTCTCTCTCTGCTTCTCTCACTCTACCCTTCTCCTTCTGCCTCTCCCTCTGCCAGTCTCTCTCTCTTCTTTGTGTCTACCTCCTCCCTCCCACTCTTCCTTTATCCCTTGCTCACTCTGGCCCTTTCTGTGTTTTTGACTGTGTCTCCTGCACTCATCATCCCTCCCTCTCCCTCTTCTCTCTCCTGTCGCCTTATCTCTTCTGGCATATTCCCCCGCCTCTCTGGACTGAGTGAGGGAACCGTGAAAGAGAGAGAGTGTTCTCCCCTAGTGCGTGTAACCTGACCTACCCCAAGCCCAGTTAACCAGCTCACTGCTGCAGTCAAACCAGTAACATCACAGCACAATGACAGACACTTCCAAATGTTTTTGTTGTAATTAAATGTAACCTTTATTTAACTAGGCAAGTCAGTTAAGAGCAAATTCTTAATTACAATGATGGCCTACCGGGGAACAGTGGGTTCAGGGGCAGAACGGCAGATTTTTACCATGTCAGCTCTGGGATTCGATCCAGCAACCTTTCGGTTACTGGCCCAACGCTCTAACCACTAGGCTCCCTGCCACCCAAATCCTATGGAACCAAAATAAGGCATCCTCAAAAGACCCAACAACAGAATGAAGCTACAGTATGGTCATAGTATGATCACAGCCACACAGACAGATTCAACCACACATCCATACAAAACATGATCCCTTATTATCAAGTAAGATATTCCCAAATCCAACATTCCCAACTTCCCATCCATGTCACATGTGTCGGTGTGTGTGATCCCGGAGTTCCCAGACAGATCCACCCTGGCTAACTGCCAACCCATTACTAATTAGAGATCAGCCCAGAAACATGGCCGAACCCACAGCCTCCTGCTGGCAGCACAACCTACCTATTAACTACCACCCAGCCATTTAGAGCCAATCAGAAATGACGATGACACTAACCACAGCCACAGCCCATTGAACTTAGTAAAGAGGAGCAGTTCCAAGCATGAAACGCTAATACCGAAACGTCGGAAAGTTCCGGGTTCAATTGGTGTGTCTGATTAGACAATCAATTCACTTTTGTGTTGATTTCTGAGCAGGGAAATCTCTCTTAGTAAGACAGAGACCATCACAGCTGTGTGGTAGTTTGCAGAAATGGAGTTAAATGGATTCATTGGAGCATTGGCCTTTACGGTTAGGTTAGGTGTGCGGGCAGACTATTCTCTTTCACCAGTACCCGGTGAAAGAGAACACACTGCCTTTGTAAGTGCCAGGCGTTATCGTGATGATGAAAGATGGGAGCGAGTCCTAGGAGACTGCAACACTAACATTCACAAGTCCCTCAGCAAATACTCGTAGAAAGTTTCGAAAAGCTACGTAACAGAAGAAGAGCAGGAGTCTAAGACGGAGAGGCCGTAGGGGGGAGAGAGAGATGGAGAGAGAGATGGAGAGACAACGTAGGTTTGGGCCGTATACCATATACCGGGGTATTTGAAAAAAAGCCACGGGACGGTTTTTCAATACCATCAACACCGTCAAGACATTTACTTTCAATAAATGTGAATATTTGTAGCTACTTTATAAAGTTAATACCTGCAATCAACTTGTGTAATACGCTAGGAGATAAAGCAGATTGTGTTCATCATTTCGTCTGTCACATTGTTTGACATTACGAAGGTTACCGTAGCTCCCCAGAGCAGTTGAGCCAGTCACACGCTCGTTGTTAAGAGCACAACGAGAGAAAGCGTGAGCTCACAGCGTTCTATTGGAAAGTCTCTGCTGTGCGGCGCGCATGAGGGGATGAAGTTACACGTGTGTGCAATTCACTACTAAATACCTCGGGACGGCTTTCTGCCGTGTTTTAGAAGTCAAAGAGCTCTGTTATCCGAGTTAGCCGTACAGATTTAAAAAAAATCCCTGTGCTTCCTACTAGCGTTTTTTTCCCTCCTCTGTTTTTCCTCCTCTGTTTTTCCTCCTCTGTTTTTCCTCCTCTGCTCCGTGTACACATGCTGCTACTACTTCAGAAAAGCCTGCATCACAACTTTGTTTATTTGCACAATTTCTCTCGTTCACTTTCGCTTGGAAATGTCCACACTCACCGAAAATGACAGTTGGTAAATACTAACTATGATTGCATAACTTTATACGCTGGATTTGCCTGTCTTTTCAATTAGTTTATGTTCATTTTCGTTCTATAGCATTCAGCTAACAGCTTACTGTATGTGTGATTTCGCTATTACTTGTGCTAATGTTGTTAGAATCTTGGTAATATGTGGCTTTTTTTTGCATTTTTAGTGCCCCCTTGTGTGCTATGCCGGTAATACCGTACATCCCGGGATGGCAGAGACAGTAGGTGAGAGAGTGAGACAGAGAGAGACAACTGGGGAGAGACACAGTATGTGAGAGAATAGACTCTGACCCAAATCAACACATTCCTGGGCTACCGCCTTAGTTTCTCCCTGGTGTCCCCGAAGACCGCCCTCTGTTTTCACACACGGGTCAGGGGTCATAAATCCTGCTGTTCTTCAACTGGGACCGCTGGCCAAGGAGAAAGAGCTGCCGTTGGGGCTGGACCCATGGGAGTGTCCGACAGCGTCCTGAGAAAACCTTCTGTTGATGTTGTTCTCTGTTTGTTTAGTTTTGCTTATATGTGTCTCTGGGGAAGTGCGTTTTTTCTGTGGCTCAGCCCATATTGTTACCCGGCAGCGATGGGACAAGACTGCAACTACCAATTGGATATCACGAAATTGGGGTAAAAGTACAAAAAAAAATATGCACGCACACACACTCGCAGACGTAGACAATAACCTCTGGACAACAAGGAATTTCCTCTGTTTAAGGGGGGAGCTACTATTACTCAGACTGTTGTAGGATCAGATGACTACTCCTGTAGACTCCTGTCAGAGACAGTGTGAGTGGATGGGACACGGGGTCGCACACGAAACATGAGCTCACTCGAATATATACCACCGAAGGGTGAGAGGTCACAGATGACATCATGGGGAAAAGAGACAGGTGAGGCTTACACACTCCGAGACAAAGACACACGCACACGCGCGCATACTATAAACAATCCAGTCAGACTGTATTGCATTCAAAGACAGATTCTATTATGGAAATAAAATCAAGGATGAGAAAAGAGTCTTGAGAAGGCATATTACCCGACATCGGCGACAGGCACAAACAAACCAGATGTGTTTTTAGAAGTGCTCAATCATGAGAACTCTAGCTTGGCTGCGCCACCGCTGCCTCAAGACAAAACCTCCAAACTAACCCTGACCCCAAACCTCCTCTAAACCTCCTCTATTCTTTAGTGTAGACAGCCAGTAGGAACACAAACCAGTGTGTGTGTGTGTGTGTTGTATCTAAAGTATGTGTTTGGGCCTGGGCTGTGTGTGTACTGACTGAGCTGACTGTACACACAACCACTGTTTGGCTGTCCCTCTGTAAACACCACCTCTGGCCCCTCTATACACAGGGAGGAGTGAGGGAGACGGGGAGGGAGGGAATGGGGGAGGGAAGGGAGGGGGTGGGAATGGCAGTTTGAACAGGACCCTGGTGATTGGGTGTGAGAATATGGGAGGGAGGGAGGGAGGGAGGGAGGGAGGGAGGGAGAAATGGGAGAGAGATACAGGGTGAGGGAGTGAATGGGCGGGGGAGTGAGAGAGGGAGAGGTAGAGAATGGGGAGGCATAGGGTAAGAGAGAGGGTAAAGGAGCGGTGGAGAGGATCTTGGACAGGACTCGGTGCATTTCTTCTCCTTGTGGACATTCCGGGCCGGAGTTGTGTGGTGGTTAAACGACACAGCTGTCCCGCAGCACAGAGAAATGACAGGGCTACTGGACTACAGGGTCAGGAATGCACCTCTCCCTCTAGTCTCTCTCTTTCTAGCCTCATTTCTCTTTTCCTAGCTTGAGTAAACATATTTTAGACCTGAAACAAACATTACCTAAAAACGACATGAGATTTCTGTTAGATTCTCTGACTTTGTCTCTTGCACACAAACCTCTCTCTCTCTCTCTCTCTCTCTCTCTCTCTCTCTCTCTCTCTCTCTCTCTCTCTCTCTCTCTCTCTCTCTCTCTCTCTCTCTCTCTCTCTCTCTCTCTCTCTCTCTCTCTCTCAGACTTCACTTCTTTCATGTTACATGTTTTCTCCATGCTCTTCTGATCACACTCCAGAATAGAGGACAACCATTGCGATGCAGTGTCCTGACGGCAGGCAGTAAGTATGTCCAAGTGCTGACATCCCTGCCACTCTCTGTGGCACAGCAAGGCTCAACACCACTTCCCTGAGCACTAATCCAATCGGAGTCAGCCAGCCGGGGAGACAAAGGCATAGACCATTACAGCAGAGTGTGAGAGAGAGAGTGTGAGAGAGTGAGAGAGAGAGAAGGAGATAACTGTGTGTAAGAACCACGCCTTCTATGTGTGTGTGTTTGTGTGTGTCCTGCGGTGAGGCAGGTGTGCTGGTGACAGAGGGGAAGCCCAAGGGGAAGAGGGAGTCCATAGACGCACCAGTATCCACGGCTACAACTACATCAGTAAACGCTCCTCGGAGTCTCTCTCTAGCCATCTCTCTCTCGCTGTCTCTCTCACACGCACACTCAAGTCTCAGGTTCTCCTTCTCCACTACAACTTGTTAAATCCGATTGTCTATCTTTCCCTTCTCTTTTTGTCCATCTAAGTTTTCTTTCGCCACATGTCTCCCTCTTTGTCCCAGTTGTATCCTCTCCCTCTCGCTTTCTGGTAATGTTCTGTTACATCTGAATGATGACCTATGACCCAGTCTAATCCCGTACCCTCCCACGCACCAGAGAAGGCAAGGGTGCGTGCGCTCAGGAGTACAGGGGCACTTCTGCAGCCGGGGTACGTGGGTGTGTGTTTGGGGGGTATCAGTGACTTGGGCAAATAGTTCAGCGGGAAAGCTCAAACGCTCAAAGTGAAGCTCCAGATATCACACCCTGTAGTTCTGTCGTTTTATAGACTGTGGGGTTGAGACTGCTCTGGTGCGCGCGCGTGCGAATCCGTGCGTCTGTCTGTGTGTGTATGTGTGTGTGTGTGTGTGTGTGTGTGTGTGTGTGTGTGTGTGTGCGGACTATGATGTTGAGACGGCACTAGTGTGCCGCAAGCGTTTCAGCGCAGTGTTATATGTGATTACAAAGACACACCACAGGGAAACAGGAAAGTGCTGTTCTTGCATAAAAGATGTCAAAAGGGGATTTATAGCAGTTTGCATTCCATGCATAAGTCGAGAAGTTTGTGTGTGTGTGTGTGTGTGTGTGCGTGCGTGCGTGCGTGCGAGAGGGAGAGAGACTGAGGAAAAGAGAGCCAGAGAGAAGCCTAGAAGCAGACAAAAGGGGTGGGAGTGGCCCTTTATCCGTTTCTCAGCGAATCAAACCAAAGTAAGAGTGCTTCCAAAAACAACGACTACAGACATTGCCGTATCCGCTACTCCAACCGTAGAAAAATACAGAGCGTAGAAAGCTGTCGGTAGTAGC
The DNA here is from genome assembly GCA_030435695.1 of Brachymystax lenok tsinlingensis. Taxonomy (NCBI): domain Eukaryota; kingdom Metazoa; phylum Chordata; class Actinopteri; order Salmoniformes; family Salmonidae; genus Brachymystax; species Brachymystax lenok. Next base: position 7,111,371 of record CM059800.1, read on the forward strand.
TGTCACCCAAACACAAAGACACACCGGTGATAGCACTAGGCCAGTAACAACCCATCTTGTCCTCTTGCCTCACTATCAAAACACTCCTGGTATTCCGGACCAGAGCCCACGTGCCGCCGGAATCACGAGACTCTCAAAACGAACGGCCCGGAATACTTTGAGGTTTGATAACGGATCTGATCCTAGAGGGTGACGTTATGTGAACAGTCTAAGCACGAGACACAGAAATGTTATTGGGGCCACTGGGTTTAACACACACACATACGCACGCACAGTGTATTATCAGACAAAAAAGGCCTCCTGGTTATCAGAGAAACATGATCGGTGGTTCATGAAATGCCTGGAGAAAGAGAGAGGGAGAGAAAGGAGAAAAGATTGTGATTGTACATGTTTAGAGCCGGGAGCAAAACCACGGCATCCTCTTCGCTGGAGAGAGGGGAACAGACACCACACAACAGAGAGAGAGCGAGAGAGGGAGAGACAGAGGAAAGAGGAGGGAGATGAAGAGCAAAGGGGGAATGATGATTCCTCTAAGGGGAGCGAAAAGAGGCGAAAAGAGAGGGGTAAGAGAGAGAGAGGAAGCGATTCTGTCCATCCGTTTTACTGCCAGGTGCAACCCTTACCTGAGCACCTCCCTTCTCCTCAATTGCCCGAGGGGCCTAGTCAAGTCCAGACAGGTACGGAAATGGGCATTGGGGATGCTGTGGTGCTGAGAGGGTGCTGGAAAAAACTATAACTCCTTGGGCTGTACACACGCACACACACACACACACACACACACACAACCTCCCCATAGATCTACTAACATCACACACACACCGAGTGAAGAACAGAGAGAAATAAGAGACGAAGGAGAGGACCGAGGGATATTCTGTATTTATCGTAGTAATGTTAAAAGGGATATACTGTATTTATCATAGTAATGTTAAAAGGGATATGCTGTATTTATCATAGTAATGTTAAAAGGGATATACTGTATTTATCATAGTAATGTTAAAAGGGATATACTGTCTTTATCATAGTAATGTTAAAAGGGATATACTGTATTTATCATAGTAATGTTAAAAGGGATATACTGTATTTATCATAGTAATGTTAAAAGGGATATGCTGTATTTATCATAGTAATGTTAAAAGTGATATGCTGTGTTTATCATAGTAATGTTAAAAGGGATGTACTGTATTTATCATAGTAATGTTAAAAGGGATATACAGTATTTATCATAGTAATGTTAAAAGGGATATACAGTATTTATCATAGTAATGTTAAAATGGATGTACTGTATTTATCATAGTAATGTTAAAAGGAATATGCTGTATTTATCATAGTAATGTTAAAAGGGATATACTGTATTTATCATAGTAATGTTAAAAAGGAATATACTGTATTTATCATAGTAATGTTAAAAGGGATATACTGTATTTATCATAGTAATGTTAAAAGGGATATACTGTATTTATCATAGTAATGTTAAAAGGGATGTACTGTATTTATCATAGTAATGTTAAAAGGGATATGCTGTATTTATCATAGTAATGTTAAAAGGGATATACTGTATTTATCGTAGTAATGTTAAAAGGGATATACTGTATTTATCATAGTAATGTTAAAAGGGATATACAGTATTTATCATAGTAATGTTAAAAGGGATATGCTGTATTTATCATAGTAATGTTAAAAGGGATATGCTGTATTTATCATAGTAATGTTAAAAGTGATATGCTGTGTTTATCATAGTAATGTTAAAAGGGATGTACTGTATTTATCATAGTAATGTTAAAAGGGATATACAGTATTTATCATAGTAATGTTAAAAGGGATATACAGTATTTATCATAGTAATGTTAAAATGGATGTACTGTATTTATCACAGTAATGTTAAAAGGGATATACTGTATTCATCACAGTAATGTTAAAAGGGATATACTGTATTTATCGTAGTAATGTTAAAAGGGATATACTGTATTTATCATAGTAATGTTAAAAGGGATGTACTGTATTTATCATAGTAATGTTAAAAGGGATATGCTGTATTTATCATAGTAATGTTAAAAGGGATATACTGTATTTATCGTAGTAATGTTAAAAGGGATATACTGTATTTATCATAGTAATGTTAAAATGGATATACAGTATTTATCATAGTAATGTTAAAAGGGATATGCTGTATTTATCAAAGTAATGTTAAAAGGGATATGCTGTATTTATCATAGTAATGTTAAAAGGGATATACTGTATTTATCATAGTGATGTTAAAAGGGATATATTGTATTTATCATAGTAATGTTAAAAGGGATATGCTGTATTTATCATAGTAATGTTAAAAGGGATATACTGTATTTATCATAGTAATGTTAAAAGGGATATACTTTATTTATCATAGTAATGTTAAAAGGGATATGCTGTATTTATCATAGTAATGTTAAAAGGGATGTACTGTGTTTATCATAGTAATGTTAAAAGGGATATGCTGTATTTATCATAGTAATGTTAAAAGGGATATTCTGTATTTATCATAGTTTTGTTAAAAGGGATATACTGTATTTATCATAGTAATGTTAAAAGGGATATACTGTCTTTATCATAGTAATGTTAAAAGGGATATACTGTATTTATCATAGTAATGTTAAAAGGGATATACTGTATTTATCATAGTAATGTTAAAAGGGATATGCTGTATTTGTCATAGTAATGTTAAAAGGGATATACTGTATTTATCATAGTAATGTTAAAAGGGATATACTGTATTTATCACAGTAATGTTAAAAGGGATATACTGTATTCATCACAGTAATGTTAAAAGGGATATACTGTATTTATCGTAGTAATGTTAAAAGGGATATACTGTATTTATCACAGTAATGTTAAAAGGGATATACTGTATTTATCATAGTAATGTTAAAAGGGATATACTGTATTTATCATAGTAATGTTAAAAGGGATATACTGTATTTATCATAGTAATGTTAAAATGGATGTACTGTATTTATCATAGTAATGTTAAAAGGAATATGCTGTATTTATCATAGTAATGTTAAAAGGGATATACTGTATTTATCATAGTAATGTTAAAAAGGAATATACTGTATTTATCATAGTAATGTTAAAAGGGATATACTGTATTTATCATAGTAATGTTAAAAGGGATATACTGTATTTATCATAGTAATGTTAAAAGGGATGTACTGTATTTATCATAGTAATGTTAAAAGGGATATGCTGTATTTATCATAGTAATGTTAAAAGGGATATACTGTATTTATCGTAGTAATGTTAAAAGGGATATACTGTATTTATCATAGTAATGTTAAAAGGGATATACAGTATTTATCATAGTAATGTTAAAAGGGATATGCTGTATTTATCATAGTAATGTTAAAAGGGATATGCTGTATTTATCATAGTAATGTTAAAAGGGATATACTGTATTTATCATAGTGATGTTAAAAGGGATATATTGTATTTATCATAGTAATGTTAAAAGGGATATACTGTATTTATCATAGTAATGTTAAAAGGGATATGCTGTATTTATCATAGTAATGTTAAAAGGGATATACTGTATTTACCATAGTAATGTTAAAAGGGATATACTGTATTTATCACAGTAATGTTAAAAGGGATATACTGTATTTATCGTAGTAATGTTAAAAGGGATATACTGTATTTATCATAGTAATGTTAAAAGGGATATTCTGTATTTATCATAGTAATGTTAAAAGGATATTCTGTATTTATCATAGTAATGTTAAAAGGGATATACTGTATTTATCATAGTAATGTTAAAAGGGATATACTGTCTTTATCATAGTAATGTTAAAAGGGATATACTGCATTTATCATAGTAATGTTAAAAGGGATATACTGTATTTATCATAGTAATGTTAAAAGGATATGCTGTATTTATCATAGTAATGTTAAAAGGGATGTACTGTGTTTATCATAGTAATGTTAAAAGGGATATGCTGTATTTATCATAGTAATGTTAAAAGGGATATGCTGTGTTTATCATAGTTATGTTAAAAGGGATATGCTGTATTTATCATAGTAATGTTAAAAGGGATGTACTGTGTTTATCATAGTAATGTTAAAAGGGATATACTGTATTTATCATAGTAATGTTAAAAGGGATATTCTGTATTTATCATAGTAATGTTAAAAGGGATATACTGTATTTATCATAGTAATGTTAAAAGGGATATACTGTCTTTATCATAGTAATGTTAAAAGGGATATACTGCATTTATCATAGTAATGTTTAGAAGGGATATACTGTATTTATCATAGTAATGTTAAAAGGGATATGCTGTATTTATCATAGTAATGTTAAAAGGGATGTACTGTGTTTATCATAGTAATGTTAAAAGGGATATGCTGTATTTATCATAGTAATGTTAAAAGGGATATGCTGTGTTTATCATAGTTATGTTAAAAGGGATATGCTGCATTTATCATAGTAATGTTAAAAGGGATATGCTGTATTTATCATAGTAATGCTAAAAGGAATATACTGTATTTATCATAGTAATGTTAAAAGGGATATGCTGTATTTATCATAGTAATGTTAAAAGGGATATGCTGTATTTATCATAGTAATGTTAAAAGGGATATGCTGTATTTATCATAGTAATGTTAAAAGGGATGTACTGTATTTATCATAGTAATGTTAAAAGGGATATGCTGTATTTATCATAGTAATGTTAAAAGGGATATGCTGTATTTATCATAGTAATGTTAAAAGGGATGTACTGTATTTATCATAGTAATGTTAAAAGGGATGTACTGTATTTATCATAGTAATGTTAAAAGGGTGGTTTGGGGTTTTCCTATTTTTCTCCTATCTGTTTCATACTGTATCTGCAAGAACACACACACACACACACACACACACACACACACACACACACACACACACACACACACACACACACACACACACAGAAAAGAGTGTCACACATATAGGCACACCACAGAAAAGAGTGTCTCTTTGTCTGGTCGGACAAAAGGAATTCAAATCAGTGGACGGATTGTTACAGATGAGTTACTTCCTCTTTCTCTGGCCGTGAAATGAAATGCGAGCTGAAAGACAGACACACATTAATTCAATGTGACACTCTCAGTCTTTTGTCGCTATGGGTCTGTGTTGTCCCATAACTAAAAGGGATTATTTGGTAACGGTAGTGCCAGTTGGAACTGTAATTTGCACACATTTGAGAGTGAAAACAGAGGCAGTTGTAGTGACTATCCCTCCTTCATCTTCTGATTTGAGGTGTTTTTGTTCCTTTATCAGCCAGTGTCCTGTGGAGCTACAGAATATGCCGGCTTTTGTTCCAACCCAGCAATGAAACACCCGATTCAAGTCATCAACGACAGCGTTCATCAATACCTTAATAAGTTGAAGCATGTGTGTTAGTGCAAGGCTGAAACAAAAGCCTGCACATCTGTAGCTCTCCAGGAACCAGAGTTGGAGTCCACGGCACTAAATACTCTAGTTCTTGAGTTAGAATCTCCTGTCTTTAGGCAAATTTTCCAACCACCCCTTGTGCACTATGACACGTTGAAGCTCTTAGCCTGAGGTCACAAGGATTTTACCACATTGCCATGGTGATATCTGACACCTCAACCCCCAACCCGATCGCTGACTGGGCCCTAACGGCAGGCTAAGATGCTGGTGTCCATAGCAGCAACATTAAGACATTAAAAGCTGATCTGTTTTATAGGTCTCCAATCCAGTGGTCTACCACAGCCCGTTACAGAGTGGCCAACTAAGGAGCTGATGCGGACTCTCTGTCAGGGCTCGTGAAACTTACACTGCAACTACGCCCACACACGTATACACAAGCAGGATGCCGCACGCAGACACACACACTAGGCATAGTAAGGTGGTCAGCTGTCAAATCCAACTCCCCACTTTCCCAAATCAGCTCCATTAACCCCCAGTCATCTATTAAATTAGACTGATCTCATTTGAGCCCCCACGCCACATACACTTTACCCTGAAGCCACTTCAGCCCTGCTATATTATGTTAAGGCAGTGATCCACCACTTTCCAACTCTCCCAATTAATGCAAACCAGAACCAGTAACCACATTTAATCAGACATTACTTCAGGAGGGCAGCTCCAAATGTGCCCCCGCCACCTGACTCCCTCCCTCCTTGCCTTCCCCCAACCCTCCCACCTCTGCGCTTTTTCCGGAAAGGAGTGGAACGCTCTTTGAAGATCAGTCGGGAATATCAACAAAGAGAGACTACTGGCACAAGCAGTAATGTCCTATTAACAACATTAACTCCCAGATAGATGAAAGTAAAAAAATACACCCTACACCGTTCCCAAAAACCTTTATCATTCAATTGCTTTTCAGACTCTCTCTCTCGCTCTCCACTCTCTCCCTTTTTCTCTCATCAACAACTGCCAACATGAAAAAGCTTTCACACACACACACACACACACCTTTCAGGGGTTTCTTTAAGACCTTAATGAAAGGTGAAGGGCAGAGGTGAGACAGATACAGTATAAGCAGGGTGGTAAAGAGGCAGGCGAAAGGTCAAGATGGGTCAGTGCATGGTGAGAGGAGAGAGATTGGACGCTTTCATCTCTCACCTTAGGGGTGAGGAGGTGAGGGAGAAGGGGAGAAGAGGTGAGGGCTTAGGGGGTGTGAGAGAGAGAAGGAGGGAAAGAGAGGGGAGACAGAGGTCAAAAGGTGGAAAAACAGGAAATCACTCACACCTGCAGACTGAGAGGAGTTTTAACTGCAGTCTTACTTAGCTTCACTCTTTCTTACAGAGCCCACTTCGGTCCCACACACCGTCCGCTTCTCTTCCATACGAACACACTCTATCTTAATAGTGTAATGCCTCCATCCATTTCCCGCTGTCAATTATCCACATTAAATCTCTCTCTCTCTCTCTCTCTCTCTCTCTCTCTCTCTCTCTCTCTCTCTCTCTCTCTCTCTCTCTCTCTCTCTCTCTCTCTCTCTCTCTCTCTCTCTCTCTCTCTCTCTCTCTCTCTCTCTCTCTCTCTCTCTCTCTCTCCTCTCTCCCTCTCTCCCCTCTCTCCCTCTCTCCCTCTCTCTCCTCCCTCTCTCCCTCCCTCTCTCTCCCTCCCTCTCTCCCTCCCTCTCTCCCTCCCTCTCTCTCTCCCTCCCTCCCTCCCTCCCTCCCTCCCTCCCTCCCTCCTCCCAGAAAGAGGTCAAACTGCTGCCCTGTTATCCTTTCCATTGATCCACGCAGGTCACAAGGACACACATCCAACCATTTTGTCATTTGACCCAATGTAAGGATCTCTCCCAATGATGCAGAGAAATGGTCTGTGTGTGTGTGTGTGTATAGTGTCCTACCTGTCAGCGTCTCCCTGGCCCACGGAGGTGTTGCGTTGGAGGGTCTCTCGTACCGCCGCCATGCCGTCAGGTAGACGGTTGAGTCGCCGCGTGTACAGACTCAGACCGCCGTCCGTCATGTAGCTGAGGCCAGAAAAGGTCAAGGGTCACGTCAGAAAACACAAGGTTTCACGTCAGAAAAACACAAAGTCAAAGCGCACGTTAAAAATGGCACACCACTTTTGATGGAATACCGTTAATTCTTGATGGATTCCAACACTGATATTGTTTGACTAAAAGAAGACAGTTTTTCATGTCAGCTTTCAAGCCAGGGAGAAGGAAATCGAGCACGGTCCAACACTTGGTCTAAGACCCCGGAGAGAGCCAACAACTCCCTCCCTTTCTGGTGCCTGGGCCGGACAAACAAGATGGCTGTTCCTTCCTGCTCTAAATAAAACCAACGAGGAGAGGAAAGAACAGCCATCTTGTTGGTCCATCCCAGGCACCAGTCTCATCAATCAGATGAAATGGCTGCTGGCCGACTGGACCGGCCATTAACTCCACACCACTGGGGCTCCGCACATTGCACAGAAGAACACAGACACACACGCACGCGCACACATGCAGCTAGACCAGTACTTCCCCTACATTTCCTAGATGTTGTTCCTGGTGCAGTGTTCATTTTAGTCAAATTTGTGTCATTCGCATAACAATTTAGTGTAGTTATTATCAAAATGTCAAAAAAAAAAATCAACTAAATGGCCTTTCATTTTAGTCACATAACATTTGTATGGCTTCGTTAACCTGCTTGGGTTCCTATCTCCAACAGCGCAGTAGTATCTAACAGTTCACAACAATACACACTCATCTAAAAGTAAAAGAACGGAATGAAGCAATATATAAAATATTAGATTGAGCGATGTCGGAGTGGACTATACTGACTATACTGTATTCTATTCTATTGTATTTTAGTCAATGCCACTTCGACATCGCTCAATCTAATATTTATATATTTCTTCATTCCATTCTTTTACTTTTAGATTTGTGTCTATTGTTGTGAACTGTTAGATACTACTGCACTCTTGGAGCTAGGAACTCTAGCATTTCGCTACACCCGCAATAACATCCGCTAAATATGTGTACGCGACCACTAAAATTGATTTGATTAACCTATAGTAAACATAAAATCACTCACTTCCATGTGCACAAGCATACACTGAGTAATCAAAAAAAAAGATATATTTCCATGACATTGACCCTGTGAATCCTGGTGAAAACTATGATCCCTTATTGTTAAATCCACTTCAATCAATATAGATGAAGAGGAGGAGAAGAAGGATTTTAAGCCTTGAGACATGGATTGTGCATGTGTGCCATTCAGAGGGTGAATGGGCAAGACAAAAAATGTAAGTGCATTTGAACGGGGGTATGCTAGTAGTTGCAAGGCGCACCGGTTTGTGTCAAGAACGGCAACTCTAGGACCTCCCGAGTGGCGCAGTGGTCTAAGGCACTGTGCCACTAGAGGTCCTGGTTCGAGTCCAGCCGGCCGCGACCGGGAAACCCATGGGGCGGCGCACAATTGGCCCAGAATCGCCCGGGTTAGGCCGTCAGGGATGTCCTTATCCCATCGCGCTCTAGCGACTAGTGGCGGGTCGGCTGGCAACCATACTGGCTGGCAACGTTCTTATCCCTTGTTTGCAAGTTAGCCAACTACGGCTAATTTACAGTCACGTCAAAAAGAGCAGCCAGAATAACAGCAAAGTTGATCCATTTGCATTTGACATTTATTAAGATACATCCATAACAATGAGCTAATGAGGCGCGATTTCACCAGGCATAGAAAATTTGCTCACTCGTCAGGACACTGTTGTTCAGAGGAGCTAGCCAACAACACAGCTAACACAATCACTTCAAACTGAAGCTGGAAAGACTACAATCCAGCTGCACTTTGTTTCATTTGACCTTGTTTCAATTGACATTTTGTTGTATATATCCATAAAAAGGATGCCAGCTGATTGATGACGTCCCGACATTACTATGGGACAGCTGGAGATCGAATTTGAATATATATAACAACGTTGCAAATGTCGGAGAGACAGACCGCAAGGTTTATATAAATCTCTGCAGTTGAAAACTAAATGTTAGTCTAAAAGAAATGTGAGATAATGTCTAGATGCTTTTTATAGTGGAGATCAAGTTCATAAATTGCCTGGCTGGGCTGATGAGACAGTGGATTGTGCAGTCAGATGGAACAGAGTAAATAGGCATTTTAATGTCATAGATTTAGCCGGTGGTAATTTGTGGAATAGACGGCTTTAATCAGCATTCAGACCCAACCGTTGTATAATACTGAGCAGCACCTGATCGCTCATCTCACTACGGCTTTGGCTGGAGCCCCACCCTGTGCCAATCCCTAAGTATAGATGTAGAAGATCATACTGCACTAGCAGGGGAATGGTTGGGCTCTTTCTCTTCATAACACTCACCTGCCCAGCTGTGTGTGTTTTGTTTTTTAATGCGTTATCTGAGTGCTTCAGGGGGGACAGTTAAACCCCACCACTTTCAGGGCAGGTGGCTCTGCAGAAGTGATTATGTCGAGAGAGAAACTTTGAGCTTTGGTTCATAGAACCGGGGTTACGTCGGTAGACTCCGGTAGCCGCTAGATGCGGTTGTAATAAACAAAGCATTTCCTGTTTTCTTCCTACCAATGTGGCTTTGTCTTTTGCACAGTGTAGCCCTTTCCTGCAGTCAAATGAACAAATCGCCCCCCTAGTGGCATCATGGGTGGAATGTTACTAATATTTTTCATAATTAATATACCTTATTTGTATAAACCCGCCGAAAATCCATTGTTTCTATGTCAAACGGTTTTATTATATGTGTATAAAGTGTAATATTGGGATGCAAACTCAAAATTGAATACATTTCAACTCTATATCTGACATGGCACAGGTGTGTTCTTTTCTTAAGCCCATAACCATGTGTGTGAGGTGTATACTTTTGTTTCAAAGTAGATTTGTTTAAGACTACCAATAAACTGTGTGACCCTGATTTAGCCCACTGCAGTAAAAAGGCTAAGCTACAAAATATTTTGACCCCATTTACTGAAAGATAAGACTCTACATTTCCCACAAGCTGCCCAGGACTCATTAGAACAGAGTGGACTGGACAGGACCAGACACTAAATCAGACTGGGGGGGGGGGGAGATAACATTATCAATGATGATGTTCTGTTCTACACAGAAGAGCATACCAAAGTATTGCCTGATGGTCTTCTGCACTTCCCAATACCTTTCGGATGCATTTCAGTCACTTCAAACCATACTTCTTTCAGATTGAAATACTGTCAAAAGTACCGTCAGACTGATTTGTAATAGACTGTCTTAGCCCCTTTTTTTTTACATGGTGGGGTCGAAAAAAATGTGGTAACCCCTGATTTATGTGCTCTAAACAAGGCTATTTTCCTTCCTCTTGACACTTTGAGGCAGTTTAGGATTTCTTTGTTGCTTTTTGATGTTTGACTCTGCTGCTGATGCCAGAATCAAGAGAGTGAACGGCCAAAAAGAGAGAGAGCGACTTAGTCGTCGTCTCTCTCTTTTTGGCCGTTCACTTTCCTGATTCTGGCATCAGCAGCAGAGTTGGCTCCCAGTGTGTAAATTAATCTGATAAGAACGATGACCGCATTGGTTTAAATTGCAGAGTATGACAGCTAAGGTATGCAGGGGGGCCTGTTACAACATGGACACTGACTTCAACATGGGCACTGACTAGAAAACAAACAGGTTATGTGGTACAACGCTACTGGATTGAACTCACAGAGCGGAGCGACTGTCCCCTGGGGGATGGAGGTAGCATCTGATCTGGGCCCGTATTCATGAAGAGTCTCAGAGTAGGAGTGCTGATCTAGAATCAGTTTTGCCTTTCGGATCATAATTAATAGAATTATATGGACGGGGGAAACCTGATGCTAGATCAGCACTCCTAATCTGAGACGCTTTGCGGATACGGGGCCTGGTCCCCAAAGGACATACGCTTATCTAAATGTATATCATCTCAAAAAGCTATTACAGAATGTCTTACAAGTCCTCTCACAACAAAAAGAACAACTCTATTTTTCCCTTTATGCCACACTACTTTTGGCTGTACCATGTTCACATTTGTACACATAGGGGAGATTACAAATACACTGGCGCCCTCTTGTGACATGACAGCCACTTATAATGCATTCATTCCGAAACCTATGAGAAAGGGCGCAAAACCAACCAGACCAGCCCCAAAAGGGATAAGTTGCAATTTGCAAAACACTATTTGTATGTATGTTCTGACCCTGTCATCATATGCTAGTTCTCTCAGAACACTCACCCACTGGTGACATCATCAGGGCGAGCTGCGTTCTTGCTCAGCACATCCCCGTCACTCATGTAGCCCGTCACCTCCACGGCGACGCCTTCCAAGTCAATATCCTCCCCTCTCTCCCCCAGATCCACACTGAGGGCACCTCCCCGCCCTGCCAGCTGTCTCCGCAGGGGGCCGGGGTACAGGTAGCGCCCCCCCTGCCCCCCTCCTCCCAAGGCACGACCCCCGTAGCCATTGCCCGTGGAGGGGGCGTCCCCCGCCTGCAGACGGGGGCTGGACTGGCCCAGTCGCCATGACGACAGGGAGGGCCGGGAGGAAGTGAGGCTGAGGATGCTCCGCCCACTCCCGCCGCCACTGCCACCGCTGATCTCCGTGGTGACGTTGCTGTCAAAGGTTGTCTCCAAGGTGCTGGGGGAGGGAGGGGGGAAGCAGAAGAAAAGACTATAAGCGTAAGACTAGACATTAGCTCAGCAGCATTGAACTGGACTAGACTAGACAGTGGGTAAGACATCTCTAATCCTGTGAAAGGGAAGGCAAGCAGCAGGGAGAGAGACTGGGTCAGGAGCTTGAATCAAAATCCATGCTGAAAGAACCAGACACAGTTTAGTGGGGTTGGAGAACAAGCCCTCCGTTACATGCAAACTAGAACTAGAATAGAGCATCAGACAGACAAGTCTCAAACCGCAAAAGTTCATTCAACTTCGCCCTTTATTCTATTTCTACCTGGCAACCCTGGAGGCTGGGACACATCCACAGTGTCAGACTCTGCGTTATTAGTGACACTACATGGCCACTAGGAGGCAGTCATGTCCCACTTAAGCCGCTCTCCAGCTTCAAAATTAGACCTTTGTCCTGGTGGACCTTAACACTACTACTACTTGTTAGAACAGACTAACTAACCTTACATTTGACATCAACAGCCTGCTTTTGGGATTTTTACAAGAGAAAGTGTTATGGATCATTGCTAAGTGTAGCTTTATTGTGATGACTATTGTGGCCTCTCTCTAGGAGCTGTGTCTGTTATGTCTTAACGGATGCCAGTGGAACTCGTTGAGCACACAGAAACCGAATGTAGAATTGAATCTGGAATCTGGAATCCGTTTGGATACTAGACTGGACACATGTTCTGGATCTGTCCATTCTCATCGCAGGGGGGGGGGTACTTACCTGTGTGTGATCTGAGTCCCCCGTAGACTGGACATGGTCTCTTCCAGGTTCTGGCGCAGGTCTGCGATGTTTTTAACAGTCCGCAGCCGCCGGGTCTCTGGATCTTCTGCTGTACAGAACAAGCATTGTGACATAGGCACTAGCGGTGCGCGGGTCAACTGTTCTCCCGCACCTTCTCGCAATTGCTAATAACCCATCAGCGACCGCCAGACTAAACGTTATAAAGTGAAAATCCGAGGCCCACATCCGACCCGAACCCGCTAATATAGAAAATGCGCCGTAGGCTACAGTCAGAGTCAAACTCCGACGTCCTTTTTGCCTGCGTGGCAAATGGTGTGTAGGCTATTTGGTGCATGTACATAGGCTTACGCGCTAACGCCACACAGCCTAAAATCCTGAAAGAAAAACCTCAATGTAGCCTATAGATATAAATTGCACATGAATGATACATCTATGAAATTCTTAAGGTATTGTTCTCTCTTTATTCAACCCGCCCGCCACCCACCTGCCCTTCATCAACACAATATTTCATGACCCTAAACCCAGCCCCGTGGACATAACTGAGGCGACTGCGGGCTATGAGTCAACCTGCGCATCACTAATAGACACAACAAAAAAACAAAAACTGAATTGAGAGTGCATGAGCCAGAAAGGTGCTTTTCCCTTCAGACAGAATCAATCCGCAGTCGGATTCATGTGCTGTTCTCCTCAAGCGAACAATCTAAAACAATCAAAACTAACAAACAAAACGGCCTATGTAATTTCTGTACTGTTTAGACACACATAATCAATCGCCTAAGAGCTCCTACAGACATACAGTGGGGCAAAAAAGTATTTAGTCAGCCACCAATTGTGCAAGTTCTCTCACTTAAAAAGATGAGAGAGGCCTGTAATTTTCATCATAGGTACACTTCAACTATGACAGACAAAATGAGGGAAAAAAAATCCAGAAAATGACATTGTAGGATTTGTAATGAATTTATTTGCAAATTATGGTGGAAAATAAGTATTTGGTCACATACAAACAAGCAAGATTTCTGGCTCTCACAGACCTGTAACTTCTTCTTTAAGAGGCTCCTCTGTCCTCCACTCGTTACCTGTATTAATGGCACCTGTTTGAACTTGTTATCAGTATAAAAGACACCTGTCCACAACCTCAAACAGTCACACTCCAAACTCCACTATGGCCAAGACCAAAGAGCTGTCAAAGGACACCAGAAACCAAATTGTAGACCTGCACCAGGTTGGGAAGACTGAATCTGCAATAGGTAAGCAGCTTGGTTTGAAGAAATCAACTATGGGAGCAATTATTAGGAAATGGAAGACATACAAGACCACTGATAATCTTCCTCGATCTGGGGCTCCACGCAAGATCTCACCCCGTGGGGTCAAAATGATCACAAGAACGGTGAGCAAAAATCCCAGAACCACACGGGGACCTAGTGAATGACCTGCAGAGAGCTGGGACCAAAGTAACAAAGCCTACCATCAGTAACACACTCGCCGCCAGGGACTCAAATCCTGCAGTGCCAGGCGTGTCCCCCTGCTTAAGCCAGTACATGTTCAGGCCCGTCTGAAGTTTGCTAGAGAGCATTTGGATGATCCAGATGAGGATTGGGAGAATGTCATATGGTCAGATGAAACCAAAATAGAACTTTTGGTAAAAACTCAACTCGTCGTGTTTGGAGGACAAAGAATGCTGAGTTGCATCCAAAGAACACCATACCTACTGTGAAGCATGGGGGTGGAAACATCATGCTTTGGGGCTGTTTTTCTGCAAAGGGACCAGGACGACTGATCCGTGTACAGGAAAGAATGAATGGGGCCATGTATCGTGAGATTTTGAGTGAAAACCTCCTTCCATCAGCAAGGGCATTGAAGATGAAAGCGTGGCTGGGTCTTTCAGCATGACAATGATCCCAAACACACCGCCGGCAACGAAGGAGTGGCTTCAGAAGAAGCATTTCAAGGTCCTGGAGTGGCCTAGCCAGTCTCCAGATCTCAACCCCATAGAAAATCTTTGGAGGGAGTTGAAAGTCCGTGTTGCCCAGCGACAGCCCCAAAACATCACTGCTCTAGAGGAGATCTGCATGGAGGAATGGGCCAAAATACCAGCAACAGTGTGTGAAAACCTTGTGAAGACTTACAGAAAACGTTTGACCTCTGTCATTGCCAACAAAGGGTATATAACAAAGTATTGAGATAAACTTTGTTATTGACCAAATACTTATTTTCCACCATCATTTGCAAATAAATAAATTAAAAATCCTACAATGTGATTTTCTGGATTTCTTTTTCTCATTTCGTCTGTCATAGTTGAAGTGTACCTATGATGAAAATTACAGGCCTCTCTCATCTTTTTAAGTTGGAGAACTTGCACAATTGGTGGCTGACTAAATACTTTTTTGCCCCACTTTAACTAGTCGATGGCTTACCTGAAAGGTCCTCAATGGATGGCTGGCTGGTTTTAAAGGGAATGTTTTCTCCGCCCCTTCCTCCTGACCCTGCCTCTGTCGCCATGACACCGTCCACGTCCGTTTGTGACCTAGATGATAACAAAGTGTCAAAGGTCAAAAGGAATATCTGGATTGTCAATGTCAATTACCCCCTTTCTCTAAAACAGAGATGGTATGATCCTGCCGTTAATGCCCTATGACTGGCTAATGACAGGAGAGGAAGTTCCTAAGTGGTGAGTGTATGGGTAAGGCAGTGGGGGGGCTATCAGACACAGGGTTGGGAAGTAACAGATTACATGTATTCCGTTACATGTAAGGGATTACAAAAAAAAGGTAACTGTGATCTGTTACGTTACCAGCTAAAATATTGTAATCAGATTACAAATATTTTTGAAAAACTAGATGATTACTTCGAGGATTACTTTTAAATTCAGAAAAGGATGTTATCTGTTTTCTCAATGACATTCAAATCAACATTGAAAAAAGGCGCAAGTTTAAGTTTGTTCCACCTGAGCGAGTCTGTCCACAAGTCAGAGACCACTTTGATGACATACCAAATGTGTTTGATGGATCGCTGGAAAAGAGCGAAATAGGCTTTTGTAGGCTACAGTCCGAGCTATGTCTTCCAATGGTGCCAAAAATTCCAAAAATTATCCAACTTGAATAAACGCTTGGAGGTAAGGACGACAGCAGTGGTGTGGTCTACGGCGATATGGATATCACTTATTATAGATATCTACATAGCGCATTGATGTGAATCACACTGCTGCTCTCTCATTTAGCTATTTGCGCCTTACGGATTGTGGTTGTTGTGGACGGCTGTTCACAAATCTAAATGTATATTTGAACCCAATAATGGTTGACTTCTAGAAGTTGAAGCTGCCTATCAATCATTGTTTTTGAAACCAGTGGACAGCCAGTGAAAAATGCGCTCTTGCAACAGCTGCATAGTGCGGATCCCAGCCTATGGAATAAAAGTAGGGATTTTATTACTCAATCTATTTCATGCTGATTAAAACAAAATACATCCATAGGCCTAATGGACACATGCTCAAACTCTGACACTTTTGATAGACTTAAAGGGACAATCTGTAGTTGTTACATTCCTTTTTGGACTTATACATTATATACAGTACCAGTGAAAAGTTTGGACACAGTCACGCCCTGATCTGTTTCACCTGTCCTTGTGATTGTCTCCACCCCCTCCAGGTGTCGCTTATTCTCCCCAGTGTATTTATCCCTGTGTTTCCTGTCTCTCTGTGCCAGTTCGTCAAGTCAACCAGCGTGTTTTCCCTGTGCGCCTGCCTTTTCTATTCTCATTTGCTAGTCCTCCCGGTTTTAACCCTTGCCTGTTTCTGGACTCTGTACCCGCATTTGATTCACTGAAATGTTATCTTTTCCCAGATAGATGTATCCATTGCTCCTACACATTCTCCTCTCAGTCCTTGTGTAGTGATTGCACAGCAAGATCAACGGAAGGTTTCCACTGATTCTATTGAAACCTTCCGTTGATCTCGCTGTGCAATCACCGATTCTTGAAGAATATAACTTTACAAAAGCCTCATGAGCTCAGTTCAACTGTCACACTCCACGAGAACCCCCAAAAATAAGCTTGTTTTTCTCCAATGTTCGTAAACATTGTAAATTTAAACACTGTATAGCCTCATAACATGGTTAAAACATTCATTTTGTAATCATGGATGGTCAGTCTTTAGATCCATTGCTATGTCTATTAATCTGAGAGTGGTTACATTTCTCCAGGCCCATCCCTCAGCTTTTTACCAAAACAGAGGCGGGGAACCCATTTTTTTGTATCGTTTCATCTGTAGATTTGCCCTTTAAACAGCCGCATATTATCGAAGTGCCACCAACAAAAAGGTAAACAATAGTCCTATAGCAAACGCAGCATATGGCATTCATTTTTCACATGTAAATAGCACTGTTCAGTAGTGCTCAAAGCATGCCATTCCATGAGCGCCGCATTTCTTTTTCAACTCGAATCAATGAGCCCGTGACCGTGACAACAAAATCGTAAACAACAGCGTAGGGTTGGCCAATAAGTCCTTCGTTTTGGGGTTAGGGGAAAGGGGACCCTGGTCAGAGGTATAGCGGGTAGGCTGTCCCAGGCTGGGACCAGGGGAAGTGGGGGTGGATAACGAGAGATGGTCAGAATGGCTCCATTCAGTGAGAGGGCCCTCCACCCATATCACACTGGGACTGAGATACAGAGGTCAGGTGTGGGGTGAGCATACAAAAAAGTGATTCTAGGGGAAATTCCTAGCAAACAGCTTGCAGATGCCCATTAATGATCAGTGACTAATGACTTACGATCCTTTCAGACTTTCTCAGGATACTACTACAGATTCACACAGGCATGGTCGGGGCAGACACGTCATGACAAATGTTACAGTTGACAGTTTTATCAGTCCAAAAGTATGTGTATTACTCACCTGTACATGAAGGGTGCTACGGTGGCTGTGTTGGGGTGGCTGTGGTGCTGCTGGGGCTGAGGTAGCTGGACGCTGACCGTGTTGCAGGCTGTGCTCTGTGTAGCGCCACCACTACCACCTTCCACCACCGGGGGCGGCGCTGTTGCCCTGTTGTGAGGCCTTGCCCTCTGTAGAAGCCAGACTAGAGGTGGAGCTAGAGTGTCTGCTGTCCCTGTCCTTGTCCAGGTGTCCGCGGTGCAGGACCAGACCCCCTCCCAACCGCATGCTCCGGGGACGCTCCCCACCCTCCTTCCCCCCTGCCGAGGGGACCTTCCCCCCTACGCCTGAGGTTTTACCCCCTGGCTTTGGTATGCCGCTGTGTGCAGGGACAGAACTCTCCTTCTTGGCCACTTTGCTCCCTTTGGGTATGAAACTGGCAATTTTAGAAGTCCTCTTACTGGAAGAGGGTTCTGTTTCCATAGCGACAGTGGTAGTCGCTTCCTCCTTAGGCTCCTCCCCCCTGAGTTCCATCTTCTCTGTGGTGGAGATGTGTTTCCCCCGCCTCTTTCCCTCTTTCCTTCTCCTTCTCCTTCCCCCTCTCCTTCTCCTTCTCCAGTCCTTTCACAGAGCTCTTTTTAGCGGTCAGAGCTCTGCTGAACGTGCGCTGAGCGATTCCCCTCAGTGCGATCTTGGGGCTGCTGGTTGTTGTGGCGATGGTAGGGACATGGGTTGGGGCACCACCGTGGGTCGTCCCGTTACCGGTCCCGTTGACGCCAGGACGGGCGTTCCCCTCCGTCTCCTCCAGGGAGTCGGTGTTGGACCCGGCTTCTGCCCTCTCCACTCCACCAGCCCCGAGCTGCCGGGCGGGGGCCCCGCAGTCCGCCTGAGCCCCCTGAGCGCTGGAGGACGAGGACTTAGATCCGCCTTTACTGTTAAACAGCTTGAGCTTCTCCAGCATAGACTTCTGTGGGATAACTTTAGGGGGGGGCTCGGTGGACAACGAGGCCTTAGAGGAGGTGTCCTTCTCCTGCTTGACAGAGAGCATGGCTGAGGAGGAGGTGTGCTTGGAGCTCACAGACTTACTCCTCCAGGGCTTGCTGCTGGTGTTGGGGTGGGGGATGGCCGAGGACGAGGAGGAGGACGGAGGGACGGGAGCCGAGGTAGAGGCGCTGTTGGCGGAAGTGCTGATGATCGCTGGGGACGACGGAGCATGCTCAGTCATTGCCGGAGTCTGTGAAGTCATGCCCTCCGAGGGTTCTGTGAGGAAGAGGAAAAATGAGAGGATGAAGAGGTGGAAGGGATGAAGAAAAGGATGAGAGGAGGAAGTGAGAATAGGATAACCGAGAGGAGAGGAGAATAGGAGTGAGAGGGGATTAGGAGATGAGAGGAGGAAGTGAGAATAGGATAACCGAGAGGAGAGGAGAATAGGAGTGAGAGGGGATTAGGAGATGAGAGGAGGAAGTGAGAATAGGATAACCGAGAGGAGAGGAGAATAGGAGTGAGAGGGGATTAGGAGATGAGAGGAGTGAGGAAGATGAAGAGGAGGAAGAGAAAAGGGAAAGCAGGAGTGGGAGAGAGGATAAGGAGAGGGGAAAGGAGAGAAATAAGAGATGGTTAGACAGAACAATCCTCATAGACCCCACACGAACTGTCCATATAAGGTCCTGCACTGTGGAAAGCTCGAGTTGGCCTGTGTTGACACAGTCTAAACGTGTCATTACTTAACGCTGGACGAACCCACGACACTCTGCAAACTATTAGAAACCTTGGACAATAACAATGTGAGTGCCCAACATAAACTATTGATAAAAACAATGAGGGAAAGCGCTTTAAAGTTTGGCCAAGGAATTTGAGCTGAGACACAACACTGACACTGACACCCCTGGGAGGTTTGGACTGACGCTGGTCATTATCTTCCAATTCACAGACAAAGACTTTCTCCAGTCCAAGGCTGCATTCTGAACTACTGTGGAAATGAGCTAGCTAAAACACAGAAACACAAATATTTGTTTGTCTAAATTAAGGTTTTACATAAGACACACCTGTTTCACTGTTACAGAGCATACACAAACAAACAAAGCACTACAAGTTCATATTTTGTTACCCCTCTAAATCAATAATGTTTGACTTACCAAGAAGTCACAATCAAATCCAAAACCCACGTAGACACAGAACTCACAAAGTAGCTAAGATATTCTTCATCAAGAGGCTAATACTGTAACGGACAAGAATAGAGTGCAGTTATTGTTGTGTGCCTGTAGAGACTCCCAGTGCTGATTTACTGCTAGCGTTACTTTGAATATTCAAAGGCAAACTGCCCTTGTGGCCACTCCCATACCCAACCCATTAGCCAGCCAGTACAGCACATGGACACAACAAAACAGAAGCTACTATCCTGCTGCACAAATACTTTCACAAACACTGTCAATTAAGTAATGATCTCAAATTGAATCCATTGCAATTCCTTTTCAATGCCCTCTTAGAAAAAAAGGTGCTATCTAGAACATTAAACGGTTCTTCGGCTGTCCCTATCGGAGAACCCATTGAAGAACCCTTTTTGGTTGCAGGTAGAACCCTTTTCGATCCAAGTAGAACCCTTTTCGGGTTCCAAGTAGAATGCTTTCTACAGAGGGTTCTACATGGAACCCAAAACTGTTCTACCTGGAACCAATAAGGGTTCCCAACTGGAACCAAAAACGGATATCCTATGGGGACAGCCGAAGAACCCTTAATAATATTCACACATTTGGGCCTCGTTAAGGAAGCATTTACTAGGAATATTAAACACTCCACATCTTTTTGCCACATCCCATTTTCACCACATTTATTCCTGTTTTTTAAGCGCCTTTCATGCCCTAATTGCTTTTCATGCCCCTGTCGTTTCCCCCCAGTTCAGTATTTATTGTGTACGCATTGAAACAATGTGCCCATTAGGAAGTGATTAGGGCCCAATTAGCCATGCTAGCGGAAAGTGGGTCAGGTTACTAATAGCTGGCTTCCTATTGGAGGAGGGCTTGAATGAGGAGAACCAGCAGTAATTACAGAAGAGGTAGAGAGAGGTAGAGAGAGAGAGAGAGAGAGAGAGAGAGAGAGAGAGAGAGAGAGAGAGAGAGAGTAGGTAGGTAGAGAAGTAGAGAGAGAGGTTGAGAGAGAGAGAGAGAGAGGTAGGTAGGTAGAGAAGTAGAGAGAGAGGTTGAGAGAGAGAGAGAGAGAGAGAGAGAGAGAGAGAGAGAGAGAGAGAGAGAGAGAGAGACAGACAGATAATGAGAAAGAGAGAGGGATTCAGACTCACTGAGGCTGGGATGTGGGAAAAGGGGAACTTTGAGAAGCTTACGTCATGCCAACAGAGCGGTCTGTGCCCCAGAGGGAGAATAGGGGGTGAAACCAGCTGGGGTTTTGGTTCAGAATTGGACATTGTGTTGGCTTGGACACTGGACACAAGAAAAACCAAGAGCATGTCCGGGGATGACCCAGAACCAGATGACCACCTAAGATGCCTCAGATTGAATGAAAAGGAGATCTGGGTCAGATGTGAAATTGCTATGAACCCCTTGCCCCATGGTTGTCAATAAAGTTGTATTGAATCCCTATATTTTATCACACATTTGCCTGTTTTGGACACACACATGATGCATCAATATACATACACACTCACACCTGAGCCACTGACCAGCATTCTTTCTCCCTCTCTCTAACCTAAAGATAGACCTCCTGACCTGGCTAGGATCACTGTGAGAAAGTTCACTACCTTGGGACAAAAAATATAATTCCACCAACACACACACACACACATCTTTGTGCCTCTATATGACTTGTGTAATCTTGTACTTTACACAAGACACATGTTTTAGTGTTTAAATCTTAACTACTCAATTAGTGCAGTCAATTAGTAGTCTGAGTCTAACAGACAGAGAGGCCCTCAGGACTTAACCACAAACCACCAGTGAAATTCCTGCCATAACCCAACTCTGTCTCTCTCTCTCACACACACACACACACACACACACACACACACACACACACACACACACACACACACACACACACACACACACACACACACACACACACACTCTCTCTCTCTCTCTCTCCAACTCTAGTCTACACAGCCTCTTTCATACCAAAAACTTGTGTTGAACACTGGATTAAAGAAAAATCTAATCTACAGTGCATTCGGGAAGTATTCAGACAACCTTGACTTTTTCCACATTTTATTAAGTTACAGCCTTATTCTAAAATTGATTAAAGTGTTTCTTCCCCTCATCAATCTGCACACAATACCCCCTAACGACAAAACAAAAACATGTATTTAAACATTTTTGAAAAAGTGTAAAAAAAAAAAACTGAAATATCACACTTACATAAGTATTCAGACCCTTTACTCAGTCCTTTGTTGAAGCACTTTTGGCAGTGATTACAGCCTCGAGTCTTCTTGGGTATGACGCTACAAGCTTGGCACACCTGTATTTGGGGAGTTTCTCCAATTCTTCTCTGCAGATCCTCTCAAGCTCTGTCATGTTGGATGAGAAGCGTCGCTGAACAGTTTTTTTCAGGTCTCCCCAGAGATGTTTGATCGGGTTCAAGTGCGGGCTCTGGCTGGTCTACGCAAGGATTTTCAAAGACTTGTTTGTTCAGCAAGGCCACTCCTGCGTTGTCTTGGCTGTGTGCTTAGGGTTGCTGTCCTGTTGGAAGGCGAACCTTCGCCCCAGTCTGAGGTCCGAGCGTTCTGGAGCAGGTTTTCATCAAGAATCTCTCTGCACTTTGCTCCGTTCATCTTTCCCTCCATCCTGACTAGTCTCCCAGTGCCTGCCGCTGTAAAACATCCCCAAAGCATGATGCTGCCACCACCATGCTGGTGCTAGGTTTCCTCCAGACGTGACGCTTGGCATTCAGGTCAAAGAGTTCAATCTTGGTTTCATCAGGCCAGAGAATCTTGTTTCTCATGGTCTGAGTCCTTTAGGTGCCTTTTATCAAACTCCAAGCGGGCTGTCATGTGCCTTTTACTGAGGAGTGGCTTCCGTCTGGCCACTCTACCATAAAGGCCTGATTTGTGGAGTGCTGGAAGGTTCTCCCATCTCCACAGAGGAACTCTAGAGCTCTGTCAGAGTGACTATCAGGTTCTTGGTCACATCCCTGACCAAGGCCCTTCTCCCCCGATTGCCTCAGTTTGGCCGGGCGGCCAGCTCTAGGAAGAGTTTTGGTGGTTCCAAACTTCTTCAATTTAAGAATGATGGAGGCCACTGTGTTCTTGGGGACCTTCAATGCTGCAGAAATGTTTTGGTACCCTTCCCCAAAATCTGTGCCTCGACACAATCCTGTCTCGGAGCTCTACAGGCAATTTATTCGACCTCATGGCTTGGTTTTTGCTCTGACATGCACTGTCAGCTGTGGGACCTTACATAGACAGGTGTGTGCCTTTCCAAATCATGTCCAATTAATTGAATTGACCACAGGTGGACTCCAATCTAGTTGTAGAAACATCTCAAAGATGATCAATGGAAACAGGATGCACCTGAGCTCAATTTCGAGTCTCATAGCAAAGGGTCTGAATACTTATGTAAATAAGGTATTTCTGTTTTTTACTTTTAATACATTTGCTGAAATGTCTAAAAACCTGTTTTCGCTTTGTAATTATGGGATATTGTGTGTAGATTGATGAGTAAAAAAAATATGATTTAATCCATTTTAGAATAAACCTGTAATGTAACAAAATGTGGAAAAAGGGAAGGGTTCTGAAATGTGGACACACCTTCAAATCAGTGAATTTGGCTATTTCAGCCACACCTGTCAGCTGTATAAAATAGAGCACACAGTCATATAATCTCTATACACAAACATTGGCAGTAGAATGGCCCGTACTGAAGAACTCAGTGACTTTCAACATTTCCAACAAGTCAGTTCGCCAAATTTCTGCCCTGCTTGAGCTGCCCCGGTCAACTGTAGGTGCTGTTACTGTGAAGTGGAAACTTCTAGGAACAACAACGACTCAGCCACCAAGTGGTAGACCACACAAGCTCACAGAACGGGACCGCCGAGTGATGAAGCACATAGCGCTGTCCTCGGTTGCAACTCCCTACCAAGTTCCAAACTGCCTCTGGAAGCAACATCAGCACAAGAACTGTTCATAGGGAGCTTCATGAAATGGTTTTCCATGGCTGAGCAGCTGCACACAAGCTTAAGATCACCATGAGCAATGCCAAGCGTCGGCTGGAGTGGTGTAAAGCTCGTCGTCATTGGACTCTGGAGCAGTGGAAACATTTTCTGGAGTGATGAATCACGCGTCACCATCTGGCAGTCCAACGGATGAATCTGCGTTTGGCGGAAGCCAGGAGAACGCTACCTGCCCGAATGTATAGTGCCAATTGTAACGTTTGGTGGTGGAGGCTTAATGGTCTGAGGCTGTTTTTCATGGCTCGGGCTAGGCCCCTTAGTTCCAGTGAAGGGAAATCTTAACACTACAGCATACAATGACATTCTAGACAATTCTTTGCTTCCTAATTTTCACCAACAGTTTTGGGAAGGCCCTTTCCTATTGCAGCATGACAATGCCCCTGTGCACAAAGCGAGGTCCATACAGAAATGGTTTGTCGAGATCGGTGCGGAATAATTTGACTGGCCTGCACAGAGCCCTGACCTCAACCCCATCGAACACCTTTGGGAACGCCGACTAAGCCAGGCCTAATCGCCCAACATCAGTGCCCAACCTCACTAAAGCTCTTGTGGCTGAATGGAAGCAAGTCCCCGTAGCAACGTTACAACATCTAGTGGAAAGCCTTCCCAGAAGAGTGGGGGCTGCTGTGGCAGCAAAGGGGGGACCAACTCCATATTAATGCCCATGATTTTGGAATGAGATGTTCGACGAGCAGGTGTCCATGTTGTGTACTCTCTCTTGTCTTTCTACAATCTCTCGGTCCCCCTCTATTTCTGCCTCTCTGCCTCTCCCCTTTCTCTCTATCAACTTTCTCTCTCTGGGATAGGGTCCTACCCCGAGCTGCCCTCTGTCCTGATAACATCACTGGCTTCTGGGATATCCGCCGGGCACAGCGGACATAGAGCCCTTTTCACGGATCATCACGCCTGTGTGTGTGTGTGTGTTCCACTGTGTCTGTGTTACTGTCTATATGTGCCAGTACCAAGTGTACAATACAAGCGTCCTCAACGTGTGTGTGTGTGTGTGTGTGTGTGTGTGTGTGTGTGGGGTGGGGTATGTGCGTGCATGCGTGTGTCAGAGACATGTTTGTTCAACACAGCCACTTCAAAAAGGCCCATGGTTTCCCCCGGCGTTTAATGGCTTAGTCTCGTCACAAACTAAACCGGGAGGCAAACACGGTCGAGCCCGCAACGCAACCACGCACACACACAAAAACAAGCTTAAATGCATTAGAGGGGCTGACACTGTTGAGCCCTCTCACCCGCTTTCACGGTTAAAATACTAATTTAGTTGAATTTAATTTGTCAGTCAGTACTGACCTGGGCATCCCCTGCCTATAGAAATACACAGTGCCTTTGGAAAGGATTCAGACCACTTCATCTTTTCCACATGTTGTTACGTCACAGCCTTATTCTGTTAAATAAATACAACTCCTCAGCAATCTACACACAATACACCATGATGACAAAGCGAAAACAATCAGTTCAATTGATTGGTCATGATTTGGAAAGGCACACAACTGTCTATACAAGGTCCCACAGTTGACATGTCGGAGCAAGAACCAAGCCATGAGGTCAAAGAAATTGTCTGTAGAGCTCCGAGACAGGATTGTGTCGAGGCACAGATCTGGGGAAGGGTACCAAAAATTTTTTTGAAGCATTGAAGGTCACCAAGAACACAGTGGTCTCCATCATTCTTAAATGGAAGAAGTTTGGAACCATCAACACTCTTCCTAGAGCTGGCTGCCCGGGCAAACTGAGAAATTGGGGGAGAAGGGCCTTGGTCAGGGAGGTGACCAAGAACCCGATGTCACTCTGACAGAGCTCTAAAGTTCCTCTGTGGAGATGGGAGAACCTTCCAGAAGGACAACCATCTCTGCAGCACTCCACCAATCAGACAGAAGCCACTCCTCAGTAAAAGGCACATGACAGCCAGCTTGGAGTTTGCCAAAAGGCACCTAAGGACTCTCAAACCATGAGAAACAAGATTCTCTGGTCTGATGAAACCAAGATTGAACTATTTGGCTTGAATGCCAAGCGTCACGTCTGGAGGAAATATGGCACCATCCCTAAGATGAAACATGGTGGTGGCAGCATCATGCTGTGGGGATGTTTTTCAGCGGCAGGGACTGGGAGACTAGTCAGGATCGAGGCAAAGGTGAACAGAGCAAAGTACAGAGAGATCCTTGATGAAAACCTGCTCCAGAGCGCTCAGGACCTCAGGCTGGGGGACAACGATCCTAAGCACACAGCCAAGGCTGTGATGATTAGAAAATGAAAATAAAAGACTAATTGATCATTAGAAAACCCTTTTGCAATAATGATAGCACAGCTGAAAACTGTTGTGCTGATTAAGGAAGCAATAAAACTGGCCTTCTTTAGACTAGATGAGTATCTGGAGCATCAGCATTTGTGGGTTTGATTACAGGCTAAAAATGGCCAGAAACAGAACTTTCTTCTGAAACCCATCAGTCTGTTCTTGTTCTGAAAAATGAAGGCTATTCCATGCAAGAAATTGCCAAGAAACTGAAGATCTCGTACAACACTGCGTACTTCTCCCTTCACAGAACAGCGCAACTTGTCTCAGAATAGAAAGAGTGGGAGGCCCCGGTGCACAACCGAGCAAGAGGACAAGTACATCAGTGTCTAGTTTGAGAAACAGACGCCTCACAAGTCCTCAACTGGCAACTTCATTAAATAGTACCCGCAAAACACCAGTCTCGACGTCAACAGTGAAGAGGCGACTCCGGGATGCTGGCCTTCTAGGCAGAGTTGCAAAGAAAAAGCCATATCTCAGACTGGCCAATAAAAAGAAAAGATTAAGATGGGCAAAAGAACACAGACACTGGACAGAGGAACTCTGCCTAGAAGGCCAGCATCCCAGAGTCTGGGGGGAAAGAGCAGTATCATACTTAGACACTGTATACAGTTTAGAATGACACACAGCCTAAACATATGATTATGAATGTGTCCAGACTCAGGAAGATTATTTTTAGCAACATACAGTACAGTATGATACTTATAGAAATAGCTTAAGACATATTGCCAGGACTGCCCACAGAGCAATCATGTTTTAGCTATACACAGATGTCTCGCCAGAAATATCCTATGAATAAATAAATAAATATCACTGAAAGTTACTTGTTTTTTTGTTTAGTCGACTATAGTACAATATGTCATTTGTTTAAACTGCTTACTCATACCCCCAAGTTCAGATAACAGACGTGTGCACGCACACACACACACACACACCTCACTCATTGTGCCCTTGTGAGTGAGTGGGACAGCCAGTCTTTGTTTGGAGTGAAACTTTTAAAGTTCCTCCACATGAATACACTCAAACAGAGAGGCTACAGCTCATCAGCTGGCCATTCATTCAGCACTGTCTTCACTGTCCACACACTTTCACACATGCATGCACGCACGCATGCGCACACACACACACACACAAGAGTAAGCACCCACACACACATTCGCATAGAAATCACATTCACACACAACACATTCTCTCTCTCTCTCTCTCTCTCTCTCTCTCTCTCTCTCTCTCTCTCTCTCTCTCTCTCTCAATTAAATTCAAAGGGCTTTATTGGCATGGGAAACATATGTTAACATTGCCAAAGCAAGTGAAATAGATTGTGAACAAAAGTGAAATAAACAATAACAAATGTACAGTAAACATTACACTCACAAAAGTTACAAAGGAATAGAGACATTTCAAATGTCATTTTATGGCTATATACAGTGTTGTAACGATGCGTAAATAGTTAAAGTACAAAAGGTAACATAAATAAAAGTAAATATGAGTTGTATTTACAATGCTGTTTGTTCTTCACCGGTTGCCCTTTTCTTGTGGCAACAGGTCACAAATCTCTCTCTCTCTCTCTGAATACATTGCTGCTGTCACCTTGTGCTAATGTAAAGCATAAGAGGAAGGCCAACTGTATGCTCATGTCTCTCCGCTGTATAAAACAGGATGGTTCCAGTGACACGTTCTCCATTCTACTGTCAGCTCCATTGACACGGAACAATTCAGGCCAGACAATAGAACCAGCAGTTTTTACTGAGACTTCGCATCTTCTGCCTTTTATTTCAAGGTAGTAAATCACGGAATGTTCCCGCTAATAAATTGTTGCTATCTTGGTACAGTAAAGCTTACTAAGTAAAATGTTGTATTAAAAGAGTACGTGATAAAAAAAAATAACACAAACTAATCACAAAAGGTCAAATATGACCCCGAGTCTGGTAACTAGGTGAAAGACCATGACCAATAGTACTATACGTCTGGGTCGAATCCTAACTGTCATACAAATCTCACATTGGCCTAACGTATGATTTAGGAGAAAGCTAGACTGGCGTGCACTCATCTCAACTTGACTTTCAGCACTTAGTGAGGCTAAGGGGAGAGCAGTGAAAAGACAGACGACAAACCTTCATTAGTGCTGCTGCTGTATCACTGTCCCAGTAGGGTAGACCAAAAGAAGCGGAGAGAAGAAGTAGAGTCCCAAACTCTGATAGATGCTCCACGTAGTGCAGCCTGAGTGGAACTGTTGTGCGGGAGTGAGTTGGGTGAGGGGGGGGAGGGATTTGGCAGCGACTCAACAGGGAAGGTAGGTGGTTAGGGGGGGAGATGATTCCTAACCCTCCTCCCCTCCTACCTGCTGTCTGTCCCTCTGCACCCTTCAGATCACTCTCACACACACACACACACACACACACACACACACACACACACACACACACACACACACACACACACACACACCACCCTCTCTTTCTCTCTTCCCTCCATCCCCCCATCTTTCATACAGTCTAATACAGGGTAATGAGTTGAGACTGTGGAAGACAAACACAGTGAGTCTAGAGACAACCCTGTAGACCAGCTGAGTGGTGACAGCAGTCCAGAGAAGTTGTATAAAACCTCTAACTAAATACACAGTCAAACGGATTCACCCCGGCTAAACACGGCAGACAACAGAGCCGCATTAAGTCAACAGAGTAAACAGTGTCAGTCTATCTGAATACAGTAACAGTAGACAGACACCAGTCACACTGTAATAGCCATAGAAATATAATTCTATTTCTATGGTAACAGCCCCTGGGCTATGGAGAATGTACAATGTGAGTTCAAAGAAACATGAGAAGACCAGAGGCCTTGTGATAGTAAGGTTTACACAGGGTCAAACGACTAAAAACAAACTCAGCGGAGTATCATTTGAACCATGTTTTTTTTTTCCTGTAGGAATAATGCCCTTCTTGCCTCACCCCAGAAAGTGTCCTGGATAACGATTTTGATAGAATTGGGATTTGTGTGACTACACACCAACAAGATGCGGGCCAAGCAACGGTAATTGATTTAGAAAATTGATTCAGGGCACGTCACACGATATAAAGCACGGAGGCCTGGAGATGCTCAACGTGTTTATGTCGGTTAAAAAGGTAAATTACCGTGAGACCGGCAGACTTTTGCATGACATTAACCGCAGGACAAAATGTCATGATCGCCACAGCACTCATAGGTCATTCACAGTGTCCTACTATAGGCAAGCACGTGAGGTTAGACAGAGCACAGTGCATAGCTGTCATACCAGGGACCAACTAGAGGTCACGGTAACCTTTATAGCTCAACACTAAATCTAACACACACACACCGCTATAAATCACACACTGTCACCTAACCTTGTAGCCCGCGCCAATGTCCTTTAGCGAGGAGACATGCAGCACACACACTCTCTATAGGTCAGTGTCACGCGCATATATACGCACAAATGAACGCAGGCACACACACACACGCATGCACGCACAACCACACACAGTGTTTCGATTGTCCTCGAAATACACAGCATTGAAGCTTGTACTGTTCATTTCGGTATCCCAAAGCTCCCTTCGCCAAGATGGAAAAATCATATGATCCGACCGATAAATAGGTGAAGCATCTGGCACCGTAAATCCTATCTAGTTTGACTCACAAAATGGTCCATCTAATGAATAATCTTTTATGCCCTCAATATGGGTAACAAAGATGAATACTCTATTTCACTCACATATCAGTAAAGTGCTCCAGCACTGATGGAGTGCATTGTGGGTGGGAGAGGGTGTCTGCACTCAGGGACCCGTATCCACAAAGCGTCTCAGAGTGCTGATCTAGAATCAGTTTAGCCTTTTAGATCATATTGAATCATATTATATGGACAGATCTCAGATCAGCACTCCTACTGTACTCTGAGACGCTATGTGGATAGGCCCTGGTCTATTCTGAGAAAGGGTGACTCCTATTGCCTCCCACATCGTAATGGCCTGATTAGGATAGCTGCCATACTCACAGACATCATCATCCACATCATGGCCAGGACAGTCTGTCAGCGTTAATGACTTGACAGGTGGTTTAGACATTTGTGACCCGATTCAGGAAACTAGGCGTACGTCGCAAGTCATGACTTCACAGAAGAGCCGTTTGAACGTAAAAAAATGTTGTTTTTTTTAGCAAAATGCGTTTTTTGGCAGAAATACCTTCTCAAACATGTGAACTTTAATAATAACATGAACTGCTTTAATAACAAACTTGTATGCCATCTGTAAATACGAATACAATTGTTAAATTACGAGCCTTGATGGTTAAGCCACAGAAAAAGAGGGCTACCTTCCCACTAGCCATGATTGGCTGAGATAATGAGTGGGCTGGACATGCCGAGAGAGGAGTTGGGATTGGTCTGCCATATTGAAGGCTTCTGTCTATTTGAGCTCGTCAGTCTGTGTTGGTAATCCTGTCGAACGCTGCTTTTTTTTCAAATGTATTGTGTAGTGGAGCTGCATAAGTGTTGCTCTCCACTTTCTGGAGGATCAAGTTTTGAAATCAGTGGAAATAGAGTATGATAGCTAAAGAGACAGAGAAAACACCGGATTACATCTTCAAACTAAGGGCAACCATGGTATGGCATTCCAGACAGGGAGACGCGTCCATCATGCATGATGATGTATACCAGGTAAGATAGTCTAGAATTAGCTAGCTACATTTTCAGATATTACAAGTTTCTAATTTTGACAAAGTGGTTTCATTTCAAGCTAAAGTGTACTGTTAGCTAGCTATCTAGCTGGCTGGCTCCCTAGCTGACATTATTATTCGTTTCCCTGAGCCGTTTGCTTTTCTAGTTAGAGCTTAATGTTAGCTAGCTAACATTGAAACTGGTTGGTTAGCTCCCAGCACCGTGGCATTGTTGGCACTGTTTATTGTTGTTTAACTAGCTAGCTCGTTAGCTAATGTTACGTGACGTGTGTACAACACCCGTTGAATATGGCTGGTGTCAGTAAACGTCTGCAAAAAAGCGTAATGAAATTGTTGCCAGCAGAGCTAGTTAGGCTTTTTTCATGTTATCCAGAGGTAAACAAATCATTGGCCAGAGCGTCAAGTGTGCGCTCCTAGAGCGAAACAAGATGGGTGGGGCTAAAGCTTAAGAGGGTGTGAACAATGATGAATGGGTGTAGACAAAGAAGTTCTCTTCACAAGATACCAAAACATTCAAAGGCAATTTTCTCAAAAGTGAGTTTACAAGTTGATCAACTTTCAAAGCAGAATAACTTTCCAATTGTTCCTCAAATGCAGTGTATGACATACCATTTTGTAGCTCGGAGTCTCTACTTTTATCCAATGTATAAAACAGAATTTCAAATTTTGCTACATAAGACCGAATCCAGGTGGTGAGTTACATTTGGTCCTGAAATAACATATGGAATCATGTAGTAACCAAAAAAGTGTTAAACAAATCAAAATATATTTTATATTTGAGATTCTTCAAATAGCCACCGTTTGCCTTGATGACAGCTTTGCACACTCTTGGCATTTTCTCAATCAGCTTCACCTGGAATGCTTTTCCAAAAGTCTTGAATGAGTTCCCACATATGCTGAGCACTTGTTGGCTGCTTTTCCTTCACTCTGCGGTCCAACTCATCCCAAACCATCTCAATTTGGTTGAGGTCGGGGGATTGTGGAGGCAGGTCATCTGATGCAGCAGATCCTTCTTGGTAAAATAGCCCTTACACAGCCTGGAGGTGTGTTGGGTCATTGTGGGCTATACTCGGCCTTGTCTCAGGATGGTAAGTTGGTGGTTGAAGATATCCCTCTAGTGGTGTGGGGGCTGTGCTTCGGCAGAGTGGGTGGGGTTATATCCTGCCTGTTTGGCCCTGTCCGGGGTATCGCCGGACGGGCCACAGTGTCTCCCGACCCCTCCTGTCTCAGCCCCAGTATTTATGCTGCAGTAGTTTATGTGTCGGGGGGCTAGGGTCCGTCTGTTATATCTGGAGTATTTCTTCTCTTATCTGGTGTCCTGTGTGAATTTAAGTATGCTCTCTCTAATTATCTCTCTCTTTCTTTTTTCTTCTTCTTCTCTCTCTCTCGGAAGACCTGAGCATTAGGACCATTCCTCAAAGCCTACCT
The DNA here is from genome assembly GCA_030435695.1 of Brachymystax lenok tsinlingensis. Lineage (NCBI taxonomy): Eukaryota > Metazoa > Chordata > Actinopteri > Salmoniformes > Salmonidae > Brachymystax > Brachymystax lenok. The sequence continues at coordinate 7,143,673 of CM059800.1, forward strand.
GGCCTGATGACTCCTTGATGTCCCGAGTCCACCTGGCCGTGCTGCTTCTCCAGTTTCAACTGTTCTGCCTGTTTTATGAACATTTTAACATCTTGTCCATGTTCTGTTATAATTTGCCGCCGGCACAGCCAGAAGAGGACTGGCCACCCCTCACAGCCTGGTTCCTCTCTAGGTTTCTTCCTAGGTTTTGGCCTTTCTAGGGAGTTTTTCCTAGCCACCGTGCTTTTACACCTGCATTGCTTGCTGTTTGGGGTTTTAGGCTGGGTTTCTGTACAGCACTCTGTGACATCAGCTGATGTAAGGGAGGCTTTATAAATAAATTTGATTTGATTTGAAATTTGATTGTCCTGTTGAAAAACAAATGATAGTCCCACTAAGCCCTGCTAGGTAAAGTCCCGCCTTATCTCAGCTCGCTGGTCACCAACCCGTAGCACGCGCTCCAGCAGGTATATCTCACTGGTCACCACCAAAGCCAATTCCTCCTTTGGCCGACTCTCCTTCCAGTTCTCTGCTGCCAATGACTGGAACGAACTACAAAAATCTCTGAAACTGGAGACACTTATCTCCCTCACCAGCTTTAACTTCTTAGGGAGCGGCTCCCGAGGTGACGGTTTTGGAGAGTCTGGCGTGCCCAAAGTAAAATGCATGCCACTCAGGCCCAGAAAATAGGATATGCACATAATTAGTACTATTGGATAGGAAACACTCTGAAGTTTCTAAGAGTGTTAAAATAATGTATGTGAGTATAACAGAAGTGATATAGCAGGCGAAAACCCGAGGAAAATCCATTCGGATTTGCAGTTTTTTTTGTAAATGAGCATCTTCTCCATTGTGCCTATTGCATACAACTTTATGTAGGACTGAGACTGCAGTACCTATGGCTTCCACTAGATGTCAACAGTCAACAGTCAAAGACTGGGAATTCTAGCAGTGACCAGAACGGATAGGGACAGGAAATTGTCAGGCGACCACTTTTGTAAACAAGGTTTGACGCGCGCGAGATTGTGAACGTGCACCACTTTATTTTTCTTTCCTATCGTTCATGTTAGCGTCCGGTTGAAATATTACAGCAAATATACCCAAAAGGATACCTAAGGATACATAAAAAATTATGTTTGATTTGTTTGTAGAAAGTATATAGGTATAATGTGAACGTGTTCTCTTCACGGTTCAATGGGCGACTCAACGGTGGATTTTCTGATCATAACGCGCCAACCAAATGGAGATTTATGGATATAATAAATGACCTTTTCTAACCAAAGAAGCATGGATTGTCTTCGTTGGACACTTGGGAAGCCCTCAGCAGAAGTTCATCAAAGGTAAGCGATTTTATATTAGCGATTTTATGCGTTTTGTGAGACCCGTGTTGGGTTATGGATTTATGCTAATGCATAAATATTAGAGGTACTACCCTCAAACAATCAAATGTTGTGCTTTCGCCGTAAAGCCTTATTGAAATCTGACAACGCTGTGATATTGCCAAGAATCAGAGCTTTTGATGACTATGCAACAATTGTATATTTATGAATGTTTAATAATTCAACTTTTGGATTTTGAATTTGGCGCCTCACATTTCACCGGGTAGTGTCGGGAGTGGGGCACCCCACTGCTCCCCAAGTAGTGCAGTTCACAGACCCCTGCACCTGTATATAGCCCATCTGTAAATAGCCCAACCAACTACCTCATCCCCTACCGTATTTATTTATTTATTTATTTATCTTATTCCTTTGCACCCCAGTTTTTCTACATTGCACATTCATCTACTGCACATCTACCATTCCAGTGTTTAAATGCTATATTGTAATTACTTTGCCACCATGGCCTATTTATTGCCTTACCTTCCTTATCCTACCTCATTTGCACTCTTTGCATATAGATTAGTTTTTTTTCTACTGTATTATTGACTGTATGTTTGTTTTACTCCATGTGTAACTCTGTGTTGTTGTATGTGTCGAACTGCTTTGCTTTATCTTGGCCAGGTCGCAGTTGTAAATGAGAACTTGTTTTTAACTTGCCTACCTGGTTAAATAAAGGTTAAATAAAATTAAAAATAAAAAGCCCAAACCAGATGGGATGGTGTATCGCTGCAGAATGCTGTGGTAGCCATGCTGGTTAAGTGTGCCTTGAATTCTAAATAAATCACAGACAGTGTCACCAGTAAAGCACCCCCACACCATAACAGCTCGTCCTCCATGCTTTACAGGGGGAAATACACATGCGGAGATCATCCGTTCACCCACACCGTATCTCACAAAGACACATCGGTTGGAACCAAAAATCTCCAATTTGGACTCCAGACCAAAGGACAAATATCTACCGGTCTAATGTCCATTGCTCGTGTTTCTTGGCCCAAGCAAGTCTCTTCTTCTTATTGGTTTCCTTTAGTAGTGGTTTCTTTGCAGCAATTCAACACCATAGTACCCTCCAAGCTCATCATTAAGCTTGAGGTCACTCAACGTCAACAAAACAAAGGAGATCATCGTGGACTTCAGGAAACAGCAGAGGGAGCACCCACCCCCCTATCCACATCGACGGGACAGCAGTGGAGAAGGTGGAAAGTTTCAAGTTCCTCGGCATACACATCACGGACAAACTGAAATGGTCCACCCACACAGACAGTGTGGTGAAGGCGGAGGCTGAAGAAATTTGGCTTGTCACCTAAAACCCTCACAAACCTTTACAGATGCACAATTGAGAGCATTCTGTCGGGCTGTATCACCGTCTGGTATGGCAACTGCACTGCCTTCAACGGCAAGGCTCTCCAGAGGGTGGTGCAGTCTGCACAACGCATCACCGGGAGCAAACTACCTGCCCTCCAGGACACTTACAGCACCCGATGTCACAGATCCTCAAGGACAACAACCACCCGAGCCACTGCCTGTTCACCCCGCTACAATCCAGAAGGCAAGATCAGTACAGGTTAATCAAAGCTGGGACCGAGAGACTGAAAAACAGCATCTACAGTTGAAGTCGGAAGTTTACATACACTTAGGTTGGAGTCATTAAAACTTGTTTTTCAACCACTCCACAAATTTCTTGTTAACAAACTATAGCTTTGGCAAGTCGGTTAGGACAATTCCTTTGTGCATGACACAAGTAATTTTTCTAACTATTGTTTACAGACAGATTATTTCACTTATAACTCACTGTATCACAATTCAAGTGGGTCAGAAGTTTACATACACTAAGTTGACTGTGCCTTTAAACAGCTTGGAAAATTCCAGAAATTTTGTCATGGCTTTAGAAGCTTCTGATAGGCTAATTGACATAATTTGAGTCAATTGGAGGTGTACCTGTGAATGTATTTCATGGCCTACCTTCAAACTCAGTGCCTCTTTGCTTGACATCATGGGAAAATCAAAAGAAATCATGTTGTGGGGGTGCTTTGCTGCAGGAGGGACTGCACAAAATAGATGGCATCGTGAGGATGGAAAATTATGTGGATATATTGAAGCAACATCAAGACATCAGTCAGGAAGTTAAAGCTTGGTCGCAAATGGGTCTTCCAAATGGACAATGACCCCAAGCATACGTCCAAAGTTGTTGCAAAATGGCATAAGGACAACAAAGTCAAGGTATTGGAGTGGCCATCACAAAGCCCTGACCTCAATCCTATAGACAATGTGTGGGCAGAACTGAAAAAGCGTGTGCGAACAAGGAGGCCTACAAACCTGACTCAGTTACACCAGCACTGTCAGGAGGAATGGGCCAAAATTCACCCAACCTATTGTGGGAAGCTTGTGGAAGGCTACCCGAAACTTTTGACCCAAGTTAAACAATTTAAAGGCAATGCTACCAAATACTAATTGAGTGTACGTAAACTTCTGACCCACTGGGAATGTGATGAAATAAATAAAATATAAAATAAATCATTCTCTCCACTATTATTCTGACATTTCACATTCTTAAAATAAAGTAATGATCCTAACTGACCTAAGACAGGGAATTTTTACTAGGATTAAATGTCAGGAATTGAGTTTAAATGTATTTGGCTAAGGTGTGTGTAAACTTCCGACTTCAACTGTATCTCAAGGCCATCAGACTGTTAAACAGCCATCACTAACACAGAGAGTCTGCTGCCTACATACAGACTCAAATCATTGGCTACTTTAATAAATGGATCACTAGCCCCTTTAAATAATGTTTACATATCTTACATTACTCATCTCATATGTATATACTGTATTTTATACCATCTATTGCATTTTAACTATGCTGCTCGGTCATCGCTCATCCATATATTTATATGTACATATTCTTATTCCATCCCTTTAGATTTGTGTGTATTAGGTAGTTGTTGTGGAATTGTTAGATTACCTGTTAGATATTACTGCACTGTCGGAACTAGAAGCACAAGCATTTCACTACACTCGCATTAACATCTGCTAACCATGTGTATGTGACCAATAAAATTTGATTTGACCATGAAGGCCTGATTCACAGTCTCCTCTGAACAGTTGATGTTGAGATGTGTCTGTTACTTTAACTCATTTATTTGGGCTGCAATTTCTGAGGCTGGTAACTGGGTCTTCCATTCCTGTGGCGGTCCTCATGAGAGCCAGTTTCATCATAGCGCTTGATGGTTTTTGCGTCTGCACAAAGTTCTTGAAATGTTCCGTATTGACTGACCTTCATGTCCTAAAGTAAAGATCGACTGTCGTTTCCCTTTGCTTATTTGAGCTGTTCTTGTCATAATATGGACTTGGTGTTTTACTAAATAGGGCTATCTTCTGTATACCCCCCTACCTTGTCACAACACAACTGATTGGCTCAAACGCATTAAGAAGGAAAGAAATTCCACAAATTAACTTTAAAGAAGGCACACCTGTTAATTGAAATGCATTCCAAGTGACTACCTCATGAAGCTGGTTGAGAGATTGCCAAGAGTGTGCAAAGCTGTCATCAAGGCAAAGGGTGGATATTTTAAGAATCTCAAATATAAAATATATTTTGATTTGTTTAACACTTTTTTGGTTACTACATGTGTTATTTCATAGTTTTGATGTCTTCACTATTATTCTACCATGTAGAAAATTATAAAAAAATAAAGTAAAACCCTTGAATGAGTAAGTGTTCTAAAACTTTTGACCGGTAGTGTATGCATGTGTGTGAGTGTGCGTGAGTGCGAAGGACAGACGTACCTTTGTGAGCGGCTGGTTTGGTCTTGTCTGTGAAGCCCTGACTTCGCCGGTTGCCGGCGGCGCCAAGCGACCCGCGAGGTGTGATGTCACTGCCAGCAGTGGACACCCTCGCACTAGGGCCTGGAAGTCTGAGCGGGAGAGCAATAGAGCGTTTACACTCAATGGCACAAACAGCGGGGATTAGGCAATACGTTCATTAAACATCCAATATTTTCCCACCCATCTGTAACACCATATTATTAGCTAATCTCCTGTGTAGCCATAGCCAGGAGTCAAAGACAGCATTCTAGCCGGGTCCGTCTTTCGCATAGGCCTATACATTGCTAATTCAACATCGGTGGAGGAAACATAATTCTGTGGCTGTCGGCATTGGTCTGATAAACAGATTATGACCGGTAGTTCAATACTGTAAAACATCAACTCTTCTTTCGTTCTTGCTACTCTGAGTGAGTGACCTTTAATTTTTTTTTAAATAAGGCATTCCCTTAACATGACCAAGCAGGACTGCATGGGCTTTTGTTCGTGGGAGAATAGGTCCAGCTCATTTGATTTTCAATTATGGGGAGTAGAAAGGCTGTTGTTAGCCCGTGAATGAGCTGTCTTATGAATTCAACTGAGCTATAAGTCATTATTAAGTTCCTGTCCGACAACAAAGACCATGATGACATGAGCGTTCTTAAATGAACACACTGAAAATGTTGTTAAGTGTATAAACAAGCTTTCTATTATAAAACAACAACAAAAAATATATCCATTTAGCAGACACTTATCTAAACGGACTTACTTGCAATGCATACATTTTACGTACGGGTGATCCCAGGAATCAAACCCACTATTCTGGCATTGCAAGAACCATGCTCTACCAACTGAGCTACAAAATGTAATACATGATTTCATTCTGAGTGAGAAATTAAGTCACAGGCTTCACTGCTAGCCTATTCATGATACACACTGTTTACAATTCACTGATGAAAAGTATTCTGTCTGTTCTCATTCAGGATGTGGCCACATTAAATCGGAATCATGAAATGATCCTAGTGTCACCTATGCTCCCCCTGGCTGCACATCAAGACAGTTTTCATTCAAGTCGAGAAAGAAAGAAAATGAAACATAAAGATGAAAAGGAAAAGCAGTGGAGGAGAAACACATTGCAATTTGAAAAGGAGAAAAACACCATTCCAGATATTGAATGTACTTATGCCCAGCTGAATATTAACATGCAGTTACACATGCTGACCAGAGGGTGGGGCTACTGCATTGTTTTGTTTGGCGTAAATTTGACTAGGAGCAGGTGCAAAACTGCCAGGGATGGACAGCATGTACTCTCCGCTGGGTAGGCAAAATGCGGATGTTTCTGGATTTTCGGTATACAGTATTTTCAACCTAACTTCTGTTTCCCCTGAAAAACAGACGCGGGGACTCCGTTCAGGCATCTTTTTACGCCTGTTATGTTGGGTTTTAGGCAGCCCGCAACAACACATCCTCAATTTCACTTCATTTAATGCAGCCATTTGGTGCAAACAGCGACATGCTTGTAAAACAACGTTTTGGCCATTATTCATAAAACCTAGAAGTGTTACTCTAGGATTAGGTCCTTCTTTTTAATAATGATATAAAAGGCTAAAATGATCCTAGGTTAGTATGACAGTTTATGAATGTGGGCCCAGATGAATGTATAAAGTGTGTGACATCACTGAATAAACATTATCGCACAGTACAAAGTACACAGTACACAATACAGTAGTAGTAGGATAGTAGTAGTGGCCTATCCAATCGGTTATCGTAACATACAACCAAATTCAAGCCAATCCACTCCTCCATCTCAGTTAATTATTAAGGTCATATTCACAGTGAGACGCTCTCTCATGAGATGTGCTCTCTCACATTCTTGTGTGCGCACGCACACATGCACATCACACGCAGGCGCACGCACACGCACGCACACACACACACACACACATATACACATCACACGCACGCGCACGCACGGGCACGCACACACACACACACATATACACAGGGGTTATCTAAAGGTCCCTCACACCCCATTAAGCAGACATGCCAAACGAGGCGTGATGCCAGAGTCAAACAGGACTTTCCAAAATGGAGCCTGGAGTCCCCTCTCTTCAAAACTCATGCAGAGTAGAATAGTAGTTTCAGGTAGAAGTTGCCCTTACCACAGATCTAGGATCTTATTAATAAAACCCTCTATAGTAACCATAACCTTTACATGTTGAAAAAGATCTGACCCTGTATCAGTTGTTATGGGCAACTTCTACCTACTCTGGAAATAGTGAGGAAAGGGGGAGAATTAGAAGATGAGGAGGAGTGGAGTGGGGGAGGAAGATGCATGACCACAAAGAAGAGAGACAGAGAAAGAGGGAGAGAAAAAGAGCTGACCTAGAGGACTTTTTCTGACCAAGGGAAAACTTGAGCAGTTTACTCTGAGACCCATCCCTAGAGGAGAGAGAAAAAGAACGAGAAGTAGAGCGATATGGAGGACGGGAGAGACAGAAAGGCTCATTTTACATTTACAGAAGACTGGAGCTAAGACCACTGGAAAGAGAGACAAAATAAGACAGAGACGGTAAATTGAACATTGCTGACATCAGCAAGAGCGAAAGAGGGAAGACATTTAAAATTCAAAGTATTATGAACTACATCTTCCAGAATGCATCAGTGGTGATCCAACAGGCTTACCTGGACTGCATCTCGGCCTGTGCTGTTTTCTGGGCTGCTTGTGCTGTGGGGGCCGGAGTCTCATGAGCAGGGGGGACAGGGTGGCTGCTGAGCTGGGCAGGGGCGCTGGCCTGCTGGCTCAGGGGAGGTTGAGGGCTCTGGGGCTGGGAGTACTGGCGGTGGGCCTGCTGCTGCTTGTAGCGAGACAGGCTGAAGAAGAGCCCCAGAATGGCCTTCAGATTCCCATTCCGAATCTCTGTGTAAGGAGAGCGAGGGGGTTGGAGAGATGAGATACAGAGAGATGAGATACAGAGATGGAAGTTACAAGCTTACTACACAATATTCTAGCCACTACAGTCAGTCAATGTAGTCTCAGCAGGTGTGTGGGACTGCTGAGTGTTTACCTTCTGCAGACAGGCCCTGTATGTTGACTCCTTTGGCTGCCAGGAAACTGAGGCAGGCATCAATGTTCTCAATCTGGTGGGGAAGAGAGAGAGACAGAGAGAACTTAGAACAGGTGTTTCCGAATTTACATTCAGATTTAACTAAACTCATCACACAGTCATAAGCAGTTATCAGCAGCCTACTCAAAAATAGCAATCACAAGCACATTGCCAGCCTTAGGGTTTAGTGACATGTTTACAGGGATTGACTTCACAGAATGCCGACCTGAGTAAGGTGAGTAGATTGCTTAATGACATAGCCTAGTCAAAGCATTCGACTGTTTCAATCAAGGGAACCTCAGCGAAACGGGAATCCGTCTTGTGCTGTATACCTAGGCGCACTTCGTCTCCCCCGTCGGTATTAGCTAGCACCCACCCTAGCAATACGCCGCAGCACGACATTTTGCACCAAACTGTGCACACACAACGCTACAAGCAGACCTACATAAAGAGCTTACTGAAGTAGAAGCAATCCCAATGACATTCCAGCAGTGTGAATTGGGTTTCAACTGAGCAGAGTGCAGAGGTTCACCTTAGAAGAACAAGACATCATACATCATACTCTATTCAGTACATTAATATCAATATCATCCTTCTACACTAGCCCTCGGATTCTACATCAGATATTTTTCAATGATGTCATATGACGAATCAGAAGCAGACTCCAGGTTGGTGAGCCGCTGACCCCAGAACAGCTGTTATATGGCGCCACATGCTGGGAGGTCAGGGAGCACACAGACTGAGAACCAGGAGGAATTTAGACCAGGCTCTGCTCGCTACGAAGTTCAAATATCCCTCACTCACTAAAATAACCCCCGTCTTTTTAAATACCCCAGACCCCATATGCCACCATCGCGTCACTGAACTAGCCGCGAGCCGCCCTGAAATACCCCCTCAGACCCTACTAAAATACCCCCGGCTTGACTGAGGTACCCCTCCTCTTGAATGTCACCATCTTCCCTGTGATATACCCGCACCCACACACGCGCGCAGGCACTCATGCGCACACACAAACACAAACACACACACACGTCAATACTACTAAAATACTGCCCTGACCCCTTCTCTGATATACCCCTGACCCAAATACCCCTGGTACTGAGGGGGTAAAAATAAAGATTCTTCTGGCTAAATAAAAACACCCGCTGAAAGAGCAAAGGGTGCGCCATCTCTAGAAAACACATTTAATCTGTATTCAAACAGGTTGATCGATTCAGAATTTCAACTTGGGGAATTCCAGTGTAGTGTGGAAAATTGAGAAATCAAACTGTTGGAATAGAAAATCAAAGTAGGGCCTCCCGAGTGGCGCAGTTTGGCCTTCAGGGATGTCCTTGTCCCATCGCGCTCTAGCCGACTCCTGCGGCGGGGCCGGGCGCATGCACGCTGACACGGTCGCCAGGTGTACGGTGTTTCCTCTAACACATTGGTGTGGCTGGCTTCCGGGGTTAAGCGAGCAGTGTGTCAAGAAGACCTTCGCCTCTCCCGAGTCCGTACGGGAGTTGCAGTGATGGGACAAGACTGTAACTACCAATTGGATATCACATTATTGGGGAGAAAAAAAAGGGGGTACAAAAAATAATTTTAACAAATCTAAGTAGGGAGACACAGGTGCTTTGACAATGAGTTCTCTACTTCAAACACAACTGCCTATCTGCCACTTTCCCACTCCTATCTTCGTCTCATCCTCTCCTGTCATCCTCTCCATGATTAATAAACGTTGAGCAAGCACAGTCGGGTTATTCATTACAATGTAATAAAGCCACTGAGTCAATAGGTGTTGTGCCTGGCGTTGACACGTGACCGTGACGGAGAATATAAGTCTCTCCCTCTCCACCCTATACACTAAAACGCAACACTAGACATGAGACGTGTCACAGCAACAGATAGTCTAACCCTGCAGGTCGATTGAACACCGGACAGAAGCAGTACTCAAATTACACTTTAACTGAATAACTTATAATAATAATAATCGCAATGTTTTTTTTTTAACTGGACCATTCAGTTATATGGCCACCTAGACAGCGACAACAATTAGATCATGGAATCAACAAAAATGCGAAATTGCACTGCCTTAAAATTACCATTGGTATTACAAAATAACAACTGTCGTAATAGCAAAATACATCTTTCAAAACCAAGATACAATTCTATTGCAATATTTCCATAGCGTTCCCTCTTACCTAGCAAGTTCTCTGAGCCTGTCTTGAAGGCATGATCCCAGCAAATACAGTATCACACTAACCACTGTTCTACTGTACTGTGGCACTCTCTCAGACGTACACACCTCTCTCTAAGGCTGTCATCACATGCTGGGTCTCAGCCAGCTGGCAGCACAGTAGGGCCGGCCCTGACTACTACTCTACAACAAACACTTTCTTACACCACAGAAAATCGATTGTTTGTTTGTGTGTGTGTGTGTGTGAGTGTGTGCGTGTGTACGCCCCCCTCACCGGAAGCTTCGTTCACGTCTTAAGTCCTGTCTTGTGGCATGACTGAGTCGGCGTGTGTGTTTCTCCTCCCGCCTTCACTCGCTCAAGACCGTTTCGCTGAGATGACTTCACCTCTGAACCAAGCTAACACTAACCCCGTAAATACCGCTCTCTCTTTACAATGCCCGTACATTATGGTTTTAGAGAGTCAAGAGCCCTGCAGTCGGTCAACACAACGCATGACACAACTTGAACACACCGTACCGCCCCCATTTAAGTCAACTAAATAGTTTCATAGTGCTACACAACGACCTTCTTCGAAAAGCTGCCAGTACTGGCACCCAAGTGGCAAGTAACCCAACACACACAAAACAACAATAGCACCAATAACACAGTACTTTACAGTGAAACAACCGACTGAGGGCAGTCCAGATGCAGCAGAGGACACAGAGCGACAAATGCAATAAATAAAGATAAATACAATTCTCTACCCGCAGATAAGAAGGCGAGGAGGAGAGAGGGACGCCTCGAGCAGTGCTAACCCAAACAGTGGCTCCAGCCTATACCTTGTGGTCAAACAGGTGACACTCCTCCACACGGGGTTGCCTGGCAACACTCACGCGGGCACGGCACCTGTGATTGCACTTGCATTTGATTACATGGAGTTTGACCAGCTGATACAGGTGGGTATCACACACACACACACTCACGTAGGCAGGAACACACGCAGGCACACGCACACGCACACACGTGGCCTGAAGCAGTTATTCCCCTAGCTGTCACACACCTGATTACACATTAACCTCAGACAGTATCCTGATTCCCCTATTCACCTGTGGGGACTCACATTACCAATCAAATCAAATCAAAATCAAATGTTATTTGTCACATACACACGGTTAGCAGATGTTAATGCGAGTGTAGCGAAATGCTTGTGCTTCTAGTTCCGACCATGCAGTAGTATCTAACAAGTAATCTAACAATTTCACAACAACTACCTTATACGCACAAGTGTAAAGGAATGAATACGAGTATGTGCATATAAATATATGGATGAGCGATGTCCGAACGGCATAGGCAAGATGCAGTCGATGGTTTAGAGTACAGTGTATACATACGTGATGAGTAATGTAGGATATGTAAACATTGTATAAAGTGGCATCGTTTAAAGTGGCTAGTGATACATTTATTACATCCAATTCCTAATTATTGAAGTGGCTAGAGATTTGAGTCGATGGCCGAACGGCATAGGCAAGATGCAGTAGATGCTATAGAGTACAATAAACACATATGAGATGAGTAACGTCGGATATGTAAACATTATATTAAGCATTTGTTTAAAGTGGCTAGAGATTTGAGTCAGTATGTTGGCAGCAGCCACTCAATGTTAGTGATCCAATCAATACAATCTTTCTGATCATATAACATGTAAATATATTAGTCACATAATCTATGAAGGACCATGGCCTTAGTACTGAACCGTTGGGACCCGGAAAGAATATCAGTCATGATAACCTGACGCTGTATATAACAGCATACACTTGTTTTGGCAGACTTACAGCTGTCATGGCTTTGAGTGGCACCTGAAGGTGAAACACGGGTTGAAGAACTGACAACGCCTTGATGTAAAGGAGGAAACTCCATTTGACGTTCTCTGAGGGCTTATGAAGCCTCCTAAGGCCTTGTTTTCATCATCCCCATTCAGAGAGGCCTACTGGGAAGACGGGTCTAAACTGGTTCCTACCTGTATGGAGCTAGTAGTAATGTTTGTTCCCAGTAGAGGAGAGAGTAACAGATTTCTCTGAACTAGAGCCAAACTGAGGGCGAAACAGGAAGTTGGAAATAAAACATTGTGACCCAGAAACACGACACACACAGCAATTAAACAATTCACACCAATAAATCTACCCGAACAACAGAGCTGTGTGTGTGTGTTTGTGTGTGTGACACTAATGTATCCCTCCACAGTAAGAAGTAGGCCTCTGACAGACCTAAAGCACTTCAGGAGTATGTTAGAGGGGTGCAGTAGCGGGAGCGTCCTGTGTGGTTTTAGCACCTCTTTGTCAACACTACCCCATTGAGAGCATGTCACTGCGAAAGCTATGGTTATTTCCTGGGTAGCAAGGGTATGAGACTGGGAGGGACTAGCAGTAAAAGGGCCGCTTGTGTGTGTGTGTGTTTCGTGTGTGTTTTGTGTGAGGGGCACAGTTGTAGGATCTGACAGTTGTAAAAACAACTATTCCCCACTAGGGTTGCATAGGGTCAGAAGTTAATTTGGGAAATTTGGGGACTTTTGCTTAAATTCGTCAAAAAAGTTAGCTTATAACAGTTTTGAAATACATAAAAAAGCGTGAAGCCTTCTGCCTGAAGCCCATACACACCGCAATGTACATGTTGGACCCCAAGTATGCTGGCAAAAGCATCCTGTCTGGTGCAGAGATCAACAAGGCCTATGGTGTCATCACTACCATGTCTCGCCACCTTGGCCTGGATGAGGGCAAAGTTCTTGGCACTTTCAAGCAAGGGCTTTGGGATGGAGATGCAATATGGTAGTCGTGCCAACATATCTCATCAGCCACCTTGTGGAAGGGACTTCGTGGATCTGAGGCTCTTTCCCCTGTTGCCTCCATCATCCTCCAAATCCCACCAACATCAGCCGCCTCAGAGCGCAACTGGTCCTTGTTTGGGAACACACACACCAAAGCACGCAACAGGATGACCAATACAAGGGTTGAAAGATTGGTGGCCATCAATGCAAATTTGAGTCCCTTTCTTTTGTTGTTCAGTGAAATCATCCCATGTGAAGTGTCAAATCATTTAATTAAAGTTAAATTCGTAACTAAATAATGTATTATTATTTCTATTAGAAGGATTTAATCATTTGCAATAATGTCTACTTATGATAAGGTAAAAGGTTTATGTTTCTGTCTCCATATGATATGGTAAATATATCCAATGCAAAAAACATCTACATTTAAATGGTATTCATAATAATTTGCATATATTTCCATTAATTACAATATATTCCCGCTAATTCCCATATATTCCCGTTAATTCCCACGGAAAGTTTCCACCTCTGAACATTCCCCAAAATGTGCAATCCTATTCCCCACTCATCTGAAACACAGAGAGAGATGCTACAAGAATTAACATGAAAATTAGCAAGATGGTGATAAAAAGGCACTATATCACTCCATTATATGTCCTGAGCTTGTTTACATGTTTTCTGGTTTAAAACAAGAGGTTAAGTGTAGAGTTGTTATTGTCCAGCGGCTTTTCAGGGTTTTGAATGCAGCTTTACCACAGCAATCAAGTCAAGTGTTGTTAATGGAGCTCTCAGTAGGTCCTGGGTGTTGAGTGGCCGGCTAACAGGGAAAGCGTGTGTGTGTTTTCACTCTGTGTTAAAATGCACAAAGCAGCAGACGTGTGCATAATGCCTGCCTCCAGCATTGCTCGAGTGCTTCCGTCTCAGCTGAAGAGCTCACACGACGCACGCTGCCACAACACACGACACACAATTGTGACACACATATACATGCACCCCCATCAAATATCTCTCAGCTCAGGCCAAACAGAGAAACACACACACACACACACAAAAACACACACACACACACTTAAACACACAGCGTCAGCCCACCGTCTCTTCCACCTCTCGCTGTAAAATGCTGACAGTGGGAGTCATAGGTAAGCTAAGAGAGGTTTTAGAGAAGGTTCTAATCACTGTACAGAACAAAGACACAGAGAGGAACAGAGACCAGAGAGGGACTACAGAGACAAGAGGCAGCCTGGAACGTCTCAATTACTGGCGACTGGAGGGCATAATCAACCTCTAATGGGACCCGGCTAATTGATAGTGGTGTCACAGAGAGACAGAACACTTGAGAGGACCGGCTGACTGACTGATTCCTGTGTGTTTGTGTGTGTGTGTGTGTGTGTGTGTGTGTGTGTGTGTGTGTGTGTGTGTGTGTGTGTGTGTGTGTGTGTGTGAGCGTTGGTGGGGGGTCTGGCTAGCAGCCCAAATTTGCCTTCAACTGGCACACTGGCCCAATTTACGACCCTCAACATTCAGAGGAGGGATACCGGCTTGTTTCCCATTGCAGTAAAAAAAAACACAGAAATCACAACCAGTATGATTGAATACGAGTACTTGAAATGTACAAATGTAAAATTATTTAGCAGGAAAATGTATAATCACTGACAAAATGACTAACTCTAAGATGTGTTTATTGTTTGGAGTGTGTCAAGTGCAGTGAAAATCTGATCAGATTAGTTTTCAGTTGTGTATCAGAACAACCAGTAATTGGAACAAAGGATAGCAACTTCTGCCTTCAGCTCGGTTCTAGCTAAAATGTGAGTACTGTAAATGTTGTGCTGTCCCGGCCCCCAAAACATCTTGGTAGCCCGAAAGTCGTCTGTTCTTTCGACCAATCGATTGGTCTTCATTTTAAAGGTGTATTTTTCCATATAGAGACACACCCTATGTGTTTTTATAAAATCAACTATTTGCATTGCGCTTGTTTGATGCTTTAAGCTTACTGTTTGATGAAATAACACACAAATGATTCAAGAGGGAGCCAGAGATCTAGAAAACCAGAAGAAAAAAACTTTAACCTGAAACAACCATTCTCCTCCTGCTCCTGCTGGCTTTCGCAGATTCTGCCATTACTCTCCTGAAGTTGCCGGTAATAGGATACACGAGAAGTCGGCGACCTTTCTCATGCGGAATGCCAATTTATCTTACCATTTCAACCGATCTGCGTGGCAGTTATGGTTTTTATATGCACATTTTTGTGGAACAGTTTCATTTCATTTATAATAACGTCTTCAGATCTCTAAATCATTGTCATGTGATTAATCAAAATTCTATCCAAATCTAAATGAAAATGATACAAACATAATAAATGTTACTTCTATTACCATTGCCATCTATGTAACAAAAGCATACATATAAACCCAACAAATAAAAACTTTGCAGCCTGCAGGTAGAAAATATCCTGATAAAAAAAACGTATTCTATAAATCACATTTGCAGACAGGCCATGCGTAGCCACGAACTTGAAACATTGTATCAACGATTAAATTGGGTCCAGCAGAAGCTTGCGCTGCAACAATAAAATATTCTGGGCCCTCAGAGTGGTGCTCGAGACAGACACAGCTGTTGGCTATTTGCGCAAAGGATAAGAAGCAGTGCTTGACTTGGGCAAGAACTCACCGGAGCTGAGTCCCGACACCTCACATTTTCTACTGCTTGAGCTCCTGTTCCACTTAAAGAATATTAGCTCAAAAGTATTGTGGAGCTCCTGCACCTAAATATAAACAGTACCAGCACCCAAAATGACTACCGGAATCTATTTCAGTCCAAGTCAAGCCCTGATTAGAAGTAAATCAGGTAGGCCTATTTTATGACGTTTTCACTGGAACTATTGTCTTTCTCAACAGATGTAAAAACAGACTTTGTTTGCTTGCTGTTTGAGGTGAAGAAAACGTTACTTTGAAAAGCTCCACAGCTCATTAGTGGGGGTGCGTTAAGCCAATCAGAAATACTATCAAATCCCCAAATGGGCACATTAATACAGTGAATTCGGAAAGTATTCAGAACTCTTGACTTTTTCCTAATTTTGTTAAGTTACAGCCTTATTTCTAAAATCAATTTTTCCTCATCAATCTACATTTGCAAACATTTGCTTTGTCATTATGGGGTATTGTGTATATCCTATAATGACAAAGCAAATGTTTTCAAATGTATTAAAAAGAAAAAACTGAAATACCACATCTACATAAGTATTCAGACCCTTTAGTCAGTACTTTGTTGAAGCACTTTTGACGGCGATTACAGCCTCGAGTTTTATTGGGTACGACGCTACAAGCTTGGCACACCTGTATTTGGGGAGTTTCTCCCATTATTCTCTGCGGATCCTCTGAAGCTCTGTCAGGTTGGATGGAGAGCGTCGCTGCACAGCAATTTCCAGGTCTCTCCAGAGACGTTCGATCAGGTTCAAATCCGGGCTCAAGTCCGGGCTCTACACTCTTGGTGGTTCTAAACTTCTTCCATTTAAGAATGATGGAGGCCACTGTGTTCTTGGGGACCTTCGATGGTGCAGAATTGTTTTGGTACCCTTCCCCAGATCTGTGCCTCGACACAATCCTGTCTCGGAGCTCTACGGACAATTCCTTCAAGCCCATGGCTTGGTCTTTGCTCTGACATGCACTGTCAACTGTGGGACCTTATATAGACAGGTGTGCCTTTCCAAATCATGTCCAATCAATTGAATTTACCACAAGCGGACTCCAATCAAGTTGTAGAAACATCAAGGATGATCAATGGAAACAGGATGCTCCTGAGCTCAATTTCGAGTCTCATAGCAAAGGGTCTGAATACTTATGTAAATAGGGTATCTGTTTTTTATTTTTAATACATTTGCAAAAATGTCTAAAAACCTGTTTTCACTTTGGCATTATGGGGTATTGTGTGTAGATTGCTGAGGATTTATTTGTTTTTTTATACATTTTAGAATAAGGCTGTAACGTAACAAAATGTGGAAAACGTCTTGAGGTCTGAATACTTTCCTAAGGCACTGTATATATATATATATTTGCTACTGCTCGACTAAAAAAATATTGGTCGACCAACAGCCTATCGACCAAACAATTGACCAGTTGACTAATTGTGGTCAGCCCTATCGAAATTAGACATTCTTTCAAATACCGTGGACACAGATACACTCTCTCTCTCACACTCAGTAACCGGAAGGTTGCTGGATCGAATCCCCGAGCTGACAAGGTAAAAATCTGTTGTTCTGCCCCTGAGCAAGGCAATTAACCCACTGTTCCCCGGGTGCCAAAGAAGTGGATGTCGATTAAGGCAACCCCCCCGCACCTCTCTGATTCAGAGGGGTTTACGTTAAATGCGGAAGACACATTTCAGTTGAATACATTCAGTTGGACAACTGACTATGTATCCGCTTTTCCCTTTCATGGGTTGTAATGTTAAACTGCCACAACAAACCACAATAAACACAGAAATGAATATACAGTAGAACTAAGCCTTAGCCTGGGAAAAGAGTATGCTTGCCAAAGCCCGCTCCGAAAAGGAATCCTTATACAGTAGCCACAGCCATTACAACATCGCCATCCCTGCTAACGCTTTTACTGTCATTGTAAACTTGAATTCTCTGTCTGGATTTTGTCCCCTAGATAACATAAATATAGTTTTTATTTCTAGTAGCAATGTGATGAAGCAAGCTTGGTTCTCTTCCAGACGCCAAACCTCAGTCTCTGGACCTTTAAAGTGAGAGCCAATGGCCTGTCTATAGGCCAGATGTTTTACAAAGACTGACCGCAAAGCCACATATGTAAAAATAATAGGAGTAATATCCATACCCATTAAATTGGACAAATGTCTTCTGAGACAGAGCTAAACTCTCCATTTCCTGCTTAAATAAGGCCCTGCATGTACGCACAGCATATACAAGCTCAAGTACACGCGCACGTATGAGCAAACACACAAACACTCTACTGTGGTGAGCCAAGACATCAACACACACTCACCCATACATACAAGCAAACACACACACCACCACATGGATTATAACGTTATACTGCCAAACACACAAACCAATAGAAGGAAACCCTAGGAAGGTCACTCACCATCTGAGAACGACTCTTAGGGCAGCCATTGATGTCTTCAATCTTCTCATTGGCTTAAGACGCGAGAGAGAGAGAGAGAGAGAGAGAGAGAGAGAGAGAGAGAGAGAGAGAGAGAGAGAGAGAGAGAGAGAGAGACAGAGACAGAGGGACAGAGAGAGAGAGGGACAGAGTGAGAGAGCAGAGAGAGAGAGGGACAGAGTGAGAGAGGGACAGAGTGAGAGAGGGAGAGAGGGAGGAAAAGGTGTTTTTAGTGATATCCCTGGTTCTTACTCCAGCATGTTCCTACTCAGCGCAAGAGAGAGTAAGTGAGGAGAGCAGGCCTGTGACTGGGTGGAGAGGGTCACTGCCCCCTCTTTCTTCTTAGAGATGAAACCCAATCTAGTTATAGCAAATGTGTGTGGGGCCACTAGGGGCCGGACAGAGTTGGCTGGGAGATGGGGTGTGTGTGGCTCCCCCCTCCCTTAGAGGCCCAGCCCACAGCAGCTGAGACAAGGTTGTCCTCTCTCTCTCTCTCACAGCTAACAACTGTGCCTACACTACAGCCTGGTGGGGCCCACTGTGCATCTCCGCCACAGGAACCTGACTACTATCTACTGCAGGAAAATAAAGGGTTATTCCAGTGGGTCCAAACTTTGTATCAGATAGATAAACACTCACACAAACACACTTACACTTGCACATAAACACACCCTGTGGAATTTACACTGAACAAAAATATTACCACAACATGTAAAATTGCTTCAGGAGCTGAAATAAAATATCCACAAAAAACGTATTTCTCTCAAATTGTGTGCAAAAAAAGGTTAGTGAGCATTTCTCCTTAGCCAAGATAATGCATCCACCTGACAGGTGTAGCAGATCAAGAAGCTGATTAAACAGCATGATCATTAGACAGGTGCACCTTGTGCTGCGGACAATAAAAGGTCACTCTAAAATGTGCCGTTCTGTCACACTGCCCAATGCCACAGATGTCTCAAGTTTTGAGGGAGCGTGCAATTGGCATGCTGAATGCAGGAATGTCCACCAGAGCTGTTCATTTTTTTATGTTCATTTCTCTACCATAAGTCGTTTTAGATAATTTGGCGATACGTCCAACCGGCCTCACAACCACAGACCACGTGTATGGCGTCATGTCGGTGAGCGGTTTGCTGATGTAAACTGTTGTGAACAGAGTGCCCCATGGTGGCGGTGGGGTTATGATATGGGAAGGCATAAGCTACGGACACAATTGCATTTCATCGATGGCAATTAGAATGCACAGAAATACCATGATGAGATCCTGAGGCCCATTGTGAGGCCCATTTTTTTTTAAAGGTATCTATGACCAACAGATGCATATCTGTATTCCCAGTCATGTGTAATCCATAGATTAGGGCCTAATGAATGTATTTCAATTGACTGATTTCCTCATATGAACTGTAACTCAGTAAAATCTTTGACATTTTTGCATGTTGCGTTTTTTAATTTTGCTCAGTATATATTATGACTCTTCTAAACCCTGCCATTATCTCTCATTCGGCCTCCCCTGTTGTCTCCTACCAAAATAATGTGCTACTGATCCCAGCCAGGTCCCTGACCCTGTGTCACCGTGTCACTGTCCCTCTGCTTCACACCCACTGAGCTGCCTGGTCAGAGTTCAGTAGAAATTGTCTGGTGTGATATTTCTGGTGTCTGGTGTGATAAGGAAACTATGAATTAACTGGTGAATGGGGCACTCATATTAGGATTGGAAGAGGGATAGAGGTCAGTTACATGATACCAGTGTAGCAGTAGTCAGCTGGGGGAGAAGAGCGTCAAAAACCGCACAGCGACACAGCCAGACAGACTTAGTCAATGAGTCAGCTGTAGCCGTCCGTTGCGACAACACCTCTGCTTTACCTCGCCTACTTGTGCATGTGAGTGTGTTTGCTTGCGTGCGTGCATGTTTACAATAGCACGTGCCACTGTTTCTACCCCACACTAGGGACAGAGAGACCGCTGATGGTGAGAAATCCTGCACTCTCTGGGGGTCTACTATATCAGGGGACGGAAGACAACCCAGTTTGTGTCATAACAGATCATCAAAGATGTATGCTCATGGCAACGCGTTATCCGTGACGATGCTCACCATCCAGTGAATACTGAGACTAAATCTGAGCATCAAAAGACACAAAGAAAAAGAGAACAGAGGACTCGGTGTCTCCGAACCCACCCATCCTGCCATTGACGTCCCCCCAAAAAAATCCCAAAAAGATCCATCTTCCGCTCGAAAGACCCGCTAGCCTACTCTGACTTTCAGAGAAGCGTGATCAAAAGGATTCGGCTTTTCACGTTCTCTACTCCAGGTTCTAGTCCGAATTCTATGAAGACTCTAGTCTACGCAAATGTTCCATGACGTGGGACCGTGATGTGTTCTGCGCTAAATTATTCTTATTCCTAATTCTATGTGTGCTCCACGTGAGTATTGAATGATGCTCTGCATGTGTTCTGAGATTTGATGCAGTGTTCTGTATACAAAGAAATCGAATCTATATTCTCGGATACAGTTCTACAGAACTCTGGGAAGCATAGGAGCGATAATAAGTCATTGGTCAGCTGATGTGACAGTGCTGTAACCTCAGTGTCTCCCGCTTCCACCAGCCGCCCTCTTTAAAAGATGACAGGGCAGCTTGTGAAGTGGGACAATTACAGGATTCCGACTAAGGGGAGGGGGCGCAAAATGACATTTCATTACAAAACTTCCCTCAGTCAAACTTCTCTCTGACTGCACCATTGTCAAATATTTCAGGGGGTAAACTGAGGGATTTTCCCAACTAGATTTTGGAGAAGAATAACTTGTTGATAATACGTTAATAACATACTATGTTGAAAGTAATACTTTTATGAGGACAGCTCATCACCAATAGCATTTAACATTGCGGCGATTACTGTACAAATATGCATTAGTATACATAGCGTTACAACTTCAAAGTATAAATACAGTATCTGCATGAGAAGTCTAGTCCATCAACTTAACTCACAAGCAGTAACAGTAATAATAAGGCTTCAAGAGAAGAGACGGTTAATAAAGTGTACCCCTTACCGACAACCTGTATGATCTCCGCCAGCAGAACTCCGTCTGTGACGTCTGTTTGCAGGTCCCTGATAAGTCGCTTGTGTCCTGACTTGGCTAGGTAGTGGTTGGCCCAATCCGTATAGATCTGTTCAGGACACAAAACACCAGCGTCCATATATTAGACGCCTGGGGAACGACTAATATCTAAAACAAAACACAAGTCGTGCGCCCCTGCTTTTTTTTTTTAGAAGTGTTTAAAATCCCATAACACTTAAAAAGGACAAATGACTCAAATTAAAACAAATTTACGACTCAAATAAAATAACAACATGGTTGAATAGGGCCCGCGCAA
The DNA here is from genome assembly GCA_030435695.1 of Brachymystax lenok tsinlingensis. Lineage (NCBI taxonomy): Eukaryota > Metazoa > Chordata > Actinopteri > Salmoniformes > Salmonidae > Brachymystax > Brachymystax lenok. Next base: position 7,165,401 of record CM059800.1, read on the forward strand.
CCCCTTTTCTTTTGTTGGGGCTCAGGCCTGGCATATATCCGCGTGGTATTCAAATTGGGGCCATTGTGCTCGGAGAGCGCAGCAGCTCGAGTGGACGGTTTCAATGAGGCGCTGACATCACGGGCTCGACGACAGAAAAGGCCCTTCAGAGTGCCCGAGGGAGGGGTACGGGGATTTGATTTAAGTGTCTGAATAATCTGAATAGTTTCGTTTGTAATTGGTTGTTGCAGACAACTCTCTCTCTCTATCTCTCTCTCTCTCTCTCACTCTCCAAGGCTGCTTGCCTCTCCCGGATTGAAGGCTGGTGAGGGATTGATTTGGGTAAATAAAAAAATAAAAACAAGCAAGAGCAGAGGGAGAGAAATATGCAAATGGTTGGAGAGAGATATTTGAGATAAAAAAAATGTTGGTAACAAACAAAAGGATTGAAGTAAGGACACAGTGATGCTTAATTAGAAATAACGACAAATAGGTACGGAAGGGGATGCTGAACGCATTCAGAAAAGGTTGCTAAAGAGTGTGTTTCATGTGGAAAGTTGTAGAAACAAGTTCAAAATCTCAAGGCAAATCTAAAAAATTAAATTCTGGAGTAACCGAATTGAGTCTGACATAAGTGTTTAGTCTGAGGCATCCCGATGAATCGGATGAATGTTTTGTTGCTGCCATCACTTCAGTATTTCAAACAGCTACATTAAGCGTCACACACGTGCACATGCGCACACAATGTGACCCCAGTTCTCGGTGTTTTTAAAGGTAAATAGACCTGAGGCCAATTCAGTGTTACTCATCATATGAATCACTGCTCTGAAAGCTTCACTTCAAACACACACACACACACACACACACACACACACACACACACACACACACACACACACACACACACACACACACACACACACACACACACACACACACACACACACACACACACAGAGAGAGCAAGATTCAAACACTGTTTTAAGTAGGCTACACATGCACGCTTGCAGGCTCTCTCTCTCTCACTCACACATGCACACACACACACAGCTGTAACATGGCTCAGACAGTGCTAAACGAGTCTTTAAGCAAAGGATAACATTCTCTCATAACACTGGGGGTTTTGCAGTAGGAAAAGGAATGTGGGGGGTGCTTTGAAGCAGTTTCACGCAGCAGGTAAAATGGGGGGTTTGGGTGTAATTAAAAACAAGGTAAAAAGAGAAGCTGTCAATCACTGGAGCAGAACAGGAACCAGCTAAAGACCCCCTGAGGGTGGGAGGGGGCTGGTTTAAAGGGAGGAGGGCCGTATGGTGGATCCAACCTATCCAGATCCATACTCAGGAGCTCATGTAGGCTCATCATTATTACTGGAGATGAAACATAGGCCTAGTTGAATGCTCCCCATCTGGAATTGTAAAATCCAATGTTAGATCAATAGCCCTTGATTTGAAGGGGATATACTAAACACAAAATAAAGCTGGTAATATGTGTTAATTCTCTATGGGGATGAAATGCTGTGACATACTGTATCTGGGGGATATCAAAACCATTAAGCACAAGGTGTTGAAAAGACGCATTTTCTACGTACTTTCAACCAAAATAATATATTTTCAAGATTGCCACCAATCAATGATTGACACCAAAGGTTAAAGGGATACAGTGGATCACTGGATTTCATGACTTATTGAATTGGAAGGACAATCACATACAATAACAACACATAGTGTAGGACTTAAGATCCAAACATACCCTGCGGGTATGTGAAGAAGTACGGGACACTGAGAATAGGGAGCACAGACGGAAGGAAGGAAAATGAAGAGAGAGAGAATCCTACTTTCAAAACTCTATAGTGTAAGGCTGGTGAAATCCCGCTCACTAAAACCAGAACACACACACTAAAAGGGCCTGTCTGTGCTTTCCAACCCACGCCAATAACCTGTCAACTATTAGGGTTATTACCCCGTTAGCAAAGAAGCCTAAAACAGCACTCCACATCACAGGGAAAAACCCCTCTCTTCCAGAACATATCTGATTATATCTAACTTCACCAGCTATACGCACCAACCACACTGACAGCATCCCACCCCCACGCTAATATGTGTGTTCGTAATAGTATAATAACCAATTTTAGTGATGAGTTTGTAAATAAAGTCTGCGGGGAAGACAGACCTAACATGTCAAATAGGGAAAAAGATGAGTGGATTTTCTATTTCATCAGTGTTGCGTTTGTTACATGTTCATCAACGAGTCTTTCAGGAGGGGAAATCCCACATCAGCATCATTCTCGAAAATTCCCAGTAATCCCACCCTCATCCCAGGATTGGGGTTCTTTTTTTGGGAGCTGTAAATTGGTAAAAGGGACATTCCCTCCTCAAGGGAATGCAACTTGACACTGAGCGGCTGGGATCTGATTCATACACAGTCTCTGACCACTCACTGTACCCTTTACAAGACCCCTGTGTGTGTGCGTGTCCGCGTGTCGGTGTGCCATCTAAAGGGTTAAAGCCGTGTGAATGAGCAACAGTGTGACATCTCGTTCAAAATGGGTCACACACTCGGACCAGTAAACAAACAACAATGTTCTATGAACACTAACACACCCCTGAGATGCCCTTAGGACACACACTGTCTCTCTCCCACTGCATGCCTTGGCCATGCCACATAAACATGCCCCACAACCAGGCTCCAAACACCACCCAGGCCTGCTGACTCAACACCACCCAGGCCTGGATGACGCAGAGAGGCCTCCCCCCTACAGCGCTGGGTCATGGGCTGCGGAGGAGGACAGAGAGGGAGAGGACAGGCAGCTCATCACACTGACATGCCCTTTACTTGTGTTGGTAGGGACTTTCGGGCAGAGAAGAGATGGCGATTGGAGTGGATGCTTTGATGTCAATGGCATACTCTCAGAGATGTCACAGCTAGTCATTGCATACTGATTGAAGTGGGGAATGCTACACAGGTGAGGGTGTGTGTGTGTGTGTACATGCATGCATGTGTAAAGAGAAGGGATTAGGGTACTCTTTCATCTTTCACTTTGTTTGCCATGCATCCTTTGACTTGTGTGCCGCACGCACGCACGCACGCACACACACACACACACACACACACACACACACACACACACACACACACACACACACACACACACACACACACACACACACACACACACACACACACACACACACACACAGTATTGTATAACTAACCTTGTGGGGAAACACAATTCAGTCCCATTCCAAATCCTATTTTCCCTAACCCTATACCTATCCCTAACCCTAACCTTAATCCAAAAACATAACCTTAACCCTAGCTCCTAACCCTAATTCTAACCTTAACCCTAAGCCCTGTAGAAATAGCATTTGACTTTTGGTCCCCACAAGTATAGTTAAACACGTCCAAACCTCTCTCCTGAGTGTTCTCCATATTGAGCCTGTAATACCCATGAGTCTATGTCGTGTGTTGGCATTCATGCATACTTTTCCTCTCCCCCTTGTCCCAAATCGACTGCATTACTGCTCGTCTTTGTGAGAGGCATTGACATGTTGAAATCACCAAGCTTTCTGTTTAAGCAACTAGCGCACAGCTCGGTCACTCATACATACCCCACAAGACATGCCACCATAGGTCTCTTTAAGTCCAGAAAAAACGATGTGAAACGCACAGTACTACATAGAGCCATGACTACATCGAACGCTATTCCACATCATGAAACTCAGTCAAGCAGTAAAATCAGATTTAAAAAAACGGATAAAACTACAGCTTATGGAACAGCGCAGACTGTGAAGAGACACACACACACATAATTCGCATACACATGCTAACACACGCACATACGTATATATATATATGTATGTGAAGAGGGCACGACAATGCCTATTCCCCTCAGGAGACTGAAAAGATTTGGCATGGGTCCTCAGATCCTCAAAGTTCTACAGCTGCACCATCAAGAGCATCCTTACTGGTTGCATCACCGCCTATTATGGCAACAGCTCGGCCTCCGACCGCAAGGCACTACAGAGGGTAGTGCGTTTGGCCCAGTACATCACTGGGGCCAAGCTTCCTGCCATTCAGGACCTCTATACCAGGCGGTGTCAAAGGAAGGCCCTAAAAATTGTCAAAGACTCCAGCCACCCTAGTCATTGACTGTTCTCTCTGCTACCGCACGGCAAGCGGTACCGGAGCACCAAGTATAGGTCCAAAAAGCTTCTTAACAGATTCTACCCCCTGTGTACCCGTACCCCCTGTATACAGCCTTATTTTAGTAAATATTTTAACACTTATTTTTCTTAAAACTGCATTGTTGGTTAAGGGCTTGTAAGTAAGAATTTCACTGTAAGGTCTACACCTGTTCTATTCGACGCATGTGACAAATACATTTTACTTTTTACCCCTTTTTCTCGATATCCAATTGGTAGTTACAGTCTTGTCCCATCACTGCAACTCCCGTACGGACTCGGGAGAGGCGAAGGTTGTGAGCCATGCGTCGTCTGAAACACGACCCTGCCAAGCTGCACTGCTTCTTGACACACTGCTCGCTTAACCCAGAAACCAGCAGCACCAATGTGTCGGAGGAAACGCCGTACAGCTGGCGACCGAAGTCAGCATGCATGTCAAAGTCAAAGTAGTCAAAGTCACCATTATTAGTCAGTTGTACAACCGAATGCCTTCAACTGAAATGTGCCTTCCGCATTTAACCCAACCCCTCTGAATCAGAGAGGTGCGGGGGGCTGCCTTAATCGACATCCACGTCTTCGGCGCCCAGGGAACAGTGGGTTAACTGCCTTGTTCAGGGGTAGAACGACAGATTTTTTTTCCTTGTCAGCTCGGGGATTTGAACTTGCAACCCTCCGGTTACAAGTCCAACGCTCTAACCACTAGGCTACCTGCCGCCTGTGCCCGGCATGCCACAAGGAGTCGCTACATCCCGGCCGGCCAAACCCTCCCATAACCCAGATGACGCTGGGCCAATTGTGCGCAGCCTCATGGGTCTCCCGGTCGCGGCCGGCTGCGACACAGCCTGGGATTGAACCCGGGTCTGTAGTGACGCCTCAAGCATTCGGCGCATGTGACAAATAAAATTAGATGTATTTTACTTTTTACCCCTTTTTCTATGCATGTGATTCTTCACTTTCTATGCATGTTTTTCTCTTTTCTACATTCACCTTTTCTCTTTCTCTCAGATCGTAACCCTCTCTCAGCAAGCCACTCAAGGCCCTTACCGTTTTAAAGTGCTCACAGGAGAAGCGACTGGGTCCCCTGACAGGCACCCTGAGGCCCACACACACCGCCATCCAGGCCCCTCAGGTGGGGCAGAGAGGGACAGGAATAGGGAAAGAGGCTGTACGTCCAGAAAACTCCCCAAAAAGACAGGACTAGAGATGAGCGCTCGTTATAGCTGTGCTCTGTCACATAGACGAGGTGGTAAATATAGCCGTGCTGTCTGTCTGACGACTCTTTTCTTTCCTTCTCACATCTCTCTCTCTTCTACCCACTCTGTTTACCAACTTCCCATTTTCAGTCTGTAATGCACTGTCTCTGCTCTTCTCCAACTTGCTCTAAGTCACTGGTCTCAAGCGCACTCTACTTTTCTCTCTCTCTCTCTCTCTCTCTCTCTCTCTCTCTCTCTCTGACTCACTCAATCACTGAGTCAACTCTTCTCTCCTATCCCTCCTTCTAGCTCTCAGCCCCCCTCTTCCCAACCCCTGACTCATAACCCTCCCATTCCAGCTCAATAGTCTCCTCCCCTTCCCAAGGCGCTGCTAGGCTCAGACCCCCAGACAGATAGTGTAAACAAGAGGAATGCCTATGTGTCACAGGCAAATACCTCTGACAGCCTTTTAACTGTCCTCGTATACCCTCCACACCTGGCACTGTACATAGAGCACACACACAGGCACACACACTTGAGAACCGGAGACAGGTGGACAAAAGGGGAAAAGTCTGCCCTCATAACCTGAGATTTCCCCATCTATCATCTCCAAGCTATGTGATGTCTTCTTTACAGAGGGAAAGTTCACTGTCCTTAAACTATCACTTGTTGCCTTTGGCAGGGAATCTGAAGAGTATGAGTATGTGTGTTAGTGGTTTTCCATTGTAAAGGATAATATCAATGGCATAGTGTACTGTACACACACACACCTCCACTTCCCAGTCATAGCCTAACATGCTACCTCACCCCTCCATCACCTTTAAACCAATTGTCTCCCCTCAGCATCCTTACGGCTAGGGCTGGCGATAACACGTGGCAACACTTTCAGCCCCATGTCAGGGTAGGCACCGGATGTCTGATGGGAGAATGATGGATAACTATCCCACGCTACCCAATGCCCATCTGAAGGGGAGGACCCAGAAAAGGAGGAGATGCAACAGCAGTGTTGAGGGTGAATCGCTTACCTCTATCACAGGGTGGCCCGTGGGAAGTGTTATTTCACCCCTGTTACAGACACACAGACAAACACACACAGACACACTTTGGTCCTATTCGAAGGATGTCACCTCCACCCCAAACACACACACACTAGAAAATACAATAAAACATTTTTTTTATTTGAGTGACAGGCCAGACCCTGAACACAGACCTCTCATAGCTTTCAGCCAATCAGTGAATACCTTAACAAACAGATGGCTTATGGGAAATCAGTATTCATCCGCTGCATGATATGACAACAATTTGTACTGCAGGGAGGGGGCTGGCTGTCTAACTGCTGGTGGGCTTGTGTGACCACTCAATGCCTGTCACGACTCATCGTAGGAATAAATGGGTAATGAAGACGAGAAAGGGAGGGGGAGAGAGAGAGACAGAAAGAGCGAGAAAGAGTGACAGAGAGAGAGAGAGAAAGAGAGACAGAGAGAGAGAGAGAGACAGAGAGACAGAGAGAGAGAGAGAGAGACAGAGAGAGAGAGAGAGAGAGAGAGAAAGGGAGAATGTATTCAGCTTTAGAAAATAGGGAGATAGGGAAAGTCTTTCTATAAGCACAGCTGTCCAACTCTTTGAGAAGCCAAACCCCCACCCCCCCGACTCCACCCACCCACCCCAACCCAGACCAGGGCAGAGATCTACATCTCCTGGTCCCTGTAGCGTAGTGGTTTAGGGCTGAGGATGGCATCCTAGACTGCACGTTCTCTCTCTGCACTCTGTGGTGGACATACACACACAGCTCTTTCAAGTGGTTTTAGCCCACAACTTACAGTATAGTTACAGAACGATATCAGGCCCACCCGAAATGACCCTTGTCATGTCTGAGCTTGTACTCTGTAATATGAAAGAGTTGTGGTTAGCAAGGCCTGGAAGCCACAACGGATATCCCCCCCCCTCCCTCCCCTTCTTTCCTCCATCCTTCCCCCTCTCATCTCATCTCCTCTTCATCTCCTTCTTTTCCGACCCCAATGACACAGGTTGAGATGGTGTACTTCTTCTGCACTCTACTCTCATGGTAAACATATGAACCTAGGTATGAAGTGGACAAATCTGCAGGAAAGACTGAAGTTATTTATTATCTGATGGGGTGTGTGCTTGGGTGCGTGCATGAGTGTGTGTTTAGGCTACACCTGTAGCTATTGTGCAGACCTGTGGCAGCAGCATGGCTGTCAAGGCCCGAGTGTGTTAGCGGCTAGTGTGGCCCCTCCCTCTTTGGCACAGAGCGCCATCTTAAACACATCAGCCCCTCCTCCTCCACTCGAACCAATACAGACAGCTGTCTGATCTGAGCCACGCAAACGACACGCCGCTAATTAGCTCACACTGATCACACACTACACACACAGAGAGATTCATGCTTGTAAGCGTGCACACGCACTCACACACATCTCCCTCGCACTGTCCATCTTGTCTCTCTTTCTCGAAATCTCTACTACTCTATCCTTGAGACAGAGAAAGCTTCCTTTCATCCCTAAAAGTGCCCCCTCCTCATACTCTCTCATCCCCAGAATTTCAATAAGATACTGCTTGTGTTCTGGTATAAATCTTCCATTGTGATAATAAGTTCAGAAAAGGTCATAGCAGTCAATAATCAATAGTCCTTTATTAGGATGAAGTAGGTGGTGGACATTGACTACACATCATTAAAATAAAAGGTCATTTTAATTTCTGAAATACATAAACACACACACACGTGCACATGCACGCACACTCACACATGGGAAAATATGCACACACACACAAACTCAGAGAAAGAGAAAGAGAGAGAGAGAGAGAGAGAGAGAGAGAAACACACACCGAAACAGATTCACACACACACACACACAGGCCTGACCCCTGCACCCTGTGGGTCTTCTGTCAGTCATGCTGTGTGAAGGCAGTGGTATATAATTAAACAGTCTTATCATCTCTCCTCTCCAGACTAGCAATAACCTGCCTGCTCTACCTATGACTGATTCACTGACTGTGTCTGACCAGTCGCTCACGGAAGATGAGATAAGAACCAGGGATTAGTACTGAGAGGAAGGAAACGAAGGAGAAGGGGAGGGAAGAGAGATTCTACTCTTCCTTTCAAGTCTGTTAACCTGGGAAGAGTCAGTGGGTGACTCATAATAGCAAATGTAACTCAGATCGCCTTCTTTATGGCATAAGGTATCAGGTAATTCAATGAATATAAAGATCTATTTTCCATCAGCTCACACCACATGACTTCTTTGTACCTGACTGATACTCTGTCTATCAGCGGGCCCCAGACCCTGTTCACTATTATTAACGTCACGCAGCAACCCTCCTGTCCGTCCGTATGTCCGTCCGTCCGTCTGTCCGTCTGTCTACGTGCCTGTCTTTCTACTTGGCTGTCTGCCTGCCCGCCTCTCTGTTATCACCCTGTCAATTTCTAAGAATAATTCCCCCAAAAAAAAAAAAAAAAAAAAACACACACACATGCTCTCTCAGAATCTCAACGCTCAACACTCTTCAACCTCTGGTGGCTGATACCTCACTAAGCCTGTTTGGACATTCCATACAGACATCAAAGCATCGCTACAACACTGCAACACTAGGTGAGGGGAAAACACGCACGGCTTCAGCACTTTCCCCCGGACAGACATTGATTAGCTAGTCTGTGCAATCTGACGCCGCAACGAACGCTGTGGGCTGGTGAGGAGACGAGTGTTTCCAACCATAAACGAGCACAAGATCAACATCAGGGGGGGACAGAACAGAGCTGTTCTGGGGTGTGGAATGACTGGAATCAAGTGGAGGGAAAAGAGAGGATCGTAGTTCAACAATCTTTTCTTTTACCGAAATTGGGGTGTCCTTTTTTGGAGCTTTGAAATACAATAGAAGTTTTCTACTTGCAGAAAGGACAACAAGAGGAGAGTGAGACATCTAGTCAGGGGGATGAGAGAATTGTACAGCATGCATACAGTGAACAGTATCTCTGACAAATCCAGTCAAAAGTACAATCCTCTAAAGGAGATCTCCTTCTGACCCAAATACCTGTCCATAACTACTTTTGCGACCCTTTAAAACCTCAAAAAGAAGCCCGCCCAGATTGACCACTGGGTTGACCTGGACAAATTTACCAGCTTCATGGTGACGTTGTTCGGCTCCCAGCGACACAGCAGCACATTCATCTTCCTCCTCCCTCGTCCTTCTCCTCCTCTTCCTCCCTCACACACCTGTCTTAGGTAGGAATGGGAGGACCAACGGCTAGCCAGGACCAGACAGAATCCATCAGAACCGAAGGAAGAAACAGGACTGAGGTCAGAGGAGGCCAACTAACCAAGAAGAGATCCACAGAAAGAGAGGATAGATAGGTACAGTAGAGTAGAGTAGAGAGGTAGAGAGAGAGAGAGATCAAATGAGAGGAGGGTTTTGAGAAAAGAAAAAAGAAAGAAAGAAAAAAAGGTCCAAAAAGTTCCAGAGAAATATGGAAAGCAGTAGATCCACAAAAATCCACTATATATCCAGATAAAGAGCCTGCTCCTGCACCTATCTCTAGCCCAGCAGGTCTCACTGTGCCTGGGGCCGGTGCTCAGAGCCTCCCCCTTCCCTCCTTTCTCTCCACCCCCTCTGGGTCCGCAGCTGGAGGAGGGAAATAAATGCTTCAGTCAAGAGGATCTCCACCACCGTTACCGCTGTACCACTGCTCTGTCTGAGGGCTAGCCAAACCAAACACACACAGAGGGAGAAAAAGGAGGAGGACCAATGGAGGGGAACCCCCTTCTTCTCCGCCTCCCACTCCATCCCTCCTCCTCCACCTCCCACAGCCCTCCCCCAGACGCCCTCGGCAACGCTGGGCATTGTGCTATCGCTCTTCAATGGACCATCCGTCATATGGGGAGGAGAGAGAGAAGAGAAAGGAGAGAAATGGAGAGAAAAGGAGAGAGACCTCTTAACCTCCTACCCTCTGTGATCACCCCCACAAAACAGAAAGGATGGACGCTGGTGCACAATAATACTAGAAGGGGGGTGAAGGAGGGTAGGTAAGAGGACAAACCACATTGGCCTCCTAACTACCCCCTCGGTTTTCTATTCATTCTGTATTTAACCAGTCCTCCTCCTTTCTTTAAAAAATCAAACATGGAACAGTCCAGTCTCTGATCAGCGTTCACCCACAGCTTAGTGCTGCACAGTGTGTGTGTGTGTGTGTGTGTGTACATGTGTGCGTGCTCCACGCGCAACGCCCTCCATCTGAGCACAATCCAACCCCCTACACACACACCCCGCCGCTAACCACAAATTACAAGCCGAATTTGAACTTTGGGGATCGCCCAAGACGTGGCGAACGTTTCCAAACTACGGGATACATGATCAATGCCAGGACGCGGCACATTTTCAAAACACGCTTTTAGCTATGCTGCGTCGACAACACTACCACAGCAACTGAAGACTTTACAGAGCCCCGAAGACCTTGAAGCCCTATGTCAACAACGCAGCTACTGAACTCACGCTCCCAAATGAGGCTTCAATACAGTATCAGCACACTTTCCCTATTTCTCTCTTGTACTTTACAAATTCATTGAATTCTACTGCACTCTCCCACACCAATGCAGTAGTTACATAGTTAATAATCCAGCCAGCGTGCAGCACAACACACACACACAACTCCAGCTCACTACTAGCCTGTCAACTCACCTTATAACATTCATTTCCTATAAGCCCTATAGGCATCTGTGGATTTAATGACTGTGCACTATGACCATAGAGGCAGAGAAGATGTGGCCATTTAGTACATGTGTTGAACAGCAGCAACAACAAAAAAAAAGCCCCCATTAAGCGGTGGGGCAGAGAATCGCAGGGTGTGCTTTGTTTCAGAACCCTGTGAGGGGGAGATTAATCTCAGTGTCCCCTGGACAATGGGGCCCTGGCCCCATTGAGGAAGGGGGCTTTGTTTTGGAGTGGAGGACCCCCGCTGCCTGGTTCTCGAGGGTTAGGTGGGGAGTGGGGCGTTGGGTTGGTCCTGATGCTGGCTGTTATGGGATGAGGGTGTGTGTGTGTGTGTGTGTGGGGGGTATCAAAGAAACGATAGATCAATTCAGTGCATTATAACACTTCCATCACCTCTCAAATCCTCTCTCTCTCTCTCTCTCTCTCTCTCTCTCTCTCTCTCTCTCTCTCTCTCTCTCTCTCTCTCTCTCTCTCTCTGTAGACTGTGCTCCATGAACTCACAGGCCCAATAGGAAAGCTAGTGTTGCATTACCATAATAATGTGATGTATGATTATAACACAGTTTAGTTCACATTATGGTGCAGTCAGGCGGAACACTCCAAATCACGGAATGCCATCTGGGCCTGGTTGCTATGGGTACCAGCTGTGACCCTGCTAATGAAAGAACATCTAAATATGCTGCAGTGAGCAGGCTGGTCAGATTTCACCTGCTGTGTGTGTGTGTGTGTGTGGGAGGCATGTGTTTAAATATATAAACATCACCTCAATCCCTGGAAACAACAAGGTTCTACATAGCAACACCATTTTGTCACTGTAGAGGTAAATAAAAGGGTGTTTGGTACTAAGTGGTTGTGCCGGGTTGTTTCTGTTATCTTTTGGTGTGTGTGTGAAAGCCGGTGTGTGTGTGTGTGTGTTCCCTCTATTCACAAACAGGCAATCCCTGAGCCTCCCCTGATGAGTACTAAAGCCTAAGCGGGGATCAAAAGCTCTGCAATTAAAAGCATCTCAGTGAATGAGTCACACACACACACACACAGTGACTCACGACGTCAAGTTGAGCGTCATTGTGATCCCACACAGGTAGAAATCGGAGCCATTAAAACAGCTCAGAACATTCCCTGAGGCAGCAGGTGCTGAATGTTTAACACAGCAGAGGACGGAGCTCCTATAACCACGCATTGGCAGCTTCTGGGGCACTCATCCACATCCCAGTTCATATTGAGGAAGGGAAATGAAAGGATCAGACGGGTACATCAATCACACACCAATCAGATCTGAATCATTCAGAAAGTGGACGAAACTTACGATGTAGACCAGCAACTTGAGTACCTGGCGCGGCAAACAAACCAGAAACCTCTTGCTATAGCCATGAATTCGGTGCAAACACAAAAAACGTAAATCTCTTTGGTCGGCCTACAACGGTTATTCAGTCCTACCACCATCCCATTCGAGGGTGACCTTACAATCTAACCTCTGCGGGTCATGTGACATCATCGCCACGCCGGGACCTCTACCTCACGGCCCGCCACGCGGTTTAGATGATGACGGTGTCTGACTGGGCTAGCCTAACCGTGGTCCAATGGTCCCAGGAGTGACCACGTACAATGGCCTCGTTTGTCTGACTGACGTGCTCTTTGTGACACTTAACGCCGGAACGGAGCGAAGGAGCGAAAGAGGAGAGAAGGGCATCTAAGGGAGGTCTCTGAATTGACGTTAGCCCAGTAGAAACAGATGGGCAGAACTAATGAATATGGTTATCCCCGGACCGGGAGAGGAGGGGCTGTGACCTCACACAGAAAGACAGGGTTGAGACACAGGAACTGGTATTAGACAAGGAAGGATCCGACTGACATTATGGCATGAAGTGTACATGAGAGTCCAATCATTTCATTCAGTTGACATAGACATCATGTGCACAAACGGCATCATCGGTGAGGATGATCCGTTATACCTCCTGAATAATCTTGAGATGTATGACATAACTGTCTAATCCTTCTCTATCTGATTTTAGCACAGGTACAGTACAGGAAATACAAATATACCTGGAAATACAGTGCATTCGGAAAGTATTCAGACCCCTTCCCTTTTTCCACATTTTGTTACGTTACAGCCTTATTCTGAAATGGATTGAAAGTGAAAAGAGGGGCCTCCCAAGTGGCGCAGCAGTCTAAGGCAATGCATTACAGTGCTTGAGGCGTCACTACAGACCCAGGTTTGATCCCAGGCTGTGTCACAACCTGTCGTGACCGGGAGTCCCATAGGGAGGCGCACAATTGGCCCAGCATCGTCCAGGTTAGGGGAGGGTTTGGCCGGGGTGGCTTTACTTGGCTCATCAAGCTCTAGTGACTCCTTGTGGCGGTCCGGGCGCCTGCAGCCTGCTGGCTGACTTCAGTCGTCAGTTGAACTGTGTTTCCTCCGACACATGTGGCAGGCTTCCGGGTTAGGCGGGCAGGTGTTAAGAAGCAGGTCATGTTTCGGAGGACGTAAATTCGATCGCAATTGGATATCACGAAATTGGGGAGAAAAAGGGGGTAAAATAACAAATATTTACATAAGTATTCAGACCCTTTGCTATGAAAATTGAGTTCAGGTGCATCCTGTTTCCATTGATCATCCTTGAGATGTTTCTACAACTTGATTGGGGTCCACCTGTGGTAAATTCAATTGATTGGACATGATTTGGAAAGGCACACACTTGTCTATACAAGGTCGCACAGTTGACAGTGCATGTCAGAGCAAAAACCAAGCAATGAGGTCGAAGGAATTGTCCGTAGAGCTCCGAAAAAGGATTGTGTCGAGGCACAGATCTGGGGAAGGGTACCAAAAAAGTTCTGCAGCATTGAATGTCCTCAACAACACAGTGGCCTCCATCATTCTTAAATGGAAAAAGTTTGGAACCACCAAGACTCTTCCTAGAGCTGGACACGCCCGGCCAAACTGAGCAATCGGGGTAAAAGGGTCTTGGTCAAGGAGGTGACCCGATGGTCACTCTGACAGAGCTCCAGAGTTCCTCTGTGAAGATAGGAGAACCTTCCAGAAGGACAACCATCTCTGCAGCACTCCACCAATCAGGCCATTATGGTAGAGTAGCAAGACGGAAGCCCCTCCTCAGTAAAAGGCACATGACAGCCCGCTTGACGTTTGCCAAAAATCCCCCTAAAGGACTCTCAGACAATGAGAAACCAGGTTTGAACTCTTTGGCCTGAATGCCAAGCATCACGTCTGGAGGAAACCAGGCACAGCTCATCACCTGGCCAATACCATCCCTACATTGAAGCATGGTGTTGGCAGCATCATGCTGGGAGGATGTTTTTCAGCGGCAGGGACTGGGAGACTAGTCAGGATCGAGGGAAAGCTGAACGGAGCAAAGTACAGAGAGACCCTTGATGAAAACCTGCTCCAGAGCTCTCAGGACCTAGGGCGAAGGTTCACCTTCCAACAGGACAACGCCCCTAAGCACACAGCCAAGACAATGCAGGAGTGGCATCGGAACAAATCTCTGAATATTTTTTAGTGGCCCAGCCAGACCCTGGACTTTAACCCGATCGAACATCTCTGGAGAGACCTGAAAATAGCTGTGCAGTGACGCTCGCCATCCAACCTGACAGAGCTTGAGAGGATCTGCAGAGAAGAATTGTAGAAACTCCCAAAATACAGGTGTGCCAAGCTTGTACCCAAGAAGACACAAGGCAGTAATCACGTGCTTCAACAAAGTACTGAGTAAACTGAATATTTATGTAAATGTGATATTTCAGTTTAAGGTTTTTGCTTTGTCATTATGGGGTATTGTGTGTAGATTGATGAGGTAAAAAAACGATTTTAAAAAAACTATTTAAATGTGGAAAAAAGTCAAGGGGTCTGAATATTTTCCGAATGCACTGTATAAGATTACATTTCTGGGTATATTGTGGGCATAATACATATATTGTATATTGTGGGCATAATGTGGGCATAATACATACAGTATATACAGTTTGTTAACATTGATATAATGTAATGCAGCATTCAATATGAATATAGGATGACAACAGCTACAACAACAGTGAGCCTGTTTTATATAACCGTGCCAAAACACTACTCATAAAACAGTGTGTTGGCTCATAAAAACGACAATAAAAAAGTGTGTGTTGTTTGTGACTGTTAGGCTAGATACTCTGTCACAGAGGAATACTAATAGCCTGGTCCCGGACCTGTTTGTGCTTTGTTTGTGCTTTTGCCTACTCCAAACAAACTGTCAAGACAAACACTGTCATGTTTGGCATGACAATTCCACAAAGAGTTGGCAAGAGAGCAGAAACAGACTGGCACCACCCAGACTAGAATGTTAACTCTACCCAAACAAAACAGAACGAACACTTCTAAAAAACATCTGATATCAAAGCAGATAGAGGCCGTTCCCTTGTGTCGCTTTTGAGAATGATAGAAACAGGTCCATGCCAATTAATCATTTACACAGTACGTTATACTTTCCATGTATACATTTCTGTATTGGTTCCCAGTGGCTCTGCCATCTTCTTGATAGAAATAACCTGCTAGTTCTAAGGGAAAAAGCCTAGATCCTTATCCTGAAATAGATGAAACAGAGTCTAACTTCAACAGTATCAGAGAATCAAATGGTGTGTTAGCAGTGTGTGACGTCTGTGTGTGAATTAGAGGAGGAGGCAGGGCTGTGGCGCTCTGGACTGATGGTTTCTGGGATAGCGATCTAGCCTTCGCTCAGTGAGCAAGCGAAGAGGCGTGCCGTCGCCGGCTTTATCAATGCCAATATCGGCTCCTGCCTGAGACTTTCATTGTGGCACAAACACAAAAAGACAAAGACACAAATCCATATAGAAGCAGACAAAAAGACACACATATCCTAGATTTCACACACACCCCCCTCTGATATTATACCCATTTCTTTTCTGATAGGATTCCACAGTGGACATAGCCAGTCATTGAGCAAGCAATGCCTGTATTCTACCGACACACAAACACACAATCCATACACACACGGTACGATTTGTCTTTATCTTTGTTTTTCTACACATCACACATTTTAGACACCTGCTGTACACACATTAGTCCAACTATTCAAACTTGTCAGAGTGTACTCACTCTGCGTGAGCTTTAATGTGTGTGAGCTTCACTGTGGGTCGATAGGGAATTAAGCCAGTCAAACCTCTTCTCTTTTAGCTCAGACATGAAAATCACAGTTAGAATAATGGATAAAGATTTGTGAATAATTGATATTTACATATCGCAATATTATTTTGGAAGACATTATATTGGTAATTGGACTCGATTTGTCAAAACATTTATTACATACAGTACCAGTCAAAAGTTTGGACACACCTACTCATTCAATGGGTTTTGTTAATTGTTACTATTTTCTACATTGTAGAATAAAAGTGAAGACATCAAAACTATGAAATAACACATATGGAATCATGTAGTAACCCAAAAAAGTATTAAACAAATCAAAATATATTTTATATTTGAGATTCTTCAAAGTAGCCACCCTTTGCCTTGATGACAGCTTTGCACACTGTTGGCATTCTCTCAACCAGCTTCAACTGGAATGCTTTTCCAACAGTTCCCACATATGCTGAGCAATTGTTGGCTGCTTTTCCTTCACTATGCGGTCCAACTCATCCCAAACCATCTCAATTGGGTTGAGGTCGGATGATTGTGGAAGCCAGGTCACCATCATTCTACTTCTTGGTCAAATAGCCCTTACACAGCCTGGGGAGGTGTGTTGGGTCATTGTCCTGTTGAAAAACAAATTATAGTCCCATTAAGCGCAAACCAGATGGGATGGCGTATCGCTGCAGAATGCTGTGGTAGCCATGCTGGTTAAGTGTGCCTTGAATTCTAAATGAATCACTGACAATATCACCAGTAAAGCACCCCCACACCCTCACACCTCCTACCTCCATGCTTCACGGTAGGAACCACACATGTGGAGATTCCCGTTCACCTGCTCTGCAACGGTTGGAATAAAAAAATCCACCGGTCTAATGTTCATTGCTCGTGTTTCTTGGCCCAAGCAAGTCTCTTCTTCTTATTGGTGTCCTTTAGTTCTGGTTTCTTTGCAGCAATTTGACCATGAAGGCCTGATTCACGCAGTCTCCTCTGAACAGTTGATGTTGAGATGTGTCTGTCACTTGAACTCTGTGAAGCATTTACTTGGGCTGCAATTTCTGAGGCTGGTAACTCTAATGAACTTATCCAATGCAGCAGAGGTAACTCTGGGTCTTCCTTTCCTGTGGCGGTCCTCATGAGAGCCAGTTTCATCATAGCGCTTGATGGTTTTTGCGACTGCAGTTGAAGACATTTTAAAAGTTCTTGAAATTTTCCAATTGACTTTGCTTTTTGAGCTGTCCTTGCCATAACATGGACTTGGTATTTTACCAAATAGGCCTATCTTCTGTATACCAACCCTACCTTGTCACAACACAACTGATTTGCTCAAATGCATTAAGAAGGAAAGAAATTCCACAAATCAACTTTAACAAGGCACCCCTGTTAATTGAAATGCATTCCAGGTAACTAACTCATGAAGCTGGTTGAGAGAATGCCAAGAGTGTGCAAAGCTGTCATCAAGGCAAAGGGTGGCTACTTTGAGGAATTAAAAAAATGTATATTTTTGTTTAACACTTTTTGGTTACCACATAATTCCATGTGTTATTTCATAGTTATTTCATAGAAAACATATGGCGAGATGGCACCGGAGTGGATGGCTGCTGTTTTATGGGCTCTTAACAAACTGTGCTATTTTGTTAGTTTTTTCTCATTGTTTGTAACTTATTTTGTACATAATGTTGCTGCTACCGTCTCTTATGACCGAAAAGAGCTTCTGGACATCAGAACAGCGATTACTCACCTTGAATTGGACAAATAATTTTTCTATAATGAGTCGGACAAGAGGGATTTACTCCAGACACCCGAAAAGGCCCTCATCCCCTTGCCTTGTAAAGATCTGGCAACAAGTGGCTAATCTGCCTTTGCCATCAGTACTATTGGCCAACGTACAATCGCTGGATAAAGTGGACGAACTACAAGCACGTATAGCCTACCAATGGGACATTAAAAACTGTAATATCTTATGATTTACATGAATAACATACAGCTGGCGGGTTATACACCGTATCGGCAGGATAGAATAGCAGCCTCTGGTAAGACAAGGGGTGGCGGTCTATGTATATTTGTAAATAACAGCTGGTGCACGATATCTAAGGAAGTCTCTAGGTTTTGCTCGCCTGAGGTAGAGTATCTCATGATAAGCTGTAGACCACACTATCTACCAAGAGAGTTTTCATCTATATTCTTCGTAGCAGTCTATTTACCACCACAAACCGTTGCTGGCATTAAAACTTCACTCAATGAGCTCTATAAGGCCATAACCAAACAGGAAAACGCTCATCCAGAGGCAGCGCTCCTAGTGGCCGGGGACTTTAAAGCAGGGAAGCTTAAATCAGTTTTATCTCATTTTACCAGCATGTTAAATGAGCAACCAGAGGGGGGAAAAAACTCTAGACCACCTTTACTCCACCCACAGAGACGCGTAAAAAGCTCTCCCTCGCCCTCCATTTGGCAAATCTGACCATCATTCTATCCTCCTGATTCCTGCTTACAAGTAAAAAATAAAGCAGGAAGCACCAGTGACTCGGTCTATAAAAAAGTGGTCAGATGAAGCAGATGCTAGACTACAGGTCTGTTTTGACAGCACAGACTGGAATATGTTCCGGGAATCTTCCGATAGCATTGAGGAGTACACCACATCAGTCACTGGCTTCGATGACATCGCCCCCACAGTGACTGTACGTACCTACCCCAACCAGAAGCCATGGATTCTAGGCAACATCCGCACTGAGCTAAAGGGTAGAGCTGCCGCTTTCAAGGAGCGGGACTCTAACCCGGAAGCTTATAAGGAATCCCGCTATGCACTCCGACAAACCATCAAACAGGCAAAGCATCAATACAGGACAAAGATCGTATCGTACTACACCGGCTCCGACACTCATGGGTGTGGCAGGGCTTGCAAACTATTACAGACTACAAAGGGAAGCACAGCCACGAGCTCCCCAGTAACACAAGCCTACCAGACGAGCTACATTACTTTTATGCTCGCATCGAGGCAAGTAACACTGAAACATGCATGAGAGCATCAGCTGTTCCGGACGACTGTGAGATCACGCTGTCCGTAGCCGATGTGAGTAAGAATTTTAAACAGGTCAACATTCACAAGGCCGCAGGGCCAGACGGATTACCAGGACGTGTACACTGAGCGTGAGGTGACCAACTGGCAAGTGTCTTCACTGACATTTTCAACCTCTCCCTGTCTGAGTCTGTAATAACAACATGTTTCAAGCAGACCACCATAGTCCTTGTGCCCAAGAAAACTAAGGTAACCTGCCTAAATGACTACCGACCCATACCACTCACGTCTGTAGCCATGAAGTGCTATGAAAGGCTGGTCATGGCTCACATCAATACCATTATCCCAGAAACCCTAGATCCACTCCAATTTGCATACCACCCCAACAGATCCACAGATGATGCAATCTCTATTGCACTCCACACTGCCCTTTCACACCTGGACAAAAGGAACACCTATGTGAGAATGCTATTCATTGACCACAGCTCAGTGTTCAACACCATAGGGCCCTTATAGCTCATCACTAAGCTAAGGACCCTGGGACTAAACACCTCCCTCTGCAACTGGTTCCTGGACTTCCTGACGGGCCACCCCCAGGTGGTAAGGGTAGGTAACAACACATCCGCCATGCTGATCCTCAACACAGGGGCCCCTCAGGGGGTGCGTGCTCAGTCCCCTCTTGTACTCCCTGTTCACTCATGACTGCATGGCCAGGCACGACTCCAACACATCATTAAGTTTGCCGATGACACAACAGTGGTAGGCCTGATCACCGACAACGACGAGACAGCCTATAGGGAGGAGGTCAGAGACCTGGCCGTGTGGTGGAAGGACAACAACCTCTCCCTCAATGAGATCAAGACAAAGGAGATGATTGTGGACTACAGGAAAAGGATGACCGAGCACACCCCCATTCTCATTGACGGGGCTGTAGTGGAGCAGGTTGAGAGCTTCAAGTTCCTTGGTATCCACATCACCAACATACTAACATGGTCCAAGCACACACAGACAGTTGTGAAGAGGGCACGACAAAACCTATTCCCCCCTCAGGAGACAAATGATTTGCAGTGGGTCCTCAGATCCTCAAAGGTTTCTACAGCTGCACCATCGAGAGCATCCTGGCTGGTTCCATCACTGCCTCGTATGGCAAGTGCTCGGCCTCCGACTGCAAGGCACTACAGAGGGTAGTGCGTATGGCCCAGTACATCACTGGGGCCAAGCTTCCTGCCATCCAGGACCTCTATACCAGGCGGTGTCAGCGGAAGGCCCTAAAGATTGTCAAAGACTCCAGCCACCCTAGTCATAGACTGTTATACTGTTCTCTCTGCTACCGCACAACAAGCAGTACCGGAGCACCAAGTCTAGGTCCAAGAGGTTTCTAAACAGCTTCTACCCCCAAGCCATAAGACTCCTGAACATCTAATCAAATGGCTACCCAGACTATTTGCATTGTCCACCCACCCCACGTCCCTCCCCCTCCCACTCATTTATGCTGCTGCTACTCTCTGCTTATTATCTATGCATAGTCACTTTAATAACTCTACATACATGTACATATTACTAACTGGTGCCCCCGCACATTGACTCTGTACCGGTACCCCCTGTATTTAGACTCGCTATTGTTATTTTACTGCTGTTCTTAAATTATTTGTTACTCTTATTTCTTATTTGTTTAAGGTATTTTTCTTAAAACTGCATTGTTGGTTAAGGGCTTGTAAATAATCAATTCACTGTAAGGTCTACACCTGTTGTATTCAGCGCATGTGACAAATACAATTTGATTTGATATGTGAATGCATCCCCTTCTCCTTCCCCTTTGTCATGGTAAAAAGCAATGAAGTCAGCCAGACCTCCAGCCAGTTTATCCACTGTGAGGGGAAATTAGCAATCTAATGCAGCAGGATATAGAGTCCAATCCCCCTTCCCTTTCATTCTGACCTACTGGGCCCTATAGGTCTCTAGAAGGCCTAAACAACTGGTAAAATACGGGCATGATTAAAGTCAATGGTCCCTGAGACAATACTAGAGGTTAAGAGGGTTCCAAGGCTGTTGATTGTAAAGAGGGTATGGAGGAGGAAGGGAGGACAGGAGAGAAATATATACCACCAATCAATATCATTCCATTAGGGTCATTTAATTAGATATGAATCCACAAGGTAATCAAATATATTCACAAATACCACCAATAAAAGCATAGCCGCTATCTGAACCCAGCACCTGATCAAGTTCAAAGTCTGAGAATTAAATTGAGACTTTGAATTAAATGAGACCCAATTAAAATAATTCAAATGACTAGAGTCATTATCAACACATTATGCATGCTCTTATCTAATGGTTTGATTAATGGAACTCTGTGTCGATGCTAAATCTCACACTGAGAGATAGATGAATATCTAGCCTTCCTACGTCCCAGACAATAATATAGAAATGTGGTTAAGATATTAATATCGCTCTCAGCAAAGCTCATCCTCTCTTAACTGAAGGTCCCTCTATATCCTGAATCGATACTTGCTTTGAGATCATTTGAGCAAATACTGGGAGAAGTTATACCTCTCCAATAGGCGGCCATTGCGGTGTGCTTTTCATTCAGACACTAACATAGATAAGCCCTAAGCCTTGGTTATGACTCTTAATGAGAACCAGGCTTTTCATAAAGACAGACTTTAAGCCTTTATCTGGAGAAATGCTTATTAAGATAAGACCTCCCTATCACACTACTGGCAGATGGGCGGATGTATGTGTGTGTGTGTGTGTGTGTCTGTGCATGCATGTGTGTCACCTCATAGTCTGTTCATATACTGTTGTTTACTCACCATGTACAGTACCAATCAAAAGATTGCAGGGCTTTTCTTAATTTTTACTATTTTCTACTTTGTAGAATAATAGGGATGACATCAAAACTATGCAATAACACATATGGAATCATGTAGTAACCAGAAAAGTGTTCAAAAAATCTAAATATATTTTATATTTGAGATTCTTCAAAGTAGCCACCCTTTGCCTTGATTACAGCTTTGCACACTCTTGGCAATCTCTCAACCAGCTTCAACTGGAATGCTTTCCAACAGTCTTGAGGGATTTCCCACATATGCTGAGCACTTGTTGGCTGCTTTTCCTTCACTCTGCGGTCCAACTCATCCCAAACCATCTCAATTGGGTTGAGGGTGAGTGAGTGATTGTGGAAGCCAGGTCATCTGATGCAGCACTCCATCACTCTACTTCTTGGACAAATAACCCTTACACAGCCTGGAGGTGTGTTGGGTCATTATCCTGTTGAAAAACAAATGATAGTCCCACTAAGCGCAAACCAGATGGGATGGCGTATCGCTGCAGAATGCTGTGGTAGCCATGTTGGTTCAGTGTGCCTTGAATTCTAAATAAATCAGAGACAGTGTCACCAGAAAAGCACCCCCACACCCAAGGGCGTCGTTAATTGGGGGAAAACATGAATGATTCAAGGGGCCCTAGCCTGGCAGGGGCCCCTAAATGTTTAGAGAATTATTTGTTTATCATTTAAAAAATGTTAGACAAAAAGACCTGTGACAAAAATTTTAACGTATAACCATAATCAGATCAGGCATCTCTACCCAACCCCATAATGCACATGGTTTGGTCCATTCTCCACAGAGCTGATCTGACAGTTGCTCCGGCATGTAGCCTAAACATTCACAAGAGATAACCACTATGCCCCCCTCAAAAACAAAATTTGGTTTCCAGGAAAGGAAAGAAAGGAAACAGAGACCGATACAGCAAAATTCGGAGAAAAAAAAACAAGAAAGATTTGAGTGCTAAGTCAGTGCAGACGGCCTGCCGAACTGAGTAGCCTAGCTATCCAATATAGCTAGCTTGATAGCTTGCTAGATACAGGTAGCTGCCTACCTTGGACTCAGTCGGCTCGGTCAGAGCAGTAATTAATAACATGATGATGAGCTACCACTACCAGCTATGGCTAGCTAATTAGCTATTATTTAGATATCATAACTGTATTCCCCAATATTTAAACTTATAAAAAACTAAGATCTACAATGTGCCAAGACAGGTTGAACAGCATTGCCATCCTTTCAATTGAAAACCAGTTAGCTAGAAAATTTTACTTTAAAGATATTATAAATGAGTTTGCTCACAAGAAGGCTCGACGCTGGACTCTTGGTGGAGTGTAACCTCAGAGTTTTGTTTACAAGGACAAATGCCTTAATCTATTCTACCCAAGCCTGCCCGGAGATGGGCAAAATACTGTTTCAGAGTATTTTCTGCTATGGTATATCTCCTGTTGAACTTACTCAGGAATGCCCACATAATGTCTTGACACTACAGTTGCAGTTTCACAGATGCTTGTTCTCTGTAGGTACCACATTTATGCCTGCAGTCCACATAGTTCAGGATTTTCTTTATTTGGGGTATGTTATTTAGGCATATGTTAATAAGAATTGGTAATAAATGCTTTAATCTGAAATATGGATAATTGGTAATTTCTTCATTAAAACTGACTACAATACCATATATAAAAAATAAGTCACCAATTGTGAATAAAAATAAAGCGTCATAAAAATCTCATGACACAGAAAGTTTTTTTGTTAACATTAGGAACCAAAAATGTTTGCAATACTGTTAATATAGGCAAAGGATGAAGGTGGAAACTAGAATCTGCACAATTGTAGTATAGAACAGCAGAAGCATATACTACATTTAATAACACATATTGTTCAGTACGTGATTTTAATCTGAAACAGATTAAAATAATGTTGTTTTATTCATTGGCAACGCCCCTGCCCACACCATCACACCTCCTCCATGCTTCACGGTGGGAACCACACATGCGGAGATCATCCGTTCACCTACTCTGCGTCTCACAAAGACAAGGCGGTTGGAACCAAAAATCTCAAATTTAGACTCAGACGAAAGGACAGATTTCCACCTGTCTAATGTTGATTACTCGTGTTTCTTGGCCCAAGCAAGTCTCTTCTTATTGGTGTCCTTTAGTAGTCGTTTCTTTGCAGAAATTCGACCATGAAGGCCTGATTCACGCTCTCCTCTGAACAGTTGATGTTGAGATGTGTCTGTTACTTGAACTCTGTGAAGCAGAAATTGACAAAAAAAAATAGTGACAATAAAGTGTGTATGGCTGAAAGGAGGAAGGTACATTATCTCCAAAAATATAAACACAACATGCAACAATTTCTAAGATCATTGATACCTTCTAACTTATTTTCAATACTTAAGACTTCATTCCTAGTCACCCCCATAAACAGATTGAGGTGTTCAGCATTCTAGAATCTTCTAGAAGCCACTGTCATTGTAGTTTTTCCAACCTCCTCTCTCTGTCAAATCAAATTTTATTTGTTACATGTGCCAAATACAACAAGTGTAGACTTTACCGTGAAATGCTTACTTACAAGCCCTTAACCAACAGTGCAGTTCAAGAAGAAGAAAATATTTACCAAGTAGACTAAAGTAAAAAGTAATCATAAAAGTAACACAATAAGACTAACAATAACGAGGCTACATACAGACACTTCCACAGCCAAGGATAAATGAACCAGCGACAATGCACAGGGAAAGAGAGGAGGAATAGATGGGAGGGAGTGAAATAGAGGCAGAGAAACAATAGAGGAGAAAAGGGGGGGAGTGAAATGTGCTCCCAGGAGATCAAAGAAAACATGCTCCTGAAAACGCTCTGTAAAGAAGTGCTATGGATGCATAGTGAAGACACACATCCCCCTCGCCCCCATGCACACACCCACACATTCTCCTTTCACCTTATCCACAACACACATCCTCATTCAGAGGCATTCTCTAAATACACAGGCAATGCTTTTGTAGAGTGAGCAGCATTTATACACCATAGACAAGGAGTGGCAGTGACGCCCTTTGACTGAGACAAACACACGCACGTCACACACGCACGCACAGCATTGATGGCCTTGACTACCTCCTTCCTGCCAGTTTGGCAATTGTGCCACTCTGGCTGTATTCACTGCTAAGCAATAGAGGGAGAGGAGATGCAGTACACAATGTATGCTCACCACTAGAGGCCAGTAGAGTCTGCATGTGTACTGTTCATTGCAAACAAATATGTCAGTGTGCCAAGTCATTTGACTGGGAAGGTGATTTCCCTCTCTCATAAAGACTAGGGATGTGCATATTTTCCTTTCAAGACAATTCTATACGTATCTAGATACATGGGCTCCAAGACAGGAACGATACGTTTTAGTTTTAATCGATTCGGTGCGGTTAGGTTTGATTAGAGAACGAGTCGTTGCGATTCGGTTTGATGTGATACGATTCGATGCACTAACATTTGTTGCATGAACATTTTCCATTCTAAAGTTGACTTCTGTGTGTGTGTGCGTACGTGTGGTGTGTGTAAATTACAACAAAAGAACAGCCCCAGACCATTATTCCTCCTCCACCAAACTTTACAGTTGGCACTATGCATTGGGGCAGGTAGAGTTCTCCTGGCATCCGCCAAACCCAGATTCGTCCATCGGACTGCCATATGGTGAAGTGTAATTCATCACTCCAGAGAATGTGTTTCCACTGCTCCCGAGTCCAATGGCGGCGAGCTTTACACCACTCCAACCGACGCTTAGCATTGCTCATGGTGATCTTAAGCTTGTGTGAGGCAGCTCGGCCATGGAAAACCATTTCATGAAGCTCCTGATGAACAGTTATTGTGCTGACGTTGCTTCCAGAGGCAGTTTGGAACTCGGTAGTGAGTGTTGCAACTGAGGACAGACAACATTTTTACTCCACGCACTTCAGCACTCGGCGGTCCCCTTCTGTGAGCTTGTGTGTATCCTACCACTTCGAGGCTAAGCCGTTGTTGCTCCTAGACATTTCTACTTCACAATAACAGCACTAACAGTTGACCGGGGCAGCTCTTGCAGGGCAGAAATTTGACAAAACTGACTTGTTGGAAAGGTGGCATCCTATGACGGTGCCATGTTGAAAGTCACTGAGCTCTTCAGTAAGACCATTCTACTGCCACTGTTTGTCTATGGAGATTGCATGGCTGTGCGCTCAATTGTATACACTTGTCAGCAACGGATGTTGCTGAAATAACTGAATCTACTCATTTGAAGGGTTGTCCACATACTTTTGTATATATGTCTATGGTGTATGTACTATGTAGGCACCTGAGCCGAGCCATAAGGGAGACTAGGCATCGGCCACTATCAGATTAGGGGGCCAATGTACCCTATGATTTTTGTCTCCCCCACTTTGGTTCTGAAATCACAATCACCCACTAACTAACTTGTCATTTTTGCAGATTAAGTGCTTGACCTAGAAGCGTATCAATATTTATCATTTACAAAATAGGTATGACATGGCCAATGAATATATAGCACTTTGGATTCATCGAATGGTTTTGACTGTTTGGAAGTTTTTTAGAGTAATCTTCTCTTCTCCTCTTGCTTCAGCCATACAGTGCGCTGCACAAAAGTTCTTGTTGTCGTCGTTATATAAAAATGTGCACATATACACTGATTGTTTAAGCAAAAACTACCAAAACTATTGCTGGTGGTGAAATTCAAGAATACAAATAAAATCTATTGTAACCCCGTTCAGCATGTAGCCAGATGCGAGTTGTGTCTCGGGTAGTTTACTTTTATTCCGGTGTCGTGCCGGAAAATCTCCCCCTGACAGAATCACCCACCCCGCCCCCCTCCTTTCGCGTGATCGCGCACACACTCAATTCTTCATTGCTGCGACTTGCTTGGTAGTTGAGATTTCTGCTCTTCACTCCGTTGTCAGGTTAGCCTACATTTCACTGATCTTAGTAGCAGAAAGCATTTTTTATTTGTGTCCTTCGAGGCAGCTGTCAATGATCACGTTAGGCTGCGTTTCATTAAAAACAATTATGGCGGTTTGATCGCGGGTGGCTATTTGTTTCAAGCGTATTAGTCTATAAAATTGCTTTCTGCTACTAAAATCAGTTAAATCTAGGCTAAACTGACAACGGAGTGAAGAGCAGAAATCTCAACTAGCAGGCAAGTCGCAGCAATGAAGAATCGAGTGTGTGCGCGTTCACGCGAAGAGGGGGACAATTCTAGCAGGGGGGAGATTTTAGGCACAAAAACGGTTCCTGTTAAACACAATTTTCATAGATAACAATAAGATAGCAAATGACAACGGTTGTCACTAAACCAATAACGCCTAATACCACGCAAGCCATTTTAACATTTGAATGCTGAAGGTGCCGTGCAGATGTGCAAGATCAGGAACAGGCTGCCCTACCTCGCGTTGTTCAGCGAGCGAAGCTGGGCACAGCGCACAGTTTAATCATGGAGTTTGACTAGGCTACTGATATTGCCTGGGGTTGTTCGGCATGCAGAATTACTGTCAACACAGTGCCATGCAGTTCGACACAAAATATGTGAGGTATTTTCGGAAGGTAGAGTGTAGAGTAGAAAGAATGTAATATCAGCAAAACATTTTAGTGAACCGGCGAATCGATTTTCTGGCCAGTGCATGCTACGATTTGGATTGGTTTGGGGTCCGCGGACGGATGTACTTGTATCTTAAAACGTTTTAATTCGGGAACAGATGGTTATCGGGCAATCGTTACATCCCTAAGAAAGACCTAACGCGAGATACACATACACACATGTAAAGGTACGCACGCACACGCTATGTACTCTATATATTCATGGCCAACCGTCTGGTCAACCATGTCTCTCTCTCTCCGTCTCTCTGCATTATGCATGATCTCAGAGAGCACTTACAGAGAGAGGAGAGTGCATGAATCTGCGTTTTAGAAACCTGTAGACATTTCCCCCATTTAACCCGACCTGTCTGGGACAGTGAGTGCATGTGTGTGTGTGCATGTGTAGACTATATGTTTTAAACAGTACACATAACGTGGTGTTGGGCGATTAGGCCTGGCTCACAGTTGGCGTTCCAATTCATCCCAAAGGTGTTCGATTGGGGTTGAGGTCAGGGCTCTGTGCAGGCCAGTTAAGCTCTTCCACACCGATCTCAACAAACAATTTCTGTATGGACCTCGCTTTGTGCACGGGGGCATTGTCATGCTCAAACAGGAAATGCACTTCCCCAAACTGTTGCCACAAAGTTGGAAGCACAGAATCGTCTAGAATGTCACTGTATGTTGTAGCGTTAAGGTTTCCTTTCACTGGAACTAAAGGGCCTTAGCCCGAACAATGAAAAACAGCCCCAGACCATTATTCCTCCTCCACCGAACTTTACAGTTGTGGCACTATGCATTGAGGCAGGTAGCCTTTTCCTGGCATCCGCCAAACCCAGATTTGTCTGTCATACTGCGAGATGGTGAAGCGTAATTCTTCACTCCAGAGAACGCATTTCCAATGCTCCAGAGTCCAGTGGCGGCAAACTTTACACCACTCCAGCCGACGGTTGGCATTGCGCATGTTGATCTTAGGCTTGTGTGCGGCTGCTCGGCCATGGAAACCCATTTCATGAAGCTCCCGACAAACAGTTCTTGTGCTGACGTTGCTTCCAGAGGCCGTTTGGAACTCAGAAATGAGTGTTGCAAGAGAGGACAGAAAAGCTACGCGCTTCAGCACTCGGCGGTCCTGTTCTATGAGCTTCTGTAGCCTACCACTTCGCGGCTGAGCCGTTGTTGCTCCTAGATGTTTCTACTTCACAGTAACGACACTTACAGTTGACCGGGGAAGCTCTAGCAGGGCAGAAATGTGATGAACTGACTTGCTGCAAAGGTGGCCTCCTATGACGGTGCCACGTTGAAAGTCACTGAGCTCTTCAGTAAGGCCATTCTACAGACCAATTTTTGTCTATGGTGATTGCAAGGCTGTGTGCTCGATTTTATACACCTGTCAGCAATTAATTTGAAGGGGTGTTCACCTACTTTTGTATATATAGTGTATTACACTGGAGAAAGGGAGAGAGATTGAGGGGGAAGGAGGGGTCCCGAAAGAGTCGGAGACAAACAGCGAGAGAGCGAGCGAGAGAAATCTAAAAGGATTAGAAGAATGGAAGCCCCACAGCAATCAGAACCCTCTAGAGATTATAGTCTCATTCCCTCCTCATCACCCAGTTCGTTTCTGTCCAGAGACCGTGATAGGATTCACCCAGGAGGGGAGAGAGAGAGCAGAGAGAGGCCAGGGCCAGACCCCACGCAGCCATGGAGAATTGTGTTACCTCTGGACCAAATACAAATGTTCTGTTCCCAACTCTGATGACCTCTGCTCTCCTAGGAGAGGAAAGGAGAGGAGAGGAGAAAAGAGTAAGACAACAGGGGCAGAGAGGAAAAGGGAGTAAACATTGATGAGGGTGAGGGAAGCATGCGGTTCCCAGGCAATTAGTCTGTGTAATTAGGCTGTAGTGAAGGGAACCATGGTTGGCCTGGGTAGATTAACTACTGTATTCTGGTACTGACGCAACGTCTACAAGTCTCATAGGGATCGGGCCGTCACGCAGCATCCTCTGACAGGACTGGATAGAGATGTCTCGCTTTTTGGAGACTCGACTAACACACGTATACCATAAACACATGCACACCCAGCTGCAGCCTGTGTGTAGTGATCCATGGCCTATAGTCACAGCAGTGGCGTGGCTGTCTCTCTCTGTTAGACTGAGCTGTCACCCCAGAAAAGAACCAGCTTCCTAAAATACCCCTCCAGTAAAGAAAGAACTACAACACACACACACACACACCTGATCTGAATCTTGAAAAGGTGCCTATGGGAGAGAGAGGGAGTGAGAGATAGAGTTCTGTAGGGTTAAACCATGCCACCTCCGTATCCCCGAGCCACAACAGAGTGTGGGCGATCAGGGGTTAATCTAGCTAGTTGATGTGGACTGCTGCTGGATCAACGTCACACACACAGAGACAGAGAGACCGAGAGAGAGAACTTGCTGAGCTACCTTAACAAACCACACAATCAGTAAGGCACATGTAATAACAAAAGGGATGAATCGTGGACAGTGTGTTATTGAAATTGTTACGGTGATGATATTTCGGTTCTATTTTTAAAGCCGCTCCAAGTCAGATTGTGATACGGACACGTTGCCAAGCACTTGCTCATACACACTCAAATGCACACGCGTACACACAAAACACGCTTGCGTCTCGTTCCCCCCACTGCACAGCCTTACATGGCATTCAAGCGATCGCTCTCTCCATGGAGGAATTTCTGCAGCGTTGCTAAGCAGACCAATAACTCACAAACAAACCAAAACATCCACCCTGCTATCCTGATAGTCAGTTTGCCTGCTAGCCTGCCTGGACACTGGCAAGAGTCTATGCTAAGACACATTTATTTACATTCAAGGAGGCAGCCTCCCTTCAAGAGCATGCATTCAAGGAATCACATCATTTCCCTGAAGGGGTAACACATCAATGCAGAACCACCCAGCTACAGATATTTCCTATTATACAGTAAAGACAGCATAGCAAACACACATACCTGTAGAATAGAGCTAGAGAGAGCGAGAGAAAGAGGTGTGGATAAAGAGAGTGATGGTGAGAGATGGACAGGAGAAAGAGGAGTGATGTTGACAAAGAGAGAGAGAAAGAGAGAGAGATGGAGCGCAAAAAATAGAGTGACAGAAGACGAGAACGATGAAGCCGTGTCTCTCTCTCTAACCTGTGTGTCAATACCACCGTCTGTCGCTGGAGTGCTCTTGGTTTTGGGGGCTCCCCAGACCCCCTGGTGGTGTCCCAAGCCCCCCTGGGGGCCCACTGTGAGAACGTGTCTGTAGGAGGGCTTGAGGGACACGGGCAGTGGTAGGGGCAGGGTGAGGGGGCGCGAGGGCACCTGTGGAATGGGCAGAGCGCTGTGCACCGGCTTGGGCAGTCCCGACTTCATCTTAGAGGCCAGCAGGATGGCAGGCATCTTCCTCTGAGGAACCAAA
Source organism: Brachymystax lenok tsinlingensis (assembly GCA_030435695.1). Lineage (NCBI taxonomy): Eukaryota > Metazoa > Chordata > Actinopteri > Salmoniformes > Salmonidae > Brachymystax > Brachymystax lenok. The sequence goes on from CM059800.1 coordinate 7,196,475, forward strand.
TAGTCTCAGACACACACACACACGGTACTGTCCGACCACACTCAAGCAGATAAGCCGATGCTGTCCTCCCAGTAAGCAAACAGCTGGAATAGAATAGTGGGATAATAAGACACAGTCAATGTGTTGGGAAGTGTCCGCGTGGTCTTCCTGAATCCTTGACGCTCCTATATATAAGAGGAGGGATCAGCTGAGTCTCTATCCGTCAGCGGGAGCAATAGTCCAGGTCCAGCCCTAAGATCCCACCTGTTCCTTGGCTGTAATCCCTGCTCTGGTTTATTAGGAATACCGGTATTCCCAGTCTCTTATTGGGAATTCCCTGTACTTTGATGGAGGTGCTGGCAGTGTTCCATTTCCCTAGATTCAGTGAGTATTCGTCAAGGAAATTCGGGATGTTTCTCTTCCTGGTGAGCTGAGTTAATTATCTTCTCCGGATGAGAGATGGAAAAACTCTTTGCTCCCTCGAGGAAATGAGGAGGAAGGGAACGAGGAAAAGGAGAAGAAAAAAACGAGAGAACAGCATCAGAGGACCACTCGCTTCGGCGACCGCTCTGCCTGTGACTGCACTCTCTCTATTCCTCCTCCTCTCTATCTCCCTCCCCAGTATTGGCCCTGTAGCAGGTGTGGCTTAGTATCCCTGGAGACAGACATGTTTGGATGACAGCCTTAGGCTCTCTCTCTCTCTCTCTCTCTCTCTGCTCTCTCTCTCTGTCCCTCTCTCTCTCTGTCCCTCTGTCCCTCTGTCCCTCTGTCTCTCTCTCTCTCTCTCTCTCTCTCTCTCTCTCTCTCTCTCTCTCTCTCTCTCTCTCTCTCTCTCTCTCTCTCTCTCTCTCTCTCTCTCTCCAGTTTTGTAAGATTGGATGAGAGGACTAGAGGGAGAGTTGGAGCCCCTGTAGAAGCAGGCAATGTATTCCATACAGTCATACACACTGTGCAGACCAAGACCAACTGCTGAGATACACATTGTTACACATTATCACACAACAAGTGTGTGTGTAAATAGCTCTGAGTGTGTGTGTGTGTGGACGTGTCCCCACAAGAATAGAAACAAACAAGCATTTGACCAACTGGGGACATTTTGTTAGTCCCCACGAGGTCAAAACACTTTTTTCTAGGGTTAGAATTAGGTTAAGGGTTAGGAGAACGGACAGAATAAGAAAGAGAAGATTTCTGCTAGGAAAGGATGAGCCATTCGGGACTGCTCTACCCTGCTCATGTCCTGTCATCATATTTTCCTGTCTCTCTCTTCCTCTTCCTGTCTCCTTCCCCCTCCCGTCTTTCTCTGTGCCCTTTGTATTCCAAATGACACTGACACAGTTAAAAGCAGGATCAAACATTATGCTGTCTGTGGCACACAGCATGTAACACAAAGCGACACTAGATGCTTTCCTCAGGTCTCTGACTCGTATGGATCTGTGCCCAGTGAGAGGAGAATAGACCATGAATAGAGATAGGCCCGAATTTACTAACAACCTCACCCTATAGCAGGCTACAGAGCTTATGCAAATGATAGAAGATTAATCCGCTCTGGAGCTAAAGTTCAATGTGAAGGGATAACAGCAACAGCCAAGCAGGTAGCCTAAACGCATTAAAAGACACTCACTAATCACAAGACAAAGGGAGAGAATGAAAGAACGCAACAAACACGCGCAACGTGAATGCAGATTTGGGCGGTGACATCATTGGATCATTTTTGGGAGGGGTGAGGCAGTACCCCCTCGGTATGTTAATGATAATCCTATTAGCATAATCCGAAATCATGGAAATGTTCCCTCATATCTGATTACGAGTGTGCACGCGCGTGTGTGTGTGTGTGTGTTTTTGCATCATGCTCAAGTGCGTGTGTCTAATTCTATTTCTATGGTCAAAGCGTTGCAAAATGTTATTCCTTGCTGAAACAAGCAAGACGCTGTAGCAAAGGAGTCTTCGGTTGCCTAGGAAACGTCCCCTCCCTGCAGCAGCAGATGCAGTCAGGATTGGAGGTCATTTCCTTTTGCTATTTGAATGGATATTACAGTGACCGCAGTCATTTGGCTGACCAATAACCGCCATTCAAAATTCCATGACCGTGACAGCCCAAGCGTGCGCGCGCGCGCGCGTGCATGTGTGACGCTGACAATGTAAGGTGTGTCGTTAAAGAAAGTGTCACCATAACAACCGGAATGTTCCACTATTCCATGATTTCCCCACAACTCCTAGCACCAACATGTCACAGCCAAGCTCTGGAAAAACTCTCAGGGTGTCACAATCTTCTGTAATGACGGACCAAGGCGCAGCGAGGTATCCAGTATACATACTTTATTTTCACATGTAACTGGGGAAAATAACGAACGAAACGAAACGAAACGAAACGAAACGAAACGAAACGAAACGAAACGAAACGAAACGAAACGAAGGACCGTAACATAGAATAAACACTTACGCTACAAACCCAAACAATAACCCACAAAACCCAAGTGAAAACCACAAACATATATATGGTTCCCAATTAGAGGTAACGACACTCAGCTGCCTCTAATTGGGAACCATTAACCCAACATAGAAAATCACACCTAGAACCAAAAACCCTACACCAAAAACGAAACGAAACACGCCAGCCTGTAAAACTCAGGCCTGGACGTGACACAGGGGGAAATAAGAGAAGGGAAAATAAACACTGTCTTTATGCGATTTCATCTTCGAAGTTAGCTGGATGACAGTCCAGTGCATTCGAATAATCCATTCTAATTATACAATACATAATAATGTAACTTCTCCGATGATTCGGTCAACTGAAAAGTGCAAGGCCTCTTCTCAAAAGACACACACACACGCTCACGCGCACACGCACACACACACAATTTCCAGGTTGGTTTCTTAATCAGAGTGGCCAGGGCAGAGTGTGTGGGTATTTGGCAGACCTTTTTAATCGTAACAAGTGTATGTGTGTGTGTGTGTGTGTGTGTGTGTGTGTGTGTGTGTGTGTGCGTGCGCGTGCGTGCGTGATACTCTCCATCTGTCCTGGGTGGTGAGTGAATAGATAGGTTGGGTTGGGTCAAGCTGTAGATTCACCAGTGCCACAGTGAAAATGTCAAGTATGGCTCTGTCTCTGGGTGTCACACTGAACATAGCTCACTGTCACGACACACAACCATATCACATCCTCACAGCTAGGTCTCTGATTCTTTTGAGATAGTAAGGAAGAAAAATAGACATTTGATTGTTCGCTTGCACTTAAGAGGGAGATGACCTAGAAAATCAACTGAGGCCACAGAGAAAACAGGCCACTAAGGGAAAGTGTGTGTATCGGTCTGGATATAGCTGTGTGTGTGTGTGTGTGTGTAAAAATATCTCTGAGTGTGTGTGGGGCTAGACAGAGAGCAATGGGGAGTCCAGTCTCTTCCTGTCACATGTCGCCTATGAAGGTCATCACTGTGGGGGGTGTTTTATCTTTTTACACACAAGCCCCCAACCCCGCGCGCACACACAAACAAACCACACATACACGGCGGCATAAACACAGACAACACTCCCAGCAGCACCTAAACAACACACCACATCCAATAACCACAGGCGACAAGGAGGCCAAGCGGGGGGGACATAGGACTCACCGCTGTGTGTGTGTGTGTGTAACTGTTTTCTTATGTGGGAAAAGATAAAAAAACGGAATGTCCAATTGCAGAGAGAGACTGCTCCATATTAGGTGTTAATGAAGCTGGCATAATTGATACGTGGACTGCATTACCTATTCTAATATCTAATTACACTATCCTTACAAAAGGGGGAAAAAACACTGTTCTCCTGAGAATGATCATGAAGAACCTATTAGCCACAAAATACACCATCTAGGCAGTAACCACAGCCCGCGAGCTAGAGTAGCTATAAGCCTATTACCCTCAACCAACGTCACAACCAGTCATTCCATTTGTCTTTGCGAGACAGAATGACACAGAACAAAAATGCGATTGAAAATGAGGACACGGGGTAGAAAGAGGCAAACGATGTAGGGAGAGAACGAGAGAGACAGAGAGAGCGTGAACGAGAGAGAGAGAGAGGTGGAAAGAGACAAGCGAGAGAAAGAGGCGAGAAGGCGTGAGGGATAGAAAATACTGTAAAAAAGGGTGACAGAGCGGGAGCCTAACGAAGGTAACCATCCCGTTCTCTACCCGCACAGGCGCATCCTTCAAATGGTCTCATTTCCCTGCCTCAGAAAGACGGTCCCCTGTCACATATTAGAGCAATACCGCAAGGGAATACACACACTCACACACACCCAGCTAATTATGGAAACCATGCATTCACACACTGCTGTTCACGACAGAACTGTCAAGAATAGGAAAGAATAAACCAGTTTTACTAAGTCGTTGGAAGAATGGTGTACGGATGTGTGTGCGTGTGAGCGTGCCTCCATGCATCGGTATAACTCAGCAGAGAGAGGTGAAACTTGCTTAAGCTCCTCCCAGGGTCAGCCACACACACACACACACACACAGATGCACACACAATACATTTGAGTCATTAGTAGACACCTTTATGCAGAGCGACTTACAGGAGCAATTAGGGTTAAGTGCCTTGCTCAAGGGCACATCGACAGATTTTTCAGCTAGTCGGCTCAGGGATTCGAACCAGCGTCCTTTCGGTACTCCAATCCCGCCAGACGGATGTGTGTGTGAGCCACTGCAGAGAGACGAGAGACCCCACTCTGTGGACGGCAGTGCTGACCCAAAGCTGTCACAAAAATTCTCCCATCGAATCAAAGGCATGGCGTTATCAGGAGTATTCACAGGAGAGGACACACACACACACACACACACCATTAACAACCGCAACGGTCTGCGGGTTGTCAATTGAACGCTTATAGAGTAGCTTTCATCATCATCATCATCATCATCATCATCATCATCATCATCATCATCATCATCATCATCATCATCATCATCATCATCCGATTTCAGCTTCAGGAGGAAATGGATGCAGCTAGAAGAAAGTAGTGTTGCTTACCTGTTATATAAAAGGCCCACAGCATCCGAGGAAAGGATTGGCGAAAACATAGGAAAGAAAAAAAAGAGTGCGAGAAAATAGGTTAGCCCGTTAGTTAGTCATGGCCTGAACTTAAAATGTTTACAGTACACCAAGAACGTGAAGAATGAACAATATTTCAATAACCAAATCAAACATGGGCCTCTTTGGTAGGACAGCCGCGGCTAGAGAGAGCGGTGAAAGCAAAATGATCCAAATTCCACAAAAGTGTGGTTCGTTTCCCTAGCGGCGCAACGGTCTAAGGCACCGCATCTCCGTGCTGGAGGCGTTACTACAGACCCTGATTCGATTCCAGGCTGTATCACAACCGGCCTTGATTGGGAGTCCCACAGGTCGGCGCACAATTTGCCCGGCGTAGGAAGTCATTGTAAATAAGAATTTGTTCTTAACTGACTTGCCCAGTTAAATAAAAGGTTCAACATAATAAGTGTGGTAATTGTCATACACCTATTCTATTCTTTCAGGAGAAAATGAAGCTGAGGTCCTTCAGTGAGAGATCTATCACGTTTATGACCTGCTTACACCCGCAAGGTGCCAACCCTCAGAAATGTACTGCCAACTAATGCCCGCCCGAACCCTCCATTATAGCCTCCTGTTTCATAGCTCTTACTCACAGGTGATGTATTACCGATTAAGCGGTTTTATGACATGGGAAATTAACAATATGGGAACCATTTACACACCTGTTTCGCGTGCAGTGTGAATATAATGCTTGGTTATACAATATTATGATGTTTACCTAATGTGTAAAGCCCTATGGGAGAAGGGGAAAAGGGCAGACAACACACATAACACACACACACACCAGTTAGCCAGAAAGGAAATCTTCTCTAAGGCATTGTTATTAGCCTAATTTCCTGCCCTGGGTCTTTGATGCCAGCTCTGTACTGACGAACGCTGCTTGAGCAAATGTATTGAAGTCAGAACGTTTTGAAAATGATCAAATTCAAACAGTTTGGGATTAATGAAATCGAAGACATACTGAATCACAGCCACAAAACGGAACAACAGCTATACTGTCAAACTTTGGCCCACGCTCATGAGGATGATTCTACTCAGCCCACTCCACCAGTCCAACCCAGGAAGAGTGCATATTAACACTAAAGCAATAGCCTACCCAGGCACTTGAAAGGATTATGTTGTTGATAGGCCTTTTTATGAAAGTAATGAATTAACTGAAAGCTTGCTTTGAGTTTGAATGGGTATGAGGTTGAGTGAGAATGTGTGTGCATCTTGTTCTAAGAGGGCCCACACATCGCGTCCAAACGTGTCCTGGCTCTCAGCTCTAATAGAGAATCACTAGTGAGAAAACAGAGGCCTTTCCTGTGAACATCAGGGTTGCCAGATTGGCAAGACCCCAGCCAAACCCAAGGGGCAAAAACAAGCGGAAATCAACCCCTCCAAGACCAAAAACACAATTCAAGTCAATGGCAGAAACCATTCACTAATTCTTGCCTCAACTCTGCACAGGCCAATCTGGCAACCACGAAGTTGGTTTTATCCAGAGAGACGATAGGCTGCCAGGAATACAGCCATGGTAGGAGAAGAGAATGCAACCTTGTGGATTCATGTTTCATCCTGTTCTCACACTCCTAGAGAGAATTCATTGGCACTGTTGTCTTAGTCTTTCGGGCCAAACCTGAAAGACCATAGAGTATTTCAAATAATCCGGTTGCGGGTTGGCTATCCTCGGTTTTAAACTATCCTATGATAAAGGTGGAGGAGAAGGCACCCTTGGTTGCCAGGTGTGCGCTCCAAGCTTAAAGATTAGCTACCACTGTGTCCTTGTCTCAAAAAACACCCAGACCCCAAAACAATCTCCTCCCAGCTCAAACTAACTGACTGACTAACTAAATAACTAACCAGAACTGACTCTCAGTCTCTCTGCACCAGATGCAACAGTCAGTAAGACTACAGTAGCCCAATTGATCGCTTAGCAGCAATCCTGTGATCAGATTACGAGTGCTCAGTCAGCCTAGCGATCCCTTAAAATAGCTTAAGAGAGGCGGACGGGCAGCCGTGGCAGGAGTCTTAACGCCACAGTGGGTCAGTAAGGCAGTTTCTCGCCCCCTTTCCCGCACGCTCGTCTTAGGACTAATCCTGTTTTGTGGAGAGAGTGGTGTGTGTGTGTGCCAACCTTAGATCGCACCACCGCTGCAGCCCAAGTTCAGTGTAAGGCGAGGAAGAGGAAAAAGACAAATGACAAGTGTGTTTATGCGTAGAGGGCAAACGGATGGGCCTTAGGGGGCCTTAGGGTACAAGACGAGTCACTAGCACCACACACACGCTCCAGGGGCTGTAGCGTCATCCACATGATCCCATTGTTACGTTACGACTTTCTAACACTACGCTCACATTCCATTTACAGGTTTACATTCCGTTCGGGCAAACACGACCCATTCATGTTTATCACATAGGCAATCTACATTTGTGGAATATCCCACATTTCAATGTTTGGAATATCCCCGGATATGTCCCCGGTGAAAGAGACAGTCCGTCATCCCTTCGCCCAGCACGGGTGGCAGTGACGGGGGGGACTCGTTTCACTACACGTCAACTGTCGCCCCCGTTTAACACTGATGACGCTCAGCGAGAGGCTGAGGGGAGAGAGAAAGAAGGAGGAGGGAGAGAGAGAGAGAGAGAGAGAGAGAGAGAGAGAGAGAGAGAGAGGGAGAGGGAGAGGGAGAGAGAAAGGAGAGAGGGAGAGGTAGTGAGAAACAGAAAGAGAGAGATACAGGTGACCTTGCCAAGACACCCATTGTAAACCGCCATGAAACGACCCTGTACGACTGCAGGGAGGCAAACGCCTCAAATAAACCGAGAGAAAGAGGCGGTGGACTGAGGGATGCTATACAGCGGTGTGTGTGTGTTTGTGTGTGTGTGTATGTGTGTGTGTGTGTGTGTGTGTGTGTGTGTGTGTGTGTGTGTGTGTGTGTGTGTGTGTGGAGGGGGGCGCACAGAAGCCCTGCAGCATCCTCTGGAAGCCTCAACCATGTCAGATCACATCAGTGTCCTTGCCAGCAGCCAAGCACATACACACATATAAACACACACATGCAAACATAAACACGCACCCGCACAGATGCACACATGTCAACACAAACACACACAGCATTAAAGCCGGCGTCCCCGGGAGACAGGGAGGGTTAGAACATGCGTTACTGAGAGCCAATCTCCTTAAGAATGTCTTCACAATATGATGGCACCCACACACTCCTTTGAACCCGAACTCAGCCCCCCCCTCCTGTCCTCCTTACCCCCACCCCGTGGGCCCAATCACACAGCAACAGCTTACCATGAAAACTCAAATCCCCCTACTGCTCCCCATCCCTGCCCCTTCCTCCGGATCCTGACGCCCTGTATCACTGGTGAACATGGGCATGAGGGGGTAAGCAGGTTTCACGGCTGGATAGTCAGCGAGGCGGTGTGGGGACGTTAGGGGAGCCCTAATTGCATTCGCTGTCTCTCCTCTCCACTCTTTCCTCCTCTCTTGTCTCTCCTTCAATGTCACATGTGCCCCAGTTCAACTCTCTCACTCTCCTCTCCGGGCTCTTTCTAGTAATCCACCAGGCACAGCAGCAGGAAGGGAAGGATCATGTTTGTTGTGGAGCATGACGTAATAGGAGCACTGTATTGGAGGGGCCATTGTGGCTCAGACAGACAGACTCCCTCTGGGCTACAGAAGAGATATGAGAGAGGACCTTAGTATACTGAGAGAGAGAGAGAGAGAGAGAGAGAGAGAGAGAGAGAGAGAGAGAGAGACTCCCATTATCCACCCAATATTATAGAACTATAAGACCAATGCTGAAGCCACTCTCTCATTAATTCTCACTAAACTTTAAAATGTGATCAACTCTCACAACAGAAGTTAAGAATTCAAAGCCAGTGAAAATAAAGGATGATATTTCCCTAGTTACCAAATCGACATTTACTGAACAACATTAGCCCCGTTGTAATGGTTAACACCTGAACTGGACAGACATAATCCACACCAAGCCGCCATAACTTTTAGGGAGGCTTGCAAAAACAGGGGGCTAGCTAGCCCCTTAAACCCCGTTGACCTCAACTCACGCTTTCCACCACATAACCTCAATTCACCCAAATGGGCAGGAGCCTATGGGGAGAGTGATAACAGGTATATTGGGTCGTAAAGTATGTAGGCTGTCCCCGTAAACCCCTGCTGTGGGACTCCACTCAGTCAGTTAGTCAGTCAGACACACAGCCAGGATATTACTGCAGCCTGGAGGACCACTGCCTTCACTCTTCATTAGCCCTGACTCCGAGTTAGGGCCACACCGTCACCACCGTCACCTCCGGATCTGCTGAGGGGGCAGGGGTATAGTAGCAGAGAGGTAGAAGTAGAGAGGTAGCGGAGATGGATAGGGAGAGAGAGTAAATGGGGGACAAGGGATTTTTGAACTTGTTCACCTCCAATTCAATGTGCTCTAGGGGACCGGTTGGCGATGCTTGGGGGGAACCAATCAGAAGAGAAGTCTCAACGAATGTATGAGTCAGAGAGAATTGGACAAAAGGTTACAGCTAATCACACACTGCTCTCCGGAAAGAAGGGGAGATTACTCTGAGTTCAATATCTCTGGGAAGGATAGATCTGCCGTAGGTCACAGTAGTCCAATTATGTGTGTTTGTTTATGTGTGGGTGCGTGTGTGCTTGTGTGTGTGCCTGTTTCCGTACTACCACGCGCGCGTGTGTGTGTGTGCTCCCGACAGTGTGTGTGTGTGTTTTGGACTCTCCACAGGGAAAGGGGGATAGTGCGGATTACGAGGACAGCGGCTCCATATGGGTCTAAGCAGGTCTGATGCCCAGCTCTGGAATCCATCCCAGACTGTCCTGGCTCCAACCCAAGACAATGTTCTGCTGGTTCTCCCTGGCAGCCTCTAGTTCTACTCACAACAGAACGGGGACACCGAGGTAGGGAGATCCACAGAGGGTAAAGACTTAAACGCCAAGCTTTCAAAAGACTGAACACAGGGATTCAACAAACTGACATCGAGCCAGAAGCAGGAATCAAACATGGCTCTTCCTTTGACTTGAATTGAGGTTTACTAGGGGAGTCTGTGGTTATGTTGAGACTTCCTTAAAACCACAAAATGAAATGTCTCCTGTTGATGTCATGACTTACTTACTTTGTCAACATCTCAACATGTTGGGTGAATACCCTTCGTATGACCTGGTTTCAGATTATGATGCCGTTTAGTTCCTAGGTTTATTCATTACAGTGACGAACCATGCTGTGTCAATCTGTGAGTTGGATATTTGTTCTGTGCCCTACTTCCCTTGATCCTATGTTGATTACAGCTGAATCCTGTACCTCTTTTCACCATTCTGCCACGCAACCTGGCCTGTGACTCTCTCCGAACCTGATTTATTCATCACAACAGATCTTTGATTCAGAGACGTTGAAGCAATTGAATTAGGGCGGCCTGGATAAAACAATCTGCATGGAATCAGACGCGCTCGTCAATACAGATGTCACCGTGCTCGCAGCTGGTTGTCACGGTAATCTGTAAAGTTTAAATCATGGCGCCTGCTAAGAGTTGCGCCATTAAATCAAATCAACACAGCTCTCTGTCCCCTGAGCTCGCGCTCACTCTCTCAGTAGACATCAAGCAGATTTAATTAATCATGGCAAACACAGTTTGTCAGTTTCGCTATTCAAAATAGCATCTTGTGTCTACAGGAAATGAATCCTAATTTTCTTGTAGGAGGTACTGGCATTCTGACGCGGTTGAGTTGGGGTGGGTGACTGAGTGAGGCGTCATGCATTCTGATTCCATCCACCAACTGTCTCTATGGGATGAAACAGAGCGTGCCAGGAGTTCAGATGGGCTGCAATGCCCAAACATAGTGGGGTCCAGTCTCTCTTTCTCTCTCTCCTCTACCTACATCCCTAATCTCTCTCCGCTGCTATTCCTTCCTACGATCACAAATATCCTACCAACGGGACATTAAAAACTGCAACATCCTATGTTTCACGGAATCGTGGCTGAATGACGACATGGATATTCAGCTAGCGGGATACACGCTGCACCGGCAAGATAGAGCAGCACACTCCGGTAAGACGAGGGGAGGCGGTCTGTGCATATTTGTAAACAACAGCTGGTGCACGAAATCTAAGGAAGTCTCTAGATTTTGTTCGCCTGAAGTAGAGTGTATTGTGATAAATTGCAGGCCACACTACTTGCCTAGAGAGTTTTCAGCTATACTTTTCGTGGCTGTTTATTTACCACCACAGACAGATGCTGGCACTAAGACCGCACTCAGTCAGCTGTATAAGAAAATAAGCAAACAGGAAACCACTCACCCAGAGGCGGCGCTCCTAGTGGCTGGAGACTTTAATGCAGGGAAACTTAAATACACACAGAGACGTGTACAAAGCTTAAAGCAAAAATTAAAGCAGGAAGCACCAGTGACTCGGTCTATAAAAAAGTGGTCAGATGAAGCAGGCGCTAAACTACAGGACTGTTTTGCTATCACAGACTGGAACATGTTCCGGGATTCCTCCGATGGCATTGAGGAGTACACCACATCAGTCACTGGCTTTATCAATAAGTGCATCGAGGATGTCGTCCCCACAGTGACTGTACGTACATACCCCAACCAGAAGCCATGGATTACAGGCAACATTCGCACTGAGCTAAAGGGTAGAGCTGCCGCTTTCAAGGTGTGGGACTCTAACCCGGAAGCTTACAAGAAATCCTGCTATGCCCTGCGACAAACCATCAAACAGGCAAAGCGTCAATACAGGGCTAAGATTGAATCATACTACACCAGCTCTGACGCTCGTCTTATGTGGCAGGGCTTGCAAACTATTACAGACTACAAAGGGAAGCACAGCCGAGAGCTGCCCAGTGACACAAGCCTACCAGACGAGCTAAATCACTTCTATGCTCGCTTCGAGGCAAGCAACACTGAGGCATGCATGAGAGCATCAGCTGTTCCAGACAACTGTGTGATCACGCTCTCCGTAGCCGACGTGAGTAAGACCTTTAAACAAGTCAACATACACAAGGCTGCGGGGCCAGACGGATTACCAGAACGTGTGCTCCGGGCATGTGCTGACCAACTGGCAGGTGTCTTCACTGACATTTTCAACATGTCCCTGATTGAGTCTATAATAACAACATGCTTCAAGCAGACCACCATAGTCCCTGTGCCCAAGAACACAAAGGCAACCTGCCTAAACGACTACAGACCCGTAGCACTCACGTCCGTAGCCATGAAGTGCTTTGAAAGGTTGGTAATGGCTCACATCAACAACATTATCTCAGAAACCCTAGACCCCCTCCAATTTGCATACTGCCCAAACAGATCAACAGATGATGCAATCTCCACTCCACACTGCCCTTTCCCACCTGGACAAAAGGAACACTTATGTGAGAATGCTATTCATTGACTACAGCTCAGCGTTCAACACCATAGTACCCTCAAAGCTCATCACTAAGCTAAGGATCCTGGGACTAAACACCTCCCTCTGCAACTGGATCCTGGACTTCCTGACGGGCCGCCCCCAGGTGGTGAGGGTAGGTAGCAACACATCTGCCGCGCTGATTCTCAACACTGGAGCTCCCAAGGGGTGCGTGCTCAGTCCCCTCTTGTACTCCCTGTTCACCCACGACTGCACGGCCAGGCACGACTCCAACACCATCATTAAGTTTGCAGACGACACAACAGTGGTAGGCCTGATCACCGACAACGACGAGACAGACTACAGGGAGGAGGTCAGAGACCTAGCCGTGTGGTGCCAGGACAACAACCTCTTCCTCAACGTAACCAAGACTAAGGAGATGATTGTGGACTACAGGAAAAGGAGGACCGAGCACGCCCCATTCTCATTGACGGGGCTGTATTGGAGCAGGTTGAGAGCTTTAAGTTCCTTGGTGTCCACATCAACAACAAGCTAGAATGGTCCAAACACACCAAGACAGTCGTGAAGAGGGCACAACAAAGCCTATTCCACCTCAGGAGACTAAAAAGATTTGGCATGGGTCCTGAGATCATCAAAAGGTTCTACAGCTGCAACATCGAGAGCATCCTGACTGGTTGCATCACTGCCTGGTACAGCAATTGCTCCGCCTCTGACCGCAAGGCACTACAGAGGGTAGTGCGTACGGCCCAGTACATCACTGGGGCTAAGCTGCCTGCCATCCAGGACCTCTACACCAGGCTGTGTCAGAGGAAGGCCCTAAAAATTGTCAAAGACCCCAGCCACCCCAGTCATAGACTGTTCTCTCTACTACCTCATGGCAAGCAGTACCGGAGTGCCAAGTCTAGGACAAAAAGGCTTCTCAACAGTTTTTACTCCCAAACCATAAGACTCCTGAAAAGGTAATCAAATGGCTATCCGGACTTTTGCATTGTGCCCCCGCTGCTGCTACTTTCTGTTTATCATATATGCATAGTCACTTTAACTATACTTTCATGTACATACTACCTCAATTGGACCGACCAACCAGTGCTCCCGCACATTGGCTAACTGGGCTATCTATCTGCATTGTGTCCCACCACCCGCCAACCCCTTTTTTACGCTACTGCTACTCTCTGTTCATCATATATGCATAGTCACTTTAACCATAACTACATGCACATATACTACCTCAATCAGCCTGACTAACTGGTGTCTGTATGTAGCCTCGCTACTTTTATAGCCTCGCTACTGTATATAGCCTCGCTACTGTATATACTGTTGTTTTTATTTCTTAACTTACCTATTGTTCACCTAATTCCTTTTATATTTATTTTAATTTTTTTGCACTGTTGGATAGAGCCTGTAAGTAAGCATTTCACTGTAAGGTCTACACCTGTTGTATTCGGCGCACGAGACAAATAAACTTTGATTTGATTTGATTCTCTCCATCTCTCCTCCTTAAGAGCAGCCTGAAGTGTAAATTTGCCTCTCTCTTGGAGCACTCATCCCTCCTGCACTCAGAGAGGTACTGATCAGCCACTATAGTTGTGATTTGGAGAGATGGTTGCAGGGCCAGGATGATTACACGCACCAGAGACACCGTTGAGCCTGAATATGGAGAGCAATCAAACTCAGAGCCCAATCAGTTTGAAGTATAGTTCCTCTATCACACACTAGATAAAAAGGTAGGTTCACCGATCTCTACCTGGAACCCAAAAAGGGTTCTACCTGGAACTGAAAGGTTTTCCTATGGGGACAGATGAAGATCCCTTTTGGAACCCTTTTTCTAAGAGTGAAGAGACCGGTGAACCAGAAATCAAGGCTTTGGTTCTTCAAATGGTTCTCCTATGGGGACAGCCAAAGAACCCTTTAAGGTTCTGGATAGCACCTTTTGTTTAGTGTAGTGTTTATGATTTTAAAGCCTGGGTTTCACTTGAAAACTATTGGCACAAGATGGACAGAATGTTGGAATCTAACTAACGAAATTACCGTTAGCAAAAATGTATGCTTAATCCAGTATAAATGTATAGAATTGATTACTTAAGAGACAAAATTCACAAATTCTACAGAGCAACGGCAGAGTCATGTCTTAAAATGTACAACTAACAATGGCTTAATAATCCATGCCTTCTGGGAATGCTATGAAGCCCAAAAGTTATGGGCGGAGTTAGAAAGTTGGCTGCCAGAAGTATTACACTATAAATGTACCTTTAAATCAGTCTGTCTGCATATTTCAAGACATGCCATATGAGGGTGCAGTGAGATACCCGATGGTTTGGACAATACTTTTCTCATCTTGAAAAAACATATACTTACAAACTGGAAAACAACCAATCCTCCATTGTTAACACAATGGAAAGGTCAAATGCTTTCTTTATTATCTAAATGTTGAAAGTGAGTGGGCGACAGAGAGAAACAAAATGGTGCAGTTTGAGGCCATGTAGTGGAGAACGATGCGGGTGCTGGAGATGGGGGTGTGAGCAGGTGGGTCTGGGCAGGGGTGATGTTGTGGATGCTTGTGAGTGTCTGTATGTTGTTGTTTGTATGTGTGTATTATAAATAAAAAAAACGATTCTACAAAAAATATATAAAACGCCAAGGCCAAACACACACACCATTAACATTGTATGAGTTTAACTATGTTTTATAGAAGCAGGTACTGCTGGGTGAGGGACTACGCAGGGGTGACCAAAACACCTTTCACCGCGTTCAATACCGAGTCGACACACACACACACACACACACACACACACACACACACACACACACACACACACACACACACACGACATTGTTATACACAAGGGAAAACTCTCTCTCCCACTCGTATAGAGTACATCTACTCTCACTATTTTCGTCTGCAGTTTCCATGGCAACGAACCACCATAATCCTCTGCTTATGGATGTAAAAAGCTGAAAAACTAGAAAATAGCTATTTCTGGTCATTAGGCAAGCAGTGTGAATGCTGTCGAGAGTCTTAATGACTTCATGCACAGACGTCTTTAGAACTCAACTACCTCTAATACTGTACATGCATGTGCTGTAGGCCCATCCCTCTAACATTGTACTGTGGCACATACTGAACACACACACTCCAGCACCACAAAGTTCCTTCAAGAAGCAGAGCAGAAATATCCCTTCCTAGGAAACAAAAGGGCCTAAATCTTAAAGGAAAATAGCTCAAACCTAGTCTATATTGTATCTGAGAGCTATATGCTATTATAGAATTACATTACATACAGCCATAATAATGAGTCTCTCTGTATGCAACAGATGCAGCTTTAGTGGACATACAGCATGCCACACAACCCCAGTTTCTCTTACTGAGTCCATACATCTCCATACCAACCAGCAGCTATATTTCATTCATACAGTTAACAGAACAGGCCCCTTGAGATGGAGAACCCAGAGCTCCAGTCATTAATATTTCATGTAATATATCTACACTGAGTGTACAATACATAAGCGTCCTCCATTCCCTATTTAAGTGCATAGATTACATGTATTTTTCCCCCTGCCCCTGTTCCGAGACAGTTGCATGATAATGGTCCATTCTAAATCAAAACAAATTTCACACATATTATTTAGTGAATGTAAAGATTAAATCAAGAATAGTCTGATGGGTGACAATATTATTAGAATGATCTATTATCACTTGTGAATGATGGCCAGCTTAACCTCTTAGCGCAAGGTTCTAGTTTCCTGAATTTCCGCCTGTCGGACGTGCCCAAAGTAAACTGCTTGTTACTCAGGCCCAGAACCTAGGATATGCACATAATTAGTAGTATTGGATAGAAAACACTCTTTCTAAAACTGTTAAAATTATGTCTGTGAGTATAACAGAACTGATATGGCAGGCGAAAACCAGAGGAAAATCCATCCAAGAAAATGTCATTTTGTGAGCTTGTTCATTTTCCAATGGGTTGCTATAGGATCTGCTGAAATCCAGCTCCCAGGCTGCAGTACCTATGGCTTCCACTAGATGTCAACAGTCTCTAGACAAAGTTTCAAGGGTTTACCTTGAATACTAGAGGAATAGGGGAAGTTTATATAAGTGGAGTGAGGAAGTGCCTTTTGGGTTTGGCGCGTGGGACCGCGAGCACGTACCTCGGTTTTTTACTTTTCTATCGCTCAAGATATTATCCGTGTGAAATATAATCGTTAATAAACATAATAGTGTACCTAAGGATCGATTAGAAACGTGGTTTGATTTGTTTGGACAAAGTTTATAGATATATTTTTGCCGGTCTCTGTGTCTTCTATATTGGGCGAGTGGACGGTGGATTTTCTGAACAGAACGCGCCAACCAAACAGAGATTTATGGATATAAAGAGGAACTTTTTAGAACAAAAGGAACATTGATTGTCTTGGTTAGACACTTCGGATTACCATCATCAGCAGAAGATATTCAAAGGTAAGCGATTTATTTTAGCTCTTTTTATGTGTTTTGTGACACCCGCGCTGGTTTTATTATTATGCTAATGGTGGAAGTACACGGGGCGCTGTCATCAGACAATCAAATGTTATGCTTTCGCCATGAAGCCTTTTGGAAATCTGACAACGCTGTGAGATTGCCAAGAGTCTAAGCTTTTGAAGAGTGTGCAACACTTGTATTTTCATGAATGTTTGAAGTGAGTATTTCTGTAATTTGAAGTTGGCGCTCTGCAATTTCACCGGATGTTGTAGAGGTGACCGTCCCACCGTGCGCAGAGAGGTTAAGGCATGAAACAGCGCGTGCCTTTTTTTCCTCAAATTTTTAGTCGTAGTCGCACACCTCATGTAGGCTAGTCCATACAGTGTGTTTTGATAAGACTTGTATGACAACTAAAGTGTCCAAATAACTTCTTAAAATTAAGCACATTAATCCGATTTAAAACGGGTGTAGAGCCTAACTAGCATACATACTTAGCGCGTGACTTTCAAGTTTGAGGAAGATAATTGTCACCATAAAAATGCACCTTTATAATAAAAGCATTACATAATTGCATTTGCGGTCACTTTTGAGAATGTTTTTTTCCCGCTAATGGAACATTTGCACTTATAGCCTACTGTCGTGTGCGCATTGCTGCACTTATAATGTGAAGAAATAGCCTAACAGTTTATCAGTTTAGTTTATCAACATTATAAGCTAAATGTTCTGATCTGTTGTGTCAGCCTCATTGCTTAAAAAAAACAAATTTGACGGTAGTGGTTGTATTAATAAAGAATAAAATAGGTAAACTTTTGTACTATGGGGGGATAGTAGATTGACATAGGCTAGTGCTTTTGCTCTTAGTTAGGTCTACTCATCTTGTTGGCTGACGAAAAGTAAATGTGGACAGTTCTTCCAATATCTCCAATATGCGCCTTGGAATTGGATAAGGATGCGTCCCCGATGTGTCTGTCTTCACTTGTAGCCTGTAAGAAAGATCCGATCATGTGATGGAGAGCCATGTGAGTGGGAGAGCCATGTGAGTGAGAGGTGCTTCAGAGCACGCAGCCGGGAGAAGGGAATTATAATTATTATATTCAGCCCAAGGGCACAACGACCACAGGCTGCAAAATACATGGATTTTATTTAGGGGGAAATAATGCCAGGAAATTCCAGGCATTATCAAGTGCTAGTCAAATTGTGAATGAGAGACTGAGGAAGTGTGTACAGCCTGCTCAAAAAACGAAGAAGAGGTCATGCCTTTCATGCAACTTTTTTTCAAATCATCCTTATGCAGTCTTAGAATGTATTAAAAATCAAAACATTGTGACAAACCTCTTTGTTAGGAGAATTTGTTACATTAAGCAGGAGACTGTCACCAAAATCACCCCAGAATGAGAGTTATTTCGAACAGGACAGTACATGTATGTTGGTTTCTCTGTCCTGGTCCGCCCAGGCCGCGGGCGTGGTCAAGGATAGCAGGATTCGGTACACGAATCGGGTTCTCGGTAGGTCCAGGTCCAAACGCCAACAGGTAAGTCCAAACAGTCCAGGTCCCACACGTTAAATCCAGCAGATATAGATTGTTGACCGCCACAGCCCTCGAGACAATTGAAATGTGGATTGTGTATGTGTGACATTCAGAGGGTGAAGGGGCAAGACAAAATATTTAAGTGCCTTTGAACGGGGTATGGTAGTAGGTGCCAGGTGCACAGGTTTGTGTCAAGAACTGCAACGCTGCTGGATTTTTCACGCTCAACAGTTTCCCGTAGGTATCAAGTATGGTCCACCATCCAAAGGACATCCAGCCAACTTGACACAACTCTAGGAAGCATTGGAGTCAACATGGGCCAGCATCCCTGTGGAACGCCTTTGACAACTTGTGGAGTCCATGCCCCAACGAATTGAGGCTGTTCTGAGGGCAAAAGGGGGGGTTCAACTCAATATTAGGAAGGTGTTCCTAATGTTTTGTACACTCAGTGTAAACCTATACTGTATAGAGTAACTGGTAGCAATGTTACACTCTCTCTCAACACACACACACAGTACACTCTCTCTTCCCCCCTCAACTACAGAAACAAGTGCTTTCCTTTCTCCTCTTAAGGGCTTTTCCTCATAAACCTGCTATTGCGCTGTTCTGTGTGGGTGAGAAAGAGGGAAAAAAGAGAGGGAGGAAGGGAGTGACGGCCAGTGGCCAGTGTGTTTTTAATACGGTTAGAGAGAGTAACACACGTGGGGTAGATCAGTGGGTGTTCACCGCCTGTCTAAGCTACTGTTGACCACACCCCCCCAACCCCCGTATCGCTTCATCCTGTTAGGGTCAGACATTGATGTCAAAGGTCACACTCATTCCCAGACTCACTTTCACCCAAATGTGGGGAGAGTCTGGTGGACGGTCAGACGTCTTGGCAATAAAGCAATTGTCTTTGTAACTCTTATTGGGATAGTTTTCCCAACAAGAGCGACACACATCGACCACAGATAGTCGATGGTGTAGTCTTTTTTCTTCTCGGTGAAGCCATAACAGTATGTATGATGGCGCCGGAGGGAATGGCTGCCGTCTTATCGGCTCTTAACCAGCCATGCTATTTTGTTAGCTTTTTTCGCATTGGTCGTAGCTTGTTTTGAACATACTGTTGCTGCTACGATCTCTTATGACTGAAAAGAGCTTCTGGACATCAGAACTGCGATTACTCACCTCAGATTAGACTAAGAGTTTTTCTTCAATGAGTCGGACTGGAGGGATATAATACAGACACCCGACCAGGCCCAGACCCCTGTCATTCGCTGGAGAAGGAAACTGAGATTTAGTGGAAAAAGATCAGGGTGCCTTGTGAGGATCAGGTGACGAGTGGCTAGTCTGCCTTTGCCTTCCGTCTTGCTAGCTCAAGTTCAATTTCTGGAAAATAAATGGATGAACTGAAAGCACGTATATCATACCAACGGGACATTCAAAACTGTATTATCTTATGTTTCACCGAGTCGTGGCTGAACGACGACATACAGCTGGCGGGTTATACACTTTATCGGCAGGATAGAACAGCAGATGTCCAGAAGCTCTTTTCAGTCATAAGACACAGGGTGGGGGCCTATGCATATATGTAAATAACATCTGGTGCACGATATCTAAGGAAGTATCTAGGTTTTGCTCACCTGAGGTAGAGTATCTCATGACAAGCTGTAGACCACACTAACTGCCTAGAGAGTTTTCATCAGTATTTTTCACAGCTGTCTACAAACCACCACAGACAGATGCTGGCACTAAAACCACAATCAATGAGCTGTACCGCCATAAGCAAACAGGAAAACGCTCATCCAGAGGCGGCGCTCCTAGTGGCCGGGGACTTTAATGCCTCATTTCTACCAGCATGTTAAATGTGTAACCAGAGAATTCTAGACCACCTTTTCTCCTCACACAGAGACGTGTACAAAGCTCTCCCTCGCCCTCCATTTGGCAAATCTGACCATAATTCTATCCTCCTGATTCCTGCTTACAAGCAAAAATTAAAGCAGGAAGCACCAGTGACTCGTCTATAAAAAAAAGTGGTCAGATGAAGCAGATGCTAAACTACAGGACTGTTGCTAGCACAGACTGGAATATGTTCTGGGATTCTTAAGATTGCATTGAGAATTACACAACATCAGTCACTGGCTTCATCAATAAGTGCATCGAGGACAGTGACTGTACGTACTTACCCCAACCAGAAGCCATGGATTACAGGCAACATTCGCACTGAGCTAAAGGGTAGAGCTGCCACTTTCAAAGAGCGGGACTCTAACCTGGAAGCGTATAAGAAATCCCACTATGCCCTCAGACGAACCATCAAACAGGCAAAGCGTCAATACAGGACTAAGATCGAATCGTACTACACCGGCTACGACGCTCATCGGATGTGGCAGGGCTTGCAAACTATTACAGACTACAGCCGAGAGCTGCCCAGTGACACAAGCCTACCAGACGAGCTAAATAACTCCTATGCTCGCTTCGAGGCAAGCAACACTGAAACAAGCATGAGAGCATCAGCTGTTCCGGACAACTTTGTGATCACGCTCTCCGCAGCCGATGTGAGTAAGACCTTTAAACAGGTCAACATTCACAAGGCCGCAGGGCCAGACGGATTACCAGGACATGTACTGCCCTTTCACACATGGACAAAAGGAACACCTACAGTTGAAGTCGGAAGTTTACATACACATAGGTTGGAGTCATTAAAACTAATTTTTCAACCAATCCACAAATTTCTTGTTAACAAACTATTCTTTTGGTAAGTCAGTTAGGACATCTACTTTGTGCATGACACAAGTCATTTAAAAAAAATTGTTTACAGACAGATTATTTCACTTATAACTCATTGGGAGCAATTTCCAAACGCCTGAAGGTACCACGTTCATCTGTATGCAAGTATAAACACCATGGGACCACGCAGCCCTCATACCACTCAGGAAAGAGACACGTTCTGTCTCCTAGAGATAAATGTACTTTGGTGCGAAAAGTGCATTTCAATCCCAGAAAAACAGCAAAGGACCTTGTGAAGATGCTGGAGGAAACAGGTACAAAAGTAATAATATCCACAGTAAAACGAGTCCTATATCGACATAACCTGAAAGGCCGCTCAGCAAGGAAGAAGCCACTGCTCCAAAACCGCCATAAAAAAGCCAGACTACGGTTTGCAACTGCACAAGGGGACAAAGATTGTACTTTTTGGAGAAATGTCCTCTGGTCTGATGAAAAAAAATGGAACTGTTTGGCCATAATGACCATCATTATGTTTGGAGGAAAAAGGGGGAGGCTTCCAACCGTGAAACACGGGGGTGGCAGCATCATGTTGTGGGGGTGCTTTGCTGCAGGAGGGACTGGTGCACTTCACAAAATAGATGCATCATGAGGAAGGAAAATTATGTGGATATATTGAAGGAACATCTCAAGACATCAGTCAGGAAGTTTAAGCTTGGTCGCAAATGGGTCTTCCAAATGGACAATGACCCCAAGCAAAGTGTGTGCAAGCAAGGAGGCCTACAAACCAAACTCAGTTACACCAGCTCTGTCAGGAGGAATGGGCCAAAATTCACCCAACTTATTGTGGGAAGCTTGTGGAAGGCTACCCGAAACGTTTGACCCAAGTTAAACAATTTAGGCAATGTTACCAAATCTGAAATAAATAATTCTCTCTACTATTATTCTGACATTTCACATTCTTAAAATAAAGTGGTGATCCTAATTGACCTAAGACAGGGAATTTCTACTAGGATTAATTGTCAGGAATTGTGAAAAACTGAGTTTAAATGTATTTGGCTAAGGTGTATGTAAACGTTTTACTTCAACTGTATGTGAGAATGCTATTCATTGACTATAGCTCAGCGTTCAACACCACAGCGCCCTCAAACTCATCACTAAGCTAAGGACCCTGGGACTAAACACCTCCCTCTGCAACTGGATCCTGGAATTCCTGACGGGCCGCCCCCAAGTGGTAAGGGTAGGTAACAACACATCCGCCACGCTTATCCTCAACACGGGGGCCCCTCAGGGGTGCGTGCTCAGTCCCCTCCTGTACTCCCTGTTCACTCATGACTGCACGGCCAGGCACGACTCCAACACCATTATTAAGTTTGCCGATGACACAACAGTGGTAAGCCTGACCACCGGCAACAATGACACAGCCAATAAGAAGGAGGTCAGAGACCTGACTGTGTAGTGCAAGGACAACAACCTCTCCCTCAACGTGACCAAGACAAAGGAGATGATTGTGAACTACAGGAAAAGGAGGACCGAGCACGCCCACACTCTCATCGACGGAGCTGTAGTGGAGCAAGTTGAGAGCCTCAAGTTTCTTGGCGTCCACATCACCAACAAACTAACATGGTCCAAGCACACCAAGACAGTCGTGAAGAGGGCACGACAAAACATATTCCCCATCAGGAGACTGAAAAGATTTGTCATGGGTCCTCAGATCCTCAAAAGGTTTTACAGCTGCACCTCAACACCGGTGCCCCCGCACATTGACTTTGTACCGGTACACCCCGCACATTGACTCTGTACCGGTACACCCTGTATATAGCCCCACTATTGTTATTTACTGCTGCTCTTTCATCATTTGTCTCTTTCCATTTTTTTGTTGGTATTTTCTTAAAACCGCATTGCTGGTTAAGGGCTTCTAAGTAAGCATTTCACTGTTGTATTCGGTGCATGAGGCAAATCAAATTTGATTTAGCTAGCTAGCTATGTCCTTTGCTAATTGTTCTTTCTCCCTTTGAGGCCAGGGGGAATGTTTTTGCTAGCTTACCACAAGTTCCTCAGCCACGCCTCATTTTCATTTGTTTTGCTCAAATTGTATAAACACAAACTCACTTCCTTTACAACTTCCTTCACAACAGCTCTGCGCTCTGCACATCGAAGCGCAAGAAGTCTGAATGCCCTGGCTTCTGCAGAGGCCGTAAATGCTGCATGGCCAATGCAGACGTCAGATTGACCATGCGCCTAGATGCACAATGCACTTCTCTCTCCAGAATGTGCTCTCTCCTGCCAATTTGAGCATATTCATTTTTCATAATTTCATTGTGTGAATTGTTTGCGTTTGATTGTTAGTGTATATCACTTCAGCATTACATATTTCACCAGTAGTACATTTACAGTTAATTCCTATAATTTCTCATCTACAATGTTTGTTGGTTTTGGTCATTTCTGTTAATGCTTTCAATGTATTATTATTCTAGTTTTACAGTTCTCATTGTTGGAGTGGACACGTTGTTTGCAGAGCACACAACCTATGCTACACTTGTGAGAAATACGTTTTGGTTTATTTCATTCCATTTACCAGTTTTGTCAATTCAATTTAGTCATTGTCTTTTGTTTGAAGAGCTCCTGTCAATGTTGAGTAAGGAATTTCACCCAGTGTTCAATTTGTAAATCTGGAGGTGCTGGAACAACATGTGAGCCCGAGAGGGGGTTGACCTGGGGAGTGCTGAGGTACAGGATGGGGAAAAATCACCTTTATAATAAAGCATTGCATGTATATCGTCGCATTTGCGTAGTGGCATAGTGGCACTTACAGAAGATGCACACATGGGGAACATTTTAGTAACCTAGGGTTCATTATTTTTCTATACGCACACATTTTCGAAATGACAGGGTACTTTGACACTGACAAACTGAGAATCTGAGATAAATAAAAACAACCTTGAATCCACCAATAGCATAGGCCAAGGTTTGCGGAGACATATTTTAGGCTACAATATGAGGAAGAAATTATAGTCCTAAAACTGCTATCCAGTTTCACTGACTCACTGGTGATGGCCGATGCGTTCGAGCCTAAAGCCTATATCTCACTCACTGGAAGTTGATCAAATATTTTGTTCGCCTACAGCAGACAGTCTTTTCTTTTCTGCAGGAGCCATTTGGTTTCCAGCCTGTGTTTCCCGCAAATGTATTTGGAATATTGAGAAAGGCCTGTTTAGTCTGCATGCTGAAAACTGGGCCCAGAATATTTTATACAATGTTGCAAATTCACTAGTGCAGGCTTCAGGCCTGACCCAAGTTAATAGTTGATACAATGTTTCAAGGTCATTGCAGACAGACCATGAGTAGCCAACATGATTTATAGGATTTTTTTCTCTTATCAGGATATTTTCTACCTGCAGGCTGCAATGTTTTTATTTGTTGGCCTTATGTAGGCAATTTTTACATAGTTGGCAATGGCAATAAAAGTTACTTTTATTATGTTTGTATGATTTTCATTTAGATTTGGATAGAATTTTGATTAACCACATGACAATGATTTTGAAATATGAAGACGTTATTATAAATTAAATTAAACTGTTTCACAAAAATTTGCATATGAAAACCATAACTGGCAAGCAGATCAGTAGAAATTGAAGGATAAATTGGCATTCCACATGAGAAAGGTTGCAGACTCCTCCTGTCTGGCTACTTCAGTAGAGTAATGGCAGAATCTGCAAACGCCAACAGGAGCAGAAGTTTCTTTTCTTTTCTTATTTTATCAAACAGTCAAATTAAAGCATCAAACAAGCGCAATGCATATAGTTGATTTTATTAAAACAGATGTTGTGTCTATATATGGAAAAATAGCTTACACGTTTAAAAATTTCGACCAATCAATTGGTCAAAAGAACAGACGACTTTCGGTAGACCAAGATTTTCTTTAGTCAGGGACAGCCCTAATGTACAGTAACAGTAGCCGCAAGGAGTCACGACAGTTGAGAGTTGTGTGTGTGTGTGTGTGTGAGAGAGAGAGATAACCAAGAGTTATCCAAGAGGCTAAAGAGTTGCAGATGGGTTCACAATCACATCTAATCTGGGAGAGCTGTTGAACACTTGGGAAGGACACTGAAATGTGTCAGTGAAGTGTCTGTTTTAAGAGGTGGGAAAGTGTTGAATTATTACTATACCGGTAGCTACCATTGCTATTAATTCTGTAAGAATCACTCAAGACCTGTTAGCTCTGAAGCCCAACCTGTCCACTGAGATTTGTGGAGACAGAGTGAAAGGCCAGAGAGAAGTGGGTTAGTATAGAGACACAGAGAGAGAGGAAAAAGAAAAAGAGAGAGGAGGCCAGCAAGAGAAGTAGAGAATATGGCAGAGAAGGAGAGAAAGAGAGGGCATGGAGAGAAAAAGAGAGGAGAGGGAGGGTCGTCCGGCTGAGCCTAATTTTGGGGTAGATACAGAGTGAGACAGAGAAAGAGGCTGGAAATTAGAAAGAGAGAGATGAGTGCAGAGAGAGAAGGCAAGAAAGAGAGGGCATTGGGAGGACAGAGAGAGAAAAAGAGAGGAGAGAGAGTCCAGCTGAACCAAATTTTTCAGGGCATCCCATAATGCTATTAAGGCTGCTAAGCGACAGCAGACAGTGACGCTTGACTGCTGTGAGGGTTCACAAGAGTTCAGAAGACCCCCTCCACACACCCCCGCAACCCTCAGCTTAGCGACTATGACAAAAAGTCACACCATCACAGACTGGATGAAAGTAGACAAAGCACAAAGAGAGAGAGGGGGGGGGAGTAGTGCGAAAACAGCAGGGCAGAACAGATTAAGAAGACAGAACAAGATACAGTGCAGAGAAAGAGAGACATTTTTAGCTCTTAAGAGTGGATGACCCATCAAGGCAATACTTTCCCTAACAAACACGCAAGCACACAAACTCACACACGCATGCACACACACACCAGCTGCTCCACACGTTTGAGGGCAGTAATCCTCTTAAGACATGGAGCAGGTACAGTATATATCCCCCAGTCGCATATATCCCCCATCAAGCTGACACATCGACGGCACTGAAAGAAATTCATTGGACTCTATGTAAAGTGGAAACCCCATATCCTGAGGCTGCATTTATTGTGGCTGGGGATTTTAACAAGGCTAATCTGAAAACAAGGCTCCCTAAATTTTATCAGCATATCGAATGTGCGACCCGGGCCGGGAAAATCCTGGATCATTTTTATTCTAACTTCCACAACGCATATAAAGCCATTCTCCGCCCCCCTTTTGCCAAATCTGACCACGACTCCATTTTGTTGCTCCCAGCCTACAGACAGAAATTAAAACAGGAAACGCCCGTGCTCAGGTCTGTTCAACACTGGTCGGACCAATCTGATTCCACGCTTCAAGATTGCTTTGAGTATGTGGACTGGGATATGTTCCGGATAGCCTCAGACAACAACATTGATGTGTATGTTGATTTGGTGAGAGAGTTTATTAGTAAGTGCATCGGTGATGTTGTACCCATAGCAACTATTAAAACCTTCCCCAACCAGAAACCATGGATTGATGGCATCATTCGTGCAAAACTGAAAGTGCGAACCACTGCTTTTAATCAGGGTAAGGTGACCGGAAACATGACTGAATACAAACAGTGTAGCTATTCCCTCCGCAAAGCAATCAAACAAGCTAAGCGTCAGTATAGAGACAAGGTAGAGTCGCAATTCAATGGCTCAGACACAAGAGGAATGTAGCAGGGTCTACAGTCAATCACGGACTACAAAAATAAAACCAGCCCCGTCGCGGAAAACGATGTCTTGCTCCCAGATAAACTAAACAACTTCTTTGCTCGCTTTGAGGACAATACAGTGCAACCGACACGGCCCGCTACCAAAAGTGCTTTGAGAGACTAGTCAAGGATCATTTTACCTCCATCCTACCAGACACCCTAGACCCACTCCATTTTGCTTACCGTCCCAATAGGTCCACAGACGACGCAATCGCAATCACACTGCACACAGCCCTAACCCATCTGGACAAGAGGAATACCTATGTAAGAATGCTGTTTATCGACTACAGCTCAGCATTTAACACCATAGTACCCTCAAAACTCGTCATTAACTTCTTAGGGAGTAGCGCACGAGGTGACCGTTTTAGAGAGCCTGGCGTGCCCAAAGTAAAATGCCTCCCATTCAGGCCCGGAAAATAGGATACACACATATTTAGTACCATTGGATAGGAAACACTCTGAAGTTTCTAAAAGTGTTAACCATTTGTCTGTGAGTAAAACAGAACGGAAATGGCAGGCGAAACCCCAAGGAATTTCTGTCCTGGAAAAAGTGGTTTTGACAGAGTACCTCATTTGGAACCCCTCCCTCATGAAAATGCCCATATAAGGGCATATGAATGCCGTACCTATCGCTTCCTTTGGATGTCAACAGTCTCGAGACAGTGTTCAGATTTTTATTAGATGCATTAGAGCAGAGAAGAAGAGGAATCAGGAAGTGTCCCCTCAGATGTCCTATACAAGACAACGCGCGCTCCCGCCAGGCTCGTCCTTTGTTTTTTTTCCGTTCTTATAGCCCAGTTGATATTCCGGTTAAATTATTATAGTAAATATACATAAAAGTGTTCCTAAGGATACATTAAAAAGGATGTTTGATTGTTCTTGGACAAGTTTATAGGTATAAGTTGAACGAGTTCTCTTCACGTTTCAATGGAGGACTGGAGGCTGTAGTTTCTGAATATAAACGCGCAAACCAAACAGAGATTTATGGATATAATACATTACTTTTTCTAACAAAAGAACCATGGATTGTCTTCGTTGGACACTTGGGAAGCCATCAGCAGAAGTACTTCAACAGGTAATTGATTTGTTTTCGCTGTGAAATGTGTTTTGTGTGAACCGTGAAGGCTAATGAATTAATGGTAATGGCAAAAATAGTGAAGGTGCTACCCTCAAACAATCAAATGTAGTGCTTTCGCCGTAAAGCCTTTTTGAAATATGACAACGCTGTGATATTGCCAAGAAACAGAGCTTTTGATGAGTATGAATATATACACTTGTATATTGGTGCATGTTTAATAATTCAACTTTTGGATTTTGAATTTGGCGCCTTGCATTTCACCTGGTAGTGTCGGGAGTGGGGCGCTTAGCGCCCCAACGCACCTTGCTGCTCCTTAAGAGGTTATTAAGCTCGAGACCCAAGGCCTCGACCCCGCCCTGTGCAACTGGGTCCTGGACTTCCTGACGGGCCGGCCCCAGGTGGTGAGGGTAGGAAACAACATCTCCACCCCGCTGATCCTCAACACTGGGGTCCCACAAGGGTGCATTCTCAGCCCTCTCCATGACTGCTCGGCCAAGCACGCCTCCAACTCAATCATAAAGTTTGCAGACGACACAACAGTGGTTAGGCTTGATTACCAACAACGACGAGACAGCCTACAGGGAGGAGGTGAGGGCCCTCGGAGTGTGGTGTCAGGAAAATAACCTCTCACTCAACGTCAACAATCGAGAGCATCCTGTCGGGCTGTGTCACCGCCTGGTACGGCAACTGCTCCGCCCACAACTGTAAGGCTCTCCAGAGGGTAGTGAGGTCTGCACAACGCATCACCGGGGGTAAACTACTTGCCCTCCAGGACACCTACACCATCCGATGTCACAGGAAGGCCAAAAAGATCATCAAGGACAACAACCACCCGAGCCACTGCCTGTTCACCCCGCTATCATCCAGAAGGCGAGGTCAGTACAGGTGCATCAAAGCTGGGACCGAGAGACTGAAAAACAGCTTCTATCTCAAGGCCATCAGACTGTTAAACAGCCATCACTAACATTGAGTGGCTGCTGCCAACATACTGACTCAAATCTCTAGCCACTTTAAATAATTGAAAATTGGACGTAACAAATGTATCACTAGCCACTTTAAACAATGCTTTATATAATGTTTACATATACTGTTTACATATACTGTCCTCTATAGCATCTACTGCATCTTGCCTATGCCGTTCGGCCATCGCTCATCCATATATTTATATGTACATACTCGTATTCATTCCTTTACACTTGTGTGTATAAGGTAGCTGTTGTGAAATTGTTAGATTACTTGTTAGATACTACTGCACGGTCGGAACTAGAAGCACAAGCATTTTGCTACACTCGCATTAACATCTGCTAACCATGTGTATGTGACAAATAACATTTCACTTGATTTGATTTAAACAGGTTGTGTGTTTACCCACTATGATACTCTTAGTGTAGTAGAGCAAGAAGTAGTCCGGACACGCACCACCGCTTATCCACTCACTCAGTCAATAGACACTCTGATTGGACAGATTAGCAACGACGTCATTGCCCTTTGACCCTACGTAGAGTTTCTTTCTGTCCGTATATTTCTGTCTGTCTGTATCTTTTCATCAGCCTTGGATGCAATGCAGAACTAGTAACCAGTCACCTTTGTCCCCAACCTCACACACACATTTCCACACAGCCACTGTCACTTTCGTAAAGCCAATGACGAACTCGAAAGTCCTAATTTCCACCATAATGACCCTAAAAGCCCTAATGAACGAGTGAGAGGGGGGTGAAGGGACCACATAAACTTATTTTCCATTTTACACACAGCAGTTATGCTACAGCTGCTGCTACAGCTACACATCCCATGGCTCTCACCGTCTACCCTCACACTCCTTCCACCTCTCTTCTCCTTCCTCCCTCTGCCCATAGCCCACTTCCCCTTTTCCCCATCAGCCCTCATCCCTCTTCCACCTTCCCCTTCCCCCCTCTTCATCCCTCTGCCACCTCCTACTCTCCCTCCTACTCTCCCTTTCTCCACCATCCTCTGCCCCCTGCCATCTAACCTAGCCGTCACTCTGACAGTAGGGACGGACCCCTTCATTTCCCATTCCCTCCACTCCTCTGCTAGTGTGTACTCCAAAGAGTTCACCCCGAAGTCAACAGGGCCCCATTATAGTAGCTTGTTTGAATTGTATTAACAGACTTTACCCAGGCGGTCCTGCTGTAAGTTGTGTAACGAGTGAGTTCATCATCCTTACATAACATATGTAGGAAACAGACTACATAGTTCATAATTCAAGACCAACACTTCCAGAGTCTATCCGCTACAGGATGGCTGGGCCTGACACGAGAATATTTTCCTGGACTGGTACGGCTCAGAGTGCCCTGCCAGGAAATCTTCTACCAGAGCCAGTGGGAGTGACGTCTAACAGGAGGGTAAAAATAGCCACGGGGGCAATGAGGGTGTTCTGGTGGCATGGGTGGGGCTGGGGGTGGGTCCCCTCAAACACACACACAAACACAACCCGATCAGCAACCACTCTGTCTCTTCACAGGCCAAACAAGACTTCGCTAAAGAAATAGAGAACATAGAGGCATATCTATTTTTACATTGTAATACTGACTGTTTGGTCACTTCTGCACACCCAGCAGGCCATGCCGAGGACGGACGTATTTGGATGTCCTGGTTTCTGCCTCGGTGGCCAATAAAAGTACTAAGCCAAGGCTAAGGAGTTTAAGATGGTTTGCAAAACCTGACAAGGCAAACAAACGCTAGGCCTAACTGGACGCATCCTTTCAACGTTTCACCTGTTGTTTTAAACCCTGCCAGTGCCTAATATGTTAGGGGTGGGAAGAGGGAGTGTGTGTGTGTAATGTTATATAAATACTAGCCTCGTGTGCCGGCCTGCCAGGCATCAGTCGAACAAAACTTGATTAACACAGACCCATGGAGACAGATCCCCCCATGGCAGGAGACAAGACCACCAGCGGAGAGACAACACTGAGGTGCTGGAGAGGGCTGGCAGTGACGCCCTCCCTAGATATTAACACAAGTCTACTCCAGTCCACTGAACCATGGAGAGTGAAGGAAGGAGCAACGAAACAAGGAAAAAAGGAATGGGGGAACACACAGAGCTGAAGACGGAGAGAGTGAGTGAAAGAGGGGGAGAAGATAAAAGAGATTGAAATAAAGGGGGAGAACGGGGAAAGAGATGGAGACGAGGAAAGATAGAGAGAAAAAAGAGTGTGTGTTATAGAGGGCAAGGGAACATTATAGCCGAGACTAAATGTACGGAGGAGAGAGACAACAAACACAGCTCTGCCTATAAAACTATCTTTAGAGCTCCTACTGCAGGCATTGTGTGTGTGTGTGTGTGTGTGTGTGTGTGTGTGTGTGTGTGTGTGTGTGTGTGTGTGTGTGTGTGTGTGTGTGCGTGTGTGTGAGTGTGCATGTGTATGTCACTTGTGAATAAGGTGATAGCCGATAGCACATTCAGGTCATAGACCCACAGAGGAACACAGACACCCTAGAAAACAAGACGAGGCTTTCTCACAGCGACACCTGAGCAAGGTCGACAGGCAGAGCAGAGGAATCCCCCTCGTTTCTATAGCAATTCTTTGTCTGTCAATCAATGGTGTTGTTGTTCAGGATCCACCAACCTCGCCGTTCCCTTGACAAGCAATTAGCTCCCATGGCTTGGAGCTCATGGTCCAATCATTAGCCATGCTTCACTTCCTTAAAACTTGACAGCAACAATCAAAAGTATGTGGACAGCACTCATTCCAAAATCAAGGGCATTAATATGGAGTTGGTCCCCCGTTTGCTGCTATAATAGCCTACACTCTTCTGGGAAGGCTTTCCAATAAATGTTGGAACATTGCTGCGAGGACTTGCCTCCATTCAGCCACAAGAGCATTAGTGAGGTCATAGATGTTGGGCGATTAGACCTGGCTCGCAGTCTGCGTTCCAATTCATCTCAAAGGTGTTCAATGGGGTTGTGGTCAGGGCTCTGTGCAGGCCAGTCAAGTTCTTCTACACCGATCTCGACAAACCATTTCCAACAAAGTTGGAAGCACAGACTCGTCTAGAATGTCATTGTATGCTGTAGCGTTAAGATTTCCCCTCACTGGAACTAAGGGGTCTAGCCCGAACCATGAAAAACAGCCCCAGACCAGTATTGCTCCACCAAACTTTACAGTTGGTACTATGCATTCGGGCTGGTAGCGTTCTCCTGGCATCCGCCAAACCCAGATTCGTCCATCGGACTGCCAGATGGAGAATTGTGATTCATCACTCCAGAGTCCAATGGCAGCGAGCTTTACACCACTCCAGCCGACACTTGGCATTGCGCATGGTGATTTTAGGCTTGTGTGTGGCTGCTCGGCCATGGAAACCCATTTCATGAAGCTCCCTACAAACAGTTATTGTGTTGACGTTGCTTCCAGAGGCACTTTGGAACTCGGTAGTGAGTGTTGCAAACGACGACAGGCGATTTTTATGCTTCAGAAGTCTGTGAGCTTGTGTGGCCTACCACTTCGCGGCTGAGCCGTTGTTACTCCTAGACGTTTCCACTTCACAATAACAGCACTTACAGTTGACCGGGACAGCTCTAGCAGGGCAGACGTTTTACGAACTGGCTTGGAAAGGAAGCATCCTATGACGGTGCCATGTTGAAAGTCACTGAGCTCTTCAGTATGGGCCATTCTACTGCCAATGTTTGTCTATGGATATTGCATGGCTGTGTGCTCAATTTTATACATCTGTAAGCTCCCCGGTGTGGCTGAAAAAGCCAAATCCACTAATTTGAAGGGTTGTCCACATACCTTTGGCCATGTAGTGTATATGACAACAGTATAAGAGAAAGAGAATGGGGGATACCTAGTCAGTTATACAACTGAATGCATTCAACTGAAATGTGTCTTCATATACAGTACAGTACCATGTCAGGAGACTTTAATGTATTCTGCATAGGCTACTCTTGTCATATAGTGCGCTACATGTGACATATGAATCAATATTAGAGGCTGTGTTTTGACCTGTGTCCCATTGAAATGAAAATAACTATTGAGCAAATTCCTCCAGCTCTTAGAGAAAAAACAATTCCTTTCATTCATTCTCATTTCCATGATGTCGTTGTGTTATGAAAAAAAGACAGACGGGAAGTGTCTAGACCTGGTCAGTGCTACGGTAAATCGGGCATTACTACAACAGAGGCTTACTGAGAGGTACCACTTTAAGACAAAGGGTTGTTTTTATTGGAGACTTCAGCGGTTACACTCCCACATGGCACATGAGTGCACAGATGCACACACACCCTTACTCTGTGTGTCAAAGTATAGATATGACGTATGAAGAAAAGTAGACAGCTTTCATCAGCAGCAGTTTTTTAGATTCGGGAGGAAATAGATGCAGCTACCCATTAAAAGAAAGTAGAAAATAGACACATCTTTCTTACCTGTTTCAGGAAGGCCCACAGCATCAGAGGAAAGAATGGATAGAAGCAGAGGAGAGGGGAAAAATAGAAAATAGATTAGTGTCAGTTAAACAATATTTGAATAACCAGTCAACATCATCTCATCTCTATGTGAGTAAACGCTACAGCTTTAGAGAAAAAGCAAAAATGGTGGAAATGACACTGTGATTTCAGTCAGGTAATTGACATAGTCAGGTAGGAGACAAGGTGAGGAAACCATTTAAGAGTATTAGGACCAATAATCATTTAAAAAAACTCCTAAGGAAGTAACTTTTTCCATTTATCTTTCAGCTCCAGTATTTAAAGCCCTGGACACCTAATAAATATTGCATTGGCATATGCAAGAGCACCCTACCTTGAGTCTTCTAGAAACTATTGTTCCAAAACTATTCCCCAACTAGACAACCACTTACCGAAGCACCTTATCGGACGGCTATTTCTATACACTCACAGACTGAGAAGTCTAAGAAGTTTCCTAAACTTTTTAATTTGATTCTGGGCTAAACAGACTTCCCACCGGTACCTACTGTAGTATGCTATCTCAGCTCAGAGAGAAACATGTTGTAATCTGTCTCTCCTGGGAGTGCTAAATTAATGCTAGAAAAGAGCAAGGCCTTATCTGTAAACATTGGATGCTACCGGGAAATGGTCAAACAGAACCGCCCAGTGGGCAAAAACTTTCAACAAAAAAATACAATGTGATGATTTTGAATCAATGTGATTTACAACAAGTAATCAACGGGAATTTTTAACCTAAATCCAATGACATGGTGAAATGTTTTGTTGATTTCAAGATGAATTCACTTTAGTTCACCCAGTGGGTGGTCCTTATCAGAAAACATGGTGTCTAAAGTGAATGCCAAATTAAGGTTATTGGTCATTGGGAAGCAAAAATATCAAGAGCCAATATTCCTGTGAGCGAAAACACACACACATGCACGCACACACACAATGTACAGAAAATGCAGATTAACCTGAGAAACACCAGGGCTTGACTCTTGAAAATAGCAAACCACACCTGCTACCCTCGCACAAACACACACGCCCGCACACACACACACCCGCATTAACGCACACACACACACTTCACGCTGCAAGATTGCTTCGAGCATGTGGACTGGGATATGTTCCGGACAGCATCAGACAACAACATTGATGTATACGCTGATTCGGTGAGCGAGTTTATTAGCAAGTGCATCGGCATTTAACTGAATGAATCCACTCCCAGTGGGTTTGTTTACATCTGTCAACCCCGTGGCTCTGGCCGGGGAGGAGGTCTCGCGATAATCTATCGTGAGAAGTGGAAAGTCTCGCCGGTGTCCGTGCCTGTCTCTAGCTCATTTGAATCTGCTGTCTGTAAGTTGTCTGGGCCCACTCCAACCATCATTGCTACTGTCTACCGTCCCCCTAAACCGAATAGTGAATTTTTAAATGATTTCTCTGCTTTTCTCACTCAGTTATCTTCTCTCTCACCAAACATAATACTGCTGGGTGATTTTAATATTCACATGGACAATATCAATCTGCCTCTTACTAAAGACTTCACTTCCTGCTTAGAGAGTTTTGGATGCCAGCAACATACTAATTTTCCCACACACTCCAAAGGACATACTCTGGATTTAATCTGCTTCTCTGGTGTCACCCCTTCTGACCTTACAGCTGTTGAACTCCCCATAACTGACCATTTTTTCCTCTCATTTACAGTGGAACTCACTCTTTCCATCTCTAAAATATCACTACAACACTGGACTCCATAATATTCTAAATTCCCTTGCCCCGTTAAAAACCCGATCTGTTTCTTTTTCTGTCTCCGCCCCTTGGTTCATCCCCGATCTTCGTCTCTTGAAAGCCAAAGGTCGGCAACTTGAACGTCTCTATAGAAAAACTGGTCTCACTATTCACAAAGAAATGTACAATAACCACATCTTACATTATAAAGACTCTGTTGCTAGCACCAAAACCCACTATTACTCCAGTATAATCATTGCTAATAAAGGAAACTTCAAGTCACTGTTTTCCCTACTTAACAATATCACCCAACCCCAGAACTTTCTCCCCCCTCACTTGTATACAACCTCCTTCTGCAACTCCATTATGTCATTTTTTACTGAAAAAATCTAAAACATCCACCAGCACCTTGGATCTATCCCTCACCTCAGCATCTCAGTCGACTTTCACCCATCCGCACATTCATTTTCTTCCTTCCAGCTACCCGCTATTTCAGAAATCACAGAACTTATCAGGAAATCCAAGCCTTCCACTTGTCAACTTGACCCCTTTCCCACACAACTTGTTAAAGCCTGCCTTTCCTCCCTGGTTCCCCTCATTTCTGCTATCATCCATTCCTCTCTCACTACTGGAACTGTTCCTACATCTTTCAAAACTGCTGCTATTACCCCAATTTTGAAAAGAATTGGTGCGGATCCCTCCGACTTCAACAACTCCTATATCCAATTTACCATTCATTTCCAAAATTCTTGAAAAAATATAGTTTCCTCTCAACTCCATTCTCATCTATCCCACAATAACTTGTATGAACAGTTCCAGTCCGGGTTCCGTCCACTTCATAGCACCGAAACAGCCCTTATCAAAATCACCAATGACCTCCTTATGGCAGCTGATTCTGGACTTTTTACCATCCTCATCCTCCTCGATCTGAGTGCAGCCTTTGATACCATCAGTCACACTGTCCTCCTCAACAGGTTAACTTCCATCGGCATTAGCCACACTCCGTTAGACTGGTTCACATCTTATCTCTCTGGCCGCACTCAGTTCATTCAACTTAAATCGTTTAAATCCAGTCCCTCCGCCGTCACTTCTGGTGTGCCCCAGGGCCTACTTTTCATCATTTATCTTCTGCCCCTGGGCAATATCTTCCGCAAATTCAATATTCAATTCCACTGTTATGCTGATGACACCCAGCTCTACCTTTCGACCAAACCCTCGTCCACTCTCCCGCCCACCTCCCTTACTGACTGCATCTCAGAAATAAAAACCTGGTTTTCCCAAAACTTCCTCAAATTAAACAGTAATAAAACTGAGGTTCTCCTTATTGGCACTAAATCTACTTTATCCAAAACCGACAGTTTTTCTCTTAATATTGATAACTCCGTTTCACCCTCCCCACAGGTTAAGAGTCTGGGTGTCATCCTTGACAGCACATTATCTTTTCAATCGCACATTAATAACATTACACGGTCTGCCTATTGCCATCTACGAAACATCAATCAACTCCGTCCCTCCCTTACTCCCCATACTGCCGCCGTCCTTGTCCACAGTCTCGTCACTTCCCATTTGGACTACTGCAACTCTCTCCTTTTTGGCCTCCCTCATAAATCCCTCCATAAACTTCAAATGGTCCAGAATTCAGCTGCCCGCATCATTACTCGAACCCCCTCCATTCATCACATCACTCCTGTTCTCCAACAGCTTCACTGGCTCCCGGTCCAGTTCCGTATCCAATTCAAAGTCCTTCTGTTAACATTCAAGTACATCCATAAACTCGCCCCCATATTTGTCTGATCTCCTCCAGGGTCCAACTTCCACCCGCTCCCTTAGATCTTCTTCCTCCATACACCTGTCTGTCCCCCCGCCGTCTCACCACTATGGGGAGCAGAGCATTCAGCCGCTCTGCTCCCCGTCTCTGGAACTCATTACCATCCCAACTCAGAAACATCGATTCATTTTCCCATTTCAAATCACAACTCAAAACACACCTGTTTAAAACTGCCTATCTCACTTGACGTCAACTGCTCTGCTTCTTTTGTTGTTTTTAATGCTGTTCTATGCTTTTAAATGTCTTATGTTTCCCTGTACGGTGTCCTTGAGTGTCAAGAAAGGCGCCTTAAATAAAATGTATTACTATTGTTATTATCGGTGATGTTGTACCCATAGCAACTATTAAAACCTTCCCAAACAAGAAACCGTGGATTGATGGCAGCATTCGCGCAAATCTGAAAGCGCGAACCACTGCTTTTAACCAGGGTAAGGCGACCGGAAACATTACTGACTACAAACAGTGTAGCTATTCCCTCCGCAAGGCAATCAAACAAGCTAAGCGTCAATATAGAGACAAAGTAGAGTCACAATTCAACGGCTCAGACACAAGAGGAATGTGGCAGGGTCTACAGTCAATCACGGACTACAAAAGGAAAAGCAGCCCCGTCGCGGACCACGATGTCCTGCTCCCAGACAAACTAAACAACTTCGTTGCTCGCAGTGCCACCGACACGGCCCGCTACCAAAACCTGCGGGCTCATCTTCACCGCAGCCAACGTGAGTAAAACATTTAAATGTGTTAACCCTCACAAGGCTGCCGGCCCAGATGGCATCCCTGGCCGTGTCCTCAGAGCATGTGCAGACCAGCTGGCTGGTGTGTTTACGGACATATTCAATCAATCCTTATCCCAGTCTGCTGTTCCCACATGCTTCAAGAGGGCCACCATTGTTCCTGTTCCCAAGAAAGCTAAGGTAACTGAGCTAAATGACTATCGCCCCCGTAGCACTCACTTCCATCATCATGAAGTGCTTTGAGAGACTAGTCAAGGATCATATCACCTCCATCCTGCCAGACACCCTGGACCCACTCCAATTTGCTTACCGTCCCAATAGGTCCACAGACAACGCAATCGCAATCACACTGCATACTGCCCTAACCCATCTGGACAAGAGGAATACCTACAGTGAGGGAAAAAAGTATTTGATCCCCTGCTGATTTTGTACGTTTGCCCACTGACAAAGAAATGATCAGTCTATAATTTTAATGGTAGGTTTATTTGAACAGTGAGAGACAGAATAACAATAAAAAAATCCTGAAAAACGCATGTGAAAAATGTTATAAATTGATTTGCATTTTAATGAGGGAAATAAGTATTTGACCCCTCAGCAAAACATGACTTAGTACTTGGTGGCAAAACCCTTGTTGGCAATCACAGAGGTCAGACGTTTCTGGTAGTTGGCCACCAGGTTTGCACACATCTCAGGAGGGATTTTGTCCCACTCCTCTTTGCAGATCTTCTCCAAGTCATTAAGGATTCGAGGCTGACGTTTGCCAACTCGAACCTTCAGCTCCCGCCACAGATTTTCTATGGGATTAAGGTCTGGAGACTGGCTAGGCCACTCCAGGACATTAATGTGCTTCTTCTTGAGCCACTCCTTTGTTGCCTTGGCTGTGTGTTTTGGGTCATTGTCATGCTGGAATACCCATCCACGACCCATTTTCAATGCCCTGGCTGAGGGAAGGAGGTTCTCACCCAAGATTTGACGGTACATGGCCCCGTCCATCGTCCATTTGATGCGGTGAAGTTGTCCTGTCCCCTTAGCAGAAAAACACCCCCAAAGCATAATGTTTCCACCTCCATGTTTGACAGTGGGGATGGTGTTCTTGGGGTCATATGCAGCATTCCTCCTCCTCCAAACACGGCGAGTTGAGTTGATGCCAAAGAGCTCCATTTTGGTCTCATCTGACCACAACACTTTCACCCAGTTGTCCTCTGAATCATTCAGATGTTCATTGGCAAACTTCAGACGGGCATGTATATGTGCTTTCTTGAGCAGGGGGACCTTGCAGGCTCTGCAGGATTTCAGTCCTTCACGGCGTAGTGTGTTACCAATTGTTTTCTTGGTGACTATGGTCCCAGCTGCCTTGAGATCATTGACAAGATCCTCCCGTGTAGTTCTGGGCTGATTCCTCACCGTTCTCATGATCATTGCAACTCCACGAGGTGAGATCATGCATGGAGCCATTTGCGAATAATCGCACCAACTGTTGTCACCTACTCACCAAGCTGCTTGGCGATGGTCTTGTAGCCCATTCCAGCCTTGTGTAGGTCTACAATCTTGTCCCTGACATCCTTGGAGAGCTCTTTGGTCTTGGCCATGGTGGAGAGTTTGGAATCTGATTGATTGATTACTTCTGTGGACAGGTGTCTTTTATACAGGTAACAAACTGAGATTAGGAGCACTCCCTTTAAGAGTGTGCTCCTAATCTCAGCTCGTTACCTGTATAAAAGACACCTGGGAGACAGAAATCTTTCTGATTGAGAGGGGGTCAACCTACCATTAAAATTATAGACCTATCATTTCTTTGTCAGTGGGCAAATGTACAAAATCAGCAGGGGATCAAATACTTTTTTCCCTCACTGTATGTAACAATGCTGTTCATCGACTACAGCTCAGCATTTAACACCATAGTACCCTCCAAGCTCGTCATTGAGCTCGAGACCCTAGGTCTCGACCCAGCCCTGTGCAACTGGGTCCTGGACTTCCTGACGGGACGGCCCCAGGTGGTGAGGGTAGGAAACAACATCTACACCCCAATGATCCTCAACCGCAATGATCCTCCCCCACAAGGGTGCGTTCTCAGCCCTCTCCTGTACTCCCTGTTCACCCATGACTGCGTGGCCAAGCACGCCTCCAACTCAATCATCAAGTTTGCTGACGACACTACAGTGGTAGGCTTGATTACCAACAACGATGAGACGGCCTACAGGGAGGAGGTGAGGGCCCTCGGAGTGTGGTGTCAGGAAAATAACCTCTCACTCAATGTCAACAAAATTAAGGAGATGATCGTGGACTTCAGGAAACAGCAGAGGGAGCACCCCCCTATCCAAATCGACGGCACAGTAGTGGAGAAGGTGGAAAGTTTTAAGTTCCTCGGCGTACACATCACGGACAAACTGAAATGGTCCACCCACACAGACAGCGTGGTGAAGAAGGCATTGAGTTAGAGGTTATTTTCCTGACACCACACTCCGAGGCGCAACAGCGCCTCTTCAACCTCAGGAGGCTGAAGAAATTCGGCTTGTCACCAAAAACACTCACAAACTTCTACAGATGCACAATCGAGAGCATCCTGACGGGCTGTGTCACCGCCTGGTACGGCAACTGCTCCGCCCACAACCGTAAGGCTCTCCAGAGGGTAGTGAGGACTGCACAACGCATCACCGGGGGTAAACTACCTGCCCTCCAGGACACCTACACCATCCGATGTCACAGGAAGGCCAAAAAGATCATCAAGGACAACAACCACCCGAGCCACTGCCTGTTCACCCCACTATCATCCAGAAGGCGAGGTCAGTACAGGTGCATCAAAGCAGGGACCGAGAGACTGAAAAACAGCTTCTATCTCAAGGCCATCAGACTGTTAAACAGCCACCACTAACATTGAGTGGCTGCTGCCAACATACTGACTTAAATCTCTAGCCACTTTAAATAATAGGAATTGGATGTAACAAATGTATCACTAGCCACTCTAAACAATTTTGTATATAATGTTTACATATCCGACATTACTCATCTCATATGTATATACTGTACTCTATACCATCTACTGCATCTTGCCTATGCCGGTCAGCCATCGCTCATTCATATATTTATATGTGCATACTCGTATTCATTCCTTTACTCTTGTGTGTATAAGGTAGTTGTTGTGAATTTGTTAGATTACTTGTTAGATACTACTGCATGGTCGGAACTAGAAGGACAAGCATTTCGCTACACTCGCATTAACATCTGCTAACCATGTGTATGTGACAAATAAAATGTGATTTGATTTGATTTGCCCCTGTCACTGAAACACATACACACTCCCTCGCACTCTATCATTGCCTAAATGCATTAGACACACACACTTCCTCTCTCTAAGAGAAAAAAAACATCTCCATCTCTCTCCATCTCCCCCTTCCATTTCCCTCTCTAACCCACACACGGAGACAGGTATCTGGGAGAGACAATGAAAGTCAAGGACAATTACTGACGTCATTGTTCATTCAGATCACATCAGCAGTCTGCCATCTGACAGGGAGGGGCTACAGCTACACCTAGTTGTCAGACAAAGCAACTACAGATACATTACACAGCTCCACTATACGGATATTCAACAGACTAACGTCTTGATCACATCGACAGCGTCATTGCGCAAAATGTTACACAGTATCATCTTGATATGTGTACAACAAAAGTTCAACATTCATCTTCTGCTACCATTTATGTCAAGCCATCAGTTTGACGCATATGTTCGTATGCACCACACAGAACGCACTGCAACTGCCTCTGCAACTGCCTCTGCAACTGCCTCTGCAACGCAACGCATTTCTGGTGCACAAAAAAAGTATGACTTTTTTAAGGAACAGAAACGGAACGTGGAACGGAAGTGATCCATACTGTTCCGGAACAGAACCGTTATTTTAAAAGCATGGGAACCGGTTAATAACGTTATTTTACGTTCCAGGCATTTTTTTTCAGTCCCACAACCAAGGGATGGAACCGGTTCAGGGAACAGAACCGGAAAAACCAGAACGAAAATAACAAAATTATTTGAGGAACAGAACCCCAACCGAAAACGAAAGTGACTGTTATTTTAAAAGCATGGGAATTGGTTAATAATGTTATTTTACATTCTGGGCATTATAATTTTTGGGCCAGCTGGAAATCTTTGCCAGTGGTAAAACGTTGTTTTTAATTCTTGCCCTCCTCACCATCAAAATTTCAGTTGCATCTCACGCTCTACACTGTTTTTAATTCTAGTGCTGCTCTGTACACATAAACTTGTTAGCTAGCTCGCTAACGTCTGCTCTGGTCCAACTTGAAAGTTCAAAAAAGCTGGTCCTCGGTAGGTATAATACTGTGGGCCTAATTTAGATAATGCATGACATGAAACTATTCCCAGTGCTTCAAAGCAAACCTCCATCCTCTCTCGTTCTCTCCTCATCCTCAACATTTCAGTTGCATCTCGCATCCTACACTTTGAATGGCAGCACAGTGTACAGTTGAAGTCAGAAGTTTTGGCAAGTCGGTCAGGACATCTACTGTGTGCATGACACAAGTCATTTTTCCAAAAATTGTTTACAGACAGATTATTTCACTTATAATTCACTGTATAACAATTCAAGTGGGTCAGAAGTTTACATACACTAAGTTGACTGTGCTTTTAACCTCTTGAGGCAAGGGGGCAGTGTTCTGAAGTACGGAGAGTCTGACGTGCCCAAAGTAAACTGGCTGTTACTCAGGCCCAGAAGCTAGGATATGCATATAATAGAACTGATATGGCAGGCAAAAGCCCTCTGAAAATCCATTCGGACATTTTTTTTTTTGTTCACTGTCTTTCAATTGACTTCCTATTGACTATACAGGGAATTAGCTCCCAGATTGCAGTTCGTATGGCTTCCACTAGATGTCAACAGTCTTTAGAAATGTTTTCAGGCTTGTTTTTTGAAAAATTAACAAGAAATTGTAGTTCTTCCAGGTGGCTCTTGAAAAGGACACTACTGTTTTGGCGCGCATGAATGGGTGCGCGCTCTTCATTATTAATTAATCCTCAGGTTGTCAAATATCTAAATGAACAATAATATTTCAGACAGAGAATGTCCTGTTCAAAGTGCAGAAATGTTTTGTAATTAAACTTTTTTGCCTTGTGAAAATATGTAAATGGTTTGAGATGCAATGTACAGAGGCAAATGAAGACTGATTGGCAATACATTTTGGTTTTCAGGATTAATTAGAAACATTGTTTAACTTGTTTGGACGAACTTTACCGGTAACTTGTTGGATTTCTTTGTCTGCATGTTGAACGACTGGATTACAGAACTCCATGGCGCCAACTAAACCGACTTTTTGGGATATAAACAAAACAAAACGATTAAAAAGATTCTAAGCTAAAGAATCATGTATGACACTTGTATTTTCATGAATGTTTAATATTACGATTTTTGAATTTGAATTTGCCGCTCTGCAATTCACTGGATGTTGTCATAGTGTCCCACCGATCCCTAAGAGGTTTTAAACAGCTTGGAAAATTCCAGAAAATGATGTCATGGCTTTAGAAGCTTCTGATAAGCTAATTGACATAAAAACATACAGGTTTATATTGTTCCTTTCTGTCCTTTTTTAACCTCTGACATATACAGTTGCAGTCAGAGGTTTACATTCACCTTTGCCAAATACATTTAAACTCAGTTTTTCACAATTCCTGACATTTAATCCTAGTAAAAAATCCCTGTCTTATGTCAGTTAGGATCATCACTTTATTTTAAGAATGTGAAATGTCAGAATAATAGTAGAGAGAATGATTTATTTCAGCTTTTATTTCTTTCATCACATTCCCAGTGGGTCAGAAGTTTACATACACTCAATTAGTATTTGGTAGCATTGCCTTTAAATTGTTTAACTTGGGTCATACGTTTCGGGTAGCCTTTCACAAGCTTCCCACAATAAGTTGGGTGAATTTGTAGGCTTTCTGCATGCTTTTTCAGTTCTGCCCACACATTTTCTATAGGATTGAGGTCAGGGCTTTGTGATGGCCACTCCAATACCTTGACTTTGTTGTCCGTAAGCCATTTTGCCACAACTTTGGAAGTATGCTTGGGGTCATTGTCCATTTGGAAGACCCATTTGTGACCAAGCTTTAACTTCCTGACAGATGTCTTGATATGTTGCTTCAATATATCCACATAATTTTCCATCCTCATGATGCCATCTATTTTGTGAAGTGTACCAGTCCCTCGTGCAGCAAAGCACCCCCACAACATGATGCTGCCACCCCCGTGCTTCACAGTTGGGATGGTGTTCTTCGGCTTGCAAGCCTCCCCCTTTTTCCTTTAAACATAATGATGGTCATTATGGCCAAACAGCTCTATTTTTGTTTCATCAGACCAGAGGACATTTCTCCAAAAAGTACGATCTTTGTCCCCATGTGCAGTTGCAAACCG
Source organism: Brachymystax lenok tsinlingensis (assembly GCA_030435695.1). Classification (NCBI taxonomy): domain Eukaryota; kingdom Metazoa; phylum Chordata; class Actinopteri; order Salmoniformes; family Salmonidae; genus Brachymystax; species Brachymystax lenok. The sequence continues at coordinate 7,240,509 of CM059800.1, forward strand.
TAGTCTGGATTTTTTATGTTGGTTTTGGAGCAGTGGCTTCTTCCTTGCTGAGCGGCCTTTCAGGTTATGTCGCTATAGGACTCGTTTTACTGTGGATATAGATACTTTTGTAACTGTTTCCTCCAGCATCTTCACAAGGTCCTTTGCTGTTGTTCTGGGATGGATTTGCACTTTTTGCACCAAAGAACATTCAACTCTAGGATACAGAACGTGTCTCTCTCCAGTATGACAGCTGCGTGGTCCCATGGTGTTTATACTTGCGTACTATTATTTGTACAGATGAATGTGGTACCTTCAGGCGTTTGGAAATTGCTCCCAAGGATGAACCAGACTTGTGGAGGTCTACAATGTTTTTCTGAAGTCTTGTCTGATTTCTTTTGATTTTCCCATGATGTCAAGCAAAGAGGCACTGAATTTGAAGGTATACATTGAAATACATCCACAGGTACACCTCCAATTGACTCAAATAATGTCAATTAGCCTATCAGAAGCTTCTAAAGCCATGATATCATTTTCTGGAATTTTCCAAGCTGTTTAAAGGCACAGTCAACTTAGTGTATGTAAACTTCTGACCAACTGGAATTGTGATACAGTGAATTATAAGTTAAATAATCTGTCTGTAAACAATTGTTGGAAAAATTACTTGTGTCATGCACAAAGTAGATGTCCTAACTGACTTGCCAAAACTTTAGTTTGTTAACAAGAAATGTGTGGAGTGGTTGAAAAACTAGTTGTAATGACTCCAACCTAAGTGTATGTAAACTTCCGACTTCAACTGTACATAATCTAGCAATGTCAATAAGCTCAAACATAAACTCAAACAAGCAGTATTAAGCCCTAACACTGACCTGACTTAGTTGGTTCCACAAACTGAATATGAGAGTTTCTTGCAGCCAATACTGACACATATTTCGTTTTAGTGTCTTGGGTGGTGTAGCTAACACACTGATCACTATAAGCTGCCTTAGATGTGTCATGTGCTTCAGGGAAGTAGAGGGGGTGGAGACACTGTATTCTAATCGCATAGATCTCATTACTAACCGAACACACCTTCTCTGAATGCAACAGAAGATGGCAGTTAGCGCTAATGCTAACAGACATAACGTGTATTCCTATTGATTCCAATCACACCCAACACAAATTGGAAAGCGCTTCTGGTCGAAGGTGGCGGTTTTAATTTCATTAACTCCACTTCTTCTTGGCAACCCGATGGAATCCGTTACTCTAAGAAAGTCCCAGAAATCTGCTTAAACATGATAAGAGATTAGATAGCGTAAGAAAGAAAAACATGGAAAATCCGCCATGGAAAAAATAAGATAAATACAGTCTGATTTACATGTATAATTTGTCTTAATTAAGACATTATTATTATAAACCTGGAATTTATGGAAATCCCCTTCAGCGTCACACACACACATATGCATGCACACAAGTGCAAAGACGCATGCACAGACACACACGCACAAAGACACACACACACGCAGTCTCCCCCCATTAGCATGTATAATGTGATTATAGTGTGCCTAAAGACATCCGGGCATGATATCATTTCATACTCATTGTTTTTGCCACAAAAGCAGGATTAAAAGTCTCAGATGAAAAGGAATATTCAACAGGACTGTCTTGGAATAGACCAGAACAATATTCAACACGACTGTATTGGAATAGAGGGGAATATTCAACAGGACTGCATTGGAATAGACCAGAATAATATTCAACAGGACTGTATTGGAATAGAGGGGAATATTTAACAGGATTGTATAGGAATAGGCCAGAATAATATTCAACAGGACTGTATTGAAATAAACTGGAATATTCAGCTGGATCTGCTATAGCTTGATCTAGTGATACTGTCCAAGAGAAGCATCGGTAGGATAGACTGAGCATTGACCTATAAGGCCCATGAGCACCAACATGTGAAGTTCATAGTAGCATGTCAAATTTGTGGTCAAATGAAAGCTAAGAGTCAAATATTTTTTTTATTTAGGCATGTATACATTTTTCTACCATTTTCTATTCTAAAACTAGGGAATAAGCAATGGCTTTGATTTCTGGTCAAACATATGGAAAATGGTCTTAGAAAACATCTACCAGAAAAAGTCTTAAAAGATATTAGAAATCCAACAAAAACACATCAATGTTGAAGTTAAGACCCTTGTGTAAGAGGTGCGTACTGGCGATAGAGAAGTCAGTAGTTTAATAATAAAACCAACAGGAAAACAGAACAAATAGAATGAATGGGTAACATAACCCGTAGCATACCATAAACGTGCACAACACTTACAAACAAACAATTTCGGACAAGGACATGTGGGAAACAGAGGGTTAAATACACAACATGTAATGAATGGAATTGAAACCAGGTGTGTGGGAAGACAAGACGGAAAATGAAAAATGGATCGACGATGGCTAGAAGACTGGCGACGCCGCCAGCCGAGCGCCGCCCGAACAAGTAGAGGCACCGGCGGAAGTCGTGACACCTTGCTTTGGTAGTTGTGGAAATTGTGGTAAAATGATCAATAAACATAACAATAATTATGAAAGATAAATACAGATCGTAATCAGCTGATTCAAATAACCAACTCATCATCAAGCTTTGATTATTTGAATCAGCTGTGTAGTGCTAGGCCAAAACTCAAAATGTGCACCCAGGGTGGGGCCAACGAAGTTTGGAAAACCCTAAATATGACATTTGCATAAGTATTCAGACACTTTACTCAGTACTTTGTTGAAGCAACTTTGTCAGCGATTACAGCCTCAAGTCTTCTTGGGTATGACGCTACAAGCATGGCTCATCTGTATTTGGGGAGTTTCTCCCATTCTTCTCTGCAGATCCTCTCAAGCTCTGTCAGGTTGGATGGGGAGCGTCGCTGCACAGCTATTTTCAGGTCTCTCCAGATATGTTCCATCGGGTTCAAGTCCGGGCTCTGGCTGGGTCACTCAGGGACATTCAGAGACTTTTCCCAAAGCCACTCCTGCATTGTCTTGGCTGTGTGCTTAGGGTTGTTGTCCTGTTGGAAGGTGAACCTTCAACCCAGTGTGAGGTCCAGAGCACTCTGGAGCAGGTTTTCATCAAGGATCTCTCTGTACTTTGCTCTGTTCATCCTGTCTAGTCTCCTAGTCCCTGCTGCTGAAAAACAACTCCGCAGTAGGATGCTGCCACCACCAAGCTTCACAGTAGGGTTGGTGCCAGGTTTCAGGCCAAAGAGTTCAATCTTGGTTTCATCAGACCAGAGAATCTTGTTTATCATGGTCTGAGAGTCTTTAGGTGCCTTTTGGCAAACTCCAAGGGGCTGTCATGTGCCTTTTACTGAGGGATTGGCTTCCATCTGGCCACTCTACCATAAAGGCCTGATTGGTGGAGTGCTGCAGAGATGGTTGCCCTTCTGGGAGGTTCTACCATATCCACAGAGGAACTTTGGAGCTCTATCAGAGTGACCATCAGGAACTTGGTCACCTCCCAGACCAAGGCCCTTCTCCCCCGATTGCTCAGTTTGGCCAGGAGGCCAGCTCTAGGAAGAGTCTTTGTGGTTCCAAACTTCTTCCATTTAAGAATGAGGCCACTGTGTTCTTGGGGACCTTCAATGCTGCAGAAATCTTTTGGTACCCTTCTCCAGATCTGTGCCTCAATACAATCCTGTCTCTGCGCTCTACAGACAATTAATTCGACCTCATGGCTTGGTTTTTGCTCTGACATGCACTGTCAACTGTGGGACCTTATATAGACAGGTGTGTGCCTTTCCAAATCACGTCCAATAAATTGAATAATAACACAGGTGTACTCCACTCAAGTTGTAGAAACATCTCAAGGATGATCAATGGAAACCGGATGCACCTGAGCTCAATTTTGAGTCTCATAGCAAAGGGTCTGAATACTTATGTAAATAAGATATTTTCAGTTTAAAGTTTTTTATAAATTAGCAAACATTTCTAAAAACCTGTTTTCACTTCGTCATTATGGGGTATTGTGTGTAGATTGACAAGGATTTGTATTTATTTAATCCATTTTAGAAGAAGGCTGTAACGTAACAAAATGTGGAAAAAGTCAAGGGGTCTGAATTCTTTCCGAATGCACTGTATGTCCACAGACACTGTGTTTTTATGTATTAAATACAATAGTTTAAAGTGAACTTCAACTAGTATACATTTTGGGGATTTATGGACCTCCAAGAGCAACATATTTTGTTTTATTCAAATACGTTTTCTAAAGTAAAGTTGTATAAAATGACCCGAGAATTTTATCCAAACGCATTTCAGTGATGAGAATTTGGGGTGAAAAAGTACAAAATTCAGGTGAAAATGTTAAATGTATTTAAAATAAGGCTCTGTGCCATTAACTAGGCATCTTATTCTTCTGAATGATACAGTAGTTGATTGTTGCGGAAGCATCACGGTTTTCTAACTCAACTTGCCTTAAAGGCCTGATTGGTGGAGTGCTGCAGAGATGGTTAAAACTGCTTTCATGAGAATCACCCATCTATGTGTCACACGTTTGGAAACCACATTATAGTACAGTACAGTATTGTACAGTAAAGAAAATAAGATTAGAGTATAGTCAGTACAGTAGAGTAAGTAGTGTGCAGTACGGTAAAGTAGAGTGAAAGGGTCAGCTGTACAACTGAATGCCTTCAACTGGAGTATGGTCAGTAGTAGTACAGTACATTACATTACACTACAGTATAATGTACTGTACTATACATTTTAATCATTAGGTTTAAGTGCCTTGCTCAAGGGCATGTTGACAGATTTCTCACCTAGTCGGCTCAGGGATTTGAACCAGCGTCCTTTCAGTAACTGGCCCAACCGCTAGGCTACCTGCCACTCATATTATGCGTTTACCTTAATTTAACTAGGCAAGTCAGTTAAGAACAAATTCTTATTTTCAATGACGGCCTAGGAACAGTGGGTTAACTGCCTTGTTCAGGGGCAGAACGACAGATTTTACCTTGTCAGCTCGGGGATTCGATTGCAACCTTGCGGTTACTAGTCCAACGCTCTAACCACTAGGCTACCTGCCGCCCCACTGTAATCTACTGAACTCTACTGTACTGTGTGTGCTGCTCTGTACTGTACTCAACTGTTCTCTACTGTGATGTCCAAACGTGTGAAACATACTCTAGACGTCTATGATTGGTTCAGATTTGTTCTGATCCAGAACAAAGTTGACGTCTTATTCTTTCTGCAGACATCTTTGAATCTTCATTCAGAGTAGATATTTAACAGTGTTTTTGGAAAACTTTTGGAGATTTTACAGTCATTCTTTGATGAAACTTTACATCTGCACTGTTCTTCAAATACATTTGTTTTGTAAAATCTTTAGTGGAAATTGTTTAAAGTAGTCCTTGTGCATAGAGTTGTATGGTTTATTTAACTTTGCAATCAATGTTTTTTGCTTGGCATACAGTGCCTTCAGAAAGTATTCACACCCCTTGACTTTTTCAAAATTTTGTCGTGTTACAAAGTGAGATTAAAATGGATTTTAGTTCAACGATCTACACACAATAATCTGTAATGTCAAAGTGGAAGAACATTTTGTATTTTTTATAATTAATGGAAAATAAAACACTAATATATCTTGATTAAATAAGTATTCAACCCCCTGAATCAATACATGTTAGAATCACCTTTACCAGCGATTACAGCTGTGAGTCTTTCTGGGTAAGTCTCTAAGAGTTTTGCACACCCGGACTGTACAATATTTGCGCATTATTCTTTAAAAAATTCTTAAACCATTTTCAAGTCTTGTCATAGATTTTCAAGTAGATGTAAGTCAAAACTGTAACCAGGCCACTCAGGAACATTCAATATCGTCTTGGTAAGCAACTCCAGTGTATATGTGGCCTTGTGTTTTAGGTTAGTGTCTTGCTGAAAGGTGAATTTATCTCCTAGTGTCTGTTGGAAAACAGAGAACCAGATTTTCCTCTAGGATTTTTGCCTGTGCTCAGCTCTATTACGTTTATTTTTATCCTAAGACTCTCTAGTCATTGCCGATGACAAGCTTAACCATAACATGATGCAGCCATCACCATGCTTGAACATATGACAAGTGGTACTCAGTGTTGTGTTGGTTTTGCCCCAAACATAATGGTTTGTATTCAGACAAATTTTTTACAGTATTACTTTAGTGCCTTGTAGCAAACAAGATACATGTCTTGGAATATTTCACTTCTGTACAGGCTTCCTTATTTCACTCTGTCATGTAGGTTAGTATTGTGGAGTAACTACAATGTTGTTGATCCATCCTCAGTTTTTCTCCTATCACAGTCCTTAAACTCTGTAACTGTTTCAAAATTGGCCTCATGGTAAACTCCCTGAGAGGTTTACTTCCTCTCCGTCAACTGAGTTAGGACGGACGCCTGTATTGTATCTTTGTAGTAATTGGGTCTATTGATACACCATCCAAAGTGTAATTGATAACTTTATTTTTACCCATCTACCGATAAGTGATCTTCTTTGTGAGGCATTGGAAAACCTCCCTGACCTTTGTGGTTGAATCTGTGCTTAGAATTCACTCCTCTACAGCGGGACCTTACAGATAACTGTGTGGGGTACAGAGCTGGAGCAGTCATTCAAAAAGAACGTTAAACACTATTATTGCACACAGTCCTTGCAACTTAAGTGACTTGTTAAGCAACAGTTTTACTCCTGAACTTATTTAGGCTTGCCATAACAAAGGGGTTGAATACTTATTGACTCAAGACATTTCAGCTTTTCATTTGTAATTACTTTGTACACATTTCTAAAAACAAAATTCCAATGTGACATTATGGGGTATTGTGTGTAGGTCAGTGACACAAAATCTCAATTGAATCCATTTTAAATTCAAGCTGTAGCACAACAACATGTGGGAAAGTGGGCGTGAATGCTTTCTGAAGGCATTACATTTTAAAGGCCCTGTGCATAAAAAAACGGGATTTGCCTGTGTTTTATATATATTTCCACACTATGAGATTGGAATAATACTGTGAAATTGTGATAATGATGATAATGCCCTTTTAGTGTAAGAGCTGTTTGAAAAGACCGCCTGAAATTTCAGCCTGTTTTGGTGGGATGGAGTTTTGGCCTGCCTGGTGACATCACCAGGCGGTAAATTAGTTAATAGACCAATAAGAAAGAGAGTTCAAATCCTCTCTGCCAAGACCACTCCCAGACAGTCCTAGCAAAAATTTTGCTTGAGAAATTGCTCTTGCTAAGAATCTACTTATTTTATTTTTTTTTTTACAATTTTTATTGAAAACAGTCACAGTAAGGTACTTCACTGTTACCCAGAAATTATTTGGTATCGAGATAAAAAAAAACAAAGGCTGCATTGGGCCTTGAAATCAGTCTCAGCATCATTCTGTTACAATGGAATTGCCCTTCTACAATGGGCTATTTGGGGACATAGTGCCATCTGGTGTTGTGAAACTTAATCTCAGTAACTCAGAGCTCCAAACACTTCAACAACTCAATCAAAAATGCAAATCAAAATTAGACGCTGAACTGACAACTTTGCCCAGTGAATGTAAAATGTAGCTGTACTGAGACCTGCGTTCCCAATGGCATCACAGTCCTGTCAAAACAACTTCCTTGACTGGAAGTTGTGAATGAAAAATCTACTGTTGAGGGCCAACTGGATTTCTAATGGGTTGATGTTGTTATACCAAAATGCACCAGCTGAAACAGAGTTTAAAAATGCAATTGAGGTATAATTACCAGTTACCACTATCTACCACATGGTGGCAGTAGACACAACAGATAATGGTCATAAACCAATGAGCAGGTTCCACATAACGTGGTCTACTTTGGGATGAATGATGACTCTAGAAACTGTTTCTGGGTCAGTGTTACAAAGAAAAGCAGACAATGCTCACAGGTGAAAGGAGATTTGGGGATTTAGACTCGCAATTAATACAGAGGGAATGTGATAGAGCGATAGGGGGGAGAACACGTAATGGAGAGAGAGAGATGTGCTTTCTCCTTCACCGCAGAGCACATTGGTTGGACAAACGCTACACACGTAGTCAAGTGGTTCAGCTAAACAGCCTCTACTACAGCCAATAAATAATGTAGCAAGTGCAGGGTCCCTGAAACCCAGCTCCTTCACAGCCACCCCCTGCCCCCATTACACGGTCTCTTCGATGTGGCAGAGAGACGGTGTGGGCTCTCCAAAATAGTTTTCCGAAATGCATTACACACAAACACACACACACGCGGTGAAGCACCTTTTGAAATGGAGTAGGGGGAGGTGAAAGGTCTCCATGTGAAAGGAAGTATTGTACCCCTATCCATTAGATGTAGAACTAAAAAAAGAAGAAAGGGTCCAGCAGAAGGGTCCTCAAGCACAACATTACATCAGCCTCCTTCTCGCGGCTCAATTCAGTCCCGCCTTCTCTTTCTCCACACAGGCAGGCGGGTTTTCTTCTCCCCTCGACGGGGCAAAGGAGAAGAAGGGAGGAGGGAGTAGAGGAGGAGGGTGGACCCAATTAAAATGCTCCGGTGATGTTTTAGCACCGATACGGTTGGCTGGTTGAGCAGGAGAAAGAGCGAGAGAGCGAGCGAGCGAGAGAGAGTGAGCTAGTGAGAGACAGAGAGAGAGAGGGAGAGGGAGAGAGGAAGATGCAGGGTAGCCTTGGAAACCTAAATAAGGGGGGAAAAGGTCTATGGGGTTTGGTGGGGTTTGGTGGTAGGGCATCGTCTCACTCCAGCAGTCTTCAGAGAGACTGTCTTTTGATGAGAGAATAATGGTTGGAGTGATGGGGAAGGATGGATACAGAGGGGAGGGGTAAACGATGCTGGGATTTAGACTTAAACGGTGACTAACCAAAGGGAATATGTCCAAGATGCCGGAAAAACCTACGGTACAGATGGCAGAGTGATGTCTGTGGGTTAAATGACCCCAGGGTATAGGTGGTGGGATGGGATCGCCCTAATGAGACCACTAGCGGCCTCTGGGTGATGAAGAGAAGGGGAAGAGCGACACACACACACACACACAGGGATAATAAAGCTTTACTGCACCTCAGACACACCAGTGCAAGCCATAGGATAAGGAGTCATCTAAATCATGGTGTAACGGTATCACTTTTACTGTCCTCTCTTCTGCTTCCTGCTGTCTCACTCGACCTCCTATCCCTCCTCTTAACATCTCCTCTTCCAACTCCCATCTCTGCTCTGTCCCTCTTCCTCTCTCTCCATCACCTCTCCTCTACACCCCAGCCTTAAATTGCATCTCTACTCTTCTACATCTAAAACTTGAGGATTGTCAGCTGAAACGCACGCGCACGCACGCACGCACGCACACACACACACACACACACACACACACAGCCCAGTGAAGTTAGATTAACATGCTCAGGGTGCAGCGTTTACTCACACTGCTTCAAAGCCTGCTGGCTGACATTGATCTTTGGCTCTGATGCTTTTTTTTTCTGCACATTCCTTGAGAAGCTACACAGAATGGGAATGAGTCTGGGCTAATGCTATCAAGATAAAGCTAATATGGGGATATTGATGGTTGAAAGCCTTGGCTAAAAGAAAAGTCATGTTGAAAGACCGAGATTGAAGTCTGTGATTGAGATATGTTGAGTTAAAGTGGTTGCTAGATTGAACCCGAATCTCCCACTCCCACAGCTGGTTAACTTAGGCTGTAGGAGAAAGCAAAGTCAATCTGGCAACATTGTGTTTATAGAGTGAGATTAGGCCTAGGGTTGCCAGATTCAAATTTTGCTGGAAGCGAGCAGCCTGTAAATAAATCAGACGCAGTAAATAAGAATTTGTCAGTTCTTGTTGTCAGGTGTTCCCGGAGACATTTCTCTCCCCCTCCATCTGGCTCCTGTCTCAGTCTGCAACCAGATATCCAGTTCTGTGCCAGTGGCGCACACACACACACACACACTGCTCATCATTCTTCGTCTGTGAGGCTCTGGGGCATTCTCCTTTTCTTGGGTTTATGGTTTCAGGACTGTACCAGAATTCCTCCTCCCTCATCCGTCTGCTCTTCCTCACCGCTTCTCTCTCTCCGTCTATGCAATTTCTTCGACCCTTCTCTTTCCCTCTTGTCTTTTGTCTCACCTGTGTCCCTTCCACCACTATCTCTTCTCTCTGTTCCTTTCTCTTTCCTCCCTCATCTCTCCATCCCTGTCCTTGTCTCGTCAGGATTGGTCTCAAGCCTTCATTCATTATTTATCACAGTAGAGGAGAGACACAAGGTCTTACCGACAATAGACGCTCCTCAGGGATAGGGACCACTATAGAGGGTATGCCACACACACACAGACTGAGGTACTCAGACAGAGCTACGCGCAGACACACACTCACATTGTTTACTGCCCTAACTGTGGAGGGGCTGCAACGCCTGAGGTTCCACTCTGGTCCCGATAGCCCGGTAACAAAATGAAACAGCGTCCTGCTCCAGGCTGTCAGTCTCAGATTCCTCTCTCATGTCACTCGTATCCCTCTCTCATTCTCTCCCTCCCTCCATATCTGAACCACCTGCTCTTCCTACTGCTCTCTCTTTCTCTCTCTCGCTCTCTCTCTTACACTCTCTCTCCCCTTCTAGTGTGTGCCAGGCAGGGATTTCCCTAAATCATCCTACCATTCCGAGCAGGAATTTTAACAAACGCCAGATCCAGGCCAGGAATAAAACCAGAGAGTGCCCAAAACCTTCATCTCATTCATCAATTATTGGCTGTTCTTTTTCAATGAAATGAGCCTGGATTTCCTTTATCCTTGCCCGTCTCGGAGAACCAAAGGGAACGCCATTCTTTCCACCTCCAATTTGGTCATTTATCTGCAGCAAGGCGACAGCTATTCTCTCCTGATCTTCCGCAATGCTCCGCCGATTTATCCTAATGAAATAAAAAAAATTCCCGGGTGACAGGGCACACCCTCACCCCTCCCTCCGCGTCCCCCTCCCTTCTCTCCCCTGTCCAGTCTCAGGCCTGCTGACAGCGAGCCAACGTTAATACAGACGATTGATCTAGCCACCGCCCCCCCCTCGCTCCTCACTCGCTCTTAACGACACGAGTAGCTAATAAATGGGGCTCCTACACAACCACCCCGCTGACTCCTGATACTGTGTATAACCCTGCCCCAAGAGGTGGTGGTAGAGATAGGGAAGGAGAGGGAGGGAGGGAGGGAGCGATTGGAGAGCAGAGGACACATGAGGAAGAGGGTGAAAATACAGGGTCTGTATTTTCTGTGTATAGATGGAGAGACAGTGGGTGGAGAAAGAGAGAGAACTGTAAAAGAATGAGAGGGACAGAGAGCGCTAGAAAAAGGTAACGAGACAAAAAGAGAGAGGAAAGGTTGTGGACACGGAGTCCCATGAGATGTTCTGGCCTGGTTTGCTCTGCCCCTCACACCCTAGCCACTGGGAGGTTGGCAGGGGGACAGGTGGGGGGTAATGAAGTGGACATAATGGGGATGGAAGAGGTCATTATAGGGGTGTGGGGGACACCTATGCTCAGGGCTGGTCTGAGGTAATGAACTGTGGCGTACTGAACAGTGGAGAGGTGTGGGGCAGTAAAGGTGGTTCAAAACGGGGGTCTCACACACACACACACACGCCTTCGTCATCATCATCATCTTCATCATCAGTGTGTTCTTTAGGAGCAGCTCTGATATACAGAGTGTGTAACACTCACATACACTTGTCATCTCTCAGCTAGATCTAAGGAGGCCACAAGACTGAGGACTCCTCGAGGGAGACAGAGAAACAAAGTAAAACTCTGCTGATGCCAAGGAGCAAATGACGACAGAGCAGAGAGAGAGGGAGAGAGAGACAGAAAAAGATAATGATGTTCCAAAAAAGGTACAGTTGCCAGGACCACAAATACAAATTCCATCTACCTACGTTGCCCTAAAGCACACAAAAAAATATACCTACCTCGGCCTAAAAATCAGCACCACAAGTAACTTCCACAAAGCTGTGATTGATTTGAGATACAAGGCAAGAAGGGCCTTTTATGGCATTAAAAGGAACATAAAATGTGACATCCCACTTAGGATCTGGCAAAAAATACTTGAATCCGTTTTAGAACCCATTGCCCTCTGCGGTTGTGAGGTCTGGGGTCCGCTCACCAACCAAGAATTCACAAAATGGGACAAACACCAAATTGAGACTGCATGCAGAATACTGCAAAAACATCCTCCGTGTACAACGTAAACACCAAATAATGCATGCAGAGCACAATTAGGACGATACACGCCAATGATCAAAATCCAGAAAAGTGCCGTTCAATTCTACAACCACCTAAAAGGAAGTGATTCCCAAACCTTCCATAACAAAGCCATCACCTACAAAGAGATGAACCTAGAGAAGAGTCTCCTCAGCAAGCTGGTTCTGTTCACAAACACAAACAGACCCTACAGACCCCCAGGACAGCAACACAATTAGGCCCAACCAAATCATGAGAAAACCATAAGTTAATTACTTGTAGGGCTGTCCCCAACTAAAACAAATATTGGTAAACTGAGAGTTATCTGTTCTATCGACCAATCGATTGGTTGAAATTTTTAAACGTGTATTTTTCCATATATATGTTCAAATAAAATGAACTATATATGTAGGCTACTTTGCCTGATGCTTTAAGCACTGAAAATAAAAATGAAGAAACAAATTACTAAAGAGGGAGCCAGAGATCAAAATAGCCTAACCAGAAGAAAAAAACCTGTTCCCGACCCAACCCTTCTCCTCCCACTGCCCGCTGCTGCTGGCCTTTGCAGATTCTGCCGTTATGCTCCTGACGTTGCCGGTAATAGGCTACACCAGCGCTCCATTTGGAGTGCTTAGTTATCGTACCATTTCTACTGATCTGCGTGCCAGTTATGATTTTCATATGCACATTTTTTGTGGAACAGTTTCATTTCATTCATCTCAAAATGAATGTCATGTGGTTAATCAAAATTCTATCTATGAGAAAAGAATACAAAATAAACCCTTTTAAACCTATCATTATTATAGGCCTGTGAAACCCATAGCCAAATGGCTTCAGACTAAATATTTCTCACCCTTTATTTCATGTTTTATAACAGGTAGTGCCCATTTATTTACAGTAGTGTGTTGATTAATTATTGCTTTCTTTAGTGGAAATACAGAATATATATAAAAATGGCAAATATACCAAAAGCTTAACTATTTAACCATGGGTTACTGAAACATGCAAACATTGAACAAGTTAAAGATAATGATAATGAAAACAAGCATAGAAAACAGTATTGGCATAAAAAATATATGTAACAACGTAAAGCTAGTATTATATTTTACTTATTTTGGTGACAACCTTGTTGATTAACTATATTAGGTTGTTAACATGTTTTTTTATATAAATAAATGTGGGACACAAAACAACGTAGTGTAGAACACCTTTGCCCATCATGCATTGCTCTAATAACTTTCAAATAACTGTTCCAAAGTTTTCCCCCCCAAAAAAATATTTTCCAATGAATGAAGTCGCACCAAAATGTGTATTTTCCTATGAATTAAGTCACGCAAATGTGTCTTTTCGCACAAATTAAGCCACACAAAAACTCACAAAAACCCACGAAATCTGCTGAAATACTTTTGTACATATTTGTACGAATTGAGTGTGAGATTGTGTTGGTTATTTGCGCAAGGGACAAGTAGTAATCAGGGTGTCACGTTTCACTTCTGAGGGGACAGACCAAGACGTAGCGATGTAGCCAGAATACATGATGATTTAATTATAACACACGGGACAGAGCGAAAACAAAACAATAAGCGAAGAAACAGGCGTGAGCCCTAACGCTAAATCCTAAAACACGAACACAGAACTCTAAAGCCTAAACATGAATGGCGAAATCTAAGTGAAACACGGAGAAACCTAACTAGACATGACTGTAGAAACCTAACTGACAAAGAACCCGACCGAACACGAAAAGCCTAACATAAACATGACATGAACAATAACCCACGAAACTAAGGTGCAATCCCCAAACATATAAATGGTTCCCAATTAGAGACAACGACTCAGCTGCCTCTAATTGGGAGCCATTAACTTAACATAGAACTAGACACCATAGAACTGTGAAAACCCCTAAACCAAAAATGAACCCAAAAACGCTCTAGCCTGTAAACCCAGGCCTGGGCGTTACAGTACCCCTCAAAGGCGCGGACTCGGGCGCGCCCAAAATCTGCGGGGGATCTAGGGTGGTTCCTTTTGTCCCAGGTGGGGGCTCCGGTGCTGGCGTGCTGGTCTGATGTCACGCACCGGAGGCCCTGGACCCTTTCTTGGAACTCTGGTGCGTGGGCAGAAGCTGGCCCTACCGGACTCGTGATGCTCACTGGGACTCTGGTGCGTGGAGCAGGAACTGGCAGTACTGGACTTGTGATGCTCACTGGAACTCTGGTCGTGGAGCAGGAACTGGTCGTACTGGACTTATGATGCTCACTGGAACTCTGGTGCGTGGAGCAGGAACTGGCAGTGAATGCGGACTCGTGATGCTCACTGGAACTCTGGTGCGTGGAGCAGGAACTGGCAGTACGGACTCATGATGCTCACTGGGACTCTGAGTGCGTGGGCAGGAACTGAGTAGTACTGGACTCGTGATGCTCACTGGAACTCTGGTGCGTGGAGCAGGAACTGGCAGTACTGGACTTGTGATGCTCACTGGAACTCTGGTGCGTGGAGCAGGAACTGGCAGTACTGGACTTGTGATGCTCACTGGAACTCTGGTGCGTGGAGCAGGAACTGGTCGTACTAGACTTGTAATGCTCACTGGAACACTGGTGCGTGGAGCAGGAACTGGTCGTACTGGACTTGTGATGCTCACTGGAACTCTGGTGCGTGGAGCGAACAGGCGAACTGGGCTCGGACGCCGCACTCTGGTCTTGAGGAGCGAACAGGCCGAACTGGGCTGGGACGCGCACTCTGGTGCGGGAGCGGGAACAGGCCGAACTGGGCTTCGGGACGCGCACTCTGGTGTGGGAGCGGGAACAGGCCGAACTGGGCTCTCTGAGCGCACGGGAGCTTAGTGCGCGGGCCGGAACAGGACGTGCTGGACTCTCTGGCGCACAGGGAACTTGAGTGCGCGCGGAGCCGGGACAGGGCGTGCTGGACTCTCTGGCGCACGGGGAGCTGGGTGCGCGGAGCCGGGACAGGGCGTGCTGGACTCTCGGAGCGCGCGGGGGCTTGCGTGCGTGAGCCGGGACAGGGCGTGCTGGACTCTCGGAGCGCACGGGGAGCTTGGTGCGAGCGGGCCGGGACAGGGCGTGCTGGACTCTCTGAGCGCAGGGAGCTTGGTGCCTGAGCCGGGACTGGGCGTGCTGGACTCTCTGAGCGCCGCGGGAGCTTGGTGCGGCGGAGCGGGACAGGGCGTGCTGGACTCTTTCGGAGCGCACGTGGAGCTGGTGCGCGCGGGGCGAGCAGGACGTGCTGGACTCTCTGGCGCCACGAGGGCTGGGTGCGCGGGCCGGACAGGACGTGTAGAAACAACTACACGGACTGGGATCTTGGAACGCATGAGAACAGGGATCTTGGAGCACGGAACAGGGATCTTGGAGCGTGGAACAGGGATCTTGGAGGCGTGGAACAGGATCTTGGAACGTGGAACAGGATCTTGGAAGCGTGGAACCGGGACTGGGCGTGTAGAAACCTCCACCACGGACCTGGGACCTGTCACGGAGAGCCGACATACCTCCAGCTAGCTCACTAACCCTGGCCCTTTCACGGGTGAGTGGAGCCGGAATCTCTCGGACTGGGCTGTGGATGCGCCAGATTCTGTCCGTAGGACCACAGATAGTCCCAAAGGCGCACTGGAGGCCTGGCTCGCAGAGCTGGCACCACTCTTCAGGTAGCACACAGACCTCGGCCCGACCCATGAGTGGCGCTGGGATCTCTCGCACTGGGCTGCGGACACGTACCGGAGACACCGCACACGGAACTGGAGCAGGATATCCGGGTCCCAGGAGACGTACCGGGGACTTAGTGCGCAGCGATGGCACCACTCTTTCTGGCTGCACCCTTATTTTCCCCGACTGATGAGTGGAGCGGGAATCACTCGCACCGGCCTCTGAATCCCTATAGGGAAACCGTGCGCAACACTGCATAGCACGGCCTCCCTTCGCTGCGACGCTCTCCCTACGCTCTCTCCATAAAGCACGAGGAGTTGGCTCAGGAGTCCCTCCTGAACCAGCCAACCCCCTCGTGTGCCCCCCCAAAAAGTTTCTTGGGGCTGCCTTACGGGCTTCCGTGCCAGGCGAGTTCAATGAACTTTTCTCTCCAGGGTCCATACGCCATATAAGTCCTCATAGCTCCCACGCTCAGTCCTCGCACACCTGCGCTGCTCCTTTTCCCAAGAGCTAAGCTCCCGGGTCTCTCGCTGCTTGGTCTTTGTTGGTAGGATTATTCTGTCACGTTTCACTTCTGAGGGGACAGACCAAGACGCAACGATGTAGCCAGAATACATGATTTAATTATAACACACGGGACAGAACGAAAACAAAACAATAAACGAAGAAACAGACGTGAGCCCTAACGCTAAATCCTAAAACACGAACACAGAACTCTAAACCTAAACATGAATGGCGAAATCTAAGTGAAACACGGAGAAACCTAACTAGACATGACTGTAGAAACCTAACTAGACAAGAACCCGACCGAACACGAAAAGCCTAACATAAACATGACATGAACAATAACCCACGAAACTAAGGTGCAATCCCCAAACATATAAATGGTTCCCAATTAGAGACAACGAGACTCAGCTGCCTCTAATTGGGAGCCATTAACCCAACATAGAACTAGACACCATAGAACTGTGAAAACCCCTAAACCAAAATGAACCCAAAACGCTCTAGCCTGTAAACCCAGGCCTGGGCGTTACACAGGGAGGCCTTTTTTATGACATTCCCACCGGATTATAGAGCATGACATTTTTTCCCCTTTCATGCTGAGTGGTTATTGAAAGGGTGAGAGATGGACAGATTTTCAAATAGGCTATGTTGAGGAACTATTGTCATTCTCAATGAATGTAAAAAAACTAATTTTGTTTGCTTGCTTTTTGAGGCGAAGAAACATTTTCTTTGAGAAGCTCCACAGTGATTGTGATTTAAAACAATCAGAAATAGTATCAGATCCCCAAATGGGCACATTTATAAGCCTACATTTGCGCGCTGGCCAGGTAGCCTAGGCTTAGTTATATGCGTAATCAGGTACGTGTCTTTACTCAAGATCTCACAAGTGTAGCCTAAATTGTGCGCTCTGCAAACAACTTGTCCACTCCTACAACGACAACGGTAAGACTGTAATAATTCTGTACATTGAATGCATAAACGGAAATGACCCTAACCAAACATTGAAGATTCAAAATTATGGTAATTAACAGTAAATGTACTACTGGTGATACTGGTGTGCCATCCCCGGCCTTCACAATGAATTCGTCCTCACAGACAGGCGTGAATCAGACAGGTGCAGTGGCGACCTGTCATTCAGGGCCGAACCTGTTTACCTAAAAAATTGAATAATAGTAATATATATATACATACTTTTTTTTTTGCAAAAAAAATATCTTGGAGTTAATAAAGTTGCATACAAACATGGTCTCTTTTTTTGCTTTCTTGATTTAAGGCAGCTCCAAAATGCAGATGTTTCAGCCTAGCTCAGTGCTTTCTGTGGTGGTGGGGTAGCCAGCGGAAAATACGGAGCGTAGGGGTTGGTAATGTTCTCTAGTTGCGCCGTGATTGGCTCAGTGTTCTGTCACAAGCTAGACAAGCAGTTATCATCATGAATCACGTCGACAATCTACTGGCAAATCCTTTTCAACCCTTGTCATATGAAGATACATTTTAGATAAAACGTATCGGTGCTCATCGGCCTTTGGACATAAACATTACACAACAAGTTGGAAATCGCAAATTCAACAATGAGTGGTCTGGAAGGAATCGGTGGCTAACTGCAAGCATTGCAAAGCAATCACTAGCCTGCTATTCAGTGGAGTTGGTGTCTGGGTTTAAGGGTCTCTTTTCCAAGCTTAAAAGGATAAACATTCAACACCATGTGCCAGAGAAGGTTAAATACATTGGCTATGCTGTCAATCCAGCATGACTTCTGCTGTGTTCAAAACAACTGGAAACTCGGAAATCTCTGATTTCAGTAAGTTAAAGACAACTGGGAACAGGGGAAAAAACTAGCTCCTACTGAGAAAAAACATTTTGAACAGTCATCCAACTTGGAATTCCAGGTCGGGAACCCCGGGCCTCTTTCTAGAGCTCAGACCTGAAGATCACTGACGTCATGATTCTACCTTGTTTTTCCCCAAGTTCCCAGTTGTCTTGAAAGCACCATAAATCCAGAGAATGACAGACTTTGATGACAAAAGTTGCCCACAATGACCGCAGAGCCACCTTCCTGTTCAAGTGAACACAGCACATCAAGGTGAGTCCAAAAATGTATTGTATGCTGCTGTATAAATGATGTAATATACCAGGGAGATATGTATACTCTAGCTAAGAAAGTAATACTAAGTGCATGTTGCGTAGTAAACTGTTAGTAGCCCATGTGCCTCACCCTAATACTTTGGTCTATTTTCACCTCTTAATTTCGCCTAACTTTACATATGTTGAAGCAAGTCAGCCATATCAGCTATGTTTTTTTTAAAAGGCAGTAAACGAAGCTGAATGAACTGTTTCGCTGCCCGACAAGGCTCCGCTGATAGCCAGGTGTAGCAGTGGTAAAAGACTCACTCCATGGTGCTGGAAAGAAAGCTCTGCTGTTGGGACAGCTTTATGTAGGCCCTAACACTTTGTGGGTACCGCTTGTCACCGTTTTAGTGCAATTCATGTATTGTTCGTGTTGTGTTGTGGCTTTGCCCCACCAAGATTTACATGCTAAAATCACCACCGGACAAGTGTCACTTGTGCCATATTTTTTTTAAAATATATTTGCCACTGCTCTACAAAAAAAATCTTGGTCGACCAAATTGACCAAAGAATCGACCAGTACTAAATGGGGTCAGCCCTAATTACTTGACACATTGGAAAGAACTAGCCAAAAAACAAAGCAAACTGGAGTGCTATTTGGCCCTAAACAGAGAGTAAACAGTGTCAGAATACCTGACCCAAAATGAAGGAAAGGTTTGACTATGTACAGCCTAGCTGTATAGCCTAGCTATTGAGAGAGGCCACCGTAGGCAGACCTGGCTCTCGAGGGAAGACAGGCTATGTGCCCACTGCCCACAAAATGAAGTGGAAACTGAGCAGCACTTCCTAACCTTCTGCAAAATGTATGACCATATTAGAGACACATATTTCCCTCAGATTACACAGACCCACAAAGAATTTGATAAACTTCCATATCTATTAGGAGAAATACCACGTGTGCCATCACAGCAATACTATTTGTGACCTGTTGCCACAAGAAAAGAGCAACCAGTGACGCACAAACATCATTGTAAATACAATTGTAAATACAAACTATATATATCTGTCTATTTTATTTTCTCTATCGTACTATTTCACATAGTTATAATAAAGCATTTTAAATGTCTCTAGTCTTCTGAAACTTTTGAGAGTGCAATGTTAACTGTTAATTTCTGATTATTTCACTTTTGTTCATTATCTATTCCACTTGCTTTGGCAATGTAAACATGTTTCCCATGCCAATAAAGCCCTTTGAATTGAATTGAAAGAGAGGGGGTATACGAAGAGAGAGAGAGAGAGAGAGAGAGAGAGAGAGAGAGAGAGAGAGAGAGAGAGAGAGAGAGAGAGAGAGAGAGAGAGAGAGAGAGAGAGAGAGAGAGAGAGAGAGAGAGAGAGAGAGAGAGAGAGAGAGAAGGGGAAGGAGGGAGAGAGGGAAGGGAGAGTGAGAGAGAGAGAGCATGACATTATCTTTAGAGGGGCTACCCGCCCTCCGTAAAAGTTGACATCAACGCATCCCCAACCAATATACAGATGAATAGACACATCAACCAGGAACCACAGGCAAGGAGATTTAGCTTGCACATCCAAAACATCTCCAGGCAAAAAGTCAGAAGAATAAACTTGACCTTAGAAATACATTATGGTACTGTACTTTATGTACCCTTGCTCTCTCTGAGGAGAAAAGGTGATGATGTAAGCTCTCAGATTTCACCTGCAAGCCTCATCTTCAGGAGTGGCAGCTCATATTGAATCTTGTCACATCTTATTTAGTGTTAAATCGCATCAAGTCCCAACTGGCATGTGTGGGAGCGAGAGAGGGATGAGAAGAGGGAAGGAGGAGAGAGGAGGGAGGGAGTACTGTTAGATATTACCCTCTATAGCCCATTACTACGGTAACGTTTACTAAATTGGATGGCGGGACTCGTGGCGTTTTTGAGAACAGTTGGGATAGATTATGGTGCTAGATTTAGCTGGTTATTTTCTCTCAGGTTCTTTCTCCCTTCACACAGGACTCAAGCCTGTGGCTGAAAGAATAAATCAGTCTGAAAGCATACACAGTGCCACTTGACAGTGTTTACTGTGGCTCTACGTTGGTGATGTTAGGGTTACCAACACACAATAATGGCAAGGGCCCATACCCACAAAGCACCTCAAGTGTAGGAGTGCTGATCTAGGATCAGGTACCAACCTGTAGGATGTTCACCCATAAAATTATTAATTCATTTATGGTTTATACAAATATGTTAATTCAGTAGAAAATCAGTCCGAAAAAAAACAATAGTCCAAACTCCATGTCTCTACCATACATGGTTTACTCTGAGAATTGAGCATGTTTAGAGTGAATGGAATGTCACAGGCATGATCAAAAAGTGGTCACTGCTACATAGAACTCTGTGGCGCTGCTCCGCGGCAGAACGACGCGAACTTCGAAAATCAACTGGCAAGCTAACTAGTGGCTGCGGGTTCATGAGTGAAAACATGGGCTTTTTCCTAAATGAAATCCGCTGAATACAAAACTAAATAGGGACAAAATATAGATTTATTTACAAAGCTAACAGACTGAATTTCAATATCCAACAATCTGTTCCTGTTTTCATTGTGAATTTCGGAGTCTTCCCCCCTTTAAAAGGCCATAGAAACGTCCCCTCTCAACGTAGATTGTCTGCGGGTTTTAGGTAATGAAAACCAAGGATCTGGAGGTGAACATTTTGATTTTGATTGGTCCAACCGGCGGAAACCTCCAAATGGTACAACCTCATAACATCAAATATGGAAGCGATACAACCAAGAATGGCGCGGTCTAAACTAGCAACGGTTACAGCAAATGAACGTCCTTATTTCATCAACACTGACAAGTACAAGTATATTAAGATTATAATATTGTAGAGGACAATGTAATGAGTCATTCTATGCAATTTATAACGAAATAGGGCAAAGAAAACGACATTCATTTCGTAGCACCCTCTCGAATTGCCCTGTTTGAAACGCCCTACAACCTCGTCCATATAATCCTATTCATTGTGATCTAAAAGGTGAAAACCAAATGAACCATCAACACACAATGACGAGAAACAATTTGGTTAATGGCAAAAGCAATCCTGTGGGAGGAACCGTACACAAAGTATTGTACAAAGAATCAGGACATCTGTAAGCCTATTGAAGGGGCTCTTCTGAAATGGAGACGACAGGCAAAATGGGCTCAAGAGACTGGGGCGGCTTCCATCACGGTTGAAGCCCAGGACCAGAGATTCGTTTTGTTTATTAGCACATGCAGCAGCTACTCTTCCTGGGCTACAAATACATGACAAAGTACAGAACAGTAAAAAAGAACAGAATAATAAGTGATGGAAAGACACCGAGACAACAAAAATACTATTTACACACTATACATATATACATATTCATATTCTTATTTACAGTACAGGTAAATTAAATATTTACAAAGAGGAGAGGCACTGTGATAGGCTCCCCAGGCCGGGAGGACCTCCCCTAGGACTGATAAATCACCTGTCTGGCTGACAGCAGCAGTGTGAGGGGGAGTCACACACTCTCATTACACACTCTTCCTCCTCCCTACGTTCCATCTTAATTTCTTTCTTTCTTGCTCCCTCAATTTCTCTCTCTCACACTCACAATCTCTCTCTGTCTCTTACACACACACACACACACACACACACACACACACACACACACACACACACACACACACACACACACACACACACACACACACACACACACACACACACAGTGAGAGAGTGTGAGAGTGACAGGGGAGGCAGAGAGAGAGAGAGAGAGGGGGAGGAGGAGGAGAGAGAGAGAGAGAGAGAGAGAGAGAGAGAGAGAGAGAGAGAGAGAGAGAGAGAGAGAGAGAGAGAGAGAGAGCATGACGGTTATCTTTAGAGAGAAAAAGAAAAAACAAGTAAGGGAGAGAGACCCTGTACCCGCTGAAGGTGCATGTTGAATGCTCCCTGCTCAGCATCTGTCTCTCTCTGTTCCCAGTGAGGAGTCCTGCCCCATTATTACAGCTCTGTATTATAGTATTATAGCCTTGCCTGGGCCTGCTGCCTCAAGACAACGTCTCCACAAGACTAAACCTTTCACTTAACAGGGTTGAAATGGCTATGGAGACAATCGTTAGGGCAGACTGAACCACTCTTTTAAAGGGATGGAGTGCGTTGGAGACAATTGTTATGGCAAATAGAACTCATTCTTATAGGCAGGGCCCAGAAATTTACTAAAAAGGGGGATTGGGGGTGCTTTCGGGATGTATTTGACCATGGAAGCCACACAATCCTTCCTGAAGCCGGACGTCTGGCTAGGACCAAACCACAGACTAAGACTGATACCAGTGTTGTTTCCTGTCAAGTGTTTGTTATAGACACAGTCGGACACAAACGACTGAGAGAACATTCCTTCGGAGACACAATCCCTGTCCTCCCTCATCCCTCCAGAGGACTGTGATATTCATATTCACTGGTGCAGAAGAACACGGCTTGTCATGTGATGAGTTTTTCTCTTCATGGTAGGCTGCCTGCATTTCTATTAGGCAGAGATGAGATCTGGTTGCTGTTGTCCACCATGCACAGATTAAATGCTTCTTGACACACACACACACACACACACACAGCATCACACGGGCAACGTCGCACACACACAAAGCAGAGCAAAGCAAAGAGCAGTCCGGCAGCTTCAAGTCTCAAAGATCTTCTTAAATATAGAAAAGCACAAACTTGCAAATACCACACCCTGCCAAACAGTGGTAAGAGTATGAGTCTCCCTAGTGGAGGTCTCTCTAAAACAGCAGCTGCAGACATATCTTTAGAACAGTTCTTCCCACCAGCTCCTCTGCATAGAGAAGCACATGTAGCTGTTATGTGTTGGATTAACACATAGGCACATGGGTGAGAATGGGTTTGTCAGATACAGAGTACAGAGGGTGTCTGTGCACTCTGCATGCGGTAATTAAACTAAAGCCTCTTTGTCAGACCTTATTGGTGCCTAATTAACTCTCAAAGATGGCCGCCATGAATTCCTATCAGAACGCAGTCTCCCACCAATCCATGGTTAAGTAAATGATGTCTATTCAAATAGATAACATATGTATGCACACATAGGACTAGACTGCCTATGTGAAGAGCTATTGAATATGTAAGAGGCTGTCATGTACGGTGCTATATTCAAATGTAATCCAATATCATTATACTGTATTATGTTTCATTTGTCCAGGTCTGCTCTTTTCAATAAAACTAATACGCCCTGTGGCTGGAGCAGAAATGACCAATTTCACACTATGGGTGTTAAAATACGCTCTGACAGGCAAATAAAACCAAAACAACATTCATGAACTTTAATTTGCTGCTGTACTCCAGCCTGGGGCAGGAAGGTTATAATCACAATGGTTTATATTTAACTACGATCCCCCGGAGAGAGGACACAACCGTTACCGTGCACATCAACATGGCTGCAGTGGAGTGGGTCGACCGCTTCAAGCTCCTCGGTGTCCAAATCACTGACGAGTTAAAACGCTCTGCACGCACGCGCACAGTTGTAAAGAAGGCGCGACAGCACCTCTTTCCCCTCAGGAGGTTGAAAAGGTTTGGCATAAGCGCTCCATTGAGAGCATCTTGACCGGCTGCATCACTGCTTGGTATAGCAATAGCAGTGCCCTCGATCGCATTGTGCTATAGAGGGTGGTGTGGACAGCCCAGTATATCACTGGGGACGAGCTCCCTGCCATCCAGGACCTCTATATCAGGCGGTGTGAAAGGAAGGCCAAGAAAATCTTTAAAGGCTCCAGGCACCCAAGCCAATGACTGTTCTCTCTGCTTCCGCATGGCAAGCGGTACCGGTGCATCAAGTCTGACACCAACAGGCTCCTGAACAGCTTCTATCCACATGCCATAAGACTGCTAAATAGCTAACTAAATACAATGTACATAAACAAATGTGGACACCCCTTCAAATGAGTGGAATCGGCTATGTCAGCCACACCCGTTGCAGAGAGGTGTATGAAATCAAGCACACAGCAATCTCCATAGACAACATTGGCAGTAGAATGGCCGTACTAAAGACCTCACTGACTTTCAACGTGGCACCGTCACATGATGCCACCTTTCCAATAAGTCAGTTTTCTGCCCTGCTAGAGTTGCCCTGGGCAACTGTAACTGCTGTTATTGTGAAGTGGAAACTTCTAGGAGCAGCAACGGCTCAGCCCGCGAAGTGGTAGGCCCAAGCTCACAGAATGGGACCGCCGAGTGCTGAAGCGAGTAGCGTGTAAAAATCGCCTGTCCTCGATTGCTACACTCACTACCGTGTTCCAAACTGCCTCCAGAAGCAACATCAGCACTAGAACTGTTTGTCGGTAGCTTCATGAAATGAAATGGGTTTCCAAGCCTAAGATCAATATGCGCAATGCCAAGCATCAGCTGGAGTTGTGTAAAGCTTGCCGCCATTGGACTCTGGAGTGATGAATCACGCTTCACCATCTGGCAGTCCAATGGATGAATCTGTGTTTGGCGGACACGAGGAGAACACTACCTGCCCCAATGGATAGTGCCAACTATAAAGTTAGGTGGAAGAGGAATAATGGCCCGGGGCTGATTTTCATGGCTTGGTCTAGGCCCCTTAGTTCCAGTGAAGGGACATCTTAACGCTACAGCATACAATGACATTCTAGACAAGTCTGTGCTTCCAACTTTGTGGCAACAGTTTGTGGAAGGCCCTTTCAGCATGACAATGCCCCCGTGCACAAAGTGAGGTCCATACAGAAATGGTTTGTCGAGATCGGTGTGTAAGAACTTGACTGGCCTGCACAGAGCCCTGACCTCAATCCCATCGAACATCTTGAATCGGAACGCCGACTGCGAGTGCCCGACCTCATTAATGATCTTGTGACTGAGTCCCTGCAGCAATATTCCAATATCTAGTGGAAAGCCTTCCCAGAAGAGTGGAGGCTGTTATAGCAGCAAAGGGGGACCAACTCCATATTAATGGCCATGATTTTGAAATTAGATGTTCGACAAGCAAGTGGCCACATATGGTCATGTAGTGTAGCTAAGAAAATGGCTACATGGACTATCTGAGTTGACCCTTGTATTTTATTTATGCACTGTCTCTATGCACATTCACAGGGCCCTACACACTCACGCACACTGACACTCCAACACACACACAAACACTCACTTCATAATTTGCTCGCACACACTTAATATACACATACAGTTGAAGTCGGACGTTTACATACACTTAGGTTGGAGTCATTACAACTCGTTTTTCAACCACTCCACACATTTCTTGTTAACAAACTATAGTTTTGGCAAGTCAGTTAGGACATCTACTTTGTGCATGACACAAGTAATTTTTCCAACAATTGTTTACAGACAGATTATTTCACTTATAATTCACTGTATCACAATTCCAGTGGGTCAGAAGTTTACATACACTAAGTTGACTGTGCCTTTAAACAGCTTGGAAAATTCCAGAAAATGATGTCATGGCTTTAGAAGCTTCTGATAGGCTAATTGACATCATTGGAGTCAATTGGAGGTGTACCTGTGGATGTATTTCAAGGCCTACCTTCAAACTCAGTGCCTCTTTGCTTGACATCATGGGAAAATCCCAAAAAATCAGCCAAGACCTCAGAAAAAAGATTGTAGACCTCCAAGTCTGGTTCATCCTTGGGAGCAATTTCCAAATGCCTGAAGGTACCAGTTAAAGCTTGGTCACAAATGTGTCTTCCAAACGGACAATGACCCCAAGCATACTTCCAAAGTTGTGGCAAAATGGCTTAAGGACAACAAAGTCAAAGTATTGGAGTGGCCATCACAAAGCCCTGACCTCAATCCCATAGAAAATCTGTGGGCAGAACTGAAAAAGCGTGTGCCAGCAAGGAGGCCTACAAACCTGACACAGTTACACAAGCTCTGTCAGGAGGAATGGGCCAAAATTCACCCAACTTATTGTGGGAAGCTTGTGGAAAGCTACCCCGAAACGTTTGACCCAAGTTAAACAATTTAAAGGCAATGCTACCAAATACAAATTGAGTGTAGTAAACCTCTGACCTACTGGGAATGTGATGAAAGAAATAAAAGCTGAAAGAAATAATTCTCTCCACTATTATTCTGACATTTCACATACTTAAAATAAAGTGGTGATCCTAACTGACCTAAGACAGGGAATTGTTACTAGGATTGAATGTCAGGATTTGTGAAAAACTGAGTTTAAATGCATTTGGCTAAGGTGTATGTAAACTTCCGACTTCAACTGTACACACTCAAACAAAAAAAACAACATAAAGAGCCCTGGTAACTATAAAGACAGGCACCTCTGGACATGTATGTGCGCTAAGTTAGTGATGCAAGAGGCCCACTTCTTATTTAGGCAGGTTACCTTGGTGTTCTTGGACACAGGGACTATGGTGGTCTGCTTGAAACATGTTGGTATTACAGACTCAGACAGGGAGAGGTTGAAAATGGCAGTGAAGACACCTGCCAGTTGGTCAGCGCATTCTCCGAGTACACGTCCTGGTAATCCGTCTGTTTAAAAGTCTTACTCACATCGGCTGCGGAGAGCGTGATCACACAGTCGTCCGGAATAGCTGACACTCATGTATGTTTCAGTGTTACTTGCCTCGGAGGGATCATAGAAGTTATTTATTGAGAATGTTGCCTGTAATCCATGGCTTCTGGTTGGGGTATGCACGTACAGTCACTGTGGGGATGACGTCCTCGATGCACTTATTGATAAAGCCCGTGACTGATGTGGTGTACTCCTCAATGCCACCAGAAAGAATCCCGGAACATATTCCAGTCTGTGCTAGCAAAACAGTCCTGTAGTTTAGCATCTGCTTCATCTGACCACTTTTTTATAGACCGAGTCACTGGTGCTTCCTGCTTTAATTTTTGCTCGTAAGCAGGAATCAGGAGGATAGAATTACGGTCAGATTTGCCAAATGGAGGGCAAGGGAGAGCTCTGTGTGTGGAGTAAAGGTGGTCTAGAATTGTTTTCCCTCTGCTGATAGAAATGAGATAAAACTGATTTAATTTCCCCTGCATTAAAGTACCCAGCCATTAGGAGCGCCGCCTCTGGATGAGCGTTTTTCTGTTTGCTTTCTGTTTGTATACAGCTCATTGCGTGCGGTTTAAGTGCCAGCATCGGTCTGTGGTGGTTTGTAGACAGCTACGAAAAATACAGATGAAAAATCTCTAGGTAGATAGTGTGGTCTACAGCTTATCATGAGATTCTCTACCTCAGGCGAGCAAAACCTCGAGACTTCCTTAGATATCGTGCACCAGCTGTTGTTTACATATATGCATAGGCCCCTGCCCTGCGTTTTACCAGAGGCTGCTGTTCTATCCTGCCGATAAAGTGTATAACCCGCCAGCTGTATGTTCTTAATATCGTCGTTCAGCCACAACTATGTGAAACATAAGATATTACAGTTTTGAATGTCCTGTTGGTAGTATATATGTGCTTTCAGTTCGTCCCATTTATTTTCCAGCAATTGAACGTTAGCTAGCAGGACGGAAGGCAAAGGCAGATTAGCCACTCGTCGCCTGATCCTCACAAGGCACCCTGATCTTTTCCCGCTAAATCTCTGTTTCCTTCTCCAGCGAATGACCCGGGATCTGGGCCTGGTCGGGTGTCTGTAGTATCTCCCTCCAGTCCGACTCATTGGTTGGTTAAGAGCCGATAACACGGCAGCCATCCCTTCCGGTGCCACCAGTGGTTTAGCGACCAGATTAACGGCCTGTGACCACATTAACGACCTACAATGACTAATACTGAAATCTTGAACATTACTAAGGGGTTAAAGCAACAACAAAAAATCCCATGACTGAAACGTTTGGGCTAGAGGGCCACATCGAGTTTTGAAATTCAATGGAGGGGGCACACAGATATTTTTAATGACCGATTTGTTTGTCAAAATCAATTTGCGTGCCAGAAAAACGGCAGTTATTTGTAAATATATATAATACCAGTCAAAAGTTTGGACACACCTATTCAATCCAGGGTTTTTCTTTATTTTACTATTTTCTACATTGTAGAATAATAGTGGAGACATATGGAATCATGTAGTAACCAAAAAAAGTGTTAAACAAATCAACATTTAAAGAACTTTGAAAGTTTCTTCAAGTGCAGTCGCAAAAACCATCAAGCGCTATGATAAAACTGGCTCTCATGAGGACCGCCACAGGAAAGGAAGACCCAGAGTTACCTCTGCTGCAGAGGATAAGTTCATTAGAATTACTGTAACTGCACCTCAGATTGCAACCCAAATAAATGCTACACAGAGTTCAAGTAACAGACACATCTCAACATCAACTGTTCAGATGAGACTGCGTGAATCAGGCCTTCATGGTCAAATTGATGCAAAGAAACATCTACTAAAGGACACCAATAAGAAGTGTGAGAGAAAGAGTATGTATTTCCCTGATTTGTTTGATATTAATAGTTAACAATTAATACTTAACAAATAGTTCTGTTCTATTAATGCTGTGTTTCTGTAAAGGGATGGTTTCCACTCCCTGCAGCTAATCTGGGCGTATGGTCACTAGAGATGGCATGAGCTGACAAATGAGTTAAAGACTGCATTCCAGAGATAAGATCCAGAGATGTGGTGGGTGTAATCGAGATAGGGATAGCCTGGAGGAGTAGAACATAATCTTTCTTGTCTCAAAATCATCCTGACATCTGGGAAACTAAGCCGAGGTGGGGTTAAAACATCACCAGAGGCAGATAACCAGGAGATGAACCTAGGATGGCTCATGGTGCGCCCCGATCTGCATGGGAGGGGTGGAACCAGCCATGACTAAGCGTTCTTAGTGTCAGCCATATAAGAACCAGCATTTTCTGTAAAGGTTAGGCTGCTCGGACCAACAGTCAAGAGTGTTGGGTTGACTAGCTTCATTATTGTAATAATTAATCAATATTAAATAAAGATGATTGTTTGAAGAAATGACAAAGTCTCTCTCAGTATGAATTTCCACGACGAAGAGACTTACTTGGGCCAAGAAACACAAGCAATGGACATTAGACAGGTGGAAATCTGTCCTTTGGTCTGACGAGTCCAAATTTGAGATTTTTGGTGTGTCTTTGTGAGACGCAGAGTAGGTGAACGGATGATCTCCGCGTGTGTGGTTCCCACCATGAAGCATGGAGGATGAGTGGGGGTGCTTTGCTGGTGACACTGTCAGTGATTTATTTAGAATTCAAGGCACACTTAACCAGCATTGCTACCACAGCATTCTGCAGCGATACACTATCCCATCTGGTTTGCGCTTAGTGGGACTATCATTTGTTTTTCAATATGACAATGACCCAAAACACACATCCAGGCTGTGTAAGGGCTATTTGACCAAGAAGGAGAGTGATGGAGTGCTGCATCAGATGACCTTGCCTCCACAATCACCCGACTTCAACCCAATTGAGATGGTTTGGGATGAGTTGGACCGCAGAGTGAAGGAAAAGCAGCCAACAAGTGCTCAGCATATGTAGGAACTCCTTCAAGACTGTTGGAAAAGCATTCCTCATGAAGCTGGTTGAGAGAATGCCAAGAGTGTGCAAAGCTGTAATCAAGGCAAAGGGTGGCTACTTTGAAGATTCTAAAATATAAAATATATTTTGATTTGTTTAACACTTTTTTGGTTACTACTACATACTTTTGTATCTAGTTTACGTGTGGTCTGGAGTGTTTTTTTAACACTTCCCCCCCCAAAAAAAACTCAAACCTCATGCATCATCTATATGATGAAAATCTGTCGCAGTGACAGAGAACTTTAACCCCTGATTACTTCAATCTAACAACCCTCCAGTCCAGTATCAAGTGATAAAATTAGCAATGTGATATAAAATGGCAGACACCGAGAGTGTGCCAGTATAAGAAAGAGGCATGAAAGAGAGACTTGACATGGCGATAGAGGGAGAGAGGCAGAGAGACAGTTGTGATGGGATATGAAGGAAGGAGTGATGAGAACAGTGGTTCCTCATTACCCGTTTACCACTGATGATGCTCACGAGAAGCTGAGGAGAGAGAAAGAGGAAGAGAGATAGCGAGAGAAAGACATGCGAAGAGAAAACATGGATGAATGAAATAGGGCACTGGAGCCTTCCTTTAGTGAGGAAAAGAAGGGATCTTGCCAACATTGCCAATCTCACCCAACATTCTTTCACGAAACCCCCTTAAAAACAGTATTTCCCTCCTCTAGGAATTCACCTCTCTTCCTCTCTATCACTCTCTACCGTGCCCAAGTTTCTGTACACATGCTCTCTTTTCTCCAATGTCTCCATCTCCTTCTCTACAACTTTCTTCCCTATCTCTATCACCTCCTATCGTCCCTCACCACTTCTTCACCTCTACCCCCTCTCTTCCCTCAGTCCCTCCCTCCCTGATCAGTTATGACAGCAGAGTAAAGGCTTCGCTTCACATTAAAAGTCTGTCTTCATCCCCTTGATCTCCTCACCTTGCTATCTTCTTTCTCCTCTCACATCACTGCATTTATTCAGTTCCCTCTTCTTCCGACTCCGCCCCTCTGTTCTCTCTCCCTTTCCGTCAGTGTTCCCTCTGTTCTCTCTTTCCCTCAAGGAGAAGAGATCAGCTCTCTACAAGAGCGAGGCCCTGTTCAGACATGTCCATTAAGGTCGGATAGAAGTCTAATTGCTCTCTCTCTCTCTCTCTCTCTCTCTCTCTCTCTCTCTCTCTCTCTCTCTCTCTCTCTCTCTCTCTCTCTCTCCCTCTCCCTCTCCCTCTCTATCCCTGTTATGCTGCATGAACTGTGAATGTTCTGGCCCCTGTAGTTGGGTTTGAGTTCCTTTAGGCTATTGTGTTATTCCATTGTTGATCACTTGGGGGCCACTGTCCTGTGTTGATGTGTGTCGTTCGTTTCATGTACTAAATCCTGTAGAAGAAGAATTGTTCAATTCCCAAATGGTGAAAGTTACACTGTGGAGCTGCGGACGTTATTCAAACTTCATCCTTCTTGCTATCATTTAGCAAATTTCAGTCACTACTACTGTACCTACGAAGCGGTGGCAATAAATCATCCTTCAACACCACAGTAGCTGTAAGGGTTTATCTGTCTGCTGAGCTTAAGAAGAGGACTCTTTTGCCAGGGCAGAATAGTGAACCATCAAACCGTTGGTTCAATTCCCCTTGTTTTCTGTTCTGTCTTTTACACTCCATTCCCTTGTCTTTCTTCATCTTACCTGCTCCTCCATTTCTCTTTCCCTTCCTCCCTCATTCCTTCCTTCCCTCCCTGCCTCCCACCCTCCGTTCCCTGGGGTGTCAGTGCTGTGTCTGTGACACATAATTCAATTATGTGAGGGACACAGTGCCTGATCACTGGGGCCCAGGCACACTCTATACTCCACACTGGTAGAGCTGGGACAGACACACACACACCATCTTTTTCCTTACAACCACAACAATAAACACCCCCGGAGAATCACATTGACTGGATCACAGCAGTTAGAAGGTCTTTCAAACATGGCTCTGTTCTAATGACACTTAGTTTAGTATGAACTACAGTTATTGCTCAGGCAAAGCCTTCTCTGATTTATACTCACAAATAATAATAATAATATATATACTCGTTAGCAGATGCTTTTATCCAAAGCCACTTACAGTCATGCATGCATAAATGTTTTACCTATGGGTGGTCCCGGGATTCAACCCCACTATTCTGGGCTGGCGTTGCAGGTGCCATGCTCTACCAAACAAGCAGCAGAGGAAACAGTGGTAGTAACAGGACAGAGAATGGACTGGAGCCACCCGTTATGGTAACCTGTACCAATCAGAATGTAGTAATCAACGAAGACATGGTAGAACATCCTGCATAGCTACCTATCTTCGAGTCCAATTGCTGCTGTGGTAGAGATACTTCAGTGTAGAATGAAGAGGTACGGTCTACCTCAACTGCACAAGGATCACCTCATCCGTCCAGTCATCAACCTCAGACACCGCTTGAATTTCAACGTTCACAAATCAACCAATCCACGTCAGGTACTAATTTGAACTTTGAACCCACATTTCTAATCTCTAACCCTTGTTTCCTTATAGATCTTGACATTGTTTGCTGTCTGTTTGCTGTCTGTCTAACAGTACTGTACCATTCTGCTGGCGTGACTGGCCGTTAAATATTAAACAGGATGATGATAGATGGAGTGCAGGGTGACATCACCGTGCCATAAAATCCAGGCAATAAAAAACAAACAGAAAACAAGACAACAAGGTCTGTGGGCAGGGAGAGAGAGTGGGATGAGTGAAAGTGTCGACGTGTGCCAACTTCACCAGCTCAGTCACTTACTCTTTCTCTGTTAACAACACACACGGTTGAGAGAGGATTAAAGAAGGCATCACCCTCTGTGTGTGTGTGTGTGTGTGTGTGTGTGTGTGTGTGTGTGTGTGTGTGTCAGGGGTTGGGGTCAATTCCAGTCAAATTGGAATATGGTTTACTTTCTGAATTGACTGGATTTTAAAAGGAATTGACCCCAACCCTGCTGTGTGTGTGTGTGCGCGCATGTAAGCGCATTCAGATCCTCCTGTGTACTCACAGGCAGGTAAATGGGAGTACACAAATAATCTCTGGACCCCAGAGTGCTTCAACAGTCAGACAGCAAGCCTGCTTTTATAAGAAGTGACCATCTAGCATCACTAACTCAGCGCACAAACGTGAGACAAGAGACACCTGGAATATGAATGAATGAATAGCCCATAGAAGAGGGAAGAGGGCTGAGCACACGTGAATACATGGAAATCTCATAGGAACAGAAACCTGTAGAGACAGAAAGAGCATGCATGAATACACGACTAGCCCGTATGAATACGTGAATCCCTACTCCATGTCAAGTGGCAGTGTCGCTCAAATACATGGAGAGCTGAGAGAAGCAGAGGAGCTCTTAGCAAACCCATCTATCTCTACCTCTCTCCTCATCCTTCTCTCATTCATATTCTACTCTCCTTTTTGCCACTCTCTCTTCGGCCTCTCACAATATGAAAACAGGGACTGGGATATACGCGGACTTATCTGCACGTTTCATCATGCCATTTTGCTGATGACAATATTGTGAGCTTTTCATCACTGCCGCCCACGCTCGCTGTCACTGCATACTTAACAGATATGGCACTGTGGAGCCAAATGCACGTTCCTCTGTGTGTCTTTGTAAAAGGCAGCCAGCCAATCTGCATGGTTCCCTCCGTAATTAAAGATATGCTGCTGATTTCCCCTTATTTAATACCAATTTATTTTGATTAAATAATCGCATGCTTATTAAGTGTCTCTCTCTCTCACGCTCTTTCTCACACACACATGTATGTGTGCGCCCGCAATATTATCGCGCATTTCAAATGGCGCCTTTACAATTCATACATACAGTTCATTTACTATAATGCAGCAGTCACGACTAGATAAAAGATCTCATTGGAGACTTCATTAAAGGCTAATTGATTTCATCAAAGTCAAAGTCAAAAAGTCAAAGTCACCATTATTAGTCAGTTGTACAACCGAATGCCTTCAACCGAAATGTGTCTTCCGCATTTAACCCAACCCCTCTGAATCAGAGAGGTGCGGGGGGCTGCCTTAATCGACATCCACGTCTTCGGCGCCCGGGGAACAGTGGGTTAACTGCCTTGTTCAGGGGCAGAACGACAGATTTTTACCTTGTCAGCTCGGTGATTTGAACTTGCAACCCTCCGGTTACAAGTCCAACGCTCTAACCACTAGGCTACCTGCCGCCCATTTGTGGTATTCTGAGACTGACAGTGTACACATTTGCCCCAAACAGGCTTAGGCCAGCCCATTACATCTGCCTGAAGATTACAATAGAGAAATTAATGGCACATTTACAACAGAGGAGGGAATAATGGGTATAATGGATATGGATACAGATATGAGAATGTTTCACAATGAGAGACGGGGATTCATTTCACCACAGGCTCTGTCTCCATCTCCTCCCCCGTTATTCTTTTCTATTTCTCTATCTCCTCCTCTCTGCAGCTTTCTCCTCCTCTCATCCCTCGGAATTACAGGCTAATAGAATTAAAGCTGACTGATTGGAACGGTATGCCAGGGAGAAGGAAGTACCATAGAGCACCCATTCTACTCCAATGCTTCCCTTCCTCTGTTCGACAGAGGCCTACGCTTATCATCAGCCTGTAAAGAGAGAGGAAGAGAGGAATAGAACGGAAGAGATGGAGAGAGAGAGAGAGAGAGAGAGAGAGAGAGAGAGAGAGAGAGAGAGAGAGAGAGAGAGAGAGAGAGAGAAACAGGGGGAAAGAGAGCGAGAAAGAGAGAAAGATGGGGAAAAAAGTGAAAGAAGAGAGAGAGAATAAAGACAGTAAGAGAATGTTAGAGTAATGTGAGGGAAAGAGAGGTAGAGAAAGAAAGAGTTTTGTAAGGCCATTTGATCCCATTTGATAATAGAAGAGACTTACCCATTTAAGTTTTATTCGTCACATGACTCATAAACAACAGGTGTACAGTAGTCGAACAGTGAAACGCTTAATTACGGGCCCTTCCCAACAATGCAGAGAGAGAAAAAAAGAGAAATAATAGAAAAGTAATAATAAATACACAATGAGTAACAATAACTTGGCTATATATAGCTGGCTAGCCAACCTACTTTCGCCTGGACTATAACTGTAGGCCTTTAAATATAGGCTTTTACTATTAATGAACAGCAACTTTATTCTAATATTTGGCCATCAAATTGTCGTGGCATATTGTAACAAAGAGAGTACACACAGTGTCAAGTCCCAAGCTGTGATCTTGGCAACCAATCAAAGTTGGTTTCCAGAGAGAGAGAGACAGAGTTCATCCCTCCTTGTTTCAGGGTGTGGGGGATGGGTAGTAAGGGTGAGCTGCTTGAGAGTGCGTTGAGATGGTGACCAGCAGGGGTCTTCCTAACACAGGCTTCCTTATGTACTGTCACAGATAAAGAATTGTCCGATGCCGGCCCGTGGACAACTCTGCTTGGGGGGCTTCAGAGATGTGTCTGTGGATTTCACCACCAGGAGGTAAATCTTACAGGCTAAAACAACATGTATTCTCTTTTTCTGAAATTCAATACTATACTCTAGTGTTTTCTCTGAATTTTCCCCCTATATTTTAAGCTGGTCTCTACCAGTGGGCCTGCTGGGCCAGCACCTACAGCTCTGCATCTGCTGGTCAGACTCCTCCATTGAGGACTGCATTGGGGGTGGATAGCTAGTCAGTTGTACAACTGAATGCATCTTCCGCATTTAACCCAATCGCTCTGAATCAAAGAGGTGCGGGGGGCTTCCATAATCGACATCCACATTTTCAGCAACTGGTGAACAGTGCCTTGCTCAGGGGGAGAACGAATGATTTTGACCTTGTCAGCACAGGGATTCGATCCAGCAACATTTCGGTTACTGGCCCAATGCTCTAACCACTAGGCTACCTGCCAGGCCCATTAAACTTGTTGTCGGTTAAATCTGACATTATCAAATTATTTTCTCTCAACTACTATGGCTCTGCTGCCATGATAGAACACTGATTCAGATAATCCTTTTGACAGGTGACTTGGTTTCCTCCTCTGTTCATTGTGACTATTAGGGTTTCCTCTCTCTCTTGCAGTTCAATAAGCAAAGGTTTTTGGGGCGATCAAA
Source organism: Brachymystax lenok tsinlingensis (assembly GCA_030435695.1). NCBI lineage: Eukaryota > Metazoa > Chordata > Actinopteri > Salmoniformes > Salmonidae > Brachymystax > Brachymystax lenok. The sequence continues at coordinate 7,276,499 of CM059800.1, forward strand.
CCTTAACTTGGCATGGAAGCTTGCTCAGGTAAATAAAATACAGGCAAACCTTTTTGTAACAGTATAACCTTCAATAATCTTAATGCAACTATATATTTTTTACAGACACCAGATGTCTGTAGCCCGGCTGATTTGTCTACAGTCTCTGTGAGTGCGCTCAGCCATCTTATGGCCTCTTTAAGTGCCCCCGCACTTGCACCGGCCTTTTTGAGTGCCTTAACCTTAACTCTGGCCTGTGTGAGTGCTCCTACCCCTACACAGTGTCTGCAAGTGCCTCAATCCCTGTGCCGCTGTCTGCAAGTGGCATTTTACCTACTACATCATGCACTTTCATGGTCCAAACACACCAAGACAGTAGTGAAGAGGGCACGACAACGTCTATTCCCCCCCAGGAGGCTGAAAAGATTTGGCATGGGTCCCCAGATCCTCAAAAAGTTCTACAGCTGCACCATCTCTCTGCTACCGCATGGCAAGTGGTACCGGAGCGCCAAGTCTAGGTCCAAAGGGCTCCTTAACAGCTTCTACCCCCCAAGCCATAAGACCGTTGAACAATTCATTAAAATGGCTACCCTGACTATTTGCATTGCCCCCCCTTATTATTATATACACAGTGCCTTCGGAAAGTATTCAGACCCCTTGACTTTTTCTCTGCTGTTTTCCAGCATTGTATTGACCTGAGCACAGGCGTTTCCTGTTTTAGTTTCTGTCTATAGGCTGGGAGCAACAAAATGGAGTCATGGTCAGATTTGCCGAAGGCAGGGCGGGGGAGGGCTTTGTATGCATCGCGGAAGTTCGAGTAGCAATAATCCAGAAAGCTACCAGCTCTTGTCGCGCATTCGATATGCTGATAGAATTTAGGAAGTATGGTTCTTAGGTTAGCTTTGTTAAATTCACCAGCTACAATAAATGCAGCCTCAGGATGTATGGTTTCTAGTTCCAGCCTTGGTTTGAGGGCAGCGCGTGCTAACTGTCCTGCTAACTGTCCAAACTAACATTTCAGTAAACCATTAGCTTTCAAATGGTATTCACCATTTATTCACCAGCATCAACATTTCACCCTGTGCACTCCCATAGTCTACATTCAGACTTCACAGCTCTACTACAGGAGCCAATTCCCTCAAATTAGTACTTGTCTTTGCCAAAGAATGCTAACAGCATGCTAACACTGGTCAGTTCCAATTAGCACAAATGTTCATTTAGCAGGCCTTGGAATTGCATCAGAACATGGACATTTCACCCTGTGTGCAGCTAAAGAGCTTGGGTTTGAAGCTAACACCACTCTCCAGGAGCAAATTCTTTCAAATTAGCACCTTGCCTCAGAATGCTAACATCATGCTAACATTGGACAGATCGAATTAGAGCTAATTAGCCATGTTTCTGAGGTGGTCTCACTCATTTAAAGTCTGGTCTTGATCCAAAGCGACTCTTCCTGCCCAAACTTTCTTGACTTCCTATTACCGGCAATCCCCTCGCAGCTCAACGGGAGGAAAAACCAAAGTATAAATATTTCGCTACACTCGCAATAACATCTGCTAACCATGTGTATGTGACCAATAACATTTGATTTGATTTGAAGTAACAACAGCTGTCAAACATGTATTACCCTGGAAACCACAGCGCTGGCAACAACAGCTGTAGCCTCCCAAGCAGAGTGAGGGGTACTGTACTTGAAAAAACAACAAATGTGGAAAATTATAAAAAGAGAGAACTCTGAGAAAATGAATAGGATATGAATAGGATATGAAACATGAATAGGATATGAAAGAATGTTCCCTTTATTCACCGCTGCTTGTTTCTCTTTCGAGGAAGGTGTCAAAGGAGGGAGAGTGTAACCCAGTGAATCGGAGGCACAGACGTCATGCCGAGGATTGTGGGTAGAGTATACAGACGCTTGGCTCAGAGGCTGCTTCTGCTATCATTCAGCTGCTCTTCGTTGCTGGATTACAGAGGATTTAGAGTGGAGACAAAGACAAACATATTGTTTTAACAGCCAAGCTCATTTTGGGGGGTGACAGCAGATGAGTTGACACACTAAGCAGCGTGTTGGAACACACAGAGAGGCAAGCTTATAGATACAAGCACACACAAGCGGGAATACAGGCGCACACAGGCCTTCTCAAATAAATCCCTCTATCCCACGTCCCCTGTTGCCACCTAAATATAATCTGGTACCTCCAGTATACATATTAATCACTATCAGAACTTCCATGAGAGCGGCGCTTGCTGTTGACAACATTGTATCTGTCCACCAATATGCCAACAATAGACCTGGAATTGGTGTCCCATATCAGGCCTTACTGAAAGACAATCATTCTCAACCCAGAGCCAGAGCTGTTATGGCTGAGTGACCAGACTCATATTAAGGCTCCACAGGCTACTGGTTTAACATGAAGCTTTGTGAGGCTGTGTGTGTGTGTGTGTGTGTGTGTGTGTGTGTGTGTGTGTGTGTGTGTGTGTGTGTGTGTGTGTGTGTGTGTGTGTGTGTGTGTGTGTGTGTGTGTGTGTGTGTGTGTATATGCACATGTGCAGTTTCAGACTCACAACTGACTACAGCATCATATTAAAACCTCCATTGGGGACTCCAAGAAATACAGAAGCTGCGGGAGGTATTCTCCAAGACCCACGCCACCGGTCTTCCTCCTCAAGAAGGATGGAGGGTTACATATAGATTACAGAGGACTCAATGAAATCAGTACCGTTACCCTCTCCCGTTGGTGCCGGCAGCCATAGAACAGCTCCGCAGGGCCTGGTTCTTTACCAAACTGGACCGGCGGAGTGCATACAATCTCATCCGTATCCGGGAGGGGGATGAATGTAAGACTGCATTTAGCATGATGTCTGATCCCTACGAGTACTTGGTGATGCCATTTGGTGTATATCGATGACATCCTGGTCTACTCGGCTACCCTGGCTACATCACTCACGTTCGAGCAGTCCTGAAACGCCTCCTGGCTAAGCACCTGTTCGTCAAGGCTGAGAAGTGCCAATTTCATCAGAAGGCGGTCTCTTCCTTAGGCTACCAAATCAGCCCGCAGGGAGTGAGGATGGATGACAAGAAGGTAGATGCGGTCAGGTCATGGCCAGTCCCAATCACCATAAAGAGGTTACAACGGTTTTTGGGATTTGCCAACTTCTACCGCCGTTTCATCAGGAACTTCAGCTCCGTCGCCTCCCCTCTCACCTCTCTCCTCAAGGGTGGTCCCCGTAGGTTGGTTTGGAGTCCAGCAGCCGACGGGACCTTCCGTCTACTCAAGGTGATGTTTCACCTCCGCCCCATTGCTCTAACACCCAGATCCCACGATCTCCTTTGTGGTGGAGGTGGATGCTTCAGAGGTGGGCGTGGGGGCAGTTCTGTCTCAACGACAGGGTAATCCACAGAAATTGTATCCGTGTGCATATTACTCTAAGAAATTGTCCCCTGCAGAGAGGAATTACGACATTGGTGATCGAGTGCTCCTGGCGGTGAAGTTGGCATTAGAGGAGTGGAGACACCATTCGTCATCCTCACCGACCATCGGAACCTGGAGTACATATGGACAGCGAGGAGGGTCCTGTCCAGAATGCACTTATAATCCCATCCTCCCAAGTCGTAGCTCCTGTGGTCTGGGAAGTAGATGTGGACATTCTCCATTCTCTGGAGAGGGAGCCCGCACCCACTAACTGTCCTCCCGAGCACATCTACGTTCCCATGAGGTTAAGGGATCGGCTGCTGACCTGGGCACAAACAACTGTTGTCGCTGGACATACAGGTATTTCTCACACTACCCAATCCATCTCTGAGAAGTACCAGTGGCCCACCTTGGCGCAGGACGTCACTCATTACGTCAACTCCTGTTCCGTACAGTATGTGCACAAACCAAATCCCCCCGGAACGCTGCAGCAGGGAAACTCCTTCCCGTGCCTCAGAGTCCCTGGTCCCATCTATCCATTGACCTTTTTTTACTGATCTCCCCTCCTCTGACGGTTTCACCACCATTTTGGTGGTTGTGGATAGATTTTCAAAATCCTGTCATTTAATCTCCCTACTGCTCTCCAGGTCACTGAGGCACTATTCCAGCAGGTCTTCCGGCATTATGGCCTTCCGAAGGACATTGTCGCTGACCGGGGCCCCCAATTCACATCACGGTTATGGAGAGCCTTATGGAGAAGCTTGGGGTCACGATCAGCCTCACTTCTGGGTATAGGCCTCAGTCCAATGGGCAGGTGGAGAGGATGAACCAGGTGTTGGGGAGGTTCCTGAGGAGTCACTGTCAGGACCGACAGGGAGAGTGGGCTCGATTCCTTCCATGGGTGGAGTACGCCCAGAACTTGCTACGTCACTCCTCCACTTGGTTGACCCCCTTCCAGTGTGTTCTGGGTTTTCAGCTGGCCCTGGCTCCGTGGACCCCGGGCCAGACTGAAGCTCCTGCGGTTGAGGAGTGGTTCAGGCGCGCAGAAGAAGTGTGGAGCGATGCTCACGTGAGACTCCAGTGCGCTATCCACCGTCAAAAGGAGCAGGCAGACCGCCACCGCATGGAGACCCCCATGTACCACCCTGGGGACCGTGTCTGGTTTTCTACCAGGAAGCTCCCACTCCGCCTGCCTTGCAAGAAGCTGAGCCCCCGGTTTGTGGGGCCATTCAAGGTTCTCCAGAGGGTAAACGAGGCGACATATAGGTTACAGCTTCCCAGTGACTATCGTATCTCACCTGCTTTTCATGTCTCCCTTCTCAGGCCGGTGGTTCCTGGTCCCCTAGCTGATGCTGTCACCCACTCCAGTATCTGGTGGACTGGGAGGGGTATGGCCTAGAGGAGCGGTGTTGGGTTCCGGTGGAGGACATTCTGGATCCCAACATCATCCATGATTTCCACCTTCGCCGCCCGGACCAGCCCGCTCTTAGTCCTCGTCCCTCTGGCCGGCATCGTCCTGCGGCTGGAGCCGCGAGTCAGGGGGGGTTACTGTCATGTCTACTCCCGCTCTTCCCCTCCGGCGTTTGACGTCACCGGCATACTAACCACCGGTCCTGGGATCCATTATTACGCACACCTGGCATCAATCATTACGCGCACATGCACGTCATAATCAAGCACATCTGGACTCCATTACCTCACTTATTACTTCCCCAATATCTGGCACTCCCTTAGGTTCTTTCTCCAATCAGTATTGTGTATGTGTTTCATGTCTACAGTCGTGGACAAAAGTTTTGAGAATGACACAAATATTAATTTTCACAAAGTTTTCTGCTTCAGTGTCTTTAGATATTTTTGTCAGATGTTACTATGGAATACTGAAGTATAATTACAAGCGTTTCATAAGTGTCAAAGGCTTTTATTGACAACTACATGAAGTTGATGTAAAGACTCAATATTTGCAGTGTTGATCCTTCTTTTTCAAGACCTCTGCAATCCGCCCTGGCATTCGGTCAATTAACTTCTGGGCCACATCCTGACTGATGGCAGCCTATTCTTGCATAATCAATGCTTGGAGTTTGTCAGAATTTGTGGGTTTTTGTTTGTCCACCCGCCTCTTGAGGATTGACCACAAATTCTCAATGGGATTACGGTCTGGGGAGTTTCCTGGCCATGGACCCAAAATATCAATTTTTGTTCCCTGAGCCACTTAGTTATCACTTTTGCCTTATGGCAAGGGGCTCCATCATGCTGGAAAAGGCATTGTTCGTCACCAAACTGTTCCTGGATGGTTGGGAGAAGTTGCTCTCGGAGGATGTGTTGTACCATTCTTCATTCATGGCTGTGTTCTTAGGCAAAATTGTGAGTGAGCCCACTCCCTTGGCTGAGAAGCAACCCCACACATGAATGGTCTCAGGATGCTTTATTGTTGGCATGACACAGGACTCATGGTAGCACTCACCTTGTCTTCTCCGGGACAAACTTTTTCCGGATGCCACAAACAATCGGAAATGGGATTCATCAGGAAAATGACTTTACCCCAGTCCTCAGCAGTCCAATCCCTGTACCTTTTGCAGAATATCAGTCTGTCCCTGATGTTTTTCCTGGAAAGAAGTGGCTTCTTTGCTGCCCTTCTTGACACCAGGACATCCTCCAAAAGTCTTCGCCTCACTGTGCATGCAGATGCACTCACACCTGCCTGCTGCCATTCCTGAGCAAGCACTGTACTGGTGGTGCCCCGATCCCGCAGCTGAATCAACTTTAGAAGACGGTCCTGGCTCTTGCTGGACTTTCTTGGGTGCCCTGAAGCCTTCTTCACAACAATTGAACCACTCTCCTTGAAGTTCTTGATGATCCGATAAATGGTTGATTTAGGTGCAATCTTACTGGCAGCAATATCCTTGCCTGTGAAGCCCTTTTTGTGCAATGCAATGATGACGGCATTTGTTTCCTTGCAGGTAACCACGGTTGACAGAGGAAGAACAATGATTCCAAGCGCCACCCTCCTTTTGAAGCTTCCAGTCTGTTATTCGAACTCAATCAGCATGACAGAGTGATCTCCAGCCTTGTCCTCGTCAACACTCACACCTGTGTTAACGAGAAAATCACTGACATGATGTCAGCTGGTCCTTTTGTGGCAGGGCTGAAATGCAGTGGAAATGTTTTGGGGGGGATTCAGTTCATTTGCATGGCAAAGAGGGACTTTGCAATGAATTGCAATTCATCTGATCACTCTTCATGACATTCTGGAGTATATGCAAATTGGCATCATATAAACTGAGGCAGCAGACTTTGTGAAAATTTATATTTGTGTCAAAACTTTTGGCCACGACTGTATACGCTACTCGTGTTTGTTATATTGTTCCATGTTCCATTTATTATTAAACTCACCACCTGCACTTGCTTTCCGACCCCCAGTGTCTACGTTACAGCATCTGTATGACAGCGACTTACATTTCCTCATTACTGGTTGCTTCCTCTTTCCTCATTTGCCCTTCTCTTCCCTTTTCTCCTCTCCTATTCCCTCGCTAATGAGCCCCATTCACAGAGAGGTGTGGTTAGAAGGGAAAAAGACAGAAGAAAGCTGGTTTCAAACCGTTTCTCTCCATCTCTCCCTTCCTCTCTACTTCGGTCTCCCTATCTTCCTCCTCTCTCTGTCTCCTATCTCTTTCCTCCTCTCTCTTTATCTCGCTCTTCCCTCTCTAAATTTACTCATGTATAAATCTGACAGCATTAAGTCGGGATTCATAGCTACAGTACAAGCCCCACAGTGTGTGCTATACAGTTCAGTGCTGTATAGACTCAGGCAATCATACAGTGATGACGCGTAAGGTCTATGCTAGCGCCGCTCTGCCACTTATGACACCTTTTACATGACGGCCCGTATCAGTCTGATTATAATGATGAGATTGATGAATATGGATTAGTATGGTGCTATTTCTGAGCTGCTGGGTGATAGTTCTCATTAACATGTAGGGAGAGCAGCCGTCTCTCATATTTCCTACCAAAGATTGTCAAGGAACAAAAGAGAGAGAGCAAAGTGATGGGAAAGCAAGAGCTCTTGCTTTGCATGCATTGCTTTAACTAAAGTGTAAATATGATGGATGATAGTCCCAACTGTTTTTGGGTTACAAACAAATCTTCTGTTGCAATCACTCAGGTGTAGGCCCATATGAAACTCAGACAGGGGAGAGCAAATAAACAATTATACCGCCATTGATATGACAACAATGTTCAGCACAAATCTGAATTAGCCTGCATTAGCCTATGTAAACTACTTCACTAGCCACCCGGCTAGCCATTAGCAACTGTGTCATTCCCAGTGCTGACAGCTGTCACTGGGCCAGCTGCTCTGCTGTCAATCTAATATCACCAGAACATCACCAGCTCTGCAGGCTGTTAATTACCTGCCATAACCTCATTGCAGCTCTATAGACACATGACAGTGTCAAAGCTAAATTACAGAGCCATGGCCAAAATGGATCACAGCCAAATCGGCCAACTACAGCCAAAGCTAAATTACTCTACCAAAGGCCCATTCCAGAGTCAGCCAAGACCACCACAGCCAAGATATCCCCCTTTGTTTTACAGAGCAAATGAACCTCAGTATCATCACTATAAACACCCCACAGTCAAATCATGCAGCTCAAAATTAATAAATACAGTCAAAATATCATATTCACTCACTACAATATCATATTCACTCACTATACAAACAATACAACAATCATATTCACTCAATGCAAGGCGACCAATTCTTACAGTTTCCAACCACTTACCACATCTCTATATCCGTGTCCTGCTCACACCATCCAGCGCCTCTCTGTGCATGTGAAACAGCCTGTACAGTTTGTCCAGTTTAAATGTAATCTCTTCTCATCAGTGGCTCCTCTACAGGGAGAAGCCCTGTTATGTGCTCCACTCCTGTCTCGCTCCTACACCAGCAGCTCTGCACAGTCACAGTCAGGGACAGAGGGCTCATTCTGCTCTGCTCCGTTTCTTTAGTAAGGAGGATTATGATGAGAAGCTGCGTCCTCGACAGACACACTCACACGTTCATCCAATAATAGGGGGAGAGGGGGGGAGTGTGTGTGTGTGTGTGTGTGTGTGTGTTCGTTACAGTATATGTGTGAATGTGTGTGTGTGTCCCACCCACCCATCCAACACCCTCCCTACTGCTGCCTAAGGCTTGGAAGTGGGCTGGTGGAAATGACAGAGCAGAAGACAGACATGAGAGGAAATAGCCCCCCATCCCTCTCTCTCCTCCTCTCCTATCCTGCAGGCTGGGCTGAGTGACAGTGACTTGGCATCTCGGAGGACACTTGAACAAACATGTTACATAAGACCTCCAGTCATAGCTCTGGGGAAGGGGAGAGGGAAACACACGATGTAACACACACGAGTAGGCATTCAGAGTGCAAATACATACACACACGAAACAATCAGTGCCCACAATAGTCATAAGCATACTGTCAACATGAATGACTTATAAACACACACATACCCGTGCACACGTACGCACATATACGCCCACCACATACACGCACACACACACACACACACAATCCTGCATGATTGGCATTCATGGGCAAAGCTGCAGTAACACACTCAATTACCACTGTTATTACAGACCAAGAGGCCTGGGGTCTTCCAAGGTCCTGTTCCTTTGTGTGCTAATCCAGGGCCTTAATAAGTCAGGTGGCCCAGGATGGGTGCAGGGCGGTGGGGGAGGCCTCTTGGCGAGCCTCTGGTCTCAGTTTCAGGTCCGGGCCAGAGAGGGCAGCTTTACAGCAGTAATCCACTGTTTGTCTGACACCAGCCCTGATCCCTTAATCCACATGGCTGCCTAGCTAACCATCTCCAGCCCAGACAGATAACACCCCTCCTCCCCCCCGACACACACACAGTCTCACACGCACACGCACACACACACACACACACACACACACACACACACACACCACCCTGGGGTACAGACACCAGCTGTTGGGCTCAGCTGTGTGGCTGGGGTCTAGGGTCTGGTGGTGTGTGTGTGGGTGTGTTTGTGTAAGTGTGTGTTTGTGTGTGACCATTAATGCATATACACTGTTAAAAATAGCTGTGATTTTACAATAACATTTCACAATATTGTACTGTATTCATTCTTTTATTGTGAATGGCAATGCATGTTGGGTAATTTTTTTACCGTTATGTAAATATGACTGTAAATTCTAATCGAAGAAGGATTTTACAGCCACCGCGTGGCATTCTGGGATCGCCACTGCCAGCCAGAAACCAATTTTGAATTCAAGAGAAGTAAAGGCTTGGATTACTTAATGTTATAGGCTAACTTTACAGGCTTGCAACAAACTCCCTTCAAATATTATTTTATAGCAAACACGTTTCGGACAAGTTCTTTCATCAGGACACAATGACTTAGCCTAGCTGATGTTATTTTTTCACGTTTGAACATATGGGCGAGCTAGCTAGCTAGCCTGACGTTATAGCAGCTTGCTGTGAGTGTAACGTTAACTAACTTAACGTTAGCTGCGAGAGCAGCGCCTTGGATACAGTGGTTGACTAGCAGCATTTGAGGATTGCATGTTTGTGATTGCAATGTTCGCCTAGCTGTGCTGCGGTGGATGGGCTACTAGCGTAGGTGCAGCAGGGGACAGCCTGGTACATCTGACAAGCCTGTCACCAAAGACAGTGTGGTGCTGTCACCTAGGGAGCTACCCGGATCGAGGAGCGTCAACCTATCTGGAGCTGCCTGTTTCCAAAATGGCCTATGCATGAGTAACGTCAACCAATGGTGATGAAGATAAATGTTTTTCTGTGAAATATTTTTTCTGTATACGTTCTCACGACTACTAGTTTTAAGCTAACAGTAGAAGCCTGACAGAGATTTCATCCATTCCACACCTATTTTACTGCAAAATTCTCGCACAAAAAGCAATTTAGCAGAGAGGCGATAATTGAGCAGAGCTGGCGATAATTTAGTATATTTGGGCTTTATTCGAGTAGTTGTGGTTATCAAAAAGGTGTAATAGTGGTGTAGTAGTTGGGCGTTAGAGAGGCTAATATTCGGTAACTTAGCCAAGATTGGCCTAGGTACCTCTGACACATGGTGTGATTTATCTAACTAAATGCTGCAGCAAGTAACATAATTGGCTAATCGCTAACATCATCTTAGAAACATTTGTGTTTAAGCAATATCAAAGTTGAACTACAAAAGGTAAAGAGGACCGTTTGTGTGCTTGCTCTGAGTGGCTGCCAACTAAAATTGGTTGTGGGAGTCTTGAGTGTAGTATTAGTAGTGGTTCTGTCTGCTGCCTACCGGTCTTATTTTAGTTTTTGTTTACCTCAGCCATTTGGTCAAAATGTTCCATTGCAAATGTAATACCTGTGACCATGTGCCTGTTACTGGTTTTGAGTTCACTCAGCACATAAAGCTGCGCAGTAACACATGTCGTTTTAATGATCAATGTGGGGTCCCTGAATGCTCACGAACATACCGTAAATTCTCTGCTCTTATGTGTTTGGAAACAATAAAGCTGATGGATCTGTGCTGAGAGATTGTCAACAACAATGTGACACTCCCCTAAAATGTGTGGTGCAGTCAGGTGTGACACCTTAACCTCTTTTGTTCATCACTTGAAGGCACATATTCTAGAAGGATTAGAAATGAGAAGCATGCTGCAACACATGCCCAACCCTCAACAGAGAATGTTTTTCAGGATGTACGGGATGGGATGGGAAATGAGTTCAGGGGGATCCATTGTTTAAAACTGAGCTGTCTTCTGTTTTTCTGATACTCTTATCAGGATTTATTTGAAGTTGTCAATCCACTCGGTTCCTGAAAAAACACAACGTTTTTGCAGTTTACTTTCCTCTGACAGATATTATATCAGCTATAGATCATATGCAGCTTGTTCACCTGTGTAGAGAGCAAGATTTTCAATATTTTGGCCTAGACAAAGTACTTGACCCTCTCATCAAAGATCTGAAAGCTCTGGAGGAGAGTTGCATTAAGATAAGTGAGTTAAGTGGGATAAGTTTTAAAAGGTACTTTTAGGAGACAATTTAGGATCTCATAGCATTGGGGGTTTCTGGAGAATTTCAGTAAGAGCATTACTTTCTGTCACTACTGTGATATTGCTAGAAACACTTCCAGAACTTGTGTGGCACAGCATGAACCGTACAGTCATATCAAACCCAATTTGCAGGATTTAGCTGCAAGTGCAACAGATTCAGTGTGTGGTGTCAAATTCGACTCGCCTTTGTCAGCTAGCCTACTTCCACGTTTGCCAGCCTGGCACCATGTCTAGGGCATGACCTGTTTGAGTGCATCGTTTCCTATGATCTACAACTCAACCGATGCAAAAATGAATTCAAACATCAGGGAAATGATGCCAACGACAAACATCTCTCCTCGTAGTGAAAGGCTCAGTGGACATGCAGTGCAAAATCGGTGCTTTCTCAGATTGCTACCTCTCCTGTCACAGCAGGTCAGGTGGCTTATATCATTATCTCCTCATTAATGAGTACATCACCATTAGGAGAGAGTTTTTTCCTGACCATGCCCTGAAACGAAAACATCTCTACCTATGTCACTATCCAGAGCTCATTGCCTACTTTGGTCCACGTATTCGCCTTTGGACTTTAAGGTTTGAGAGCAAGCATACTTTCTTCAAGCAATGTGCCAGAAAGTTCCACAACTTCAAAAACCTGTGTAAAACACTTCTAGAGTGACACCTGCTTCTCCAGGCCTACTTAAGTGCAGGCAAGCTGTTTCCACAATATATACAAGTGGAAAAGAGCACTGAGTTCTACCGGAATGACTACAATGACAGAATCAAGGAATTTTGATTTCGAGTCAAAGGCTACAAATCAAGTGACAGTTAAGGGTACTTTGTTCAAAAGGCGTATTTTTTTTTGCTTGGGAAAGATGATGAAGAACTACATGTTGGCAGGATTCAGCTGATCATAGCTCACCATGATTCTGTTTATTCTGTCTCAGAGAAGCCCATGTTTGTGCGATTAAGGGATATTGGTGTTTACTGCTTACTAGGAGCAACCCAAGAGCACTATGTTTGCATTAAGCATGAGGATTTGCTGGATTATTATCCTCTACCAGATTACTAAATATGTGGGATGCCAATAATCGTTCTTCATCACTCCTTCATCACTCCTTTGCAGAAACGTTCTAAGAAGAGAGAGGACTCTAATCAGACCTGAACCATAGAGGATGACTGAGGGGAGAAGACGGTATGGTATGTGTTCTTAAGATGGGCTGCATGTTGGTTTAATATGGGTGCTGGAATTAGGTGAATGTCAGTGACGATTTCTCATATCTATTTTGTAGAACAATGAATTTACAGGAAATCTAAGAAGCAATTCTGTCATCTCTTCCATGTCTCCCTCGTGAAACATTGCTCCACTACTGGAAGGGCATACAAGGGCTTGTTGTGGAGAGCGAATGATCTGCAGTTTGTGAACGAAGAGAAACTTGCAAACGTCCTCGGGATAATTCAGTGCAGAAGACTGACAAGCAGCGGGAAACTTGAAGGTAAAGAACCTGCAGTATAAAGAGATGATAGACCTCAACTGTCACTCACTCCCATTGCGCCGGCTGGCGCATAGGGCATCAACAGGGGTCTTCCACTTTTGTCTGTCCTGGGAAGTCTTCTCTATTGTGCCCCGGCTGAGCTGGTGTTGCCGGAGCACTGCCTCTACTGTCACACTCCATGTTGTTTTAGATTGTCTTCAAGTGTGCAGGTAAGTGCCACTCTGGTAGAGGAGGTTCCATTTCCTGATCCACCTCCAGCGCCTTTGCTTGATCGTTGACATGCCATCTTGTTTTGCCAGTTTGATGAGGTCTTGATTAGATATGATCTTAGACCAGTAGATGAAATATGTATTTTCAAAAGAAGTTTGTACGAAAGGCAGATAATTTATTTGGGTTGTGTTAGGTCATCCTCCAGTATTCTGAACCATATAGAACAGTTAGTACACAGAACAGATAGTACACAGCTGTTGCAGATTCAGAGTATTGTTTAGGTCATTGTCTTGCTTGCATTGTACTGACTTCTATATCCTATTGAGTCCCATAACAGACCTCAGACATGTAAATGAAAATGTGTTCTGATAAAGTTGCTGGTTGTACAATTTTATGAGAAGTCTCTAATTTCATCATTCAGTTACTATCGGGCAAAACACAACCTAAAACACAACCAAATGCAAATGCATCCAATGTCACAACTTCTGACGAAGTCGGTCCCTCTCCTTGCTCGGGCGGCGTTCGGCGGTCGACGTCACCGGTTTTCTAGCCATCACCGATCCACTTTTCATTTTTCCATTGTTTTTGTCTTGTTTTACACACCTGGTTTCAATCCCACAATTACTTGTTCGTTATTTAACCCTCTGTTCCCCCATGTTTGTGTGTGAGTGTTTGTTTTATTGTATTGCGGTCCGTATTTGTGGGCTTGGATATTTTTGACATTTGTTAATATATTGAGTAAAATTTGCTATATTTAGTCATATTTGCTGCCCCTGCGCCTGACTCCTCTACACCAGCAACACACAGACGCTTTACATCCAACAAGTTTGTAGAGTCACAAGCTTGATGTAGTAATTGTGTGCAAGCCATATGGGACCACATTTTTGACTACTTTAATACCCTATAAGTGAATATGTCCAAATACTTATGACATCTTCAAATAGGGGCACAAGGTACATAAAGTTCTTTCATTTCTAAATGGTAAAACAATAACCTCAAGTAAAAGGTGACATTCTGTACTGTTGCCTCACATGAAACATTTCATCTGAAACCCAAAATGCTTTGTGTGCTTTGTCCTTCCAGAATATGGATTAACTTAATCATGCTCAGAACCTGGCCCCTCCTCACCCCTCTCTTCCCCGAGCACTCAAAGTACTCCGAGCACCACAAACATGTTGCCTTTATCCCCACTCCTCAGTAGACCATGGCCTACAAACCTTAGAGTCAGTTGGGACAGGCTGCCAGCTGGAATCCGTACAGCAGTGGTACAACATACAAGACCATCAGCAGGAGACAGAATAGAGATGGTGAGATTGGTCGTCGATCAAATGTGCCAGCACAATCTTAATCTGTTCAGAGCAATATGTCACAATGTTGTTAGGAGTATCATTCGAGAGTACCCAAGAAGTTTTACTGACGTCTAACAAGATGGAGAAGTAATTGGACATGGCTTTGGCTCGCTTCTAAACCAGATCAAAACAAGAGTAGAACATGTAAACCGGGATAACACACTGGCGCGGAGGTGAAAAGAGAGAAACTCTCGCTCTGAGTCAGCAGAAGGAAGAAACGTCAAGAGGCCTAGTGGACCAGTACGAATGTGTTAGGTGGCAACCTGAAGACCTCCTCTCGGGGGAAACAGAGGAGACCTTGGAAGACCTGAAGAGAGAAATGGAGCAAATTTACTCACAGGAAGGGATGGGAGGAGCAGAGAGAGGAGAGAAGATACTTGCGAAGACATACATACTACAGCAGCGATACCAGAACGGGAACCGTCCACCCTCCATATCAGATGTCAAGGAAGGATGGCCATTTCTGTTCTCACAGAGGGGCCTATACTCCCACGTACATCTCTTAATAGACATTCCCATCCTACAGAAGCTGCCAGAGGCCATTGAGAGGAGAAGCTGGCTGTGGGGTTCAAGTCTTGTCTGCCTTCCAAGAAAAAGAGGACACTAACAAGGCCTCATGCATCATGCTCGTCATTTTGGCTTACTTTAAAGAACCTAAGGAGGGCATCTTCCTTCAGGCTGATGTAAGTTCTCACTCAAACACACACACACACCACTGAGTTGTAATATACTGTATTTTACTGTATTATTTTCCAGCCGTCTGCAACAGCTGCTGACATCCAAAGATCTGTTCCCTTACTGAGCACCCCTCGGTTGATTGTACAAGGTATTATATAGACCTCCTCTGAAGTCCTTAAAGTTTGCTTTGTAAAGGAAGTCAAGTAGTGGGATTGAGCATGTGATTGTGTTGGGGCACTAACAATTTTTGAGGGGAGGGGTCCTATGAGGGGGGCGGTTGCTGGAAAAAGGTATATATTGAAAAGATGATCCTTTATCATTAGGTTTATCTACAGTATTTCAGGAGAGACGTTGATGAAACTCACAGCCTGAATGCTGTCCCTTGAAGGACGGGTGTCGTCGGGCCACATACCAACTTTGTGAACGGGATGGCTGCACTCTTCGTAAGCTACTACAACTTCAATCTGCAGTATCTGGAGGAGGTCTCATGCACACTTGAGTTTGTTCAAAGGTCATCCAAAACTCAAGCCAACTCAAGTCTGGTTTACACAGGCAGATCAGCTCTTCTACCAATTATCGGGCAAAAGATCAGAATTGGGCTGCCTGTGTAAACGCCTTATATATAGCTGTAGGCAGCATGCTGGGCCTCCTATTCACTAACTTGCAGATAGTGTGGTTTAGTACTGTGATTCAGAAGTTGGCTGGATTTGTGCAGCAGTGTACCCTGGGTGGATGGTGGTGATATGTGATGTATGGTTTTAGGCATTATGGTTGTAGCTCCACCTTGCATTAATTACACCTACCCAGGCCTCGTAAAACTACTCAACCTCTACCTAGAGGCTGTTTCTGATGGTGCCTCTGATGAAGGCACACAACACACACGGTTTGTTTACTTGTAAAAGAGAATATTGTTTACAGCTAGCCTTTAAAAACAATAAGAGAGAGAACAATTGAATAGCTGTAAACGACATTATCTTTTTCATTTTTTTTTGTTCTGGGAATGATACAAATGGGCATCATCAGACAGGGAAGGTGATGAGCAGAAAGTCTGGAAAAGTTGTGGAGAAAAAACGTAATAGTGCCACGTGTTAATCCTTTTGAAGATGATGATAGACTGTGAACCAATGAGAATGTAGTCACAAAACAGTTCAAGGAGCTGTCAGGAACAGTTCCGGCACCAAATTTGTTTGACCACTATAGTTCCTGTTCCTCTATTAGGTTTGTTACCGAGTTATAACGTTTTACCCCCCCTTTATAGGTTGGATATGAATGACTTTATTGGTATGTGTCTACACTTGTTATTAGGAATGTAACCCTGGTTCAAATGTTTAAGATACAAGTGCATTGGTTTGGGATAAACCGATCCAAATGTAGCATGCATTGGTCAGAAAATGTATTGAAACATTACGAACTACCGGTTCACTAAAATGTTTTGCTCATATTACTTTCATTCTACCTTCCAAAAATACCTAATATTTTGTGACAACTGACGTGACCTCTCCTCCAGTGTCAAACTAAACTTAGAACTGTGACAGTCATTTATCTACAAGTAACTTTGCATGCCAAAAAAACCCAGGCAATAGCAGTAGCCTAGTCAAACTGGGCACTGTGCGCAGCTTCACACGCTGACCAACAACAGGTATAAGCCTATTCCTGATCTTGCACATGTGCACGTCACCATCAGCATTGAAATGTTCGTAAAATTGCATGCGCAGTACTAGGCTTTATTCATTGAGTGACAACATATGTAATTTGCTAGGCTATTTACTGTTATCAAATGCGATGTTGATAATGGTGTTTTTACCGGAATAAAAGTAGCCTAAGCTACTGTCGGAGACCCAACTCTCATCTCGCTATACCTGCTGTTCGGGGCTTACATTCATTTTAATTTCAAATTTACAGTTGAAGTCAGAAGTTTACAGGCACTTGCGTTGGGAGTCATTAAAACTCGTTTTTCAACCACTCTACAAATGTCTTGTAAACAAACTATAGTTTTGGCAAGTCGGTTAGGACATCTACTAACAGTTGTTTACAGACAGATTATTTCACTTATAATTCACTGTATCACAATTCCAGTAGGTCAGAAGTTTACATACACTAAGTTGACTGTGCCTTTAAACAGCTTGGAAAATTCCAGAAAATGATGTCATGGCTTTAGAAGCTTCTGATAGGCTAATTGACATCATTGGAGTCAATTGGAGGTGTACCTGTGGATGTATTTCAAGGCCTACCTTCAAACTCGGTGCCTCTTTGCTTGACATCATGGGAAAATCCAAATAAATCAGCCAATACCTCAGAAAAAAATTGTAGACCTCCGCAAGTCTGGTTCATCCTTGGGAGCAATTTCCAAATGCCTGAAGGTACCACGTTCATCTCAAATCGATCAAATTTTATTTGTCACATACACATGGTTAGCAGATGTTAATGCGAGTGTAGTGAAATGCTTGTGCTTCTAATTCCGACCATGCAGTAGTATCTAACAAGTAATCGAACATTTTCACAACTACCTTATACACACAGTGTAAAGGAATGAATACGAGTATGTACATATAAATATATGGATGAGCGATGGCTGACCGGCATAGGCAAGATGCAGTAGATGGTATATAGTACAGTATATACATGTGAGATGAGTAGTGTGGGATATGTAAACATTATATAAATGGCATCGTTTAAAGTGGCTAGTGATACATTTTTTACATCCACTTTTTAATTATTAAAGTGGCTAAAGATTTGAGTAGATGGCCGAACGGCATAGGCAAGATTCAGTAGATGGTATAGAGTACAGTGTATACATTTGATATGAGTAATGTCGGATATGTAAACATTATATACAAAATTGTTTAAAGTGGCTAGTGATACATTTGTTACATCCAATTTTCTAATATTTAAAGTGGCTAGAGATTTAAGTCATTATGTTGGCAGCAGCCACTCAATGTTAGTGGTGGCTGTTTAACAGTCTGATGGCCTTGAGATAGAAGCTGTTTTTCAGTCTCTCGGTCCCAGCTTCGATGCACCTGTACTGACCTCGCCTTCTGGATGATAGTGGGGTGAACAGGCAGTGGCTCGGGTGGTTGTTGTCCTTGATGATCTTTTTGGCCTTCCTGTGACATCGGGTGGTGTAGGTGTCCTGGAGGGCAGGTAGTTTACCCCCGGTGATGCGTTGTGCAGTCCTCACTACCCTCTGGAGAGCCTTACGGTTGTGGGTGGAGCAGTTGCCGTACCAGGCGGTGATACAGTCCGACAGGATGCTCTCGATTGTGCATCTGTAGAAGTTTGTGAGTGTTTTTGGTGACAAGCCGAATTTCTTCAGCCTCCTGAGGTTGAAGAGGCGCTGTTGCGCCTTCTTCACCACACTGTCTGTGTGGGTGGACCATTTCAGTTTGTCCGTGATGTGTACGCCGAGGAACCTTCCACCTTCTCCACTACTGTCCCGTCGATGTGGATAGGGAGGTGCTTCCTCTGCTGTTCTCTGAAGTCCACGATCATCTCCTTAGTTTTGTTGACATTGAGTGAGAGGTTATTTTCCTGACACCACACTCCGAGGGCCCTCACCTCCTCCCTGTAGGCAGTCTCAATGTCGTTGTTGGTAATCAAGCCTACCACTGTAGTGTCGTCAGCAAACTTGATGATTGAGTTGGAGGCGTGCTTGGCCACACAGTCATGGGTGAACAGGGAGTACAGGAGAGGGCTGAGAACGCACCCTTGTGGGGCCCCAGTGTTGAGGATCAGCGGGGTGGAGATGTTGTTTCCTACCCTCACCACCTGGGGCCGTCCCGTCAGGAAGTCCAGGACCCAGTTGCACAGGGCTTGGGTCTCGAGCTTAATGATGAGTTTGGAGGGTACAATGGTGTTAAATGCTGAGCTGTAGTCGATGAACAGTATTCTTACATAGGTATTCGTCTTGTCCAGAAGGGTTAGGGCAGTGTGCAGTGTGATTGCGATTGCGTCGTCTGTGGACCTATTGGGACGGTAAGCAAATTGGAGTGGGTCTAGGGTGTCTGGTAGGATGGAGGTGATATGATCCTTGACTAGTCTCTCAAAGCACTTCATGATGACGGAAGTGAGTGATACGGGGCTATAGTCATTTAGCTCAGTTACCTTAGCTTTCTTGGGAACAGGAACAATGGTGGCCCTCTTGAAGCATGTGGGAACAGCAGACTGGGATAAGGATTGATTGAATATGTCCGTAGACACACCAGCCAGCTGGTCTGCGCATGCTCTGAGGACACGGCCAGGGATGCCATCTGGGCCGGCAGCCTTGCGAGGGTTAACACATTTAAATGTTTTACTCACGTTGGCTGCGGTGAAGGTGAGCCCGCAGGTTTTGGTAGCGGGCTGTGTCGGTGGCACTGTATTGTCCTCAAAGCGAGCAAAGAAGTTGTTTAGTTTGTCTGGGAGCAGGACATCGTGGTCCGCGACGGGGCTGGTTTTCTTTTTGTAATCCGTGATTGACTGTAGACCCTGCCACATTCCTCTCGTGTCTGAGCCGTTGAATTGTGACTACTTTGTCTCTATACTGACGCTTAGCTTCTTTGATTGCCTTGCGGAGGGAATCATACTATTGTACAAACAATAGTATGAAAGTATAAACACCATGGGACCACGCAGCCCTCATACCCCCCAGGAAGGAGACACGTTCTGTCTCCTAGAGATGAACGTACTTTGGTGCAAAAAGTGCAAATCAATCCCAGAACAACAGCAAAGGATCTTGTGAAGATGCTGGAGGAAACAGGTACAAAAGTATCTATATCCACAGTAAGACGAGTCCTATATCGACATAACCTGAAAGGCCGCTCAGCAAGGAAGAAGCCACTGCTCCAAAACGGCCATAAAAAAGCCAGACTACGATTTGTAACTGCACATGGGGACAAAGATTGTACTTTTTGGAGAAATGTCCTCTGGTCTGATGAGTCAAAAATACAACTGTTTGGCCATAATGACCATCGTTATGTTTGGAGAAAAAGGGGGAGGCTTGCAAGCCGAAGAACACCTTTACAACCGTGAAGCACGGGGGTGGCAGCATCATGTTGTGGGGGTGCATTGCTGCAGGAGGGACTGGTGCACTTCACAAATAGATGGCATCATGAGGGAGGAAAAGTATGTGGATATATTGAAGCAATATCTCAAGACATCAGTCAGGAAGTTAAGGCTTGGTCGCAAATGGGTCTTCCAAATGGATAATGACCCCAAGCATACTTCCAAAGTTGTGACAAAATGGCTTAAGGACAACAAAGTCAAGGTTTTGGAGTGGCCATCACAAAGCCCTGACCTCAATCCTATAGAAAATTTGTGGGCAGAACTGAAAAAACGTGTGCGAGCAAGGAGGCCTACAAACCTGACTCAGTTACACCAGCTCTGTCAGGAGGAATGGGCCAAAATTCACCCAACTTATTGTGGGAAGCTTGTTATAAACGTTTGACCCAAGTAAAAACAAATTAAGGCAATGCTACCAAATACTAATTGAGTGCATGTAAACTTCTGACCCACTGGGAATGTGATGAAAGAAATATAAGCTGTAATAAATCATTACTATTATCATTACTCTCTACTATTATTCTGACATTTCCCATTCTTAAAATAAAGTGGTGATCCTAACTGACCTAAGACAGGGAATTTTTATCAAGATTAAATGTCAGGAATTGAGAAAAACTGAGTTTAAATGTATTTGGCTAAGGTGTATGTAAACGTCTGACTTCAACTGTATGTTATTTCATAGTTTTGATGTCTTCACTATTATTATATAACGTAGAAAATAGTAAAAATAAAGAAAACCCTTGAATGTGTAGGTGTGTCCAAACCTTTGACTGGTACTGTATGTTATGTCGGAAAAAGTCAGTTATAAATTCTTCTGTCGTAGATAAAAACAAGTTATCATCCAATAGGCTTTGATAAAATTTCCAATATCCTCGCACATGTGGAAATTCTGTAAGGGTAATATATATGCCAATTATTTGATGCTACAAATTTAACTTACTGTAGGTACTTTAAGAATTATCTTGTAAAATTACAATATTTTATTGTCGACAGTATAGCTGGGAAAATACGGTAAATGTAAGTTTTACAAGATTTTACTGTAGTATTAATCCTGTGAAATTACAGTAATTCACTGGCAACTGAGTTGCAGTAAAAAGACAGTAAATATAATACATTACAAGGGTGTTGCTGTAATTAGAATACAGCAACATACTGTTATACTGTTATTTCATAGCAATTATGCATATAATTAAACTGTAAAATACAGTAAATTGTTGTATTATGATTATAGTAAGACTACTATATAATATTTACTGTACATTTACTGCAACTAGTTGCCAGTAATTTACTGTAAAATTACAGGAATGTTTTAACAGTGTAGATGTTCACGCAAACACACAGATGTCCGGGGACCAGAAGTAGCTGCAAAACATCAACATGGTAAACAGAAACCAACAGGCCAAGAGAAAGGATCTGAGAAAGCAGAGGACACTCATTTCACTATTTTAAACAGACATCTGACCAACAGAGAGGGAGATTGAGATAAATATACGTAGATGAGAGAGACCCACTTGAGCTCACATAGAAAAACCTCCACACACACTGTGTAAAATCCATTCTCTTTGGCATTTATGTCTGAGAGAGACTGTTTGCTCCTCTCTTTGTGTGGGCTGGCTGAACGGTGGGAGGTGGGAGTAGGGGGTAAACTCTAGGTTTGACAGTGTTTGACTTTCACATGGGAAGGAGCATGATACAAACAGGAGAGAACATTCAAGGGGGCAAATGCCACACAGAGTTCAGTTAAGATATTCCTGACGGTCATACATACACACAAACAGTTACAGCAGTGGTAAACTTGGGACAAAGTCTATTAACAATTTCACGCTATCCACATATGAATGTGTTACTATCATCTGTGTGAGGCTGGAAGCAGTTAGAAAGCTAGAAAACAGCACTCCACAGATATAGGGACACAGCAGCAGTAGAGCCTTTGCAGAGCTTCACAGGTAAACCTACAATCTGTCTCTACTTCAACTTGATAGCTTTAAGCACGTGTTAAACACATACGGCTGTGTGCATTTATGTGTCGACCTCCTCACAGCAAACACATATCGCACGTTCACAAACACACACGCATACACCTTTCTCCTCACATGCTCCTGTAGACAGCCTACACAGTGTAAACTGCCCACTCTGATACTTTCCATGCAACCTCATCAGTTTGGTAATTAAAAAGAGGCACCACGTGGAAGTGATTTGTCTAAGGGGAAACTCAACGTAGGTGGGCTCTAGTCTAAACTCTCTCACCAGGAATGTTCCCTTCAACCAAATGTGTAGGGTCTAATAAGCCATAAACACCTGCCCAGCAAACCGGGAACATTCCCAGAACATTAGCTAAGACTCCATTTAAGTATTATCTGTTTTATCTAACAGGATGATAACATCCCAAAAACATTCAAAAAATGTTTTAAATGAAATATCCTTGGACTGTTCTCCTAACATTCATTAACGTCTTAGGGAGCGGCAGGTGAGGTGACTGTTTTGGAGAGTCTGGCGTGCCCAAAGCAAAATACCTGCCACTCAGGCTCAGAAAATAGGATATGCACATAAGTAGTACTACTGGATAGGAAACACTGAAGTTTCTAAAAGTGTTAACATAATGTCTGTGAGTATAACAGAACTCATTTAGCAGGCAAGAACCTGAGAAAAAAACATCCGGAAATCAGTTTCTGGTGACCTTTGGCTCTCTTAGACACACTCCCTATTGAATCCATTTGTTACCAGGACTGAGACTGCAGTACCTATGGCTTCCACTAGATGTCAACAGTCTATATATAAAGCCTCAGAGAGATTGGAGTAAGCAGGAAGAATAGGTACAGGAAATTGCATTGGGACCTCAAATGTCAACAAGTTATCTTGTGAGTCTGGCTTGCGCGCCCCACTTTATTTTACTTATATAAGGTATAGGTGACCATCTGAGTGAAATATTATCGCTAATATTCATAAAAGGATAGCTAAGGATGCATTTTACCTGGTATTTGATTTGTTTAGGAAAAGTTTATAGGTATATTTGAACGCGTTCTCACGTTTCAATGGGCGATTTGACGTTGAATTTTCTGAACATAACGCACCAACCAAACTGAGATTTATGGATATAATAAATTACTTTTTCTAACAAAAGAACCATGGATTGTCTTCGTTGGACACTTGGGAAGCCCTCAGCAGAAGTTCTTCAAAAGGTAAGGGATTTGTTTTCGCTGTGAAATGTGTTTTGTGTGAACCGCGATGGTTTATGAATTTATGCTAATAGTAGTTAAAATGTTGTGCTCAACATCTGTAACAACCACCACAGAACATTCCCCAAAAGTTCTCATTAGGTTTTCAGGTAATATAATAACACAATGTACCAGTAATGTTTTCCCAGCAAACCAAAATTGGTTCTGTGAAAGTTCCCAGAACATTTGTTAGGTTGTGGCAATTGTTCTCATAACACAAAAACTGTCCAGTCATGCTGATGATTATACAATGTTTGTATAAAACATTCACCGGATGTTGCAAGAACATTCCCAGAACACATTTCATCTGTTCTTTAAAGGTTCCCAGAATGTTTCATTCGGTTGTGGGACATTGTGGGGACATCACAAAAGATATGTTCCCAAAACACAAAAACTGTCCAGTTGCGTGGAGGATTATACAATGTTTCTTTTAGACTGCAAAAAACATTCACCTGATGTTACAAGAACATTCCCAGAACAAAAAAAAGAAAAAGTTCCTAACACATTCCCAAAATACTAAAACTGTCAAGTTGTGCTAACATTCAGATCATGTTTGTATCAGGGTGCATAAAACATTCATTTGATGTTGCAAGAATGTTGACAGAACAGCCTTGGAGTTCATTAAAGGTTTGCAGGTTGTGGGAACTGTGGATAAATTACAAGAGATACGTTCCCAAAACACAAAATAGGCTCAGTTGTGATGACATTCATACAATGTTTAAGTTAGGTGGCATTAGGACTGTTGCAGTGACCATATTACCGCCACACCGGCGGTCACGAGTCATGAAGGCAGTCAAATTCCACGTGATCGTTTAGTCACGGTGATTACGCTTCTCCAAGATCTAATGATGCTGATGGTCCTGGTACTCAGCACTCTATTGTCCCTTGAATCACTCTGGCATCACGCAAATGTAATCAAAAATCTAATCGAACACTTCATGAGAGCCCGTGAGCTCATGTTGCGCAACATTTCTATAGGCTATGCAATTGAGGGAGAAAACAGAGTGATGGCCTCTATTAAAAAGAGGAGGATCCCATCAGCTTTCTATAGGCTAGGCCTACTATATTTATTTCTCAACTTTCCTAATATTAAGCACATTGCTTCTCTTTACAACAGAAGTATAGCTTACCTGGCTGACATGAAAATGAACCACAGGAAAAGCTTCCTCCATTCACTATTTAAGTGCATAGTTGACAAGCATTTTTTCCCCTACCCGTTTCCATACAGGTGCATGATAATGGTCCAGTCTAAATCAAAACAAATGTCACACATATATTATTTAGTATATGTAAAAGACAAGATTAAATCAATTATAGTCTGATGGGCGACAATATTAGCCTATTACTTGTTAATTATATATTGTCACTTGTGAATGATGCCCAGCATAAGAAACAATTCCTTTTTTTTTTTGCTTCTTTTTCTAATCATAGTCGCACACCTCATGTAGCCTAGCCCATAGGCCTCTATGTTTCAATAAGGTTTGTAACACAACTAAAGTGGCCAAATAATTTCTTAACATTAAGCACATTAATCTGCTTTACAAGGTGTGTATGGCCTAACTGGCATATATAAGCAGCGAGTGAGTTTCAAGTTTGGGGACGATCATTTTCACCATAGAAATGTGCTTTTTA
Organism: Brachymystax lenok tsinlingensis; assembly: GCA_030435695.1. Classification (NCBI taxonomy): domain Eukaryota; kingdom Metazoa; phylum Chordata; class Actinopteri; order Salmoniformes; family Salmonidae; genus Brachymystax; species Brachymystax lenok. Next base: position 7,301,556 of record CM059800.1, read on the forward strand.
TAGTAAAAGCATTACATGCATAATCACATTTGCGCCCACTTTTGATAATGGTGTTTTCCCGCTAACGGAACATTCGTGCTCATAGCCCACTGCTGTGTGCGCATTGCTGCGCTTATAATGTGAAGAAATAGCTTAATAGTTTATCAACATTTTAAGCTAAACTGATCTGTTGCGTCAGAAATTGGGATGCTAGTTGTTGTATTAATTTGGGATCTATTGCATCCCACAACTGTCCCAGACTAAGTTTGGAATATTTATTTCTCCCACAGAATAGGTCAACTTTTGTACTATGGGGGACAGTAGATTGACATAGGCTAGTGCTTTTGCTGTTCATTAGGCTTACTCATCTTGTTGGCTGCCGAAAAAAAAGTGGACAGTTTTTCAAATATCTTCAATATGCACCTCAGAACTGGATAAGGACGCGCGCAGTTGTGTCCCCGTGAGAAAGAGCTGATAATGTGATGTAGAGCCATGTGAGTGAGAGGTGCTTCGGAGCACGCAGCACTCAGGGCCAAGGGCACAATGGCCAATGTCGGCAAAAGGCATGGATTTTTTTTAGGGTGCATTTAGGGTGACATTTCATGACCTCCACAGCCCTACGTGGCACCTAACATTCCCTTATTATTGCAAGAATATTATTGTACATATGAAAAGGATGGGAACATTTTAATAACTCAGAAATTGTGTTCTGTGTCTCTGCAACACAACAGTTATCCCCTGGTGGCGCAGAGGGTTAATGATCCAACTTGCAAAACTGAAGATTGCAGGTTCAATCCCACATGTTCTTTAACCATGTTTCTCTGTTTTTGAACTGTGAAATCGTGGCTAAAGTATAATCTACTAAAAGAGAGGATGTCTTTATATAGATGTTTAAATCCAGTCAGAAATGCAGAATTTAGACTGTAAAAAAAAATCACTGTGTAAAAATTGACTGTTCAACAAAACTCACCCAATATAATTCCTACTTTGAGACGCTTGGTATGGTCCCAGTCTTACTTTTCATGATCTGAAAAAAAAGTGAGATCAGCACTCATAGTCTTGAATAACTTGTATACACGGGCCCAGAAGTACGCAGCATATAAAGAGGATGGGTTTAGTGATGGTGAATAACCCAGTTACCAGTAATTCCCTTGGTTAGTTCTGTCTAAGAAGGCTAAAAAGGAAGCATGGAATTCCTGATTGACCATAGTGCCATGGGTATATACTGAAAAAAAGAAGATGTAGGAGAGCTTCCCTGGTGACGCAGAGGATAAAACACTTGGCTTGGGAACCAAACATTGCAGATACAAACCCCACATGTGCAGACTGTCAACATAAGAAGTACGGGTCTGAACATAAAACGCTTAATCAAAATTAAATCCAGAACCGAAAAACAATGTGTTTTTTTTTCCTCCACCAATTTTTAATCACAGTGCAGTTATCCCAAAACGACCACTAACATCATCATCATAAAGGGAAAATGACGCTCCGCACGCCATCGTCGTTAAACGCTTGGGGGGGAAAAGCGTTGATTATAGAAATGATTGCAGTTGATTTGCAGCCGTTGTTGAGTTGAGAGGTAATTTGTTAAATGAAGGACTGCAAGTGCAACGTGAGCACTACTGAAACAGGTGCGTCTTCCTCATCAATGTCACTGTTGACCGTTTACTCCTGTTTCAACAGGGTGTTAATTCCCTTTATAGTGGGAGTTGAGACGTACAGTTAACAGCATTAGAAAGCTCAAATTCTTCCCTTTTTAACCAGTATACACCCACATTTGGCGCGTGTTTTCTTTTGCCCTGTATTTGATTCGGGAGCTTAAACTTGGTGGTCAGGCTTTTGTTAAACATGAAACAAAGTAGGCCCCTAGACTAATTAATACGCAATTTGCCTTCATCAAACCAATGTTTATTTAATCAACCAGTGTTTATTTAATCAACCAGTCCATTTTGAATTCATGATAAAGCTGTCATAATTTGGCAAGGAATGTAGCTTGTCTACCGTTTTGTTTGTGTACCCCCTAGCGGTCATAGCATGCAATAGGATTTGACGTGAAATTGTATTAAATGTTCTTATCGTTTTAGCAGAAAACCGATACAGAAATGTCCGCTTAAACGTTACAACAAAATGTCAATGTCACATCCCTAATATGTAGTGTAAAAAATAAGGTTGTGTTTGTATGATTATACGCTATTCAAATGTCCTATGAACTAAATAATGTGAAGATTGTCAATATATAAAGTGTAAAATATATGGTTATGTTTGTATGATTAAATGCTGTTCAAATGTCCTATGAACTAAATTAAAATGCTGTGTGTCTCTACACCACCTTCAAAGGACAGCATGTAACCTAGCGGTTAGGAGTGTTGGCCCGGGAACTGAAAGGTTGCTGGTTCAAGCCCCTGAGCTGACTAGGTGAAAAATCTGCCATTGTGACCTTGAGCAAGGCACTTAACTGTAATTGTTCCAGGGTTGCTGTCAATAATGGCTGATCCCTGGCTCTGACCCCACTCTCAGGGGGAGTGGGATATGCCAAAAAATGCACTTGTACATGTGTGAAATAGGACAAACGGAAACACTCACCCAATTAATTATCTTATCAAATACGAATTTAAGGAACTTATCAAATATGACTTATAAGGAACTTTGACCAGGTGTTTTGTCAACATTATAGGAATGTCCTGAGCAACCTAACTTAAACATTATATGAATGTCATCACACTTGAGGATATTTTGTGTTTTAGGAAACTATCTCTTGTAATGTACTCACACCTTCATTAAATGTTCTGGGAACCTTTAAAGAACTCAGAAAGGATGTTCTGTCAACATTCTTGCAACAACAAAGGAATGTTTTGTGCACCCTGACACAAAATGATCTGAATGTCAGCGCAACTGGAAAGGTTTTGTATTTTGGGAATCTCTCTCTTTTCATATCCCCACAATTTCTCAGAACCTAAAGAAACATTATGGTAACCGTTATAGAACAGACCAAATGTGTTCTGGGAAGGTTCTTGTAACATCAGGGGAATGTTTTTTGCACCCTAAAAGAAACATTGTAGAATCATATGCACAACTGGTCAGTTGTTGTGTTTTAGGAACATATCTTTTGTGATGTCCCCACAATGTTCTCACCAGACTGTTCCAACAACTGAATGAAACATTCTGGAAACCTATAAAGAACAGATTAAATGTGTTCTAGGAACATTCTTGCTATATCAGCAAGACTGGACAGTTTTTGTGAGAACATTTGCTGCGACCTAACGAATATTCTGGGAACTTGAACAAAAACAATTTTTGGTTTGCCGGGTGGGCTTGTTTGAGCTTCAGTGGAGTTGACATCTCTCTCCCTCCCCGCCTCTCTCTCTCTCTCTCTCTCTCTCTCTCTCTCTCTCTCTCTCTCTCTCTCTCTCTCTCTCTCTCTCTCTCTCTCTCTCTCTCTCTCTCTCTCTCTCGTCTTCCTCTTCCTCTTTCTCTCCCTTCCCATAACAAAAACTATACCAGAGAGGGAACGGGAGAGGGGAGAGAGAGAGGGAGTGTTGGTAGGTCAGCCCATGACAGCCCCTCCCAATACTGACGATGGCTGTTAAATTAAGGACGCCACAGTCAGAGAATAGACCGTCTATGGTCTACAGAACATCTCTGATAGAGCGTGCCTGACGTACTGACGTACCAATAGACAGACAAACATCTCTAAAGACCACTTCTGTCAGGCTCGTATATATTTACCTTGCTGCATCTTAGAAGCCTTATCCGGTGTGCCGTAGAACAGAGTACTTCAAATACAGCACACACACACACACACACTGGCTTTTCTGTAGCTTAACTAAGAGGGAGAGCGAGAGAGAGAGAGAGAAAGAGAGAGAGACAGAGAGAGCGAGCGAGAGAGAGGGGAAAAGCTAGAAGGAGAGGGAAATAAAAGCGAATGCGGGTGGAATAATGTGTCCCATTAGCAGAGATGGCAGTGCTGCTGTAAAGGTGCTTAGTGGAGGTCCAGACTGTTTAGACTCTCTCAAATCTAAGAAAGGAAATATCACTTTGTTTCCATCTCCCTTTCTCGTTCTCTCTCTCTGTGTCGAGTGTGTAAACTGCAATATACTGCAATCTCTCCTCTGCCAAATTCAAATATCTCTTTCTGTGTAAGGACGAAAGAATGAAAAAGACAGTTAAGAGGCTGGTCTATTTTCTGCTCTTAAAACAAGGCATACTATAGAGGGGAAAGAGAGGATATCGTGTATTGTGTGTATGTATGTGTGTATGTGTGTGTGTGTGTGCGCGCGTATATTTAGTTCCTAGACCATACAAAGGTTATAATGTGTTGTGTTCCATCATTGTCCCAACGGCAGCACACACAATATGACATGAAGTGTCATTCCCTGAGGTGAACCACCTGCCTCTGTCTGCAGCTGAGACACACACACACATACAGACAGACACACACACACACACATACAGACAAATACACACATTCACAGTCGCACACCATGCTCCAGGCACACGACACATAGCAAATACAGGAGCCGCGCTCATAGTTTGACAACAAGACTGTACAGTAAAGCCCTAGGGGACAGCATTAGCAGCACATCAACACAAAGACAGATACACACACATTAGTGCACTCACACACACACACAATCAAGCACACAAGCAGAGCCACTTAAACACTATCGTGTAAGGTGTTAAACACACACACACACCACAGCTGGTCGGTGAGATTTGACTCTTTCTCCGTCATGAAAACAGCCTATTAACTTGACAAGAGGAGGGGATGTAAAGGAGAGATAGAAAGGGTGTTAGTGTGTGTTAGTGTGTGTGTGTGTGTGTGTGTGTACGTGTGCGTGACAAAGCCTTCCTGCAGCACGAGATAAAGCCATAGATGTAGGTGCGTAGGAGGGCACACATACTCACTAGGATCGCTTAGTGGGACACTGCAGAAACATACACACCCCATCTCCCTGACCTGAGGTTAGCACAACCACCAACCCTCCTTAACAATCTGCCAGTGCCGGTCGACCGAGAGTCATCGGTTCGTTCATTAATTTTAGACAAACCCTATGTTTGAATAAAATCAACTATATGTAGGCTGCTGAGCTTGTCTGATGCTTTAAGCACTGCGATTAAAAACAAAGACACACAAATTACTAAAGAGGGAGCCAGAGATCAATATAGCCTAACCAGAAGAAAATAAACTGTTCCCAACCCTCCTCCTCCCAATGAAAACTGCTGCTGGCCTTTGCAGAGTCTGCTATTAAGCTCCTGAAGTTGCCGGTAATAGGCTACACCAGCGGGCGGCAACCTTTTGCATTTGCGTACCATTTCTACTGATCTGCGTGGAAGTTATGATTTTCATATGCACATTTTTGTGGAACATTTTCATTTAATTTATAATAAGGTCTTCACACCTCAAAATCAATGTCGTGTGGTTAATCAAAACAAATCTAAAAGTATCTTCTATTGCCATTGACAATGTATAAAAATAGCCTACATAAAATAAAAACATTGCAGCCAGCAGGTAGAACATATCCTGATAAAAATAATTATCCTATAAACCACATTGGCTATGTATGGCCTGTCTGCAAGGAACATTGTATCAACTATTAACTTGGTCAGCCAGAAGATGGTGCTAGCAAAATTGCAACATTGTATAAAATATTCTGGGCCCTCAGAGTTTCCTGTGCCAGTGAGCTCTGGACAGACACAGCTGTAGTCTATTTGCCCAAGGGATAAGAAGTAATCAGGCAGGCCTATTTTATGACATTCCACCCAACCAGAGCATTATATTTCCCCCCCTGTTAATCCTGATTGTTTATCGAAAAGGAGAGAGCTTGAAAGATGTTTCAAATAAGCTACGTTCAGGGACTATCGTCGTTCTCAAATGGATGTAAAAACAGACTTTGTTTACTTACTGTTTGAGGCAAAGAAAAAATGACTTTGAGAAGCTCCACAGTGACGGTGAGTTAAGACAATCCGAAATACCATCAGATCCCCGAATGGGCACATTTACAGGCCTACATTTGCACGCAGGCCAGAAAGCCTAGGCCTAGCTCTATGCGTAATCAAGTGGATGTCCTTACTCAAGATTGACAGGAGCGCTCCAAACAAAAGACAATTAATAAATTGACAACTCGTAAATGGAATTAAATAAACCACAATTTTCTTCTCACAAGTGTAGCCTAGGTTGTCCACTCTTATAATGAATTAACAAAAATGACTATAACCAAACAAACATAGATGAGAAATTATGGGAATTGAAGGTAAATGTACTACTGTTGATGCTGGTGTGCCATCCCCGCGCGGCCTCCACAATGGATTATTCCACTCAGACAGGCATGAATCATATAGGTGTCTCGTGTGCCATACTTTTCTTATATATATATATATATATATACAGTGAGGGGAAAAAAGTATTTGATCCCCTGCTGATTTTGTACGTTTGCCCACTAACAAAGAAATGATCAGTCTATAATTTTAATGGTAGGTTTATTTGAGCAGTGAGAGACAGAATAACAAAAAGATCCAGAAAAACGCATGTGAAAAATGTTATAAATTGATTTGCATTTTAATGAGGGAAATAAGTATTTGACCCCCTCTCAATCAGAAAGATTTCTGGCTCCCAGGTGTCTTTTATACAGGTAACGGGCTGAGATTAGGAGCTCACTCTTAAAGGGAGTGCTCCTAATCTCAGTTTGTTACCTGTATAAAAGACACCTGTCCACAGAAGCAATCAATCAATCAGATTCCAAACTCTCCACCATGGCCATACACTGTGTGTATATATATATTTGAGTTCATATATATATATATATATATACAGTGCATTCGGAAAGTACCCCTTGACTTTTTCAACATTTTGTTACGTTACAGCCTTATTCTAAAATTGATTATATTATTTTTTTCCCTCATCAATCTACACACAATACCCCATAATGACAAAGAAAAAACTGATTTTTTTTAAATTTTGGCAAATGTAAAATGTAAAAAAGAAATCTCATTTACATAAGTATTCAGACCCTTTACTCAGTACTTTGTTGAAGCACCTTTGGCAGAGATTACAGCCTCAAGTCTTCTTGGGTATGACGCTACAAGCTTGACACACCTGTATTTTGGGAGTTTCTCCCATTCTGTTCTGCAGATCCTCTCAAGCTCTGTTAGGTTGGATGGGAATCGTCGCTGCACAGCTATTTTCAGGTCTCTCCAGGGATGCTTGATCCAGGCTCTGGCTGGGCCACTCAAGGACATTCAGAGACATTTCCCGAAGCCAATCCTGCGTTGCCTTGGCTGTGTGCTTAGGGTATTTGTCCAGTTGGAAGGTGAACCTTCATCCCAGTCTGAGATTCTGAGTGCTCTCGAGCAGGTTTTCATCAAGGATCTCTCTGTACTTTGCTCTGTTCATCTTTGCCTCGATCTTGACTAGTCTTCCAGTCCCTGCCGCTGAAAAACATCCTCACAGCATGATTCTGCCACCACCATGCTTCACCGTAGGGATGGTGCCAGAACCTTGTTTCTCATAGTCTGAGAGTCTTTAGGTGCCTTTTGGCAAACTCCAAGCGGGCTGTCATGTGCTTTTTACTGAGGAGTGGCTTCCGTCTGGCCACATCACCATAAAGGCCTGATTGGTAGAGTGCTGCAGAGATGGTTATCCTTCCGGAAGGTTCTCACATCTCCACAGAGGAACTCTAGAGCTCTGTCAGAGTGACCATCGGGTTCTTGGTTACCTTCTCCCCTGATTGCTCAGACAATTTCTTCGACCTCATGGCTTGGTTTTTGCTCTGACATGCACTGTCATGCGCTGGACCTAATATAAACAGATGTGTCCCTTTCCAAATAATGTCCAATCAATTTAATTTACCACAGGCGGACTTCAATCAAGTTGTAGAAACATCTCAAGGATGATCAATGGAAACAGGATGCACCTGAGCTCAATTTCGAGTCACATAGCAAAGAGTCTGAATACTTATGTAAATACAATATTTCAGTTTTTTATATTTAATACATTTCAAAAATGTATTAAAAAACTATTTTTGCTTTGTCATTATGGGGTATTGTGTGTAGATTGATGAGGAACAAATGTATTTCATGAATTTTAGAATAAGGCTGTAACAAAATGTGGAAAAGGGGATGAGGTCTGAATACTTTCCCGAAAGCACTGCATTTGCCACTGCTCGACTAAAAAAGTATTGGTCGACCAACAGCCTATCGACCAAACAATCGAATAGTCGACTAAATGGGGTCAGCCCTAGTGTGCTTAGGCTCCCTTTCACATGCATAAACACATAACAGACACACAAACACACACACTAAGGATTCGCATAGACTCCCTTTCACACACACTCAACCCCCAATGGCATGCCCAGGCAACCTGACATTCACACAGTCTGACATTTCACTGCCTCTTTAGCTCTGTTCTCTCTCTATCGCTCTTCTCCCTCTATTGTAACACTCTGCCACCTGCAGAAAGGTGATCTGCTCACTTTTACACCTATTCTCTTTTTTTCTTTCCATTATCGCCATCTTTTATTATTCTCTAAACCCCTCCATCCCTCAATCACACCTCTCAAAGGTCAGGAGGCCTGAGTGATCCCTCTCTACAGGCTCAGGGTTTATCGCTCTCTTTCTCTCAGTCGGTCTCTTCGTCCTTCTATCGCTCTCTTTTTCTCTGTCTATCTCGCTTTCTCCACCTCTCTCATCTAAGTATCTCCGTCTGCAGAATTGTAAAGTTTCCCTGTGTCTTTTGCTCTTCTCAGGGATGAGAAAAAGAGCTGTGTGTCTGTGTTTGTGTGCGTGACAGAAAGGTCAAAACCACAATGCCAATTATGCTAAATGTGACTATTAAGAGGAGATGATAATGTCCATTGACGGGGTGACATGTTCAATAAAGATATTAATACAATGGTGTGACAGCCAATGACCACAGCCATAGCTCATAGACAGCCACATAGACTTATGGGGAATGTGAACTTTTAACGAGACATACTCAATCAAAAGAGAACCACGGGTTGGAACCGCTTTTTTTCTCCAATCGTTTCGTTTTGGAACAGAACCATAATTCTTTTTGTTCCGTTCCACTGTTCTGACCGGCAAAATAAAGTCCTGAACCGGTTCTAACCCCTAAAATGTACCGGTTTATACTGTTCCTTTCTGTTCCTTTATAATACTTCACCAATCAGTGCGGATAGAGCAGCTTGCTAATCCATTATTCTCTAATTAAAAATCTCTCTCCCTATCTTCTGAATCACGCTTGATTACAGTAGCCTATGCTTCAGTGGGGGAGGGGCAGGTAGCCTATAGACTCACACACACTGGCCAAGATTTTCAGCTGGCAGGCAGACACTGGAAGAAGTTTCTGATTGACAAAGGAAGGGCTTTGCATATGCACTTTATTGCATTTTTTTGTGGGACTGGAAAAAATGCCTGGAAAGTAAAATAACGTTATTAACCTGTTCCCATGCTTTTAAACAGTATGGAACAATATAGATCACTTTCCTTCTCTGTTCTGATTCTGTTCCTTGAAATATGTCATTCTTTTCCAGTTTTCGGATTTGTTCCCCTGCATCACACTTTCCCGAATGTTTGGTTAAAGAGACATTCCCAACCTGACCTGGATTCAAATATATGTGTATTTTAGTATCTGGTATTTCAAATACATTTTCTGTGTATTTGAGTATTTTGAAATACAAATTGTATTTTAAAGTATTTTCAAATACTTATTTCAAATACTATTTTCAAATCTGGGTTAAATGCATGGGAGTGTATTTGAGTTCATGTATTTGGGTATTTTCAAATACTTTCAAATATTCAACTAAAGGTCTTTTCAAATAAAATGTATCTAAGTACTTATTTCAAATGTATACGAAAGTGATTGAGATACTTGAAATAGTATTTGATCCCAGATCTGATCCCAACAAACACATTTTTAGCAACATGTTGCAATGAGCAAGAAGTAATTTAAAAAGAGAAATGCATGTTCCGTCTCCTGGCCACGTCCAAGCGCCTTGTCATTTCACAAAAATGAAAAGAAAATAAGTCATTTGTAGCTCAGTTGGTAGAGAATGGCACTTGTAACGCCAGGCTAATGGGTTCGTTTCCCGGGACCACCCATACGTAAAATGAATGCAAGCACGACTTTGGATAAAAGCGTCTGCTAAATGGCATATATTTTACGACCTTGATAGCAGGACAATAGCTTGTTTTATTACTCATCAAGAGGATGAGGTTTCCTGGATTCAGTCACTGTTGGCTGGACTCCCAAAAGCAAGCACATTCATTCCCAGAGACACACACACACACACCCACAGCGCTCCAGACCCAGACACAGAGTTCATTGCGCGTGTGTGTGTGTCCGTTTGTTCGTTCGTGTGAGTGTCAGTTCCCACCTCTTTCCACCTCCAAACCCTTCTCCCAAATAAATTCCATCCCTCCGTAGGGGTGATAAAACCTGGGGTTTGATACCTCACGTAATCTTGTTTTATGGCCTAATATTTTATTAGCCTCATCCACCTCTCTGAGCCACCAATCAATAGTCAGACAGAGCAGGACAAACGAGCGACACAGTGTCTGCTGGACATTTTTACAGGACAGATCAGAGAAAACTAATCCGCCCGGTGATAAGCCAGTCCACTGCTTGAGGATGTTATAGTGTACCGCGTGTGTGTGTGTGTGTGTGTGTGTGTGTGTGTGTGTGTGTGTGTGTGTGTGTGTGTGTGTGTGGACACGTTTTACTATGCTTGTGAGTAACAGAAGACCTCACAAGAATAGTAAACCAACTAAAATTCAGAGAAGTGAGGACATTTTGCCACTCGTAAAAAGGCTATTAGACTTAGGTTCAGGGTTAGGGTTAGAATTACGGGTTAGGGGCTAGTGGTTAAGTTTAAGGTTAGGAGTTAGGGTTAAAGTTGGGGTTATGGAAAATAAGATTTTGACTGAGAATCAATAGTTGGGTCCTCAAAAAGTCGTCACAAGTATAGTAAGACATAGCTGCGTGTGTGTGTGTGTGTATGCCACTGTTTCGTGTTAGTGGCGTGTGTGTGGGATGTCCGGGTCAAAGCCGTGTGGTTATGATAAACCCACTAGGAGCTTCGCATTTGCTCCTCTGCTCTTATGAATCATAACAATGTCCATATGGGCCATATGGTGCTTTATCCCTTCCATCGCCTCTATTCTCCCTTCCTCCCCCTCTCTTTCTGTCCCCCTCTCTCACATTGACACACACTCGGCTCACACGTTCCGTTTTTATTGCACCCCTCGCTCTCTCGAAGTCTCGATATTCATATTATGTAGCATGTGGTATTTTCTGGAGCACTTCACTGTCTTTTTCTTTCTCTCTCACTCTTCCTAACACTCTACACTCTCACGCCATTCCACCCCTGGCTAGATCCAGGCGGCATGGTGTACCCATTGCTGTGTTCTCTCCCTGTAATTGACTGTATGTGTGTGTGTGGGTGTGGTGGGGTAGGGTGGGGTGTATGTTGTATTCAGAAGCAGGTGTTTTATTGGTGATGCCACATAGCTGACTGACAAGGAGCTTGCTTTTGATGCGGTGCTGTGCTGTTCCCCCATGCAATGCTAGAGCACTCCTTCCCTTTTCTCTTTCTCTCTCTCTCGCTCTTACTCACCTCTCTCTTTTTCACCTTCTTTCTTTCTCTTCGTTATCTCTCCCTCCTTCTCCCACTTCTCTCCATCTCCACCCCCCACGTTTATCTCTTTCTCACTCCCCCGCCCCTCTCTCTTTTCTTTCCCACCCTCCCTTCCTCATCTTCTCATCCCTCTGTTCAGTGTGATGGAGAGAATGTAAATGAATGTAAATGTTCTGGGGTGTGTCAGAGCTATTCCCAGACACAGAGGCGGGAGATAGATAGCAGCAGTATGTTAACAAAGCAGAGAGGAGCACGTTAGTGTGGCAGTCTTTTGATTGCCTTCTCCATCCTTGTTTACAAGTGAACAAAAGGCTTTTGATATGGAATCCGGAGCTTACTGTCTCCCTTTGATTTCATTACAACGATAGGCACCCCCCTGATGTGTAGGTGTGAGTGTGCGCGTGTGTGTGTGTGTATAGATCTGTGTGTTTGCGTGTGCGTGTTTTTGCCTGTGTTGTTATCAATAGCATTCCTAAAGTGTGCGTGTGCGCACGTATGCTTGTGCTTGCATACAGTGCATTTGGAAAGTAGCCAGACCCCTTCACTTTTTCCATTTTGTTACGTTACATTCTTACTCTAAAATGGATTAAATTATTTTTTCCCCCCAAAGAAATCTGCACACATTATCCCATAGAGACAAAGTGAACACAGGTTTTAAGAAACAAATTAAACAAAATAAAAAATACAGAAATAACTTATTTACCTAAGGATTCAGACCCTTTGCTATGAGACTAGAAATTGAGCTCAGGTGCATCCTGTTTCCATTGAGATGTTTCTACAACTTGGAGTCCACCTGTGGTAAATTCAATTGATTGGACAGGATTTGGAAAGCCACACACCATTCAATATCAGCAAATACCAAGCCATGAGGTCAAAGGAATTGTCCGTAGAGCCCCGAGACAGGATTGTGTCGAGGCAAATATCTTGGGAAGTGTACCAAAAAATGTCTGCAGCATTGAAGGTCCCCAAGAACACAGTGGCTTCCATCATTCTTAAATGGAAGAAGGTTGAAAACACCAAGACTCTTCCTAGAGCTGGCCGCCCGACCAAACTGAGCAGGGGGAGAAGGCCCTTGGGGGAGAAGGCCCTTGGTCAGGGAGGTGACCAAGAACCCGATGGTCACTCTGACAGAGCTCCAGAGTCCCTTTGTGGAGATGGGAGAACCTTCCAGAAGGACAACCATCTCTGCAGCACTCCACCAATCAGGCCTTTATGGTAGAGCGGCCAGATGGAAGTCACTCCTCAGTTAAAGGCACACGACAGCCCGCTTGGAGTTTGCCAAAAGGCACCTAAAGACTCTCAGACCATGAGAAACAAGATTCTCGGGTCTGATGAAATCAAGATTGAACTCTTTGGCCTGAATGCCAAGTGTCACGTCTGGAGGAAACCAGGCACCGCTCATCACTTGGCCAATACCATCCCTACGGTGAAGCATGGTGGTGGCAGCATGATGCTGCATGGATGTTTTTCAGCAGCAGGGACTGGGAGACTCAGGACATCAGACTGGGGCAACGGTTCACCTTCCAAAGGACAGTGACCACAAGCACACAGCCAAGACAACGCATGAGTGGCTTCGGGAAATGTCTCTGAATGTCCTTGAGTGGCCCAGCCAAAGCCCGGATCAAACATCTCTGTTGGGACCTGAAAATAGCTGTGCAGCGACGCTCCGCATCCAACCTGACAGAGCTTGAGAGGATCTGCAGAGAAGAATGGGAGAAACTCCCCAAACACTGGTGTGCCAAGCTTGTAGCATCATACCCAAGAAGACTCAAGGCTGTAATCGCTGCCTAAGGTGCTTCAACAAAGTACCAAGTAAAGGGTCTGAATACTTATGTGATATTTCCGGTTAAATTTTTTTATAAATGTGCACATTTCAAAAAAACTGTTTTTGCTTTGTCATTATGGTGTAATAAATTTTAGAATAAGGCTGTAACGTAACAAAATGTTGAAAAAGTCAAGGGGTCTGAATACTTTTCGATTGCACTGTATGTATTCACATATGTGCTTGAAGCTCATCCCACCTAGTCCATCATGCTCTCTCTCTCTCTCTCTCTCATTTGCAGTCTCCCACCGTCTCTTCTCCCCCTTTGTTATATTCTCCTGTTCCGTCCCTCTCTCTCATTTTCTCTCTCTGCTCCGTCTTGCTTCTCTAGCCGCAGGACCTTCTCTGAAGAGGTTTCCTTCTCTTCTCATATCGGTTTCCCATGACCCCCTGGCAGTGAGAGACACTCCAGCCCCCCACCCACTGGGTTGCTTTACTTTCCCAGTAATAACATAACGGCTGTGGCCCCCCCTTGGCCATCTTGGTTCACTGTAGTGGGCCCCTAATAGCGACTTGGCATGGAGCAGACTGAGACACCTGTGATGGGTATTCACCATGGCCAGACCTCCTAACTCTGGCTTAAATAAACCACAGCATGGAGGGCTGTGTGAAGCATACATGCACATCCACGTGTACACACACATGCGCAAACAGCATGCACGCGCACACACATCCACATGCATGAACAAACACACACACTAAAATGCTATTTCTCGATCTCATCAAAGGACTCCCGTTGTAGGGTAAAGTGGTCTGTTTCATGTTAAAACTCTGTCTCTGTTGGAGAAGAGGTGAGAGTTCAGCCATTGTTCCAGCACCGGTGAATGGTCCTTCTGTCAGCTTTGATAAGCTTCATTGAGCTTTGAATAGGTTAACCCTGGGGTAATGTTAAAACTATTTATCCATTAAAGTAACACTCAGTTGTTACTTCTATGTTGCTTGTAAGAGAAGTATACAGTGTACTGTAAAGTGCTCATCATTTGTTTACGTACATTATATTTACTCTTTCAAAAATGAAATCTATGTGTGCAATAACAAATAATAAATCCATTCTCATACACATAAAAAATACACAAGCTACAGGAAGGCCATCCTCTTTTCTTCCCTGGCTGTCACTCTCTCTCTCTCTCCAGAGTAATCCTGCACAGCCAGACAGCAAGGCCCAAACGGCGCAACCTCTGCTGAATGTCAACCCCACTGTTAATATTATCTCACTGAAAGGAAGAGGGTGGAGAGAGATTTGAGATGAACATAGAGAGATGCAGAGAAGGTCAGATGGGGTAGAGACAAAGAGGAAATGAGAAGGAGAGGTGGCGAGAGAGAGAGAGAGAGAGAGAGAGGGAGAGCGTACTGTATAGTAAGAGAGACCTTTGGGTTCCTCGATCCCCTCGTTTCCTTCCTCTTCCCCCTCCCTTGTTTCCTCCTCATCCGTCTCCTCCTCCCTTACACCTGCATCATCTCCTCTTACTTTACCCTGTATCTCCTGTTTTAGTGTTGCATACAGGTTTTATTCAGCTGGTATCTAGCTGTATGGGGTCAGGTCAGCTAAGTGGTATTGATCCTGTTGTTCAGATCTGTTGTTTATCGTTTATCACTGGCCCTCCCTCTCGCCTCGCCTGGCCAAACACATTAAAACACACACCCAGGAAGACTACAATAGGATTACAGTGTTTAATTGCCTTTTCTTTCTTTCTTTCTCTCGTTCTTTCTTTCTTTCGGTATTCCTCGTGAATAGAGCTAAAGACGAGCCATTATTCAGCTACGTGTCGAGGGCTTTATACAACAACAAATTGCAGTTGTATTTGCTAATCACACGCTGGCATGCACGCACACACGCACGAACACACGCACGCACGCACACAAACACTCTCCCATGTGCACACACACACACACACACGAGGGTTTCCGCTAGCTGATAAATAAAACTGTTGCCGACCGGAAAAAAAAGTATTGCAAAAAAAATATTTTTCTGGTGGAGTGAAACATGTGCTTTTATACGCCCATTCATTGCGCAACAATTCAAAATACAATCGTGTGTTAAAAACAGTTTTGGTGCACGATTAAAAAGAGCTACAATTTTTATTGCTCAACTGGTAATTGAAGCGCGCCTCCCATTCAACATTCAAGTGCAGACAACAGGCTATCAGCGGGTCACCCACCACTTTACAAATGTGAGCTGGAGGCAGTATGCATTTTGAAAACATACTAATTTCTGGAAGAGAACGGTAAACGACTGCAATTAATACATGCATTAACAGAAATTTATGTAACCAAATGACAGGGATTAATTGGCGGCTAAATATTATGCAATGGGAAATTGATGTTCTCTCTGCGGTACCGGAGGAGTACCGCAGAGGGGGTATTTTCTTAAAACTGATTTGTTGGTTAAGGGCTTGTAAGTAAGCATTTCACTGTAAGGTCTACACCTGTTGTATTCGGCGCATGTGACAAATAACATTTGATTTGATCCAAACATTTAATAAAAGGGCAAACAATTTCACACAATGAAACAATGAATGTGCAAGAATTGGCGGGAGACAGCTTAGCCATTCTGGAGTGAGACTCGCCTAATATCTTCACCACACACCCCTCCCCTTCTTCTTGTCTCAACATTTAAAATGCTATTACATATTTGAGATGCTTTTCACTGACAGCCGCAATTCAATAATCAGCTAGGCCTATTGCCACGCGCGCTACCCAAATTGCGGGCTTCCCAAAATCATGGGCCTACGAGCTTATGATTTGAAACAATTCACAGCTGGATTGGTGTAGTGTTTTGAATGATTTGATTTATTTCTGTATAGACAGGAGTAATTATATAATGTTGGCAAATGTATTTCCATTTACTTCTATATTGGACCCACCGCTATGCCATCTCTCTCCTGTTCTATTGATTTTCATATCAATTTGATGTCTTTCATATCAACAATCTTAGTCATACTAGCAAGTCATCTTAGTTGTTGCATCTTTAGACCCCCCCCTCTTTCTAAGTTTCTAACAGAGATGTTCATCTCTGTCACATATGGAACCGCTATCAGGGGCGCTGTTTAGAATGGTGTTTCCCAGGGGCGCTGTTTAGAATGGTGTTTCCCAGGGGCGCTGTTTAGAATGGTGTTTCCCAGGGGCGCTGTTTAGAATGGTGTTTCCCAGGGGCGCTGTTTAGAATGGTGTTTCCCAGGGGCGCTGTTTAGAATGGTGTTTCCCAGGGGCGCTGTTTAGAAGGGTGTTTCCCAGGGGCGCTGTTTAGAACGGTGTAGTATTTGCAGAACTGATTGGCTTGAGCCATGGTCGCTAATGAACGCTTTGAGCCCTGAGCCGTGGCCTACCAATGAGGACCACTTTCTCCCTCAAACCCTTCCTCCTCTTCACTCCTTTTCTTCTCCCTCCACTTCTGTTGGGTAGAGGGGGCAGTAGTTGTGTTCATCCAACATGTATTCTCTTGACCCCCCCCTCTCCTTCTCTGCCTCCTTGCCCTCTCCTCCTCTCCTCTCTTCTGCCCCTTCCCCATTCCTCCTCTTCCTTCTTCCTCCCCCCTGCTCCTTATTCCCCCAAAGTGTCCCAACCTCTGTGTGTCGCAGTCTTCATCTTTGTTAATGAGGATAGAGAGGACATGATCAGATTTGGAGAGGAGGCTACAGGGGGGAGAGGAGGATAGAGGGATTGAAGGATGGGATTGGAAGTTAAAGGGGGATAGATGAGATGGATGAGAAGGGAATGGCATTCTGACAGGGAGGCCCTCTCTGTGTTTCACTCCAGGTATAGAAGGTCTCTTTGAAGATTCCACTGTGTCATTTCCCTCCCTCTCTTCCCCTCTAACCGTTTCTCTCCCAAACACTTCCATGCATACTCCTCTGTGTCATACACGCTAGTTCTCTCTCTACTCACCATTACTCTTTATCTGTTCTCTCCTTTCTCCCCTCTCTCTCTCCCACTGGGCTGAGCAAGTCTATCTAATAAATACAGATTTTCAACACATTCAAATTCATAAGCCCCAACGGTCCCTCTTTGTGTGCGTCTGCTCTCACCTCTCTGCTGGCAAACTCTCTGCGTGTGTGTGTGCCATCTCACCCACGTCTTTGCAGGTGTGCGCGCGCGTGTGTGTGGGCGGTTAAAGGTGAGTGCGGGAGATATTTCCCCTTATTGGAGTTCTATAGCTGCCTCTTGGGAATGTGAAGTCACCATTTCCCAGCCACGGCATGTACACATCTGAATGTATAAGTACACTAGCTAGAGTGTATATCTGAATACACGGCGACCCCTGTGGCCTTATCTAAGGGCTGCAGAGATTGCAGCTGGAGGGATTGCTTTCTGCTGACGGATGCAGGTGGAGTTATTTTCCGGTGAATGCGTTGCCATGGAGGGAGGCCCACCGCTCAGGATTTGGATGAGGCATACACAGGCACATTCACACACAGCTAGGCAGAAGCACATGCACATTAGCACGCACCTACGCATTACACAGACACACACACACAATACATACCGGTGCACACACACTCACACAGATACAGTAACATCCCATACACATGTAACAAGTGTTGAATTTCATGTTGTATAATTACACAGTCTGAATAGTTGCCATCCCTGATATTGGGTGTACATTCCTTTTGTTGTTGTAATTACCCTTTTTAATATCGCACATTTAGTTCTCCTTCTGCACGCTCCCTCATAAACATCCCCTGCCCCCCTTACCCCTTCCCTTTCTACTGTACCCCTGTGGAAGAGGTAGGTTACAGTAAAACAGTCCCCCGAAAATCATAATCAATCCTATGTGTAAAAACTCAAGATATTTTGTTTATATGGTCACTTACAACATGTTCTAATGGTCTCCCACCAATATACTGTGATATGTAAGTATTTCAGTCATGTATTAACTTCTTATCTGTTGTTTTTGTGAATGCTGTACATGCTAGCTAGTTAATGTACGTTCGTCTGTATATGTCGTCATTGGACTAGCATGGCTATTCATGCCCCCTTTCATGCCCCCAGAGGAGTTGGCGTATAATGGCAGCACAGCATTTGTTTCTCAACGTTTTTCCTGTCAGAGAGTAAAAGACCGACACCGACCCTGGTCCTTTGGTCATATGTACGCCGATCAAAACACAACGCAGAGGCAATCAACACCGGTTACACACTCCAGTAACACTACCAACCCCCACACACGTCCACCAAGACCAAGCACTTTTTTTTATATCCTTTTTTATAATGTTCCTGATAAGAATGTCCGAGCATAAATACATACATAGTAAAACCAATATAGATCTCCATTGAGCCACTGTATCTATTAAGTTTGTGCAAGAATCCAAATGATTTGGGAGGGATTTTACCATGGTAACACACTCCTGGTGTTATTGCAGGCTACATAGAGGGTGTTGATAGTGAACGAGTTCTGCACTGAGATATTAGGATAAATAAGGGAGACGGTTGGAACTGCAAGGAGCTTAGGAGACAATCAAATACAGTGTGTATCACCACTCTCTCACATGGAGTGTGTTTATCGTCTACAAAATGGAATGAACAGTGGGTATCCTTTCTTAGACAAGAGTGTGTGTTGTCTGATGATGTGTGTATGGTTGAAGATGGTGTGTGTTAGGGTTGGCCGGTATCCAGATTTTCATACTGTCATACCGTTTCTGTACCTTACCAGATTATACGGTGTTACTGGAAGTGCACACAAGGGGCACTACTTCTGTTTTGACGCACAAAACAATTTAGTCAACAGGGATGTTGATCCAGGAGGGGATTGAATGCATTGGACTTCCTGCTGTGCTCCCGACACACTCAATCACACAGGAAGTGGCCACCCTGCTCTGGCCCACTAGTGTGTGTGTGTCTCTCTCTCTCTCTCTCTCTCTCTCTCTCTCTCTCTCTCTCTCTCTCTCTCTCTCTCTCTCTCTCTCTCTCTCTCTCTCTCTCTCTCTCTCTCTCTCTCTCTCTCTCTCTCTCTCTCTCTCTCTCATCCCTCCTTTACAGTCTTCTTCTCTGGTCTTTGACCCACTTTGTTTTTCTTTTCTCCCCCTTTTGTCTGCTGTCTACCTGCTGGCCCCTCCATCTACATTCTTCTTTTACTCATCTATCTCACATCCCTGCAGGCCTTATTTTACTGTAATTTAATCCATTACTGCACTGTAACACATAACTGTAAATAAATTAAGTACAATTTACTCAAAGGTTACTAAAAGTTTAACTTACTCACATTCCCTCAGTTGTTATTACTCAAATATTAATTATTGTGGATTGTACTCTGAGTGTAATTTAACCTCTTACAGCTACGGGGCAGAATTCCTAGTTTCCACCTGTCTGACGTGCCCAAAGTAAACGGGCTGTCACTCAGGCCCAGAAGCTAGATATGCATATAATTAGTAGCTTTGGATAGAAAAGACTCTGAATTTTTCAAAACCGTTAAAATTATGTCTGTGGCTATAACAGAACTGATTTGGCAGGCAAAAACCCGAAGGAAAAGCATTGAATCCAGCCACCATTTTCCAATTCCTATGGCGTCCCCTATATGGTAACAGTCTACTATTGATGGGTTTGGGCTTGTATTTTGAAAAATTAATACGTTTTTTCACTTGGAGGAAAGAGTGCGCCGGAAGAAAAACAGTGTTTGGGCGAGTTCTGGGGAGAGCACTCGCGTGGGAATTTGCCTTGTCTATTGAACATAGTTGTTTCCACGTGAAGTTTTATCGTTTTATAACATTTTAGACAACCTAAGGATTATATAGAGTCTTTGTTTGACAAAAATAGACAAAGTTTACCGGGAGCAATTTGGACTTTTTTTTTGTCGTTTTGACGGTGGTGTTTCCTGTGGATTTCTGAATTCAATGGCGCCGTCTAAACGGCGTTTTTAGGATATAAATATGTACTTTATCGAACAAAACGAACAGAGGTTTTGTAGCTGGGACCCTCCTGGTTGAAAACATGTGTCTATTCAGACCCCTTGACCTTTTCCACATTTTGTTACGTTACGGCCTTATTCTGAAATGGATTAAACAAATTGTTTTCCTCATCAATCTACATGTCACACCCGGATCTGTTTCACGTGTATTTGTGATTGTCTCCACCCCCCTCCAGGTTTCGCCCATCTTCCCCATTATCTCCTGTGTATTTAGACCTGTGTTCTCTGTTTGTCTGTTGCCAGTTCGTCTTGTTTGTTCAAGCCAACCAGCGTTTTGTGTCTTAGCTCCTGCTTTTTCCAGTTTCTCTTTTCTCGCCCTCCTGCCCCTGACCCTGAGCCTGCCTGCCGCCCGGTGCTGTTGCCCCACCTCTAGTTTTCTGACCTCTTTTCTGACCCCTGACCTGTCTTTTGCCTAACCCTGTTTGGGATATTAAACTATTGTTTATTCGACGTGGTCTGCATCTGGGTCTTACCTTCATACCTGATACCATAAGGACAGGGCAAAAACAGGTTTTGAGAACAGAAGACAGAAATACCTTATTTACATAAGTATTCAGACTCTTTGCTATGAGACTCGAAATTGAGGTCAGGTGAATCCTGTTTCAATTGATCATCCTTGAGATGTTTCTACAACAGTCCACCTGTGGTAAATTCAATTGATTGGACATGATTTGGAAAGGCACACACCTTTTTATATAAGGTCCCACAGTTGACAGTGCATGTCAGAGCAAAAAACCAAACCACGAGGTTGAAGGAATTGTCCGTAGAGCTCCGAGACATGATTGTGTTGAGGCACAGATCTGGGGAAGAGTACCAAAAAAATCTCTGCAGCATTGAAGGTCCCCAAGAACACAGTCGTCTCCATCATTCTTAAATGGAAGACGTTTGGAACCACCAAGACTCTTCCTAGAGGTGATCAAGAACCCAATGTTCACTCTGACAGCTCCAGAGTTCCTCTGTGGAGATGGGAGAACCTTCCAGAAGTACAACTGTCACTGCAGCACTCCACCAATCAGGCCTTTATGGTAGAGTGGCCAAACAGAAGCCACTCTTCATGCTGTGAGATGTTTTTCAGCGGCAGGGACTAGGAGACTAGTCAGGATCGAGGGAAAGATGAACGGAGAAAAGTACAGAGAGATCCTTGATGAAAACCTGCTCCAGAATGCTCAGACTGGGGCGAAAGTTCACCTTCCAACAGGACAACGACCCTAAGCACACAGCCAACACAACGCAGGAGTGGCTTCGGGACAAGTCTCTGAATGTCCTTGAGTGGCCCGGCCAGAGCCCGGACTTGAGACTGATCAAACATCTCTGGAGAGACCTGAAAGTAGCTGTGCAGCAACGCTCCCCATCCAACCTGACAGAGCTTGAGAGGATCTGCACAGAAAAATGGGAGAAACTCCCAAAATACAGGTTTCCCAAGAAGACTCAAGGCTGTAATGGCTTCCAAAGGTGCTTCAACAATGTACTGAATACTTATGTAAATGTGATATTTTAGCTTTTTATCTGTAATAAATTTGAAAAAATTGCTCCATAATTTGTCATTATGGCGCATTGCTCCCGAGTGGCGCAGTGGTCTAAGGCACTGCATCTCGGTGCTTGACATCCTGGTTCAAATCCAGGCTGTATCACAACTGGCCGTGATTGGGAGTCCCATAGGGAAAATTGTCCGGGGTTTGGCCGGTGTAGGCCGTAAATAAGAATTTGTTCTTAACTGACTTGACTAGTTAAATTAGTATTGTGTGTATATTGATGAGGAAAATGTTTTATTTGATCAACTTTAGAATATTGCTGTAACGTAACAAAATGTGGCAAAAGTTAAGGTGTCTGAATACTTTCAGAAAGCACTGTACATTGACGTTCACCAAAGCCATGTTTCAGATTCAAAAATGATGTCCAACATGGCGGCACAATATCCACAATTCATCAAATGAAAATTATCTCCGTAGCAAGCTTTTATCAAATATTGTTGACAACAGTGGATACTTTCTCAATGGTAAAGTTATTAATTGTTCATTTGTAACATGTCTGTTAATATGTTGAATTTTGAAGCATAATCTCTAAAACTCAGGCTAACTGGCTAACATTATGTCATAACAGTTTAGAAACAGACAGAGGGGTAAGTTCTAAACATATTTGGTTTAAATCAAATTAAGCTACGGACATTATCAGTATGTTTTTGAATGAATGAAAGCTGGAAATTAAATGCAGGCAAGCCAAGTTCTGTGATTATGAATGATGACGTGAAGCTAACTGGACTTTAAAGGATGCCATGCACTGTTTTGTTTTCAACACACAAGCTACAAAACACTGGAGTGCATGCTGCTGCCTGGGGTTTCCCACGGTAAGTCAATTGCTTTACTTGGCTAACGTTAGATAGTTAAGGGATTATAATATTTGACCATTGTTTGTGTGTGGTATAGTTTTGGAAAATTCCTACATTAAGATTCCTATCCCGATCTGAATTGTGCAACAATGCGCCTCCTGCCATGCACCATGTTTTCAGGTTAGCTACAGTGAGGGAAAAAAGTATTTGATCCCCTGCTGATTTTGTACGTTTGCCCACTGACAAAGAAATTATCTGTCTATAATTTTAATGGTAGGTTTATTTGAACAGTGAGAGACAGAATAACAACAAAAGAATCCAGAAAAACGCATGTGAAAAATGTTATAAATTGATTTGCATTTTAATGAGGGAAAAAAGTATTTGACCCCCTCTCAATCAGAAAGATTTCGGGCTCCCAGGTGTCTTTTTATACAGGTAACGAGCTGAGATTAGGAGAACACTCTTAACTTCTTGGGGATTGCTGGGGCGCTAGCAAGGCGCCAAATTCAAAATCCAAAAGTTGAATTATTAAACATCCACCAAGTGTTCCATACTCATCAAAAGCTCTGTTTCTTGGCAATATCACAGCGTTGTCAGATTTCAAAAAGGCTTTACGGTGAAAGCAGCACATTTGATTGTTTGAGGGTAGCACCTCACATATTTTTCCCATTACCATAATTTCATAATCCATCACGGCACACACATAACACATTTCACAGCGAAAACAAATCAATTACCTGTTGAAGAACTTTTGCTGAGGTCCTCCTAAGTGTCCAACGAAGACAATCCATGGTTCTTTTGTTAGAAAAAGTAATGTATTTTATCCATAAATCTCCATTTGGTTCGCGCGTTATAATCAGAAACGACAGCTTCCACTACTCCACTGAAACGTGACGCAAACTCGTTCATCTTATACTGGACTTGTGTTGGACTTGGACTTGTAACCGGAGGGTTGCAAGTTCGAATCCCCGAGCTGACAAGGTAAAAATCTGTTGTTCTGCCCCTGAACAAGGCAGTTAACCCACTGTTCCCGGGCGCCAAGACGTGGATGTCGATTAAGGCAGCCCCCCGCACCTCTCTGATTCAGAGGGGTTGGGTTAAATGCAGAAGACACATTTCGGTTGAAGGCATTCGGTTGTACAACTGACTAGTAATGGTGACTTTGACTTTGACCTATAAACTTGTCCAAGAACAATCAAACATAGTTTTAAATGTATCCTTAGGAACACTTTTACGTATATTTACTATTATAAATCAACCGGAATATAAACTGATCGATAAAGACGGTAAAAAACACACAAGCGCGCCTTGTCGGGAGCGCGCATTCCCTTGTGTTGACATAAATGAGACACTTCCTGGTTTCCTCTTCTTCTCTGGTCAAATTCATCCAAAATGAAAATGAATACTGTCTCGAGACTGTTGACATCCAGAGGAAGCGTTGGGTACTGCATTCATATGCCCTTATAAGGGCATTTTCATGAGGGAGGGGTTCCAAATGAGCAATGTGTCAAAACCACTTTTTCCAGGACAGAAATTCCTCGGGGTTTCGCCTGCCATATGCGTTCTGTTTTACTCACAGACAAATGGTTAACACTTTTGGAACATTCAGTGTTTCCTATCCAATGGTACTAAATATGTGCATATCCTATTTTCTGGGCCTGAATGGGAGGCATTTTACTTTGGGCACGCCAGGCTCTCCAAAACGGTCACCTCGTGCGCCGATCCCTAAGAAGCTAAAGGGAGTGCTCCTAATCTCAGTTTGTTACCTGTATAAAAGACACCTGTCCACAGAAGCAATCAATCAATCAGATTCCAAACTCTCCACCATGGCCAAGACTAAAGAGCTCTCCAAGGATGTCAAGGACAAGATTGTAGACCTACACAAGGCTGGAATGGGCTACAAGACCATCGCCAAGCAGCTTGGTGAGAAGGTGGCAACAGTTGGTGCGCTTATTTGCAAATGGAAGAAACACAAAAGAACTGTCAATCTCCGTCGGCCTGGGGCTCCATGCAAGATCTCACCTCGTGGAGTTGCAATGATCATAAAGAATGGTGAGGAATCAGCCCAGAACTACACGGGAGGATCTTGCCAATGATCTCAAGACAGCTGGGACCATAGTCACCAAGAAAACAATTGGTAACACACTACGCCGTGAAGGACTGAAATCCTGCAGCGCCCGCAAGGTCCCCCTGCTCAATATACATGCCCGTCTGAAGTTTGCCAATGAACATCTGAATGATTCAGAGGACAACTGGGTGAAAGTGTTGTGGTCAGATGAGACCAGAATGGAGCTCTTTGGCATCAACTCAACTCGCCGTGTTTGGAGGAGGAGGAATGCTGCCTATGACCCCAAGAACACCATCCCCACCGTCAAACATGGAGGTGGAAACATTATGCTTTGGGGGTGTTTTCTGCTAAGGGGACAGGACAACTTCACCGCATCAAAGGGACGATGGACGGGGCCATGTACCGTCAAATATTGGGTGAGAACGTGTCGTGGATGGGTATTCCAGCATGACAATGACTGAAAACACACGGCCAAGGCAACAAAGGAGTGGCTCAAGAAGAAGTACATTAAGGTCCTGGAGTGGCCTAGCCAGTCTCCAGACCTTAATCCCATAGAAAATCTGTGGAGGGAGCAGAAGGTTCGAGTTGCCAAACGTCAGCCTCGAAACCTTAATGACTTGGAGAAGATCTGCGAAGAGGAGTGGGACAAAATCCCTCCTGAGATGTGTGCAAACCTGGTGGCCAACTACAAGAAACGTCTGACCTCTGTGATTGCCAACAAGGGTTTTGCCACCAAGTACTAAGTCATGTTTTGCAGAGGGGTCAAATACTTATTTCCCTCATTAAAATGCAAATCAATTTATAAAAATTTTCACATGCGTTTTTCTGGATGTTTTTGTTGTTATTCTGTCTCTCACTGTTCAAATAAACCTACCATTAAAATTATAGACTGATAAATTCTTTGTCAGTGGGCAAACGTACAAAATCAGCAGGGGATCAAATACTTTTTTCCCTCACTGTAGCTAGGCAACTAACCCATACCCTGTTATACAAAGTGTTGAAGGATATTGGTTTGATATGTGATGATGGATAGCTTTGTAGCTAGAAAAATAAATGCCAAACCATGCTTTTGGGGAATTTGTAACTATGCCTTTAGCTAGCTAGCTTGCTTGATAGTAGCTTCAGGCTACATACCTGCAAGCACCTGCAAAGTGGCGCATAGGTGCACAAAATGGCGGAGCTTAACCTCTGAGAGCAATTCTGCCTGACTACATTGCAATACTGACAGCATTACAGGAAAATAATGCCCCGTGGTGACATAGATTTTTCAAAAGGTTGTACAGAGAAGTTACTTTCGTAGGAGGTTAGGTGAGCATTTTAGCTAACTCTAACCCTTTTCCAAACCTTAACCTAATTCTCCTAACCTGCTACGTTAATTCTCCTAACCTGCCATGAAAAAGTCAGTTCCGGTCGTAGCTGTATTCCTCCTAGTCAAAACCGTTATACAGGGGAGGATTTCAATTGCATTTCCTTGGTTCCTCACATCCTCTCTCCTCGTCTCCTTCTCAAAACCCATTGGACGAGAAGGTAAGAGGTCCCTCCATTCTGACATTCTTATCAAATGGAATTTGAGACGGAAGTGAGAAGAGAGGATGCGAGGAATCAAGGAAATGCAATTGCTATTCTCCCCATGACACTCAGAACTTCAAGAACACATCATATACACCAGTAGATGATGGTCTATCTCTATCAACTCACTCTGTGCGCCATAATATTCTCTGTCCCGAGTACCAGTGGTGTAAAGTACTTAAGTTAAAATACTTTTAAGTATCTGTACTTTACTTTACTATTTATATTTTTACTTTTACTCCACTACATTCCTAAATAAAATAATGTACTTATTACTCCTTTTCCCTGACACCCAAAAGTACTTCATTTTGAATGCTTAGCAGGACAGGAAAATGGTCTAATTCACACAATTATCAAGAGAACACCCCTGGTCATCCCTACTTCCTCTGATCTGGCAGACTCACTAAACACAAATGCTTTGTTTGTGAATTTTGTCTGAGTGTTGAACTGTGCCCCTGGCTTTCCGTAAATAAAAAATTAAAAAACAGTAGGAACAGAAAATATAGTCTATGTCATAAATACATGTTTACATTTTAATAATTTAGCAGACATTCTTATTCAGAGTGACTTTCAAAGGCACATCAACAGATATTTTTCACCTAATCGGCTCGGGGATATCGAACCAACGCTCTTAGCCGCTAGGCTACATGCCACCCGGTGAATTAATGCTTACACCTACATTTCTATGAGTACCTATAAGGAGGAGAAACTCAATTTCGTTTTCTTAGGGACCTCTCACCTTCTCATCCAATGGGTTTTGAAAAAGAGGCGAGAGGACACAATGAATCAAGGAAATTCTTCCAAAAAGTTGATTTGGGATTCAGAGGATAGAACATATTTCTTTGCTTTGTAATAATCTGTTCTTTGCCAATGGCAGAATCTCAATTGGATTTCCTTGATTCCTTGTGTTCTCTCTCCTCGCTTCCTTCTCAAAACCCATTGGAGGATGTGAGGAATCAAGGAGAGAGGCTGCGAGGAATCAAGATTCTCCCAATGAATATTGGCTGTGTTCGTGTTGCACAGATTCTATGCAAGCTTCTGTAGAACAATAGGAGCATATCACCATGATATTGTATTCTGCACAGAATCTATTATCTTGATAACCACTGACTTTTTACTGTGGGGGTAAACTTTACTTTTTAGATCATTTTCATGATTACTGATTCATTGACATATAATCACTTTGTTTTAAGAATGATGTCCATGTTTGTAAAACATGGCACTTGGATAGGCCTACCACTGCCAAGTTGATTTTTGGGCTTACATATGGGACAATGTATCAGTGGAGGTCAGGGTTGGGGTTCTTCAAAGTAGCCACCCTTTGCCTTGATGACAGTTTTACACACTCTTGACATTTTCTCAACTAGCTTCATGAGGTAGTCACCTGGAATGCATTTCAATTAACAGGTGTGCCTTGTTAAAAGTTAATTTGTGGAATTTCTTTCCTTCTCAAAGTCAAAGTCAAAGTCACCATTATTAGTCAGTTGTACAACCGAATGCCTTCAACCGAAATGTGTCTTCCGCATTTAACCCAACCCCTCTGAATCAGAGAGGTGCGGGGCTGCCTTAATCGACATCCACGTCTTCGGGCGCCGGGGAACAGTGGGTTAACTGCCTTGTTCAGGGGCAGAACGACAGATTTTTTCCTTGTCAGCTCGGGGATTCGAACTTGCAACCCTCCGGTTACAAGTCCAACGCTCTAACCACTAGGCTACCTGCCGCCCCTTCTTAATGCGTTTGAGCCAATCAGTTGTGTTGTGACAAGGTAGGGCTGGTATACAGAAGATAGCCCTATTTGCTAAAAGACCATTGTCCATATTATGTCGAGAACAGCTCAAATAAGCAAGGAGAAACGACAGTCCGTCATTACTTTAAGACATGCAGGTCAGTCAATCGGAAAATTTCAAGAACTTTGAAAGTTTCTTCAAGTGCAGTCGCAAAAACCATCAAGCGCTATGATAAAACTGGCTCTCATGAGGACCGCCACAGGAATGGAAGACCCAGAGTTACCTCTGCTGCAGAGGATAAGTTCATTAGAGTTAACTGCACCTCAGATTGCAGACCAAATAAATGCTTCATGGAGTTCAAGTAACAGACACATTTCAACATCAACTGTTCAGAGGAAACTGTGTGAATCAGGTCTCCACAGTCTAATTGCTGCAAAGAAACCACTACTAAAGGACACCAATAATAAGAGGAGACTTGCTTGGGCCAAGAAACATGAGCAATGGACGTTAGACCGGTGGAAATATTTCCTTTGGTTTGATGAGTACAAATTATACATTTTTGGTTCCAACCACCGTGTCTTTGTGAGACGCAGAGTAGGTGAACGGATGATCTCTGCATGTGTGGTTCCCACTGTGACACATGGAGGAGGAGGTGTGATGGTGTGGGGGTGCTTTGCTGGTGACACTGTCAGTGATTTATTTAGAATTCAAGGAACACTTAACCAGCATGGCTACCACAGCATTCTGCAGCAATACGCCATCCCATCTGGTTTGCGCTTAGTGGGACTATCATTTGTTTTTCAACAGGACAATGACCCAACACACCTCCAGGCTACGTAAGGGCTACTTGACCAAGAAGGAGAGTGATGGAGTGCTGCATCAGATGACCTGGCCTTCACAATCCCCCAGCCTCAACCCAATTGAGATGGTTTGGGATGAGTTGGACCGCAGAGTGAAGGAAAAGCAGCCAACAAGTGCTCAGCATACGTGGGAACTCCTTCAAGACCCTTGGAAAAGCATTCCAGGTGAAGTTGGTTGAGAGAATGCCAAAAGTGCGCAACGCTGTAATCAAGACAAAGGGTGGCTACTTTGAATAATCTCAAATATATTTTGATTTGTTTTTTGGTTACTACATGATTCCATATGTGGTATTTCATAGTTGTCATGTCTTCACTATTATTCTACAATGTAGAAAATAGTAAAAATAAAGAAAAATGAGTAGGCGTGTCCAAACTTTTGACTGGTACTGTATACACCTACCCTTATACCCACCACAGAGAAGAAAAGCAATTATGAGCTAAGAGGAGATACCATCAGGTGGAGTTATGACTGATTTCCTTGTCTAGCAGATTAACACACAACTGGAAAACCTACACACACCCACATATGTACACATTGTCTACACACACCAAAAACACACTACTATGCTGGACAGTAGGGATGGCCCAAGATAATTACTATACTCAGGGTTTCTTAGTAATGAGATACAAAGCAAACACACAGACACACTTCTTATGGTTCATATAAAATATTCCCAGGGCACAGTATATTAGTTAAAGAGCAGAGGCAGAAATCCATTGTGAGCATACAATATTCATGCCTCTGCAGTCTTTACATCTCCCCTAATCCTATTTTTCCCAAAATGTACACAATTATTTTTATTAGGAGAGAGGCACAGACCACAAAACAGAGGCTGATAAATGCTGGATGTAAATGTCGTCACTAGTATTCCAAACTGCCCGTTTCACACAGTCTGAATGAAACTATATCCTAAATGGGGGATGAGGATATGTGGGAGGGGAGAACAAAATACAATATTAATCAAGGATGCTCTTATATTGCAATAAACTGTCACATACACACAAGCATACATATAGACTACAGTATGTATACTACAGGAAAGCAGAGGGACATACAACCCCAGGTCTCGCATTGATCACATCCAATACATGTCTGGTGACCTCAGCCGCTGGGGATTAAACAAGACAGGACTGCTGATATGACGTGTGTCTAAATGATGTGTGTCTGTGTGTGTGTGTGTGTTTGTGTATGGCTTGACATGTTAGTGTATCAGCTCTTTCCCCTGCTGTAGGTCTCATGGCATGTCTGTCTGATTTAGCTGTGTCCTGTACAAACTCCAATACTAGCCTGACCCCTTCTCTACACTCGTAACCCCACCTACACACCCACACCCACCATTCTGCAGTGCGCAACCCTAGTTTTCTTGGATACCAGCATTTTACATACACAAGCACGATGGGTCGTTCCACCTCCAAAAAGCATAAGAAATGGTAAATGTCACTAATCACAATACACACATATAGAACTGCTAACCTTTTCTAGCTAACTAACAGTAAGTTTTAACTTGTAACGAAAACGACTTATAAAATTATAAACTTATCTGATAATGTAGCTAGACTCTTACCCATATACATTGATGAGGAGGATTCCCCCTGTGTAGGGCGCTTCACGGCAGATTGGAACCATTTAACTCCGTTTTGTTTGTAGCTACATCTTGTTTGGCCAGCGTTGTGTCAAGTCACTCCGGTTCACACTGACTGTGGCGTGGGCAGAAAGTAGCCCATCACTTTTTCCAACTGATCTGTCGATAGCGTCTGCTAAATTCTGGCCATCAATGTTGTTGAGAAAAGTAGCAAAACTTAACGTTATATCTTTCAAAAAAACGGTGCAGTAGAAAAGACTGTCAACACATACTGAACAGCTCACGTTATAGACGGAAGCATTCTACATGGCAGACCAATCCAAACTCATCTCCCAGCATGTCCAGCCCATCCATTATCTCAGCCAATCATGGCTAGAGGGAAGGTTCCTGACTTTTTCCGTGGCTAAACCAACTAGGTACGTCATTTAACAATTTTATTCATATTTATGGATGGAATACACGTTTGTTATTAAGGCACATGAAAGTTCACATGTTCCAGAAGGCATTTCTGCACAAAAACGCATGTTGATATAAAATAAATGTTTACATTCAAATGCCACTCCTGTGAAGTAGTGCTAGCAGCATACCACCTTGCATCCCACTGCTGGCTTGCTTCTGGGGCTAAGTAGCGTTGGTCCTGGTCAGTCCCTGAATGGGAGACCAGATGCTGCTGGAAGTGGTGTTGGAGGGACAGTAGGAGGCACTCTTTCCTCAGGTCTAGAAAAATAAATATCCCAATGCCCCAGGGTAGTGATTGGGGACATTGCCCTGTGTAGGGTGCTGTCTTTCGGATGGGATGTTAAACGGGTGTCCTGACTCTCTGAAGTCATTAAAGATCCCATGGCACTTATCGTAAGAGTAGGTGTTAACCCTGGTGTCCTGGCTAAATTCCCAAGCTGTCCCTCATGCCATCACAGTCACCTAATCATCCCCAGCTTACAATTGGCTCATTCATCCCCCCTCCTCTCCCCTGTAACTATTCCCCAGGTTGTTGCTGTAAATGAGAATGTGTTCTCAGTCAACTTCCTGGTAAAATAACAGTAAAATAAAAATTAAGTGACATGCTACAAAAGCCTAGTTTCCTGAAACGAGTAACATATGACAATTGCACCATAGGATCAAATCTCTGAGCTGACAAGGTCAAAATCTGTTGTTCTAACCCTAAGCAAGTCAGTTAACCCACTGTTCCCTGAGCACCGATGACATTGATTAAGGCAGCCCCCCACACCTCTCTGATTCAGAGGGGTTTGGTTAAATGCAGAAGACACTTTTCAGTTGAATGCATCCAGTTGTACAACTGACTAGGTATCCCCATTTCCCTTTCAGAGAGCTGCCACTTGTTGGACTATTAAAGGAGTTGGGTTGAAGCATTACATTGCTAAGAGAAGAGAATTGCTTTCATGGAGGTCTGGCTTGAATTGTGAGGATGACCACACAATTTATTTTCATAATGGGAAAAATCTATTGGTTTTTCTACCCAATGTTGCAAAGGATATGTTGTGATCTATTTAATAAATACTTAAGACCCCAGCAAAATGTAAAAAAGACTATACCGGTATAGCAATATGGTTGTTGGGGTGGGATTGGCGTCGGGTGTGTGGCTTTTTACCATTTCTTTTGATTCCTCATGTCTATCTCATTAGTAGGATGAAGTTTGGTCCAAACTGGATGTTGGGTACTATATTTATTGAATATTATCTAAATCTTATACATAAAAATTGCCAATTTGGGTGCAATCAATTGGCTAATTTCTCCTAAATCAAATTAAATTTCAACAAAATAATTTCTGGAATGCCGATTTTACCTGTTTCTAACTACAGGAACGATTTCAGAACAATCTAAGATGGTGGGTGTCATGGTTTATTGAAATGGCATGGAATGGCTGGAATGAGAGATTATGTGTTTAGGATGTGGGGGTGGAGACCGGGATAGAGAGGGAGATGTGTATCCTTGGATGGGATGGGATGGGATGATGAAGAGAGAGAAGTGTCCCGGGACGGAGGAGTAATCTGGCCCAGCGATGATGAACACCCTTCTCAGGCTCATACATCATCAGAATGCGACAGGGCCTCTGGACTCTAGTCGATATCATCAGAGTGTGACGGGGGACTCCCCAAACATACATTACACACAGACGCGCTCCATAGAGTACCAGGCAGTGTAACGCTTGGTGGTTTCAATGGCCCAGTTGGTTGGAGGTTGGAGCGTGGTGCTTTCAACAGCAGGGTTGGGGATTTGAGTCAATGATACAATTTGAGGATACAATTACATCTATAATAAAGCTTCTGGATAAGAGTGTCTGCCCAAACTAAAATAGACATGTTCTTTTTTTTTGTTTTACTATCAAAATAGCATACATGGATGTTGAGGTGAATAAAAACCAGCACATACAGTCAAACCATGAATGAACCCAGAACAAGACTCCTTAGCTAACTGACCTCAAGGTATTTCGACGTGGGGAATGAGGGAGTTAAATAAAGCTTAGTTAGCAAATCAGGCCAGTGTTCTCTCCTCTCCAGTTAGTGTGGCCATGACCACCAAAAATATCACATTTACTGTAATTTTACATACTAAGGGCTCTCAATCCTTCATGGACACCTCACTGATCTGCTGACAAAGTCCTATTACGGTCCAAAAAAACAAACACAAGTTTTTGGCATGAGCTAACACTATGGCTGAACAGACCAGCGTCCTTGACAACTATTCTCTATGACGGTCACCTTGGTGTTCTTATGAGGGGGAACAACTACAGTTGAGATGATTCAAAACCAGTCTATATCTAAAATATATAGAGAAGAAAATAAACCCAATGTTGCAATTTCCAAGTTTCTCAAATGTTCCTCAAACGCTCCAATGTAGCAATATTATTTATTTATATAGATATTCTGTATTACATTTCATTCAAACTTTACTATACTGTATTTGCATAAATATAGGCCTACACTATACATACAGGCTCTCCGCTATAGAATAATGCTAAGATTTTGCATTAGTGCATTTCCACTCAGCTTGGTGGTACATCCAAGCTCCATAGTGTATTCAGTCACAAGCTGACTATGGTGAGTTTCTATTCAAGGCAAGCTGCTACATTTCCATTGAGCTCAATACAGCCTGGCAGGCTCCACTATAAAGATATTACTGGTGAGAGTCTGATGAGATAGACGCCGTTCAAGCTTTATTACATTTCCATACAGCGTAATATTGCCAGGCTCCAATACAGCTTTATCTCCTTCTGCGTTAAGTGATCCTTCAAGAGGAATTAGCACTTTCATCAATTCTAACCATTGCTGCGCCCAGGAGGAGTCGTGTGATTGGCTAGCCGTTGGGGCCGCCTCACTGGAGGCAGGCTGTGATTGGCTAGGGAGGGATGTTCATTAGCGAACACTTGGACACATGCTGACCCCCTAGAAGGTTCCAGAGCATGTGGTGATAAATTAGCTATTTTTCTCTGTCATACACATACTACACACACACGCGCACACACACACTTAGACGCGTGCATGAAGGCGACTGTATATACACACGAAAACAAGCATCTTCCACACTCTACCAAAGGTGTGCGCACCCACCCACCCACACCCACACAGAAATCCCACCTCCTCCCCCACTCTTCCGAATCCTGCCTCGCTTCCAACTAAAATTAAAAAGAGAAAATAAATAAAAACTGCATTGCCTGCAGGCTTCAACTACGTGTCTGTATTAACCCCTTATTGAAGCTTAAGAAACGCTTATTGAAGCTCAAATTAAGATCCCAAAACAGTGAAACTGCTTCATTGGCATTCTGGATGAAGCCTCTGTCTTTTAGGCAGAGCTGAGAGCTGACCTCGATGGAGAGATTCAACTTACAGTGGGGCAAAAAAAGTATTTAGTCAGCCACCAATTGTGCAAGTTCTCTCACTTAAAAAGATGAGAGAGGCCTGTAATTTTCATCATAGGTACACTTCAACTATGACAGACAAAATGAGGAAAGAAAATCCCGAAAATCACATTGTAGGATTTTTTATGAATTTATTTGCAAATTATGGTGGAAAATAAGTATTTGGTCACATACAAACAAGCAAGATTTCTGGCTCTCACAGACCTGTAACCTCTTCTTTAAGAGGCTCCTCTGTCCTCCACTCGTTACCTGTATTAATGGCACCTGTTTGAACTTGTTATCAGTATAAAAGACACCTGTCCACAACCTCAAACAGTCACACTCCAAACTCCCCTATGGCCAAAACCAAAGAGCTGTCAAAGGACACCAGAAACAAAATTGTAGACCTGCACCAGGTTGGGAAGACTGAATCTGCAATAGGTAAGCAGCTTGGTTTGAAGAAATCAACTGTGGGAGCAATTATTAGGAAATGGAAGACATACAAGACCACTGATAATCTTCCTCGATCTGGGGCTCCACGCAAGATCTCACCCGTGGGGTCAAAATGATCACAAGAACGGTGAGCAAAAATCCCAGAACCACACGGGGGGACCTAGTGAATGACCTGCAGAGAGCTGGGACCAAAGTAACAAAGCCTACCATCAGTAACACACTACGCCGCCAGGGACTCAAATCCTGCAGTGCCAGACGTGTCCCCCTGCTTAAGCCAGTACATGTTCAGGCCCGTCTGAAGTTTGCTAGAGAGCATTTGGATGATCCAGATGAGGATTGGGAGAATGTCATATGGTCAGATGAAACCAAAATAGAACTTTTTGGTAAAAACTCAACTCGTCGTGTTTGGAGGACAAAGAATGCTGAGTTGCATCCAAAGAACACCATACCTACTGTGAAGCATGGGGGTGGAAACATCATGTGTTGGGGCTGTTTTTCTGCAAAGGGACCAGGACGACTGATCCGTGTAAAGGAAAGAATGAATGGGGCCATGTATCGTGAGATTTTGAGTGAAAACCTCCTTCCATCAGCAAGGGCATTGAAGATGAAACGTGGCTGGGTCTTTCAGCATGACAATGATCCCAAACACACCGCCCGGGCAACGAAGGAGTGGCTTCATAAGAAGCATTTCAAGGTCCTGGAGTGGCCTAGCCAGTCTCCAGATCTCAACCCCATAGAAAATCTTTGGAGGGAGTTGAAAGTCCGTGTTGCCCAGCGACAGCCCCAAAACATCACTGCTCTAGAGGAGATCTGCATGGAGGAATGGGCCAAAATACCAGCAAAAGTGTGTGAAAACCTTGTGAAGACTTACAGAAAACGTTTGACCTCTGTCATTGCCAACAAAGGGTATATAACAAAGTATTGAGATAAACTTTTGTTATTGACCAAATACTTATTTTCCACCATAATTTGCAAATAAATAAATAAAAAATCCTACAATGTGATTTTCTGGATTTCTTTTTCTCATTTCGTCTGTCATAGTTGAAGTGTACCTATGATGAAAATTACAGGCCTCTTTCATCTTTTTAAGTTGGAGAACTTGCACAATTGGTGGCTGACTAAATACTTTTTTGCCCCACTGTATAAGAAGTGAGCTGTAAGACAATGTTTTATTTTAGGAGTGAAAGGATGCACATAAAAGGAAAGGATGCACATAACTCTGCAATGTTGGGTTGTATTGGAGAGAGTCTCAGTCTTAAATAATTTCCCACATATAGTCTGTCTAAGAACCGATGCTGGAGTAGAGAAGCAGGTACAGTTAATTGGAACAGACATGGAACTGGACAAGAACAGCGTCAGAACCGGGTAATACACAGACGTAAGACAATCAATACAGCAGCTGGGAACACAGCTGGGGAACTGACAAATATACGGGAGGTAATAAACAGGTGAGTCCAATAATCACTGATGCGCGTGATGAGGGAAGGCAGGTGTGCATAATGATGGTGGCAGGAGTGTGTAATGCAGGGCAGCCTGGCGCTCAAGGGAGGGAGAGCGGGGGCGGGCTCCCCCTCTAGGGGAGCCACTATGCGTCCCACCTGGGTGAGCCTGACGGGCTGGCCAAGGAACAGGCGCTGGACAAGCCGGTCTGTGCCTGTATTTAGTTTTCATGCTAGTGAGGGCTGAGAATACACTCTCACATAGGTACGTGGTTGCAAAGGGCATCAGTGTCTTAACAGCGCGATTTACCAAGGCAAGGAACTCTGAGTGCAGCCCTATCCAGAAATCTGGCAGTGACTTCTGATTAAATTCAATTTTCACAAAACCGCTTGTTGCAATTTCGAAGCTCTCTTGTTCAGATATCGGTAAGTGGACTGGAGGCAGGGCATGAAAGAGATAACGAATCCAGTTGTTTGTGTCATCCGTTTCGGGAAAGTATCTGCGTAACTGCGCACCCACCTCACTCCGGTGCTTCACTATATCACATTTGATATTGTTCGTAAGCTTGAGTTCATTTGCACACAAAAAATCATACAATGATGGAAAGACCTGTGTGTTGTCCTTGTTAATGCAGACAGAAAAGAGATCCAACTTCTTAATCATAGCCTCCATTTTGTCCCGCACATTGAATAAGGTTGTGGAAAGTCCCTGTAGTCCTAGATTCAGATCATTCAGGAAAGAAAAAACATCACCCAGATAGGCCAGTCATGTGAGAAACTCATCATCATGCAAGCGGTCAGGCAAGTGAAAATTAAGGTCAGTAAAGAAAACTTTAATCTCGTCTCTCAATTCAAAAAAACGTGTCAATACTTTGCCCCTTGATAACCAGCGCACCTCTGTATGTTGTATACGCGTTACATGGTCGCTGCCCATATCATTGCATAATGCAGAAACTACACGAGAGTTCAAGGGCCTTGCTTTAACAAAGTTAACCATTTTCACTGTAGTGTCCAAAACGTCTTTCAAGCTGTCAGGCATTCCCTTGGCAGCAGGAGCCTCTCGGTGGATGCTGCAGTGTACCCAAGTGGCGTCGGGAGCAACTGCTTGCATGCGCGTTACCACTCCATTATGTCTCCCTGTCATGGCTTTTACGCCATCAGTACAGATACCAACACATCTTGACCACCAAAGTCCATTTGATGTCACAAAGCTGTCCAGTACTTTAAAAATATCCTCTCCTGTTGTCCTGGTTTCCAGTAGTTTGCAGAAGAGGATGTCTTCCTTAATTGACCCCCCCATAAACGTAACGAACATATACCAGGAGCTGTGCCAGGCCCGCCACGTCTGTTGACTCATCCAGCTGTAATGCATAGAATTCACTGGCTTGTATGAGAAGCAGTAATTGTTTCAAAACATCTCCCACCATGTCACTGATGCATCGTGAAACACTGTTGTTTGATGAAGGAATTGTCTGTATAGTTTTTTTGGCCTTTTCCCCCAGCATTGTCCCAGCCATATCCGCGGCAGCAGGAAAAATTAAGTCCTCCACAATAGTATGGGCCTTGCCTGTCCTAGACACTCGGTAGCTCACCATATAAGACACTTCTAGCCCCTTCTTATTAATGGTATCTGTTGCTTTTATACATGTCTTACTACTCGAAAAGTCGTCTTAATTCTCGCTCAACAAACTCCCGTGGCTTATTTTTCTAATTGGTATGTTTTGTTTCTAAATGTCTGCGCAAGAGTGAAGGTTTCATCGAGTTGTGAGTACTTTTGCACATATAACACACTGTGGCTGAGGAAAGCCACTACTCCCAATATAAGTGATACCCAAATCAATGTAGTTCTCATCATATTTGCGCCTCTTTGATGGTCCAACGTTCCTGTCTGTTGTTCGGTGCTTTCCCGGGTAAGGGGGCAGTAGCTCTTCGGCTGCATTAGATTCACAACTGTCAGTGTCCATGCTAGCTGGGCTAACAACAAATGTAGAAGTACTGATGCTAGCATTGGATGTGCTCGTGGAAGCAGAACAACTTGTGTCGTCGACAGGTGCAGGTGTGTACTGCTGGTAGTAGCAGTACTACCAGTAGAGCTGGTATGTGTCGCTATGGACGCTGGCCTTACTTTTTTTTAACCATTCATCAATTTTCGAGCAAACGGAATGAGCAACAGCTACGTTTGGCTACATACGGACCGTTAGTGGAATTCCCGCGAGAGAGAGTAACGGTTAATGTGATTGGATGTTAATTATTTGACTAGGCTACCTGTATTTGACATTGTGTTATTATTTTGCTGAACACTAGATGGTTTAATTTTATTTTTGGTAGTGAAACGAGGCTACACAGGCGAGAAAAAAACCTCACCCAAATGTATAGCCCTGTTGGAAAATATAAATGGACTGTTTGAAAATGTGAAGAAATGTTTTGTTTTTGAATAATTTTTTAAATATATCTTTAAATGTGAATCACATTTTTATTTGGCTTAACCCTGATGGCATTGCGCGTGTACCCTGTGTTTGGGAATACCTGCCCTACAGTATCTAGGCCCAGAAAATGTTAAGTCTCCAGAAATAGCAAAGCCGAGAGTTCCATTCCCCTAAGGTGTCCCTAAAAGCCATTCTTAACCATTGGATTACGATGTTCAGTATGCACATACTCGCACGCACATAGACACGGACAGAGACACACACACACACAGACACACACACACACACACACACACAGGACCTACTATATTCACAGTGTAGCGCTGCATGAAAATGTGTGTGAGCCTTGGTTAAAAGTGAACACAGGTCTATTTCACATAACACAGACTGTAAATGGAACCTAACAGAAGTTATGGGTCCTATAGGGTAAAGATGGAACTCTTCCACCTCTGAGCATCTTGGGAACAAAAACAATTACTGTGGATCAGACGCTGAGAGAGGTATCAGAAATACCGACACATTCACTGAACTATCAACACACTGAACTTATTTCTTTCTTATTTCTGCCTCTGAATGCGTTTCAACCCTTCACTTCAAATTGAAAAACTTTAGAGAGAGAGCGAGAGAATGGTAGAGAGAGAGAGAAAGAGAGAGAGGTAGAGACAGAGAGAAAGAGAGAGAGGTAGAGACAGAGAGAAAGAGAGAAAAATAGTAAGAAAGAGAAAAGGAAAGCATAGAGAGTATAAGAGAATGTGTGGGATTCCAGCAAAAGCGTGAGAGACGGGGGGGGCTCTGATTTGACAGTATCTGATTTGACAGTATCAGGGTCTGTACTGGACGCTGTCCCATTTAGAGGTGCTGCAGAGCGGGGCTTGAAGGTGACCTCCCTAGGCTCTACTGTGTGTGTGTGTGTGTGTGTGTGTGTGTGTGTCCCTGTGTACATGCATCCCTGTGTGTGAGCGTGTGTAAGTCCCTAGCTCTTATCTCCCTCTCTCCACAGTACATCCAGCTGCCCGGGTCCTCGGCTGGAGTCACACACACACACACTGTCATTTTCTTATCACTGAGGCCACAGGGGGTCTGTCACCAGAACTCCCCTTCCTTCTCCTCCTCCCTCTCCTCCTAACCCTCACCAACCATCACCTCCCCTCGCTCTCTTTGCCAACTCCTTGGTTCAGTGAGCAAAACAGCAGGAGTGAGGTAAGAGGTTGCATGCTGCCAAGCCAATTGCTCACGAGACTGTTAGGATACGCTCAATAGGAGTGTTGTAAATCAACCCCTGGTCCTAACACCACTATCACCATTAACAATTACTGCACTCGTAGAAAAAAATGGTTTCAAAAGGATTCTTCGGCTGTCCCTATAGGAAAACCCTTTTTGAGTCCAGGTAGAACCCTTTTTGGTTCCATGTAGAACCTTTTTGGGTTCCATGTAGAACCCTCGGTAGAAAAGCTTTTCCATGGAACCCAAAAGAGAGAACGGACCTGAAAACAAACAAAAAACACACACACATGAATGAAAGGTTAAAACGTTTAGAGCAGCAGCAACACTAAAGTGATTTCTAGGGACGATAGTGATATGAAGGGAATCAAATGTAGATTTCACTGTATCGCCGAACCACTGCTGAGGCTCCCACTGGGCATGAAATATATTTCATAACGTGAAATATATATATATTTTTATGCTGAACGATTAACGATCGTTTTTTTCTGCGAGCTCAATGCACTGTCTTTTTTTTATCGATTTTTTTTCAATTTTACCTTTATTTAACTAGGCAAGTCAGTTAAGAACCAATTCTTATTTTCAATGACAGCCTAGGAACAGTGGGTTAAATGCCTTGTTCACGGGCAGAACGACAGATTTTTACCTTGTCAGCTCAGGAATTTGACCTTGCAACCTTCCGGTTAACTAGTCCAACGCTCTAACCACTAGGCTACCTGCCGCCCCAATAAATCAGATCATGCCCGAACTCTGTGTTGTAGTAGTTGTAGTTTCCAACAGGCCAATGTTCTACATAGTTTACAGCAGAAAATAAGATAATGAACTACAATGGCCATAATCAATTGTGCGCCTACTTGTCCGGTCTGTTTTCTTTCCGCAGGCTACGTAGGAGACAGGAGTGTGCGCGATCATAGAAAACAGTTGCTTCGCAAGGTATCTTTACCTGAAAATACATGATCTAAGTGATTGATAGTTGGTATTCAGGAGTCATAAAAGTATACCTTATTTGCTTTGAAGAACTACTGAAATAGTGATTTTGTCAGACAGCATAGGCAGCAGCTCTATAGAGATAAGATAACGACTTGGAATTAATATTTTATTAAAGTAATGTGAATAAATGATGGTTAACAAGTGATAAGCAGTAATGGGCAGTCGCTACCATCATGGAAGTTTTATTAATTGTTTTATTCTGTGTGTGTGTGTGTGTGTGTGTGTGTGTGTGTGTGTGTGTGTGTGTGTGTGTGTGTGTGTGTGTGTGTGTGTGTGTGTGTGTGTGTGTGTGTGTGCATATGTGTAACGTTGGATCGTGTTACAGTGCTTTCCCTGTCTTATGCTGAGATTACATTACTGCAACGACCTTGAGCCACCACGACCCCTGGCTTCCTGCTTACACAAGCACTTGTCCTGCCGAGAAATGACTAAGATCACCTATGCAAGGTGTGTGTGTTGTTTTTTGGGGGAGTGTGTGTGTGTGTGTGTGCGTGTGCGTGCGTCATGCGTGAGTGTGTATAGGGGATGAGAGGTGGCTTGTTCTCCAGATTGGGGTTGTCCAGGCCTTATTGTTATAGCTTGACGTAGGGCTACAGACACAATGCGAGAACATGAGGAAATCCACTTAGCCTGTGACCCAGAGCGAGAGGGACAGAGTGAGAGAGCGAGACAGAGAGCTGCACTGAGTATCCTCATAGAGGCTAGCCCAGCATGAGCCTAGGCACAGCTCTCCTCTACTGTACGTCATGCGTATGATGACAAAGCCCATGCAAAAACTCTGACGG
The DNA here is from genome assembly GCA_030435695.1 of Brachymystax lenok tsinlingensis. Classification (NCBI taxonomy): domain Eukaryota; kingdom Metazoa; phylum Chordata; class Actinopteri; order Salmoniformes; family Salmonidae; genus Brachymystax; species Brachymystax lenok. The sequence continues at coordinate 7,343,188 of CM059800.1, forward strand.
TAGGCTATTTCCTACAGTCTATCTATGGGGTATATATACAGTGTAACACTGTGTGACAAAAGCTAGGCTAGCATCGGCTTTGATTGGACTGGGAATGCAGACAGGCAGTGTGATGCAGTACAGGGATACAGGCAGAGGCTGCAGGATGCTGAGGCTATCAGATGTAACATGGCTACAGTGCACTGAGCTGTGGGAGCAGCACAGTCATATTTCTTCTCTGATTGGTGTTTGGTGGGTAATTGGTGTCTTGCTGTGAGAGCAGAGGATGTGACTGTGAGCGCGCTAGGGGGAGGGGAGGGGTGGAGACACAATGTCCCTGGCAACTCTACCACTGCCAGTGATATCCATCACCCCCTGGGCATGATTACCAGTACAGGCATCATACACCACTGGCACAGTGCATCATACTCAAACACACACACCTGCACATTCAAGTACAAAAACACACACATCCTAGAAGTGATGAGGAAGGGCTGCTTGATTCAGCCTACACGTACAGAGTAGGCCCTACACACTCCCTGCCCTTGTAGATGCTCAACTAAAGACTGTTCATTCCTTTCAGGCACATGGTGTCATGGTTCCACCTGTCACCAGAGGGCGGCAGAGACCATCCTAGAGACATTAACGACACTCAGGTGTGTCCTGTTTACTCGTTATGATTTCCCTGTTAAAAGAAGTGTGTTTTCTGTTGTCCTTTGCAGAAGCTTGAATTGTTTACTGTGTGCGGTTGTTTCCTGAGTGGGTATACACATACATATATATATATATATATATATATATATATATATATATATATATATATACATACATACATACATACATACATACATACATACATACATACATACACACTGCTCAAAAAAATAAAGGGAACACTAAAATAACACATCATAGATCTGAATGAATGAAATAATCTTATTAAATACTTTTTCTTTACATAGTTGAATGTGCTGACAACAAAATCACACAAAAATTATCAATGGAAATCAAATTTATCAACCCATGGAGGTCTGGATTTGGAGTCACACTCAAAATTAAAGTGGAAAACCACACTACAGGCTGATCCAACTTTGATGTAATGTCCTTAAAACAAGTCAAAATGAGGCTCAGTAGTGTGTGTGGCCTCCACGTGCCTGAATGACCTCCCTACAACGCCTGGGCATGCTCCTGATGAGGTGGCGGATGGTCTCCTGAGGGATCTCCTCCCAGACCTGGACTAAAGCATCCGCCAACTCCTGGACAGTCTGTGGTGCAACGTGGCGTTGGTGGATGGAGCGAGACATGATGTCCCAGATGTGCTCAATTGGATTCAGGTCTGGGGCAGGCGGGCCAGTCCTTAGCATCAATGCCTTCCTCTTGCAGGAACTGCTGACACACTCCAGCCACATGAGGTCTAGCATTGTCTTGCATTAGGAGGAACCCAGGGCCAACCGCACCAGCATATGGTCTCACAAGGGGTCTGAGGATCTCATCTCGGTACCTAATGGCAGTCAGGCTACCTCTGGCGAGCACATGGAGGGCTGTGCGGCCCCCAAAGAAATGCCACCCCACACCATGACTGACCCACCGCCAAACCGGTCATGCTGGAGGATGTTGCAGGCAGCAGAACGTTCTCCACGGCGTCTCCAGACTCTGTCACGTCTGTCACGTGCTCAGTGTGAACCTGCTTTCATCTGTGAAGAGCACAGGGCGCCAGTGGCGAATTTGCCAATCTTGGTGTTCTCTGGCAAATGCCAAACGTCCTGCACGGTGTTGGGCTGTAAGCACAACCCCCACCTGTGGACGTTGGGCCCTCATACCACCCTCATGGAGTCTGTTTCTGACCGTTTGAGCAGACACATGCACATTTGTGGCCTGCTGGAGGTCATTTTACAGGGCTCTGGCAGTGCTCCTCCTTGCACAAAGGCGGAGGTAGTGGTCCTGCTGCTGGGTTGTTGCCCTCCTACGGCCTCCTCCACGTCTCCTGATGTACTGGCCTGTCTCCTGGTAGCGCCTCCATGCTCTGGACACTACGCTGACAGACACAGCAAACCTTCTTGCCACAGCTCGCATTGATGTGCCATCCTGGATGAGCTGCACTACCTGAGCCACTTGTGTGGGTTGTAGACTCCGTCTCATGCTACCATTAGAGTGAAAGCACCGCCAGCATTCAAAAGTGACCAAAACATCAGCCAGGAAGCATAGGAACTGAGAAGTGGTCTGTGGTCACCACCTTCAGAACCACTCCTTTATTGGGGGTGTCTTGCTAATTGCCTATAATTTCCACCTGTTTTCTATTCCATTTGCACAACAGCATGTGAAATTTATTGTCAATCAGTGTTGCTTCCTAAGTGGACAGTTTGATTTCACAGAAGTGTGATTGACTTGGAGTTACATTGTGTTGTTTAAGTGTTCCCTTTATTTTTTTGAGCAGTGTATATATATATATATATATATATATATATATATATATATACACACACACACACACACACACACACACACACACACACATATATACATACATACACACACACACACACCTATTGTTCTCTTACTAATCTCTGTCATGCGGACATAGTGTATATAAGCACAATTTATTATGCTGAGTGTACAAAACGTTAGGAACACCTGCTCTTTCTATGACAAAGACTGACCAGGTGAATCCATATATATATATATATTATATATATAGTTTTTGAAGTGTACTGTGATCCTGCGGCTACCATTTCTCAGTAAAGTATTATGTTTATCCTTAACCACTGATTCCTCGTCTGGTCTCTTCTCTGCACCTGAGTCCAACCTCACCACGTCACACATGATAGCAAGTATTTATCTGATTTCTTTATTTCTGGCTTGGATGCCTGATTCTATTACTGTGACGTAAGAGGAGATTGATTCCTCCCTTAAATAACCCTAACTTGAGGCAGTAACTATAGTCTACTCAATCAGTACTAAAACTAGCCGGCTGTATGCACCATAGAGAATACACACAAGTCACTTCCCCCGGGCAGTGATGTTGAGTCCAATTCTATTATTATGATATCAACTGGTGGTGAGAAAACAGAAGTAGGTCTATAGTGGGTAATAACACCTTTTTTACTTCAAACATTTTATATTATTGAATGCTTTTCATTTGCAGCAAAACTCTCCAAGGACCATGTATAAGACACCGCACTATAAAACCCTATTTGTGTGACAATGATAACTACAATTCAATTACTAAAAGGGGGTGAGCCATTTCAATGTGAATTAATAGATTCAAATATATTTAATTAGATTATACTGATTGGTTCTGACTGGGGATAATACGACCAACTGGAGAGGGTAAAATCGAGGGTAATTGAATTCCCTAGCTTCAGTAAAAACCTTGGCCAGAGCGGTTTTTTTTTTTTTTTTTTTTATCCTAATGAATAAGATTTTATGGAAAGGGGGGACCTGATCATAGATTAGCATCCTAATCTGAGACGTCCTGAGAGTACAGGCCCGGCTCTCCTCATAGATCACTCCCATCTAATTCTTTGACATTTGTTGGGAAAGACAGGCACACATCTGAGATATGGAGAAGAAATAGTGATTTATTGTTTTATAAGTATACAGTATATCACAAAAGTGAGTACACCCCTCACATTTTTGTAAATATTTGAGTATATCTTTTCATGTGACAACACTGAAGAAATGACACTTTGCTACAATGTAAAGTAGTGAGTGTGCAGCTTGTATAACAGTGTAAATTTGCTGTCCCCTCAAAATAACTCAACACACAGCCATTAATGTCTAAACCGCTGGCAACAAAAGTGAGTACACCCCTAAGTGAAAATGTCCAAATTGGTCCCAATTAGCCATTTTCCCTTCCCGGTGTCATGTGACTCGTTAGTGTTACAAGGTCTCAGGTGTGAATGGGGAGCAGGTGTGTTAAATTTTGTGTCATCGCTCTCACACTTCCTCATACTGACTGGTCACTGGAAGTTCAACATGGCACCTCATGGCAAAGAACTCTCTGAGGATCTGAAAAAAAGAATTGTTGCTCTACATAAAGATGGCCTGGGCTATAAGAAGATTGCCAAGACCCTGAAACTGAGCTGCAGCTTGGTGGCCAAGACCATACAGCGGTTTAACTGGACAGGTTCCAATCAGAACAGGCCTCGCCATGGTCGACCAAAGAAGTTGAGTGCACGTGCTCAGAGTCATATCCAGAGGTTGTCTTTGGGAAATAGACGTATGAGTGCTGCCAGCATTGCTGCAGAGGTTGAATGGGTGGGGGGTCAGCCTGTCAGTGCTCAGACCATACGCCGTACACTGCATCAAATTGGTCTGCATGGCTGTCGTCCCAGAAGGAAGCCTCTTCTAAAGATGATGCACAAGAAAACCCGCTAACAGTTTGCTGAAGACAAGCAGACTAAGGACATGGATTACTGGAACCATGTCCTGTGGTCTGATGAGACCAAGATAAACTTATTTGGTTCAGATGGTGTCAAGCGTGTGTGGTGGCAACCAGGTGAGGAGTACAAAGACAAGTGTGTCTTGCCTACAGTCAAGCATGGTGGTGGGAGTGTCATGGTCTGGGGCTGCATGTGTGCTGCCGGCACTGGGGAGCTACAGTTCATTGAGGGAACCATGAATGCCAACATGTACTGTGACATACTGAAGCAGAGCATGATCCCCTCCCTTCGGAGACTGGGCCGCAGGGCAGTATTCCAACATGATAACGACCCTAAACACACCTCCAAGACGACCACTGCCTTGCTAAAGAAGCTGAGGGTAAAGGTGATGGACTGGCCAAGCATGTCTCCAGACCTAAACCCTATTGAACGGAAGCTAGAGGAGTGCAAGGTCTCTAACATCCACCAGCTCCGTGATGTTGTCATGGAGGAGTGGAAGAGGACTCCAGTGGCAACCTGTGAAGCTCTGGTGAACTCCATGCCCAAGAGGGTTAAGGCAGTCCTGGAAAATGATGGTGGCCACACAAAAATGTTGACACTTTGGGCCCAATTTGGAAATTTTCACTTAGGGGTGTACTCACTTTTGTTGCCAGCGGTTTAGACATTAATGGCTGTGTGTTGAGTTATTTTGAGGGGACAGCAAATTTACACTGTTATACAAGCTGTACACTCACTACTTTACATTGTAGCAAAGTGTCATTTCTTCAGTGTTGTCACCTGAAAAGATATACTCAAATATTTACAAAAATGTGAGGGGTGTACTCACTTTTGTGATATACAGTATATACACTGAGTGTACAAAACATTAGGAACACCTTCCTAATATTGAGTTGCACCCCCTTTTGCCCTCACAACAGCCTCAATTCATCAGGGTATGGACTCTACAAGGTGTCGAAAGCATTCCACAAGGATGCTGCCCCATGTCGACTCCAATGCTTCCCACAGTTGTGTCAGGTTGGCTGGATGTCCTTTGGGTGGTGGGCCATTCTTGATACACAGGAAACTGTTGAGCATGAAAACCCCAGCAACATTGCCGTTCTTGACACACTAAAAACAGTGCGCCTTGCACCTACAACCATACCCTGTTCAAAGGCACTTAAATATTTTTTCTTGTCCATTCACCCTTTGAATGGCGCATACACAATCCATGTCTCAATTGTCTCAAGGCTTAAAAATCCTAATTTAACCTGTCTTCTCCCCTTCATCTACACTGATTGAAGTGGATTTAACAAGTGACATCAATAAGGGATCATAGCTTTCACCTGGAATCACCCACCTGGATTCACCTGGTCAGTCTTTGTCAGTGAAAGAGCAGGTGTTCCTAACGTTTTGTACACTCAGTGTATATAAGCACAATTTATTATGCTATGTCCGCATGACAGAGATCAGTAAGAGAACGATAGATGTTGATAGTTATCAGTATTCTGAACAACAGAGGAGAATTACCTTAAGAGAAGAGGATGATTAATTCTAGATGAATGTGATTTCCATTTACGTGCATAAGAAGCCCCAATGACTGTAACATGAGGACAGAACCAGGTGTCTGAGCTCTAAGGGAGCAGGGATGGGACTGCGACCCCCCAGGCAGGAGCTTCTCGTCGGTGTACAGCAGCTCAGCACACAGCCTGGATCAATATCAGGAGAGCGTGTGTATTGATTATGTGTGTAAGAGATATGAGAAGGGGGTCGTTATACTGGGGGGGTGAGGAGGTGGGCCGGGGACAAGGTAATAGGATTTCTAAGCCTTGAGACAATTGAGACATTGTGTATGTGCGCGCACTATGCATTATGGGTTTGAATGCTGTAGCATAGAATAAAACATTTCATAAGAGTCCCATGAGGGTAGTGACTGCCCATTACTGCTTACAAAAATATTTCAGTTGTGTATATGATGCTTTATTTGATTTCATTCCAAGTCATCATATCATCTCTATAGAGCTGCTACCTATACTGTCTGACAGAATCACTATTTTGTAGTTCTTCAAAGTAAATAAGGCATACTTTTATGACTGCTGAATACCAACTATCAGACCTCAGGATAAGACCCAGATGCAGACAGTTCTGAAGTAACACAAAGTTTTTAACAAAAACGGGGCAGGCAAACGACAGGTCAAGGGCAGGCAGAGGTCAGTAATCCAGAGCAGAGTCCGAAAGGTACAGAACGACAGGCGGGCTCAGGGCAGGCCGAATGGTCAAAACCAGGAAAAATAGGGGACTAGAGCGAAAACAGGAGTACGGGAAAACCGCTGGTAGGCTTGACAAGACGAACTGGCAACAGACAGAGAACACAGGTACAAATACACAGGGGATAATGGGGCAGATGGGCGACACCTGGAGGGGGGGTGGAGACAAGCAAAAAAGACAGGTGAAACAGATCAGGGTGTCACTATATCAATCACTTAGATCATGTATTTTTTTATTTATTTTTTTAGCTAGAGATACCTCGCGAAGCAAAAGCTGCTCTCTATATCACCTCATGATGGTGAATTCTTCTTTCGTAGCAGGCGTAAAAGAAACACAGGCCGGAAAAGTAGAATCGCAATGGTGGTCTTTCTGGTTAATTACCACTTCTGCGCTAAACTATGTAGAATATTGGCCTGTTGGAAACTACAACTCTCTACTACATCGCACAGTTCAGGCTGGATCTGATTTATCTCTAGAGAAACTCTGCAATGTGCGCAATGAGCTCACAGAAAAACGAAATGGAAATCAAATAATTGAACCGACTTTGGTCAATTAGTTGTTTAAAAACCGAAAAAATAACAGAAATGTTGGTTAATTGCTCAGCACTAGTGCCAGGCGCCGGTTTGAGTGTGTCAAGAACTTCAATGCTGCTGGGTTTTTCACACTCAACAGTTTCCCGTGTGTATCAAGAATGGACCCACATTCAAAGGACATCCGGCCAACTTGACACAACTGTGGGAAGCATTGGAGTCAACATGAGCCAGCATCCCTGTGAAATGCTTTCGACACCTTGTAGAGTCCATGCCCCGATGAATTGAGGCTGTTCCGAGGGCAAAAGGGGGTGCAACTCAATATTAGGAAGGTGTACCTAATGTTTTGTATACTCTGTGTACGTGATCATGTACCAAATGTAAGCGAGGTTTGAAATGATTGTTTTAGTCAAATATAGTTATACCTGTATGGGCTTCTTGCGTTCAATTTGCAGTCAAGAAATTATTTGTAATTATGTTCCAGCCCCCTGACCGTCCGCTCAAGGAAATAAATCGGCCCGTGGTTGAATCTAGTTGATGATCCGTACTCTACCCTAACCCAACTCAGAGACCTGCTGCCTAGCCTGTCATCAGCTGCATTGATTGTGACCTTGCTTCAGGCAGTAAATACATGGAGAGAACATCTGTTTTAACACAACCCAATTTCTCTCTGTGGCTTTTAATGGGCCAATTACAGCAGTACGGTGGGGAGCTAGCTACCTCGCTCAGTGCAGCCCTGTGACTGGGATCAGTGGCATCAAAGTCCCATCAGAAACTCACACGTGTCCCTTAGGGGCTTGGAAATGGATGTCTTGATCTCCTTTCTTACCACATTGGTAGCTCAAATGGGAGCTGCACTCTAGAGAAATATACTGTAGAGTATGTGTTGGTGAGGAAGAGGGAAAAGTGAGGGGTGTGTGGGGGAGGGGAGAAATACTGTACGGCCTGGTGCCTAGCAACATGTTGGGATTATAGTGTGCTGACCCCTGCAAACTATGAGATTTGGATTGGGATAAATCTTCAGAAGAATCCTGTAACCCCCCCCCCAAATTCCCACCTGGAAGGCCCACACCTCTACACCTGAAATAAATAAATAAAAAACTCTTCCCCACAAACACAAACCCCTGGCTGATCCCCTCCAGCACAAAAGTCATTGAGATGCAGAGTGGTCATTGAGTCTACCTGCTCACACCATGGCTATAGACAGGAAATCATTGTCTGATTCATCACCTCATTTTTAGGAGATGACATGGTGAGAGAGGCAGGGGTGAAAATCAATGCAGGGAATAGCGGGTGATTTATTTAGAGCTAAAGACAGCGCTACATCCATGGCCTGTAGATTACTATCCCTATACTGGAAATCCTCAAATGTACATTGAGATAAAGGTTGTAAAAGGAGACGGACTGATAGGCTTTGAATATACAGTCAGGGTTTTCTTTCTCTGAGCTAAAGCCTACTACTTGTTACTTTTATTGAATTGGGTAAGTCTATGTGTCTATAAGGCTCCGTATGTGAGGACATTTTATTTGTATTATTTAATTTAACTAGGCAAGTCAGTTTAAGAACATTCTTATTTACAATGACGGCCTAACCCGGACGACACTGGGCCAATTGTGCCCTACGGGACTCCCAATCACGGCCGGTTGTGATACAGCCTGGAATCGAACCAGAGTCTGTAGTGACGCCTCTAGCACTGAAATGCAGTGCCTTAGAACGCTGTGCCACTCGGGAGCCGTAGCCTGATGGCGAGCATAGGAGTTGTAACGTTTATTGATCCATGACAAAGTCCAGTGGTCCTTTAGGTTCTGCAGTACAGACATTTTGTGATGAAGTGTGTTATGGACCAAAGTCATCAAAGGAAAGTGAAAACAGAAACAGTGGATTTATGAGTGAACTAGGCCACACGATCAATGGTTGTAGCCACTACAGAAAGATCCATACCGGTCCGGCTAAAAGAAAGAGAGCAGAAAAAAATGAGAGAAAAAAGAAACACACCTCCCTTCCCTGTGTGCCATCGCTCACTGTCACCATGCCGATTCCATTTCCTGCTGCCCCGGGCAACCGGCATCAGACAATTTTTCACGGGACTACCCAGCACAAAAACACACATTTCATACGACAAAGGCCCCAGATTAATATGGAGCTCCTCTCCATGTTCCTCTCCTCACTCCTCCACCCCTCTTTGTCTGGAGCCCCTGTCTGGTGCCTGGGCGATTAGGATTCCCCTCCTAACGTGCCGGATTTACTCCGGGTGGTGTCTGGTAGAGGTAGCCAGGGTGTGTGTGTGGCAGCGGGGAGGTGGAGGACACGGGGAACCTCCAGCCCTTTACTCCAGGGTCTGGATAAAAAGAAAATTAACAATTCATCCTTATCACTGTTGAAAATTCCTGGAGTGTAAAATTTAATTGTGGTTAGAAAGGGAGAGACTGTAAAATGGACTGGAATAGCTACTGGGCAATTCCACGGTAACGGAATTACGCTCTGACTCAAAACTATGAACAAGGGCTACTTTGAACAAGAATTATTGTTATTTAGGTTTTTTTTACACAGAAAATAAATACAAATACATTTACTGGAAGAACTGTGCAGATGCAAAGTTTGGTAACTTTGTAATCTCCATGATTTTTTTTATGTGACCAGGTTTTCCAAAAACTTAAATATCTGCTCCTAATTAAGATATTCAAAGACGTCTGAAGAAAGAATGTGGTGTCAGCTACAGTATGAGATGACACCTTGAGTTAGATATAATTTGACATCTGGTAACGGAATTACGGTAACAGAATTACATCATTGGTCCATGGAAACCATGTGTTTGATGTATTTGATACCATTCCACAAGCCCGTCCTCCCCTATTAAGGTGCCACCAACCTCCTGTGATGATTTATCATTGTAGCCAATTCAATTGCAGTAATTATGTTAGTGATTTGGTAACAGAATTACGAGTTTTAATCGCTTAATAATTCATAAACAAACTTGATATCAGTAAAAACACTAACTAATTGGTAGGTCTACCTTTACTTGCTACTTCTGTGAACTTTCATTATCTTCTCTCCACATGAGGAAGGGATATTAGAAAATATCTTAAAGATATGTGTGTTTTTGGTAACGAAATTACAAGGTAATGTTTCATAAACTTACAGAAGGCAAATCATTTCTGCAAAACTAGTGTTGATATTAGTTGACAGGAGTCTTCACTTCAACATTATTGTGTTTTGATGTATTTCTAATACCTTTTAAGAGGTAGATGTTGTTGAAGACCCATTTTCCATCTGTTTCACCAGAAATCAAAGCCCCAGGGTATTTCCATATAAAGGACCCATAAGCACCAATGTGATGTTCACAGGAGCATGTCAAATTGGGTGTCAAATGAAAGCTAAGAGTCTATATTTTTGAGAAATTAAAGCACACATTTTTCAAAAATGTTCCATCCTAAAAATGTTGAATAAGCAAAGACTTTGATTTCTGGTCAAAGAGACGGGAAAATTATGAGTTTTAATCACGTAATAATTCATAAACTTGATATCAGTAAAAACACTAATGAATTGGTAGGTCTACCTATACTTGTTACTTCTTATTACACTTATATTAGTTTTGGAGAAATAATTTGCCAACTGTAAGTTTAAGAAACATTACCTTGTGCCTTGTAATTCTGTTACCAAAAACCCACATATATTTAAGATATTTTACAATTTCTCTCCCTCATGAGGAGGAAGGCTAATGAAATTTCTAAGTAGTAACAAGTAAAGGTAGACCTACCAAGTCGTTAGTGTTTTTACTGACATGAAGTTGTTTACGAATTATTAAGTTCATACTTCTGTTACCAAATTGCAATTGAATTGGCTACAATGGGAAATAAAAATAAGCTCTGTCAGAGGGACCATCGGGTTCTTGATCACCTCCCTGATGAAAGCCCTTCTCCCCAGATTGCTCAGTTTGGCCGGGCTTTAGGAAGAGTCTTGGTGGTTCCAAACTTCTTCCATTTAAGAATGATGGATGCCACTGTGTTCTTGGGGGCTTTCAATGCTGCAGAAATGTTTTGGTACACTTCCCCAGATCTGTGCCTCGAAACAATCCTGTCTGGGAGCCCAACAGACAATTCCTTCGACCTCATGGCTTGGTTTTTGCTCTGACATGCACTGTCAACTGTGGGACCTTTATATAGACGGGTGTGTGCCTTTCCAAATCATGTCCAATCAATTGAATTTACCACAGGTGGACTCCAATCAAGTTGTAGAAACATCTCAAGGATGATCAATGGAACCAGGATGCACCTGAGCTCAATTTAGAGTCTTATAGGAAAGGGTCTGAATACTTATGTAAACAAGCATTTCGCTACACCCGCAATAACATCTGCTAAACATGTGTATGTGACCAATAACATTTGATTTGATTAAGGTATTTCTGTTTTTATTTTGTATACATTTCCCTCAACTCCTTCAAGACTGTTGTAAAGCATTCCAGGTGAATACCTCATTAAGCTGGTTGAGAGAATGCCAAGCTGTCATCAAGGCAAAGGTTGGCTACTTTGAAGAATCTGAAATATAAAATATATTTTGCTTTGTTTTAACACTTTTTTGGTTACTACATGATTCCATGTGTTATTTCATAGTTTGATGTCTTCACTATTATTCTACAATGTAGAAACTAGTAAAAATGTATAAAAACCCCTGAATGAGTAGGTGTGTCCAAACTTTTGACTGGTACTGAATATATGCCTTAATTTCTAAAAAATATAAACTCTTCGCTTTCATTTGACACCCAATTTGACATGCTCCTATGAACTTCAGGTTGTTGCTCATGGGTCCTTTTATATGGAGATGACCAATTACTATTATGCCATATTTTAATCACACATGTCATTTGACCACTACTGAACCATTGACTGATATCTACTGCATCGTGTAAGAGAGTGGTTGAGAAAGACTGGGTATAGTGAACAAACACACACTGGTCTTCTGGAAGGGACCATTTAAACGTCACAGGAGCTCAGGAAGTGAAGAAGGTAATCGGAGCTGTCATTTCTGTGACAGAGCATACCCACATGGATGTGTGAGTAGAGGGGATAGGTTGAGGCCAACCAGCCAATCCCCTGGTCCAGTACCCAGAGCATCCCATCAGCCCCTGCCACCGATCCTTCACCCACCCTCAGGGCTGTGGAGAGGGGGCCTGACAGATGGTGCTGAGGGGCCAACGAGCACCACAGTCCTGACTGGTGCTTCCCCTATCACCAAGCCCCAGCTCTGGTCCCGAACCCAACTCCACCCCCCTCCCCTACCCAAACCCCTCAGCCCCAGAGTTCGTCAGTGCCGCCTGGCTGGTCAAACACAGTCCATCCCCAAAATTGGTCCCCTGTTTCCTTTCCTCTTTGCTCGGTGCATCAGCAGCTGCCTGGTCCGTTAGCAAATGTTGATAGCTTCGTGCTGGCAACATGAAAGGACCTCTGCACATAGAAATGGATAAAGGATTTCTATGCCACTGTCGCAAAGGCTGGTCGGTCCAATGACCCACACTCTCTTTGTAATTAAATACTCAGATGGGAAAGCTTTTTGGGGCTATACAGTAGCTGTTCCTGCCATGGTCACGAGAAGAGGAATAGCCTATTCTCAAAAGATCTGGTTTTGTTCGAGTGAAACGTCAATGACCATTTCCCCCAATGGAGGACACTTCAGCTAAGAGAGAAAGCCTACTGATGATATCCAACCCAATTATGCAATCTCCTCACTTATTTGCACTGCAGGATCTGCACTGCAGGATCTGCACAGGGGGATGGGTAGATAATGAATGGGTGGATAATGGCAACAGTAGGCTCTAAATAATCACACAAGGCTGGCCGTTTGTCATCATGCTCCCTGATATTAACGTTCAATTAGTTTCAGATAGGAGCAGCCCGAGCGCTGTTGACACTCGCGGTCAATCAAAGCTTGTGAGCGACAATTGGCAGCCCTCTCAACTCGACGTGCCATATTTGGGCTACAAACCAACAAGCCAACATTACAGCTATGTAGTAGTGTGCTGTACAGGAAAGTGAAGGGGACCAATCAAGGAAGTGATCACTCGGTCTAATGGATGTCTCAACCTGCGGGTCGACATACAGCGTCAAAGGAACATTTCATCAGTTTACTGAGTCGAGCGAGACAGCTCACCATTCAAATCTGATCATATGCACACCGCAAATTATCACAGAGGGGAATATGGCCTAAGAGGTGAAGCATATTTCACTGGCGGCGATACCTCACCTGGGTGCTGAATGACAGCGGCTGTTTGCTAACTGCTGTTAGTTACAGTATGTAAATGATAAAAAGCAGCATTGGCTGTCTGCAGTGACCAGAGTGGTCGTTAAGCACAGATGTTGGAGGTTGTATGAACAGGACCAGAACGGGCCACTGGTTCAGCCCTGAGAATATACAGTCATGAGATATTAAGTGATGCTATCCTTACTGACGGTATCGCTTACCATGTGAGTGCCTATAGTTTACAATAGCATACTACACACTGGTAAAGCAAAAGGTAGATCCCTTCAAAGATCCTATCCAAAGAGTGGATCTTACTGCCTTGTGTCCGTTGTAACATACTGGCCCGCTTTTTTCTTACAGGATCACTTACCCGACTCTAAAGCACTGTTATAGATATGCAAGGTAATTGGGAAACATGCCTAACTATTTGGTTGTTCATATACATTCCTGTGTGTTCTCTAAATGAATCTCAACATTAAGAGCCCAAGAGGCTCTTTAAAAGACCCATCTAATAGGAGAATAAACACAAACATGTACTATGTAGGCTTCCCCTCCCACCTCGTTCCATCCCCGACTCTTAGCTCATTAGGCTGCTATTACCCTTCACGTTAGAGAATACAGAAGCACATACGATCACATCAAACATGGTCTCACTGTCCTGGAAGAGAACACACACCATAAACCCGTCTCAAACACGTTTAATGAGCAGTACAATCTAGCCTACAGAGCAGACCAGATGCCATAGCAAACACAACCAAAGGGTTTGATTGGGCAATCAGGCTGTGTCCGAATACCCATACGTGCGTTCTAAATAGTAGGCTTTTTGGTGGACAAAAATAGAAAGTTAGCCTTAGAAACCTTGTCTGGACGTTGTGTTCATTCAAGAAGCTGGCCTGTATTCTGCTCTAATATATTATTTAGCTTCCCTCTGTGATGTGAATAAAGCAAAAGAAAACACCCTTGGAGAGCAAGATCGTTTCCACTTTACAGTATGAGCAAAATTCAATTTTATTACTTTGACACCTGGATTTGTTTAATGGGGGTGTTTGGCTTTCCATGCTCTTCCATCAAAACGTCTCACTCTAAAGTGCCACCAATATGAAACCATTACACTGTGTCTCCGTTTGCACTATCGGTGAACCAAAGTCAACACCATCTGCGCCTTTTTGCCTTGGTATAACACTGATCCTGTAAATCAAACAGTTTCCACAGCAACCCAGCGTGAGGTCAGAATGCAAATCAAGAGAGGCATTTCTTAATAACCTCGAAGAAACAGGTTTTGTTTTTTTCTCCCGAGAACTCCATGTGAGGCACAGAGGCCGACATGTTAGAAAATGCAAACGTAAACTTCGAACCTCATTAGTTACAGATCAACAAACAGTTCCTTCAACTGCTCTGACGGTTCTCCAATAAATCCGCCAGCCGAGTGCCTTGTTCAAACACTGAGCTCTCACAGCGTGTGAACCTGCTTTTCAGACCTGAAACCACTCTGACTCAGACTCAACTCAAAGGGGCTAAAAGCACAGTGAAAAGACCAGAGTTGATGACACTGAAGTTGAATCTGTGATGACGCAGCTGGACAGGGTTTAGCTCACTGCAGTAGCTGAGTACAGCAGGAAAGGCAGACGGGCACCAACCACTCTTCTCTGAATACCTATTAGAAGTCAAAGGGGACTAAGCAAACAAACTGTGTGCTTGGAGTTCCTTAAGTCCCATACCTTTCAAGGCCAAGCACAACCTAAACATTACATTTAATCAAACTCTTGCCAATGCCCGAGGACCACACACAATCACACAACCCACACGGACGAGCGTGGACACCCAAACACACACTCACACCGCACATTTTAACACAGTCTAGTAAAAAACAGTATTCCCTATATCTAGACTACATCTTTGTTTCTCATTACTATATCCCAAGGACTCCCCCCTAATTCAATGAATGCTAATGCACCACATTCCCAACGATCACCCCACAGGATCTCTCTGTGAGCATATGAGCATTGCTTCAGTGGATTAGATGAATACACTCCCAGTCCTTTCTCATGTAATACTCCGCTTTGCCATGTATCGAATGATTTACACTCATTGAACATTAATATTCGGAGGGGTGAGACACATACGCAGAGGCAGAATCTACAAAGTGAACAGAATCCAATTACCTCCAGCAGGGGGTAAGTATCTGGTTGTGGATCTCACACAGCCCAGGTTATTGGGGGGGACACTGAGGCGTGCTACACAGGAACCTGAAGTAATTCTTTGACAATGGGATCCCACCGCTCACATCACTACCTCTGTGCTTTAAATTTATTCAAGACCGCTGATGTCCATTAACCATCTGGCTCTATCTAACAGGCTCCAAGACTACCTAGCCTCCCCGGAGATACCAAAGTGTCTCGTCTCATGGTCGTCTCGTCTCACATTGATGATGACGCCAGGTTGATGGCATTGACAGACTTAGAGGAAGTATCGGTTTTACAGACAGGACGTGACACACGTCGATACCTCATCAGGCATTCAGGGGACAAAAACACCCATTATGAGCAAAATGACAGGGAATTGCCATAGCAACAACACAGAAATCTAGGCCTCGTTTGCTAAAATAGACCAAATTAGTACCTTGTCCAGGGCACTGGTTTTATGCGCACTAATCCACAGTCCATCAGCGCTGTTTTTGTTTTCTTGTGGTGCTCATTGTGGCACTTAGCATCTGAAAGATGCAGCAGTCTGTAAAATTGGAAAACAGCAGCTGGCATTCCTGTCCCGTCAATTAATATTCATGCTCTAGAAAATCTGAGGTGATGAATTTAAAACACCTGATCAAATCAATAATTTAGTGGGGAGAGAGAAAGAGAATAAAGAAGAAACGCAAGAATAGGCATTCATTTTAACCTAGCCAGTCCTCAGACTGCTGGAGAGAGTGCTGCAATTCCTCAAATATGAGAGCGTCAAGATCTCTTGCATCCCTATTTTTGGCAAAGAACCAAATTTGCCTGTGGTGGAACTCTTGCATGCAGTATCCTTCCTAGGGCAGCCATCCTCTCCAGTCTCCACAGCTGCTCAGAGTATGTGCCACACATTTAGGAAGCCAGCCTTAATCAAATGAGAAAGGAAAAAGGGTTCCCCCAAATGAGTTCCTGTTGAAAACAGAGAAGGACAAACACGGAAGAGGGTCTCAAAGCCTCAAGACCATTAGTTCAGCATGCCAGAGCGTCTGAGGGTGGGGGTATGTAATTCAATCCGACTCCACATCCAGATGAAGAGGAATGCAATCTGAGTCAACACAGAGATTTATTTTGCCCACACAGGATCAGTGATTGGCGCCTCCCAACCAACCTTCCAGGAGTCATTAGAAGGCGTTGGTACATGCATACATCACTACATCACAGGAGCTGGTGGTGAGAGATTCCATCAGTATTACTGAGAGAAATACTGGGTCTTACTAGGAGTATTCCATACTTAACGTGACAGGAGGGGGGTTGGATCGACTTGCAAAGCATTGACCCATTTGTCCCGGTCCCACTTTCAACTACATGGTAGATGGAGATTGTTACCAGCTCCATACCCCAGTGAGTTCTACCCCCCATCACCATCACCCTCTGTCAGAGGAACAAAACAGATGGAGAATATGCTTCCCTCCCTCTCCACTTCTACCTCAAAATGCACACAAAACACACGCATGCACTCACACATGCATGCATACTAATATCATCGTAGCTATCACATTACAAGTTCTTCTTATTGAACGTGGGGGGCTGTTATAAAGCCACTAATGTGCATTTTTTCTGATGTTGGTGGTGCCCACATGCATTTCCAAGCAGCCATAAAAAGGCACACACGCATCAATACACAAGTCAATTAAGCCCCAGTTACAGCTGATGCCACCATTGGCCCAGATGGTATGGGACATCCGCTGCGACAGCCAATCATAAATCACAGCACTTAGGGGTGGGGGGTGGCGCCGGAAAGACTCTAACCTTGTCTAGGTATAGTCACATAAGATACATCTCAGATTGATATGTCATTAGATAGGGCTGGGAATTGCCAGGGACCTCACGATACGATATGATCATGATACTTACAGTGCCTTCAGAAAGTATTCACACCCCTTGACTTTTTCCACATTTTATCGTGTTACAAAGTGGGGTTAAAATTGAGTTGTAAAAATACTCAAAGTGGAAGAAAAAAATCTAACATTTGCAAAGAATTAATCAAATAAAAACACGAATACATTGTAATTAGAAAAGTATTCTACCCCCTGAGTCAATACATGTTAGAATCACCATTGGAAGCGATTACAGCTGTGAGTCTTTCTGGGTAAGTCTCTAAGAGCTTTCCACGCCTGGATTGTGCAACATTTGCCAATTATTCTTTTCAAAATTCTTCAACCTCTGTCAAATTGGTTGTTGGTCATTGCTAGACAACCATTTTCAGGTCTTGCCATATATTTTCAAGGAGATTTAAGTCAAAACTGTAACTCGGCCACTCAGGAACATTCACTGTCTTCTTGGTAAGCAACTCCAGAGTAGATTTGGCCTTGTGTTTTAGGTTATGGTCCTGCTGAAAGGTGAATTCATCTCCCAGTGTCTGGTGGGAAGCAGACTGAACCAGGTTTTCCTCTAGGATTTTGCCTGTGCTTAGCTCCATTTAGTTTATTTTTTTATCCTGAAAAACTCCCCAGTTCTTAACAATTACAAGCATACCCATAACATGATGCAGCCACCACTATGCTTGAAAATATGGAAAGTGGTGTTGCATTGGATTTGCCCCCCCACACATAAAACTTTTGTATTCAGAACAAAAAGTTAATTGCTTGCCAAAGTTTTTGCAGTATTACTTTAGTGCCTTGTTGCAAACAGGATGCATTTTTTTTAATATTTTTTATTCTGTACAGGCTTCCCTTCTTTTCAGTCAATTAGGTTAGTATTGTGCAGTAACTACAATGTTGCTGATCCATCATCAGTTTTCGATCACAGCCATTAAACTCTAACTGTTTTGAAGTCATCATTGGCCTCATGGTGAAATCCCAGAGCTGTTTCCTTCCTCTCCGGCAACTGAGTTAATATGGACACCTGTATCTTTGTAGTGACTGGATTTATTGATACACCATCCAAAGTGTAATTAATAACTTCACCATACTCAAAGGGATATTCCATGTCTGCTTCTTCTTCTTTTTTTTACCCATCTAATAGGTGCCCTTTGCGAAAACCTCCCTGGTCTTTGTGGTTGAATCTGTGTTTGAAATTCACTGCTCGACGGACCTTACAGATAAGTGTATGTGTGGGGTACAGTACCAGTCAAAATGTTGGACACACCTACTCATTCAAGGGTTTTTCTTTATTTTTACTATTTTCTACATTGTAGAATAATAGTGAAGACATCAAAACTATGAAATAACATATGGAATCATCTAGTAACCAAAAAAGTGTTAAACAAATCAAAATATATGTTATATCTGAGATTCTTCAAAGTATCTACCCTTTTCCTTGATGACAGCTTTGCGCGCACTCTTGGCATTCTCTCAACCAGCTTCACATGGAATGCTTTTACAACAGTCTTGAAGGAATCCCACATATGCTGAGCACTTGTTGGCTGCTTTTCCTTCACTCTGTGGTCCAACTCATCCCAAACCATCTTAATTGGGTTGAGGTCAGATGATTGTAGAGGCCAGGTCATCTGATGCAGTACTCCATCACTCTCCTTATTGGTCAAATAGCCCTAACACAGCCTGGAGGTGTGTTGGGCCATTGTCCTGTTGAAAAACAAATGATTGTCCCACTAAGCGCAAACCAGATGGGATGGTGTATCGCTGCATGCTGTGGTAGCCATGCTGGTTAAGTGTGCCTTGAGTTCTAAATAAATCACAAACAATGTCACCAGCAAAGCACCCCCACACCATCACACCTCCTCCATGCTTCACAGTGGGAACCACACATGCTGAGATAATCCGTTCACCTTCCCTGCGTCTCACAAAGACACAGCGGTTGGAACCAAAAACCTCAATATTGGACTCATCAGACCAAAGGACAGACTTCCACAGGTTTTAATGTCCATTGCTCGTGTTTCTTGGCCCAAGCAAGTCTCTTCTTCTTATTGATGTCCTTTAGTAGTTGTTTCTTTGCAGCAATTCTACCATGAAGGTCTGATTCACACAGTCTCCTCTGAACAGGTGATGTTGAGATGTGTCTGTTAAGGTATAGAAAATAACAAAATACTTGAACTCTGTGAAGCATTTATTTGGGCTGCAATCTGAGGCTGGTAACTCTAATGAACCTATCCTCTGCAGCAGAGTTAACTCTTGGCCTTCCTTTCCTGTGGCGGTCCTCAAAAGAGCCAGTTTCATCATAGCGCTTGATGGTTTTTGTGACTGCACTTGAACAAACAGATTGACTGACCTTCAAGTCTTAAAGTAATGATGGACTGTTGTTTCTCTTTGCTTATTTGAGCTGTTCTAGCCATAATATGGACTTGGTCTTTTACCAAATAGGGCTATCTTCTGTATACCACCCCTTACTTGTCACAACTCAACTAATTCTCAAATGCATTAAGAAATTCCGCAAATTAACTTTTAACAAGGCACACCTGTTAATTGAAATGCATTCCAGATGACTACCTCATAAAGCTGGTTGAGAGAATGCCAAGAGTGTGCAAAGCTGTCATCAAGGCAAAGGGTGGCTACTTTGAAGAATCTCAAATATAAAATATATTTTGATTTGTTTAACCCTTTTTTGGTTACTACATGATTCCATATGTGTTATTTCATAGTTTTGATGTCTTCACTACATTTATACAATGTAGAAAATAGTAAAAATAAAGAAAAACCCTGAAATTAGTAAGTGTGTCCAAACTTTTGACTGGTACTGTAGTCATAATTTTTTGTATTTAATCACTATTATTGCACACAGAGTGAGTCCATGCAATTTATTATGTGACTTGTTAGGCATATGTTTACTACTGAACTTATTTAGGCTGGCCATAATAAAGGGGTTGAATACTGACATTTCAGCTTTTCATTTTTAATTAATTTGTAAAAACACAATTCCACATTGACATTATGGGGTATTGTGTGTAGGCCATTGACACATTTATTTTTTCAATTTAATCTATTTTATATTCAGGCTGCAACACAACAAAATGTGGAAAAAGTCAAGGGGTGTGAATACTTTCTGAAGGCACTGTAGTATTCTGATTCAATACTGTGATTCATTGCTATTCCATGGTCCAAACACATTTCTCACCATATGTCTGCTGCAGAAATGAGAGAGCCATGACATAACGATCAGTAATGGAAATAAAAGTTCTGAAAACAAATTGGAGAATAAGATATGAAGGAAAAATACGATATTGTCAAAACGATACGGTACTATATATCATCAAAAATAATATCCCGATATGTAACTGTAATGATTTTTTCCCCTATCAATATCATTGGATGTTGTATAATTTTTCCTTTTCAGGATCAGGATACAAGCAACATTCTGGGATACAAACATCAAAACTTTCACAAGATTGACATGTGCCTGTTCAGACTCAAAATCACAATTTCTTCCTGGTTTCTACCCAACAATGTACAATGATTTTTTTTGTATTTCTTTTTAGAGATTTTCTCATGACTTCCTCTGAGCTCAAGTCAAAGGTATAGGCAATTAGCAGAGATCTGAAAGGGAGATTGGGAGGAAAGAGAGGTTTGGTCACTCACCCGTTTCTGGTCTTCCAGGCCGTGCATCACAGGTTTCCTCCTCTGGTGCTGTGGGGATGCCTCTGCTCCTGATTCCATTTTCTCTCCCTTCTACAATATCCAACAGTCCCTTCTTTGTTAAAAAATATCCAATCAAATATCCTCTCCAAGAAACAAAGAGAATTGCTTATTCCAAAGTCATTTAAACCCCCCACTCTTTCATCCAAAATCACTATTGGTCCAACATCTTTGTGGGTGAAAAAAAAAACACCCAACAAGCTATCTCATGGGGATATGTCCTGGGTGGAGCTAGCTCAGTGAGTTATGTTGTCACTCCATGGCTCTCGGCTGCAGTTTTTAGCCCACTGAGGCTGGGCATCAGGGGATAGGCAGGGGTCCTGAGATCCGGAGCTCCACAACCATGGTGGCCCTCTCTCCTCAAGCTTTCACCCAGAGCAAAAACCTCCAATCTTCTCCCTGGATATGATCATGGCTCCCTATTCCTACAGGGCCAACATTCCTCCATTGTAAAATCAAGAGCCCTGTAAAGTATGCTGGATTAACCTGTGATAGTCACCAAACTATTCCCTGGATGGGTAAAACAATTATGTTTAACCAAGCTACCAATTAGACAACAGCATGCAACAATATTCTACAGCAGGGACGGGCCTGCCCTTTTATTTAGGAACTCAGTCAGGGTCTCAGAATAGTAGAATACACAATGTGTCATTTCAAAATATGGTTATTTTTATGTCCATCACTGACAGTCACTCAATTAACATGTCAGCAAAAAAATTGATTGATAAATTAGTCTAGCCAGCTATGTAAACGTGTAGTAATCATGGTTGAATTGGCAAAATTAGTAGAATTGTATGAAATTAGTTGTAAAATTGCAAAATCTTCTCTCAGCCCCATGGCAAAATGTGTAGAATTGCAGAAAGCTTGCTTTAAAACTGCAACATTTTCTCTACACCCCATTGCAAAATGTGTAGAATTGCAGGAAATGAACTATAAAACGTATATTTTCTTCTCTCTGCGTGTGTGGTGTGGATGTGAGTACACAGACCTGCGGTCCACTGTGGACACCTGTGATTAGTTCAGATGTTTTTGTGGCCCTCCCCCCATCACAGTTTCCCATCTTATGTTACTTGCAAATGTATAGGCTACATGCAATAAAATTACTGCTGAAAGTTGTAATTGGTTTTGAAGAATACACAATAATCTCGGACAATAAAGTGTCAGTGATATGAATACTATACGTACATTGAATGTAACTGCATACATTTCTGACAAGAATTCAAATAAGGCTAATAGGCTACTAACTGAGGTGTAGGCTGGCTACCTAAGAATGTTCTCGAAAAATAAACACAATGCATGAGTTTTCAGAATTTCAGGATGAAATGGCAGGTTCTCGGGCTCGAGCTTCATGAAAACCAACAGCGAGAGTTGCATTGGGCAGGTGCATCGTGCGTAGCATGAGCCAAATGCAATAGTTATATAGTGTATTAAACTAACGATTGTAGCTAAATCAGTTATGCAAAACAAGTCCTCAACAATTTCTGCACATACATTTCCAAATAATAAACACAAAACATGCAAGCGGCAATATGGATGATGATATATCACCCTGCAGATATTCTGCTAAGGCAGGTGCTGCATTTACTTTGCTCTAATATGGGGTCGATCACCAACATTAAAGGTGGAAAATAAACTATGGAAAGCTGTTGAAATAGAAGTAACCTAACTTAAAATCATAAAAATAGAGTGAATTTAAGTCAAATGTGAGAAGTAGCTACTCACCCAACACATCAGCAGCAGCAACGAATGTAACGTTACCCTTCAAGGACGAAATGCTCCCTACAGCACATCGCTCGCTAACGTTACCTTCCCTTCTTTCCCTTTCCTTCTTGAACAGCCAGTGCATGGTTCGCTTTCCTCAGCAAGGTCCCACTCTCTCCTCAATCGATAACATCACGTCACTGACCAGGGCGCCCAATGCGCCCAGCGTTTTCTCCACCAGCTCCCCTGCGCCATCCGTTGCCATGGATACTCACAGAAAGAACGATTTTGGTGCCATCTAGCGACATTGTATCGAATGTCTCATGCCTAGAGCAAAATCTGTGCAAATTGTGTCTTGTGCAAATTGTATCACCCAGTCTCCCTCTCTGAGTCAACACACAAAATAAAACACCAATCCCAATTAATCGTTCAAAATTACATTGTTGAAATAAGTTTTAGTATTTTATGGAGACATATGTATGATATACTTTTACTTGTATTTCATTCATTTGTATCTCCAACAAATTGAAACAGCATGTTACCGTCTGCTAGTATGCATGTATTTCATGTTTGCATGATATGGTAAGATTTTACAGAATGGCTACACCGATATGGTACTAGAAACTGTGGTACTATTATATAAGTCTATAGTGGGTATCAGAGGAGGTTGGTGGGAGCAGCTATAGAAGGACGGACTCATTACAATGGCTGGAATTGAACCGTGGAACGGAGTCTAACATGTGGTTTCCATATGTCTGAGGTGTTTGACTCCGTTCTAGAACACCATTCCAGCTATTATATATGAGGCTGTCCTGCAATAGCTCCTCCCAACAGCCACCTCTGCTGTATATTCGTTTTTTCACCTTCGCCAAAATGAGAGGAAAATAAACTATGGGCTGTTGAAATAGACGTAGCCACATTTAATGGTTGCCAAATATTGCACAAAATGTAATTGTGTTTATGGCAAGATATTCATGCAGCTTTTATGTAAACTCGTGGGATCAGGCACTCCGCATGTTGAGTAGTTTCACACTGGGGTGGTTGGCTCTATCCGGTGGCGAAAGTGCTGAGCGTGCTGGTATGCGTGAAACTAGGCGGGACAAATGAAATGGTCCTGAAATAAACCCATTTTACTCACTTGGGTATAACTACAGGACAAAAGTCCCTTTGTCTCTCATTTTATACATTTGGTGTGAATTAGCTGACCGTCGGGTTCCGAAATTGCATGGGGACATTTACAACACTTCTAGATGTTTCCTGATATTAGGATTGTTTTGTCAGCCAGCACACTTTTATCACCGATGCCTTTAGCTGCTGGACTTTTCAAGAGGGATGCAAACACGAATTTGAGAGGGGCACAAATGTAACCTGTGCTATAGGGTAAGTAACTACATATACTTGTGTTCTTCATTTCTCTTTGTCGGACTTGTGATTGTCAGTCAGATGGTATTCACCACCTTTAGATAGCTACTGTACTTTACACCATTTGTTGGAGTCCAGTGATCAGAGTTAACCCGCGCCTTACTGTACGTGGCTTGCCGGCCAGCTCGCCATTTCTATCCACATTGCATGGGATCTCATGTAAATTCATGTGCATTTGTAGTTTCTATCTATATTTAATACACTTCTTGTGAAGTATTCAGCCGCGTATTTGTGACTTGTGGCTAGCAAAAGAATGTAGTTGTTTTTGGAAGACGTAGGTACAGCTAGCGAGCCAGTTTGTTAGAAACCGGTGCCGTGGTGACATTAACCCGCCCGCGCAATAGTTCATTCGCTGGCTAACAAACTAGTTGGAAAGCGATCCAATGTGTTCTGCCGGCCTTTTATTAACTAATATTCACGCGGACTTGCTTTCGTGCACTATAAGTTCTGTAAAATATCATTAGTTACCTCTGCGTTTCGCATGTCACTGTACCGGGTTGTGTCATTGGAATGTCTGGACATTCCGCGCCAACATTTCAAAAAAATGTTACCTGCGCGGGACACTCCGAATTTCCTTGAGGTCATCTCCCGCTTCGTTCTTACTGGCTACTTGCCGCAAATTGGGCGTGTCGTTGAAGCCGTTTGGCTCGATCATTGGATGGCGTGTATGTCATTTACCGCCAAGCGTTAACTGTGATATTTTGATTATATTCGATTTTTAAGATTCGTATAGGTAGTCAACCAAGAGACACGGTATTGTTTGGTCAATGTGATTGAATTAGAGGCGTAGCTGCTAGCTATATCATTAGTATGTTAACACCGAATAAATATAATGCGGTTAAGAAACGGTAACTAAACCGATAACATTTTGTGAAACTTAGATTAAGTGAATGAAATACATTGATCAGCTTGCTAATGTTAACTGTTATGGATCTAACTAGCTAGACACCGATTTTTTTTTGTTAGCAAATATCAGTCTTACATCCTGTGTTTGATTGAAATTTAGGTGGAAAATGTCGAGCACGTTACCCGAGTCCCAGAATCTGAGACATAAAACACAAACCACCACCTCTAACCACAAGGTTAGTAATTGAGCTAACTTACATGTTTCTGTTGTTTTTTAAAAATCCAGGTTACTTTCTTAGTGTTTAAATAGTAGTTCATATGCTGTATAGCAGATTCAGTTTAAGGTATGTTCAAGGGCATTTGACTGACTGTTACATAACTAACTCTAACCATGACATCCGGTCATCCTTAAATACTCTTTGCTATTTAATTACTTTGTCCAACAGGGTAATGTCTTTGCAGAGCCACAAGCACTGACAACAACACCAAGGAAAGCATCTACCCAAGGCACTGTGCTAACAGAGATTCAATCCAACATGGGCCCCCTTACGACCCCAACTAAAGGAAAGGAGACTGGGGCTGGTGAGCCTTGGACTCCAACTTCCAATTTGAAAATGCTAATCAGCGCTGCCAGTCCTGAGATCAGGAACAGAGAGAAAGAGCTGTGTATGGACCCTGAGGGAGGGGATGCCATGGTAAAATAATGCACACACACACATGAATGACTCTGCAGCTAAGACCTTAGAAATGTATTGATTGCCTGTTTGATATTATTCCTTTTCACCCATAGGACCCTGAGCTTGGAGAGGAAGGAGAGAAACAGATCAGCAGAAAAGAGAAGAGCCTGGGTTTGCTCTGTCACAAGTTCCTTGCCCGCTACCCTGATTACCCCAACCCTGCACTCAACAACGACATCAGTCTGGATGATGTTGCCTCAGAGCTTAGTACGTCCTGTTTTACTTCTCTCTTTCCACTGTCTTTATTCCCATTTCATTTTTTCTCAGAATAGTCAAGCCAAATTACCCTTACATTTTCAAATTTAGTTTTTTGAAGAATGCAATAAATACAACATGTGTTCCCTAAGCTTAGGCCTATATGCTGATGCTGTAAATAAGCAGTTAAACTATAGACAGACCGTATACAAACAAGACCACTTTACTCCTGTTTATTCAACTCACATTCTCTCTTCTCTGTCCGAACAGATGTGGAGCGCAGGCGCATCTATGACATCATGAATGTGCTGGAGAGCCTGCACATTGTCAGCCGGCTAGCCAAGAATCGCTACACATGGCACGGGCGCGCTAACCTGCCACAGACCCTGGCCAAGTTGCGGCAGGTGGGCGAGGAGCACCGCTACGGGCAACAGATGCAGCAGATCCGCCAGCGCAGCCTGGAAAAGGAGTTGGACTCGGACGGCGAGGAGAAGGAGAACGGGGAGGTGGGGGGAGGAGAACAGGGCCAGAAGGAGATGTTCTTCGTGGAGCTTCCTGGGGTGGAGTTTAAAGCAGGTGAGGGGCCAGGATGAACCTCGTTTGATTAAGAGATATTAATACAATCGTTCGTAATATGTAGCATGCAGTTGATTGATCCTGTACTGCAAGGCTTTTGTTGAAAAAAAGTTTTCCCTGTAGATATTTCTTGTTTTAGTGGGCTGAACTGAGTGACCATGGTCTTGGCTATGTAATAACCATGCTATTATTCCCCTGTGTTCTCTCCAGCCTCAGTGAACAGCAGGAAGGACAAGTCTCTGAGGGTGATGAGCCAGAAGTTTGTCATGTTGTTCCTGGTGTCCACACCTCGGGTGGTCAGTTTGGAGGTGGCTGCCAGGATCCTCATTGGAGAGGACCAGGTGGCTGATCAGGACAAGAGCAAATTCAAGAGTGAGTGTTGAGTCCATATAGGCAAAGCAGTCCTTCATGCCTCTGGCACATCTTGTGTTCTTTCAGCACATTTCTAGCTAGGATACACACGCTTTATCATGAAGGTTGAGTGTGTAGTTGGCGCAATAAGTACGATTCTGCACACAGATGCTCCAACAAAGTGTGTTAAGACCGTACGGTCTTTATCTGGTGATGATGAGTCTAATGTTTGAATGTGTGTTTGCAGCTAAGGTTCGCAGGCTGTATGATATAGCCAACGTGCTGCGGAGCCTGAAGCTGATAGAGAAGGTTCACGTGACAGAGGAAAGAGGGAGGAAGCCAGCCTTTGAATGGACCGGCCCTGAGGACATCCCCAATGTGAAGGGTAGGTAACACACAGTCTTCCCAATAATACTTCACTTGAAGGGGGTACCATACATAATTAACACTATCACAAGGCCTTTATAGGCGTCACATGTCCTCGATTTCTACATGATATAGAAGTACCCTGTTCCATTGAAGCTATGCTGAACCTTTTCTATACAAGTTAGTGGTTTATATGAACTTTGTAAGTCAGAACCTATGTTACCATTTAACCTGTAATGGTCTCCAAGCTACCTCTCCCAGTTTACCAGACTAAATCTTGTCTTCTTGTGTTTCAATTCAAACATAGAGACCACTGCCACTACAGCCACTGCCAAGAGGACGCTTGAGTCTCGTGCCTCAGTAGACAACTGTGCCAAAAATCTATTCTCCTCTCCGGGGAGCAAACGCAGCTTCACCCGCCACCCCTCCCTCATCAAACTGGCCAAGAGTATCCAGGAAGACCGGCGCAAGATCAACTCAGCCCCCACCAGCCCTGTCAAGAGTAAGTCCTGGGAGATATCTAGACATTAGAGTCTGGGATATGTAGTATTCAGATGTTTTTAGTGAGAGTTGGGTGTCTAGATTAGCTTCTGTTTTTTTTTTTTTCAGATGATTCCTCGAGCATCGAGTTCTTTCCCACCAAAATGGCCCAACTAGCGGCAATCTGTAAGATCCAGCTTGACCAGCAATCAAACAAGTAAGTGCTTCCTGATTCTCATTGCAGTATCGTATCCTTTAGTCTTCTAAATAAAACAGAAATGTTCTACATTTCCTTGTTAACGTCAACTCAGACCGTCAGATGTTACAATGAGTCTTGTCTCGTTCCAGGGTTGTTGACAGGACACCTAAGCCTGCAGTTGCTGTGACTGAGGCAGTGCCAGATCATCAACAGAAAGCTGCTGAAAATCCAGGAGCTCCCCAGCCGCCAGTATTAACACCCACAGAACCCCGTGCCAGCACTGTCCACCTCACCCCACAGGCACAGTTCACCCCCCAACCTACTGGGGCAATGTCCTTCCACCCTGCCCAGTGTTCACCCCTCATCCCTGTGCTGCTGCCCCAACTCCAGGGAGGCGGACCCTACGCCATCTACATGCACCATTCCTCTTTCAGGCCACACCCCCTAACCAGGCCTCAGCCAACCAGCCTCGCTGTGCGCTCCATGACCTTTGAGGATAAGACGGGGCGGAGCCCGAGTGATGTCACAGTGCACGGCCACTCGCCTGCTACGAACAAGCTGCCAACCAGCAGCCCCTCGGCACTAAAACGTGTGTGTTCAGAGAGACCCTCGGAGGAAAGCCCCTCCAAGGCCAAGAGGATTGACCCCAGCACCAGGGTAAGACCTGTTCTTTACACGCTACCTCTGCCTCTACGCAGCTCAGTTGGACCTACTTTGACCAGAATGTGAGGTGACTTGACACTAGTAGAGAACTTTGGCAATGTCATACAAATAAAGAAGCCTGTTAACTTCTTAGGCACTACTACCAGGTGAAATGCAAGGCGCCAAATTCAAAATCCAAAAGTTGAATTATTAAACATGCACCAATATACAAGTGTTTCATACTCATCAAAAGCTCTGTTTCTTGGCAATATCACAGCGTTGTCAGGCTTTACGGCGAAAGCACCACATTTGATTGTTTGAGGGTAGCACCTTCACTATTTTTCCCATTACCATGAATTCATTAGCCTTCACGGTTCACACAAAACACATTTCACAGCGAAAACAAATCAATTACCTGTTGAAGAACTTCTGCTGATGGCTTCCAAAGTGTCCAACGAAGACAATCCATGGTTCTTTTATTAGAAAAAGTAATGTATTATATCCATAAATCTCCGTTTGGTTCGCGCGTTATAATCAGAAACTACAGCCTCCACTCGTCCATTGAAACGTGAAGAGAACTTGTTCAACTTATACCTATAAACTTGTCCAAGAACAATCAAACATCTTTTTAAATGTATCCTTAGGAACACTTTTATGTATATTTACTATAATAATTCAACCGGAATATAAACTGGGCTATAAGAACGGGAAAAAACACAGAGCGTGCCTTGTCGGGAGCTGGCCCTTTCCTATTGACATCTAAGGGACACTTCCTGTTTTCTCTTCTTCTCTGCTCTAATAGCATAAAAAAAAAATCTGAACACTGTCTCGAGACTGTTGACATCCAGAAGAAGCGATAGGTACTGCATTCATATGCCCTTATATGGGCATTTTCATAAGGGAGGGGTTCCAAATGAGGCACTCTGTCAAAACCACTTTTTCCAGGACAGAAATTCCTCGGGGTTTCGCCTGCCATATCCGTTTTGTTTTACTCACAGACAAATGGTTAACACTTTTAGAAAAGTCAGAGTGTTTTCTATCCAATGGTACTAAATATGTGCATATCCTATTTTCTGGGCCTGAATGGGAGGCATTTTACTTTGGGCACGCCAGGCTCTCCAAAACGGTCACCTCGTGCACTGATCGCTAAGAAGTTAAATAGTTATAGCAACAGTCATACGAAGCTAACCCACCTCTCCTTCTCTCCTCTCCTCCAGGACACGTCTCCTAAGCTGTGTGAGATCCTCCAGGCTCGTCTGAAGGCGCGTCGCAGAGGACTCCTCTCCAACCGTCCCTCGCCCCGAGCACTCCACCTGGACCCCGAGTTCGTCAACACACCTGGGAGCTCAGTAGCCGCCGCAGCCAATCAGACACTGGAGCAGAACCTGGAGACCTTACTGGAGAAGGAGGAGAAGGTCGCGACCTCAGACAGCGAGGCAGGGCTCACGCCGGTCAGAGCTGTTC
The DNA here is from genome assembly GCA_030435695.1 of Brachymystax lenok tsinlingensis. Lineage (NCBI taxonomy): Eukaryota > Metazoa > Chordata > Actinopteri > Salmoniformes > Salmonidae > Brachymystax > Brachymystax lenok. The sequence goes on from CM059800.1 coordinate 7,373,293, forward strand.
CACTGACCCCCCAACACCTAAACACAGAGGTAAACACACAACACACACAAGACATATGCACAAAGTAAAAAAAACACACACACACATAGCTAAAAGACCGATACTGGTATTAACCTGTTACAGATCCAATCCCGTGAACGGGATCGATTTTGACAACATCCGGTGAAATGCAGAGCACCAAATTTAAATTACAAAAATACAAATTTCAAACATTCATGAAAATACAAATGCTGCACACCCTTCAAAAAGCTTAGACTCTTGTTAATCTAACAGCATTGTCAGATTTCAAAAAGGCTTTACGGCGAAAGCAGAACATTTGATTGTCTGAGGACTGTGCCCCACTCCAAAACTCAATTAGCATAATAACATAACCAGCAGAGGTGTCACAAAACTCAAAAATAGCATAAAATAAATTGCTTACCTTTTGATCTTCCTCTGATGGCATATCAAAGCATCCAGGTTACACATTAAAAGGTCCTTTTGTTCAATAAAGTTCCTCTTTATATCCATATAGCTCCGTTTGGTTGGCGCGTTTTGTTCAGTAATCCACCTGCCCAAAGGCTTTCATCCATGCAGACAAACAATACCCCAAAAGTACCCGTAAAGTTCGTCGAAAAAAGTCAAACAGCATTTGTAATCAATACTCAGATACCCTAAAATGAATATACACTATAATATTTCAGACGGAATATAACCTGCTGAATAGAAGAGAAAAAGAACTGAGTGCGCATTCCTTGTTACGCGCAAAATCCAAAACAGTACACTTGACGTGAACTCAGGAACAAGTGGTCTTACTCCCTTGATTTTCATGATTGAAGCTTCCAACCTTTTTCTTAAGACTGTTGACATCTAGTGGAAGCCATAGGAACTGCAATCTGGGAGCTAAAATACCCTGCTTTGAATAGCATGCCAATTGAAAACAGTGTGACATGACTGATTCAGACATCCCGGATGGATTTTGCTCGGGTTTTTGCCTGCCACATCAGGTCTGTTATACTCAGACATTATTTTAACAGTTTTAGAAACTTCAGAGTGTTTTCTATCCAAAGCTACTAATTATATGCATTTCCTAGCTTCTGGGCCTGAGTAACAGGCAGTTTACTTTGGGCACCCCCTAGCCCTAAGAAGTTAACAGAAAACACTTGGCTTTAGATGCTGTGTGTGTGTATAGTATCTTTGGATGATGTGTACGGATGTGCATCTTTCCCTTTCAAGAAGATTTGATAGGTATCCAGCTCCAAAACGATACAGGAACGATACATTTTAGTTTGAAACGATTCTGTGCGATTCGGTTTGATTAGAGAACGATTCGATGCACAAACATATGTTGCATAAACACATTCAATTAAATAAATAATAAAATGTCACCTGCGCTGAATACAACGGGTGTAGTCTTTACCGTGAAATGCTTGCTTACAATGCAAAGTTTAAAACTAGTAACACAATAAATAAAATACACAAGAATGGAGCTATATGTTTTTTTGTCCCCCCACTTTGGTTCTGAAATTACCATCACCCACTACCTTTTTTAACTAATGTATCAATGTTTATCGTTTACAAATGAGCTATGACATAGCCAATGATTGTATTTCACAACTTTTGGAATGTATTTCACTCCCATCACAGAATCGAATGGTTTGGACATTTTTACAGAGTGAAAAGGGCGAGGCGGGGGGAGGCCTGTGGAGGGGGAGGCTGGTGGGGTTGAACTCCTGGATCATGGGAGGTCTACAGCCTGGGAAGGAGAGAGGGAAGACTTGTTAATTACAGTCATGAGATACAGATTTCCAATTTTAATTGAGTTTAAGTCATCTGATACCGTATGCTTTACTCAAGGTAAAAAAATATATCATAATAATTAAAAAAATGTGATTGCTGTCCTCGTTATGAAATTAGCAATCTTACCCTGTATCTAAAAACAAATGACCATATACACTGAGTATGCAAAACATTAAGGACACCAGCTTTTTCCATGACTGATCAGGTGCAAGGTATGATCCCTTATTGAGTCATTTGTTAAATCCACTTCGATCAACTGTAGATGAAGGGGAGGAGACAGGTTAAAGAAGGATTTTTAAGCCTTGAGACATGGATTGTGTATGTGTGCCACTCAGAGGGTGAATGGGCAAGACAAAAGATGTATGTGCCCTTGGAACGGGCTTTGGTAGTAGGTGCCAGGCGCACCGATTTGTGTCAAGAACTGCAACGCTGCTGGGTTTTTCAAGCTCAACAGTTTCCCGTGTGTATCAAGAATGGCCCACCACCAAACGGACATCCAGCCAACTTGACAAAACTGTGGGATGCATTGGAGTCAATATGGGCCAGCATCCCTGTGGAACGCTTTCGACACCTTGTTGAAAGTCCATGCCCCAACGAATTGAGGCTGTTCTGAAGGCAAAATTGGGGAGGTGCAACTCTATGGCATACTGATTGTTTAAAGCAAAACTACCAAAACTTGCTGATGGTGAACCTGAATAATCCAAATTAAACCTATTGTAAGCCCCTTTCAGCTGGTATAGCCAGGTGGGAGTTGTCTCTGGTAGCTTTAATTCCGGTAAAACACTATTATCAACAGTGCACAGATAACAATAACCTAGCAAATCACATAGGTTGTCACAATCTTAATATCACGGAAGCCATTTTAGTATTTCAATGCTGAAGGTGCCACACAGATTTGCAAATGACCCAGCACGTGAAGCAAGTTTGACCATGCTACTGATATTGCCTGGAGTTGCTCGGCATGCAAAATGACTTGTAGGTCAATGACTGTCAAGAGTTACATGCAGTTCAACACAAAAGATAAGAGCGATTTTCCGAAGGTAGAAAGAGCCCCCAAAAATGATGAACCAGTGATTTGTAACGTTTGAATCGATTTTTCATTTGGATCGGGTTTGCGGTCTGCATACCGACACACTTTTATTCTTAAGCATTTGAATCAGGGACCGATGCGTATCGGTGAACCGTTACATCCATAATGCTGTGTTAATGACTCTCTCGTGTGTGTGTGTGTGTGTGTGTGTGTGTGTGTGTGTTCCAGACTCTGATCCCCACTGGCTACCTGATCCCTATCTCCCAGCAGTCCCTCTTCAGCTACAAAGACCTCCACAGCACAGAGAGCAGCAAAGCCTCCACACCCACCTACAACATCTACCACACACCCACTGCAGGTAAACACACCTTTAACATTTATTCGCAGTCAGTACACACACTAACGCAAATTTGAACTATGTCTTTTAGTTTAAAAAATTCTGAGGACCTTGAGTAAATCATACTGTATCAGATTACTTAAATTTGAAATCTGTATCTTATGACTAATTAACATGTCTTCCCTCTCTCCTTCCCAGGCTCTAGACCTCCCCCGATCCAGGAATTCACCCCCACCAGCCTCTCCCTCCACAGGCCTCCCCCAGCCTCGCCCTTCTCTGCCCCGGGGCACCGCTTCCACAGCCCCAGCCCTGCCATCCTCAACTTTACCCTGCAGAACCTGGGCCTCATCCCTGGGCCTGGCTCTGTGCCCGCTTGCAGTCCTGGCACTGCCCAAACCCCGGAGCACCCCAGCTCCGTGCCCCTGCCTCCCCCCCTGGGCCTGCATCAGAAGGGCGGCATGGTCTTCGTTAAGCCCATGTCCCCCGTGCCAGGCCAACACCAGATGACCGGCCCAGGCGGGCAACCACTCACGCTAATCAGCCTACAGCAGGTGAGATACATCCATCCACACAAACACTGTTACACAAACGCTGGGTCACACACACAGCCTCAATCCCCAATAAGCTTAACACACATACCAACAGTCAAGGTCAAACCCCTCCCTAATTGCTAATGGTGTGCTGCTGGTTCAGTGCTTGTGTAAATAGCCTCACTGATTATATAGACGAGGTGTGATGTTGATTGCAAACATCTGCTAACTAACTTCTGCTAACTTCTCTGTCGTTGTCTATCTCTCCTCTTTTTCAGGTGACCACGCCCAAAGGGACGGCCCTCACCCAGCACAGTTTCTTCCACACCCCTGTCTCCTACTCTCCCCGCTGGCTACCGTGGTAACCACCAGCCACGGACACACGGCGCCGGCGGGCGCTAAAACCGTTTACATCCCTCAGAGGAAGCTGGAAGTCACCACTGAGGACACCTAAAGACTATGCTGCTACACAACCTCTGTGTGTTGTGTGTGTGTGTGTGTGTGTGTGTGTGTGTGCGTGCACCAGCCGTTCAATGTGTGTCTGTGCATGTCTGCATGGTTTTCTATGGTCTGACTGTCGTATTTTTAAGGCATACTGTAGGTTGAGCGATTTTTATGTTTTAGGGTATGTGATGTCTCCAAATGATTTAATCGAAAACTAGTCCATGGGTTATTCCAGCGTTTCCCAAACTCTGTCCTCAGCACCCCAAGGGGTGCACGTTTTGGTTTTTGCACTACACAGCTGATTCCAATGATCAAAGCTTGATGATTAGTTGATTCTTTGAATCAGCTGTGTAGTGCTAGGGCAAAACCCAAAACGTGCACCCTTTGGGGTCCCGAGGACCGAGTTTCGAAAGCCCTGGTTTATATCATTTCTACGGGGGAAGACAAAGTATGTGAACGTGGTGTGGAAACTCCGTACAGAAGCAGCTGCGTGTCATCGTCATCACAGCGAGCTCCAAATATAACTCTGATGGAGAGACCAGCCATGGTAAATACTCTTAACCCTGGGGCTTTGAGACACAATATGCCGGATATTACTGTGTAATACTACAGCATACCTTTGATACTGGTTTATGTATGGAAATATGATTAGGGATCACCAGTAGGTATTACAAACTGGTGAGGGGTGCTTTCTGTGTCTAAATAGTGAAACAGTCTGTCTTATTTAGGTTTTAAAGGGTTTGCCAAAATCTAATGCTGGCTGAGTATTTCAACATTTCTCAAAGAGAAGTTGTATTGAAGTCCCATTACATCATCAACGTGCCATAGAGAAGAACAACAACAACTTAACCTCAGTTCACCGGGCTGACATTTAATATGTGACAGCGGGACATTAATTACTGAAAGATCATTTTTCTTTTTGAAAAGTATGGTAGATGAACTGTTTTTGTATGTGTAAAATTGGTAAGATTACAATTTTGCACATTGTACATGTTATCTGTTACCCTTAAAAACGGAATTGTATGTGATTCAACTGTAAGGGGTGAATGTATGTGATGGCTTCCTACCTTAGGCAAATCACGTAATTGAAATTGGATCCTAAGCATTACATTCAGCTCAGATGTCCTTGTATATAAAATGGTAAATAAATATAATATTTTTAAACCGGTCTCTGTCCTGTTCATGTATTCTTTACTGTCCCTCGGTTGATGAATACATGGTTGACGATATGTTGGTGTCCTATAGCATTAGTCTAGAGTAGAGTAGGAATATGATAAAGGTGGTTTCATATCCAACAGTAAATACAGTACATGGCTTCAATTCCAACCAATTAAAAACACAAACCCATATACATCTATTTCATTCTGTGTACACACCCCTCTTAAATCATGTGCCATTCCAACTACCATCGGCCAGACACATAATTCATTCCCCTTGGCTACTGTCACCCAGAAGTTTCAGGAAATCTCTATCAATCATGCTTGTGTAAGACCAGGACAAATGGTGACATTTCCATGGCCCAGCTTAGGGCCAGGGGTCTCTGTGGCCTGTGTTAGAGGTGGGGTGGGGGGCTACTCTAGGTCTCGAGTGTTTGTCCGAAGTTATTTTAGGAGGATGTTTTAATTTGAGCGTCACCAATAAACTGGGTGATGAGAGTGAGATGGGCTGTATTTAAGGACTCCCCTCGGTGGTGTTGGGGCGGTCGCACTCAGATTTGAGACTGAACTGGGGGGGAAGAGATTGATACTGATACATCCACAGACTTGTGCAGGTATAGTAGTCAAATATTTATGATTTGTGAGTGATATGTTTGATATTGATAAATGTAACCGCACACTGGTTGAATCAACATTGTTTCCACGTCATTTCAATGAAATTACGTTGATCCAACGTAGAATAGACGTTGAATTGACTGGGACCGGCAGTATTTACAGTAAAACCGATATCATATACTGGCCTGTGTCCAATCAGTGCCATACCTTTAGAACATTTGGTCCAAGGGTCCATGGATCAGACTGATGTTCAAGCTATCTCTAATTAAGTTGAATTGCATAAACATTTGAATTCATCCATCACGACTCACTGGATGTTGGAAATTTCCATGTGAGGTAAGTGTTGGTGACCCAGCTGCTTCAAGCAGTCCAGGGTGGATACTGGCATGTGTTCTTCCATGGTCCTAATGGGCTCTATTCCTGGAGTCTTATCACCACATACCAGCCCTATGAGGTGACGGACCAACTCTAAAATGAATGGGTGAGAATAGAGGAGAGTCAGGACTGGCTGAGATACCTTATCTCTGCTAGAAGAACAGGCTTGACAACATCGCTGTCACTATACTATGATGGGTATCATCAAAGAGAATCCAAATGTAGACATTTATGTTAAAAAAATATATATACAGTTGAAGTCGGATGTTTACATACACCTTAGCCAAATACATTTAAACTCAGTTTTTCACAATTCCTGACATTTAATCCTAGTAAAAAATCCCTGTTTTAGGTCAGTTAGGATCACCACTTTATTTTAAGAATGGGAAATGTCAGAATAATAGTAGAGAGAATAATTTATTTTAGCTTTTATTTATTTCATCACATTCCCAGTGGGTCAGAAGTTTACAATTAGTATTTGGTAGCATTGCCTTTAAATTGTTTAACTTGGGTCAAACGTTTCGGGTAGCCTTCCACAAGCTTCCCACAATAAATTGGGTGAATTTTGGCCCATTCCTCCTGACAGAGCTGGTGTAACTGAGTCAGGTTTGTAGGCCTCCTTGCTCGCACACGCTTTTTCAGTTCAGCCCACAAACTCGTTGCTTCCCATGATGTCAAGCAACGAGTTTGAAGGTAGACCTTGAAATACATCCACAAGTACACCTCCAATTGGAATTTTCCAAGCTGTTTAAAGGCACAGTCAACTTCGTTTATGTAAACTTCTGACCCACTGGAATTGTGATACAGTGAATTATAAGTGAAATAATCTGTCTGTAAACATTTGTTGGAAGTCCTAACCGACTTGCCAAAATTATAGCTTGTTAACAAGAAATTTGTGGAGTGGTTGAAAAACTAGTTTTAATGACTCCAACCTAAGTGCATGTAAACTTCCGACTTCAACTGTATATAATGTAGTCTGAACCAATCGCAATGCATGCATAGCTGCGGGAATTAGTGCTGCTGAGGGTGCTGCAGCACCCCCTGATAAATCAGTATTAAAATAATATAAAAATATATATATATTTTGGGAAAATAATATTTTTCACCAAATTAGTGCACTAGTAAAGCCCCGTTGACAGCACGTCCACCCCTAAACATCTTCCCGCATGTTTATTTATTGACCACTATGTCATGATAAGTCAGAAATCAACTGATGGTCTTGAGGCCACCCCTGAGTAGATTCAATCTGCAACCATCTATTCCTCCATCTAACACCCCTCTCGATGCAGACTCTCACCCCGAGACAAGGATGCCAAACTGGGGCGGCGGGGCCAAGTGTGCGGCCTGTGAAAAGACGGTGTACCACGCTGAGGAGATCCAATGCAATGGGAGGAGCTTCCACAAGACCTGCTTCATCTGCAGTGAGTTACCCTCAGTCACACGCCATGTAGGCTTAGACTGACAGAGAAGACAAACTGATGACACCAAATAAACAGTCATTACTTATTCATAAAACCAGGGTATGCTTACAGAGTCGTTCCATGTCATTTCAGCAAGCCATGACACCTACCATCTCATATTGTTCTAAAATTGCTTCTGTAGTTAGAAACAGGAAATATTGGCATCCCTGAAACATTATGTTGAAATTGTATTTTATCTCAGAGAAATTAAGCTAATTGATTGCACCCAAATTGGCCATTTTAAATGATAGGATTCAGATAATATTCAATAAATATAGTACACGACATCTGATTTGGACCAAACTTCTCCCTGCCAAGGAGTAAGACATGAGAAATCCCCCAAAAATGGTCAAAGCCACCCACGGACCCCCACACCCCATGCCAATCCCACCCCAACAGCCAGCATACACTATCAGTTCTCTATGTTTGACAAGTAATATGAAGCTGCGGCTTGGAGTATTGCTTCTCCATACTATGTAATTTATTCGTACACGTCACTCCAGAGCATCCCAAACCGGCTCAATGGGTGGCGACATGTCTGGTGAGTGTGCAGGTCATGGAAGAACTGGGACATTTTCAGTTTCCAGGAATCATGTACAGATCCTTGCGACATGGGCCCGTGCATTATCATGCTGAGACATAAGGTGATGGCGGAGGATGGATGTTGTGCAGCTTATGTTGTGCAGCTTATGCCTGCCCATACCATAACCAAACTGCCACCATGGGGCACTCTGTTTACAACGTTGACATCAGCAAACAGCTCGCCCACACAACGCCATCTGCCCGGTACAGTTGAAACTGGAATTCATCCGTGAAGAGCACACTTCTCCAGCATGCCAGTGGCCGGTGAAGGTGAGCATTTGCCCACTGAAGTCAGATACAACACCAAACTGCAGTCAGGTCAAGACCCTGGTGAGGACGATGACCCCACAGATGAGCTTCCCTGAGACGGTTTCTGACAGTTTGTGCAGAAATTCTTCGGTTGTTCAAACCCACAGTTTCATCAGCTGTCTGGGTGGCTGGTCCAGCTGTTCGAATGGCTGGTCCAGCTGTCCGTGTGGCTGGATGTGGAGGTCCTGGGCTGGCATGGTTACAAGTGGTCTGCGGTTGTGAGACTAGTTGTATGTACTGCCAAATTCTCTAAAATGACGTCGGAGGGAGGTGGCTTATGGGGGGTTACCGGTCTGCTAATACAGGACTAGAATAGTAAAGGCCCAGTGCTCTATATTTTTTGTTGTTGAAAAAAAAATATTTTCCAGCGCTGCAGCCAGCTATATCAGTTCGCTAATACAGGAGTTGTATTTGTTAACCTCTCCCTGTCCGAGTCTGTAATACCAACATGTTTTAAGCAGACCACCATAGTGCCTGTGCCCAAGAACACTAAGGTAACCTGCCTAAATGACTACCGACCCGTAGCACTCACGTCTGTAGCCATGAAGTGCTTTGAAAGGCTGGTCTTGGCTTACATGAACACCATCATCCCAGAAACCCTAGACCCACTCCAATTTGAATACCGCCCCAACAGATCCACAGATGATGCAGTCTCTATTGCACTCCACACTGCCCTTTCACACCTGGACAAAAGGAACACGTGAGAATGCTATTCATTGACTACAGCTCAGTGTTCAACACCATAGTGCCCTCAAAGCTCATCAATAAGCTAAGGACCCTGGGACTAAACACCTCCCTCTGCAACTGGATCCTGGACTTCCTGACGGGCCGCCCCCAGGTGGTAAGGTAGGTAACAACACATTCGACACGCTGATCCTCAAAAAGGGGGCCCCTCAGGGGTGCGTGCTCAGCCCCCTCCTGTACTGCCTGTTCACTCAGGACTGCACGGCCAGGCACGACTCCCAACACCATCATTAAATTTGCAGATGACACAACAGTGGTAGGACTGATCACCGACAACAATGAGCCAGCCTATAGGGAGGAGGTCAGAGACCTGGCCGTGTGGTGCCAGGACAACAACCTCTCCCTCAATGTGATCAAGACAAATGAGATGATTGTGGACTACAGGAGAAAAAGGACTGAGCACGCCCCCATTCTCATCGACGGGGCTGCAGTGGAGCAGGTTGAGAGCTTCAAGTTCCTTGGTGTCCACATCACCAACAAACTAACATGGTCCAAACACACCATGACAGTCGTGAAGAGGGCACGACAAAACCTATTCCCCCTCCGGAGACTGAAAAGATTTGGCATGGGTCCTCAGATCCTCAAAAGGTTCTACAGCTGCACCGTCGAGAGCATCCTGACTGGTTGCATCACTGCCTGGTATGGCAATTGCTCAGCCTCCGACCGCAAGGCACTACAAAGGGTAGTGCGTATGGCCCAGTACATCACTGGGGCTAAGCTTCCTGCCATCCAGGACCTCTATACCAGGCGGTGTCAGAGGAAGGCCCTAAAAATTGTCAAAGACTCCAGCCACCCTAGTCATAGGGGTGGCAGGGTAGCCTAGTGGTTAGAGCGTTGGACTAGTAACCTGAAAGGTTGCAAGTTCAAATCCCTGAGCTGACAAGGTACAAATCTGTCAGGCTGAACAGGCTGTTCCTAGGCCGTCATTGAAAATAAGAATTTGTTCTTAACTGACTTGCCTAGTAAAATGAAGGTAAAACAATGAATAATAGACTGTTCTCTCTGCTACCACACGACAAGTGGTACCGGAGCGCCAAGTCTAGGTCCAAGAGTCTTCTGAACAGCTTCTACCCCCAAGCCATAAGACTCCTGAACATCTAGTCAAATGGCCCTGCAGACTATTCGTATTGCATTTCCCTGTAAGGTCTACACCTGTTGTATTCGGCGCATGTGACTATTAACATTTTATTATTTTTTTATATTTTTTAAATTTAAAACAATTAGTGAGTGCTACAGCACCCTCAGCACCCCTACTTCCCGCGGCGATGTCTGCCTTCACTGCCTTCAATGTATCACATTCTCATTAAGGAACCAGCTCAAAGGGTTTAAAAGGAGCAATATGTTGTAGAATGTAAACCAGCAAACACAGGAATACAAAGACGTTGAGAAGATTTGGACAAGCTGGCTTCTGTTTACAGTTCTACAGTGGCCATTGAAGATAAGCATCTTATTGCTGTTCAGAACAATAGCCCTGTCCCGCCATTCATTAACACTCCAGTCACACCTTAAAACTTTAACAGTAATCCTCTTCTTTTGTTTGGCTTTGAGGTTTTCTGTTTAATCCTGCCTGGTCAACCAACCAGCAAACCCTTCACTCCATAGGCAACAGTAATTATAGTCAGCCAGTCTATCAGTGTTGTGGTGTTTTTAAGATGACTTTTTAATCCTACGATTTGAGCCCTGGATCCAGATGTCTCTTACACAGAGAACCTCTTAGTTTATGCAGGTTGCATCTTAGTGGTCACTGGACCATGAGAGACCACGGCAGCAGCAACGAGAGGGGAGAGGTGGAGCCCCTATCAGAGCACACAAAATGGACCACCTAAAATGTCCGTCTCATGTAGCGCATTTCATTCTCACCTAATTACCCATGAATGGCTGGGGCTGGGCTTTGAACTGGGAGCTGCCAATAGGTAGATAGCACCACTGGGAGCACTAAAATGCCTTTGTAATTATCTGCAATTGATGAGGGATCTGCTTCTCCATCTGCTGGGGCTGGCAAATGGGAGAGTCTGTTTGTCCACTACAAGCCTCTGCCCTACACAGTGGTGGAAAAAGTACCCAATTGTCATACTTGAGTAAAAGTAAAGATAGAAAATGACTCAAGTAAAAGTAAAAGTCACCCAGTAAAATTCTACTTGAGTAAAAGTCTAAAAGTATTTGGTTTAAAACATACTTAAGTATCAAAAGTAAATGTCATTACTAAAAGTATAAATCCTTTAAAAAAATCCTTGTATTAAGCAAACCAGGCAGCAACATTTTCTTATTTTTTTTATATAACGTAATTTTTTGGCACACTCCAACATTCCAACATCATTTACAAATGAATCATGTGTGTTTAGTGAGTACGCCAGATCAGAGGCAGTAGGGATGTCCAGGGATGTTCTGTTGATAAGTGCGTGAATTGGACCATTTTCCTGTCCTGCTAAGCATTCAAATGTAACGAGTACTTTTGGGTGTTAAGGAAAATGTATTGAGTAAAAAGTATATTTAGTTATGTACTAGTAGAGTAAAAGTAGTCAAAATTATAAATAGTAAAGTCAAGTACAGATACCCAAAAGAACTACTCAAGTAGTACTTTAAAGTATTTTTACTTAAGTACTTTGCACCACTGGTCCTACACAACCCCTCCAGACTGTAGTCTTCAGAAATAGACCCTGACCAGGGACAGCTGAAAGGGGTGTGTTGATTGACTTTGGTGGGACCATTGCTAGACTTCAGGCACAGGCTTCTGCGGCCTAGTAATATGAATAATGCCATTATCCACAGCCTGATATAGTTGCTTAGTAGGTATCCGGGCATTAAAAAAAATATATTTTGGTATTAAAATAAAGGAACAGAATACTTAAGTGTTTTTGCTGTCCAACCTGACAAACTGACGAAAGTTAGTCCATAGCTGTCATGGCCACAACATTCTTTCCCCTGTAAACTGTGGTTAAGTATAGACAGTGTGTCAATGTGTTGGTTTGGTTTGCTCTTCACCCCAGTGGCCTGCAGGAAAGGACTGGACAGTACAACAGTCGCAGCGCATGAGTCAGAGATCTACTGCAAGTCCTGCTACGGCAAGAAGTATGGGCCAAAAGGCTACGGGTATGGCCAGGGTGCTGGAGCCCTCAGCTCTGACCCTCCTGGACAGAACCTGGACATGCAATCTCAAGAGTAGGTCCCTCTCGTTATTCTCGCTGACTCCCAACCCCCCATCTCTGCCCCTCTGAACAACCAATTTAAGGACTTGACATAACTAACGTTGAATATGCTACTTAATTAAAAACACAGAGATGTCCAAGACACTGCTGCAGTTAAATATCAATGAAAACATACATCGGTCATATTTCCAGTACCACACACGAATACAGCTTTCATAAAAAGCTTCCCAGACGTTTAAACGTTACCAAGGAAACATTTTCATTGTAAACATGGACGTTCGTTTGTGTCTCTGGATATTTATTGTAATTTGTTCTTTCCTCTTTATGAAGCTCAAAGCCTCGCCCCACATCCACAAACTCCAACTCCAGTAAGTTTGCACATAGGTTTGGAAGTTCAGATCTCTGCCAAAGATGTTCGAAGGCTGTCTACGCAGCAGAGAAGATCATGGGGGCAGGGAAGGTAAAAGTCCTCTAGATAAGCCTTGCTTGCACCCTTTACACCACAACAATACAAAGATCACCGAACTCTGATATATGGGTGTATGTGTTTCTTGTTGCAGCCTTGGCATAAAACCTGCTTCCGCTGTTTGCTGTGTGGGAAGAGCCTGGAGTCTACCACAGTGACAGACAAGGATGGGGAACTCTACTGTAAAGGTACATACACGCGCACACACAAACACACAGGACCAAACAAGCCCCCACCATTTACGTGCTGTAAAGACCACACAGCTAGCCTGCCCTACAGAGCTCCCTTAGATCAATGATACAGCCAGGCTTCAGTAGAATCTAGTGGCTAAGATGAGGGAGCGAGAGCATGGCCTCATTTATTTTTTATGAGTATGGCCTTATTTATATTACTGCATATTGGATGATTGTCCTTCGTATTCCATTCACCCAGCTCAATGTAATGTCGATATGTTTAGGCTACTGCATGATACTCAGATTTTTCCTATACCCATCATATAGTTGCTACAACCTAGCCTATGAATGAAAGTTTACAACGTAGGTGCACAGGTCAAGAGAAATTTGAGTAATCAAGGTGACAGACATTGACACATTCAATACCACCTTGCACACTCTTGCCTGCATCTAGCTGATCTAGGGTGTAATCATTAACAGTTGCAAATGAGTTTCTATTGGACAAATTCAGGTATGTTTATCCCCGTTTTGTTCCGTTTGCTTCCGTTTAAGAAACGTTTTTCAAACGAATCGATGGAATGAATACACACTGATCTAACGCAAACACAGTTCACTTTCATAGCAGCCACATACAAACAGCATGATCACTTTGCTCGTTGTAATTCCTTCTCATATCTACGAGCTCTCCTCCTCTCACCTTTTCCCTTCGCTTGTGGACTTTAGTCCACATCAGTGACCAGGCGAAAAAAACTTTCTTCATAAGATAACCGCTAACCACTACACACAGCCTACATCGTTGTCACCATATTAATGTCATAGTCAACATATCTACTAGAACTAACACGTTAATAAACCCACTACAATCATGCAGTACTGTGTAGTCAGCAGCAATCAGTTTTGCAGTAAATTATTAAAACCAAAAGCTTACCTTGATTTGGAAGAGTTCCAGTGTTGGATAGCCATAGCCAGCTACCTAACATAGCATCCCTCTCTGTTTGAGTAGTCTAAACTAGCTAGCTGCATCCGCTAGCTAAGTGAAAAAAATACAACTAAATATAGTTCTCTCTTTCTCTTGCTTCTTCATTTTAAAATAAATACATTTGTTCAAAACTGTTCAACTATTGTCTTTCTCTCTCTTCGAATCAACTACTCACATTTTATGCACTGCAGTGCTGGCTAACTGTAGCTTATGCTTTCAGTACTAGATTCATTCTCTGATCCTTTGACTGGGTGGACAAAAAGTAAGTTCACGCTGAAAGAGCTCTGATAGGTTGGAGGACGTCCTCCGGAAGTGGTCATAATTACTGTGTAAGTCCATAGAAGGGGGTGAGAACCATGAGCCTCCTAGGTTTTGTATTAAAGTCAATGTACCCAGAGACAGAGAAACTAGCTGTCCTCCGACTACACCATGGCGCTACCCTACAGAATGTTGTTGGGGCTACTGCAGACCTTCACTGCAAAACAATGTGTTTTAATCAATTATTTGGTGATGTGAATATATTTAGTAGAGTTTTATCTAAAAATGCTAACTTTTTTTATGTTTCACTATCTTCATTTTTATGAAATTCACTGAGGATGATGGTCCTCCCCTTCCTACTCTGAGGAGCCTCCATTGCTAGAAATGACTCTCAGTCACCAGGAACTCAGTACTGTATCTTTCGGTGTTTCATTATTTCTTAGTTGGTTTCTTCCCTCTTTCTTTGCAGTTTGCTACGCCAAGAACTTCGGGCCGAAAGGAAAAGGGCTGGGGAACATGGGAATGGTGGAAGATGGAGAATGAATTCCTTGTAATAGTTTGTGTGTGTGTTAGTTTTTCTTTTCTTCAAATATAGAGCATTTTGGGCACTTAGTGAAAATGTGTGTTAATAAACATTTTCACCATTAGCTTGTATACTACATTTCTTAAAACCTCTTTCTGTTGTCTTACCATTGTAAAGTGTTTTTACATAATTGTAACTCCATCACACTATTTATCAACACATTAAACGATTGAGAGAGAAGTGATGTCTAGCTTGTAGCAACTGCACATTCCTTTCTTGTGTTCAAGGCAATGGATGAAACAGCACTGCTTAATTTGCATAAAAAGGACATTGTTGATCTAAGTGTCATCATATCAATGTAAGCTGTACGTCAAATAACCTGGACCACCACACAGACCTGGGTACAATACAGAAGTCACCTATGGATGGTGTATAGCATGGGTAGACATCAAATGGCATGAATCAATTATAGCCAGATGCTCTTCAAAATATATTGAAACTGCAACACAATAGAATATAAGCACACCTCAAAAGAAATAGGAAGCTTTGAGGCAAAAACACTACGCATCAAACAAAAGCCAACAAACTGTTTAGCTAATAATATATGTCCACATTAAAAACAAATGAGCATGAAAACGAAAACAAAAGAGGGAAGGATAACATAATTAAGTCATATTTCTGTTCTGTGTTAATGTGCTGCCTGGTGAAGACAGCTACACTAACATGCCTCCAGCTGTTTTTAATTCATTATTAATAGGATTTCATCTGCGCTCATAAATATGCCTGTGTTATTTAAATTAACAAGGCAACGCTATTTACCAAACACATTTGCGTTAATCTATCCAAACTATTATGTCTGGGTGCCCAAGCACAAGCTTTTTGTAATTAAAAGTACATAAGCTGTAGGAGGCTGATGAGGGTGTGTGTACATGGATTATTTTTTATGTTTACCTGTAATGAGATGGTGTATTTTTTTTTGGTATTTATTATGGATCTCCATTAGCTACTCTACTCTTCCTGGGGTCCGGCAAAATTAAGGCAGTTATACAATTTTAAAAACATTACAATCATTACAGAAGTCACAACACACTAAGTGTGTGCCCTCAGGCCCTTACACCACTACCACATATCTACAACGCAGAAATCCATGTGTATAGTGCGTATGTTATCATGTGTGTGTGTATGCATGTGTATTTTGCGTATGTTATCATGTGTGTGTATGCATGTGTATTTTGCGTATGTTATCATGTGTGTTTATGCATGTGTCTGTGCCTTTGTTTGTGTTACTTCACAGTCCCCGCTGTTCCATAAGGTGTATTTTTACCTGCTTTTTAAATCTGATTCTACTGCTTGCATCAGTTACCTGATGTGAAATAGAGTTCCATGTAAACTCAGCAAAAACATTAATGTCCCTTTTTCAGGACCCTGTCTTTCAAAGATAATTTGTAAAAATCCAAATAACTTCACAGATCTTAATTGTAAAGGATTTAAACACTGTTTCCCATGCTTGTTCAATGAACCGTAGACAATTAGTGAACATGCACCTGTGAAACGGTCGTTGAGACACTAACAGCTTACAGAGGGTAGGCAATTAAGGTCACAGTTATGAAAACTTAGGACACTAAAGAAGCCTTTCTACTGACTCTGGAAAAACACCAAAAGAAAGATTCCCAGGGTCCCTGCTCATCTGCGTGAACGTGCCTTAGGCATGCTGCAAGGAGGCATGAGGACTGCAGATGTGGCCAGGGCGGTCTGGGGCAGTGTGTCACAGCATCATCGGACTGAGCTTGTTGTCATTGCAGGCAATCTCAATGCTGTGCATTACAGGGAAGACATCCTCCTCCCTCATGTGGTACCCTACCTGTAGGCTCATCCTGACATGACATTCCTGCAGGCTCATCCTGACATGACCCTCCAGCATGACAATGTCACCAGCCATACTGCTTGTTCTGTGCGTGATTTCCTGCAAGACAGGAATGTCAGTGTTCTGCCATGGCCAGTGAAGAGCCCGGATCTCAATCCCATTGAGCACGTCCGGGACCTGTTGGATCGGAGGGTGAGGGCTAGGGCCATTCCCCCCAGAAATGTCCGGGAACTTGCGTGTGCCTTGGTGGAAGAGTGAGGTAACATCTCAGAGCAAGAACTGACAAATCTGGTGCAGTCCATGAGGAGGAGATGCACTGCAGTACTTAATGCAGCTGGTGGCCACACCAGATACTGACTGTTACTTTTGATTTAGACTCCCCCTTTGATCAGGGACACATTATTAAATTTCTGTTAGTCACATGTCTGTGGAACTTGTTCAGTTTATGTCTGTTGTTGAATCTTAGGTTCATACAAATATTTACACGTTAAGTTTGCTGAAAATAAACGCAGTTGTCAGTGAGAGGACGTTTCTTTTTTGCTGAGTTTAGTTATGTCTCTATGTAGTACTGTGTGCCTCCCATAGTCTGTTCTGGACTTGGGGACTATGAAGAGACCTGGCGGCATGTCTTGTGGGGTATGCATGGGTGTCTGAGCTGTGTGCTAGTATTTTAAAAACAGACAGCTCGGTACCTTCAGCATGTCAACACCTCTTACAAAAACAAGTAATGATGAAGTCAATCTCTCTGCCATGAGAGATTAACATGCATGTCATTAATGTTAGCTCTCCGTGTACTTTTAAGGGCCAGCCACGCTGCCCTGTTCTGAGCCAACTGCAATTTTCCCAAGTCCCTCTTTGTGGCACCTGACTACACTACTGAACAGTAGTCCAGGTGAGACAAAACCAGGGCCTGTAGGACCTGCCTTGTTGATTGTGTTGTAAGAAGGCAGAGCAGCACTTTATTACAGACAGACTTCTCCCCATCTTAGCTACTATTGTTTCAATATGTTTTGACCATGACAGTTTACAGTCCAGCGTTACTCCAAGCAGCTTAGTCACCTCAACTTGCTCAATTTCCACATTATTCATTACGAGATATAGTTGAGGTTTAGGGTTTAGTGAATGATTTGTCCCAAATACAATGCTTTTAGTTTTGGAAATATTTTGTACTAACTTATTCCTTGCTACCCATTCCAAAACTAACTGCAGCTCTTTGTTAAGTGCTGCAGTCATTTCAGTCACTGTAGTAGTTGACGTGTATAGTGTTGAGTCATCCGCATATAAAGACATACTAGCCTTACTCAAAGCCAGTGGCATGTCATTAGTAAAGATTGAAAAAAGCAAGGGTCCTAAACAGCTACCCTGGGGAATTCCTGCTTCTGCCTGGATTATGTTTGACAGGTTTCCATTAAAGAACACCCTCTGTGTTCTGTTAGACAAGTAACTCTTTATCCACATTATAACAGGGGGTGCAAAGCCATAACACATACGTTTTTCCAGCAGCAGACTATGATCGATAACGTCAAAAGCTGCACTGAAGTCTAACAAGACAGCCACCACAATCATTTTATCAATTTCTCTCAGCCAATCATCAGTCATTTGTGTAAGTGCTGTGCTTGTTGAGTGTCCTTCCCTATTAGCGTGCTGAAAGTCTGTTGTCAATTTGTTTGCTGTGAAATAGCATTGTATCTGGTCAACAAAAAAAATCCAGAAGTTCACTAAGGGTTGGTACCAGACTGATTGGTCAGCTATTTGAGCCAGTAAAGGGGGCTTTACTATTCTTGGGTAGCGGAATGACTTTAGCTTCCCTCCAGGCGAGGGCACACACTTTCTAGTAGGCTTAAATTGAAGATGTGGCAAATAGGAGTGGCAATAATCTCGTCCGCTATAATCTTCCATCCAGATTGTCAGACCCCGGTGGCTTGTCATTGTTGATGGACAAAAAAAAAAGATTCACCTCTTCCACACTGACTTTACGGAATTCAAAAGTACAATTCTTATCTTTCATAATTTGGTCTGATATACTTGGATGTGGTGTCAGCGTTTGTTGCTGGCATGTCATCCCCAAGTTTGCTTATCTTGACAATGAAAAAATGTATTTAAGTAGCTGGCAATATCAGTGGGTTTTGTGATAAATGAGCCATCTGATTCAATGAATGATGGAGCCGAGTTGGCTTTTTTACCAAATATTTCATTTAAGGTGCTCCAAAGCTTTTTACTAATCATTCTGCATATAACTTATCTTTGTTTCATAGTATCTTTTTAATTTTTTAGCTTAGTCACATAATTTCTTAATTTGCAGTAATTTTGCCAATCACTTGGGCTGCCAGACTTATGCCACACCTTTTGCCTCATCCCTCAACCATAAAATTTTTCAATTCCTCATCAATCCAAGGGGATTTAACCGTTTTTACAGTCATTTTCTTAATGGGTGCGTGCTTACTAGTAACTGTTATAATTCATTTCATAAATGTGTCAAGTGCAGCGACTGGTTGCTCCTCATTATACACCACAGACCAGCAAATATTATTTACATCAACAACATATGAATCACTACAAAACTTATTGTATGACCTCTTACACACTATAAAGGAATGAGGTCTCAGACTGTTGCTTTAAGGCTGAAAGAGAAGAGTATAGTGGATAGGATAGTGGATTGTTGAGATATGGGTTGAGTTCCGAGTCCTTGCCTTCTCCCAAGTGAGCACTAGTTCACCCTTAATGGATGTAAAAGCACTCAATTTGTGTAACAACTGCCAACAGTCCACTGTCCACCATATTTCTTCTACCTGTCCATTCCTTCTAAATCCACAAGGGGGAGTGAACGAGCGCACACCTATGGGAGAGGGAGAGTGGCTGGATAGAAAATCAGCATATTTAGAGGTACAGTACTACAAGACCAGTATTAGAACAAACTGCTCTAGAGAATGCACTGTATGCTCCAATAAAAACAGTTCAGTGACTGACAAACCAATGTGAGGCTTTGCTTAAATTGTGTTGGTCCTTCAATCTAAAAAACACTCACTTACAGCCTCTTGCGAACACTATAAAACAGACATTTAAAAAAAAAAAAACATTCTTTATAAAAAAAACACTTTGATTAAACTATTTATATTCATTAAAAAAAGCAACTAACTTAATATACAATTTAAGCCATAAAGGCTAATTCGACTTGGCACAAATGATACATTTCAGATTTCCATTTTTTCCCCTCATGAATTTATACCCGTGTAAGGCAGCAGCAGTCTGTAGAAAAATAAAAGGCATAAAATAAAGTCAGTACAACTTCCTCCGTGCTATTTCCCTTTATAGTGGTGTTTCTTCACAGGCAGTCCAAAAGATATCAAATATATATATATTTTTTTAAATAAGCTTCATCCGTTTAGTCCAGAACCATAGTGGACCCAGGTCCTAGTTGCCCCCTGTGGGGTCAGACGATGTCAGGGTGGCGGAACATGTGGTCTCGGCCGGGTGGGTACTGCTGGGTCCAGTCGACCATGGCGGGCTTGAACAGCCCACAGCAACGCAGCTGGAAGAACGACACAAGGTTCCGCACCACACCCAAACTATGGAGGGAGAGAGAGAAAAGAGAGTAATGGAAAAGGTGAGAGAGAGAAGCACTGGCCTACAATACTAAATAGTGTGAGGGAATACTGTTTATTTATTTTAGTCACCAAGTAAACGGAATCGGCAGGTTAGCCTGATGAAGGTTAGACGATCTTGTCTAGCCATCTTGTCTCAAGAGGTCCACAATGGAAATAAGTCCCAGACTTTGTGTGTTATCCTCAATGATTTTACTCATGTGCACATATGGCTTTTTCAAGTTTTATTTGTGCTTGTTTTTTTTTTTTTTTAGATGGTTGAATTAATAAACTAAACTAAACTAAAGAAGACCACTTACTTGTAAGGGTTCTGTCTGAGAGAGATGGATTGTGGGAGTTTCCTCTGACGAAGCATCAGGTTTGCCCTCTCTGCGGTGGTCAGGCCGTAGAACGCAATCTGTTCAGACACATACATTCGAACTAAAATAAAAATGCCAATATGCCTCCAAATTGTCACTTTGGCTTACAAGTCCCTGTCGTTAAAAAATGAATGACAAAACAACTATAAATAGTTCATTCGTTGAATATTTCCTCAAAAAGACAACCGAAATAGCAGCCCAGCTCTCCTCCCAGCCCGGCATCATTACGGCAGTGAGCAGCATGGGGGGGACTGCCCTGGGGAAGACACCGCAGCAAGACTGCCGTCAACGCAGACGACAACACATCAATCGTGAATAATACAAGCGGTGGTTTGACTCTGAGCAAATCACAAAGAAATACACAGCGAAAACATTGGCAGCTCGAGCAAAACGAGGAAGCCAAATAGTGTTTGTAGCTCGAGTGCACAGAGTAATGCGGTAGTTCTCTTTCACAGCGTTTCAAGAAGTTATTCAAACACAACATGCCTACAGTTGTAGAAGTGGAGGTAGCATCATATAGCTACTACACAAACACACAGTTACCTGGTAGAGCTGTATGACCAGCAGTATGGAAGCCCAGGTGGTATGGAAGAAAGCTAGACAGAAGACGCCCAGTACCCAGGAAGAACAGCCCACCAGGGCAGAGATGGCACCCCACACACCCTCCTCCTGGTAGTGCAGCGGGCAGTGCTTTGACCAGTCTGGCAACACACACGACAAGGTCAGGCAGGAAGATAATGCATAAGAATGTACACAAATAAAGTGCAATTGTCTATGTGATTAATTGAGGCTGTCACTCACACATGAGACATCCGTAGAACATCCACGCTCCCATCAGGCAGAGAAAGAGGAGGAAGAGAACAAAGAAGTGGTGATTCCTGGCACCTGAAGAAAGGAAGAACAGGCAGGAAAAAGAGAAGACCGAAACTTTGTCATTAAAACGTGAAATTCTGGTGCTGACAAAGTGGCAAATGCTGGCTGTGTATTGAGTCAGCTAATCGTAGAAGAATACTGTGTTTCCAAGTGTTCAAATACTAGTTGACTGCCACTACAACGATTGTATTCCACTACACAACCCTATTAGCGCGTATTGAGGTTTAGTGTAGATTATCCTACAAACTGTATCTATAATTTAGGGTAGACAGAAATAGGTAAGCTCTGAGGTTTTAGTCACCTATGCAGCCATTGATCCAGATGGAGTGATGATCCTGTTTTGCCACGCAGGCGTCACAGGAGAAGCAGTGACTGGCCCTCATAGGCTTCTTCATCTGCATAACCGAAACAAATCAACATTTCTTCATATCACCACATTTCCTAACATGTGAAAGCTTGAGCAAACATATTTGTTAATTGGAGGTCATCAGTATCCCGCTATCTCGCTAATAGCTATGGTTGAGTAAACGTGTCGGAATGGAACTGGTCTACTTTGGTCCTTGTGGCTTACCATACAGGAAGTGCAGAAGATCCTGGGGTCCAAGCAGCCCGCCTCTGCCAGCAACACCACATTCTGTAGGAGACACAGAAGACCAACAAGGTCCATCACATCCATGCCATTGAAGTAGATTGGCAGCCGTGTCAATGCCGCCTACCCCTCCAGCCAGACCAGGGCAAAATGTTCACCTGTCCGTAATGCTTTTCGACCAGTCTTTAAAAACAAAACAACAACAGTGATAGAACAACGCCTCTCCCGATGTCCTGCTCCTTACTAGCTTTTTCTCTTCCTCAGTTGCCTTGACGATGCCGGGGGTCAGTCCTACAGGAGCGGAGGTAGTAGTAGAGCAGAGCCGTGGCGTTGAAAGTGAACAACACCTGCACTGTGGCACTGGGACCATGTAGGGTGACGGGTTAAGGGCATAACATCGCACCACGTACAGTAGGGGGATTCCAATCCTACCCTGGAAGTCATGTCCTACCTGATCATTCAATTGCACCCACCTAGTGTCCCAGGACTAAATAGGTCCCTGATTGGAGGGGAAGAACGAAGAAAGAAAGAAAAAAAAAAGACTGACGACTTAGGTCCAGATTAGAATGTTATGGGTATGAAACAGTATATTGCACCCAAACCATGATACTGGACTGAGATGGACTTGGCACAAGAGCGCGGCGCAGCGGTAGTGCGGCAGCCTCTCAAGCACATATTGCCCATCGCGGCATGGGTAGAAAATACCAGCCGAACTCTATACCTTCGTGCTGTCTACCCTGTACCCCGCCATCTGATAAAATACGCAAGGAGGAAGGAGCTCCGGGTTCTCCTTCATCAAAAAAAAAAAAAGAGGGACTTGGTTAGGCTGGACTAGAATGATCTGGACTGAACTAGACTAGATGGAGATGGACTAGGATAGTCAATGACAGGGGAGCTTTTTAGTGTTGATTCAGTACAGTGTTACGTGCTGGGTAAGAACAGAATGTAGAGCGCTGTGCTGGGTTGGAGTGTGAGTGTCAGTAGAGGCCCTGTGTTAAAGGATATCAGGCAGGAAGCACAGGAACCAGGTGGCCAGCATCCAGAAGACTGATGCCATGAGAGCTGTAGCAGGAACCAGCGACTGCAGGGCCGGGCTCGCCAACTGCCTGTAAGTGTGCGCGCACACACACACACACACACACACACACACACATTATTGTACACGTTATAACATTGTTTCAACTGTTCGCCTGAATGGCGCAGCGGTCTAAGGCACTGAATCTCAGTGGAAGAGGCGTCACTACAGTTGCTGGTTCGAATCCAGGCTGCATCACACCTGTGATTGGGAGTCCCATAGGGCGGCACACAATTGGCTCAGTTTCGTCAGGGTTTGGCCCGGTGTAGGCCGTCATTGTAAATAAGAATTTGTTCTTAACTGACTTGCCTAGTTAAATAAAGGTTACATTTAAAACATAAATTAAAAAAAATTGCAGTCTTGTATGAAAAATGAGTTGTGCCCCTAGAGAGTACATCTTCTACTTAATGAGCAGTCATGTCAGCAAACGACTTGACAGACAGTATAAATAAAAGCATGCTACTAGAGTCAGTATTTGAGCGCCATCTTGTGGGAGGTCTCTAGTAATGCACCGCAAGGTCTCTCAATGCATCTCAGTTAACTAGCAGGTGAAGAACACTCAAACAGTTGATCAACCCTAACCACTGTGATGGTGTGTGGTCTTGTCTACTGGATTGACCACGGGCGACCAATGTGCGTTCTCACCGTTGAGTCAGGTTGACCACAGCCATCACGCAGGCCAGCAGAACCCCTTTCAGCAGCCAGGATTCTGAGCTCAAGTCAGCTATCGCTCCCACACTGCCCAGCACAGCAACGCAGAACATAAACTGAAGACACACCTAAAGAGAGACAAGAGAGAGAGAGATAAATAATCTTTACTAAAGAGAAATATAAATATTAATTTCAACCACAATGTGAGGAAAACTGCAGCGTTGGAATCTTTATTTTAAGCCAAGGTTAATTATTGTTCTCCCTCATGCTGTCGCACACACGATACTGGAAATATGGGTCAACATCTCTCATAGGCATTTGTTGAGGATAGGAAAGTGTAGTGGCCCACACCCTGTGTGTGTTGAAGTGACATAGGCAGAGGAAAAAGTGTGTGTGGTGTCCATACCCTGTACCGGTTAACTAGGCGCAGGCAGGGGGAATTGGAGCGTATCCTCTCCTGCTTGATGTGGTTGAGCATGTGGACGAGCAGGGGGCTGTGCACCTGGTGGGCCAGGTCTATGGGACTGTGACCCTGAGTAGACAAAACACAACCCAGTCACAGCATCACACTCGCAATCCTCAGTTAACCTCACACACTATAGTCCACAATATTCACTATAGCAAATAAATACTCAGATGTTCATCTTTCTAATACGCCAACACACGCATCTCAGAGCCTTATATGTTAGTAACATCCCGAGTATGACGCAAGCATCGGTTTCGTCTATACTTTTAATAATCCCGCCCCCCTCCAGGAGCTCACATTTATGATAGGATCAATTAGTGTGTGTGTGAGTGAGTGTGTGTGTGTGTGAGAGATCAGGCTCTCACGTTGGCGTTCTCGGCGTCCACGCTAGCGCCGGCCTCCAGCAGGATGTGGGCGGCGTCTACGTTTCCCGCCAGCACGGCACAGTGCAGCGGAGAGTTCCTGTTCACTTTGTCCACCGCGCTCACTGACGCATTGCACTTCATCAGGAAGTTAGTGGGCTCGGGCCTGCATTAAATGATTGGTTTATTGACTTCAGATCTCCCCACCCGAACACTAACCGTGCCCTTTCTTAGTAGTACATGAACCAAAACAGCCACGTCAGGCCAGTTATTGAGGACATATGTTAATGGAAGCATACATGGAAAAGAAACAAATAATAATTGGGTTGCAGGGAAACGTACCCAATGATTTTCTGGGCTGCCAACATCAGGGGCGTCTGCCCATTTGAGTCAGGAAGGTCAACTTCCTACAACAGCAAAAAAAAAAAAAAAAGGACCCTGTCAGACTGAAGAGGGTGAATAAAGGAGAAAGTAAGGATGAGAAAGAGCAAAAGAGAGCAAAAGAGAGAAGGAGAGTGTGTGGCTGAGAGAGAAAACGAGAGAGCAAGAGAGAAAGAGTCTCACTTGTCCCTTGGCCATGAGGTAGGCTGCTATGGGCATGTGTTGGAAGAGGATTGCCAGATGCAGGCTGCGGTAGCCCTCCCCGTCGGCCACAGTTGGGTCGGCTCCGTACCGCAGCAGCTGGATCACCATGGAGAGGTGGCCTTGCCTGTCCACAGACAACCATACATAAGTCACCAAATATTGGCATCCTTACTTTTTCAATGGAGGTCAATGGAGCCGAATGTTCTGTTTTTGCTTTTCAAAAGTGGTTGAATTACTATTTTAACCCTGTAGGCACCTGCAACTTACCACGATGAGATAAATAGAGCACCACAGTACGAGTCACAATACCCATAAAACCTTGCAGTCCACCATTCATTTTTCCCCTGGAGGATTTTAGAAACACTGAAAATAAGGGCCGTGTTTCGTGTAGGCTTACCCTGGCGTGACGTTTTGATAACCGTGCAAATCTCTCTAAGACGAGGTATACAGTGGGGCAAAAAAGTATTTAGTCAGCCACCAATTGTGCAAGTTCTCTCACTTAAAAAGATGAGAGAGGCCTGTAATTTTCATCATAGGTACACTTCAACTATGACAGACAAAATGAGGAAAACAAATCCAGAAAATCACATTGTAGGATTTTTAATGAATTTATTTGCAAATTATGGTGGAAAATAAGTATTTGGTCACATACAAACAAGCAAGATTTCTGGCTCTCACAGACCTGTAACTTCTTCTTTAAGAGGCTCCTCTGTCCTCCACTCGTTACCTGTATTAATGGCACCTGTTTGAACTTGTTATCAGTATAAAAGTATAAAAGACACCTGTCCACAACCTCAAACAGTCATACTCCAAACTCCACTATGGCCAAGACCAAAGAGCTGTCAAAGGACACCAGAAACAAAATTGTAGACCTGCACCAGGTTGGGAAGACTGAATCTGCAATAGGTAAGCAGCTTGGTTTGAAGAAATCAACTGTGGGAGCAATTATTAGGAAATGGAAGACATACAAGACCACTGATAATCTTCCTCGATCTGGGGCTCCACGCAAGATCTCACCCCGTGGGGTCAAAATGATCACAAGAACGGTGAGCAAAAATCCCAGAACCACACAGGGGGACCTAGTGAATGACCTGCAGAGAGCTGGGACCAAAGTAACAAAGCCTACCAGTAACACACTACGCCGCCAGGGACTCAAATCCTGCAGTGCCAGACGTGTCCCCCTGCTTAAGCCAGTACATGTTCAGGCCCGTCTGAAGTTTGCTAGAGAGCATTTGGATGATCCAGATGAGGGAGAATGTCATATGGTCAGATGAAACCAAAATATAACTTTTTGGTAAAAACTCAACTCGTCGTGTTTGGAGGACAAAGAATGCTGAGTTGCATCCAAAGAACACCATACCTACTGTGAAGCATGGGGGTGGAAACATCATGCTTTGGGGCTGTTTTTCTGCAAAGGGACCAGGACGACTGATCCGTGTAAAGGAAAGAATGAATGGGGCCATGTGTCGTGAGATTTTGAGTGAAAACCTCCTTCCATCAGCAAGGGCATTGAAGATGAAACGTGGCTGGGTCTTTCAGCATGACAATGATCCCAAACACACCGCCCGGGCAACGAAGGAGTGGCTTCGAAAGAAGCATTTAAAGGTCCTGGAGTGGCCTAGCCAGTCTCCAGATCTCAACCCCATAGAAAATCTTTGGAGGGAGTTGAAAGTCTGTGTTGTCCAGCGACAGCCCCAAAACATCACTGCTCTAGAGGAGATCTACATGGAGGAATGGGCCAAAATACCAGCAACAGTATGTGAAAACCTTGTGAAGACTTACAGAAAACGTTTGACCTCTGTCATTGCCAACAAAGGGTATATAACAAAGTATTGAGATAAACTTTTGTTATTGACCAAATACTTATTTTTCCACCATAATTTGCAAATAAATAAATTAAAAATCCTACAATGTGATTTTCTGGATTTCTTTTTCTCATTTCGTCTGTCATAGTTGAAGTGTACCTATGATGAAAATTACAGGCCTCTCTCATCTTTTTAAGTTGGAGAACTTGCACAATTGGTGGCTGACTAAATACTTTTTTGCCCCACTGTATTTGCCAATTTCCCTGTTTGGCTCTGCTAACGTGGTTATCAAAACGTCACGCCAGGGTAAGCCTACACAAAACACAGCCCTTATATTAAGCACTTCTAAAATCCCCTATGGGAAAAATTTATGGTGGAAAAACAATTGGAACAAGTTCCCTGTTTGGCTCTATTACACAGTAAATGAGACAACTTGCCTCCAACCAAATTCCTTTGAATAATTTAGTCCAGGCCATTTTTGACTTTGAAGTGGAAAAATCATAATTTCAGTTTATTTTCTTGGTCGTATGCAGTTGTAAATCAAACTAATCGGAAGTTTTCTATTTAAACTTATCTGAGGGTGCCAATTTAAGGGTGCCAATTTATTTGACCGAAACTGTAAGGGTGGATAGAGAAGGAGAGAGTGGTGACCTTGCCTACCAACAAAGCAATTACCTTATGGCCCAATGCAGGGGTGTGGAGTTCAGGTCACCACCTAGCTGGTCTATGACGGCCCCTTTGGATATATAATACCTATGAAAGAGTATTGAAAGGACATCTTAAAAATACACCTACCAATGTCTTTGCACAGGAATATTCCGCTTAGCATGGGCTCGTCTTTGGGAATGACGTAGGATTGTTGTTTGTAAGAAAAAAAGTCAACATTCAAAATCTAAAACTACAGTCCTAACCAAATAAAATTAAATTGTATTGGTCACATTCACATGGTTAGCAGATGTTCTTGCGGGTGTAGCGAAATGCTTGTGCTTCTAGTTCCGACAGTGCAGCAATATCTAATAAGTAATATCTAACAATTTCATACAAATACCTAATACACACAAATATAAGTCAAGGAATTAAGAA
Organism: Brachymystax lenok tsinlingensis; assembly: GCA_030435695.1. NCBI lineage: Eukaryota > Metazoa > Chordata > Actinopteri > Salmoniformes > Salmonidae > Brachymystax > Brachymystax lenok. Next base: position 7,401,514 of record CM059800.1, read on the forward strand.
TATATAAATATATGGATGAACAATGTCAGAGCGGCATAGACTAAGATACAGTAGATAGTATAGAGTACAGTGTATACATATGAGATGAGTAATGCAAGACATGTAAACATTATTAAAGTGGCATTATTAAAGTGACTAGTGATCCATTTATTAAAGTGGCCAATGATTTCAAGTCTGTATGTAGGCAGCAGCCTCTGTGTTAGTGATGGCTGTTTAACAGTCTGATGGCCTTGAGATAGAAGCTGCGCTGCACAACCAGACACGTGTTTGATGTAGAGCCCTTACTTGACCACCTCTGCGTGGTTGTTGATGGCTGCCCAGTGTAGGAGGGAGACATTCTCCTTGTCAGGCTGCCTCACATTGTAACCAGCCTCCACCAGTTCCTTACATCGGTCCAGGATGCCAAACCTAGAATTCAAGCACAGGGGGAAAAGATATTGAAAAATCTATCCACTCGTATTCTTTGTGCATCTTTCTATCCATCTCTGGAAGGTGTACTGGAATATAAACATGAATCAAAAGGAAAATCTGATACAATAAACAAGGTTACTATTTTTACAACTTCCGACAGTAAGCTACAACATTGTCATATATCTATGTACTGACACTAGGGGTCAGTATTTAGTCCTGCTCATAAATTGACACCATGGCTTTTCTGCATTTGGTCAGAAAAGTTATGCTAGTTATTATCAATGCATGACTACAATTACATTTACATGGTCTGGTTGGAGAACAGAGATGTTGAGTTTGAGAGAGAAGTCGCCGGAGGGATGCAGGATTTTCAGAGGAACAAAACAGAACACGTGGTCCTGTGTGGCTCAGTTGGTAGAGCATGGCGCTTGCAATTCCAGGGTTCTGGGTTTGATTCCCATGGGGGACCAGTATGAAAATGTATGCACTCACTACTGTAAGTCCCTCTGGTTAAAAAAGTCTACTAAATGACTAAAATGTAAACAAAATGTCTGTTTAACTCCTCTTACTATATGGCATTAGGGTGGGTGGGCACCAAACCAAAAAATGTAGATTTTTTATTCCGATTTAGCTTGGAATTACATTGACAAGGCATACGCATCCTACATCTATCCCTTTTTCCTGTGCCATCCAACTTTGTGCATAGCCAAGGTACCATGTTGTTAGCTAGCTGGCCAGGTAACGTGACTAAAGAAGGTTGTTTGTTATGAAACTCGCGGCTCGCTAGTAGTTTACAACGGCCCGCTTAATGGTTTGTAAAATTACATCAAATGTGCGACAATTCGCGTAGAAAGGGAAGATGGTACAGTAGCTCCGGTAATATAGAGCATCACTTTTGAGTGGTTTGGGCTAGAAAAATCACAGTTGAGTTATGGAAAAGTGCGAGCATGACGGTCACGGTGCTCCGTTTTTCCTCTTTGGCAGTGGAATTTAGAGATTGCGTGACAGCGAAGTCAGACTGGCCTGTTTGTTCTTACAGGCAAAATAGAGTAGCCAGTGTGGTTAGGGATGAAGCTGGCTGCTCACAGCTGTCACACGACATATATGATGGAGAACTCATTCTGAATGACATCACGCTCTGAACTCGGTTTGATATTCTACTTGTAGGACGCATAGGGTTGCATTATGTGCCCAATCATTCAATTTTGATATGAGAAACACCCTAATTTGTTGGTATCAAGGGGATTCGATTAAGCCGGCCCGGGCAGGCGTAGTTCGCGCCTAGTGAAAAGTGATTGCATTCGTTTTGGAACTGGGCTACCTGCCATGAGCCGGGTGCCCTGTTCGACGGCAAAGTCTGCTTACAACATTGCTTTTGATATAAACACTATCTGCTTTCCCAATAAAATTTACACTGAACAAAATGATAAACGCAACATGTAAAGTGTTGGTCCCATGTTTCAGGCGCTGAAATAAAAGTTCAAAACGCACAAATAACCTTTTAGGAACAACTGTGTTTACATCCCCGTTAGTGAGCATTTCTCCTTTGCCTAGATAATCCAGTCACCTGACAGGTGTGGCATATCAAGAAGCTGATTAAACAGCATGATCGTTACTAAAATGTGCAGTTTTGTCAAACACAAAGTTGAGGGAGTGTGCAACTGGCATGCTGACTGCAGGAATGTCCACCAGCGCTGTTGCCAAATAATTTAATGTTCATTTCTCTACCATAAGCCACCTCCAACAACATTTTATTGAATTTGGTATGAGCTACGGATAACATTTGATCGATGGCAATTTGAATGCACAAAGATACTATGACGAGATCCTGAGGCCCATTGTTGTGCCATTCACCTCATGTTTCAGCATGATAATGCACAACCCCATGTCGCAAGGATCTGTACATAATTCCTGGAAGCTGAAAATGTCCCAGTTTTTCCATGGCCTGGATACTCACCAGACATGTCACCCATTGAGCATGTTTGGTATGCTCTGGATTGACGTGTACCAGTTCGTGCCAATATCCAGCAACTTCGCACAGCCATTGAAGAGTTGGACAACATTCCACAGGCCACAATCAAATAAAATCAAATTTTATTTGTCACACATACACATGGTTAGCAGATGTTAATGCGAGTGTAGCGAAATGCTTGTGCTTCTAGTTCCGACCATGCAGTAGTATCTAACAAGTAATCTAACAAATTCACAACAACTACTTTATACACACAAGAGTAAAGGAATGAATACGAGTATGTACATATAAATATATGGATGAGCGATGGCTGACCGGCATAGGCAAGATGCAGAAGATGGTATGGAGTACAGTATATACACACATATATATATATATATATATATGAGATGAGTAATGTAGGATATGTAAACATTATATAAATGGCATTGTTTAAAGTGGCTAGTGATACATTATTTCATCCAGTTATAATTATTAAAGTGGCTAGAGATTTGGTTCGATGGTAGAACGGCATAGGCAAGATACAGTAGATGGTTTAGAATACAGTGTATACATTTGATATGAGTATGTTGGATACGTAAATCTTATATACAAAATTGTTTAAAGTGGCTAGTGATACATTTGTTACATCCAATTCCTATGTTTAAAGTGGCTAGAGATTTAAGTCAGTATGTTGGCAGCAGCCACTCAATGTTAGTGATGGCTGTTTAACAGTCTGATGGCCTTGAGGTAGAAGCTGTTTTTCAGTCTCTCGGTCCCAGCTTTGATGCACCTGTACTGACCTCGCCTTCTGGATGATAGCGGGGTGAACAGGCAGTGGCTCGGGTGGTTGTTGTCCTTGATGATCTTTTTGGCCTTTCTGTGACATCGGGTGGTGTAGGTGTCCTGGAAGGCAGGTAGGTTTCCCCCGGTGATGCGCTGTGCAGTCCTTACTACCCTCTGGAGAGCCTTACGGTTGTGGGTGGAGCAGTTGCCGTACCAGGCGGTGATACAGCCCGACAGGATGCTCTCAATTGTGCATCTGTAAAAGTTTGTGAGTGATTTTGGTGACAAGCCGAATTTCTTCAGCCTCCTGAGGTTGAAGAGGCGCTGTTGCGCCTTCTTCACCACGCTGTCTGTGTGGGTGGACCAATTCAGTTTGTCCGTGATGTGTACACCGAGGAACTTAAAACTTTCCACCCTCTCCACTACTGTCCCCTCGATGTGGATAGGGGTGCTCCTCTCCTGTTTCCTGAAGTCCACGATCATCTCCTTTGTTTTGCTGACATTGAGTGAGAGGTTATTTTCCTGACACCACACTCCGAGGGCCCTCACCTCTTCTCTGTAGGCCGCCTCGCCGTTGTTGGTAATCAAGCGCACCACTGTAGTGTCGTCAGCAAACTTGATGATTGAGTTGGATGCGTGCTTGGCCACGCAGTCATGGGTAAACAGGGAGTACAGGAGAGGGCTGAGAACGCACCCTTGTGGGGCCCCAGTGTTGAGGATCAGCGGAGTGGAGATGTTGTTTCCTACCTCACCACCTGGGACCGGCCTGTCAGGAAGTCCAGGACCCAGTTGCACAGGGCTGGGTCGAGACCCAGGGTCTCGAGCTTAATGACGAGCTTGGAGGGAACTATGGTGTTAAATGCTGAGCTGTAGTCGATGAACAGCATTCTTACATAAGTATTCCTCTTGTCCAGATGGGTTAGGGCAGTATGCAGTGTGATTGCGATTGCGTCGTCTGTGGACCTATTGGGACGGTAAGCAAATTGGAGTGGGTCCAGGGTGTCTGGCAGGATGGAGGTGATATGATCCTTGACTAATCTCTCAAAGCACTTCATGATGATGGAAGTGAGTGCTACAGGCGATAGTCATTTAGCTCAGTCACCTTAGCTTTCTTGGGAACAGGAACAATGGTGGCCCTCTTGAAGCATGTGGGAACAGCAGACTGGGATAGGGACTGATTGAATATGTCCGTGAACACACCAGCCAGCTGGTCTGCGCATGCTCTGAGGACACGGCCAGGGATGCCATCTGGGCCGGCAGCCTTGCGAGGGTTAACACATTTAAATGTTTTTCTCACATTGGCTGCGGTGAAGGTGAGTCCGCAGGTTTTGGTAGCGGGCGTGTCGGTGGCACTGCATTGTCCTCAAAGCGAGCAAAGAAGTTGTTTAGTTGGTCTGGGAGCAGGACGTCATGGTCCGCGACGGGGCTGGTTTCTTTTTGTAGTCCGTGATTGACTGTAGACCCTGCCACATTCCTCTTGTGTCTGAGCCGTTGAATTGTGACTCTACTTTGTCTCTATATTGACGCTAGCTTGTTTGATTGCCTTGCGGAGGGAATAGCTACACTGTTTGTATTCAGTCATGTTTCCGGTAGCCTTACCCTGGTTAAAAGCAGTGGTTCGCGCTTTCAGTTTTGCGCAAATGCTGCCATCAATCCACGGTTTCTGGTTGGGGAAGGTTTTAATATTTGCTATGGGTACAACATCACCAATGCACTTGCTAATAAACTCCCTCACCGAATCAGCGTATACATCAATGTTGTTGTCAGATGCTATCCGAACATATCCCAGTCCACGTGCTCAAGCAATCTTGCAGCATGGAATCAGATTGGTCGGACCAGCGTTGAACAGACCTGAGAACTGGCGTTTCCTGTTTTAGTTTCTGTTTGTAGGCTGGGAGCAACAAAATGGAGTCATGGTCAGACTTGCCGAAAGGAGGGCGGAGAATAGCCTTGTATGCATCACGGAAGTTGGAATAACAGTGATCCAGGATTTTACCAGCCCGGGTGGCACATTCGATATGCTGGTAAAATTTCGGGAGCCTTGTTCTTAAATTAGCCTTATTAAAATCCCCAGCCACAATAAATGCAGCCTCAGGATATGTGGTTTCCAGTTTACATAGAGTCCGATGAATTTCTTTCAGTGCCGTCGATGTATCAGCTTGAGGGGATGTACACGGCTGTGATTATAATCGAGGAGAATTCTCTTGGTAGATAATGCGGTCTGCATTTGATTGTAATGAATTCTATGTCAGGTGAACAAAAGGACTTGAGTTCCTGTATGTTGTTATGATCACACCACGTCTCGTTAATCATAAGACACACACCCCCACCCTTCTTCTTACCAGATAGAAGTTTGTTTCTGTCGGCGCGATGCGTGGAGAAACCAGGTGGCTGTACCGACTCTGATAACGTGTCCTGAGTGAGCCATGTTTCCGTGAAGCAAAGAACGTTGCAGTCTCGGATGTCTCTCTGAAAGGCAACCCTCGATCGGATTTCGTCTACTTTGTTGTCAAGAGACTGTACATTGGCGATTAAAATACTCGGGAGAGGTGCACGATGCGCCCGTCGACGTAGCTTGACCAAAAGACCGGCGCGTTTCCCTCTTCTCCGGCGCCGCCGTTGTTTTGAGTAGCCACGTGCTATCCAGTCTGTTGTTGTGTTTGGGTTAGCAAACCGAGAATCCTCTTTGGGAAAGTCGTATTCCTGGTCGTAATGTTGGTAAGTTGACGCGTTGCTTTATATCCAATAGTTCCTCCCGGTTGTATGTAATAAAACGTAATATTTCCCGGGGTAACAATGTAAGAAGTAATACATAAAAAAACAAAATACTGCATGGTTTCCTGAGAACGTGAAGCGAGGCTGCCATCTCTGTCGGCGCCGGAAGTAACAATCAACAGCCTAACCAACTCTATGCGAAGGAGATGTCAGATCTTTCGACTCAATTTGAGTCAGTAATACCCAGAGTACGCAGGACCCTCTACTGATGAACTGAAAACGCGAAAGAGTCTCTCTTGTTCACCATAGCGAGCTTATTGGAGCGGTCATTTGAAACATGTGCCTTAAAACAACGTTTGTTGATTGTTAGTCATACAATTATTTCTTGATACATTTCAAACGAGATCTAGTTGTGGGCGCAAACGGACTATATTGTGAACGACTCTTCGCGAAATGCATTACTTGACAGCCATGAGGGTGATAAGTAGCCTGACGACTCAAGCCCAAATCAAACAAAACCCGTGTAATACACATGAACGAGCGTGTGCACGCTGGAACTAAAATGCATGGTACTGAATGACAGAAAACAGACCGGTAGCGAGCGTCAACGGCGTCATAGGCTTCAAATTAAAAAGCAAGTTTATTTTTCCTCGCGTCTACGCGAAGCAATGTTGGTAAAGTGAGCGCATAAATTGCAAAGAAAATAGACTGTTTGTGCATTGTTATGTCTGGAATTGTGACATGTATAGTTAAAAGTGTCTATTTAGTGTTGAAAAGTTTAGTTATCAATGCCAATAATACATATTTCAAAACAAATAACTTTATGCCTACCTTTGTTGACTTCGAGCACAGGCATATAGCCTGCAGGCTACGGCTGGGAAACTCGAGGAACACCGTTCAAGGGAGAATACTGTTATGTAGAAAGAACGAGACTAGCTAAATTCTTTATGAAACTGCTAGGCTGTATTAGCTACAACTATCACATTCCTGAGACAACATAGCAGGAGGCAGTTATGGTGGCTCTGTAGGACATAAAGTGAGTCCAAAGGAACACACAACAATAATTAAAAAGGGCTACATAGCAAACATAACAAATACAACTGTTTATTATGGATTCTCATGACAATGAAGTTGGCATACGCTACGCAGTGTATGTGAATTGACGCTCTACTCTCGCGCTAAAATTGACGCTGTTGACAGCCTCTTTTCCGTGTGACTTTGGCTTCACGCTAGTTTTTTCAGTTCGCTGCAGCTACGACTGGAACGACCTGCAACAAACACTCAAACTGGACAGTTTTACCTCAATCTCTTCATTCAAAGACTCAATCATAGACATTCTTACAGGCAGTTGTGGCTGCTTTGCGTGATGTATTGTTGCCTCTACCTTCTAGCTCTTTGTTTGTGCCCAATAATGTTTGTACCATGTTTTGTGCTGCTGCCATGTTGTGTTGTCATGTGTTGCTGCCTTGCTATGTTGTTGTCTTAGGTCTCTTTATGTAGTGTTATTTTGTCTCCCTTGTCATGGTGTGCGTTTTGTCCTATATTTATATTTTTAATCCCAGCCCGTCCCCACAGGAGTCCTTTTGGTAGGCCAACATTGTAAATAAGAATTTGTTCTTAACTGACTTGCCTAGTTAAATAAAGGTTCAATTAAAAACATCTGAGTGTACCTTAAAATGTCCCTTGCCCAAGCGAGCTAGCGTTGTAAGTTTGTTTCACATGCCGAATATGAAGCAGTGTTAAAAAAATGACACTTCGCGGCTACCGGAGTTTGACACCTGACTAGTTTGCATTGAACTGTGGGTCATATCAACCCCGCAAGTGATTAAATTACATTTTATTGGTCACATATGTAACCCAATTCAGGAAACTAGGCGTATGTCGCCCGTCACGACCTCACAGGAGAGCCGTTTGAACGTCCATTTTTATTTTATTTTATGAATATTTTGGCATAAATGCATTTTCGAACATGTGAACTTTTATGTGCCTTAATAACAAACTTTTAAGCCATCTGTAAATACGAATAAAGTTGTTAAATTATGAGCCTAGTTGATTTAGCCAAAGAAAAAGCGGAACCTTCCCGCTAGCCATGAGAAAATGAGTGGGCTGGACATGCCGAGAGAGGAGTTTCAGATTGGTCTGGGGTGTAGCATCTTTTGTCTATAAAATGAGATGCTCGTTAATCCTTAATTTTTTTCCTAAAGATACAGCGTTAGCCATGGAGAACTGCAAATATGTTGCTACTGCTCAATAACATTGCTGCCCTGAATTTATCAGGGGTTATCGACAAAGGTCAGTGGGAAAAAGTTGTGAAGGACTACTTTCTGGAGGAAGATCGTGCCATGCCGACTCTCTGACTCTGAAAATGAATCAGACGATGAGGAAATTCCTGATTTAGGTAAAAACATTTTCATTGAAGAAGACATGGTAGAGTCTTCTGATGACAGTGATGTGGAAGAAACGGGGATCAACAGTGTTGTCATGGAAGAAGGTGATCGAGTTTTGAAATCAGTGGAATACAAAACGGGACAAACAAACTGTGCAAACTAAACAGAAACGACACAGGACTTCTTATTTAATAAAAAAAAAAAGGGGTTGCAGTCTGCCGTGAAGCTCTCATCCATGTATACGGGTAAGAATCTAGCTACAGTTTCTGATATTATACGTTTCTAATTTTGTCAGAAAGTTGTTTTCATTGCAAGTTAAAGCTTGCTGTTAGCTAGCCAGCTGGAGTTCGATGGCTGGCTTGCTAACATTGAACCTATTTGGTTAACTTTAGCTAGCTATGACAAATCGGTTTGTACTGCTAGTTAAAGCTCGCTGACGTTAGACGGCTGGCTAGCTAGCTAACATTACGTGTACGAACTGTGTGTAGTGATGTTCTCAGAATGCCATTTCGCATCTATTGTATAATAATGCGCAAATATTTGTATCTGGAATTTGTCTTTCAGCATCAGTAGAACACGCCTAACTCTCCTCCACCGGTCATACAAGGAGAATGGTCTAATGCCTCCCATCAAAAAGAAAGCTGGCCCAAGCAAGCAAAGGCTGCAGCGCAGTCATCAACTACATGCCCCATTTCTTCAACTATGGAGTTGGGGAAACACTTGTGGACCTGAATTGTGATAACCGTAGTGGCCAAAACAATAACAAGTTTGTGCTCTGGTATTGTGTCTGGTGGACCATGCACAAGCTCCACCAAAGTCTGGACCTTCACTTCCTGATCAGTCCACACCAAGTTTGCCCTCGACTGTTGCTTCGGCCTCATCAAGCAGTGCTTCAGAAAGACCAGTGAACGAAAAGTGATTGAATTAAACATGGATTTACCCTAAAGTTAATCACGCACTTCCTCCAATGCATATAAGTGTTCTGTGGGTTATTACACAGACGTGAAGTAACCTGAGGAAAATTTAAGTTAGCTCAGGCAAGCGGGTGGTAATGTTAGTTTGCTAACTTAAATTCTAATGTAGTTAGCTAGCTAAAGTCAGCTATATAGCTAATATCAGGTAGCTAACGTTAATAACTTCCGTGTGTAATTTGCGCTATTGAAACATACATGCAACTATCATTTGCATCTATCGACTATAATCACAGCACCATTTCGAATACAGGTTGCATTCCAGTTTGTTGCATGGAGTACGTGATGACACAGCCACCAGAGAAGGTAGTGATCACACAGGGCGAAGATCTGTTTGTGCGTGCCACCCCACCCCCCAAAGTTTTTTTTACAGATCTACACGATTCACGTGGATGAATATCGCCAAAGAGTGATGTGTTCACATCCCTGAAAGCTATTCAGTCCTCAGAATTGCCATTTAGCCTGAATGCAAAGTATTAAGCATAACAATCTGATCCCTACTGCTTTATGGATCTCCAGGGGGGGATTTCAAATGAAAATCTATGGCCACACAGAACAATTGTACTGTATGGCCATTAATGGGGCTTCGTACGAGACACAACAGAGGTGAATCTTACTGTGTTGCCTTGACAATGTCCCAGCTACTGCTGTCATCCATATGCGACCGTTTCTTGGGCTGCTGAGTGGGGTCTATCTGGTCAGCTCTTGGGCCAAACTGGCCATGGAAAGCAGGCATGAACCCGTGCGCCATCCCACTGCCGTGATCCCCAGGCACATGCGAGTGACCCCCGTGGCCATGGCAACTGTCATGGTTGTGACCCTGTAAAATACACCAAAAAAAAGAGAGAATGGGAACATTATAAACTATGGATAGGTAAGTTTCTCAATTCCGGTAAGTTTGCCTGACTTGCAAATAGCTGGTATGCAGTGATTGACATTAAGGGTTGGCCTACTGCCTGGGGCAATTGAACTGAGCAGTCACGCAAGTTGAGCCTGCTCTGAGGTTGACCCATTGGGCAGGTGATAAAATAACAACATTGTGAAAACATACAAACTGCAAAGAATTCCAGTAGCCTGATCTTTCTGGTTCCTCCCAATTGTTTAAGTGAAAAACAGACAAATCATGGCATTAAGGCAATTCCATGGTAACGGAATTGTGGTGAGACTCAAAACATGTATGCCAAACAAACATTGAAATCTCAGAAAATGCTCCGAATTAAGATTCAACGATGTTTGCGGAATGAAATTGGGCATCAGCTATGACATGACACATTGACTTTGAAAATAAATCTATTTTGGTTATTTAACTACAGTAAGTGAAGTGGATTTACACCCAGTAACGGAATTGCGGTAACGGAATTTAATCATGGGTCACTGATCTGTACTCCACAGAAATGCTTAATTATGGATATGAATGTCATTCTCTTCATGGTAATGTATCCTAAATAGGTACACAAAAGGTATAAATATGCAATATCCTCCTTTGCATACGTGGGTATTATTCTATACACTAGCAATAAAAAATAAAAAAAAGCTACATTTATTTAACTAGGCAAGTCAGTTAAGAACAAATTCTTATTTACAATGACTGCAATTATTTTATTGAGCCAATTATAGACATCTATTTTTCACAAGTTTGGACATCAAAGTATAGCACAGTTTAGCTCAATATAGTACAGAGTTCAGTACAGTACATTAATGTACTCAACTCATGTGCTCTACTGTGTACTGTACTATACTTACCTTTACTCCACTACTGTGCTGTCCAAACTTGTGAACCCAACTGTGGTTTGTGACTACTATGATTTCTCATTGTGGCCAATTCAATTGCAGAAATTCTGTTACTGATTTGGTTACAGAATTTAGTTTTAAATCACTTAATTTATAAACAAAATTGATATCAGTAAAAACACTAATTGATAGGTCTTCTTTGTTACTTCTGTGAAATGTCGTTATCCTCCCTCGTGAGGGAGAGAAATAAGGAAATATCTTAAAGATACAGTATGTGGGTTTTGTGGTAACAGAATCTCAAGGCACAAGGCAATGTTTCTTAAACTTACAGAAGGCAAATCATTTCAGCAAAATGAAATGTAAGTGTTGATATTAGTTGCCAGGGGTCTTTAACATTATTGTGGTGTATTTCTAATACGTTTCAATACTTTTTCTGGTAGATGTTTTTTAAAGACCCCTTTTCCATCTGTTTGACCAGCTTATTCCAAATTTTTAGGATGGAAAATGGTAGAAACATGTATATATGCCTCAAAAATATAGACTCAGCTTTCATTTAGCCTACCTGGTTAAATAAAGGTAAAATAAAATAAAATTTTGACATGCTACTATGAACCTATCATGTTGGTACTCATGGGTCCTTTTACATGGAAATTACCATTTATGGCAATCGGGCAAGTAGAGCTTGCTCTGTTTTTTTTTTTTTTTTTTTTTACTGAGAACCAAAATAAAATAATTCCATTAATAATTCCATTCCCTTAAATACATGATCTAAGTGATTGATAGTTGGTATTCAGCAGTCATAAAAGTATGCCTTATTACCTTTGAAGAACTACTACAATTGTGATTTTCTTAGACAGCAGCTCTATAGAGATGAGATGACTTGGAATGAAATAAATATTTAAAAACAAATATTTTATTAAAGTAATGTGAATAAGTGATAAGCAGTAATAGGCAGTCACTACCATCATGAGACTTATTAATTGTATTATTCTGTGTCGTTACCGCATTCAACTCACATAATGAATTTCATGGCAAAAAATAATAAATAGAAACTGGAAAATTAGATTTTTTTTATAATGAACAGAAACTACTAATACGCAGGTATACTCCGTAGACCCACTTTTTTTGGTAGGCATTGCGTATACTCACTTCCCAATAACCACAATGCGTATCTAAGTAGGCTAGTGTAGTGGAAGTAAACACCATATCAATAATAAGGCTGCTGGAACACATCAGAATATGTAGCTTAAATTTTGAAAAAGTATTATTTCTTCGCAAGAGCAGGAACGTGCACACGGTAAAACATAACTAATAACATGAAGTAAAAACATCCAGGTTTCAAACAATTAAGGAACAGGAAAAATATAGCAATGCTCTTGATAGGCCTAACGGTCTTCTGGTAGATGGAAAGGCTATCCCAAAACCCTTCAATTAAAATGTTAACTAAACTCAGCAAAAAAAGAAACGTCCTCACTGTCAACTGCGTTTATTTTCAGCAAACTTAACATGTGTAAATATTTGTATGAACATAAGATTCAACAGAGACATAAACTGCACAAGTTCCACAGACAGAAATTGAATAATGTGTCCCTGAACAAAGGGTGGGTCAAAATCAAAAGTAAGTCAGTATTTGGTGTGGCCACCAGCTGCATTACATACTGCAGTGCATCTCCTCCTCATGGGCTGCACCAGATTTGCCAGTTCTTGCTGTGAGATGTTACCCCACTCTTCCACCAAGGCACCTGCAAGTTCCCAGACATTTCTGGGGGGAATGGCCCTAGCTCTCACCCTCCGATCCAACAGGTCCTAGACGTGCTCAATGGGATTGAGATCCGGGCTCTTCACTGGCCATGGCAGAACACTGACATTCCTGTATTGCAGGAAATCACGCACAGAACAAGTAGTATGGCTGGTGGCATTGTCGTGCTGGAGGGTCATGTCAGGATGAGCCTGCAGGAAGAGTACCACATGAGGGAGGAGGATGTCTTCCCTGTAACCTACAGCGTTGAGATTGCCTGCAATTACAACAAGCTCAGTCCGATGATGCTGTGACACACCGCCCCAGACCATGACCCTCCACCTCCAAATTGATCCCGCTCCAGAGTACAGGCCTCGGTGTAACGCTCATTCCTTCGCCGATAAACACGAATCCGACCATCACCCCTGGTGAGACAAAACCGTGACTTGTCAGTGAAGAGCACTTTTTGCCAGTCCTGTCTGGTCCAGCGAAGGTGGGTTTGTGCCAATAGGCGACGTTGTTGCCGGTGAGGTCTGGTGAGGACCTGCCTTTACAACAGGCCTACAAGCCCTCAGTTCAGCCTCTCTCAGCCTATTGCGGACAGTCTGAGCACTGATGGAGGGATTGTGCGTTCCTGGTGTAACTCGGACAGTTGTTGTTGCCATCCTGTACCTGTCCCACAGGTGTGATGTTCGGATGTACTGATCCTGTGCAGGTGTTGTTACACGTGGTCTGCCACTGCGAGGACGATCAGCTTTCCATCCTGTCTCCCTGTAGCTCTGTCTTAGGCGTCTCACAGTACGGACATTGCAATTTATTGCCCTGGCCACATCTACAGTCCTCATGCCTCCTTGCAGCATGCCTAAGGCACTTTCACGCAGATGAGTAGGGACCCTGGGCATCTTTCTTTTGGTGTTTTTCAGAGTCAGTAGAAAGGACTCTTTAGTGTCCCAAGTTTCCATAACTGTGACCTTAATTGCCTACCGTCTGTAAGCTGTTAATGTCTTAACGACTGTTCCACAGGTGCATGTTCATTAATTGTTTATGGTTCATTGAACAAGCATGGGAAACAGTGTTTAAACCCTTTACAATAAAGATCTGTGAAGTTCTTTGGATCTTTACGAATTATCTTTGATATTTTTTTTTTGCTGAGTTTAGCTACAAAAGGTAGCCCATGCCTACCTTGCATTTTTTCCAGACCTCAAAAGTGTTCTCCTGATGTGGTTTAAGCATTTTTTGTGGACTTAGAAAAACAACCAAATTGAATGTTCTATTAAAAGAGTGTGACTGAAAATGTTTTGGAAAAATCTGAAACCTGTGAATTTCACATTTATCTATTTTAATAATAAGACAAAATGTTGAGTATGCCTACTTCTCCAGGCACCACTAAACCACTGTCTGTAACATTGCACTGCCTTCAATATTATGGGATGAAGAAGTAACAGTCTGGTATATTAATTACAGTATTTGTGAGGAAGAAAAGGGCTCCCCAGTTGGCAATGAGCATTCTACAGGCAGCCTCCAAAGTGATAGCGTGTGGTGCAGACAGACCATGCTTTCCGATCCTGCAATCTTCGCGTCAAATTGTAGGGAGAGGATTACCATAAATAAATATCCAGTTCCAAAGCTCACCTGCAATGAGGCATCAAGCGGAGTATGTGAGTAGAGTTGAGCAGTCGGAAATCCCACTCAAAACTCCATTCCAACCGCTCGCCTTAAAACCACTCCTTCCAAATCTGCTAAGCTCCATTCATTAAAAATCACCATTTCGCCAACACCCATCTATTTTATGACTACCTGGACCTACCATTTGTTTTTGAAGTAATGAAACTAAACCATATGATTTTAATAAAAAGTATTTTAATAAACATGAAAAGGTGACTAAGAAGCACTCATTTCAAATAGGCTACATGTCGTATTAAACAGCATATAAACACTGAATAGGTCAGGAGTCAGACAGGTAGCCAGAGAAGGAACGAATATGAATTATTTAGGCTATATTTTTTGCTCATTTAAATTATTTCAAGGCTATAGCCTACAAAAAAATAAATAGTGAAGCATTTGCGAGTGCGACACTCTAGGCTGGCAGGAACATTAAGCGCTCAGCATTTAAACATTTTATTGTATTGAATCATTAATAGTCTATAAATTGTGCATAAAGACTGTGACTTGCTTAGAATTACATAAAAATGAAACCTAAAATTATTAGGTTCAGTCAACAGTGCCTTTGAATTCACTTTTAGAAACATGAGTTTGGCCAGTCTGTAGATTGAGGCTCATGCGATGGTGCCTGGAGAGCAGGCCAGCAGCGGAGAATACCCTCTCACTGTTTGCAGAGCCACTGGGGATGGTGAAGTGAGCGCTCCAGCCTTAGGGAAACTTGCTCTGCGCACCAATCAAATTGGGCTCACATTCTCTGGCATCAAGCAATAATTACTAGCATTGGCCTACTGGTCTTTTGGCAATGTAATTTATTTAAAAAATAATTTTCTTATGAAAATACATGTGGAATTTCTTGTCAAAAATCTTTCTTACATAATCAAAACATGTTGCAGACAAAATAATGAAAAGGGCTGTGTGGTAGCTTCAATAAATATACAGATTCCCAGCCCTTCTTGACTTGAGCTTTAAAAAAAAAAAACGTTGGACTCTGGACTCTACTCTCTCTTACAATATACGATCTGGCCTTGACTCGACCCGTTCTTCCTGGGACACGGACCCAATGACTCGAACAATAGTGACCTGACCCCACCAGTTATCAGACTCAGCTAAACTAGTTACTGCAGCTTTGTTAGGAAGTTCGCTAACTAATACAGTTCCCCAGTTCTACGACACACATACACTGGCGGTTCTGGGGGGGCAGTGCCCCTGTGACAATTTTGGACCCCCTTGTGGCCCCCCTAAATGTGGAGTATGAAATAATTTTTGCATAACAAATTTTTGCTATCGTTATTTTTTTACATCCGTTATTAGACAGTGGCAACCTGGAACACTAATTAAACCCACACATTTACTAGAGGGACATGGTCTTTTGCCTACTAATGCCTGCAATGAAGTGAAGAAAACAATATGACAACAATAACGTCTAATACAACTGGCCCCAGCTTGGCCCCCCCAGTTGAAAGGGTCTAGAACCTCCACTGCACACATATCCAGCTATTAAAACAAATACAATAATTAACCTGTATTTAACTAGGCAAGTCAGTTAAGAACACATGTGTATTTACAACCAGGACGACGCTGGGACAATTGTGCGCCGCCCTATGGGACTCCCAATCGCGGTCGGTTGTGATACAGCTACCTAACCAACCTAGCTAGCTATACTGAATAACGCCAGATGCATAGACGATGGCAGTTGTCTGAAACGTCGTTGGTAATCTGACATGACATACCTACTGATCAGTGCCAGTTTAGGTATCTTAACGTTAGTTCGCCTTGGCGTGCATGACTGCTGCCTCTTCTCAATGGCATTTCCCCAAACTTGCTGCCAGTCCAGGAAGCAGCTAACTATCAGTAGCTACATATGCTGGCTATTTTAGCACCGCTCTAAATAGAAAACAATGATCACCTTCCTCTTCAATCAAGAATCACTGTAAAGTTAAACTTACGCCAGTATCTCCGTTCCAATCCATTGTACAGCCAGAAATGTCAAGAGATTACAACGAAAACGTGTTATTTTGCTCGCGAACTTCCTTCCCATTCGTCCTCAATTTCCTGTATATTAAAGCCACAGTTTACGTCCCGCCTACAATCCCTCTGTTTTCTTTTATTATTCGGACCATAGACCCCTTTCTGTGTTTGCAAATATTGCGGCACAAGGGCGATGCGCGCAAATTGGTGGCAGAACAAGTGGAGTTCTTATAGAATGCCAGCAAAAAAAAGACTATATTTACACCCCAGACAGCACACATACGTCTCGCCGACGTCCGCCTGACAGCGGTAGATCGTGTTCCATTTAACGTCGGCAGGAGGGCGGCTGTGATTGTGGTACTGTAAATCGAAATGCACGCGCGCTGCACAGTCACACCGCCGCTCAGCATCACAGAGTCGGCGGTAGATCGCGTAGACAAATCATAAACCAAGTGGCCACCTCTTCTGCGCTGTGTAGAAGATGAGAAATCCAAAGACATGAGTTGGCAATGTGAAATTAAACCACTGAATCATCCATCCACATTGCGTCTCATAACAATG
Source organism: Brachymystax lenok tsinlingensis (assembly GCA_030435695.1). NCBI lineage: Eukaryota > Metazoa > Chordata > Actinopteri > Salmoniformes > Salmonidae > Brachymystax > Brachymystax lenok. The sequence continues at coordinate 7,418,395 of CM059800.1, forward strand.
CTTAACACTTTGGCGAAGTCAAGGGGTTCTCAGGGATTCTCAAGCGAGAGACCACAGTTGACATCCACCAGTTGCACATTTTACTCAGACTTTTTTTTAACTTTCATGCAAATCTTAAAATGAATAAAAGATGCTGTGATGCCAAATTGCTTAAAATAAATCAAACAAATCAATAAACGAGTAGGCTACATTCAGACTTAAATATTATGTTGTTCTCTATAATATTGTAGCGACCCGTACAGACAGCTGTGTGTTACGTGTTAGGCCATTAGTTGGTTGTGTTGTACTTACCAGTACCCAGTGTTCGCGGGGTCCGACATGCCAATCAACCTATTATCTGCCAATCACGGGAATGCCTGGAATGTTCTGATGCCGGGCATCCTGGTGGTTAGCGGAGTGGCGTGGAGGGGGGGTTGGGCAGGGGAAGGCACTTTGTGGCTGGGGAGCTGGTCTGGGTTTCCCCAAACCCCAGGGACCCCCACAATTCCCCTCTCTGGCAATGACATTCTCCAGGCACCCACCTCCAGGTGCCACAGACAAGGCTCCAGACAGCCCACTCCCCCTGTCTCCCTCCCTGCGTCAACGAGTGGTTCCCCTGAGCCACGGACTGTATTCCCCGTTCCCGCATCCTTGTCCCTTCATATCCCTGCCTTCATCCCCTGGGTCCCAGATGGGCAGCCCCCTGCCACGGATGGACCCCCCTGAATCACATCTGGACACTCTGTGACCATCACGGCATCACGCAGGCAAAGGAGACCTCCGGGTCTCTTCAGAGACTTCGTTTGTTCCCTCGGGGACGAGGGACTTTGTGGTGGGGGGGGATGGAAGTTAAGACCAGGTTTAGCCATTGTTCTCTCTCTTACGTCTGGCCTTCACAAGATAAGGTCACGGTTGGTTTAGAGGGTATCCTTCATTTATTTGGCGTGGGCTACGGCCAAACAGTAGCCTGTGTGAAGTTGGGTTAATAAACCGTAAATTCGTAAACTCATTCCTCTGTCTGGACAATTGTTCCTTTATGATCTAGTCAGGTCATTACAATATATAAAGAGGATTAGGGTATAGGCCTACATGAGGGGTTTTGATAGACGAAGAAATGTAATCAATAAACGGGGAGATCTGGACTAGGATTAATGAAGCAATTCTACGAAATAGGCTTGAATGACAAACTGACCCAGTATAGCACGCATGCAGCCACCACTTCAAATGATCCAGTCATATAATTCCAATAAAATACATGAATGAAATAATTGAGTGTTGTTATCTACAGGTAAATAGAAGACTGAGAAAAAATAGCAGTACAGCCATGATCAAAACTAGTGCGAGAGACTAACGACGTGACATGGATCATAGCAAGCACACAAAATCTTAATTATACCCAGCGCACACTGGCAAGGCTCAGATTTATTGGGACTGTTGTTTTGCCAGTATTTAATTGTTGAAGCTGAAGAAGCTAGCGTTAACTGTCAAATTGAGTAATTATCTATCTTATTATTACATCTAAGTCAATTGTCACAATTGAACTAGCTAAACGTTTGTAAATGCTAACTAACGTTAACGTTACAATATCATAGCAAACGTTATATCATCTACTAGCTAGCTACCGTACCGCCGGTCGCCTGTAGCTAACAGTAACGTTAGCTATAGCTGCAAATGAATTTAACGTTAGCTAACTATCGCACAGATTAGATTAAAATGCAATTATGTTGTAATTCTAACGTTAATTTAAGGACGGTTGCTAGCTAGGTAACGTTACCGGCGTTAGCTAGCTACTGTAGCTATCTAAAACTTTGGACTGGAGGATACTCACTTATGGCTAGTTATTCAAATTTTACACACAATGCAGGTCCGACCGTATTATGTTGTAGTCGTTTATTCCATTGAATAGGTAATTTACACTAGCTACATTATTTTCCGTCGAGATCGATCGAAATGTGTTTGTTTGGGGGGAAACTCCAAGCAGATGAGACGACGAGTCTCCTGCTCACACAACGTTATTCATCTGTGCAACAAGGGAAACATTACTGATAAGCCTTATTATGTTTCTACCCTATTATCCGTATAGTATACTATTTTTGACCAGGGCCCATAGGTTGCTGGTCTAAAGTAGTTTACTATGTAGGGAATAGGGTACCATTTGGGATGTAAACTCTATTCATGTAGTCTTCTGATGTAAGTCGGAGTAGTGCACGTGCAGAAGGGGTATTCAAAACTAGCCCTGCCTGCCACTACATAGACTTTCTCTGTGTCCTCTATATCATATAATGCTTTCCATTAAACTAAAAATCATTCAACCTCTGGCAGGATATATGCTTGCTTCCAATAAGTATTTTTTCTATATGTTTTCATGTGTTTCTCTCTCTCTTCTCTCCATTCCTTCAAGAAGCGACCAACATCCCTCTGACTCCAATTGTTGGTCATCCAGACCTGTTCCTGAAGGTATGTGGTGATGGGCGCATGCGCACACACACCTCACCTGGCCGTCCATAGATCTGGAAACCATTTAACCTAAACTTTTTCGCTGTTTTGATCCCTTATCTACCATGTTGCAACAGCGTGAACCCCTACACATCGACACATACTTTAGAGTTTCCTAATGGTTGGCAATTTCATCTTCAGGCTGAGAGACGATGGACGGGCAAGAGGCAATGGATGTGTTGTGTCCGAGAGGCCATCTATATATAGGTGTATGCCAAATGCAAGGCATGGGATATTCAAGGAAATACTCTTGATGGGCGAATTCTGAGTCGACCAGGTGTGCGTTTAGTACAACTGAATAGTATAGAGAGTTTAATTCAACGGAAACTGTACTGTACTGAACAACCAAAGGGTGATTGTGTATGGTGTGCTGAACATGTTTTGCGATTTCGAATGACCACACCCATATTAATCAGGCCACACTTCGCCACACCCATCAAATGGGAAAAAAACCTACCTCAAAAGCCTTTTTTTGGAAATGTGTCTCCATTACCGCATGGCCAAGGGTGTCATGTGCCTTTTACTGCGGAGTGTGTCGTGACGTTGCTATCGTTAAAATGATGACATGCTATTTATCGAATAATTAACTGTTTATTAATCATGTAACAATTAACTCTGTAACCTGGGGCAACACGGGAAAAGTTTGTTTAATGAGTTAACTCAAAGAACATCAGAATATATCTATTTCATAGACGTCACTATTTAATTAATTTCCTCAATCAGTCTCATTCTGAACATCGCATAATTCTTAAATCTGCACAAACCCGGGTCTCACTAATCATTCCGTACCACACAAATTGAGTTGATTATTTATTTACTAACAAGATAAATGATAACATAATATACACATACACAATCAGTCTAGGTTATTGGTTAGAACTTAATACAATGACAACAGGTCTCTAGCGGACCAGGACAATATGACACGTGTTACACAAGATGGACATTTTAAAAAGAGAGAGAAAGAGCAAGAGAGAAAAGCAACACTTTAGCATACATTTGTAAACTATGCTTAGTTTTAGCCCTAACACCTTGCCCCAAACTGCCACTCTTATGTGTAAGAATTGTAATGCCTGTATTTACATGTTGAAGGTCTCCGTTGGGTATCTCTTCGTGGGTCGAGTTCTGCTTAGTGGGATAGGTTCGGCCGACGCCTTGTTCTTTCGATGTCCGTCTCCTTTGTTATCAGGTGTAAGTCTGATTGTCCACACGATGTCACAATGTCCTTTCTCTTAATTGTCTGTTTCCTTGCACTCGTTCTGTGAGATTGGGCTTCTGAGGAGGCTAATCAGCTGTGTCGACTCTCCCAGCGTGGGTAGGAGGGCCATGTAGACAAGAATAACAGGGTGGTCCTGCTTGAATTCACCTTCTTAGATACAGTACTCAACCGTAGCATTGATTGTTAAGATGTTCCTTTGTTCTCTTCAACCTTGTGTTGCTTTTCGGGCTCACGACTAGTCGTAGACCTCGGCTGCAGAGCATGGTCAACTTAGTCTAGTATGTAAATTCTTAACTCACATGTTTAATACCCTAGGCTAGAAAGGGGCGTTTCTGTCTTCATGACACGCTCTCTGGGTTCCCTGGGGCGTAGCTAGTTACAAGGCAAGGTATCACAATTTACTATGATCTCGTTAGACAACTAAAATCACATCCTCATCGTCACAACATTCTCTTTGATCTGGATATTTTCTACACAACGCGCAGTATGTAAACATCATATACACATTATGAAAACTCTTCAAGTTACAATGTTTATGTCATAATGTCCTCATTTAACTTTTAATGACGTCACAAAATCGGCATTCATTTTCATATTGCATCTATCATTGTTACCACCATGGTAACAATGATAGATGGCTGATGTAATATAATGTCCCAAAGTCCATTTATTGCATGTTACAGTTCTGAGGTAGACTCTCCCTAAGGCACACACAGACATTCCAGGCCACTGTGTTCTTGGGGACCTTCAATGCTGCAGACATATTTTGGTACCCTTCCCCAGATCTGTGCCTCGACACAATCCTGCTCTACGGACAGTTCCTTTGACCTCATGGCTTGATTTTTGCTCTGACATGCACTGTCAACTGTGGGACCTTTATATAGACAGGCGTGTGCCTTTCCAAATCATGTCCAATCAATTGGATTTACCACAGGTGGACTCCAATCAAGTTGTAGAAACATCTCAAGGATGATCAATGGAAACCGGATGCACCTGAGCTCAATTTTGAGTCTCATAGCAAAGGGTCTGAATACTTATGTAAATAAGGTATTTCTGTTTTTTATTACAATTTTTGATGACAGGTCTAAAAACCTGTTTTCGCTTTGTCATTATGGGGTATTGTGTGTAGATTGATGAGAATGATTTTAGAATAAGGCTGTAATGTAACAAAATGTGGAAAAATTAAAGGGGTCTGAATACTTTCCGAATGCACTGTATAGACCTAAAGGCTGAGACAATAAGAAGACACAGTGGCAGAATAAATACAACCACACAAAGCATATTGCATGTAACAAACAGTTGCTTGACCATGCTGTAGGTCATGTAAGTTGACATTTTCGGACCACTAAACAACTATTGATTTAGAACCACAGAGAGTTACCGCAAGTCGCAAAGAAAACAGGAGCTGCCTCCACTATTCCAGCACCATTTCAACATTTCAACATCATCAAATCACCTATGCTTAGTCTAATACAGGGCTGCTGCCCTATATACATAGACTTGAAATCACTGGCCACTTTTATAATGGAACACTAATCACTTTAAAAATGTTTACATATTTTGCATTACTCATCTCATGTATATACTGTATTCAACTGTATCTTAGTCTATGCTGCTATGACATTGCTCATCCAAATATTTATATATTCTTAATCCTATTCCTTTACTTAGATGTATGTGTATTGTTAGATATTACTGCACTGTTGGAGCTAGAAACGCAAGCACTTCGCTACACCCACAATAACATCTGCTTAGCATGTGTATGTGACAAATAAAATTTGCTTTGACAACTAAAAGATACCAAAAACTATTTACTCCAATCAACGTAAGCTAAATATGTGGCTGCCCATGTTTCTGATTTATATGTGTGTGTGTACGCATTCATGCAAGTAAAAAAAACATGTTGACTCACCCTACTTGTAGTGAAAGGCCAATGCCATCCTCCTCTCTTTCATGTTGATGAAGCAGTCTATCACTCTGTCATTTTTAGGCTACCTGGCTAAAATGTTTGCTTGCTAGCCTAACTTCCTTTCATTAGCAGTTAACATTAGCCTTCTACATCTAGCTACATATTGAACTTATATCGTCTCAGGCCAGGGGCACAATGTATGAATTAATGGTTGGATCAGAATCGCCGTTATAATCATTGGCCAGTACGTAGAATTAAGTAAAACCACAAGTCCAAATCCCGATCTCCATCCATGGCCAATTTAGGAAAGGGACAATTTTAGATATCTAGCTAGCCACTGGAGGACAACAACACAAAGAGATGCAACAATTCAAGTTGTTTCTGTCAACGATGTATGCTCTCGATGCGATTTAATAGAAGTGACACTTTTCTTTGGTGCACCAGGATCATTCATAGTTGAGCTCACTCAGTTTAGCTCAACACTGATTGGCTACTATTTTATACTTTTTTCATCAAGGGAGGCCAAATGCTCACTGGCTTCCCTTGCATTCAATGCTACGGGCGACAACAATGTCATGCTCTTTTGGAACAGACAGCATCAGATAGATGGCCTACACATACACAGAGGGGCACTTTTTCACTCGCTCGGACGCTTTCTCTGGTGAGATACATTCAGCCTCTTGAGAATTAAAGGACAATTATGAAACGCAGAGACGAAAGATAATTTATTGTAGGGAAGCCTGGCTTCTCTTGGCATCCATGAATACATGCCACTGTTGTTGAGTGTGCATTTCACTAGCCAATTCTTTTTTGCAAGGGCGATGCTGAGGCAACTGTCTCTGGGGGTTGTTTAGGACAGACGGACAGAGGCTAGTAGTGGACAAACAGACTCTCCCATTTGCCAGCCCCAGCAGATGGAGAAGCTGCAGATAATTAAAAAGCATCACTGGGAGCCTATCTACCTATCAGTAGCCCCCAAGTCCCAGCCCCAGCCAATTAGGTGAAATTGAAACACGCTATTTGTTCAGAGAGTGGTATTAGAAGGAGCACAGACATTTTAGGGGATCTGTTTTGTGTGCTCTGATAGGGGCTCAATCTCTCCCCTCTCTTTGCTGCTGCCGTGATCGCTCATGGTCCAGTGACCACTAAGATACAACCTGCATAAACTAAGAGGCTCTCTGTGTAAGAGGCATCTGGATCCAGGGCTCAAATCGTAGGATAAAAAGTCATCTTAAAAACACCACAACACTGATAGACTGGCTGACTATAATTACTGTTGCCTATGGAGTGAAGGGTTTGCTGGTTGGTTGACCAGGCAGGATTAAACAGAAAACCTCAAAGCCAAACAAAAGAAGAGGATTACTGTTAAGGTGTGACTGGAGTGTTAATGAAGGGTGGGACAGGGCTATTGTTCTGAACAGCAATAAGATGCTTATCTTCAATGGCCACTGTAGAACTGTAAACAGAAGCCAGCTTTTCCAAATCTTCTCAACTTCTTTGTTTCCCTCTGTTTGCTTCTTTACATTCTACAACATATTGCTCCTTTAAAACCATTTGAGCTGGTTCCTTAATGAGTATATGATGAAGGCACATATACTGAAGAAAAAATATAAATGTCAAATGTTTGGTCCAATGTTTTATGATCTGAAATAAAAGATCCCAGAAATGTTCCATACGCAGACAAAGCTTATTTCTCTAACATGTTGTGCACAAATTTGTTTACATCCCTGTTAGTGAGCATTTCTCCTTTGCCAAGATAATTCATCCACCTGATGAATAGGAGTTTCTCCTATTCTTTTCTGCAGATCCTCTCAAGCTATGTCAGTTTGGATGAGGAGCGTCGCTGCACAGCTATTTCCAGGTCTCTCCAGAGATGTTTGATCGGGTTCAAGCCCAGGCTCTGGCTGGACAACTCAAGGACATTCAGAGACTTGTCCCGAACCCACTCCTGCATTGTCTTGGCTGTGTGCTTAGGGTCATTGTCCTGATGGAAGGTGAACCTTCACCCCAGTCTGCGGTCCAGAACACTCTGGAGCAGGTTTTCATCAAGGATCTCTCTGTACTTTGCTTCGTTCATCCTTCCCTCGATCCTGACTAGTCTCCCACACCCTGCCAAGTTTCATCCAGATGTGACACATGGCATCAGACCAGAGAATCTTGTTTCTCATGGTCTGAGAGTCCTTTAGGTGCCTTTTGGCAAACTTCATGTGGGCTGTCATGTGCTTTTTACTTAGTGGCTTCCGTCTGGCCTCTACCATAAAGGCCTGATTGGTGGAGTTCTGCAGAGATGGTTGTCCTTTTGGAAGCTTCCCCCAGCTCCACAGAGGAACTCTGGAGCTCTGTCAGAGTGACCATCAGGTTCTTGGTCACCTCCCTGACCAATGCCTTTCCCCCCCGAGATTGCTCAGTTTGACTGGGTGGCCAGCTCTAGGAAGTCTTGGTGGTTCCAAACTTCTTCCATTTAAGAATGATGGATGCCACTGTGTTCTTGGGGACATTCAATGCAGCAGAAATGTTGTGGTACCCTTCCCCATATCTTTGCCTTGACACAATCCTGTCTCGGAGCTCTACGGACAATTCCTTTGACCTCATGGCTTGGTTTTTGCTCTGACATGTCTTATAGCAAAGGGTCTGAATACTTAAATAAATATGGTATTTCTGTTTTTTAATTCTTTATCCATTTACGAAAATGTCTAAACCTGTTTTCACTTTGTTATTATGGGGTATTGTGTGTAGATGAGGGGAAAATGTATTGAATCCATTTTAAAATAAGCCTGTAAAGTTGTTAGGAAAAATGTGTTGATGCAGTTACTAAAACAGCTAAAATATCTGTAGCAGATATTTTTGTTCGGCTTTCAGATTTGAAAAGCAGAGAAGAAGATTTCACAAGCTTGTCACGACTTCTACTGAAGTCGGTTCCCCTCCTCGTTCGGGCGGCATTCGGCGGTCGACGTCACCGGTCTTCTAATCATCACCGATACACTTTTCATTTTCCATTTGTCTTGTCTGGTTTTTCACACACCTGGTTTGCATTCCCCATCATTATCTGTTGTGTATTTAACCCTCTGTTTTCCCCCATGTCTTTGTGTGTGATTGTTTATTGTTCAGCCGTTTTCGTTTCCGGCTGGTGCGTTATATTTTCTGCCTCGCTTGTTTTGCGTTTGACAAAGTGTTGTTGTATTACGCGGTTGGCGTTTGTTTCGTTTTGGTTCTTTGAGTAAAGTGCTTTGCTTACTCAGTCCTGTTCTCTTGCGCCTGACTCTTCATGCACCAGCTACACACAAACCTTGACAACGCTTTAACTTTTTGTCTAATGCAGGGTGTACGCTACACGACTTTCAAAATCCTAACATTGCTGAGCCTCTCACATTATACAACTGTATTTCATGTAGTATTTTGTCTTGCCAATGTAGTGGTGCACACACTAAACGATCTGGCACAGACGGGTTGTCACAGACTACTATGAGTCTTCACTTGGTCTTGAGGATTCTCTATAGCCTCATGAAAGCTGTAACGATTTGACACCTTGGCTTTGGTTAAAGGCAAGTACAAACGCATACTAGCAGTCATTGCTCCTGCTCGAGAGTCTACACATTCTGGGTGATGCGAAACAACGTCATCGTCCCACTGGCTTCTTCTCTGGCGAGCTTTCATTGATCACTGTTCTCAACTTGTCGTTGCACATCTGACACTACAAGAGCATTGCAGATTTTGTGCCGATTTAAGATCAAACATAACTGTAAAGTCTATGGAGAATAAGAGCACCTCCTCCCAGCTGCCCACTGCACTGAGGATAGGAAACGCTGTCACCACCGATAACCCACAATAATTGAGAATTTCAATAAGCATTGTTCTACAGCTGGCCATGCTCTCCACCTGGCTACCCCTACCCCGGTCAACAGCCCTGCACCCCCCTCAGTAACTCGCCAAAGCCTCCCCCATTTCTCCTTCTCACAAATCCAGTTAGCTGATGTTCTGAAAGAGCTGCGAAATCTGGACCCCTACAAATCTTTTTAAAATTATCTGTCAAAATTGTTGCAACCCCTATTACTAGCCTGTTCAACCTCTTTCATGACATCTGAGATTCCCAAAGACTGGAAAGCAGCTGCGGTCATCCCCCTCTACAAAGGGGGAGACACTCTTGACCCAAACTGCTACAGACCTATATCTATCCTACCCTGCCTTTCTAAGGTCTTTGAAAGCCAAGTTAATAAACAAATCACCGACCATTTCGATTCCCACCGTACTGTGCAGCCGTTTTCATTGATCTGGCCAAGGCTTTCGACTCTGTCAATCACCACATCCTTATCGGCAGACTCGACAGCCTTGGTTTCTCAAATTATTGCCTCGCATGGTTCACCAACTACTTCTCCGATAGAGTTCAGTGTGTCAAATCAGAGGGCCTGTTGTCCGGGCCTCTGGCAGTCTCTATGGGGGTGCCACAGGGTTCAATTCTTGGGCCGACTCTCTTCTTTGTATACATCAATGATGTTGCTCTCGCTGCAGGTGAGACTCTGATCCACCTCTACGCAGACGACACCATTCTGTATACTTCTGGCCCCTCTTTGGACACTGTGTTAATTACCCTCCAGACGAGTTTCAATGCCATACAACTCTCCTTCCGTGGCCTACAACTGCTCTTAAACGCAAGTAAAACTAAATGCATGTTCTTCAACCGTCCCCCTGTCCAGCATCACTACTCTGGATGGTTCTGTCTTAGATTATGTGCACAACTACAAATATCTAGGTGTCTGGTTAGACTGTACACTCTCCTTCCAGACTCACATCAAACATCTCCAATCTAAAATTAAATCTAGAATTGGCTTCCTATTTCGCAACAAAACATCATTCACTCATGCTGCCAAACATACCCTCGTAAAACTGACCATCCTACTGATCCTCGACTTCGGTGACGTCATTTACAAAATAGCCTCCAATACTCTACTCAACAAATTGGATGCAGTCTATCACAGTGCCATCCGTTTTGTTACCAAAGCCCCATATACCACCCACCACTGCGACCTGTACGCTCTCGTTGGCTGGCCCTCGCTTTACACTCGTCACCTTACCCACTGGCTCCAGGTCATCTACAAGTCCCTGCTAGGTAAAGTCCCGCCTTATCTCAACTCACTGGTCACCTTAGCAGCACCAACCCGTAGCACGCGCTCCAGCAGGTATATCTCACTGGTTACCCCCAAAGCCAATTCCTCCTTTGGCCGACTCTCCTTCCAGTTCTCTGCTGCCAATGACTGGAACGAACTATAAAAATCTCTGAAACTGGAGACACATCTCCCTCACCAGCTTTAAGCACCAGCTGTCAGAGCAGTTCACAGACCCCTGCACCTGTACATAGCCCATCTGTACATAGCCCAACCAACTACCTCATCCCCTACCGTATTTATTTATTTATCTTGTTCCTTTGCACCCCAGTTTTTCTACATTGCACATTCATCTACTGCACATCTACCATTCCAGTGTTTAAATGCTATATTGTAATTACTTTGCCACCATGGCCTATTTATTGCCTTACCTTCCTTATCCTACCTCATTTGCACTCTTTTTATATAGATTTGTTTTTTTCTACTGTATTATTGACTGTATGTTTGTTTTACTCCATGTGTAACTCTGTGTCGTTGTATGTGTCGAACTGCTTTGCTTTATCTTGGCCAGGTCGCAGTTGTAAATGAGAACTTGTTCTCAACTTGCCTACCTGGTTAAATAAAGGTGAAATAAAATAAAAACATGTTTGAAGATATCGTGAAGTCTGGGACTGCTCAAAGATCGGATCGGTAGCTCAGATATTGTGTCTCTGACCGGCTCACATTAAACAAGCGGCGCGCCCCGAGTAGGCAACGACATGCGGATTTTGTCTCTGATCTCAAAAACTAAAATCTTGTAGTGTACTCTCAGGCTAAGTTGTTATAAAGTGTTCAAAGTAGCTGATTTGTGTAAAAAAATTGCATTGTTGCATTTACATTAAGTGGAACGTTGGCAGTGATGTCACAATGGATCTTTTTAGAATCTTGCGGAAATACCATGAAAGTGAATGAAGATGAACAAAAAGAAGGGCAAAAAGTTTAAAAAGTACAAAATATATTAAAAAGTTGCATACAAGCACACTATTCCAGACCGATCTGCAAGTTTTAAAGTTTGAATGATGTTTCTAGCTTAAATGGTGGAGGAGGAGTAGTGTTCCAAATAATAATAAGTATGATGAAGATTTAGAATGGGACGTTTGCTTCAGAAGTCCCCTTTTAATAATAATTGCTCAGAAAAATTGGTGGGCCAAATAAAACCACGCGCAGGCCAAATTTGGGCTATGGGCCGCCAGTTGGGGAACCCTGGTATAAGATCTCCTTAGCCTGTGTTTACCACAGACCTTATTTTCTGTGTTTATACAAAAACCCAACAAAAACGCCATTCATTTCCCCATGGCCAGTGCTATCCGGGATCCTTGGAATGTCCATACCCTAAACCCTAACCTTAATCATAACACTTACCTAATCTTAACCCTTACCTTAGCCATTTAAAATGTTGTTTGGGTTAGGGACATCCCAAGGAACCCAGATAGCACCATTTCCCTACAGGCTTTGTCCAACGACCCATGTCGGAGATAAAAGACACCATTACTCTTTCTCTCTATAACCATCTTATTAACTGATAGCGTGCTCAGTCTTATTATTGCCCTACCTGGTTAGCATAAAATTTAAAAATAAATAAATAATAATATATAAAAATGTATATATATCAGTTTGCAAACAATGTAAAAATAAATAAAATCATTGAGTTAATAAAGTTGCATAGAAACATGATCTCTTTTTTGCTATCTTGAGTAAGCTCCTAAAATGCAGGTGTTTCAGCCTAGCTCAGTGCTTTCTGTGGTGGTGGGGCAGCCAGCGGAAAATACGGAGTGTAGGGGTTGGTAATGTTCTCTAGTTGCGCCGTGATTGGCTCAGTGTACAGTCACTCATGGGGACACTACGTCACCGCAAAATCTACGGGGAGAGCTCGAAAATTTGCCATAGAGTTGCAATACAAGTGCCCATCCAAGAAGGCTCAAGGTCATTGGCCACAGATAAAATGTCATCACGTTATATCTACAGTAGCTTTGATTGGACAGTAGCTTTGACATGTCAACATCATACTTTCAAAATCTAGCAAGCTAGCACTCATCATCATGCACCAAGTCGACAATTTACTGGCAAATCCTTTTCAATCCTTGTCATATGAAGATAAATTATGTGAAATTGATGCTCATCGACCATTGGACATAAACATTACACAACAAGTTGGAAATCGCAAATTCAACAATCAGTGGTTTGGAAGGAATCAGTGGCTAACTGCAAGCATTGCAAAACAATCACTAGCCTGCTATTCAGTGGAGTGGATGTGTGATCCAAGTCTGGGTTTAAGGGTCTCTTTTCCAAGCTTAAAAGGATAAACATTCAACATTGGCCATGCTGTCAATCCAGCATGACTTCTGCCGCTTTTTTGAAAACACCTGGAAACTCGGAACTTCAGTGACAACTGGGAAGACAACTGGGAACTCGGAAATAAACTAGCTCCGACTTGGAAAATACGCTTTGAACGGTCCTCCAAGTCGGGAACTCTGGCCTCCTTCTAGAGCTCCGACCTGAAGATCACTAACGTCATGATTCAACGTTTTTTTTCCAGAGTTTCCAGTTGTCTTGAAAGCAACACAAATTCAGAGAATGCCAGACTTTGATGACAAAATTTGCCCATGAAGGACCACCACGCCACCTTATTGTTCAAGTGAACACAGCACAACAAGGTGAGTCCAAAATTGTCTTGTATGCTGCTGCATAAATTATGTAATATGCCAGGGAGATATGTATACTGTAGCTAAGAAAGTAATACTAAGTGTATGTTGTGTAATAAGCTGTTAGTAGCTCATGTGCCTCACCCTAATAATTTGGTCCCTTTTCCCCTCATAATTTAGCCTACTGTTATGACATGCAGCCTATAGCCTGTTTTAGAGAAATGTAATCATTGAATATTGTAAGAGCTTTCATTGTCTGCTTATATGCCCCCTTTTGTTGTAATTCTTACACAGGGACACTCAAAGTCAATCTTAAATTAATCATTGTTTATTGTCAGCGCGCTGGAGAGGTTCCAACCAACTTTTTGAAGACATTTTCAATCTTCAGAACACTAAGTAAAGAAATGGAAAGAATGGTGACCAGTGATCTGAGATAAGGCGGCTTTACCTAGCAAAGCCAGTGGGTTTGGCGACAAATATGTAGTGAGGGCCAGCCAACAAGAGCATACAGGTTGCAGTGGTGGGTAGTATATGGGGCTTTGGTGACAAAACGGATGGCACTGTGATAGTCTCCAACACTCTACTCAGCAAACTATTTTATAAATTACATCGCCAAAGTCAAGGATCGGTAGGATAGTCAGTTTTACGAGGGTATGTTTGGCAGCATGAGTGAAGGCTTTGTTGTGAAATAGGAAGCTGATTCTAGATTTAATTTTGGATTGGAGATGCTTAATGTGAGTCTGGGAGGACAGTTTACAGTCTAACCAGACACCTAGGTAATTGTAGGTATTTGTAGTTGTCCACATATTCTAAGTCAGAACCGTCCAGAGTAGTGATGCAAGTTGGGCGGGAGGGTGCGGGCAGCAATCGGTTGAAGAGTATGCACTTAGTTTTACTAGCAATTAAAAACAGTTGGAGGCCATGGAAGGAGTGTTGTATGGCGTTGAAGCTCGTTTGGAGGTTTGTTAGCACAGTGTCCAAAGAAGGGCCAGATGTATACAGAATGGTGTTGTCTGCGTAGAGGTGGATCAGAGAATCACCAGCAGCAAAAGCAACATCATTGATATATACAGAGAAAAGAGTCGGCCCGAGAATTGAACCCTGTGGCACCCCCATAGAGACTGCCAGAGGTCTGGACAACAGGCCCTCCGATTTGACACACTGACCTCTATCTGAGAAGTAGTTGGTGAACCAGGCGAAGCAGTCGTTTGAGAAGCCAAGGCTATTGAGGCCGATAAGAATGCAGTGATTGACAGCCGAAAGCCTTGGCGAGGTCAATGAAGACGGCTGCACAATACTGTCTTTTATCGATGGCGGTTATGATATCGTTTAGGACGTTGAGCGTGACTGAGGTGCACCCATGACCAGCTCGGAAACCAGATTGCTTAGTGGAGAAGGTACAGTGGGATTCAAATGGTCGGTGATCTGTTTGTTAACTTGGCTTTTGAAGATTTTAGAAAGGCAGGGCAGGATGGAATAGGTCTATAACAGTTTGGGTCTAGAGTGTCTCCCCTTAAAGAGGGGGATGACCGCGGCAGCTTTCCAATCTTTGGGGATCTCAGACGATACGGAAGAGAGTTTGAATAGGCTAGTAATAGGGGTTGCAACAATTTCAGCGGATACTTTTAGAAAGAGAGGGTCCAGATTGTCTATCCCAGCTGATTTGTAGGGATCCAGATTTTGCAGGTCTTTCAGAACATCAGCTGTCTGGATTTGGGTGAAGGAGAAGCGGGCGGTGGGGACGGCTTGGGAAAGTTGCTGCAGGGGGTGCTGAGATGTTGGCCGGGGTAGGGTTAGCCAGGTGGAAAGCATGGCCAGCAGTAGAAAAACACTTATTGAAACTATCGATTATTGCGGATTTATCGGTGGTGACAGTGTTTCCTATCCTCAGTGCAGTGGGCAGCTGGGAGGATGTGCTCTTATTCTCCATGGACTTTAGTGTCCCAAAACTTTTTGGAATTAGTGCTACAGGATGAACATTTCTGTTTGAAAAAGCTAGCCTTAGCTTTCCTAACTGACTGAGTATATTGGTTCCTGACTTCCCTGAAAAGTTGCATATCGCAGGGGTTATTCGATGCTAATGCAGAATGCCACAGGATGTTTTTGTGCTGGTCAAGGGCAGTCAAGTCTGGGATGAACCAAGGGCTATATCTGTTCTTAGTTCTACATTTTTTGAATGGGGCATGCTTATTTAAGATGGTGAGGAAAGCACTTTTGAAGAGCAACCAGGCATCCTCTACTGACGGGATGAGGTCAATATCCTTCCAGGATACCCGGGCCAGGTCGATTAGAAAGGCCTGCTCGCTGAAGTGTTTTATGGAGCGTTTGACAGTAATGAGGGGTGGTCGTTTGACAGCGGACCCATTGCGCACGCAGGCAATGAGGCAGTGATCGCTGAGATCCTGGTTGAAGACAGCAGAGGTGTATTTAGAGGGCAAGTTGGTCAGGATGATATCTATGAGGGTGCCCATGGTTACGAATTTAAGGTTGACCTGGTAAGTTCCTTGATAATTTGTGTGAGATTGAGGGCATCTAGCTTAGATTGTAGGATGGCCGGGGTGTTAAGCATATCCCAGTTTAGGTCACCTAACAGTACGAACTCTGAAAATTGATGGCGGGCAATCAATTCACATATGGTGTCCAGGGCACAGCTGGGGGCTGAAGGGGGTCTATAACCATCGGCAACGGCGAGAGACTTGTTTCTGGAAAGGTGGATTTTTAAAAGTAGAAGATTGAATAGTTTGGGAACAGACCTGGATAGTATGACAGAACTCTGCAGTAGATTGCAACTCCGCCCCCTTTGGCAGTTCTATCTTGTCGGGAAATTTTATAGTTAGGGATGGAAATTTCTGAATTTTTGGTGGCCTTCCTAAGCCAGGATTCAGACACGGCTAGGACATCCGGGTTGGTGGAGTGTGCTAAAGCAGTGAATAAAACAAACTTAGGGAGGAGGCTTCTAATGTTAACATGCATGAAACCAAGGCTTTTACGCTCACAGAAGTCAACAAATAAGAGCGCCTGGGGAATGGGAGTGATGCTGGGGGCTGCAGGGCCTGGGTTAACCTCTACATCACCAGAGGAACAGGGGAGGAGTAGGATAAGGGTACGGCTAAAGGCTATAAGAACTGGTCGTCTACTGCGTTTGTAACCGAGAGTAAAAGGAGCAGATTTCTGCATGACACAAGTAATTTTTCCAACAATTGTTTACAGACAGATTATTTCACTTATAATTCACTGTATCACAATTCCAGTGGGTCAGAAGTTTACATACACTAAGTTGACTGTGCCTTTAAACAGCTTGGAAAATTCCAGAAAATTATGTCATGGCTTTAGAAGCTTCTGATAGGCTAATTGACATCATTTGAGTCAATTGGAGGTGTACCTGTGGATGTATTTCAAGGCCGACCTTCAAACTCAGTGTTTGCTTGACATCATGGGAAAATCAAAAGAATTCGGCCAAGACCTCATAAAAATAATTTTAGACCTCCACAGGTTCATCCTTGGGAGCAATTTCCAAATGCCTGAAGGTACCACGTTCATTTTTACAAATAATAGTACCCAAGTATAAACACCATGGGTCCACGCAGCCGTCATATTGCCCAGGAAGGAGACACATTCTGTCTCCTAGAGATGAACATACTTTGGTGTGAAAAGTGCAAATCAATCCCAGAACAACAGCAAAGGACCTTGTGCAGATACTGGAGAAAACCGGTACAAAAGTATCTATATCCACAGTAAAACGAGTCCTATTTCGACATAACCTGAAAGGCCGCTCAGGAAGGAAGAAGCCACTGCTCCAAAACCGCCATTAAAAAGCCAGACTACAGTTTGCCACTGCACATGGGGACAAAGATCGTACTGTTTGGAGAAATGTCCTCTGGTCTGATGAAACAAAAAAAGAACTGTTTGGCCATAATGACCATGACCATCGTTATGTTTGGAGGAAAAAGGGGGAGGCTTGCAAGCCGAAGAACACATCCCAACCGTGAAGCACGGGGGTGGCAGCATCATGTTGTGTGGGTGCTTTGCTGCAGGAGGGCCTGGTGCACTTCACAAAATAGATGGCATCATGAGGAGGGAAATGTGGATATATGTGGATATATTGAATCAACATCTCAAGACATCAGTCAGGAAGTTAAAGCTTGGTCGCAAATGGGTCTTCCAAATGCACAATGACCCCAAGCATACTTCCAAAGTTATGCCAAAATGGCTTAAGAACAACAAAGTCAAGGTATTGGAGTGGCCGTCACATAGAAAATGTGTGGGCAGAACTGAAAAAGCGTGTGCCAGCAAGGAGGCCTACAAACCTGACTCAGTTACACCCGCTCTGTCAGGAGGAATGAGCCAACATACACCCAACTTATTGTGGGATGCTTGTGGAAGGCTACCCGAAACGTTTGACCCAAGTTCAACAATTTAAAGGCAATGCTACCAAATACTAACTGAGTGTATGTAAACTTCGGACCCACTGGGAATGTGATGAAAGAAATAAAAGCTGGAATAAATCATTCTCCCTACTATTATTCTGATATTTCAAATTTTTTCAATGAAGTGGTGATCCTAACTAACCTAAGACAGGGAATTTTTACTAGGATTAAATGTCAGGAATTGTGGAAAACTGAGTTTAAATGTATTTGGCTAAGGTGTTTGTAAACTTCCGACTTCAACTGCATATATGATTCCCCAGAGAAAAAGGTGCCAGTCTTATAGCTCACAAATCAAAGGAACAGACGGAACAGCATATTTACGTACAGAACGAAGTCATCGGACAGATTGTTTACATGACAGTGGATTGGTGTAATTCAGTGATGTACCCTGGTTACTGTCAGAGGGGAGTCAGACTTACTGATGCCCAGCTGTCAATTCGTGCACAAGCCTGTGACCGTTTCCGCCTGTTTCTTTCTTATCAGAAACCAGTTGTTCTTAAACAAGACAACTTACCCAAAGGCAGAGTTATAAATAAATAAACGTGAGTTATTTAAATACATCAGGAAATCGTATAAGTATTTCCTCTAAAGAAATTGTACCACAACAGGTAACGTCACCTCTGACAACACATTACACAAATGCATAATTCAACGTGATAACATGGTCCAACCATATTCACCACCTCTTAATAGGGCGGTCTATTTATACACTGGGAACACACACACAGTTAAATTGCTTCACATTTTGTTAACAAACTGCCTGGTGGTGGAGAGCTAGTTTCTTTACATGTGCTAATGAAAGTCCGTAGATCACGAGCGGGAAAAGGCACTGGCTGGAGTCTTTTTCAGTTTAACTAGCTTTCCGCTGAGTAACCGACACAAAGTAGCTATCGTTACTTACCACAAATGAATGCGACCATACCAGTCTGTTTTCAATGGTAACTGTACAGCTAGGTTGGTTGTCTATGAGCTCTAAAATATGCCTTCAAGTTCTAACAAGCGGCACTATCTAATTAACGTAGTTAGGCTAAGCTATCTATTAGCCAACTGGCTAACTAGCTGGCATAGCTTCCTCTCTAGTTAGATTGCCTGACATCATCAAACTGTCTTTATCTTGGGAGCTGGCAGTACACTGACTTTTAACTAATTAACTAATTCAAAGAATGAAAAAATTAATAAAATAATATAGGCCTAAATGCTCAAGCGCACACATATTCGTTCTGACTGTCTGCTCAGACTAACAGCCTCACCTGTTGTTCCTGTCAATCAGACACGCAGTGTCAACCAATGAACCAAGGATGCGTGAGGGAGGGCCGAGCCAACTCACTGACAGTCACACACTTAGCAGCCGAGGAGAGAGAGGAAGGACAGCTGTGAAAACAACAGCTAGAAAATAAGTCGGAAGCACAGTAGCATTTTGGATGCATTTTAATCATATAGATAATGTTAGAACACAGTGTAGAATTTGCCGAAAAACAATATCTCATGTAAAGCCGGTTCTACGCACAACCTACATATGCGAATTGTGCACCCAACTGTGAAGCTAGCTGTAGCGAAGCTTCAAGAAACTAGCGGGCCTGCTAGTGATAGTGGTGGAGCCAGCACCTCCACACGTGGAGATGTATCCACTCAGTCAAATAGGCCTACTCTGTGACCCACAGCAACGCAGTCTTCTATGGACCAGTTTATGCCAAAGTCTATGTCTGTAGAAAAACAAGGCCAAATTGATATTGCATTGGCTAAAATAATTGCCACCAATTTCCAGCCATATTCGATGGTGGAGGACAGAGGTTTTAGAAATTATAGCAATAGTCTAAATCCAATGTACACAATTCCAAGCAGGAAAACCCTTTTTCAAAATCACTTATTCCACAACTGTACGAGAGCACACAGGCTTCAGTGTGGGAAAGAGTCCAAAAAGCTACTGCCAGTTTTTAATGTTTTAAGTGTGATGCTGCAGTTTTGCACCTTGTTGTTTATTTTTCTTTGATATGGTGCAATATTCTATTATGCTGTTCAGATTGTATTCGTTTTGAATGGTTAGATTTATATGCACTTTGCTTATATACATTTAAAAAGTTATACTTTAAATGCAAATGTTTAATAGCATTCTTTTTCATAACAAACCAATGCATTTTTAAATACATTGTGGTTAAGGTAGAGTATGATTTCATTTAATAATTTAATTAGAATTGTTTTAACACCAATCATAGTCAAACTATCGCAAACTGTTGGACTTGAAAAAAATACAAAACATGTACCAACATACGGGTATCGGTGTAATCCTCTTTCTAGTATACATAACAAATCCTTTTGGCTGAACATTATTGAAAACACACTAAACAAGGTTTTAACTGGATTTTTGGCACACAACAAATGCAAACCATGCCACTAATGATTGTTTAAAATTATTATTATTGTTTTTAGGCTATGTTCATAAATTAATATAATAAAAAAATATTATTTTCAGGTATCGTTCCCTCTTCCATAGGCCTATACAGAGGTCAAAATTACATTATGAATTTCCATACATTTCTTAAATTGGTAAAATTATGGAAAAATGTATTGCCGAGGGGAAGAGCTGGATCCACTTCCTTTACTCCAAACCCAAGTATGCTGGCCCCAATATCTTGGGATCTCTGTCATGGAGTGATATTCAAAGCTCAGGGTAGATATCCACTCTGAATAACCTCTGTTTGCCTTGAATGGCCTGTTCAACAGCATCGGCCAACGAGCCTCCAGCCGGTTATTTCCATATTGATGATTTTGATTTTGTACCTTGCTGCTCTCTAACAAAGGTGATTTGCTCAGCATTGGGCCATGCTTGTGATACAGTAAAATCGTCTTCACTAATAAAATGCAGAAAGGTTGAATATGGATTTATTACAAGATATGCAAATAATGTAAGCATACAAACATTAATAAATGGAGATAATGGGTACACAGTCCACAGTGTTGAGTCCAAGTATCTCTGATCTGTATAGACATTGATGGAACATGGCTAATGAAGGCACTTAGATCAGAATGATAATTTCATCATGGGTTACATCATGAAGCCGAGAGGCATTTGTGTCAAGAAAGCTAGGCCCTGTGTGCAAGGAAAATGACATCGAGGGCACATCGTTCTTCAACAACACTGCATACAGGATGATCAAAACAGACCAAAATGGGTTACGCACAGAGAAACAGGCTTGGTTATCAATTGATTAAACAGTTCTGGTACTCTGCTTCAAAGGCTCAAAAGGCATTCTGTCACAATATACTTGCTTGCCAGTGCCGATTCCTGTACTTATTGCATCTGCAATAGTCTTGTGAACCTGGTCATGCCGCCAACCCACTCCCACATGCTTTGGGTTGCATCTCAAAATGTGCTTCAGCAATCGTCACCTGGAGCATAGCAGGCATGCTAGAGACTCCAACTGAACAGGTTGGATAGGCTGCGTTGAACCTCACAAACATCCTGGATATGGGACTTGATGCACTGTGGCCCCACTTCCATGAGATTTTCCTCTCCACTGTCTGCTTCCACCAGGCTCCTTGCTTCCTCACACCCACTATTTGACATATCTTATCTCCCTCCACTGCTGCTCTTACTTTATCTTACACTAAAGACCCTCTTTCCCTTGGCAGACATATTTGGAGATAGGTTCCAAGACCAGCTCCTCCCCAGAGTCACTGCTGCCACAAGACTACGGTGGAGCAGTCAGGTATTTGTCCTCGCTCGGCCGCAAGTTTATTCACACACAGGGTTACTCCGTTACACATGGAACAACTTCACATGGATCCACAAGCAGCACTCCCCAGGCTCAATGCAGGCAGTCATCCATGGCCATTAGCAATCTGGTCCCTGACATGAAAGCAAAGCTGCATTGTGCCACATTCAAGTTAATGTGGAGACTTAAATTCCTGACTTTTCCTGCATGTCTTCTTTAGAGAATAGAGAAAGGACAGCCCTAGCAACATTTTACTTTATATGGTTCTTTGATTTTAGCATTGTTTTAATATATGTATTATGATATACACTGTATTTACTTTAAGTGTATATATTCCAGAATGTCTATTTATTACTTTATGTATATAACTCTGTTAACATTATGAAATGTTTGTAGAAAGATGTTAGATAACAAGGGAGTTTTAAGTAACATTTTTAAATGTTTCTTTAGTAACACAATTGCAACGTTGTTTGTAGACGCATCACAACTCTCAAATAAACATAAAAAAATGTTCTTTGGCTATTCACAAAGTAGTCTGACATTCTGTGCGTTTGAGGAACTTTTTGTTAACATTACAAATACTACTACAATGTCACCAAAGTGTCCTGACATTCAGAACCTTAAAAGTACTTACTGAAAACGTACCTGACACTCATATGTAGTCAGAAATACAACGTTACAAGTACACCACCACTTGACTAACTGACAATGATCCATAATATCTATTTATAATTGTCATCGCAACGTTAGATAACTATGCACGGCTCTTTAGCAAACATTCTGAAATTAGACGTTATATGAAAACATAATTTTTAGGTCAACGTCTAAACGTTACTAAACGTCAGAAAGTACATTGAGAGCCCCACAAAATGCAGTTTCTGGTAACCACTGGGAATGTAACTTTCATCAGTGGGTACCTACAGTACCAATAAGGCATGTAACGTTTTCATGAAAAGTCTCCTAGATGTACCTGTGGTGTCAGTTGACAAAATTTTAAAATGTGGGGGACCCTGGGTACCTACAGTACCAATAAGGGAGCTATTCAGGATCCCCCACATTTCAACATTTTGTCAACTGACACCACAGGTACATCTAGGAGACGTTTCATGAAAACGTTATTTTTACGTAAACCGCATAACATTGCTAAACGTCAGAAAGTACATTGAGAGCCCCACAAAATGCAATTTCTAGTATCCACTGGGAACGTAACTTTTGTCAGTGGGTACCTGCAGTACTAATAAGGTACGTAACAGTGTGCACGTTCAGGGAAGATTCAAGGATATCTCTTATAACGTTACTAAATAACGTCATTTAGCTATTTAAGATCCATGACATTTCAATGTCATGAAAAGACTTGGGACGTAACTTTTGTCAGCTGACACCACAGCTACGTACAAAGCATGTTTCACAATAATGTTATCATGACTTATGTGGGGACTAAAATAACTTCGTGGTCACGTCCTCAAACGTAATTTTCTTAGCTGGGTTACTACGATATTGTCACGCCCTGACCTGTATGAGCCTTTTTTATGTCTCATTTTGGTTTGGTCAGGGTGTGATTTGGGGTGGGCATTCTATGTTCACTTTTGTATTTCTTTGTTTTGGCCGGGTATAGTTCTCAATCAGGGACAGCTGTCCATCGTTGTCTCTGATTGGGAACCATACTGAAGTAGCCCCTTTTCCCTCCTTTCCTTGTGGGAAGTTAACTTTGTTTGTATGTGTTGATGCGCTACACAGTATTGTCCGAGCTCTGTTTATTGTTTTGTTTCGGTGAGTTAACTTAATAAACATGTTTTTCTCAACCCGGCACGCTGCGCCTTGGTCCGTCCTTGAAGATCGTACAGATATCCTGAAATTGACCTCACATTTAGGGATCTAACATTCACAACATCTACTAGACTCATTGGGAACGTTATGTAAAATATTGCCAAAGTGACCAGACATTCAGTACATTTCAGGAACCTTCTGTGAACGTTACAAATACTACTACAATGTCACCAAAGTGTCCTGACATTCAGAACGTCTAAAGTACTTATTTAGAACGTAACAAATGTTCCTACAAACTTAGAAAGACAAAGTTACAAGTGTACCACCACTTGACTTACAATCAACGTTCCAAAATGTATTTCTATCATTCCGATTGTAACGTTATATGAAGACAAACCATAGCTCTAAATCTAACGTAATGAAATGTTCCTAGGATATTTCCAAAATGACATGATATTCAGAACCTTTCATGGACTTCCAAGGATCGTTTTTGATGTTCCCATGATGTCTGTATAGCGACCGGATATTTATAACCTCTATAATACTTATTAGAAACGTTATGAATGTGCCTATAATGTCCCAAACGGACTATGACATTCAGTACCTCTAGAAGACTTAAGGGGAACATTACAAATGTCTCAGTTACGTTCCTTGTTAGCTGGGTAATTATTTGTTATTTTTTTATTGTATTCCCTGTATGCCACCTACCTACACAAATTACTCATCATACAAAATACATTTGCAAGACTAGCCACCCCATCTAATTACTTAGCTCCATCTGCACCTTTTATTTAAGAAACTCAATATCTTGTATATTTACAACATTAATTGTCGCCCATTATGCACTTTCATTTACAAATACTCATACCGCCCAGACTGTCACGACTTCCGCCAAAGTTGGTCCCTCTTCTTGTCCGGGCGGCGGTCGACGTCACCGGCCTTCTAGCCATTGCCGATCCACTTTTCATTTTCCATTTGTTTTGTCTTTGGTTTTTGGCGAGATGTTGGAACATCTCGCCACCGCCATGGATTGCGTCCTGCAGATGATGGACCGTTGGGAGAGAGGAGGAGTCCCCCCAGCGCCTCTACCAGCACCACCACAGGCACCACTGCTCAACCCTCCTTCACCCGGTCCCAGTGGGATTAGGCTCACGCTCCCGAGGGAGTATGATGGGACGGCTGCCGGATGTCAGGGGGTTCCTACTCCAGCTGGAGCTCTAACTGGCGACCGTCCACCCGGCTCCTTCGGGTCGTGAGAGCGTGTCCGCCCTCGTCTCCTGCCTCTCAGGGAAAGCCCTGGAGTGGGCCAACGCCGTATGGGGGGAAGGAGAAGTGGCGTTGGACCACTACGAGGATTCTGTTTCACCTGAGGCATTCTGTTTCATGTCTGTTTCACCTGAGGCAGGGGACGAGGAGCGCACAGGAGTTCGCCTTGGACTTCCGGACCCTGGCCGCTGGCGCGGGATGGAACGACAGGACCCTGATCGATCACTACCGGTGTAGTTTGCGAGAGGACGTCCGTTGGGAGTTGGCATGCAGGGACACTACTCTCACCTTTGACCAGCTGGTGGACCTGTCCATCTGGCTGGATAACCTGCTGGCTACCCGCGGACATCCAGATCGGGGCCTGTCGGTTCCATTCCCCAGCACCATCGCTCAGACGCCCTTAGGGTGACCGGAGGCCACAGAGGGCACACTGCCAGTCGGTGCTTGGGAGGTTCCTCTGGGAGTCGAGGTAGCAGGCAGGGCACTCTCGTGTCACCCCAGGTGAGAGCCCCCTGTTGCACACATGTTTTTGTATATAAACTTTCCTGAGTTTCCCCGCATTCCCAGCATAAGGCGCTCGTAGATTCAGGTGCAGCTGGGAATTTTATTGACCGATCATTTGCCCATAGTTTAGGGATCCATATTGTTCCAGTAGACATGCCCTTTCCAATTCACGTCCTACATAGTCGACCATTAGGGTCAGGGCTAATTAGGGAGGTCACCGCTCCACTGGGAATGGTGACGCAGGGGGGTCACAAGGAGATAATTAGTCTCTTCCTTATTGATTCTCCTGTGTTTCCCGTGGTGCTGGGCCTACCCTGGTTAGCCTGTCATGACCCCACTATTTCGTGGCAACAGAGGGCTCTCAAGGGGTGGTCACGAAAGTGCTCGGGTGATGTTTAGGGGTTTCCGTCGGTGCTACTACGGTGGAAAGTCCAGACCAGGTCTCCACCGTGCGCATCCCCTCTGATATGCCGACTTGGCTCTCGCCTTCTGTAAAAAGAAGGCGACTCAATTACCACCCCATCGACGGGGGGATTGTGCGATAAATCTCCTGGTAGACGCAGCACTTCCTAGGAGTCATGTGTATCCCCTGTCGCAAGAGGAGACGGCGGCTATGGAAACATATGTCTCCGAATCCCTGGGGCAGGGGTACATTTGGCCCTCCACTTCACCTGCCTCCTCAAGCTTCTTTTTTTGTGAAGAAGAAGGATGGAGGTCTGCGCCCGTGTATTGACTATCGAGGCATCAACCAGATCACTGTGAGGTACAGTTACCCGCTGCCTCTCATAGCCAGTGCGATCGAGTCAATGCACGGGGCGCGCTTCTTCACAAAATTCGATCTCAGGAGCGCGTGACGAGTGGAAGACGGCATTTGGTACCACCTCAGGGCACTATGAGTACCTCGTCATGCCGTACGGGTTGATCAATGCTCCATCAGTCTTCCAGGCCTTTGTAGACAAGATTTTCAGGGACCTGCACGGGCAGGGTGTAGTGGTGTATATTGATGACATTCTGATATACTCCGCTACACGCGCCGAGCATGTGTCCCTGGTGCGCAGGGTGCTTGGTCGACTGCTGGAGCATGACCTGTACGTCAAGGCTGAGAAATGTCTGTTCTTTCAACAGTCCGTCTCCTTCCTAGGGTACCGCATTTCCACTTCAGGGGTGGAGATCGAGAGTGACCACATTTCAGCCGTGCGTAATTGGCCGACTCCCACCACGGTAAAGGAAGTGCAGCGATTTCTAAAGGTTTGCCAACTTCACTGCTGAAGGGGGGACCGGTGCGTTTGCAGTGGTCGGCTGAGGCGGACAGGGCTTTTGGTCACTTGAAGGCTCTGTTTACCTCAGCTCCCGTGCTGGCTCATCCGGATCCCTCTTTGGCGTTCATAGTGGAGGTTGACGCGTCCGAGGCTGGGATAGGAGCCGTGCTCTCTCGGCGCTCGGGTACGCCACCAAAGCTCCGTCACTGTGCCTTCTTTTCTAAGAAGCTCTGACCCGGGGGACCGGGAGCTGTTGGCTGTCGTCAAGGCCTTGAAGGCGTGGAGACATTGGCTTGAGGGGGCTAAACACCCTTTTCTCATCTGGACTGACCACCACAATCTGGAGTACATCTGGGCGGCGAGGAGACTGAACCCTCGCCAGGCAAGGTGGGCCATGTTCTTTACCCGTTCTGTCCTACAGACCAGATTCCCAGAATACGAAGGCAGACGCACTGTCCCGGATGTAAGACACAGAGGAGCGGTCCATGGATCCCACTCCCATACTCTCGGCCTCTTGCTTGGTGGCACGGTAGTGTGGGAGCTGGACATCGAGCGTGCGTTACGTACAGAGCCCACTCTTCCCCATTGTCCAGCTGGGCGTCTGTCTGTCCGTCTGCTGTCTGCGACCGTTTGATCTATTGGGCCCACACATCACCCTCCTCTGGTCATCCTGGCATCGGTCAGACAGTGCGCTGTCTTAGTGCAAGTACTGGTAATCCACTTTGGCTAAGGACGTGAGGGTTTGTTTCCTCCTGCTCGGTGTGCGCTCAGTGCAAGGCTCCTAGGCACCTGCCCAGAGGGAAGTTACAGCCCTTATTGTTCCACAACGGCGGTGGTCGCACTTGTTGGTGGACTTCCTGACTGATCTTCCTCCCTCACAGGGTAACACCACGATCCTGGTCGTTGTGGAGCGGTTCTCTAAGTCCTGCCGTCTCCTCCCTTTGCCAGGTCTCCCTACGGCCCTACAAACTGCGGAGGCCCTGTTTACACACGTCTTCCAGCACTACGGGGTGCCTGAGGACATAGTATCTGATCGAGGTCCCCAGTTCATGTCAAGAGTCTGGAGGGCGTTCATGGAACGTGTGGGGGTCTCGGTCAGCCTTACCTCAGGTTTTCACCCCGAGAGTAATGGGCAGGTGGAGAGAGTAAACCAGGATGTGGGGAGGTTTCTGCGGTCTTATTGCCAGGACCGGCCGGGGGAGTGGACGGCGTTCATCCCCTGGGCAGAGATGGCCTAAAACTCGCTCCGCCACTTCGCCACTCCTCCACTAACCTCTCCACTTTCCAGTGCGTACTGGGGTACCAGCCGGTTCTGGCGCCTTGGGGCCTCACTGCGGTGGCGAACACCGGAGCCTCACTGCGGTGGCGGTCTGAAGGTGCACATGAGCGGCGTCCCATGTCTCTTCCGAGCGCCTAAACCAGTCGTCTACCGCAGGAGCCTCGATCTGTCTCTGATGCCACGCCCTCCAGACTCTGGCTCTCGACCCGAAACCTGCCCCTCCGCCCTGCCGGAAGCTGGGTCCGCGGTTTGTGGGGCCATTCAAAGTCCCGAGGAGACTGAACGAGGTTTGCTACAGGTTACAACTCCCCCCAGATTACCGTATTAACCCCTCGTTCCATGTGCCCATTGATTTTGAAAGTATTATTGGCAAAAAGGTGGAACAACGTGTTGCAAATGATGATGGTCAGGAAACATGGCGGGTTGGAGACCTAAGCTCTAGTGCTGAAGGAGACACCCAGTATGCAGTCATGCAGTTTGATGGACTTACATTTATATTAGTAAGGGTATACACACTTTTGGAAGATTATTTAGAAAATAGGTTAAGAACCTTACTGCTTTAATAAGTGTTGTTCCATATCTCTGATTAGAATCATTTCATACATCCAGGATCCATGTCAGCCTTAAACTAAAGAAGTCATTTTTATATGCCAGACAAAATTAAACGCTGTTTTCTAATATTATTAGTTTCCTTTTACTTACTCCAGGTCTTTTCTACTATTGGTCAAATCTTTCAAACTTTTATATGCGCTTTCATATTATAATGATGCTACAGTTTTAGTGTTGAAGAAGCTACTCTGAAAAGAAAGTTTACTAAGATAACAAGTACTTCACACTGTTAGAAGTTAAGCTACACTTAACCTACCCTTAAAGGTCATGAACAGTCCAAAATCATGTTTTTCATGAAATGTTATGATATTTGGATGAAACCAGATCAAAGTATGAACCAATGACTTGCTTCTACAGTGATAAAGTGTGATCATAAAGTTACTGGTCCCCTCCCCCATGTCAAACAACTGGATTCAGGAGGTGGGATTATTAAGTGGATAGGGTGACATCACCCCAGCTCATTTTAATACACCAATGGTAACATGATATTCTCTTCCCTGATTTAAGTAAGGACTGCCTTGTAACCAACTTAGGAGAAGGCATGTTTGCAGATGGAGATGGTTTAAATAGCTAGATAGCTACTCTACTGGTGACAAAATTTGACTGTAGGGTGTCGGCAAATATAATTTAAGTTTGCACTATTCAACTATGGCAGAGATACTTTTCCCCTTTCATCTGTGTCTGGTGTTAGCTAGTTACTGGCTAGCTAGGTCTTCAGCCAGCATGGAACAAAAGGGAGGGGATGTTTCGTTCAAAACTCTAACGCAGTTGTCATGCCAACATATCTGTCAGTGCGGCTGTGAATTGCATCACAAGAGACATGACAAACGGGAGATGTCTAAAAAAAAATGACATCAGTAACCAGGTTTCCTGTCACGTCCAGGCCTGAGAAGACAGGCTGGAGTGTTTAGGTTTCGTTTTTGGTGTAGGGTTTTTCTGTTCTAGGTTATATATTTCTATGTTGGGGTAATGGTTCCCAATTAGAGGCAGCTGAGTGTCGTTGTCTCTAATTGGGAACCATATATATGTTTGGGGTTTTCATTTAGATTTTGTGGGTTATTGTTGATGCATAGCTTTGTTAGTATTGTCAGTCTATGTTTAAGTTACGATCTTCGTTGGTTTGTTGTTTTCCCAGTTACGTTTCGTTTAATAAAACATGTATACTGGATGCCTCGCTGCGCCTTGGTCTGTCCGTTCAGGAGATCGTGACAGAATAACCCACCAAATAAAGACCAAGCAGCGAGAGACCCGGGAGTACTGGACCTGGGAGGAGGAATTATTTAGGGACGGACACTGGGCCCAGCCTGGAGAGTATCGTCGGCCAAGAGAGGAGCTGGAAGCAGCGGCTGCGGAGCGGCGCAGGTGTGAGAAGCTATACGGAGCATGGGATCCGGAGAGAGAAAAGTTCATTGGAACTCGCCTGGCACGGAAGCCCGAAAGGCAGCCCCAAAAAACTTTTTTGGGGGGGCACACGAGGAGGTTGGCCGGTTCAGGAGGGACTCCTGAGCCAACTCCTCGTGCTTTGTGGAGAGAGCGTTGGGGAGAGCGGCGCACTGGTAAGACGCCGTGCTATGCAGTTTTGCGCACGGTGTCTCCAGTGCGCGTTCATAGGCCGGTGCTAGAGATTCCAGCTCCACTCATCTGTCAGGGGAGGGTGAGTGTGCAGCCTGGAAGGGTGGTGCCGGCTCAGCGCTCCTGGTCTCCGGTGCGCCTCCTTGGACCAGGATATCCTGCACCGGTTCTGCGTGCAGTATCTCCGGTGCGTGTCCAGAGCCCGGTGCGTGAGATTCCAGCGCCACTCATCTGTCAGGGGAGGGTGAGTGTGCTACCTGGGAGAGTGGTGCCGGCTCTGCGCGCTAGGGCTCCAGTACACCTTCTGGGACCGAGATATCCTGCACCGGTTCTGCGTGTGGGATCTCCGGTTCGCATCCACAGCCCAGCACGTGCTGTTCCGGTTCCGCGCTCCAGGATCCCTGTGCCCGTCGTGGACTCAGCACGTCCTGTCCCTGCTCCACGATCCAGGATTCCTGTGGCCGTGGTGGACCCAGCACGTTCTGTTCCACGTTCCAGGATTCCTGTTCTACGCTCCAGGATCCCTGTGCCCGTCGTGGACTCAGCACGTCCTGTTCCTGCTCCACGCTCCAGGATTCCTGTGGCCGTCGTGGACCCAGCACGTTCTGTTCCACATTCCAGGATTCCTGTTCTACGCTCCAGGATCCCTGTGCCTGTCGTGGACTCAGCACGTCCTGTCCCTGTTCCACGCTCCAGGATCCCTGTGCCTGTCGTGGACTCAGCACGTCCTGTTCCTGCTCCCGCACCAGAGTCCCAGTGCGGCGTCATGAGTCCAGTACGCCCGTTCCTGCTCCCCGCACCAAGAGTGCCAGTGCGCGTCATGAGCCCAGCACGGCCCGTTCCTGCTCCCGCACCAGAGTGCCAGTGCGGCGCCATGAGCCCAGCACGGCCCGTTCCTGCTCCCCGCACCAGAGTCCCAGTGCGCGTCATGAGTCCAGTACGGCCCGTTCCTGCTCCCCGCACCAGAGTGCGCGTCATGAGCCCAGTACGGCCCGTTCCTGCTCCCCGCACCAGAGTCCCAGTGCGCGTCATGAGCCCAGTACGGCCCGTTCCTGCTCCCCGCACCAGAGTGCGCGTTATGAGCCCAGTACGGCCGGTTCCTGCTCCCCGCACCAGAGTGCGCGTTATGAGCCCAGTACGGCCGGTTCCTGCTCCCCGCACCAGAGTGCACGTTATGAGCTCAGTACGGCCGGTTCCTGCTCCCCGCACCAGAGGGCCAGTGTGTTTCCCCTGTCCAGGTCCGCCAGTGAGGGTCCCCAGTCCGGGGCCGCCAGTGAGGGTCCCCAGTCCGGGGCCGCCAGTGAGGGTCCCCTGTCCGGGGCCGCCAGTGAGGGTCCCCAGTCCAGCATATGGCCCAGGGCCTCCGGTGCGTGACTTCGGACCAGCACGGCCAGCACCGGAGCCGCCACCTGGGATCAAAAGACCCACCCGAAGACCCCCCCATGGACTTTTGGGTGGCGCGGTTGGAGTCCGCGCCTTTGGGCATTGTCACGCCCAGGCCTGAGAAGACAGGCTGGAGTGTTTAGGTTTCGTTTTTGGTGTAGGGGTTTTCTGTTCTAGGTTATATATTTCTATGTTGGGGTAATGGTTCCCAATTAGAGGCAGCTGAGTGTCGTTGTCTCTAATTGGGAACCATATATATGTTTGGGGTTTTCATTTAGGTTTTGTGGGTTATTGTTGATGCATAGCTTTGTTAGTATTGTCAGTCTATGTTTAAGTTACGCTCTTCGTTGGTTTGTTGTTTTGCCCAGTTACGTTTCGTTTAATAAAACATGTATACTGGATGCCTCGCTGCGCTTTGGTCTGTCCGTTCAGGAGATCGTGACATTTCCATCCAATCGTTTTATGCAAGTAAAGTACGTCAGATAAAAAATGTAACGACAGGCCTGATGGAAACCCGAACATTTGTCGCTAAACTTTCCAAATGTCGAACAAAACAAAATAGGCTATACAAAATGGAATACTTTTGTGTCGGTACAATTAATTATGTGAGAAATGTCGGTGGAAACGCTTTTATGCGCAAGTATTGACCCCATAATAACCACTATATCGAAGGAAACTTGGAGTCACGCGATAACATGTTCTGTGGTACTCCCACTACGACTTGTCAGGAATGTAAGGCTGTCCCCAACAAAAGAACATCTTGGTTTGAAATTAATTATATAAATTCCCACCAAGCTACTGAAAACTGCAGTTAAATTATTAGTTTGAATTACATGTAGTTCACTACTCTCCTACACTGTACAGTTTAAATGTGTCGGATAGGCTACAATTTCAACACTTTGAGTCAAATTAAAATTATTCAATTTGGTGCAATTTGCACAATTGCATATGTTAATATTGTGGCAATTCACACTTCAAAAACATGCTATTCACTGCTCAGAACAGTCAATTTGAGTTACAAAGGCAGAATACACAAGTTAAGGACTTAAAGTCGAGGGACGTGGGAAACATTTATTTTTTTATGTAAGTGTAATTTAATTTAGAAGATATGCCCTTCTAATGAACAGCCAAGACTTCTACTCAAGGGGGAAATGATTTGTTTATAGGAACAGTTGAACTAAGCGAGCTCCCTCAGCCTACTATTCACTCTTATGCCTACTGTTGTTGGTGGAAGGAATACTTGAGTAATTGTTTTGTGGCACAGCATTGAAATGAACACATTGAAGGCAATAATTTTTGTTTTTGAATTTTGGCAAAGCATTGCAATGGAAACACGAGGATTCCCCCCACCCAGGAATAACTTTTATCGTTCCTTATTGTTCTTATGTATATAATTCAGTTGGAGTTCTTTGTTTGTTTTATGCTCCAAGTGCCATTGAACTGTGGAATAAATATATTTATTCTGTTAAGTCAGAGGTATGTCCCCAAGTCTGCAATCTGTTGTTTCATCCCCTGTGGACCAAAGAGGTATGTATTTAAATTGTCTGAAAAAAAAAAAAGACTTTCGGTATCTCTTGGTTACTTAATAGACCTTTCTTCCTAGTTGAGGCAGTGAGTTGTACCATCTAACCTACCAAACAATATGTTGTGCACAGGTGTATTCCGCTATCTCGGTTATCACATTTAACACAAGTTAACTTCTGTTTTCAGATGTCTGACAAAAAATGACTTTTGTAACCACTGGTGCCAGGGCTGTAAAGTGGACAACTGACACATTGATGAAGGGGAGGACATGGATGGAGAACCCTTATTATTGTGTCCCCAGCACTTGCAACAACATACATTTTTTACTAGCGGCACCCTGCACTTACGGGCGGTAAATCATTTAAAATGATTCATTAATTTAATGTACATTTTGTTTAATTTATTCTCTTAAGTTATTTGGTCTCTGGATTCTGCGAATCTTCACAACTACAGAGCATTTAAAAAATGTCCACTTGAAAAGTCTATGATTTTATAAGCCTACAATATGAACCCATGTTACCCACAATTAAAAAATGCATGATGTAGGCCTGGGTCAAACACTACAGTGTAAGTACAGTGAAATAATGACTGATATTATGATAATTACTCCTATTACACTGTAGTGTTTGTTTACAATTACATTTACAAATAATGGAGTAAAAAAAGAAGTTTTTTTAGGTTCTAATGGGGTATGACAGTTGAAATAAGCTCATGAAGTATTTATAAGTTACATTCTTCAAGAATCACTGGGTATACACTGAGTGTACAAAACATTAGGAACATCTTCCTAATATTGAGTTTCACCCCCTTTTGCCCTCAGAACAGCCTGAATTTGTCGGGGCATGGACTCAACAAGGTGTCGAAAGCGTTCCACAGGGATGCTGGCCCCTTGTTGACTCAATGCTTCCCACAGTTGTGTCAAGTTGGCTGGATGTCCTTTGGGTGGTGGACCATTCTTGATATACACAGGAAACTGTTGAGCTTGAAAAACCCAGCAGCGTTGCAGTTCTTGACAAACTCAAACTGGTGCAACTGGCACCTACTATCAAATTGTATTGGTCGCACACAAATATTTAGCAGATGTTATTGTGGGTGTAGCGAAATGCTTGTGTTCCTAGCTCCAACAGTGCAGTAATATTTAACAATACATACAAATCTAAAAGTAAAAAAATGGAAATAAGAAATATAGAAATGTTAGGATGAGCAATGTCGGAGTCCAGAGTATAATACATACAGTGAGGGAAAAAAGTATTTGATCCCCTGCTGATTTTGTACGTTTGCCCACTGACAAAGAAATGATCAGACTATAATTTTAATGGTAGGTTTATTTGAACAGTGAGAGACAGAATAACAACAAAAAAATCCAGAAAAACGTACGTGATAAATGTTATAAAATGATTTGCATTTTAATGAGGGAAATAAGTATTTGACCCCCCTCTCAATCAGAACGATTTCTGGCTCCCAGGTGTGTTTTATACAGGTAACGAGCTGAGATTAGGAGCACACTCTTAAAGGGAGTGCTCCTAATCTCAGTTTGGTACCTGTATAAAAGACACCTGTCCACAGAAGCAATCAATCAATCAGATTCCAAACTCTCCACCATGGCCAAGACCAAAGAGCTCTCCAAGGATGTCGGGGACAAGATTGTAGACCTACACAAGGCTGGAATGGGTTACAAGACCATCGCCAAGCAGCTTGGTGAGAAGGTGACAACAGTTGGTGCGATTATTCGCAAATGGAAGAAACACAAAATAACTGTCAGTCTCCCTTGGCCTGGGGCTCCATGCAAGATCTCACCTCGTGGAGTTGCAATAATCATGAGAACGGTGAGGAATCAGCCCAGAACTACACGGGAGGATCTTGTCAATGATCTCAAGGCAGCTGGGACCATAGTCACCAAGAAAACAATTGGTAACACACTACGCCGTGAAGGACTGAAATCCTGCAGCCCCCACAAGGTCCCCCTGCTCAAGAAAGCACATATACATGCCCGTCTGAAGTTTGCCAATGAACATCTGAAGGATTCAGAGGACAACTGGGTGAAAGTGTTGTGGTCAGATGAGACCAAAATGGAGCTCTTTGGCATCAACTCAACTCGCCGTGTTTGGAGGAGGAGGAATGCTGCCTATGACCCCAAGAACACCATCCCCAACGTCAAACATGGAGGTGGAAACATTATGCTTTGGGGGTGTTTTTCTGCTAAGGGGACAGGACAACTTCACCGCATCAAAGGGACGATGGACGGGGCCATGTACCATCAAATCTTTGGTGAGATCCTCCTTCCCTCAGCCAGGGCATTGAAAATGGGTCGTGGATGGGTATTCCAGCATGACAATGACCCAAAACACACGACCAAGGCAACAAAGGAGTGGCTCAAGAAGAAGCACATTAAGGTCCTGGAGTGGCCTAGCCAGTCTCCAGACCTTAAAACCTCACAAGCTCCAGCAGCAGAGGTGACTGTTTTGGAGAGCCTGGCGTGCCCAAAGTAAAATGCCTCCCATTTAGGCCCAGAAAATGGGATATGCATATATTTACCATTGGATAGGAAACACTCTGAATTTTCCAAAACTGTTAACCATTTGTCTGTGGGTCAATCAGAACGCATATAGCAGGCAAAACCCTGAGGAATCTCTGTCCTGGAAAAAGTCATTTTGACACATTGCTCATTTTGGAACCCCTCCCTATCGAAAATGACCATATATAGGCATGTGAACGCAGTGCACGTCGCTTCCTTATGATGTCATCAACCACGAGACGGTGTTTTACTCCATCTTGGAGGAATTTCGACCATTGATACACAGCATGGCAATGGGAGACCACGTTCTGAAAACTCTTCAGATTGCGCGCGCTACGAGAAGGCGCGCTGTGCCTTATTTATCGTCTTTAGCGTTCAGTTTATATTCCGGCTGATTTATAATAGTAAATATACGTAAATATGTTCCTAAGGATACATTTAAAACTATGTTTGATTGTTTTTGGACAAGTTTATAGGTATAATTTGAACGAGTTGGCGCCGCGTTTCAAAAGAGGAGTGGAGGCTGTCGTTTCTGATTATAACGCGAACCAAATGGAGGATTTATGGATAAAAGACGCGTTACTTTTTCTAACAAAAGAACCATGGATTGTCTTCGTTGGACACTTAGGATGACCTCAGCAGAAGTTCTTCAACAGGTAATTGATTTGTTTTCGCTGTGAAATGTGTTATGTGTGTGCCATGATGGCTAATCGATACATGGCTATTGGAAAATATGTGAGGTGCTAGCCTCAAACAAATGAATGTGCTGCTTTCGCCGTAAAGCCTTTTTGAAATCTGACAACGCTGTGATATTGCCAAGAAACAGAGCTTTTGATGAGTATGGAACACTTGTATATTGCTGGATGTTTAATAATTCAACTTTCGGAATTTAAATCTGGCGCTTTAGATTTTCGCTGGTAGTGTCGGGATGAGCCCGCTAGCGACCCACTGGTAATTGAGAAGTTAATCCCATAGAAAATCTGTGGAGGGAGCTGAAGGTTTGAGTTGCCAAACGTCAGCCTCGAAACCTTAATGACTTGGAGAATATCTGCAAAGAAGAGTGGGACAAAATCCCTCCTGAGATGTGTGCAAACCTGGTGGCCAACTACAAGAAACGTCTGACCTCTGTGATTGCCAACAAGGGGTTTGCCACCAAGTACTAAGTCATGTTTTGCAGAGGGGTCAAGTACTTATTTCCCTCATTAAAATGTAAATCAATTTATAACATTTTTAACATGCGTTTTTCTGGATTTTTTTGTTGTTATTCTGTCTCTCACTGTTCAAACCTACCATTAAAATTATAGACTGATCATTTCTTTGTCAATGGGCAAACGTACAAAATCAGCAGGGGATCAAATACGTTTTTTCCCTCACTGTATACACTAAACTAAAATATAAAGTGTTGTAAAGTGTGCAAACGTACAAAATCAGCAGGGGATCAAATACTTTTTTCCCTCCCTGTATATATCCTATCAATCACACCGGTTAGGGTTAGGGCTAACACTAACCCTGTCTGCAACGAACTGTCCAGCCGAAGTTTGCCCTAGGGAACTTGCAAAATTGTATGAAATATTCTGGGCCCTCAGCACCAGTGAGCTCGGGACAGACATAGCTGTAGTCTATTTGTGCAAGGGATAAGAAGCAGTGCTTGACTTGTGTAGGAGCTCACCAGAGCGGAGTACAGGCACCTCAAGTTTTCTACTGGTTGAGCTCCTGTTCCTCTTATAGAATATTAGCTCAAAAGTATTGTGGAGCTCCTACACCTAAATATAGACAGTACCAGCATCAAAAATGAGTACCGGAAGTCAAGCACTGATAAGAAGTAATCAGGTAGGACTATTTTATGACATTTCCACTGGATCCGAGCATTACATGTTTCCCTTTCACGCTGGTTATCGAAAGGGAGAGAGCTGGAAAAAACATTTCACATAATGAAGTAATGAAACAATGACTGTGCACAAATTGGCGGGAGAGAGAGCATTCTGGAGAGCAGTGGCGGTTCTAGCCTTGTATGGCTCCCTGGTGTCAATTCCGGTGTGTGTAGCTGGTTAAACTTTCGGGCGAATAAACCAGTCGTAAAATAAGACCGACAAAGAACAACAAACAATCACGCACACCAAACATGGGGAAAACAGAGGGTTAAATAATGAACATTTAATTTGGGAATTGAAACCAGGTGTGTAAAACAAAGACAAAACAAATGGAACATGAAAAATGGATCGGCGATGGCTAGAAGGCCGGTGACGTCGACCGCCGAAAACCGCCAGAACAAGGAGAGGGACCGACTTCGGTGGAAGTTGTGACAGTACCCCCCCCTTGACGCGTGGCTCTAGCAGCGCGCCGACACCGACCTCGGGGACAACCCGGAGGACGAGGCGCAGGGCGATCCGGATGGAGAAGGTGGAACTCCCGCAGCATCGAGTCCATGATGGCTCGAACAGCATATGCCGGGGCCCCCTCTATGTCCAGAGGGGGCGATGGAACCTACCGCACCTCAGACTCCTGGAGTGGACCAGCCACCACCGGCCTGAGGAGAGACACATGGAACGAGGAGTTAATGTGGTAATCTGGGGGGAGCTGTAACCTGTAACATACCTCGTTCAGTCACCTCAGGACGTTGAATGGCCCCACAAACCGCGGGCCCAGCTTCCGGCAGGGCAGGCGGAGGGGCAGGTTTTGGGTCAAGAGCCAGACCCTGTCCCCCGGTTCGAACACCGGGGCCTCACTGCGGTGGCAGTCGGCGCTCGCCTTCTGCTGCCTCACGGCCCATTGCAGGTACACATGGCCGGCGTCTCCTCTGAGCGCTTAATCCATTCGTCTACCGCAGGAGCCTCGATCTGGCAGATCTCCGCAGTCTGTAGGGCCGTAGGGAGACCGGGCAAAAGAAGGAGACGGCAGGACTTAGAAAACCGATCCACAACGACCAGGATCGTGGTGTTGCCCTGTGAGGGAGGAAGATCAGTGAGGAAGTCCACCAACAGATGCAACCACGGCCGCTGTGGAACGGGTAGGGTCTGTAACTTCCCTCTGGGCAGGTGTCTAGGAGCCTTGCACTGGGCGCACACCGAGCAGGAGGAAACATAAACCCTCACGTCCTTAGCTAAAGTGGGCCACCAGTACCTCCCACTAAGACAGCGCACTGTCCGACCGATGCCAGGATGACCAGAGGAGGGTGACGTGTGGGCCCAATAGATCAACCGGTTACTGACAGCAGACGGAATGTATAGACGCCCTGAGAGGGAGTGGGCTCTGTACGTAACGCCCGCTCAGCTCCCACACTACCGGTGCCACCAGGCAAGAGGCCGGGAGAATGGGAGTGGGATCCATGGACCGCTCCTCTGTGTCATACATCCGGGACAGTGCATCTGCCTTAGCGTTCTGGGAACCTGGTCGGTAGGAAAGGGTGAAAACAAAACAGGTAAAGACCATGGCCCACCTTGCCTGGCGAGGGTTCAGTCTCCTCGCCGCCCAGATGTACTCCAGATTGCGGTGGTCAGTCCAGATGAGCCAATGTCTCCAAGCCTTCAGAGCCTTGACGACAACCAACAGCTCCCGGTCCCCCACATCATAGTTTTGCTCCGCTGGGCTGAGCTTCTTTGAAAAGAAGGCACAGGGGCGGAGCTTCGGTGGCGTACCCAAGCGCTGAGAGTGCACTGCTCCTATCCCAGCCTCGGACGCATCCACCTCCACTATGAACGCCAAAGAGGGATCCGGATGAGCCAGCACGGGAGCCGAGGTAAACAGAGCCTTCAGGTGACCAAAAGCCCTGTCCGCCCCAGCCAACCACTGTAGTCGCACCGGTCCCCCCTTCAGCAGTGAGGTAATTGGAGCCGCTACCTGACCAAAGCCCCGGATAAACCTCCGGTAATAGTTGGCAAACCCTAGGAACCGCTGCACTTCCTTTACCATGGTGGGAGTCAGCCAATTACGCACGGCTGAAATGCGGTCACTCTCCATCTCCACCCCTGACGTGGAAATGCGGTACCCTAGGAAGGAGACGGACTGTTGGAAGAACAGATATTTCTCAGCCTTGACGTACAGGTCATGTTCCAACAGTCGACCAAGCACCCTGCGCACCAGGGACACATGCTCGGCGCGTGTAGCGGAGTATATCAGAATGTCGTCGATATACACCACTACACCCTGCCCGTGCAGGTCCCTGAAAATCTTGTCTACATAGGCCTGAAAGACTGATGGAGCATTCATAAACCCATGTGGCATGACGAGGTATTCATAGTGCCCTGAGGTGGTACTAAATGCCGTCTTCCACTCGTCCCCCTCCCGGATATGCACCAGGTTGTAAGCGCTCCTGAGATCCAATTTTGTGAAAAAGCGTGCCCTGTGCATTGACTCGATAGCACTGGCTATGAGAGGCAGCGGGTAGCTGTATCTCACAGTGATCTGATTGATACCCCGATAGTCAATACACGGGCGCAGACCTCCATCCTTCTTCTTCACAAAAAAATTAACTTGAGGAGGCAGGTGAAGTGGAGGGCCGAATGTATCCCTGCCCCAGGGATTCGGAGACATATGTTTCCATAGCCGCCGTCTCCTCCTAGGACAGAGGGTACACGTGACTCCTGGGAAGTGCTGCGTCTACCAGGAGATTTATCGCACAGTCCCACCGTTGCTGGGGTGGTAATTTAGTCGCCCTCTTCTTACAGAATGCAAGAGCCAAATCGGCATATTCTGAGGGGATGCGCACGGTGGAGACCTGGTCTTGACTTTCCACCGTAGTCGCACCGATGGAAACCCCCACACACCTACCTGAGCACTTTCGTGACCACCCCTTGAGAGCCCTCTGTTGCCACGAAATAGTGGGGTCATGACAGGCCAACCAGGGTAGGCCCAGCACCACGGGAAACGCAAGAGAATCAATAAGGAAGAGACTGATTCTCTCCTTGTGACCCTCCGGCGTAACCATGTCTAGTGGAGCAGTGGCCTCCCTAATCAGCCCTGACCCTAATGGTTGACTATCTAGGGGTGCACAGGGAAGGGCATATCCACAGTAACATTGGGGATCCCTAAACTATGGGCAAAAGAACGATCAATGAAATTCCCAGCTGTGCCTGAATCTACGAGCGCCTTATGCTGGGAATGCGGGGAAAACTCAGGAAATTCAATAAACACATACGAGCAACAGGGGGCTCTGGGTGAGCCTGGTGCCTACTCACCTGGGGTGACACAGTGCCCTGCCTGCTGCCTCGACTCCCTGAGGAACCCCCCCAGCACCGACCAGCAGTGTACCCTCTGCGGCCACAGATGGTGCAGGGAATGGCCCCTCCTCCGGTCGCCCTAAGTGCGGCACCTCCCAGCTCCATGGGTGTCGGAGCGGAGGTGCTGGGGGATGGAACTGACAGGCCCCGATCCGGACATCTGCGGGTGGCCAGCAGGTTGTCCAGCCGGATGGACAGGTCCACCAGCTGGTCCAATGTGAGGATGGTGTCTCGGCAGGCCAACTCCCGACGGACGTCCTCGCGCAGACTGCACTGGTAGTGATTGATCAGGGCCCTGTCATTCCATCCCGCGCTGGCGGCCAGGGTCCGAAAGTCCAAAGCGACTAAGGTGTGGTAACTATATTTTGTATACCTTTTTGTTTGCGTTTTATTCTTCATTTTATTTTCATTTTCTTTGACACTTAGGAAGTGATAGAGCCACAAACAAGTTCCCCATACAACCACCAGTTGGTGCCACAACGCCGCTCATGTGAATTAGGCGGCTGGTAGCCTAGCGGTTAAGAACATTGGGCCATTAACTGAAAGGTTGTTGCTTCGTAGTCCCAAGCCGACTAGGTGAAAAATATGTCCGGACCCTTGAGCAAGGCACTTAACCCTGATTGCTCCTGTAAATCGCTCTGGATAAGAGCATCTGCTAAATGACTAAACTGTAGAAGGACAGCTAATCCAATTTATGCTTTCCCTATTTTTTAGCTTAACATTTAACAAGAGATGCAGTAAAGTAGGGATTTAGGCTGAGTGGTGGACTTTGCAGATTCCCTTGGCCTTCAATTTGGGTGCCTGCTTTCATGACTGGAGGTCAATGAGGTATTCATTTTATTTGATTAATTTGCTTGATCTAATAATTTCTTACATATGTATTCACAGGTGATGTGTGTGTCCCTGAAGCGCCAATGGTCTTATTATCATCCCTTCTCCATGTTGGACTGAACCGTTTCAACTCTTCAGAAGTGAAAACATCAAAGCCTAATAATAAAATGTTATTATTATTATTTTTTATTATTATTTTTAGACACAGATGAATCAAATCATTTACTGTCACTGGTTGGGACCTAGAACAAGAGTCTATTGGGAATGTCAATGTTTTCAGTCAATTGCTTGTAAAAATGTAAGTGTCATTATCACCAGAGCTATTACGTTCGACGTTTTCACATTCCTTCTTATCCCTGACCAAGATCGGAGTCAGTTGTGGATGTCAATAGTCACCTTTCCATGTAGGAACTTATGGAAAACTATCCCTTTAGGACTTTCTCCACACCAAATATATCAAAATAAATGATATGTCTTACTTATGACTGCTTTCACATCAATTGTGAAACTGTACTGCAAAATTGTAGGTATTTCATACTTGTTGTGTGGACATCTACACATAACATGAACATGAAGAATATAGCGGTGAGGACAATAACTAGTGGTATGGACAAGTTCAATACAGCTTCAAACCAATGCAAATTAATGACTTTGCACTGTCTGCAATTAACATTTAGAATGTTTACAGCCAACAATTCACATACCCTCCTTCAACATACATTTTTCTTTTACCTTGACGCATGCTATTTGAATCTGGGTGTACAACAACTATTTTTTGTGATCCCCAAAAATATATTAGTAGTGACCTTTTTGTTGTGAGTTTCACTTATTTGTTGTGCTGTCTATTAACGTTCCTGCCGGTTTGAATATCCCTGAAACATTCTGACGAATTCTTTACCTCTGCTCCTTATGTTTATTCACAGATTCTCTGCTTGACACAATTATGGGACGTCAAGCCCGATTCTGTCCTCAGCTTGTGGACCTGCTCCGAGGATGTTGGACACCACTGTTGCACCTTCAGCCATTCATATTTTCCTGTCAGTTGATGGGCTGACTGACCTCAAGGTGCAGAAGGTTTGTCATCGGACACAAATTACACAGAGAACTGTCTGTTGTGAACGACAAAGATATCCAGTAATTTCTAATTATTTATAAAGTATAACTTGTACTATGACAACACTAGCGCTATTCGAGAAATTATTTAGTTGCATATTCCGTGGCGGCAGTTGGCCTAGAGGGTTTAGATGTGAATCAGTAACTGAAGGGTGGCAAGTGTCATTTCCCAGCAGCCCTCTGTGTACTAGTGTTGTGCCCTTTAGCTGGGAACATATTCCCCAAAAATGTTCCATGGGTACTGTGCTGCGGGCTGACCAGGTGCATCTGAACGTGTGTTTTGGGGGGCTGGGAAAGGCTAAAGACAAAAGTAACATTTCTGGAAAGCATTATCCTGTTGTATTTTAGGTATAGAAGGAGGTCTGGGCATCTAGTCTGGTGGAGTGGGGTGTTCCAGGTCCGCAACACTTGAGGAGAAAACGTCTTAATCATGACAACAAGGTAAGGTAATCTTGCGACTGTACATGTCATATTCACTGTGTGGATCTCTATGAATCATTACTTAAATAGGAACAACATACTGTAGCTAGGGAGAGTTAGCTGCTTGCACATACAATAAACATGTTCACAGCTTTCTATAAATTAGCTTACCCACTGTAAATGCTCAAAAAAACATGATGGTTCTTATTATCACACCGAAAGCGCACTTGATGATTCAGTTATTTGTGTTGCTCCGTCCTTCACAGGTCCTCTGCTTGCCATACTAGAGGGACATGAAGTATGTTTCTGTCCTCAACTTGTGGACCTGCCCTGAGGATTTGGACACCACTGTTGCCCCTTCAGCCATGTTGATTTCTGACTGGTTGTCTTTGGACTACGTGCCATGGGCTGACTGACCAGAACCTTCATCAGAACCGAAATACGTTGTTCATCAGACTTTTCTCACAGTTGGACTACCCTCTGACTAGTTATGAGTTCACAGGAAATAGACTCATCCCTCATAAAGAATTGCAGCTCACTTGACTGTATCTGACGGTGGATAGCGGAGCTCTCTGGTGTTTCACTTTCGGAAATGAAATGACGGAAATATAAATGACCGTTGTTTTGCACTTCCGACATTTCGCAGCAGCAAGAGTAGTATTCTACCCGACTCGTATAAACAACATTCTTGAGTGTTTCATTGATAAATGTATCTTTATAAGATTGTATTCCTTTTTTACCTGTAAAAGAACTGTAGATGATCCTGTAAATATTTTCAAGGAACATCAATCTCACAACTTGGTATTTTTCTATAGGGATTGTGAAAGAGATATTTGTAATGTAGTTATGTATGTTAATTGTAATCAAAAGTGTTTACATTGGACTAGTCCATAAGATTTTTATTAGGATTTCTTGGTCTTCACCAACTGTTCTTAATTAAGCAACCTTTTTTGTCCAATCGACTCCACATTATACAGCCAGATTTTCCATTCTTGGCTATCTGCCTCTGCAGCCTTTATCTAACCTTTCATTTTTTGTAAAAAAGTATAAAAAAAAGTATAAAAAGTATAAATACTAGTATTATTAATACACTATTATTATATTTGTTTGGGGTGTTCAGTGGTTAAGTGAGCTAGAAAGTGTATTATGGCATTTAGGTGTTATGGAACAGTAGCTTTGGATGAGAAGTCGAGCCATAGCAAAGTAAACACTGTTGCCTCCAGTACGATAGGTGGCGATATTGCACTGTTTATCTTGACTGCAAAATAAAGAAGCAGATGCAAATGTCCAATCTGGAGTATCATGGGTCATGAGCTGCATACATGGAGTGTGTCTGAAAGTGGGCGTGTCAACAAAAGTGGGAGGATCAACAGAAGTGGGTGTATGGAAAGTGAATCAGCTAATTGGGCAGATTTGTTGCCACTCAAGACAGTTGTGCGTGTCTGGGCTTCACTATGAGTAGATTGTTGACAACTGTAGCATTTTAGCTAAGCCTTAACTCTTTTCCTAACCTTAATAACCTCATTTTCCTAACCTGCCATGTTAATTATCCAAACCGGCTACGCATTTTAGCTAAGCCTAATCCTTTTCCTAACCTTAACCTCATTCTCCTAACCTGCCACGCTAATTATCCTAACCTGCTATGTTAATTCTCCTAGCCTGCTACATTTTTCTTCTTTGGGATTTGGTTGGCGGATAGCATCCAACTTTTAGGTGCATACACCGCCATCTACTGTA
Source organism: Brachymystax lenok tsinlingensis (assembly GCA_030435695.1). Classification (NCBI taxonomy): domain Eukaryota; kingdom Metazoa; phylum Chordata; class Actinopteri; order Salmoniformes; family Salmonidae; genus Brachymystax; species Brachymystax lenok. Next base: position 7,462,913 of record CM059800.1, read on the forward strand.
CTGGTGTGTGAGGCCATTCACGGCCTATCTACATTAAATTCTTTGATACAGCAATAAAAGAAATTGAAAAATAAAAATTGCCCTGCAAACTTTTAGCCCTCTCAAAATATATTACTAAATAAAACACCACCCAATTCCACAATTTCATTCCATCTAGTCCTACTCCAGACCAATGGTCTCAGAGGACATATCACTACCACTCAACACCCCCTGTAGCTGTTCTGCAGTAAATCTTTGCAATCCCAAGTACTTCTCTGCCGCTGCCCCCACAACCACTATTTTCTGTGACTTTCAATCCATTTCTGCAGTACAATTGACAACCATGGCTATACATGCTAAAAAGTCCACCTTACTGAAGCACATATTCTTCCCATCACTGTCTCTTGCCCACTCACGGGAATCCTCTCAGGATCCATAACCCTGTACCCATCTTCCTCTACCACTTTCTCACTGTTTGGCATACAACACTTTCTGTACTACTCTAACCATCTAACCAGCCTTTCTCTCACCTTCCGATCTCCAGCCCATTGGGCACCCCCACAACTAACACACATAACTTTCTCCACCGATACCACACATTCCATCATCTCATGCCCTCCTGCACACTTCTCACATCTAGGCATCTCCCTCCTACACATTGCTGCAACATACCCATACACTTGAAACCTAAAACCACAGTATTTTTGGAAACAAAAGCTCTCACTGACACTTCCTACCTTGACCTTATCTGGCATATAAACTCAGCATGACAGATAATGCCTTTTCCGTTTCCCCACAATCTCCAACGGCTCTACGTCTCACCAAACGGCAGGTGTCACAGACACCGGGAATCTTCATTTTCAACTGCTCCTCCTCAACACTTAATGCCGACCCCGTTGTCACACCTTTCATAGGCGCCCTGCTCCGGAGAGCAAAGCAAGTCACAATTCTTGTCCCTAATCTCGTAATCCGGAGCGCCCTCTCCCTCTGAGTGGAGGAAACACAATAGGTCATCATGAGTCCACTCCGAGTTACCTTCACCAACTCAACAGTTCCCAACCTCTCCTCCACACAGCCTGACATCACATATGGGCTCCCGAGTGGCTCAGTGGTCTAAGACACTGCATCTCAGAGCAGTGCAGAGGTGTCACTACAGTGCCTGGTTCAAATCCAGGCTGTATCACATGATTGGGATACTGTGATTGGGAGTCCCATAGGGAGGTGCACAGTGTCGTCCGGGTTTGGCTGGGGTAGGCTGTCATTGTAAATAAGAATTTGTTCTGACTTGCGTAGTTAAATAAAGGTTAAAAAAAACATGGCTCAGGCAAGATCCATTCTCTCTACAATTTTTACTCCCACTGAGCCAGAATCATCCGAACTCGGCGGTCCTCACCTCAGGTACTTCATACTCACTCTCACTGCAACTACCACAATTAATTCATCCTCACTCTCGTCACGTTCAATTTCCTCCTCTAAGTCTTCCAAAGGTTCTGAGATCTTGCATATTCACTCAAAACATATTCCACTTGTCTCCTTTTTTTCTTGTCCACCATCTTCTCCTTCACCAGATCTTCCAGAAGGCTTGTGCAATCCCCTACTCCATATTTATACATAACATTTCCACTTTCTTCCTTTTTTTCTTGTCCACCATTTACAGTGTGTCCCAACCCGAGCAAACTCTTCTTCTTCTTCGGCAGCTGCTATGTTAGTTCTCTTAGCCTGCTATGTAAACATTAAGCTGACCCCCGGTGCACCCTATGGCCAGTCTAAGCAATAATGGAACGCTGATGTTACACCCATCGCTGTTGATCCACCCACTGATGTCACACCCATTGCTGTTAATCCCCCCCTTCTTTTGCAATGCCCACTTTCAGACCCACTCAAAGCACAGATAGAACAATGAGCCAGATATTTCACGGGATGTATAAATGTGAAGCATCCGGTAGGCATTTCCACTCGCTACCAAATATGGTGATGAGAGGAAGCCCAGTGGCCGGCAAGTGGGAGAAGATGGAGAGAGATGGATTTTGGCCTACATTCTGCACATTTTCTCATCGATGAAACATTTGATCTCCATACAGTTTTCTGTTTCCCAAATTATAATCTGTAACAAACAAAGTGGACTGAGTTTTGTAGACTTTACCCTTTGCCAAAGTTGCGTTGTTTAGAAGGACTGCAAGGGCAAATTGAGTTACTGCACACGCGCACATCAGAGTAGTCATTCCCTAACGGAAATATGCAAATAAATGCTAGAACGTGCCAATAGGATTTCACTATCTCGTGCGTGACTCTGCCCACCTCCTTGCTTGTTCTATGATTTATTTGCTCCCGTTGGAAACAACAGGCTCTATCTTGGGTTAGTTAGAAAAATCTTTGCTCCAAGTATGCGGTTAACCATACTTGAATCTGTAGCGAGAAAGATGAATCCGGAATCATAACACTTGAGCGGAGTTCCCATATCCGGAAAAGGAAGCTAGGTTACCCGGAACCACAACATGTCTACGTTTTTGTGACTAAGATGCTAGCTAAATGTCTCAAATGATTTTTAAATGTTTCGAGACGCACCGTCGGACTAAGCTAACCAGTTACCCACCTGGAAGATTAGGTATTTTTCCACAGGACCAACTTTTTTTCAAATTCCCAACTGTTGTATGGAAGGCTAATCTCTTTGTCAGTTGTTATAGGCCTAACGTTACACTTGGAACCAACTGTATTTACACCACTAACGTTATATCTAATTTTATAGAACTTATTTCCTCAGAATCTCCTAATTTTCACTGTTGTTTTAAAAAGGGCTTTATAAAATCAATTTGATTGATAGGCTTAAAGAGATAGGCCTGGTCAGCTACTTGGAAATGACTAGGTCTAGCCTAACTTACTTAATTTAAATTGACCCTGGCTGTCACCCAGATAGCTAGTTTAGTTGGTGTGAGATGGATGTAGATATAAATCCAGAGGAGGATGAGGTGGAGATATCCCCAGTTATCATTTGGTCTGACACTTTTGATGCAGGTTATTCATATGCTGAAAATTGGTATGGCACAACAAAACAAAGCCTTATTTGTGGTCTGTTAGAAGATACAAAATCAAGTGATAGGGAGATTAAAACGAATTCAACAACTGTTGATGCTCAACTTCAAACAGCTGTAAACGTCAGGGATGCAAACTAGTCACCTTTTGGCGACCTACGTGATTCGTGTAGATCTGATGTGAAACATTTTTTTTTGAGGGGGGCTTTGGATCACTATTGGCTGTAAGCGAACGAGTGATGTGCGTTTGGAGCGATACTGGCTGTATCCAAGGCTCAGCCAATCGCTCACATAACAACAGAATGCAGCATGTGACTGAAGAAAGAAGAGACAACCAATTTGCTACAGTAGTTACAGCATCAACGCACGCTCTTGAAAGACAGCAGAGAGTGGAAAGGCAGTTTTCCAGTTACAGCAGCGCGTCCCCAGAACAATAGTGAAGAGGTAGGTGAGAAGCCTGACCACGGAGAGGGGGGTGAGAAGGTGATGAAGCGTACTTCATGAGCTGTAACCGAAAAACAGCTGGCATTTGGAAAGTTTAAGGTGAGGGAGAAAGTGTGGAGGAACAAGTATGGTTAGCATTGTTAAGTATCTTGCTAGCTGGATCGAATTCTCTGTTAGCTAGCCAGAGAAATGTTGAGTAACAGCCAACTTAACTGATCAAATAATTGAGTTTATGGTGTGAAAATTAGCTGGCTAATAAAGTCAGACAACTAGCTAACGTTACATCAGATGAGCTAGCATTAGTAACCTAACCAATTCGCTATAGTATTAACTTGTATACGACTCCTTGCCGTTCCTCAAGTTATAATGCGTTAGTTGCTTACTGGACCCTGGCAATCTGTGTGAAATGTTAACTAGTTAACTAACTGCTAATTAACTAACTGCTATCTGTGAACAAATGTTTCCCCTCTACAGTATGTGTGTAATTTTCAGAATGACAGAATGAGGCGTTGCTTGTTAAACAAGTGGATTCAGGGTTGAAGTGTAGCTGGAGCTGGGCCTGGCTTAAGCTGGATGCCACTGTAGAGGGGAAAGGAACACCACACACTTTCCCTCTTTCTCACTTTTTCAATACAGTGGATAAAAAGGGGTATGCCAGGTGTACTCTCTGTCTGAAAGAGATAAATTATGCCAACAAAGGGCATCATGCTCTGCTGGCACAAAAAAGTGTAACCTTTTTGGGCCCTCACCAGTTTGCATCCCTGAAATGTGGGTGATAAAGGTGTTCACACAGAACAGGATAACCCAAGCACCCCATAGCGAATTTAATCAAAGAGGAGTCATGTTTTTACATATCACCCAGTGATTGGAAAAAGGATGTACCTTGTCTCAGTTGCAACATCTAGTTGCAGAAAGTCTTTTTGGGGGAGGACAGATAAACCCAACTGCACAGATATTTACAGCCCCTAAACAATACAGCCCCTAAACAATGATCAAGTGCTGACTGACTATGTTAATCTCCCAAGCCAAAGTATTGCCAAACCCTTTCTGATAATTTCACCTGCAACTGCAAGTGACAGTAATTTAACTCCAGTGCTGCAGCCATGTCATATTAGGACACAGGCCTATTCTTCTAGCCTATTGTAAACCATTGACTTTTAACTCTGCTCAAGAGGAAGACTATGACGTTAAAATAAGAAAAAGATGTAAAAAGACGGAAAAGGCACAAAAAAGGAGAAAATATGGGGATATTTGGCGACGTTGTGTTAATTACTCAAAACATACTTCGCAAAAGTCCTCACCTGAAATAAAGTTGAAGGAGCCATACTCCAACTGCAAGACAACTGGCCTGGATTTCAATGTTGGGTCTGGATCCAAACAGTAACTAGATTTGCAGTTGCTGACTAATGGTGTGATGGTTGAGGTTTCTGATTTTTCGAAAGAAGTTAATAGAGCTCCGCAGCATGTTGTCTGTGACATTCTAGAGTACAACTTTGATCTTGGTTTGCAAAAGCATCAAAGGTACGATTTTGCAGCGCGTACTATGCACAAATTAAGAGAATTGATCAGAAAACGAAAAACTGTTCTAGGAAATTGGTAATGGAGGTGTTTACCCTTCCTGATCCCAAGACGATAATCCTGAACCTGCTGACATGCCTTTAATGGACACATCTGATCTGGACATCATATCCAGCTTTACTCAGCATGTCAGCAATTAAATAGGATTAGAACTTGATGTGAAATCCAATTGTGGAGCAAAAGAGAAACTTGATTTTGATTTATTGACCAAAGGTGTAATGATTGAACTAGGTAATTTTGCCGAAGAAGTATGTGGAACTTACAAGAAAATTGTCATCGATGTCCTAGAGCACAATTTTGATCTTGAGTTGCCTATTGAGAAAACCAAGCTGTCTACATATATTATAGCAAAGTTGAGACTAGTTGTTAAGAAAATGACATGCATGGCGCATAATAGGAAACATTCTCACTGGGGGTTGGCACAAGAAAGAAACATGGAGTGATTTACAGTAAAATGCAGGTCATTAACTCAATCAACTCAATTGTGTGGAAATATCAAGGACCGAAAAAAGTAACAGAAAGAAGACTATTAGATTTGAGAAGGAAAATGGGAGAAAGAGCCACTTGCAAAGCATGAGAAATTAAGACAGAGAAATTTTATAGAGCTCGACAAGTAGGCCTAGTTCCTCAGTCTGTGAGGAAACAGACCATCTCCAACGAGACTGAACTCACAAAGGTCCCGGTCAGCAACATAAAACAGGCAAATGTGATGCCCTTTGCAGAGGGCAAAAAGTAGGTGTGGAACTTGATGTGAAATCCAAACCGGTATCCAAAACAAAACTTGACTCACAGTTATTGACTAATGTTGTAATGTATGAGGTTCATAAGTTTGAAAAAAATACAAAAAGAGGATATACAGTTGAAGTCGGAAGTTTACATACACTTAGGTTGCAGTCATTAAAACTTGTTTTTCAACCACTACACACATTTCTTGTTAACAAACTATAGTTTTGGCAAGTTGGTTAGGACATCTACTTTGTGCATTTCACAAGTAATTTTTCCAACAATTGTTTACAGACAGATTATTTCACTTATAATTCACCGTATCACAATTCCGGTGGGTCGGAAGTTTACATACACTAAGACCAACACCCTGGACACAGTTGTGTGCCCTCCTGCAGATCAAGCAAATCCGGACCTCCGTTTTTCACCCGCAGACGGATGGGCTCGTCGAGCGCTTTAATAAAACGCTCAAACAAATGCTGCGGAAGGTCGTCGAGCAGGACGGGAAGAACTGGGACCAGCTATTGCCCCACTTAATGTTCTCAATCCGAGAAGTACCCCAGTCTTCCACTGGGTTTTCACCTTTCGAACTCCTCTACGGGAGGAGGCCACGTGGCTCCTCCCGGATGGGTTTTCCGAGAAGCCGGGCCGCACGACCCTCATTGAACACTACATCCGTACCCGGCCCGGGGAAATAGTACGAAAGAGGCCATATCGGATTCCAGAGGCCCAAAGAAAGGCCGTGACACAGGAAGTGGAAGCTATGCTGAGGATGGGGGTCATTGAAGAGTCCCACAGTGCATGGTGCAGCCCCATCCTGTTGGTGCCCAAACCGGACGGTAGCTTCCGCTTCTGTAATGATTTCCGGGGTGTGAACGACATAAGCCTTTTCGATGCCTACCCAATGCAGAGGGTGGACGAGCTCATCGAAAGGTTGGGAAAGGCCCGGTAAATCAGCACTCTTGACAAAGGATATTGGCAGGTACCGTTGACAGCCTCCTCCCGGGAGAAGACGGCGTTCGACACCAGATGGGTTATATCAGTACCGGGTGCTACCGTTTGGTCTCCACGGAGCCCCGCCCACCTTTCAGCGACTGATGAACAGAGTGCTTTGACCCCACCAGCAGTACGCAGCGGCCTATCTGGATGATATTATCATCCACAGCCAAGGTTGGGAAGAGCACCTGACGTGCCTCCAGGCGGTGCTGGACGCGCTCAGACAAGCTGGGTTGACCGCGAACCCCAAGAAATGCAAACTAGGTTTCGAGGAGGTGGAGTACCTGGGGTATTTGATTGGACGGGGGAACGTCAAGCCCCAGGAGAGGAAGGTTCACGCGGTCCGTGACTGGCCCGTTCCATGCACCAAGACACAGGTCAAGTCATTCCTGGATCTGGCAGGATACTATAGCCGGTTTATCCCCAACTTTACGGCTATAGCTTCCCCCCTCACCGATCTAACCAGGGCCCGCCTCCCAAAAACAGTGAAATGGATGGACGAGACAGAAGCAGCATTCAGCAGTCTGAAGGAAGCACTGTGCTCCCATCCGATTCTCGTAATGCCCGATTTCCAGGTGCCAATGGTGGTCCAGACGGACGCATGTGATACGGGACTAGGGGCCGTTCTGTCCCAGGTACATGATGGGGAGGAGCACCCCATCATGTACATCAGCCGAAAGCTGATACCTAGAGAAAAAAATACTCTATTGTTGAGAAAGAGTGTTTAGCGGTTAAGTGGGCACTAGACACTCTCAAGTATTACCTGTTAGGTACCCACTTCACCCTGGTCATGGACCATGCTCCCCTGGTCTGGATGGCCAGGGGAAAGGACACAAACGATTGGGTCACCAGGTGGTTCTTGTCCCTTCAACGCTTCTCTTTTTCTGTTGTGCACCGTTCAAGGGCGTAGCATGGAAATGCGGATGCCCTATCAAGAAGGGAGACATTCGTCGCACTGACGATGGTGTACAGCAGGTCAGCCACCAGGGGGAGACTCGTCGAGGCCTGGTGACAGACAGAATATACATCACGAGGCAATGGCTCCATCTGCTGGACGTGCCAGGTCTCGACGGGCTCTCCAGCCAGGACTAATTGGGGCTGATTGAGAGTTGGTGAGTAATCAAGGGCTGATTGCTCACCAGCTCTGCAAGTCCTATAAAGCTGCCAGAAGGGCAGCACACAGGGGAGACTGGGGGAAGAAAGGACTCCTGTATAGCTGGAGGAACGGTGACAGAAGTAAGAGGAGTGACTTCTGCTTTTGATCCCCACAGGATACCAGAAGACGATAACCCGGAGAGGGTCTCATGGGGAGACCTATTATTTTCTTTTTGAATTATTATTTTTAATAAACACTTTTGAAACTGAGCTAATCCTACTTTGTCCGTGTGTAATCTTTGTAAACGTCTTGACCCAACCCCATGGTCTGCCACACTACATTATAAACTTTCATTCATGGGCTAGGTTGTAGCGACCTCATGATGGGTAAAGGGAAAATGTAGTAGCCTAAACCTATCAATGTTACATTGAGCTGGGCAAATGAATGACAGTCATCTAATATGCTGTAATAGAAATAAGGCCATGCTCATGAAAAAACAAAACATCCTCCCTCATTTTAAATGTCACCGACTACCACTGAAGGGATTTGCATTGTGGCCAATGTAATGGGCGTAGTAAAAGGCCAACAACACTCCGTATTATTGAGAGCCTCATGAAATGAAACCAGATATAGATTCTACAAACCCTACTGAGTATTCAGTACAGTAAAAGTCCAGCAACACTTCCTATTACCTAGTTTTTTGTTCAAACTCATCTGATTTGTAATCTAGGGACTCTAGTGAATAGACTGGACCCGAGTTTTATGGACACACAATCTATTGTTTTTCCTGTACAGTGCAATTTGTTTGTGCAATACAACAAAAAAACAGTAAGACTTCTCATAAACATTACTTTTCAAAATCACATGCTTAAACAACAGCACAATAATCATACAACGCAAATAATGATTTATTTAAAAAAAAATATTAATTTCATATTTTTTACCAGTAGTCTTTTATTATACAATGATAACACCTACAGCTGATTTGCACAAAATGCTACACAGCATCATCTGGATATGTGTGCAACTAAAGTTCAACATTCAACTTATGCTACCATTTCTGTCAAACCGTCTCTCATACTTTGACGCAGACAGTTTGATGCATAATGTGCACCACACCGAAAGCACTGCAACTGCCTCTGCCTCTGCAACGCAATGCTGCAAGGCAAAATCAGCCTTTCATTGTAAATTAATGTAACTGGTGTACCCAAATGCAAATCCCTGTCGGTGTTCGAAGTGTTATGCCGTGATCACACCGATAGTCTCGTTGAGCAAAATAGGACGCAGCATATATGGATATGTGTGGAACAAAAGTTCAACATTCACCTACTGCTACCATTTCTGTCTTCACATACAGTTTGACGCATATGTTCGATAAATCCAACGTATGCACCACAGAGAACGCATTGCAACTGCCTCTGAAAAGCAACTTTGCAACGCAAACGCAGAGTTCCATCAGAAATGAATGTATTTCTGGTGTAACCGAAATGCAAACACTGTCGGTGTGATTGAGGCGTAAGGAGGATACGGGTGTGTTCATACAGGAACCAATGTGGTGCACTAGGTGTGGCGTTCACGCAGGAACCAATGGGGTGCTATAGCATACACAAAGCGTTTACAGCGTACTTTTATTTTGGAGGCTAGATCCAGCTAGTGTTGCTACCATGACGTTAATCAACACTTCCTGGAACTGCGTCTAGAAGCACAGAGTAAAACAGGGAAACAGAAATGGTGTTACCGACACCTTCTGAACTGGAGAAGGAGCGCATGTAAAACTGATTGAAATGTAGCCTATCATCACCATTGCGGAGCTCCATAAACGTGTTCGCCCAACGGGAATTCAAATGTGTAGGCTACTATTTCTACAGTACTGATATATTTTAAAGCGGTTCTAGTTTTACAACGGGAACCTCACGCACGAGAGAGACAACTAGAGGGAGAGAGAGAGAGAGAGAGAGAGAGAGAGAGAGAGACTGAAAGTTAGGCTACTCACCGAGTATCCTACAGGGAGGACCATAATTGACGAGAAAAGATAGAGGTAAGCCTACATTTCCCTGGAAATATTGCTATTCTCAGCCAATTTATAGATTACAGACCTAGCTAACATACTAATTGATGCTAATGTGCTGGGCAAACTGTTAATTTTATATTTTCAAAACTATTTTCTGACACACACATAATAACTTTTTATTATTATGACTGCAACTTTAACTCTTTTTGGGAAGAGTTTTGGATACATGGTCATGGCAACAAGCAATTTCTTATCATCATGGCAATATCTTCAAAATCACACCAATATCCCTTAGGAGAGTTAGCATTATAGCGGTATCTTTCCTTCACATAGGCTACTTAGGGCTACTCATTTACTATGTCAATATTTATCCAATCCCATAGCAACCACATGATGATTCAAATTTATCTCATGTTCTTTTTTTTTTCAAGTCAAAATCAAATCACATTTTATTTGTCACATGCGCTGAATACAACAAGTTTAGACCTTACAGTAACATGCTTACTTACAAGCTCTTAACCAACAATGCAGTTTTAAGAGAATATTTAGCAAAGAAAAAAAGAACACAATAAAATAACAATAATAAGGCTATACTATACAGTGGGTACCTGTGGAGTGAGGAACAAGAACTGGTGTCAGAGAGAAACTTTCCCATGGTTCCAGATAAAAGACAGAAATAAACATTCCCTAGTGAATAACATTTCAGAATTCCAAGCATTCCTGGAGCTGTTCCCATCCCTTGTATTGGCTTTCCTTCTTTTGGAAGAGGAACATTGAGCCCCACTGACTGCCCAACTCATACCCACAGATAAAGGCAGGCTGATCAGCCCTACAGTACAATTTCATCATAGGACAAGAATACTTTATGTGGTCTTACATGCTGGAATAGGAACTTAGGATGTTTTCTGTTACAAATGTGTTAACTTCGATCTCTACAGTACATTCGGAAAGTATTCAGACCCCTTGACTTTTTTTTTTAAATATGTCCTCATCAATCTACACACAATACCCCATAATGACAAAGTGAAAACAGATTTTTAGAAATATTTTCACATGTATAAAAAACAACAACAGAAATACCTTATTTACATAATATTCAGACCATTTGCTATGAGACTCGAAATTGAGGTCAGGTGCATCCTGTTTCCATTGATCCTACAACTTGATTGGAGTCCACCTGTGGACTCATCATTCTTAAATGGAAGAAGTTTGGAACCACTAAGACTGTTCCTAGAGCTGGCCATCCGGCCAAACTGAGCAATTGGGGGAGAAGGGCCTTGGTCAGGGAGGTGACCGAGAACCCGATGGTCACTCTGACCGAGCTCCAGAGTTCCTCTGTGGAGATGGGAGAACCTTCCAGAAGGACAACCATCTCTGCAGCACTCCACCAATCAGGCCTTTATGGTGGCCAGACGGAAGCCACTCCTCAGTAAAAAGCACATGACAGCCCGCTTGGAATGCCAAGCGTCACGTTTGGAAGAAACCTGGCACCATCCCTACGGTGAAGCATAGAGATAGCAGCATCATGCTGTAAGGATGTTTTTCAGCGGCAGGGATTGGGAGACTAGGCAGAATTGAGGGAAAGATGAAAGGAGCAAAGTACAGAAAGTTCCTTGATGAAAACCTGCTCCAGAGCGTTCAGGACCTCAGACTGGGGCGAAGGTTCACCTTCCAACAGGACAATGACCCTAAGCACACAGCTAACACACCGCTTCGCGACAAGTCTCTGAGTGGCCCAGCCAGGACTTAAACCCGATCTCTGGAGTGACCTGAAAATAGCTGTGCAGCGACGCTCCCCATCCAACCTGACAGAGCTTGAGACGATCTGCAGAGAAGTATGGGAAAACCTCCCCACATACAGGTGTGCCAAGCTTGTGGCATTATACCCTAGAAGACTGTAATCATTGCCAACAAAGTACAAAAATGTCTAAAAACAGTTTTTTTGCTTTGTCAATATGGGGTATTGTGTGTAGATTGATCAGGGGAAAAAACTATTTAATCCATTTTAGAATAAGTCTGTAATGTAACAAAATGTGGAAAAAGTCAAGGGGTCTGAATACTTTCCGAATGCACTGTATGTTTTGACCAACCAACTGAGGACCATCAAAGTGACTTATCATTCAAATCAATGTAATTCTTGTTGTTGATGTTGTATATTGCAGCAATATGCTTAAGAATGTGTTAGTGTTATGACAATGCCGAGCTTAGTAAACATAGTGAGAGCACAGACACAGCCTCCTCCATATGCGCTCCCACGCTTCAACAGGCCAACGCGGATGAACTGATGAACTCTGACTTCTCAGTTGGCAGTAGCCCACTGTTGACATTGACTTGCACAAGCCGAGAGCAAATAGAACAGGCATACACCAAGTTTGGGCTTCGATATTTGTCCATGTTTTTCTGTTGTCTTCACTAACAAGGCTAAGGTTTTAAAAAGTATTTGAAAATCAGTTTTAACAGGAACTATAAAAAATAGCTTGTGTTTTTTGTCCCTGAGAGTTTTATGGGCAACTTGTGGCTCCCTCTTGGTGTGGCAACATTCGGGTCGGGATAATTATCACAAACACTGGCTCCACTGAGAGTAGACATGCCAACCCAACTCTGTATAGTAGGCGTGTGTGTGTGTGTGTGTAAAAGAGAGGGAGAACGAGAAATAGAAGGTCACAATAAATAATACATGTTTTGTATCATCAATTGCACACGAAGTCCAGCTGAAACTTGACTTCTGCTTTTAACCCAACCCCTCTGAATTGGAGAGGTGCGGGGGGCTTCCACATTGGGCGCCCTGGGAGCTGTTGTTGTGTGGGGTTAAATGCCTTGCTCAAGAGTAGAACGACAGATGTTTCACCTTGGGGATTCGAACTAGCAACCTTTTGGTTACTGGCCCAACACTCTAACCACTAGGCTAAAGATTGTAGAGCGTTTGTCTGTGTGCATACATGTGTGGGTGGGTGTGTGTGTGGTAAAAGCACATGTAGTGAATGTGTGTGTATTCCTGGACAATGCACAGAGAAGCCCTTTTAGGTGGAAGGAAAGATTTGTACATACAGGTGCTGCTTTCTAAAGGGAAAATATAAAGGGAGAGAGAGAGGGAAATGTACAACTAGCACTAGACAGGCACTGTGCTGTGTACATACACTTCACAAAATGTACCATTGTGCCTCTTGTCAGGTTGGTTGTGAGATCAGATGCAGATGTGATCAAGGCCATGTTGGACCTATTTTGAAGTGTCTTTTGTTTGTTTCCTATTGTGTGGGAGAGTGCTGACGTTAAGTGGAGTGAAAAACCAAATGCCTCAACCACACACTCTTCCTCCCTCTGTCTCACCACACACCCTTTACACAACAATAAACATTTGGGCGACAATAACAACATCAGTCTCTCTTCTTTCACGCTCTCTGTCTCTGTGTGTGTCTCTCTCTCTCTCTCTCTCTCTCTCTCTCTCTCTCTCTCAATTATATTTCAGTGAAACTACATTGATTTATTCTTTACTGCATTTCAAACTCTGTTGTCCAGAAGGTCATGAATGAATGGTTGTTTGCCATTCATTCTGTGGGAAGTTTCCTAAAAATAAGTACACTATGCAATAGAAGGCCCATGAATATTTTGCTGGTTTACATGGGTCTATTTAGACCTCTGGAGAGTGACAGGGTATCAAGAGCTTATCTTGATACCCCGTAATCTGGCATAGTAGTGAGATTGAGTGCTTGTAAAGATGGTGGCTTCATTCAGTCCATAACTCAATAGTCCTATGGTAAAACTCTGTCACACATGAATGTGTAACCAGCTGACTGAGGAGCTTTCTGATCGGTTTCATACGGTGGTATTGTGTATGCCTTGTGTATACTGTGATAATGCTCTTATGCTATATTGTATAGCGCCTTTAATGAGCAAAAAGCTCTTTACTATATGACATTAAGTATTATAACACTAAATAAGCTTAACATGCTGTTGTGAATTTGGGGGATAGAGCCAGGAGCTGGACTTGAACCAGGGACCTCATGCATGTCAGCACAATCCACAACCACTTTGTTGAAGAGCCTGCTCTTAATAGTCGGCAGGCCGCAGAGTGCTGTATTTAGCGACATGGTTGCTGCATTATCTATTTATTGCAAATAAGTCATTTTTAAAGACTCATTTTCCACTCCCCTTTTCACCTCATCCTCCCCCGCTGCTCTCCTCCAGTTCGCAAATATTATAAATACAGATGAAGTGTCACAGTGCAGCTAATATGACACTTCCTCATTGAACAAATATCTATTCCAGTTCAGGGTGTTTGATGTAATTGTATCCTCAATTAGCTCCCAGTGTCTGTCACACGTCGTTAGCATATAAGCATATTAAACTGAACAAAAATATAAACGCAACATGCAACAATTTCAAAGATTTTACTGAGTTACAGTTCATAGAAGGAAATCAGTCAATTGAAATAAATTCATTAGGCCCTAATCTATGGATTTCACATGACTGGGCAGGGGCGCAGCCATGGGTGGGCCTGGGAGGGTATAGGCCCAACCACTTGGTAGCCAGGCCAGGCCAGGCCAGGCCAAGCCAATCAGAATTAGTTTTTTGTAGAAGCACCATTTAGGAGATTACAGCTTTGAGTCATTATGGGTATGTCTGTATCAGCTTTGCACATCTGGATTGGGGGATTTTCTCCCATATTTACTTGCAGACTTTTTTTAAGAACTTGTTAGGGAGAGGCAGCTGAGGGGTCGGTTTTGGAGAGCCTGGCGTGCCCAAAGTAAAATGCCTCCCATTCAGGCCCAGAAAATAGGATATGCATATATTTGGTACCAGTGGATAGGAAACACTCTGCATTTTCCAAAACTGTTAACCATCTGTCTGTGAGTAAAACAGAACGCATATAGCAGGCAAAACCCCGAGGAATTTCTGTCCTGGAAAAAGTGATTTTGACACATTGCTCATTTGGGAACCCCTCCCTAATGAAAATGACCATATAAGGGCATATGAATGCAGTACCCGTCGCTTCCTTATGATGTCAACAGTCTCGAGACAGTGTATTTTTTTCATTTTGGATGAGTAAGACCAGAGAAAAAGACCAAACAAGGAAGTCCCCCCTTGATGACAACAGTAGGCTGGGCGCGTTCCCGTGAAAGCGCGCAGTGTCTTTTACCGTCGTTATCGATCAGTTTATATTCCGGTTGATTTATAATAGTAAATATACGTAAAAGGGTTCCTAAGGATACATTTAAAACTATGTTTGATTGTTCTTGGACAAGTTTATAGGTAAAGGATGAACGAGTTCGCGTCACGTTTCAATGGACTAGTGGAGGCTGTCGTTTCTGATTATAACGCACGAACCAAATGGAGGATTTATGGATAAAATACGTTACTTTTTCTAACAAAAGAACCATGGATTGTCTTCGTTGGACACTTAGGATGACCTCAGCAGAAGTTCTTCAACAGGTAATTGATTTGTTTTCGCTGTGAAATGTGTTATGTGTGTGCCATGATGGCTAATCGATACATGGCTATTGGAAAAATATGTGAGGTGCTACCCTCAAACAATGAAATGTGCTGCTTTCGCCGTAAAGCCTTTTTGAAATCTGACAACGCTGTGATATTGCCAAGAAACAGAGCTTTTGATGAGTATGGAACACTTGTATATTGGTGGATGTTTAATAATTCAACTTTTGGATTTTGAATTTGGCGCTTTACATTTTACCTGGTAGTGTCGGGAGGAGCCCGCTAGCGCCTCACTGGTCCCCAAGAAGTTAAATTAAGTGGGGAGCTGCGGTGAACAGCAATCTTCAAGTCTTTCCACAGATTTTCAATGGGATTCAAGTCTGGGCTTTGGCTGGGCCAATCAAGGGATTTCACATTCTTGTTTTGAAGCCATTCCAGCGTTGCTTTGGCTGTATGCTTGGGGTCATTGTCCTGAAGGAACACAAATCTTTGCCCCAAACTAAGGTCGCTTGCACTCTGAAGCAGGTTCTTATCAAGGATTTGCCTGTATTTGGCACCATTCATTGTTCCCTCTATCCTTACCAGTCTCACAGTCCTTGCCGCTGAAAAGCATCCTCATAGCATGTTGCTACCACCACCATGCTTCACGGTAGGGACGGTGTTAGACGGTGATGAGCTGTGCCTGGTTTTCTCCAGATATAGTGCTTTGCATTCAGGCAAAAGAGTTACATTTTTGTCTTATCAGACCACTGAGTATTTTGTCTTATGCTCTCAGAGGATTTCACTTGCCTATTTGCAAACTCTAGGTGTGCTGTCATGTGCCTTTTTCTGAGGAGTGGCTTCCGTATGGCCACTCTCCGATAAAGCCCAGATTGGTGAAGTGCTGTAGAAACTGTTGTCATTCTGGCAGGTTCTCCATCTCAGCCAAGGAACTCTGTTGTTCACCTCCCTGACCAAGGTCCTTCTTGCCTGGTTGCTCAGTTTGGTTGGATGGCCAGATCTAGTCAGTCTGGGTATTTCCATACTTTTTACATTTCCTAATGATGGAGACCACTGTGCACTTGGACACTTTCAACACTAGACATTGTTTTATACCCTTCCCCAGATATATGCCTCATCTCAGAGATCTACGGATAGTTCCTTGAACTTCATGGTATAGTTTCTGCTCTGACATGCACTGTCAACTGTGGGACCTTATAGACAGGTGTGTTTCTTTCTAAATCATGTCCAAACAATTGAATCAAGTTGTAGTGACATCTCAAGGATGATCAAAGGAAATTGGATGCACCTGAGCTCAATTTGGAGTGGCATAGCAAAGGGGTGTGAATACTTATGTAAATGAGATACAGTATGTGCTGTCTGTCGTCTGGGGCTGAATTCCAAATGGCCCAGGCACACAAGGAAGACACAAAGGACAATTCCCAAGGATCAGTCAGCTCTTCCCCCCTCTAAGGGGCTCTTCCCCCCTCTACAGTATCCAGAGGACCGATTTACTGGAATGTGTGATAGAATAATTCTACAGCAGCCATGTCTGGTATCTACAGCTGAAGTCGGAAGTTTACATACACCTTAGCCAAATGTATTTAAACTCAGTGTTTCACAATTCCTGACATTTAATCCTAGTAAAAATTCCCTGTTTTAGGTTAGTTAGAATCACCACTTTATTTTAAGAATGTGAAATGTCAGAATAATAGTAGAGAGAATTATTTATTTCAGCTTTTATTTCTTTCATCACATAACCCAGTGGGTCAGAAGTTTACATACACTCAATTAGTATTGCCTTTAAATTGTTTAACTTGGGTCAAAATGTTTCGGGTAGCCTTCCACAAGCTTCCCACAATAAGTTGGGTGAATTTTGGCCCATTTCTCCTGACAGAGCTGGTGTAACTCAATCAGGTTTGTAGGCCTTCTTGCTCGCACTCGCTTTTTCAGTTCTGCCCACAAATGTTCTATAGGATTGAGGTCAGGGCTTTGTGATGGCCACTCCAATACCTTGACTTTGTTGTCCTTAAGCCATTTTGCCACAACTTTCCTCCAGCATCTTCACAAGGTCCTTTGCTGTTGTTCTGGGATTGATTTGCACTTTTCGCACCAAAGTACGTTAGTCTCTTGGAGACAGAACGCGTCTCCTTCCTGATCGGTATGACGGCTGCGTGGTCCCATGGTGTTTATACTTGCGTACTATTGTTTGTACAGATGAACGTGGTACCTTCAGGCGTTTGGAAATTGCTCCCAAGGATGAACCAGACTTGTGGAGGTCTACAATTCTTTTTCTGAGGTCTTGACTGATTTATTTTGATTTTCCCATGATGTCAAGCAAAGAGCCACTGAGTTTGAAGGTAGGCCTTGAAATAAATCCACATGTACACCTCCAATTGACTCAAATGATGTCAATTAGCCTATCAGAAGCTTCTAATTTCCTAGGCTTCTAGGCAGGCCTCTGGCCTAGTGGGCATCTCTTTGTTCATGCTTTGTCTTGTCAGTTAACCTTAGGATCTACAGTGCATTTGGAAACTATTCAGACCCCTTGACTTTTTCCACATGTTGTTACGTTATAGCCTTATTCTAAAATGTGTTAAATAAAGAATGTATTAAATAAAACAATCCTCCTCAATCTACACACTGTACCCCATAATGACAAAGCGAAAATAGGTTTTTATAAATTTTTTCATAAGCATTCAGACCTCTTGCTATGAGACTCAAAATTGAGCTCAGGTGCATCTGTTTCCATTGATCATCCTTAAGATGTTTCTACAACTTGATTGTAGTCCACCGGTTGTAAATTCTATTGATTGGACATGATTTGGAAAGGCACACACATGTCTATATGGTCCCACAATTGACAGAAACAATCAAGCCATGAGGTTGAAGGAAATGTTCGTAGAGCTCCGAGACAGTATTGTGTCAAGGCACAGATCTGGGGAAGGGTACCAAAAAATGTATGCACCATGGAAGGTTCCCAAGAACACAGTGGCCTCCATCATTCTTAAATGGAAGAAGTTTGGAACCACTAAGACTGTTCCTAGAGCTGGCCATCCGGCCAAACTGAGCAATTGGGGGAGAAGGGCCTTGGTCAGGGAGGTGACCGAGAACCCGATGGTCACTCTGACCGAGCTCCAGAGTTCCTCTGTGGAGATGGGAGAACCTTCCAGAAGGACAACCATCTCTGCAGCACTCCACCAATCAGGCCTTTATGGTTGAGTGGCCTGACGGAAGCCACTCAGTAAAAGGCACATGACAGCCCACTTGGACTTTGCCAAAAGGCACCTAAAGGACTCTCAGACCATGAGAAACAAGATTCTCTGATGAAACCAAGATTGAACTGTTTTGCCTGAATGTCAAGCTTCACGTCTGGAGGAAACCTGGCACCATCCCTACGATGAAGCATGGTGGTGGCAGCATCATGCTGTGGAGATGTTTTTCAGCGGCAGGGACTGGGAGACTAGTCAGGATCGAGACAAAGATGAACGGAGCAAAGTACGGAAAGCTCCTTGATGAAAACCGTCTCCAGAGCACTCAGGACCTCAGACTGGGGCAAAGGTTTACCTTCCAATAGGCCAATTACCCTAAGCACACAGCCAAAACAACGCAGGAGTGGCTTCGGAGGCAAGTCTCTGAATGTGTTTGAGTGGCCCAGCCAGAGCCCGGACTTGAACCTGATCGAACATCTCTGGAGAGACCTGGAAATAGCTGTGCAGCGACGCTCCCCATCCAACTTGACAGAGCTTGCAAGGATCTACAGGTGTGCCAAGCTTTTAGCATCATACCCAAGAAGACTCAAGGCTGTAATCGCTGCCAAAGGTGCTTCAACAATGTACTGAGTAAAGGGTTTGAATACTTATGTAAATGTGATATTAGATTTTTTTTTTGCAAAAATGTCTACAAACCTATTTTCGCTTTGTCATTAGGAGGTATTGTGTGTAGATTGATGAGGGGGGAAAACTATTTAATCAATTTTAGAATAAGGCTGTAGCGTAACAACATTTGGAAAAAGTCAAGGGGTCTGAATCCTATCCAAATGCACTGTACATGCCTAGAATTATGCTTTGTTAATATGGCTAGGCGTCCCGCTAGCGGGACAACTTCCGGTGAAACTGGAGGGTGTGCAATTCAAATAAATTATCATAAAAATTATGGATATTAAACATTTAGGTACATTTAAGTGTCTTATATCTTTTGAAAGTTTAAATTCTTCTTAATCTAACTGCACTGTCCGATTTACAGTAGATATTACAGCAAACGCATGCCATGCAGTTGTTTGAGGACGGCGCCCCAGATCAAAATATTTTTCCAAGGGCACAGGTTTCATAAATTCACAAATAGCGATTAAATATTCACTTACTTAGTGAAAATCTTCCTCTGATTTGTCATCCAAAGGGTCCCAGCTATAACATGTAGTGTCGTTTTGTTAGATAAAATCCTTCTTTATATCCCAAAAAGTTTAGTTGGCGCCATCGATTTGAGTATCCACTCGTTCAACAGGCAGAGAAAGGAATCCGAAAATCTACCCCTAAACTTTGTTTCAACAAGTCAAAATACATTTCTATTTACTCTTCAGATACCCTACAATGTAATCAAACTATAATATTTCTTACGGAAAGAAGTATGTTCAATAAGAAACCGATTTTAGCAGGTGCGTTCTGTCTTCATGGCGCGCGCAAACACATTTCCAAGACTGTGTCCCTGTACTAAAACTGATAGTTCTTCTTTGTTTTTGAAGTTACAAGGCTGAAACCTTGAACATTGGCTTCCACAGGGTGTCAGCAGTCTTAGGAATTGCATCCAGGGAGCTAATTTTCAGTATGCCCTTATACTTTCCATTGTAAATGCATGGTCTCTCAAAAATAAAAAATTCTGTTTTTTTCTTTGCATTTTCTTCTACCATTTTATATTGTGTTATATTCTCTTACATTTTTCTTACATTTCTACAAACCTCAAAGTGTTTTCTTTCCAATGGTACCAATTATATGCATATCCTGGCTTCAGGGCCTGAGCAACAGGCAGTTTACTTTGAGCACGTCATTCAGGCAGAAATTGAGAAAAAAGGGGCCTAGCCCTAAGAAGTTATTAATGTCAGTATTGCCTTGTAGATTAAGCTTTATGCCTTGTATCTGAATCCATTAATTTTACAAAGTTAAAATACTTGCTTTGATATTCGTTTCTCATGACCATTCTTTGATCTTAGTCAGCTAAACACATAATACTTGCACATGGTTTTTCTAGAATGTTAAATGGGATCAGCTATTCAGTTTAATAGACTTTGTTGACATACACATTACATAGTCTTTATTTTATTTTTTATTTTACCTATTTAACTAGGCAAGTCAGTTAAGAACAAATTCTTATTTACAAAGACGGCCTAGGAACTGCCTTGTTCAGGAGCAGAACGAATTTACCTTGTGGATCGCATGTGAGGTATACAGTGCCTTCAGAAAGTATTCATACCCCTTGACTTATTCCACATTGTTGTTTTACAGCCTGAATTCAAAAGTGATTAAATAGATTTGTTCTCATCTATCTACACACAACCCCATAATGGCAATTTGAAAACATGTTTTCAGACATTTTTGCAAATTTAGAATATGCCAATTACCAGACACTTTTATCCAAAGTGACTTATAGTAGTGTGTGTCTACAATTTTATATGGGTGGCCCCAGTGGGACAATCATAACTCAGCAAGTGCCATGCTTTTCCAACTGAGCTACACCAGACTCTATGTAGGCTACATGCAGATCACCTGTCATGGATTGGTGTTTCATCTTGTTGCTAGATGGTGATTTTCTGTTTTCAGAGAGGTAAATAGAGATCCATGGTTGAACAAATAAGCACACTAACACAACAAATCAATCAACCAAATGGAAACTTATGTAAATGTATTTGCTTCTATTAGTTTCACCCCTAACACGGTCCTCCATTATATCATTAGCATGCATGGTCCGCCACACCACAGTCTACAGTGACTCGCTCTCTCATTGAGAAGTTCACAAGGTGTTGTTTTACTTGCTCGGCCCGGCGGTTTAGTTGCCATGGCAACAAATCTGTTTGAAATCGGGAAGAGTGTGTTGTCCGATGCTGAAGCTTCCCTTATTTCTGCTTTCTTTCAAAAATACATTCTGGGTAAAGTTTGCGACACGGTTCACACAGCTGTAGATTTTTCTAGTATTCCCTCTGTTTTTGAAAAAATAGTGGGCCTGATCAAAGCAGAGGTCCCAGGGCACAGTCTCTCATTCCTCCCTGTTCTCTCTCTCCTACTCTGACTCTATCTACCTCTGTCTACCTCTTACTCTCAGTACCTCTCCTGCTCTCTCTGTCTACCTTTCTCTCTCTCTCTAACTTTCCGTCTCTCTCTCTCACTCTCTCTCTCTGTTATGTGTTATACTGTATGTGTTCTCAATTGTTTTCCGAACATTTAATACATTAGCCTGATTCGATATTGTTAACCTGCAGTAGTTGACTGACTCTCATTGTTTTTATGCAGTTGAATTACTCTTCCTGGTGTCTTTGGAGAGAGTGAAGATGCAATTAGGGATAATGACATGCCGGCTGTCAAGCGTTCCTATGCTAGGACAGGGAGGCAGGGGACGTTATTTATGAAACAGACACATATATTTTGTGCTCACGCTGACATTGTTTACTTCCTGGGTGACAGTGGTGTTATGGCTACTTTGATTTAAAAGCTGAATGAGATCACAAAGGACTTACTGCATCAGCAGGTTTGACACTGTTGGGATAAAGTGTAACCTTTCTGTGAACGTGCAGTGTTTAAATTGACCACCAGTGGGAAAGATGGTCAAACAGAAGTGTGTCTCACCTCATCTAAACATTGTCAAAAAACATCATGGTAGTTTGTGTGAATGAACTAGTCTGAGGGATTGTGTGTTTGGTAGTTATTTAGTGTTTTGCCCTTTTTATCATTACATCAACTACCGGAGTTGGTTCCCTCGTCCCCCTCGTCCCCCAATTACTGTCTATCTCATTCCCAAAACATAAATAGGTGTTCTACTCTACACTCCCCTTCTTTTCTCATCACCTTTCATTTCCATATGTGCTCCAGTTTTCTTTCCTGCTATTTCTTTTCACCAGTCACCAGAACATTAG
Organism: Brachymystax lenok tsinlingensis; assembly: GCA_030435695.1. Taxonomy (NCBI): domain Eukaryota; kingdom Metazoa; phylum Chordata; class Actinopteri; order Salmoniformes; family Salmonidae; genus Brachymystax; species Brachymystax lenok. Next base: position 7,485,298 of record CM059800.1, read on the forward strand.
CATAAGTCAGATAGATATGCAGAAAAAATAGACCGACCTGAGCCAATTGGGACGTATTACGACTATCAACATTCTGTTGTAGCAAATTTTCTGACAATTAAATAAGTTGTCCATCCTCCCCACCTCTCCCAGCCAACAATGTTGTGTCGGCCTACTGTTTGACATCTTTGGTTTGGAGTCATGTTGGACAGCTATGTCCTGGGAAATGTTCTTGTTATTTACAACCTCATGCTAATCACATTAGCCTACGTTAGCTCAACCGTCCCGCGGGCGGGAAACGGATCCTGTAGAGGATCGGTGTGATTATATGAGGTTGTAAGCTTAAATTGTTGTTAAAACTGCACTGTCCAATTTACAGTAGCTATTACAGTGAAATAATACCATGCTATTATTTGAGAAGAGTGCACAGTTATGAACTTGAAAATGTATTAATAAACCAATTAGGCACATTCGGGCTGTCTTGATACAACATTTTGAACAGAAATGCAATGGTTCATTGGATCAGTCTTAAACTTTGCACATACACTGCTTCCATCTAGTGGCCAAAATCTAAATTGCGCCTAAACTGGAAAATTACATTTTCGAATTTCTCTTCCATTTCAAAGATGATAGAGGAAAATTAAAAAAAATAAAAAACATGTTTTTTTCTTTGTAAACTCATCAAAAAAGAAACGTCCTCTCACTGTCAACTGCATTTATTTTCAGCAAACATAACGTGTAAAAATTTGTATGAACATAACAAGATTCAACAACTGAGACAAAAGCTGAATAAGTTCAACAGACATGTGAGTAACATAAATTGAATAATGTGTCCCTGAACAAAGGGGGGGTCAAAAGTAACAGTCAGTATCTGGTGTGGCCACCAGCTGCATTAAGTACTGCAGTGCATCTCCTCCTCATGGACTGCACCAGATTTTCCAGTTCTTGCTGTGAGATGTTACCCCACTCTTTCACCAAAGCACCTGCAAGTTCCCGGACATTTCTGGGGGCAATGGCCCTAGCCCTCACCCTCCGGTCTAACAGGTCCCAGATGTGCTCAATGGAATTGAGATCCGGGCTCTTCGCTGGCCATGGCAGAACATGGACATTCCTGTCTTGCAGGAAATCATGCACCGAACGAGCAGTATGGCTGGTGGCATTGTCATGCTGGAGGGTCATGTCAGGATGAGCCTGCAGGATGGGACCCACATGAGGTGGATGTCTTCCCTGTAACGCACAGCGTTGAGATTGCCTGCAATGACAACAAGCTCAGTCCGATGATGCTGTGACACACCGCCCCAGACCATGACGGACCCTCCACCTCCAAATCGATCCCGCTCCAGAGTACAGGCCTCGGTGTAACGCTCATTCCTTTGACGATAAACGCAAATCCGACCATCACCCCTGGTGAGACAAAACCGCGACTCGTCAGTGAAGAGCACTTTTTGCCAGTCCTGTCTGGTCCAGCAACGGTGGGTTTGTGCCCATGTGCGTTGTTGCCGGTGATGTCTGGTGTGGACCTGCCTTACAACAGGCCTACAAGCCCTCAGTCCAGCCTCTCTCAGCCTATTGCGGACAGTCTGAGCACTGATGGAGGGATTGTGAGTTCCTGGTGTAACTCGGGCAGTTGTTGTTGCCATTCTGTACCTGTCCCGCCGGTGTGATGTTCGGATGTACCGATCCTGTGCAGGTGTTGTTACACGTGGTCTGCCACTGCAAGGACGATCAGCTGTCCCGTCCCGTCTCCCTGTAGCACTGTCTTAGGCGTCTCACAGTACGGTGTGGTGGTTAATTTCTTTACTATCAAATGAGGAGAGACAAACTTATCACACAAGTCAGAGTTATACTTAAACTAAATCTTCAATCATTTATTAATAAGGAAGCAGGTCAATACAATGCACACATATAAAGTGAATCGATTGAGTGCTCTACGATAATGATAGCTGGTCATGGCTGCTCGACAATTCACGCTCAGATGATTCGCTGAGAGCTCCGAGACAAAAGTACAAAGGTGTTTTATAGCCAAGATACACCCCTTTAAACCTACATGACGAACAACAGATATATAGAATGGGTCACAAGGTTAAGATTTGTATGAAAGATACCTATAATACATAGCAGACAGTATCTGTGGTGTCAACAGTTTCCATTGTATAGAGACCAGTGTCTTGCCCTCCGACTCCAAACTGGAACCATCTCTCCCTGGTACTGTATGGAACAGAAACATTAACTCATGCTCTGGAATGCTCTTTAGGTTTTATCACCCAAAAGACATTGTAAATCTCCTGTCAGTATTATCTCCCATAGGCCCATCCTCAGTAGAACACACACACAACAGTTAAGAATACTCTATTCTGTTGCATAAAACAACCATTTGATGCAGTACAAGTATTATAACATAATCTTGCAATTTTTCCACCATAACGGACATTGCAATTTATTGCCCTGGCCACATTTGCAGTCCTCATGCCTCCTTGCAGCATGCCTAAGGCACGTTCACGCAGATGCGCAAAGACCCTGGGCATCTTTCTTTTGGTGTTTTTCAGAATCAGTAGAAAGGCCTCTTTAGTGTCCCAAGTTTTCATAACTGTGACCTTTAATTGCCTACCGTCTGTAAGCTGTTAGTGTCTTAACGACTATTCCACAGGTGCATGTTCATTAATTGTTTATGGTTCATTGAACAAGCATGGGAAACAGTGTTAAAACCCTTTACAATGAAGATTTGTGAAGTTATTTGGATTTTTACGAATTAACTTTGAAAGACAGGGTCCTGAAAAGGGACGTTTCTTTTTTTGCTGAGTTTATTATCTTTTACCAGATCTAATGTGTTATATTCTCCTACATTAATTTCACATTTCCACAAACTTCAAAGTGTTTCCTTTCAAATGGTATCAAGAAAATGCAAATCCTTACTTCAGGTTCTGAGCTACAGGCAGTTAGATTTGGGTATGTCATTTTAGGAGAAAATGTGAAAAAATTAGTTTTTTATTGCAACTGAGGTTGTAAAGATATGAGCTTTCTCACAAGCTATAGACCTGCCGTGTAGAGAGGTAAGATCAATGTTGGACTACCACTTTTTTGTATTATTTCAAACTGAATCGTACTCTTTTATATAATATAAAAATATATGCCATTTAGCAGATGCTTTTATCCAAAGCGACATACAGTCATACGTGCATAAGTTTTCTTTTACGGGTAAAGACAACATGACTGAAATGGTATTATATGTTTATTGGAAAAGATGTGTGGAGGAATAGCCCACAATCTGTTGGAGTGTTTATCTCCCTATTCTACTGTTCTCTCTATTTTACTGTTATCCTATTATAATTATAATTTTTATTATATATATATTTTTAGTAGTTATCCTAGGGTTCTGTGTGTCTAGTAATTAGCATCCTCTCTGTCCATGCAAACAGTCCTCCACAAGTTACATTAATTTTTTTTTAAATTCCCTTACGTTGATGACTTTTTTTCAAATCCAATCAGTTTTCCATGTTGATTGAACATCATCACATAAAAAAAAGGGGAGGGGGACTTTAATTCAACACGTTTTTTGCCCAGTGGGAACTGTATTGGATTGTCTTCTGTGAGTAACTTTTTTTATTTAAAAAATTTTTAGAAGCGAGCTAAATTGCAAACACTCGCTAACTGAAGTGAACATAATTAGGGCTGGATTCTATCAGACCACTACTGCGAAACAAACATGATGTGTGTTTCGACCAGTCAGTCTGTTAGGAAATGTGGGGGAACATATGCAGAGGACTATCATATAATTAATTCATTTTCAAACATGAATTACTTACCAGCCTGTGTGGTTCAACTAGTAAACACGATCGCCCGGGTTACGGCACCAGAACTCTTTTATGTTCCCATAGCGGGAGTGTGAACTGCAGAAATAGAATGACTAATTATATTTCAACGATTATTCATTCTATATTGTGAGAACCTCAGAGGAACTCTGCGCTTGCACTGATTATGATGAGGCCAGCTTTACCACAGTTGAGCTACACCTGCAGCGAGAGTTTGATTGAATTCTACACTCTTAGAAAAAAAGGGGCTATCTAGAACCTAAAAGGGTTCTTCAGCTGTCCCAATAGAAGAACCCTTTGAAGAACCCTTTTTGGTTCCAGGTAGAACCCTTTTGGGTTTCATGCATAGTTGAACCCTTTTCACAGAGGAACCAAGAGAAGCAAAAAGGGTTCTCCTATATTCTGAGAGTGTAGCCTTATGCCATTGGCCATGTTGTTTTGCCTTAGCTCACCAGCAACACTGTCTGCAACGGGAAAGGCTTGCTAAGCTTGTAGGTAGTAGCTACCGTAATCTAACAACAGCCTATTGGTTCCCATTTGTTATACTGCCAGGTTAAGTGGATGATTATATACCCTTGGGAACCGGGATTCCATTACCAGTGAATGCAAGACAGATATGAGGCAGTAATGTGTTTGCGTCTGCTGAACTATCTAGTGCAATCTAACGTGGAGAGGGTAATGAGGAATGCTCCTTCGGAAAGAAACGGCTTTGGTTTTAATCAAAGACGAAGTAAGGCACATGACTGGTATGCACCGTGCACACACACACACAACTGCCCGCTGACCTGACCCGACATGTGCCCTCAATACTCTCTGTCTTAATCTGCATTTACCACTCTCTTTTACCACTGCCACTTTCCTTGCTTTCCCTCTTAATCAAGTTCCCTGGCCGTCGCCAACACCTGTCAGAGAAATCTAGAGACGAGACTACTCATATTGCGATTTCAATCCCTTCACCGTTATTCACCCGCTGTACTGTGTTAACGCCATGATGTAGGTGAACCCTGTGGCTTGTGTCGGTGTGTGGGGCTGTGTGCATGCTTAGATGTGTGCTAGGTGCGTTCTGAATTGGCCTCCTGCATTTGTGTAAGATCTCTTTCATACTAAGATGTTTTTTCCGCCAACTTTACCATACCGCCAACCTTTCCTTATATCTGAAAGGTATTGCCGGTATCAAAGCCTAAACCTTTATTTTGACCTAACGACCTAGTAACCATTTCAGTAAACTTCTGCTTAAGGCGTCCGAATACTTCCCATCTGAAACAGTTCGAAAAAGTTTGTGCATATATATTGACGGCTTTTATGTGATGTTTTTGTTCGTTTTGATCTGCAACAAGGGTTTTCCGGCTGTTTGTGCACACACAATTTTTTCTCAAGGCAAGCTGAAGCAGGTACGCCCATTCGTTGGTGATTGGTCAACAGTAGGGACTATTCACCAAACATTATAGTTAGATGTAAAATTGCGCGACTAAGATCTCCTTGGCAAAAACGTAAACATTTATGACAGATTTCTTGAGTTATCTTAGATTAATTCGGACTATTCTGGCTACGGCGTCTCAAGATAGACAAACAGAACTATTGCAAAAAAAATATATTATTCGTTTTTCAACCAAATATCTTTTTAAGGGAGTTTGCGAGAACAATTGCTAGGCGCCAGCCAAACTGAAGCATGCTGATGCCTTAATGCTGAGGCGGCATTGGCACGCACTATGCTCTTAAATGGTTCTCTCTTGATGGTTGCTAGGCAGCACCAGTTAACCATCCTCCTGCCAGTTCTAAACTTTGCAAAGCATGTCATTTCTCACCGCATAGCCCACCACTTGTCTTAACCCCAACTGGATGGATCCATAAAGAATTATTGTGGGAATAAATGTCACTGAATGGCAAAGATATTGGAATAAAGTAGGCTATTGCAATTGAAGACATGAATCAAATTGCTGCTTACTGAAACTTCCGAAGTCATCCAAGCAATAGTGTGGTCAACTAGATGATGATTTCAGCACTGTTTTGATTGGGACAGCTCCATCGCGCTGCTTTGAGACAAGCATGGGGACTGAATCTCCAATATCATATTGGTTAGGCTACAATTACGCTGGGGAAATGCTAGCTAAGTTGAGGTGTGCTGCTCATGATCATCTTGTCTAGTTGGCTCATCCATTTGAACATTTTGCCAGCATGTTATGAAGTTTAACAAGTGGACCAAAAGCCAAAATGCCTGAGACCACTGACTTGTCTCAATCAATGTGAGTTTGTTTCACTGAATCTCTGTCTGTATAGGCTATTTGGTTAATTGGTTTCTGGTTGGGTAAAACATGGTTTCTGGTTGGGCTCCCGAGTGGCGCAGCAGTCTAAGGCACTGCATCTCAGTGCTAGAGGCATCACTACAGACCCTGGTTTGATTCCAGGCTGTATCACAACCAGCCGTGATTGGGAGTCCCATAGGGTGGCGAACATTTGGCCCACTGTCGTTAGGGTTTGGCCAGGTTAGGCCGTCATTGTAAATAAGAATTTGTTCTTAACTGACTTGCCTAGTTAAATAAAAAAAAACAAGTGGATGTGGTATAACTCATCTATTCGTTTGCTCATCTATCACTGATCAGAAACATTCAGCATGCAATAATGTAGCCCAAATCGAGTGTAGGTCTTTTATTTTGCTCGATCGCATAATAGGCAACTACACAAGCCCGTACGCCTGCTCCCTAACAAAGTGGGTAGGAAAAAAGATGAAACATGGGCTTTTATAAAAAATAAAAATTATATGAAAGTTGTTCCACACCTTCCCGTGACACAAGTTGTATTTTATTATGTTATTTTCCATTATATTCTTACTACAAAATATATGTGTGTTGACTGTGATCGAGGTAGGTGTGCCTTGTCTGTTTTAATGAACAAAATAATTTACTATTGGTTTCATTCATTTGAACGTAACATAATTAAACACCCACATCTGCGCACCACTACTACCACTTGTCACAGGCATGCACACGGGAGGTATAAAAGGCGTATGCAGGCAAGAATATGGTAAAAAAGGGCCTGTTTGTAAGGGAGTCATATACACATTGCTAAATAAAATTATAGGCAAAATACCATAAATCCTATGTAAAAGCAGTATAAGTGTGTGTGTGTTAGGTGTCTGTCTGTGTGCATGTGTGTGTGGGGGGAGGGATCTATGAGTCTGTGTATGTGCATAAAATGGATTATGTGCTGCAATCCTTACACCTTGTCCTCAAAGGGGATTTTCTCCCCTAATCTCATCTAATTCCTCTGGAGACAATGGCTAAAGGATTAGACTTGCGATGAGCCAACACCTCCCCTAACCCCAGTTTGGTGTCTCTGTGTCAGTCTCACATACACCTCTACCCGTCTCAACACCCATTCATTACAAACTCACTCATTCTTAATAATGTCCGTAATCTGCGTGTGCTGATGCATAAAGAAAGCATTCCTCGACTCTGCATAGAAATCGAGTGGAGAAGATGATTATCCTGTAACAGGGAAATAAATCTGATATGTTTGTGAAGATGGATTAGGCTCATAACATCACTGAGAGATCTGACAGATATGAATACATGGTGATTATGGCGGGTGAAGAGGTTTTCACAGGGGCTGTTAGAAGGTGTGACGTGATCAGCATCAGGCTGGCACCTTTTGACACTGTCCCCGGGCTGAGAAGTGCGATGGATGGATGGCAGGTGCCTTCTCACATATCACTCTAGTTTATTTAGGGCTGTTTTGATGTTTGCATCACTATCACTGTAATTAAGATGAGATAATAGACAATGTGCTCACTTACAAATTATTCTTTAAAAAAAAGTTGGGTGCTGGATCCACATGTGTCAAATCCATTTAGTGCAGTTTGATTGAATACCACCCAGTGTGGATATAAGTGTGGACTGTGTGGAACTGTGTTTAGATACACACTGCCCGGTATGACTGCAAATCAAATAAAAAGTTATTCTATGGAGGCTGTGTGTGTGGAGGCTTTGTGGTAGATTTGATGAATTATTAAAGTTCCATTTCCTTTGTCGTTTCACACTAGGAGAGGTAATCTACCGTTGCTCTTCAGAAGGGCACACATATTTTACTGGGTTTGCACAGTGTTTGGTATCTGGTAATTGTACTGATCTCCGCTGTGTGGAAAGTCAAAAATGTTCCCCTGCCTCCTTCCAAAATCAAACCCTTGGATTTTCGTCCAATTAACATTTTCCACTACATGGGACTCACCATATTCTTTTGTACAGCTAATAAATCCAGGGAATGGAAATATAAAATGTAGTAAAATAAATGAATCTTTGCTTGAAAATTTTGACATTTTAAGGACATCTTTTGGCCAATTTGAAGGAATAACCTACAAAGTCATATATATATATATATATATATATATATATATATATATATATATATATATATATATATATATACACACACATATATATATATATATATATATATATATATATATATATATATATATATATATATATATACTTTTTTTTTATCCTCCAACCAACCTGTACTCCAGTCATGTTCCACCACTGGGTCTCCGACCCACAGTTTGGGACCACTAATCTACATCCTATTGAGACAGTCCTGCTCTCAATATTCAAGCGCTGATCATTGACATTGATCTAGCATGCCATTGACTTGGCCTCAGCATGAAAGTATTGATGTCACTCCACAACCATTATCATTAGTTCACTTCACAAAATAACAATGTCACGTCCCAGCGGTATAGACTACTCCTCCTCTATTAAGAGTCCTTGTTTAGGACATAGGGGGTTTGCTAGTCTATGATGACTACATTAGAATGTAGCCTCACAGTCTTCTCCCTTACTTTAAGAATATTGTGTTTCCTGGTCATTTAGTCGGTTTATTGAAGGTGGCTTCTAACGTATAGCGCATTTCACCACCTGCTGAGCCTCAGGGTTTCACTGTAAACTGTAAACGCGCCATCTGACCAACTAAGCCACATGTATAATAGGCTGGTACTCATTCATTCTCTGTGGGTCTCAAATAAAGGCAATAGCACGGTTATAGAGGTAGGATATTAATGTGTCTGTATGTGTATAGTATTTACATGAAATTATCCATATTGTTGTCTGAATATTGTTTATGTATTTTTCCCCAAATGTACAAAAGAGGTCAGTTTTCCCCTTCTCACCTGGACCAGCCTCCACTGCTATCTTAATTTGTCATTAAATTGTCATAATGTAGTTTATCATTGCGTGGTTTTATCTTTAAGATGGGGCTACCAGGCATAGTTCTCTAAGTCTGTAAAAGAGAGATGACACTGTAAACCTGATGGACTGATACGCATATCTACAGGGAACTGTACATTCCAGGACGTTTATGCCTTCCTTATTTTGAATGTTCAGCAACATGTGAGGATTATGGAAAATCATTTTGAATAGGTATATTATACAGTATAGGATTGAGCTTTATATCAACACAAACACTATTTTTAGATGATCCAAACATCAATAGCGAGCAATAAACAATTATAGGCTTATCGGTAACTCGCTGCCTTGCAGTCTAAGAACAAACTGAAAGTTCAATATTCTGCTACTGGCATCTCGGTGAGAAAAATACAAGTTCAATCATAATTTACCTTTTTGTTATTAAAAACAAAGGCTTTGAAGCCTTCTGTCACAGTTCATTGTTTTGACCCAGATGACAACGGAGTTGCGGAGCGTGTTGTTGTTTCGTCTGATCGTCTGTCAGGTGCAGCAGTGTGAGGCAGTGCGTTTCCCTCTATATTAATGCATGTCTAGGGAGAGTTGCTTGCAGCATGGGATTCTAGCTGCACTGTGTGGGTATGTTTGGTCCTGTCGGTGGATAGAGGTAGAAAACATGACTGTAGTCCAGCGTATATAGAGTGCAGGTTTGAGTGAGAGAATGACCTTAGAACGTGGAAGGAGATGGAGGGAGCATAAGCATCTTGCTGGTGTGTTAACCAAGGAGCAGGTCTGCTTTTGTGTGGGGTTAATGCTCACGTGTTTGTGTGTGTCAGAGAGAGAGAGAGAGAGAGAGAGGGATAGAGAGAGAGGGAGAGGGGGGATGCAGGAAGCGGATTGGCTCAGCTCTGTAGTAGGGTGTGGCTATAGGCTGTGAATGACTGCTCCAACCCATCTCACTGTCAGGATTTGGGGACAGTTACCAAGGAGTAGAAGGGGAGTGCTGAAATAGTGTGAGTGAATGAGCGACAGTAAGCGAGAGAGAGAGAGAGAAGAGAGAGAGAGGCAGGGAGGGAGGAAGAGAGAAAGGGAGGGAGGGAGGGTGAGAGAGAGCTCTAGGCAGGCTGGACGGTTGCTATGACACTGCAGTCTTTTTATTTTCCTCCAAGGAATGTGTCTCTCTTCTTCTTCTTCTGGCCATGACCCTGGCGGATACTTTACTCTCGTTACCCACCAATAGAGGAAGAGGAGAAAACAAACGAAGAGGCGCACAGAAAGGGAGGGAGAAAAAAAGGAGGAGAGGGAACCTTGCCCTAATACAACACACTACTGGCTGGACTGTGGAAAATAAGGAAATGTGTCTACATCAGAACTGATAGACAGAAAGGGAGGGAGACCGAGGTGAAGAAGGAGAGAGAGGCAGTGAGACAAGTAGCAGGTAGACCTGCGAAACAGCAGCTGCGGGAAGGGGGCAACAGAGGAAAAGCAGAGAGGGGGAGTTAGAGAGGAGGAAAAAGAACGAACCAGGACGAACAGGAAAACCAGACAAGGAAAGTGGTAGAGCGCTCACCTAATGGAAACCAAAGAATGCTCTCCTCATTTCAGTTACCTATCCTTTTCTCACGCATCTTTTCCCTTCACTCATCCCCACACATTCACCTCAGTGTTGTCTCTTCGTCTGCACATCTTCTCTCCTTTTAACTTTTCTGCATGTGAGCGAAAGTGGAGCCAAGACAATGGACATTGGTGAACATTCAGAATCAATTCCAACTGAATGGAGTACTAGTGCGGTCTTAATGGAGAAGTGGTTCTGGTGTGAAAGAGACTGATTGGCTAAAACACTGTTGTCGTTGTCAACAGTGGCTGTTTTCTCTGCCAGAGCGCACCTGCTCCGGAATTTCTAATGGCACCAGGTGTGACATATCACTCAGCCGACGGACCAGATTAGAGCAGTTCGGGTAGTGCCAAGCGCTCCTGCGATTATGTGTGTCCGATTTACCTAAGATTAGCAGGAATTGGAAAAACTAGAGCTTATTTTGTCAAGTGATAGACAGCTGTACAGTAGTTGTGGGATTCAGGAAAGGAACATATAACGAACAGGTGTTGTAGGATTAAGCAAAAGGAAACCGGAATATACAGGTGTTGTAGGATTAAGTAACGTAAAAAATTTGAGGTGATATGTTTTAATCTTAGTTGGTCTATCACTGCAGGGGCACAGTTGGACTACATGCCTGATCGCGCTTCAGTTTCTGTGGTGAAAACACTGTAGGCTGGTTAGCTTAGAAACTATTGGGAACAGTTGCTATTCCGCATTACTGGCATACACAACTCTGCACATTTGTCCCCTGAGGACACGTTATTTGGACTTGTTCAGGTCTGTTCAGGTCTTAAGTGACTTTTTTTGTGTGGGCTCTCAAAGACCTCTTGAAGCTCTTGAAGGAAGGGGTTGAATTAAAACTTAAGCTGTTGCTAGCGTCTCACCTCCAGTTAGTCCATGAGGCGCTCTAGCACGGATGAGACGCCGTACCGGGCGCAGTCCCTCACTGGACAGCAAGCCCGAGACGCCGCCCTTCACCTCGGGCTTCCACAGCTACAGTGGCGAGTACGAGTATAAACGTCCGCCCTTTGCGTTCGGCTTCCACACGGCGCCAGGGCCGCAGGCGGCTAAAGGCCGCTACACCACCTCGCAGGGGAAGAAGTATGTGGTGTTTTACCTGGACCTCTCCTTCATCTTCCTCCTAGAGCTGCGGCGCTGCAGGATGGCTGAGGGCTGCATGAGGGGCCTGCGTTACGGCATGGTCTTCTTCAACCTCCTCTTCTGGGTGAGTCCAGCTTTTTGGTATTTGGAGTGTGTGTGGGGGGTGTTTTTCGATGTGGCAAGTCTTGGAGTCCAGTGTGTGTTTCCTGTGTGTGTTTGTCTGTCTGACTGTGTCTGTCTGTATAGGTGAGTTATATGAGTGATTGTGTGGGTGTGCTTCATTAAGTTTAGTTTTTGTATTTCTATGTGGGTATATTTCTGCCTGTTTGTGTTCAGAATATGGATGCGGAAATCTGTTTGTATCGCGGGTATCACTTTATTGAAATAGTCACACTAATTCATTATCACATCTATCTTACTCTTTTGCAAAAGTGGCTGCTGTCAATTCGGTCCGTCTACTACACTATCCTATTACACTTGGGGGCTCTTGACTGTCTGTGTCTGTTTGATTGTGTCAGTATCATGGCGATAACATCAGTCCCCTCACTCCTTTTTGACGCCTGCACAGCTGTCAGATGTGACCATTATGCTTCAAATTCACAGATGTCTATCTCTTTTTTAGCATTCTCTATATACTCACCCTTCATGACCTTCCTTTATCCTTTTCTCTGCATGCTCTGGGAATTTGGGTCTCTAAAGCGTCCTAATTCAATGGTCCCCTTTGACTAATTGAACGTTCCTGTCCTCTTTGGTAATAAAATGAGGCCTTGTACATTGGAATATAATCAATGCCAAGGCCCACTCCCTCCTGTGACCTCCAGACCCTTTTTCTATCAGCTATAGCCTTCCGCCAGAAAGGGGTCAATGTATTTGTGATGAGGGGGAGAGTATCACTTACATGTGACAGAGGGGTATGCTTTTTACCTCTTCAGACAGCATGAAGGTATTTATGCTCTAATAAGATGAAACGGGCAGAGCTCTTCAACTGGAAATGGTTGGCCTTTTAATGGTTGGCCTTCTGGAGCTAAATGACAGGGATGTTCGGTGTGTCCTCTGTATATCCACGCACCCCCCCCCAACTCGCACAAACACACACACAGCTTAAAACGGAAGTTCACCCGAAAACAAATTTTAATAATGTATTTTGTTATTTTTGTATTGAAAGTAGATTAATGTGAGTTGGGACCTAGGTCGGGACCTCCGAGGTGGGCGTGGTTGAAGGATGTAAACAATAATTTTCTGTTATCACTCACTCACAGTATTTGCTGCCCTCGTCAAATTTTATTAGAGTAAAGAATGTCAGATCGAGAACCAAGAGGAAATTGGAGACCTGCCTTATTTTCAGAATGGTACTGTAGTGCCATATCGGTTTGAGCCAGAGTATACTAAGGCTGAGTTGTTCCGTTTGTGGGCTGACCGAGAGAAAAAATCTAGAGGGAGACAGGAGCGAGCAGATGTTGAGGAAACACAGGCTCTTCCCAGAACGCACGGTGACTGGTGGAGCAGTTGCTGGACATACCAACAGACAGTTAATTTCTCGGCTGTCGAGAATGGGACCAGCCTTTTCCGATAATGGAGGAAATAGAACATCAGACTGACGATCCAGCTGAAGATGGCGTATGTGTAACTCAACTACTACGATTTCTTGTCTCTCATCAATCCTGGTGTGTTGGAGACTTTCTTCAGAATGCCCAGGATCACCTGGAAACGGCGTGCCACACTTCACGGTCCAAATGGGAATCTCTCTGAAGCGTAAGTGTTTTGGCCAATATTACTCACAGGATATATTTATATTACTCTCTAGGTGAAAATAAATAGCCTACCTAATGACATCGTTCCAACTGTATTTTCGAGTATCCTGCCTACACCCCATAATGTAACTGCCTACTGTAGTCCCCTTCAAGTTTGTCTGACAATGATGACATGCTGGCTAGGTAAAAAGTGTCTACAATGAGTGGATGTGCGCCATAGAAATAGAATGTATGGAACACGCACTCCAGAATCTGGGTCTACGTAAACAATAATGTATATTATGAAACAGTGTAATAAGTATAAAGTCAATGGTAAAAAAAAAGCAAATCGGACTTATTTTTCTCCACATCTCCAGATTTCCTACCGCAAGCCCTGAACCTTTTTTCACCTGGGTCATCTCAGCTAGCTAGCTGCTACCCGGGTGGCCACTCCTGGCTAACATTTTTGTCCCGAAGCAAGAACCAATTAGCCTGGAGCCAGCCTGCTAGGCCCATCTCCCGGCTAGCCGTAGAGGTCCATCAGCCACTCCTTGGGCTTCAATGCCTATTTTGCCAACTGGTCTGGACCCCCGCCAACCCATCACGACTGGACCACCGACGTGATTCGCCCCGAGGGGTTCTTTCTCAACTGGCTCTGCCGTCGCAACGTACCCCATATGCCCATCTGTTAGCATGCTAGCCGCGGCCCGCCAGCTGTCCAGAGGACATCGGATTGTTAGCTTAAGAGGCCCATCGGACAAATTCTCTTGCCACAATACCTATTTTGCCAATTTGGCCTGGTTTACCACACGGAGCCCTGCTCTCCGTATGCCGACGGAACAACACGAGGGGGCCAATACAGACTTTATCCCGTCACGACGTCCCTCCAAGGCCCTTCTGCTAGCTATTAGCCCCGGCCCGTTAGCTGCCTGAAGCCTATGACCATTCGCCTACGCATGCCTCTCGATAACGTCAATATGCCTTGTCCATTGCCTGTACATTTCGCCTTGAATCTATTCTACCGTACCCAGAAATCTGCTCCTTTCACTATCTGGTCCGAAAATACTAGACGACCAGTCCTTTTAGCCTTTAGTCGTACCCTTATCCTACTCCCCCTCTGTTCCTCTAGGTGATGTGGAGGTAAATCCAGGCCCTGCAGTGCCTAGCCTCACTCCCACTCCCCAGGCGCTATCATTTGTTGACTTCTGTAACCGTAAAAGCCTTGGCTTCATGCATGTTAACATTAGAAGCCTCCTCCCTAAGTTTGTTTCATTCAACTGCCCTAGCACACTCTGCCAACCCGGATGTCCTAGCCGTGTCTGAATCCTGGCTTAGGAAGACCACCAAAAACTCTGAACTTTCCATCCCTAAATATAACATTTTCCGACAAGATAGAACTGCCAAAGGGGGCGGTGTTGCAATCTACTGCAGAGTTCTGTCTTACTATCCAGGTCTGTACCCAAACAATTCGAGCTTCTACTCTTAAAAATCCACATTTCCAGAAACAAGTCTCTCACCGTTGCCGCTTGCTATAGACCACCCTCTGCCTCCAGCTGTGCACTTGACACCATATGTGAACTGATCGGCCCCCATCTATCTTCAGAGCTCGTGCTGCTAGGTGACCTAAAATGGGACACGCTTAACACCCCAGCCATCCTACAATCTAAGCTTGATGCCCTCAATCTCACACAAATTATCAATGAACCCGCCAGGTACAAACCCCAAATCAGTAAACACAGGCACCCTCATAGATATCATCCTAACCAACTTGCCCTCTAAATACACCTCTGCTGTTTTCAACCAAGATCTCAGCGATCATTGCCTGCATCCGTAATGGGTCTGTGGTCAAACGACCACCCCTCATCACTGTCAAACGCTCCCTGAAACACTTCAGCAAGCAGGCCTTTCTAAGTGACCTGGCCCGGGTATTCTGGAAGGATATTGACCTCATCCCGTTAGTAGAGGATGCCTGGTCATTCTTTAAGAGTGCCTTCCTCACCATCTTAAATAAGCATGCACCTTTCAAAAAATGTAGGTACCCAGTAACAGATATAGCCCTTGGTTCACTCCAGACTTGACTGCCTTTGACCAGCACAAAAACATCCTGTGGCATTCTGCATTAGCATCGAATAGCCTACGCGATATGCAACTTTTCAGGGAACTCAGGAACCAATATACACAGGCAGTTAGGAAAGCTAAGGCTAGCTTTTTCAAGCAGAAATGTACATCCTGTAGCACAAACTCAAAAAAGTTCTGGGACACTGTAAAGTCCATGGAGAATAAGAGCACCTCCTCCCAGCTGCCCACTGCACTGAGGCTAGGAAATACTGTCACCACCGACAAATCCACTATAATTGAGAACTTCAATAAGCATTTTTCTACGGCTGGCCATGCTTTCCACCTGGCTACCCCTACCCCGGTCAACAGCCCTGCACTCCCCTCAGCATCTCGCCCAAGCCTCCCTAATTTCTCATTCCCCCAAATCCAGATAGCTGATGTTCTGAAAGAGCTGCAAAATCTGGACCCCTACAAATCAGCCGGTCTAGACAATCTGGACAGTCTCTTTTTAAAATGATCTGCCAAAATTGTTGCAACCCCTATTACTAGCCTGTTCAAACTCTCTTTCGTATCGTCTGAGATTCCCAAAGATTGGAAAGCTGCCGCGGTAATCCCCCTCTTCAAAGGTGGTGACACTCTAGACCAAAACTGCTACAGACCTATATCTTTCCTACCCAGCCTTTCAAAGGTCTTCGAAAGCCAAGTTAACAAACAGATTACCGACCATTTCGAATCCCACCGTACCTTCTCCGCTATGCAATCTGGTTTCCGAGCTGGTCATGGGTGCACCTCAGCCACACTCAAGGTCCTAAATGATATCATAACCGCTATCGATAAGAGACATTACTGTGCAGCCGTATTCATTGACCTGGCCAAGGCTTTCGACTCTGTCAATCACCACATTCTTATTGGCAGACTCAACAGCCTTGGTTTCTCAAATGATTGTCTCGCCTGGTTCACCAACTACTTCTCAGATAGAGGTCAGTGTGTCAAATTGGAGGGCCTGTTGTCCGGACCTCTGGCAGTTTCTATGGGGGTGCCACAGGGTTCAATTCTCGGGCCGACTCTCTTCTCTGTATACATCAATGATGCCACTCTTGCTGCCGGTGATTCTCTGATCCACCTTTACGCAGACGACAACATTCTGTATACTTCTGGCCCTTCTTTGGACACTGTGTTAACTAACCTCCAGACGAGCTTCAATGCCATTACAACTCTCCTTCCGTGGCCTCCAACTGCTCTTAAATGCAAGTAAAACTAAATGCACGCTTTTCAACCGATCACTGCCCGCACCTGCCCGCCCGTCCAGCATCACTACTCTGGACAGTTCTGACCTAGAATATGTGGACAACTACAAATACCTAGGTGTCTGGCTAGACTGTAAACTCTTCTTCCAGACTCACATTAAATATCTCCAATCCAAAATTAAATCTAGAATCGGCTTCCTATTTCGCAACCAAGCATCCTTCACTCATGCTGCCAAACATACCCTCGTAAAACTGACCATCCTACCGATCCTCGACTTTGGCGATGTCATTTATAAAATAGCCTCCAACACTCTACTCAACAAATTGGAAGCAGTCTATCACAGTGCCATCCGTTTTGTCACCAAATCCCCATATACTACCTACCACTGCGACCTGTACGCTCTCGTTGGCTGGCCCTCGCTTCATACTCGTCGCCAATCCCACTGGCTCCAGGTCATCTACAAGTCTTTGCTAGGTAAAGCCCCGCCTTATCTCAGCTCACTGGTCACCATAGCAGCACCCACCCGTAGCACGCGCTCCATCCGGTATATCTCACTGGTCACCCCCAAAGACAATTCCTCCTTTGGCCGCCTTTCCTTCTAGTTCTCTGTTGCCAATGACTGGAACGAACTACAAAAATCACTGAAGCTGGAGACTCATATCTCCCTCACTAGCTTTAAGCACTAGCTGTCAGTGCAGCTCACAGATCTCTGCACCGGCACATAACCCATCTGTAAACAGCCCATCCTACTACCTCATCCCCATACTGTATTTATTTACTTATCTTGCTCCTTTGCACCCCAATAACTTGCACATTTATCTTCTGCACATCTACCATCCCAGTGTTTAATTGCTATATTGTAATTACCTCACCACCATGGCCTATTTATTGCCCTACCTCCCTTATCTTACCTCATGTGCACTCACTGTATATAGACTTATTATAATTTTTTTGTAATTATACTGTATTATTGACTGTATGTCTGTGTATTCCATGTGTAACTCTTTGTTGTTGTATGTATCAAACTGCTGTGCTTTATCTTGGCCAGGTCGCAGTTGTAAATGAGAACTTGTTCTCAACTACCCTACCTGGTTAAATAAAGGTAAAAAAAATATATATATATATATTAAATAGTGGTAGTAGAGAAGAACATGTTGCTTGCAATTGTCAGTCTAGCTTTTATACCAATAATCTCCTAATTAACCTGTAAACCCACACACAAGAGGAAGAAAAACAGCCTCACACTTGACCATTAACACCCTTTGAACAATGAGTTGGCCATCAATAGTATTGTGGCAGGTAGAGTTTCGGTTAGAGTTTTGGGCCAGTAACCGAAAGGTTGCTTGTTCGATTCCCCGAGCCAACAATATGAAAAATATGTCTATGTGCTCATGAGTATTGCTATTAATCTTAACTGCTACTGTTAGTCGCTCTGGATAAGAACGTCTGCTAAATTACGTAAATTATGTCATCATCAATACGGCTAATTATCCCTGTAATATTTTGTTGTATCGGCCTAGGCCCATTTATTTTCTGAAATTCACTGAAGAGGATGGTCCTCCCCTTACTCCTCAGAGGAGCCTCCACTGATGCCTATCCATGTGGTAGGCCCACCATTTTGTTAAACAGGCTGTTGCATTGGCTTTTTTTCAATCAATTTGGCTATTTAAGCTATGATCAACTTGTCAAAAATTGACGGATACAAACTTGAAACCACTGATAATGACAATGGGATGTCATTGTTTTTAGGCAAAATTATGTGAGATTTTATGCGTTGTTGGAGGTGCGTCTTGGTCAGTTTAGCTCAGAAAATGCCGCCCTCGTCAATCTGCCGTCATATGCAGATTGACAGGATAGGCAGTAGGACAGGATAACATAACGCTAAAGACTGGGTAGAGAAGAGTGTCTGAACTGAAGACGTTCAACTTTAGAACACGATTGGTCCAGCAGGCTGTCAAGTGGCGTCATATACAAAGACCCAGACTTCAAAATTGACACACCAAACCTACCTCCCAACATCGCTCCGGTTGAAAAACCAACCAAGAAGGATCTGGTGGCAAAACTTTTCAGCCTAACTTTGCAACTAACTTTAGCTAGCCTAATGATGGCAGTGTAATATTGTGGAACGCCATCAGTAACATGTCATGCAATCATTGGTGGCTGCGTGCAGTGTGACTGCTATGTCACATGCTTCGTAAACCACAAGTGGAGACTTAACAGTGAAATGCTTACTTACAGGCCCTTCCAAGCCCTTCCAGAGAGAGAAAATAGAGAAATAATAGAAAAGTAATAACACATAATAATAAATACACAATATGTATAGCCAATCACTTGGCTATATACAAGGGGTACCAGTACCAAGTCGATGTGCAGGGGTACTAGGTATTTGAGGTAGATATGTACATTTAACTAGGAATAAAGTGACAGATAATAAACAGTAACAGCAGCGTATGTGATGAGTCAAAAAAGTTGGTGTAAAAAGGGTCAATGTACAGTCGTGGCCAAAAGTTTTGAGAATGACACAAATATAAATTTTCACAAAGTCTGCTGCCTCAGTTTGTATGATGGCAATTTGCATATACTCCAGAATGTCATGAAGAGTGATCAGATGAATTGCATTTAATTGCAAAGTCCCTATTTGCCATTCAAATAAACTGAATCCCCAAAAAACATTTCCACTGCATTTCAGCCCTGCCACAAAAGTACCAGCTGACATCATGTCAGTGATTTTCTCGTTAACACAGGTGTGAGTGTTGACAAGGACAAGGCTGGAGATCACTCTGTCGTGCTGACTGGAAGCTTCAAAAGGAGGGTGGTGCTTGTAATCATTGTTCTTCCTCTGTCAACCATGTTTACCTGCAAGGAAACACGTGCCGTCATCATTGCTTTGCACAAAAAGGGCTTCACAGGCAAGGATATTGCTGCCAGTAAGATTTCACCTAAATCAACCATTTATCGGATCATCAAGAACTTCAAGGAGAGCGGTTCAATTGTTGTGAAGAAGGCTTCAGGGCGCCCAAGAAAATCCAGCAAGCGCCAGGACTGTCTTCTAAAGTTGATTCAGCTGCGGGATCCGGGTACCACCAGTACAGAGGTTGCTCAGGAATGGCAGCAGGCAGGTGTGAGTGCATCTGCACGCACAGTGAGGCGAATACTTTTGGAGGATGGCCTGGTGTCAAGAAAGGCAGCAAAGAAGCCACTTCTCTCCAGAAAAAACTTCAGGGACAGACTGATATTCTGCAAAAGGAACAGGTATTGGACTGCTGAGGACTGGGGTAAAGTCATTTTCTCTGATGAATCCCCTTTCTGATTGTTTGGGGCATCCGGAAAAAAGCTTGTCCGGAGAAGACAAGGTGAGCGCTACCATCAGTCCTGTGTCATGCCAACAGTAAAGCATCCTGAGACCATTCATGTGTGGGGTTGCTTCTCAGCCAAGGGAGTGGGCTCACTCACAATTTTGCCTAAGAACACAGCCATGAATAAAGAATTTCACCAACACATTCTCTGACAGCAACTTCTCCCAACCATCCAGGAACAGTTTGGTGACAAACAATGCCATTTCCAGCATGATGGAGCACCTTGCCATAAGGCAAAAGTGATAACTAAGTGGCTCAGGGAACAAAACATTAATATTTTGGGTCCATGGCCAGGAAACTCCCGAGACCTTAATCCCATTGAGAACTTGTGGTCACTCCTCAAGAGGGTGGTGGACAAACAAAAACCCACAAATTCAAGCATTGATTATGCAAGAATGGGCTGCCATCAGTCAGGATGTGGCCCAGAAGTTAATTGACAGCATGCCAGGGCGGATTGCAGAGGTCTTGAAAAAGAAGGGTCAACACTGCAAATATTGACTCTTTGCATCAACTTCATGTAATTGTCAATAAAAGCCTTTGACGCTTATGAAATGCTTGTAATTATACTTCAGTATTCCATAGTAATATCTAAAGACACTGAAGCAGCAAACTTTGTGGAAATTAATATTTGTGTCATTCTCAAAACTTTTGGCCACGACTGTAGATAGTGCGGGTAGCTATTTTTAAACTACAGTTGAAGTTGGAAGTTTACATACACTTAGGTTGGAGTCATTAAAACTTGTTTTTCAACCACTCCACAAGTTTCTTGTTAACAAACTATAGTTTTGGGGAGTCGGTTAGGAAATCTACTTTGTGCATGACTGTCAAAGGTCTGGGTGTAGCTGGTGCAGAGGAGTCAGGTGCAGAACAGCAGAGATGAGTACCAAAGTCATTTTACTCTAAAAAAAAGTACTCATTACAAATAGAAAATCACCAAGCCCACAATACAGACCAAAACACAAAACAATCACACACAAAACCAAGGGGGAAACATAGGGTTAAATAATGAACATAATTATTGGGTAATTGAAACCAGGTGTGTAAAGACAAAACAAATGGACCATGAAAGGTAGATCGGCGATGGCTAGAAGACCGGTGACGTCGACCGCCCGAAAACCGCCCGAACAAGGAGAGGGACCAACTTCGGCGGAAGTCATGACAATGACAAAAGTAATTTTCCCAACAATTGTTTACAGATTATTTCACTTATAATTCCCTGTATCACAATTCCAGTGGGTCAGAAGTTTACATACACTAAGTTGACTGTGCCTTTAAACAGCTTGGAAAATTCCATAAAAAGGTGTCATGGCTTTAGAAGCTTCTGATAGGCTAATTTACATAATTTGAGTCAATTGGAGGTGTACCTGTGGATGTATTTTAAGGCCTACCTTCAAACTCAGTGCCTCTTTGCTTGACAACATGGGAAAATCAAAAGAAATCAGCGAAACCTCCAATTTTTTTTTTTTAGACCTCCACAAGTCTGTTCATCCGTAGGCGCAATTTCCAAAAGCCTGAAGGTACCACGTTCATCTGTGCAAACAATAGTACGCAAGTATAAACACCATGGAACCACGCAGCAGTCATACCGCTCAGGAAGGAGACGCGTTCTGTCTCCTAGAGATGAACGTACTTTGGTGTAAAAAGTGCAATCAATCCCAGAACAACAGCAAAGGACCTTGTGAAGATGCTGGAGGAAACAGGTACAAAAGTATCTATATCCACAGTAAAACGAGTCCTATCTCAATATAACCTGAAGGCCGCTCATCAAGGAAGAAGCCACATGGGGACAAAGATCGTACTTTTTGGAGAAATGTCCTCTGGTCTGATGAAACAAAAATAGAACTGTTTGGCCATAATGACCATCGTTATGTTTGGAGGAAAAAGGGGGAGGCATGCAAGCCGAAGAACACCATCCCAACCGTGAAGCACGGGGGTGGCAGCATCATGTTGTCGGGTGCTTTGCTGCAGGAGGGACTGGTGCACTTCACAAAATAGATGGCATCATGAGGCAGGAAAATTATGTGGATATATTGAAGCAACATCTCAAGACATCAATCAGGAAGTTAAAGCTTGGTCGCAAATGGGTCTTCCAAAAGGACAATGACCACAAGCATACTTCCAAAGTTGTGACAAAATGGTTTAAGGACAACAAAATCAAGGTATTGGAGTTGTCATCACAAAGCCCTGACCTCAATCCTATAGAAAATGTGTGGGCAGAACTGAAAAAGCATGTACGAGCAAGGAGGCCTACATACAGTGAGGGAAAAAAGTATTTGATCCCCTGCGGATTTTGTACGTTTGCCCACTGACAAAGAAATGATCAGTCTATAATTTTAATGGTAGGTTTATTTGAACAGTGAGAGACAGAATAACAACAAAAAAATCCAGAAAAACGCATGTGAAAAATGTTATAAATGGAATTGCATTTTAAAGATTTCTGGCTCCCAGGTGTCTTTTATACAGGTAACGAGCTGAGATTAGGAGCACACTCTTAAAGGGAGTGCTCCTAATCTCAGCTTGTTACCTGTATAAAAGACACCTGTCCACAGAAGCAATCAATCAATCAGATTCCAAACTCTCCACCATGGCCAAGACCAAATAGCTCTCCAAGGATGTCAGGGACAAGATTGTAGACCTACACAAGGCTGGAATGGGCTACAAGACCATTGCCAAGCAGCTTGGTGAGAAGGTGACAACAGTTGGTGCGATTATTCGCAAATGGAAGAAACACAAAATAACTGTCAATCTCCCTCGGCCTGGGGCTCCATGCAAGATCTCACCTCGTGGAGTTGCAATAACCATGAGAACAGTGAGGAATCAGCCCAGAACTACACGGGAGGATCTTGTCAATGATCTCAAGGCAGCTGGGACCATAGTCACCAAGAAAACAATTGGTAACAAACTACGCCGTGAAGGATTGAAATCCTGCAGCGCCCGCAAGGTCCCCCTGCTCAAGAAAGCACATATACATACCCGTCTGAAGTTTGCCAATGAATATCTGAATGATTCAGAGGACATCTGGGTGAATGTGTTGTGGTCAGATGAGACCAAAATGGAGCTCTTTGGCATCATCTCAACTCGCCGTGTTTGGAGGAGGAGGAATGCTGCCTATGACCCCAAGAACACCATCCCCACCGTCAAACATGGAGGTGGAAACATTATGCTTTGGGGTGTTTTTCTGCTAAGGGGACAGAACAACTTCACCGCATCAAAGGGACGATGGACGGGGCCATGTACCGTCAAATCTTTGGTGAGAACTTCCTTCCCTCAGCCAGGGCATTGACAATGGGTCGTGGATGGGTATTCCAGAATGACAATGACCCAAAACACACGGCCAAGGCAACAAAAGAGTGGCTCAAGAAGAAGCACATTAAGGTCCTGGAGTGGCCTAGCCAGTCTCCAGACCTTAATCCCATAGAAAATCTGTGGAGGGAGCTGAAGGTTCGAGTTGCCAAACGTCAGCCTCGAAACCTTAATGACTTGGAGAAGATCTGCGAAGAGGAGTGGGACAAAATCCCTCCTGAGATGTGTGCTAAACTGGTGGCCAACTACAAGAAACGTCTGACCTCTGTGATTGCCAACAAGGGTTTTGCCACCAAGTACTAAGTCATGTTTTGCAGAGGGGTCAAATACTTATTTCTCTAATTAAATTGCATTTCCATTCATTGCATTTCCATTTGTTGTTATTCTGTCTCTCACTGTTCAAGTAAACCTACCATTAAAATTATAGACAGATCATTTCTTTGTCAGTGGGCAAACGTACAAAATCAGCAGGGGATCAAATACTTTTTTTCCCTCACTGTACCTCATTTAGTTACACCAGCTCTGTCTGGAGAAATGGGCCAAAATTCACCCAACTTATTGTGGGAGGCTTGTGGAAGGCTACCCGAAACGTTTGACCCAATTTAAACAATTTAAAGGCAGGCAATGCCACCAAATACTTATTGAGTGTATGTAAACTTCTGACCCACTGGGAATGTGATGAAAGAAATAAAATCTGAAATAAATCATTCTCTCTACTATTATTCTGACATTTCACATTCTTAAAATAAAGTGGTGATCCTAACTGACCTTAAACAGGGAATGTTTTCTAGGATTAAATGTCAGGAATTGTGAAAAACTGAGTTTAAATGTATTTGGCTAAGGTGTATGTAAACTTCCGACTTCAACTGTATTTAGCAGTCTTATGGCTAGGGGGGCAGAAGCTGTTCAGGGCCCTGTTGGTTCCAGACTTGGTGCATCAGTACCACTTGCTGTGTGTGATGCAATAGTTTCCATGGTAATGTGGAATGTTCATTCAAATGATGCTAACTGATGTGGCTCATGCAATGGAATGTATTTTTTGTAATGTCAGTTGAGTTGATTAAACAACTCACAGCACAGATTGATGGGTGCACTTCTTGCTTTTACTTACCACATTGCTTCTATGGGTACATTTGCAATAGCCAGCAATCCACCCATTGTGCCATCGTTGTCTTGAATGGGATCACCCGTTCTATTCAATGAGGGGATTAGATTAATCTGGCCCGGGCGCGTAGAATTCTGTGGGAAGATCTCAATTGCATACTCCTTGCGTCCTCTCTCGTCTCTTTATTTGGCAATTCAATGCCGAGACACCAGTCATTGTTTATGTAACATTAAATACACATCATTTTTATGCATTTTAGTTAATTTCGGAAATTCAGTATTTTGATACAAAAATACAGAAATCTAAATACTCAAACAATGGACCTAGAAACTGTCTGCGGTACTGACAAACAGCAAGGCAAGTGTTTTATGAAGGGCCCGTAAGTGTTTTGTGGTGAACTTCACCTTTAACGCATGGCTGTTTGTTTATTACAGCTGTCAACAATAAAAACACACTTTCACAGAAAAAGCATGCTCATTACCAGCAGACAGAAACTCACACGCACACATGCTTGCACACACTCGCTCGCTCGCTCTCCCGCTCTCGCTCTCTCTCTCTCATATAAACACACACTGCACCTAATACATTCTTATGAAACACATTTTCCTCATACACAGACAATAAAAAAAAGGTCACAGCCAACGTTATTATAGTTTTGGGTTTTTGTATTTGTTTTTATGTCTATTACTTTGAAGAGTTTTATTTGAAATTCAGTTTAGTTTCAGTTAGATTTCAGACCCACTTTATTAGTTTCTATTTAGTTCAAGTTTTATAAAAACAAATGTATATTTCCATTTTATATTATTTAGTTTCAGTTTTAGTTTTCGTGTTAGGGACAGAAAGTAACCTGTGCCTGGGAGGCTTTTGGGACGTCACTTCTTGCCACTGTGGGGAAGTTATACATAAGTTGATGGGTCAGGTCAGGTCAGGTCATAGGTTAGGTTAGGTTAAGTTTAAAGTTTTTAATTTTTTTTATTTAACCTGTTTACTGACTTGCCTTTCAGAGCCACTTTACTAGTTTCTATGTAGTTTTATAAAAACAAAAGTATATTTCGAGTCAGTTAAGTACAAAATCTTGTTCAGGGGCAGAACGACAGATTTGAACCTTGTCAGCTAGGGGATTCAATCCAGCAACCTTTCGGTTACGGGCCAAACGCTATAACCACTAGGCGACCTGCCGCCCCAAAGGTAGACTAAGTGAGGTGATGTAATGTATAAAGTAAACAGTGGTAGTGGTTCAATTTCCGCAACAACCAGGAGCGTTGAAGCGCGACTCTATACTTCTCAGCTATTTTGGTCCCGTAGCTACCACGTTGTAGCAGCATGAAGCGCACCCGTGCACATGTGCAGATACTCTGTGTGACTGAGTGAAATCAACCCGACTGGGCACAAACTGGTTGAGTCAACGTTGTTTTAACATCATTTGTCAACGTATTGTGACGTGGAATCTATGTGGAAAATACTTTGGATTTATAAAAGTAATCAACGAGTTTTGAGGGTTACATTTCAGCCACAGGATTATGTCATCGTGGTAACCAATTTCAACATAGACAAACCTTGTATAAATACATGTATGTTGAATTTGTACCTTTTGAAAAAAAATGTCAGATCTTCAGTGTAATATCCACTAAAGAAAAAAACTATAGGCAGGGCAGCACCTCCTACTGGAGAGTTGGACTATCTACAGCACTGGTCACCAACCAGTCGATCAGCATTCCTAGTTGATCACCAAACATTTCTGTAAAACAAACAACGATAAAGTCTTGCGTTCCAATTGTTTTACATTTGTTTCGCGCTGTTCGCGGTAGGTGCACTTGAATCAGCAGCCCTAGCACCAGGAGGGCAAAGTGTTCCCAATTTGAACCATTTAATGTGTCTGAAAGTAGAACTCTGCCTACCCGGCAGGCCCAGAGAGAAAATCAAGTGTTAACTGTCAACACTTTGTTCAACACCTTTATAAGCCGTAAACTGCACATTCTCCTTACTTCGACGTGCTACAACCAGCATTTCGGTGGCAGTGAATGAGTATAGCAAAGTGTTAGCACAACTTTATGACCTTTGATCACATGAGCTTTGTTCATGCAGTCAACATGAGGTGCAAGTTGGACAATTTTTATACCCATGATGCAACACACTTTTAAAGGCGGTCACCAACTTGAACGCACCCAATCTCACTATTACCCACCAGATTCAGAAGCTTGAAAACCACACTAAACCCATTAGGTTTTTGTCCCCCCAAAAACTAAAACTGAACATAATTTATGATGGTTTTCATTTATTTTTGTTACTTTAGGAGTCAAAGATAATAGTTTCAGTATAGTTTTAGTTTTTCAAACAGGATTGTTAATTATTTTATTTCAGTGTACTAAATAGTTTTTTCATTATTAGTTTTAGTTTACTATTGTATTGAATATTTTAAGATAATACACAATGCAGAGGACTAGAGGTCAATAGGGAAATAACAATCAATGGAAATAGTTGTTTTTCAGTTCAACATCTGTTTAGAATCTGTGTAGGGGTTTCAGTCCTGGACTCATAGCTACATGTGGAAAGTTTTCATTGGTTCGAATGGTCTATACATTGACCCTGAAACAGGATACTTGTTATTTGGCCATTGGCCCAATTTTACTGCATGGAATTCTAATTGGTCAACCACAGGATAGGGTAGGGGGCTATAAATTACATAATGTTGCTTTGTTCTGTGGAGAATCACTGAGGACAGGGAAGAATGAACATCTTCTTCCCAGCATAACATCTATGATTTGTTCTCTTTGAATAAACCTATTTTCCTCCGTCTGATTTGCTTTGGGGTCTGTGTTATTGAAGAGTAACATAAACTGCTAACACTTTGTGCCATGACCCGGATTAATTGGTTCCAACAACAAGGAACAACTCATCAACTGTGTGTTGATCCAGGGGAAAGAGAGAGGGCTGAGCGCAACCTACCACGGGAGTCAACACTTTATCTCCTGATTGATGACATATCATATTCCTGGGTGAGTCTAGACCTGTCATTCAAAAGAACCAAATCAGGTTAAAATTAGTGCATGCAATGAGTGATATGTATCTGTGATGTATAGGGGTTTGAGTCCTTTTGTTAAAGGTTAGTCCTTTTCTCTATTGAAGGTTTGAGTCCTTTTGTTACAGCCCTATCAGTTAAATAAGCCATAATTGATTAAGGGTGTGAAACCTTCTTGTTGCATAGAAGTGAGTTGCTATTTGAGTAGCATTTTTTTTTACATGTGTGGGAAATGTAAGCCTTGTGAGCATTGTACAAGCTTTTGAAGTGAACACAAGTTTTTATGGTTAACCAGGCCCTACAGAAAAAAATGGTGTTCTAGAAGATAAGAGGTTAGTCCTCATATATATGGGTTAAATAAATATATAAGATATATATTATACAACTTTTGAAGTTAATGTAATGCAACCTTTAAGTGAGAAAACCACTCTGGAGAAGGGCGCAACGGCTGCACCGAATGTGATCATAAACGAGATTTTGAATTCACTGTCTAGTGATATAAAGAACCATTTCAAAGTAGAGGAGTGTAGGCAAGAAATAAAGAAATATTCTGTCATTGTTGACAAAGATGGAATATGTCTGATATACAAAAAGCTTGGGGAAAAATACAGAGAATGTCTAACTCTTGGTGAACAGATAAAAATCTTAAAAGGAGAAATTCAACTGTTGCAGGAGGTGAAAAAGTCAGACTTGACCCCCACCCGTGGGCTCTCTGTTCCCTCCATCTATCCTCACACTGAATTGCGCAAGGCAGATCAGGTTTCAAGCATCTGGTCAGCACTACCTGGCTTTGAGTCAACAGATTCTGACAGCGGCGACAAACAATGTTTTAGGCCAACCAGAACACAGGCTGTAAAAGGTACTAAACACAAACCTCCAGTGACAGTAATCACACATACATCAGCATCTCCAAAACAGTTGGATGAATGGTCAAAGACTGAAGCATCCACGAGACGTCGGTATGAAGACGTGGGACCATTTGAAGCAATATAAGAAACTCTACAATCTATATCCTTATGATGGGTTACAGTTATTAGCCTTTGTTTCGAACAACCGTGAACATGGCGTACTTGAAGAAAAGGTTTATAGAGCAGAGGTGGTTAGACACAGTGGATTACCCTACATGGAAGATGAAGATGCACTCAATTCCTCCAAAAATGGGGCAATGATGCCCATCAGTTGATGCAATCCATACACGATGATATGAAACAGACCAAACCATTATCAATTTCTATTGGTCCAATGAAGATTGATGCAGGGGTATGGATAGGCTCCTTTGAACAACCTATTTTAGGCCTTGATGTTATAATGCAACTTGACTCTACACTGAACATCTCTGAAGGAAAAGTGATGTGGCAAATTAGACAACTGCAGGGCTCTACATTTCAGAACCATCCTATTTGGACTACGAAGAAAAATGAGTGTGGAACTTTGGATATGGAACCAGTGTGCTTGACAGGTGTTGCCCCACCTTGCACAAAACAATATCCCATTAGCAAGGAAGCTATGGGCGCTACTAAAGTAGTGATTAAAGATCTAAGGGACAGGGGTATAGTTGAAAAGACATATTCTGCCTCTAATAGCCCAGTAGCGCCAGTGAAAGAATCAACTATAGGAATGCAAATGAAGCCATCTCCTAGCTCACTCCACTGGTGGCTGACACCTCAACCATTTTTTCCTCATCATCACCTGCTCACTCTGTGTTCTCAGTCATTGATATGGCTAATGGGTTCTGGTCGGTACCCTTACATCCAGAGGTCCGTCCATGGCTTGCTTTTTCTGTGGATGGTCAACAGTATCAGTGGACAGGGACTCCTATGGGCCTTCATAATAGTCCTTTGATTTACCATCAGGCATTTCGGAGACATCTCCAAGATCTCCCTCAGATGTCATACAATATACAACATGTTAAAATCACTGTTAGACCTCTTGCATGCCATAACAATGCCCAACTCATACAATCACAGGTTATCTACCTTGGTCAACTGGTCTCACAGCGGAAGAGAGAGATGACACAAAGTCGTACGGCTGCCATACAAGCTGCCAAGGAGCCCACTACTATTAAAGAACTTCGCTCCTTCATGGGCTTGTGCAACTATAACAGATGCTGGGTGGACCCCTTTGCCGAAATTGCACAACCCCTTAACGACCTCCTCAAGGGAGGCCCTGATTCAAAAGACTATGTAGCCTTCACGGGAGAACAGAAAGAGGTTTTTGGCAAGTTTAAACTAGCTCTGTCATCAATGCCGGTTTTGGGCATTCCGGACTCAGGCCAACCGTTCACCCTCTTTGTGGCTGAAAAAGATGGCTACATGACCTCAGTGCTGACACAAGACCATGGTGATTTTCAGAATCCTGTAGGTTACTATTCAAAGAAACTGGATGATGTGTGTTTGGGATGGGGTCCCTGTCTCAGAGCTATGATAGTGATAGTGACAGGCACGTTACATGCAGGAACATCAGCACAGGTGGCGGAATTGGTGGCTTTGACAGAAGCATGCAAACAGGCTGAAGGAAAAAACAGTTAATATCTACACATACTCAAAGTATGATTTCGGTGTTACCCATGATGGTAAACAAATATGTAACAGACACATACGGGCCAAAATGGGAAGGTCCTTATCAAGTTTTGCTCATAACGAGGTCAGCATATTAGGGATATTTAGGTGAAATGTCCAACTTTTTCCTGAAAATCGGGGCATGCTTACTTAGGGAATTTTATGTGAAATATCAATTTCTCTTGAAACCAGGACATGTTACTTTCACTTTTTGGTTTCCTTCGTTACAGATTATGAGAATCTACCATCTGAAGCTGAAGCAATATCCCTTAACCCAAGGACTGTACCTGAAATGATACAAGATCACTGGTGAAGTGTTCATTGGAGAAGTCCTTATCAACCAGTGGAATGGTATAAGAATTCCTCACTGCCGACAGACTGTCAGAATATAATTTCTAATAGTTATCTATGTGGGACTGATACCAGCTGGTCACTTTTAAAGGACTATGGGAATGATTACCTTGACAATAGGATGATTGAATAATATTGTCTTGCAGACCAGTGAAAGATGTTTGAAATGATTTTCCTCGTGAGTTTCCTCCTAATACATGATGTGGGTGGTGTTTCCAATTCTAACACAGAGATGCGTCAGCAGGATGAGGGACACTCGGGCGCCAGTACGTTTCTAGCTCTTTCTCTACACTGACAAACATCGGGTACATGTGCTGTTATTGGTGCTGAATGCTGTACTTACAGTCCTGATAATTCTGAGGAAATAACTGACCTAATCCAAAAGATCAGGACTGAGGGCACTAAAAAGCATGATTCATATGATTCAGGCTTAGTCATGTGGTTGTCTTCCACATTTGGCACATGGGGAAGTTTTTTGGTGAGCATGATACTTCCAATAGTGGGAGTTGTGTTTATTTTTCGAATCCTCATCCAGGTTATCAAGTGTGCTATTGCCCGATGTTTGTCTGCTATTATCCGATGGATACGTGATAGGGGATATCGTAAGATTCATCAACCGTCTGCTAACGGTTGATGCTAACACTAATAATAACCTTGGTTACAGCAAAGATTTTAGTCCTTTTGATGTCGAAAGCATGTTGAAAAGGGCACTGTGTCAGGTGTGTGTCAGAGGGAGTGTATAAGAGAGACTTTGTGTGTGTGTGGCCTTTCTGGCACTAAGACACTCCATTCAAATTGAAATCCAATAAGCGTTCACTTACTCCGGGGCTAAATTCAGTTATCCTTATGCTAATTATCTCCATTACCTTAACTGACTGAAATAAGCTCAATACATTCTCCCTTCCTGGAGTATTAGTGTCTTCTGAACTGCAGCGAGGCGCAATGGGTACATCAGTCCTTCCCAGGCAAGCTGTAGAAAAGACAGAAAAAAAGCGACGAGCCCAAAATGACTTTACAGAAGAATTACAATAACAAATGGGCCTCCTAAAATACGCCAGGATACACGACGCTAATCATATAGCTTTCGGCAGCCTCAGCGCACTTGAGCCACAAAGGGCTCCACACACACACACACACGTACAGTAGCAGCAAAGTCCCCAATAAGTCACTAAATTACCGTCACTATGTAATAAATCTTGTTAGTGCTGACTTGGTGTACTCATACTGCGGGGACCCACGGGTGAGACCCAGGCCTGGCGCCACGAGGGTGCAAAATGTTTGAATATTGTTCCCCCTCAGTTTTGTATCCCTATTCTGTCCCACAATATGCCCCTTCCGTCATGCCCAACCGATTTGTTGTGTATGCTTCATTCATGCAACTCCCTTGCATGCATCATACGTACGTCATACACATTTAACCGGTTGAAAAAAACGATTGGCTTTCACAGTAGAAGGGCGGGGTCAATTTGACCGTTTAGGTTTACTTTCAAAGTTACTTACTACCAACAACAAAAAAGTTTCACCTCACAGCTGGATGGAATTTAGCTAATGTTAACAGGTAGTTAGGTAGCTGATAGCATGACGGATATTAGAAAGCACAACGGCAGCATCGGATCAAAGTGGTGGGGAGGGGGAGAAGCCTGCCACAGAGCCCAAGGCCGCTGAGCCCAAGGCCGCTGAGCCCAAGGCCGCTGAGCCCAAGGCCGCTGAGCCCAAGGCCGCTGAGCCCAAGGCCGCTGAGCCGACGCTAATCACCTAGGCCAAGGCCATTGAGCCCAGCAGCAAAGGCACCTGCATAACCGTCTTGCAGCCTGGTGATATAGGAAATAGCCAACCCGAGGAGGGGCCTGCAGCCTCCAAGATACCCAACCCGCCTGTACTGTGGGAGAAAACTGACATTTTGTAGCGCGTGGTTTAAAGGCAGAGAGTGACTGGAATATTCCTGCAAGGAAATACATGCACACGGACACCCCCGCTCTAAGCAAACGGGAAAGAGTAGTGAGTAGTAATCTGAAATAATATGTGGTGGAAACAACAATGGGCCAGCAAGAAGAGGATAATGAGAGGGAGTGCAAAATACTGTTTTTCAGCACTCTGGATGCTGTACTGGGAGAAATGTCAGCAAGATTTAACGAACGAAACAGCCAACTTGTTGAGGCCCTGTGTGCCTTGCACCCAGAGAATGAAACCTTAATGGATGGGGAAAAGGTGAAACTTCTGCTGGACTTCATGTCTGGAGATTTTGTGGAAATTAAGTTTACTGTCGCACGCCAGTTTCTCCGATCTGGAGAAGAACATTATGCAAAGAATTTTGGATAAGTACTCCAGGCCTCTAACAGCTATGCCTACTGTGATGATGGCATTGAAGCTGGGATTAACATTTGGAGCATCCACAGCAATTTGCGAGAAGTCTTTCTCAACATTGAAAAATGTATTCAGTGAGCACAAACTGAGCATGTTGCACGGGAGGAAAACACATGCTGATTCAACTGGCATTTGAGAGGGATCTTACAAGCAAATTCCGTGGGGAGTGGAACGAGAGACCTCTGAGGAGGTTCCACACAGCATCAAGGAGGATGCAAATCTTTTGAATCTGCGTAAGAACAGGCAGCCTGGCTGGCCTTGTATTATTTTGTAATTTGCTAGCTTTTGGAAAAGTGTGGCAAATGTCAGAAATAGGCGTAGACGTGATTTTCTTTATTGCCAAGTCTACTGCTTGATTTCTGTGATGTGATTGAAAATGTTTGGTTGATAATATAATCTGATTGTTTTTAATGTTGTTTTATATAGTAGAAGAGGTGCTTTGCATTACATTCATGAGGGTAGGCAGACCTTGACCAATGGTTGAGTAACGATGTAGCCATAGTGTTGCTATAAACAACTCGTTGCTATGGAATACACATTTCTCTTATCATACGCAGCATAGTACGGCACTCTTGTGGAAAGACCGCTTGGTACCTGCGTCCAAGCTCCATTGTACTGACAAGTCGTGGTAGTGCATTGTACACTATTGTTTGCTTTCCGCGATTGGAAATACATTGTATTGGCATGTGGAAGTGTTATTGCGGTAATTAGCAACTGTTTTGCATAGCGTATTGTGCATGTAGTGTTGTCATAACTTGCAATTTCTCGAGAATTGTCAAAATTGTCAACGTCACCATTATTAGTCAGTTGTACAACTGAATGCCTCCAACCGAAATGTGTCTTCCGCATTTAACCCAACCCCTCTGAATCAGAGAGGTGCGGGGGGCTGCCTTAATCGACATCCACGTCTTCAGCGCCCGGGGAACAGTGGGTTAACTGCCTTGTTCAGAGGCAGAACGACAGATTTGTACCTTGTCAGCTCAGGGATTCGACCTTGCAACCCTCCGGTTACAAGTCCAACGCTCTAACCACTAGGCTACCTGCCGCCCCCATGTTTGTAAAGTGGTGCAGTAGCCTGTACTCTTGCGGCAAGACAGCCGTGTGTGGCTGCAAATACATTGTGTGTAATTGTACTATCGATTATTATCCATCCTGTGTTATCAGCAAGCGAAAATAGTTGTGCCCCATTAGAGTTAATCCTGCTGCCGGGCCTGGTGAGACCCACATGGAGAGAAAGACAGAAAGAGAAATGGAGATAGGAAAACAAGAAAGAGAGGGAACAGGAGAAAGGAAGAGAGGGATTGAAGTTCCTAGTCCTCAAAAGTTTTTTTTTTTGCCTGTGTTATGTAGGTCAGAACCCAGCAGTCTACAGGATCCATAGGCTCCCAATTCCTGGAGTTCTAAAAGTTCTTGGCTCCACTCTGTCTTCCTTGATTTAGTCAGATCAAATGGGAATTTCCCTGCCTTGTGAGCGGAGTTTCCCCTCGCCTCCTCCAGACCATCGATCATATTCAGTAGGAACATACAGTACCTTGCATTGTACCTCAGGCTTGTAGACCACAGTTTCCTGCTTTGGTGGAGGTTGATATGTTTGAGGTATGCATCTGTATGCGTCTTAAGCCAATCTCATGAGAAGTAAGACAAGACATCTCCCGGGTTGCATTCGTAAAGTGGAAATGTAAAAAATGTGTAGAGATGATTGTTGCAGCGCTGTGGTGTCTTTGTGACTCGTGCTGCCGCATTACAATACAGTTGATGCTATGGTCTTGGATACTGGACTACCACTCGACCACTCTGGCACGTATCAGAATTAATTTGGACCAGGATTCATCTGGTTTTTGCACAGATCAGAGTACCAAATGTTACTACACAGAAAAAAACAATTACACAACATGCAACAATTTCTACGATTTTACAGAATTATGGTTCATATAAGGAAATCAGTCAATTAAAATATATTATGCCCTAATCTATCGATTTCACATGACTGGGAATACAGATATGGATCTGTTGGTCACAGATACCTCTCCTTAGCATAGAGTTGATCAGGCTGTTGATTGTGGGCCGTGGAATATTGTCCCACTCCTCTTCAATTGCTGTGTGAAGTTGCTGGATATCAAATCAATTCAAATTGTATTGGTCAAATACACATGGTTAGCAGATGTTATTGCGAGTGTAGCGAAATGCTTGTTATTGGCGGGAACTGGAACACGCTGTGGTACAACGTCGATCCAGAGCATCCCAAACATGCTCAATGGGTGACATGTCTAGTGAGTATGCAGGCCAACTGGGACATAACTGGGACATTTTCAGCTTCCAATTGTGTAGAGATCCTTGTGACACAGGGCAGTGCATTATCATGCTGAAACATGAGGTGATGGCAGTGGATAAAGGGCACGACAACGCGCCTCAGGATCTGGTCACGGTATCTCTGTGCATTCAAATTGCCATTGATAAAATGCAATTGTGTTTGTTGTCTGTAGCTTATGCCTGCCCATACCATAACCCCACCGCCACCATAGGGCACAAAGTTGACATAAGCAAACCGCTCGCCCACACAACGCTGTCTGCCATCTGCCCGGTACCGTTGAAACCGGGGATTCATCCATGAAGAGCACACTTCTTCAGCGTGCCAGTGGCCATCGAAGGTGAGCATTTGGCCTCTGAAGTCTGTTTATGACGCCAAACTGCAGTCAGGTCAAGACCCTGGTGAAGACGACGAGCACTCAGATGAGCTTCCTTGAGACGGTTTCTGACAGTTTTTTTCAGAAATACTTCAGTTGTGTAAACCCACAGATACATCAGCTGGTCGGGTGGCTGGTCGTATAGACGATCCCGCAGGTGAAGAAGCCTGATGTATAGTTCCTGGGCTGGCGTGGTTACACGTGATCTGCGGTTGTGAGGCTGGTTGGACGTACTGCCAAATTCTCAAAAATGCCGTTGGAGGCGGCTTATGGTAGAGAAATTAACATTAACTTCTCTGGCAACAGCTCTGATGGACTCTCCTGCATAAAAGTTATGTCAATTTGAAGAGAAATTAGACAGCTGTTCCAACACACTCGTTCATATTTGGATACGTAAAGGCAGACTCGTTTTATATTGACATTTCTCACCCCTTGTCGCTTTCCAATACTGCTGTAGAGAAATTGTCTCACATTCTTTTTCTTTTTTTTATCAATGGTTTTATTATATGTTCAAGCAATAGGCAGAATAAACATAATTGGACAAATATCAATTGGCTTGTCAGCGAATGTCCTACACATAATCACATCATAATCAATAATGCGGGAAATTCATAGTACATGCACAGATTTACCATGCACAGACCTTACATTCTTGGTGAGCAAGAGGGTTTACTCCACCCAAAATCTGTCTACGTTAAGCAGATCATTAATTATTAAGCAAGTGAGGAGTTTTTGTATGGGGGGCAATGAGAGTGTCGAATTTAGTCATAATAAAAATGAATTGCTATTTTGATACGTGAGGCTTATTTGATCTAATAGAAATGTATTAGTTCTTAAGTTGTTACGGGAGTGTACAGATATACACTGAGTATACCAAACATTAGGAACACCTTCCTAATATTGCGTTGCACTCCCCCTTTTTCCTTCAGAACAGCCTCAATTTGTCGGGGCATGAACTCTACAAGGTGTCGAAAGCGTTACACAGGGATGCTGGCCCATGTTGACTCCAATGCTTCCCACAGTTGTGTGAAGTTGGCTGGATGTCCTTTGGGTGGTAGACCATTCTTGATACACACGGGGAAACTGTTGAGCGTGAAAAACCCAGCAGCGTTGCAGTTCTTGACACAAACCAGTGCACCTGCCACCTACTACCACACCCAGTTTAAAAGGTACTTGTCTTTTCCATTAACCCTCTGAATGGAACACACACAATCCATGTCTCAATTGTCTCAAGGCTTAAAAATCCTTCTTTAACCTGTCTCCTCCCCTTTATCTACAGTGATTGAAGTGGATTTATCAAGTGACGTCAATAAGGGATCATAGCTTTCACCTAGTCAGTCTATGTCATCCAAAGAGCAGGTGTTCTTAATGTTTTGTAAAATCTGTGTAAGTGTGATGCATGTGACATCCCTACAACTTTGATAAAAAAACATTTTAAAATTGTCCCCTTTTCAGGACCCTGTCCTTCAAAGATAATTCGTAAAAATCCAAATAACTTCACAGATCTTCACTGTAAAGCGTTTAAACACTGCTTCCCATGCTTGTTCAATGAACCATAAACAATTAATGAACATGCACCTGTGGAACGGTCGTTAAAGACACAAACAGCTTACAGACGGTAGGCAATTAAGGTCACAGTTATGAAAACTTGGGACACTAAAGAGGCCTTTCTACTGACTCTGAAAAACACCAAAAGAAAGATGCCCAGGGTCCCTGCTCATCTGTGTGAAAGTGCCTTAGGCATGCTGCAAGGAGGCATGAGGACTGCAGATGTGGCCAGGGCAATAAATTGCAATGTCCGTACTGTGAGACGCCTAAGACAGTGCTACAGGGAGACAGGACGGACAGCTGATCGCCCTCGCAGTGGCAGACCATATGTAACAACATACGGTACATCCGAACATCACACCTGCGGGACAGGTGTGACAACTGCCTAAGTTACACCAGGAACCCACAATCCCTCCATCAGTGCTCAGACTGTCCGCAATAGGCTGAGAGAGGCTGGACTGAGGGCTTGTAGGCCTGTTGTAAGGCAAGTCCTAAACCGACATCACCGGCAACAACGTCGCCTGTGGGCACAAACCCACCGTCGCTGGATCAGACAGGACTGGCAAAAAGTGCTCTTCACTGACGAGTCACGGTTTCGTCTCACCAGGGGTAATGGTCGTATTCGCGTTTATCGTCGAAGGAATGAGCGTTACACCGAGGCCTGTACTCTGGAGTGGGATCGATTTGGAGGTGGACGGTTTGTCATGGTCTGGGGCGGTGTGTCACAGCATCATCGGACTGAGCTTGTTGTCGTTGCAGGCAATCTCAACGCTGTGCGTTACAGGGAAGACATCCTCCTCCCTCATATGTTACCCTTCCTGCAGGCTCATGCTGACATGACCCTCCAGCATGGCAATGCCACCAGCCATACTGCTCGTTCTGTGCGTTATTTCCTGCAAGACAGGAATGTCAGTGTTCTGCCATGGCCAGCGAAGAGCCCGGATCTCAATCCCATTGAGCACATCTGGGACCTGTTGGATTGGAGGGTAAGGGCTAGGGCCATTCCCCCCAGAAATATCCAGAAACTTTCAGGTGCCTTGGTGGAAGATTGGGATTTATTTTTATTTATTTTATTTATCCGTTATTTTACCAGGTAAGTTGACTGATAACACGTTCTCATTTACAGCAATGACCTGGGGAATAGTTACAGGGGAGAGGAGGGGCATGAATGAGCCAATTGTAAACTGGGGATGATTAGGTGACCATGATGGTATGACGGACAGCTTGGGAATTTAGCCAGGACACTGGGGTTAACACCCCTACTCTTACGATAAGTGCCATGGGATCTTTAATGACCTCAGAGAGTCAGGACACCCGTTTAACGTCCCATCCGAAAGACGGCACCCTACACAGGGCAATGTCCCCAATCACTGCCCGGGATAACATCTCACAGCAAGAACAGGCAAATCTGGTGCAGTCCATGAGGAGGAGATGCAATGCAGTACTTAATGCAGCTGGTGGCCACACCAGATACTGACTGTTACTTTTGATTTTGACCCCACCTTTGTTCAGGGACACATTATTCAATTTCTGTTAGTCACATGTCTGTGGAACTTATTCAGTTTATGTCTCAGTTGTTGAATCTTATGTTCATATAAATATTTACACATGTAAGGTTTGCTGAAAATCAACACAGTTGACAGTGAGAGGATTTTTCTTTTTTTGCTGAGTTCATATCGGAGTTGTTGCTGTTGAAATTTGTGACGGTCTACACTCTTAGGAAAAAAAGATGTTATCTATAACCGAAGAGTGTGTGCATATTCTTGAGGCTACCATCTCACTCTCCATTGAATACAGGCGTTTGACATCAACACCCCTCATCGAATACTCAAAAAGGTATTCAAATAATGAGATGTATCCACTAATCCAAAGAGAGGAATAGGTAGGAGCTTGACAGCCTGCCGTTCTGCTCTGTCGACATTGTTAGGGAGGAGACGCAAGCATCTCTTCACACTGGGCTCCCGAGTGGGGCAGCGGTCTAAGGCCCTGTATCTCTAGTGCTAGAGCTGTCACTACAAACACTCTGGTTCAAATCCAGGCTTTATCACAACTGGCTGTGATTGGTAGTCCCATAGGGCAGTGCACAATTGGCCCAGTGTCATCCAGGTTTGGCCGGTGTAGGCCGTCATTGTAAATAAGAATTTGTTCTTAACTGACTTGCCTAGTTAAGATTTTTTTTTTTTTAATAAACAATGAGACATTTTAGGGGTCTGTGGCCTTGGATTACACAAAGTAAAGCTACGGCTATACCACTGTTACTGGGAGCCATTGGGAAAGGTACTGGTCCCCTTAATAATCCTACAACAAAACGACATCACTAGGGATTACGGATAGAGGTGGTATAGTACACACTATACTAAACAAGAGCATTAGTGACCGTGAGAGTAAAAAGAGAGCTGTTCCAAACGAACAAGCCATGGAGTAAAAGTAATGTCAATTTGAAGATGAATGGATTCTCTTTGATAAATGGGGTGGCTGTTCCAACACACTCGTTCATCGTGTAAAGGCAGACACGTTTTATATTGACACTTCTCGCCCCTTGTTGGTTGCCATTACCGCTGTAGAGAAATTGAGTATCCATAAAGCAGAATAAATATAATTGGAAAGATTGTCAGTGCATGTCCAACACATGATCACATGAATATCAATAATACGGTATATTCACAGTCCACGCAGAGACCTACCATGCACAGACCTACCACTCTTGGTCCCATTTTAAATACATCTGGACTCTGGAAGTTGTTGTTTAGGGCTTATTCAGTGGGACTGGTTTCAATGTTTCACATAGAAAGGTAAATGGATAGAGTGGATACAAATCTCTATTCTACACAACAGAGAATCATGGCTGGTCTATACAATACATCTCTATCTGAACTTTCTATAATGTTCCACTCTGCTGAATAAGTACTATGGTTTGATTTGCTAATGTTAATCACATATTTACAACCTGAGAAAGGTTCTTTGTCACCGGCGGTTTCTGAACAAACCTTCACTGTTGTCAAGAAAATATGTCAACCGTAATTGAATTATGGTAACGACATTCACCTCATGATTACATCCATCCAGCACCTGCCACGGTTGAGCTATTCTCATAAAGCTCCAGAAACGCAGTGCTTTGGAGTCATAATGGAGTGTATAGGCAAAAATACTACTCCTGAAAGTGATTGAACTGGGATGCAGTGCCTAACTTCCTACTTTTTAAGGCCCTATGGAGAGAACATTTTTTATATAATGATTGCCCAGCAAGAATGATTACCCCCCCCCACCCCAAAAAATATAATATATTTCTTGAAGGAACTCCGTCCGGCTTTCAACTTAGTCTTGAAAGTTGTAATAGTACAAATTGGGTGGTGCATAATCAGTTTTCCTCTTGTCACGTCAGTCACCTAAGAGAGCAATTTATTTGCCCATAGATTTTGTTGTAATGTTTGAGTCACTCAAATATCACATGAATAAACATCAGACATAGCAAAATGTATAGAATTGCAAGAAAAGGAGCTTTAAAACGGCAACAATTTCTCTGCACTTATGACAAAATGTGTAGAATTGCAGGAAACCTGCAAAAATGTTCTCTCCACCAACAAGTGGGGTATGAACAGTTTGTGTCATGAACAGTGCTTGTGCCCATATAAATAGATATAGTGTGCAGGGTGGTGCGGGATGTTCCCCAATGCTGGAACGTGGGCCTGAGTGAAAAAGTTTGGGAACCCCAAACTTAATGGGTAGTCGTTTGGAATGCATTGTGGTTTGATTACTAGTCTGCCAAGTGTCTTGCTCAGGCATACGCTCTCGAACACGTTTGATTACCTTATTGGGTTTAACAGATGTCAACCAGGTGATGACATATGTTCAGCATGAGGCAAAGACTGCTAGAGGTACAGTAAGTGGTATGGTTGTAGAATAGAGCATATATTTGAGCAGCTTAGGCTTCTAATCAAGCAGGGAGTAGGATCGTCTGCTGAGCTTTGGAACATACTGTACAGTACCAGTCAATAGTTTGGACACACCTACTCATTCAAGGGTTTTTCTTTATTTTTACTATTTTCTACATTGTAGAATAATAGTGAAGACATCAAAACTATGTGTAAGTAGTCCGGGGTGTGTGAAAGGAGTCAGGCGCAGGAGATATGCAAAATATGAGTATACTTTAATGTAGTCGCCAGAGAACATACAGGCACACCAGTAGAGCAATACTCATTACCAAACAAAATCCCCAAAATAAACACGGGTATGATTGCATCAACCGGAGTACCGATATTTACAAAACAAATGCCCTACACAGAGCACGAAGTAAACCGGTAGCAACCTACTCTGTCAAAAGACAAAACAATCACGCACAAGGGAAGACGGGAAAAGGAGGAAATTATAACAGGGGCGTGATTGGGAGAAATACAAAACAGGTGTGAACAATCAAAACCAAAACCAATAGACACACAGGAAGGAATCGGTGATGGTTAGAAAACCGGTGACGACGAACGCTGAACACCGCCCGAACAGGAAGAGGGACCGACTTCGGCTGAAGTCGTGACACTATGAAATAACACATATGGAATCATGTAGTAACCAAAAAAGTGTTAAACAAATCCAAATATATTTATATATGAGATTCTTCAAAGTATCCACCCTTTGCCATGATGACACCTTTGCAGGTAGCCTAGTGGTTAGAGCGTTGGACTTGTAACCGGAGGGCTGCAAGTTCAAATCCCCGAGCTGACAAGGTAAAAATCTGTCGTTCTGCCCCTGAACAAGGCAGTTAACCCACTGTTCCCCGGGCGCCGAAGACGTGGATGTCGATTAAAGGCAGCCCCCCGCACCTCTCTGATTCAGAGGGGTTGGGTTAAATGCGGAAGACACATTTCGGTTGAAGGCATTCGGTTGTACAACTGACTAATAATGGTGACTTTGACTTTGACTTTGACACACTCTTGGCATTCTCTCAACCAGCGTCATGAGGTAGTCACCTGGA
The DNA here is from genome assembly GCA_030435695.1 of Brachymystax lenok tsinlingensis. NCBI lineage: Eukaryota > Metazoa > Chordata > Actinopteri > Salmoniformes > Salmonidae > Brachymystax > Brachymystax lenok. Next base: position 7,527,248 of record CM059800.1, read on the forward strand.
ATGCATTTCAATTACTTTGAAGAATCTGAAATATAAAATATATATATAATATATTGTTTTACACTTTTTTGGTTACTACATGATTCCATATGTGTTATTTCATAGTTTTGATGTCTTCACTATTATTCTACAATGTTGAAAATAGTTAAAATAATGAAAATGTTTAAATGAGTAGGTGTGTCCACACCTTTGACTGGTACTGTAGATAATTGTGTATCATGCCATCCTTTTCCCCTCTTGCTTTTTTTTGTCTCTCGCTTTATCAAAACTCACTCACCCACACACAAACACACTGGCAGAAGACATGGACCCTACTCCCCTGCCAGGCTATAAAAACAAAGGGTTTATTAACACAGATAAAAATTCCATTGACAAGGGAAATTGAGGAGGGTGGGAGGGCTCTCCCAGATAGAGAGTGTTGCCGGAAAGAAATAAGAGGGGCAGGGAGAGGGGAAAACAGAAAGAGAGAGGAAGCTGGAGTGGAGGGAGAGGGGAAGCAAGTAGGCATTAAAGTATTATCCCAAGCGGGGGGGGGAAGTGGCTCGGCGTGGAGTGGGCTTTTAGCTCTGTGATTCTCCTGCCCAAGAGAGAGACAAAGCCTGGTTTTCGTCCCTAATGCCATTGTGCAGTAATTGAGCCAGCCTGGTTCTGCAGAGCAGAAGTCCACAGAAAGCTTGCCTTACTGCCTGAGCAGTGAACACTGAGACGGACAGCCAAGCCCGGGGGAGAAAGGTGACTCGTATTCGAAAGACAAACACTAAGCACACAGTGGCATAAATGAATCAGGACAACCCTAGCTATATAACGATAATGCATTAGGTTCAGCAGGGAGTCCTAATGGCATCGATATAGAAAGAGCAAATCTGTAAACACTGCGGGACCTGTGAGCGGAATACGGGGCCGGCTGCCTCGGGACGAAGGGAAAGAAAAGGGAGGAGACGAGGGATGAGAGAAGGATGTAGGGATGCATATCGGTGGGTCGAGCGAACAGGTGGAGTAACAGCAGGAGGCGTAGGGGGAGGGGAAGATTATGGAAAGGGCCAGGCCAACTGATTCATAAACCACCTTGATGATCATGTAAGGACCGGAATGAGATTGCTAATTAAAAATGAGCTCCAGGCTGTAATAAATGGAAACAGACTCAATATGGATCCAGATTGTTGTAGGAGTTCGCACCAGCCCGTCCTAATAGCCGAAGGGCTGTGTTATTCATAATCAGTTGACGCATCTATTGATCAGTATATCTAGTAGCGCATTAGTCGGTATGAAATAATAGATAAACAAGTATTTTGGTCTGATTTATTATTTATTAAAACCCATGATATATTGATACAATTATACATTTTGGGGTTATACACACATAACAGCATGCGGTAAACACTTAACACGACCTTGCTGGCTACCACATAGGGAAGGCTTCTAATATTTAATGGTCCCCACCTAAGTTATGCGCTGTATCTTTCTACTCATCGGGGAAGCCTCCCTTTCTCTCGATCTGTCTGTTTCTGCTTACATGGATGGGGCTCTGTCTCATAATAATGTGCTTCAATGCTGGAGATAAAGAAACGCGTTCTTCAAGGAGACTGGTCGATTTAATCATGACACATTCTTTTGAGCTCCTATAATGATTTCAGGATGCTTTAGTCACATAACTCAAAATACCCCTCCTTTGTGGTTATCACAATGAAACAGTCAAGTATAGCCTCTTTTACAAAGTAATATTTTTGTTGAGGAACGTAAAGAAGAGTACTACTGCCCATTTTCCAAGAGTCTGCACCAGAGAGAGATAATTACAGGGTCAGCCACAATGCAGCAGCTTTGGAGCAATACAGGTGTTAGCCTAAGTCATTTAGGTGTTAAGTGCCTAATGGCAACACGGCAGTAGACGGTAGGCGTTTCTAAGAATCTGATTCTGATATTTGTAGTCTTTTGCTTTTTCCCAACCCCAGTACGGGCTAGAATGACACCCATGTATTGGTTGGAATCACAGGGTCAGCAACAGTGCAGCGCACATAAGCAATTTAGGTGTTAAGTGCCTTGCCTAAGGGCAACAGATGTACATGGTAACAGCCACCATCAGCTTGCCAGTTCATGTCTCATTCCCACTGTTGCCAGGCCTGAGATTCAACTGGCAACCCTCCGACTCTGGTTCATATGTCTAACCTCCAGCCTAGGCCTTGTTTTTGTGTGTTTTTAAATAGAGAATAAATACAGAATAATTCAATCTTGAAAGGCCACACCATCTACCAATGCAGAATACTCCCTAGTGGCTTCCTTTTCTCTCTTCAAAATATTTGCTAGCAATGACATGGCTACTGTTGTTTGGTTAGCGAGTTGCTGGCATACACTAGCAGAGAGTATTCTGCCAAGTATATTCCCTCAGCCTGGACTGCCAGTCAAATGACGTGAAGCGCTTTGAAAGGCTGGTCATGAAGTGCTTTGAAAGGCTGGTCATGGCTCACATCAACAGCATCCTCCCGGACACCCTAGACCCACTCCAATTTGCATACCACCCCAACAGATCCACAGAGGACGCAATCTCAATCGCACTCCACACTGCCCTTTCTCACCTGGACAAAAGGAACACCTATGTGTTCATTGACTACAGCTCAGCGTTCAACACCATAGTGCCCACGAAGCTCATCACTAAGCTAAGGACTCTGGGACTAAACACCTCCCTCTGCAACTGGATCCTGGACTTCCTGAAGAGCCGCCCCCAGGTGGTAAGAGTAGGCAACAACACATCTGCCACGCTGATCCTTAACACTGGGGCCCCTCAGGGGTGTGTACTTAGTCCCCTCCTGTATTCGCTGTTCACGCACGACTGCGTGGCCAAACACGACTCTAACACCATCATTAAGTTTGCTGACAACACAACAGTGGTGGCCTGATCTCCGACAACGATGAGACGGCCTATATGGAGGAGTTCAGAGAACTGGCAGTGTGGTGCCAGGACAACAACCTCTCCCTCAATGTGATCAAGACAAAGGAGCAGATCGTGGACTACAGGAAAAGGCAGGCCGAACAGGTCCCCATTAACATTGACGGGGCTGTAGTGGAGGGGTTCGAGAGTTTCAAGTTACTTGGTGTCCACATCACCATCGTCCAAACATACCAAGACAGTCGTGAAGAGGGCACAACAAAACCTTTCCCCCCTCAGGAGGCTGAAAAGATTTGGCATGGGACCCCAGATCCTCAAAAGGTTCTACAGCTGCACGATCGAGAGCATCCTGACTGGTTGCATCACCGTCTGGTATGGCAACTGCTCGGCATCTGATCGTCAGGCGCTACACAAGGTAGCTTCCTGCCATCCAGGACCTATATAATAGGCAATGTCAGAGGAAAGCCCAGAGTCAGAGACTCCAGTCACCCAAGTTATAGACTGTTTTCTCTTTTTCTCTGCTTCCGCACGGCAAGCAGTACCGGAGAGCCAAGTCTAGGACCAAAAGTCTCCTCAACAGCTTCTACCCCCAAGCCATAAGACTGCTGAACAATTCATAAAATGTTCTTCTTCTTGAACTGCACTGTTTGATTTGAAATTAACTGGGCTCCCCCGCGGCTAGCTAGCTAGTTGGCGCAGCAGCTGGTGATAGGACTGTTAATTATGTATGGCTTTTCTAAATGCTTAGCAAAGTAAGCAGGCCATGGCATGAAGGGATTGTAAGTCAGACTCCAGCAGTGCACGTCCCCTATGCAGTCTCTACTCGTCCACGGGGTAGCCAATGATGTGTCACTGAACACATCCTTAAGCTGTGACCGGGACAATGTTGATTGTTTCGTGCTGTTTAGATCAGCTCATAAATTATGCTAGCTAAGCCAACCCCCTGCCATTCCGCTTTAATAATGACTAGGTATTAGCTGTATCATGATAGCGCTAGTATAGCTCTTATGACAGTGGCTATAAGTGAAGTGTTATTTTATCATGGTTATTGATCAAATGTTACATTTTAAATGAATACAGTACTATTAAGAAATGTGGACAAATTCAGTCATTATCAGTCATCAGTCATTATTCAGTCATCAGTCATTATTCAGTCATTACAGTTAATCTGCAGTGTCTTACTCAGTTCCGCCAAGAGCCACGTACCGCTTGTGTGTATGATCACTGACAGAGAGGAATGAAGTGTGTTTGATCAAGTCACATCTTCCCAGGCACTAGTTTTGTTCCTTAGCAGATACAAAGTTGTTGGATAAAGTGGAATACAACCCCTCCCTTGCCATTTTGCTCCCACCTCATTCCGTTTGATGCTGAAATATTCAACACTAACTAACCTCCCTTCTAGCCTGAAACCCCTTCTATAGTAATCAAATTGACTCTTCCCATGCCACTCTCTTCATAGCAGCATTGGCTGGTTTGATCTGCCCCTGCTACTTTATAAGCTATTCACCCAGGGCAGATTTGCCTTCTGGGGAAAAATGTGTGAATGTGGGATGATTAAGGCTGGCAGTGAGAAAGATGGACTACCATAGGGTGGAAGAGAGAAGGGGAGGGAGGGAAAGCGAGAGGGAGAGGGAGCGAGGGAAAGAGAGGGAGGAATGAAGAGAAAGAGAGAGTGGAACAGGAGGAGGAAGGAAGGACAAGGGAATTATGTCCGGTCTCACTCAAATTGAGCGTTAACGCGCACACACACACTCCGGAATTGAACAAGGGAATATTAGCAGTCTGCACGCACAGAAACAGACACACACACAGTGAAATGTCGTGGTGGGGTGTTTGATTGCTAGCTTATGAGTTGGAACACATTTTGATATATGATTTTATTAGGCACAGAGATTTAGTGCCTCCATGGAAGGGGCCCTTGCGGGAGTGCATCCATTAACTGTAAATGTAGGGAAATTGACCCATTTCAGGATAGTCACCAGCCTAATGAAACTCAGTGTGTGCTCTTCAGATTCAGAGTCCATTTTTCCTCCTATCTTAACTCGCTCTCTAGCTTCCTCTATTTGAACCTATTTTTCTTCCCCTGTTCCTTCTGTGTTGCCCCTTCTCTCTCTTAATCTTCCTCCTTCCTTCCTCTCACAGATTTGTTATGCTGCTACAGCCAGGCTATTGTACAGTTCTCATGGGTCACTGTTTGCTGTCTCTTTGCTCTCTCTCTCGCTCTCTTCTTCCTCCCTCCATTATTAATTTGTTATGCAACTGCCATTCTGCAGTACACTTCTCATTGGCAGTGGTGTGTATTCATCGATGCCAAGGGAAGCCAGGCTCCCCCAAAACATTTACCAAGAAAAAGAACATGCAACTATTTGATTTAGTCTCTCTGTGTTTCATAATTTTCCTTTGAGTTTGGGTCCTTGCACACCCCAAAAAAGTGTCAAGGGAAACCAGTTTGGATTTGGCTTCACACCAATTACATCACATCAAAAGGCAAAAAGTCATTGACAGAAGAAAATGTGAATTGCTGCGTCTCGTTGTGTTGTTGTTCTCCAGTGGCTAGCTAGCTAACTAAAATTGTCCATGGCCTAAATTAGCCATGGATGGAGATAGGGATTTGGACTTGTGGTTTTACTTCATTTTCCATACTAGCCAATGATTATAACGGCGATTCTGATCCAACCATTAATTTATGCATTGTTGTGCCCCTGGCCTGAGAGGATGGATGTTCAATATGTAGGTTACCATTGACAACCCCATCATATTTAGCTTACGTTGATTGGACTAAATTGTTTTTGGTATCTTTTAGTTGTCACTGTATTAGACTAAGCATAGATGATTTGATGATGTTGAAATGGTGCTGGAATAGTGGAGGCAGCTCCTGTTTTCTTTGCGACTTGCGGTAGCCTAACTCTCCGTGGTTCTAAATCAATAGTTGTTTTGTAGTCCAAAAATGTTGGAAAACATTAACTTGCTTGACCATGCTGTAGGTTATGGTTTGTTCCATGCAATATGCTTTGTGGACTTCACCAGACAGATGTTGCTCTCTGGTTTTGGGCTGAAACAAAGGTGTGGTTGAATTTATTCAGCCACTGTGTCATCTTATAGTCTCGGCCTTAGGCCTATATACAGTGGTGAAAGTAGAATACATTTCTTCCCGGTGCAGGACCTCTCCAAAATGTTTATGGGTCAATCATATAATTACATATACTGTAGAACCCATATTAATTCAATAGGATCTCTGTGGGCCTAGTCGTAAAGATCTGTCATTAAACTTTTAAAATATATATTGTGTCATTAACACAAACAGTCATGACATTTTCATCTGATTTGTCAAACAATCACTTCAAAGGGATCCTTTACTAGGCTGCCCGGGCACGTTTATCCACTCGAAAAATATTTCCAGTCTCCAAACAGTGTTCAATGGACAGAGACATCTGCTACACAAAACACCCAAAGGTGTGGTCATTAGGCCAGAATTGATGCGTCCACTGCTGTCTGCGCGCGTCTCGGTGTCAGCCACCGTTTTCTCGACGAACCACATCACATTTTAGAGCGTGGGCTATACCACCCGTTTTGAAGTCCATTCACTCATTTTTCATGCCTCTGACATGCGGTAATGAAAAAAGTGGTGTAATAGCCTACAGTTTAATTGACATTTTGTTTTAGTTATTGTGATAGGCTCATGTTTTCTTTTGCCGGGACGCCGTACTGGACCGCGTTACCTTCACCCCTGCCTACAGTATATATATATCACGATGGCAAGGCATATGAACTAACAGGTTATAGGGCAAACAAACCAATTATCACAACACATAAGTTGTAATATGGCTTTTTTTCCTTCCTGACTTTCCCAATGATTTCCCCACGCACCGCTACTGCTCATTGGTCATTGTTACCAAATATTTGTATAACTAACAGCCTGACGTGTCCAATGGGAGCAAATGAATCATAGTGGGCAGAGCAAAGGATGAGCTAGCAAGAGGGCATTGGTATTTGCATATTTCCGTTAGGGAACGCCTACTCTGTGAAGTTGCGCATGTGCCATAACTACATTTACCCTTGCACTCCTTCTAAACAATGCAATTCTTTGAAACTTTGGCAAAGGGTAAAGTCTACAAAACGTCATCCACTCTGTTTGTAACAGATTCTAGTTTTGGAAGTTTTGGGAGTTCAAAATGTTTCATCGATGAGGAAATTTGCAGAACGGCCACTGGGTTTCCGCTCACCACCATATTTGGTAGTGAGTGGAAATGGCAACCAGATGATTCACAATCATACATCCGGGGAAATATCTGACTCATTGTTCTATCTGTGCTGTGACTCCTTTCTTTTCACTTCCCTCTCTCTCCCCCTCTCCCTCTCGTTCCCCCTTCCACCCTCCTCACTTTCCTGGCTCCTCCCTCCCCCTCTCTGTCCCCTCTCTCTTCCCCTGCTGTTTGATCTCATACTCTCATTGTCGGCTCAACCCGGAGAAAATCTCATCCCCCGTCATGTCACTAATGTGTGTCATCCATGATGTCTTTATCTCTCAAGCACACAGAGAGTACGTCTGAGTCTGGGCTATATGGAACCATTATCCAAGAGGATGAAAGAAATATGGAAAGAAACAGTGTCACATTCGTGTTAGAAATTGATTGGCAAGTACAGCAAATAGCTTCTGATGTTACTTTTGTTTCGGGTTTTATTCAGTGTTGCTGGGTTTTTTGTATGATTTTGTTTTTTAAGGTTGTGTGGTAGACTATTGTAGACATTCTTACATTCTTGGTGGGAAAAGATAATACAAAACGTTGAAAAACCTTGACGTTGCAGACTACTGTAAAGTAAACCGTGACGCTATACATGTTCATCAACGGTTTCTCAGGCATTCATCGTACATACCTAAGCACCAGTCAAACATGAAATAACAGCTTTGCGACAAGTTGTCGAAATGGACTAGCCTAGCATGCCCATGAAAAATCTTCGACATAGCACCGCCGGTTACTTCCGGCTGCTGAGCTGTTGTGTATATGTAGCGCGTATGTACAGTATACTCAACAAAAATGTGAACGCAACATGTAAAGTGTTGGTCCCATGTTTCATGAGCTGAAATAGAAGACCCGACAAATGTTCCATACGCACAAAAATATTATTATTATTATTTCTTTACTTCCCTGTTATTGAGTATTTCTCCTTTGCCAAGATAATCCATCCACCTGACAGGTTTGGCATATCAAGAAGCTGATTAAACAGCATGATCATTACATGAGTTTTGTCACACAACACAATGCCACAGATGTCTCAAGTTTTGAGGGAGCGTGTAATTGGCTTGTTGACCCACTCCAATTTGCATGCCGCCCCAAAAGATCCACATATGATGCTATCTCTATTTTACTCAACACTACCCTTTCCCAAATGGACAAAAGGAACACCTATGTGAGAATGCTATTCCTTGACTACAGCTCAGCGTTCTACACCATAGTGCCCTTAAAGCTAATCACTAAGCTAAGGACACTGGGATTGAACACCTCCCTCTGCAACTGGATCCTGGACTTCCTGACGGGCCGCCCCCAGGTGGTAAGGGTAGGTAACAACACATCCACCACGCTGATCCTCAACAAGGGGGCCCCTCCTGTACTCCCTGTTCACTCATGACTGCATGGCCAGGCACAACTCTAACACCATCATCAAGTTTGCCGATGACACAACAGTGGTAGGCCTGATCACCGACAACGGTGAGAAAGCCTATAAGGAGGAGGTCAGACACCTGGCCATGTGGCGCCAGGACAACAACCTCTCACCTCAAGGTGATCAAGACAAAGGAGATGATTGTGGACTACAGGAAAAGGAGGAGCGAGCATGCCCCCATTCTCATCGACGGGCTGTAGTGGAGCAGGTTGAGAGCTTCAAGTTCCTTGGTGCCCACATCACCAACAAACTGTCATGATCTAAACACACTAAGACAGTCGTGAAGAGGGCATGACGAAACCTATTCCCCCTCAGGAGACTGAAAAGATTCGGCATGGGTCCTCAGATCCTCAAAAGGTTCTCCAGCTGCACCATCGAGTGCATCCTGACTGGTTGCATCACTGCCTGGTATGACAACTGCTCGGCCTCCGACCTTAAGGCACTACAGAGGGTAGTGCGTACGGCCCAGTACATCACTGGGGCCAAGCTTCCTGCCATCCAGGACCTCTATACCAGGCGGTGTCAGAGGAAGGCCCTAAAAATTGTCAAAGACTCCGGACACCTTAGTCATAGACTGTTCTCTCTGCTACCGCACGGCAAGCGGTACAGGAGCGCCAAGTCTAGGTCCAAAAGGCTTCTTAACTTCTTAGGGGAGCGGCTCCCGAGGTGACGGTTTTGGAGAGTCTGGCATGCCCAAAGTAAAATGCCTCCCACTCAGGCCCGGAAAATAGGATATGCACATAATTAGTACTATTGGATAGGAAACACTCTGAAGTTTCTAAGAGTGTTAAAGTATTGTCTGTGAGTATAACAGAACTGATATAACAGGCGAAAACCTGAGGAATTTCTGTCCTGGAAAAAGTGTTTTTGACACATTGCCTCATTTTGAACCCCTCCCTATTGAAAACAGACATATATGGGAGTAAGATTGCAGTACCTATTGCTTCCACTGGATGTCAACAGTCTCTAGACAGTGTTTGATGATGTTTAGTTGCTCTGGATGGTAATAGAAGAAGAATTTCGAACTAGTCATCGGATGTAAACAGAAGAGGAAGTGCGTTCACGGGCTCACGCGCTCTGTGGTTTTTTCCTTTCCTATCGTCCAGTTTATAATCCGGTTGAAATATTATAGTAAATATACATAAAAGTGTTCCTAAGGATACATTATCAATGATTGTTCTTGGACAAGTGTATAGGTATAGGTTGAACGCGTTCTCTTCACGGTTCAATGGGCGAGGGGACGCTGTATTTTATGAACATAATGCGCCAACCAAACAGAGATTTATGGATATAATAAATGACTTTTTCTAACAAAAGAACAATTGGATGTCTTCGTTGGACACTTGGGAAGCCCTCAGCAGAAGTTCTTCAAAAGGTAAGGGATTTGTTTTCGCTGTGAAATGTGTTTTGTGTGAACCGCGATGGTTAGCGCCCCACCACTCCCTAAGTAGTTAAGTGCTTGTAAGTAAGCATTTCACTGTAAGGTCTACACCTTTTCTATTCGGCGCATGTGACAAATACATTTGGATTTGACATCAGGAATGTCCACCACAGCTGTTGCCAGAGAATTGAATGTTAATTTCTCTACCATAAGCCACCTCCAAAATCGTTTTAGAGAATTTGGCAGTTTACGTCCAACCGGCCTCACAACTGCAGACCACATGTAACCACGCAGCCCAGGACCTCCACATCCAGCTTCTTCACCTGCGGGATGGTCTGAGACCAGCCACCAGGACAGCAGATAAAACTGTGGGTTTGCACAACCAATGATTCTGACAGTTTGTGCAGAAATTCTGTCTCAGGGAAGCTCACCTGCGTGCTCGCTGTCTTCACCAGGGTCTTGACCTGACCTAATTCATTTATTTCAATTGACTGATTTCCTTATATGAGCTGTAACTCAGTAAAATCTTTGAAATTGTTGCATATTGCATTTATATTCTTGTTTAGTGTACTTCAAATGGTTTACGAGCTAGTTTAACACAACGTTAGCTAAATTAACCTAGCATATTAATGCCAGAGACCCGGGCTCTTGCTGAGTGACATGACTGTGGACAGAGATGATTGCTGTTAAGGGGGAGTGTGACAAAGTCTGACGAACTGGGCAGCTACCACAACAAATCACTGTTCTCTCCAAGCAGAGTCGATATAATGAGCCTAGACCCTGGGGTACCTGTGTGTGAGCCTGTGTGTGTGTGTGTGTGTGTGTTTGCCGTGTGTACAGTACATGCAATTGTGTGTATGTGTGTGTGAGCCGTGATTGTGTGTGTGTGAGCCATGTGTGTTTGTGTGGCACCTGCTATTGGAACAAGGGAGTAGGAGTAGGAGGAGGAGGAACAAGGGAGAATCCCCTAGAGATGAGAGCATTATTGATTACCATGCTTCTCCCTTTCTCTCCCTCCCCTCTCTCTTTCTTTCCCTCCCTCTCTCTCTTTCCTTCTCTTCCTATCTCCCTCTCCATCTTTCTTCCTCTCAATCTCTCTTTCGTCCTCGCTCCCTCTTTCTAACAGCCACAGTTTATTTATAGGGTTTTGCAGGGGCTGTGCTATTTTGTTTGGTGCTGTGCTCCAAAGAGACAATCGTACCCCGCCTTCTGTAAACCATGCTTGCTGGAGCTCTTCCCATGTGCCGAGATCACAGCATCAGTGTAAAGAGATGAGCTTTCTTCTCGAATAGGCCTACAACCAGCCACTGCATCAACGCAAGAAGCTGTAGAACTCGGTGGAATTTCACCAGAGGCTTGGCACATTGTATTATGCACCACCGCTGTATACTTGTGTTCACAGAACTTGAAATGGTCTAACCACATGTACACCATAGTGAAGAAGGCACGACAGCGACTCTTCAACCTCAGGATGCTGAAGAAATGTGGCCTGTCCCCTAGGGCCCTCACAGTGTTCTACAGGAGCACCATCAAGAGCATACTGTCGGGCTGCACCAGAGCCTGGTACGGCAACTCTACCGCCGCGGACCGCAAGGCTCTTCACAGGGTGATACGTGCAGCCGAACGCACCATTGGGTGCCCACTGCCTGCCCTACAGGACACCTACAACACCAGGTGTCGCATGAAGGCCAAGAAGATCATCAGGGACCCCAGCCACCTAAGCCATGCTCTGTTCTCCCTGCTTCAATCACTCAGACAGTACAGGAGCACAATGGCAAAAAACTGAAAGGCTGGCCAATAGTTTATCACATCCGGCCGTGATTGGGAGTCCCATAGGGCGGCACACAATTGGCCCAGCGTCGTCCGGGTTTGGCCGTCATTGCAAATAAGAATTTGTTCTTCCCTGACTTGCCTAGTTAAATAAAGGTTAAATTACATTTAAAAAGAATTCTACCATCAGACCATCAGGCTGCTGAATAGTCGGCTACCCTCCCCCTGATACTCCCCATTATGGACATTCCCCCCATGGACATCAGCCATGTACATCACCCCACACACACCCTCAACTTACCTTACCTACTACTCCCCCTATGGACAATCCCCCCCCCAACGGACATTACTCTGCCCCCACCCCAATGACATTCATCGCTGTTGCAGTTGTTAATATGCATATTATAAATTTTGTTTCATTTCACTCAATGGTCATGCTGTTGCTCCCCTTATGGTCATTCCACCCCACCCCGTCAACAGTCTTTACTCTGCCTCCACCCCAATGGACATTTATTAATCACTGCCACAGTTACTATTATGTATATAGTGCCATTTCTATTGTCGTTTATGACCATTTTCATTATTTTATTTCACTAGTCCTGTATGTTGGAGCTCCAAGCCTACGATTTTCACTGTCTGCTGCAATCACACCTGCAACCCTGTGACTATTAAACACTCTGAATCAGTTTCAAACCCCCACTTGGCTATACTCTGAAAAAAAGCTATGGTCTCAAGATGCAATGGTCTCAAGATGCAATGCGTCCTTCTTTTCCTGGATTGCCTTCTTGTTAAAGACAAGCGCTTAGATTTAGATTGAATCGGGACCTCAGTCTTGAATGAACCGCCGCCCGAGTGATAAATTGCATTTTATGTTCGACCAAGGTCTCAAAACGCTGTAATGTAAGGTAAATTACCCCATCCACCGCCAATGTGTAGCACCCACTGGAATATGGTGACGAAGAGGCTAGCTGCTAGCTGAGAGCTCCCTCTTCCTCTCTTCACCACGAAGGGGAAACATTATAGTACTGTGGATGAGAGCATCTTAATATTCAAGACCCTTTAGCTTTTCAAGGCAGTAGTAGGGGGGATGTAGGCAAGCTCACTAGCACTACCAAGAGATATTCAAGAGCCTCTAGCCTACCTGGCCTAAGAGTATTATTATTTATGAACCTTGGCTCTACTCTACAGGGAGATACTGTATATTACTCTGCAACAACTGCAGAGTCCATATAGTCATCGTTTTTTTGTTTAAAACCTTGGCCATTCAAATGCTGAGAGAGCATTACTGGCTTTGCTTTCTTCTGGCATGAATTACCGCCGCACGTCTTTTGTATGACGACACCAAATCACATCCTGAAACGCGCGCTCCTTTGGTGCTTTCTTAACGTTGCTTGAGAATAGGGGTGTCTAAATTCCAATATCTGCGACCTGGATCTAAACGAGAGATTTACCCAGTAGCGCAACAAACCATAAGTGGGTACTGAAAGCATTTTCCCTTGATCTATTCTAACTCCCACATATACAAACAGATTGTGGGAGATGTCACAGAGCGGAGGGCAACATTTTGGCAGATAATACAGCATTACTGTGGGGACTCCTGGATAGAGATCTATAACACAACATCTGGAGGATAGAGATGATGTTATGATTACTAATATGTAAGTGGATACAAATCAGTAGCCTGGTCCCAGATCTGATTGTGTGGTCTTGCCAACTCCTATGACAATTGTCATATAGGAGTTGGCAAGACCAAACAAACAGATCTAGGTACAGGCTAAAAAAACAGTTGTTTGGCCCAAGTTTTAGCTATAGACACCAGAAGGCCTCAGGGCGATTCAGCTCCCTCTTCCAACACACTTAACAAAGAACAAACAATCTGCTTAGACTCACTAATCTTTTGTTTTAGTTTGGTGTCGAACCAACTCGCTGCTGGTGAGGGATTCAAAAGGACGAGTCCCTTACTGAGTTGATAAATTAGTCCAATTAATCACTGGTAATTATGCAGAAGTTCTGCATAATTACTGAACACCTTTGCAATATTTTCCATGCCGAAAATGGAATAAACAATTCGTTTTAATACAGATTTTGTCACGATTGTTATAATGAGCGGACCAAGATGCAGCGCGATTTCCATTCCACATGTTTAATAACAAGAAGTGGAATGTACAAATATGCAATAAAGGAAACACAACACACAGTTAAACTGACATACACATACATTCAATAACCCACAACCCAAGTGTTGAAAAGAACAAACATATATGTGGTTCCCAATTAGAGGTAACGACAATCAGCTTCCTCTAATTGGGAACCATCAAAACCAAACATAGAAATATAGAACCTAGAAACAAAAACCCCTCCTGACCTAAACACAAATGATTAGCCATCTGGTTATCCCAGGCCAGGACGTGACAGATTTAAATCTGATTACAAGTGCACTGGGTTTCTAATGACGTTACAGAACTGCTGAGATGTAGCCTATAGTCTTTAAGTATGGTGAATTGTTTGTAGCTGCTTACAAGAAACGACTTCCGGTGATCAACAACTTCAATGTTTCATCAAGTTCAGATTGAACCTGATGATGTGGGACCCAGCCTGTCCCGAATTGAATAGTCAATAAACCTTGATGTCATCTCGCATTGTGCTGTAAAACAGGCTATCATCCAATTCATTTATGACATGTTTTATTTAACTATGCAAGTCAGTTAAGAACAAATTCTTATTTACAATGAGGGCCTACCCTGGCCAAACCCGGACGACGCTGGGCCAATTGTTCCCCGCCCTATGGGACTCCTAATCACGGACGGATGTGATACAGCCTGGATTTGAACCAGGGACTGTAGTGACACCTCTTGCACTGAGATGCAGTGCGCCACTTGGGCGCATGATGCATAATACCCCTCTGCTAAAATACAAATTGTTTAGACATGAATAGGTCCACATTTCAGTGCTGAGAACCTTTTGATATGAGTAGCTCGTTCACTTGCCACAATGCCTTTGTGGTGTTATGTAAACAACAAAAACTCCCTACTGAAATTGAACTGAAAATCCACCCATATTTCTTAGTGATGGGCATTCTGAGTTTTTTCGCCGAGCCACATCATTAGGCTCCCAACCGGCTCTTAATTCAAAATTCTTGAAAATCTGTCATGTAAAGCACAAAAGGTAGGCTACCATTATGTCAGATCGTGATACATTTTTACCTGGACAAATTATTTGATTTTTAAATTTGTTTTTACACATAAGCGTGGACCAGAATGACGTGTTCTCCCCACTATTTATGGTTTCTGCAGTGAGAATTTACAATCTTCAGATAATTAATTTGTAACTTATTTGCAGATA
Organism: Brachymystax lenok tsinlingensis; assembly: GCA_030435695.1. Taxonomy (NCBI): domain Eukaryota; kingdom Metazoa; phylum Chordata; class Actinopteri; order Salmoniformes; family Salmonidae; genus Brachymystax; species Brachymystax lenok. Next base: position 7,542,283 of record CM059800.1, read on the forward strand.
ATCGTTGTTTGAAGCTCAAAAAGCAGTAGTAGCAGTATGTAAATCAGGGAGCCACATGAACGGCTCTTTCACCAATGCGATTCGGTTCCCAAAGCTCATCAAAAATAGCCTTTAGTTAGCAAACAACCCATTACTAGTATTTCTCCCCTCAAACGTTTTTGTCATGCCAATGTGAGTAGAAAAGTGGGGCAGTGTTTTAATAGTGCCATATTTATGCAAATGTATGGAATTAAGTTGTCTTGCCAATTGGGACGTTTAATTACATACGTTTTCCATGGGATATGATCTAGTTAATTGCCGATAGAGAGAGCGAGATACTACAGTGAGGGAAAAAAGTATTTGATCCCCTGCTGATTTTGTACGTTTGCCCACTGACAAAGAAATGATCAGTCTATAATTTTAATGGTAGGTTTATTTGAACAGTGAGAGACAGAATAACAACAACAAAAATCCAGAAAAACGCATGTGAAAAATTTTATAAATTGATATACATTTTAATGAGGGAAATAAGTATTTGACCCCTCTGCAAAACATGACTTAGTACTTGGTGGCAAACCCCTTGTTGGCAATCACAGAGGTCAGACGTTTCTTGTAGTTGGCCACCAGGTTTGCACACATCTCAGGAGGGATTTTGTCCCACTCCTCTTTGCAGATCTTCTCCAGTTCTTTAAGGTTTCGAGGCTGACGTTTGGCAACTCAAACTTTCAGCTCCCTCCACAGATTTTCTATGGGATTAAGGTCTGGAGACTGGCTAGGCCACTCCAGGACCTTAATGTGCTTCTTCTTGAGCCACTCCTTTGTTGCCTTGGCCGTGTGTTTTGGGTCATTGTCATGCTGGAATACCCATCCACGACCCATTTTCAATGCCCTGGTTGAGAGAAGGAGGTTCTCACCCAAGATTTGACTGTATATGGCTCCGTCCATCGTCCCTTTGATGCAGTGAAGTTGTCCTGTCCCCTTAGCAGAAAAACACCCCCAAAGCATAATGTTTCCACCTCCATGTTTGACGGTGGGGATGGTGTTCTTGGGGTCATAGGCAGCATTCCTCCTCCTCCAAACACGGCGAGTTGAGTTGATGCCAAAGAGCTCCATTTTGGTCCCATCTGACCACAACACTTTCACCCAGTTTGCCAATGAACATCTGAATGATTCAGAGGACAACTTCAGACGGGCATGTATATGTGCTTTCTTGAGCAGGGGGACCTTGCGGGCGCTGCAGGATTTCAGTCCTTCTCGGCGTAGTGTGTTACCAATTGTTTTCTTGGTGACTATGGTCCCAGCTGCCTTGAGATAATTGACAAGATCCTCCCGTGTAGTTCTGGGCTGATTCCTCACCGTTCTCATGATCAACCAACTGTTATCACCTTCTCACCAAGCTGCTTGGCGATGGTCTTGTAGCCCATTCCAGCCTTGTGTAGGTCTACAATCTTGTCCCTGACATCCTTGGAGAGCTCTTTGGTCTTGGCCATGGTGGAGAGTTTGGAATCTGATTGATTGATTGCTTCTGTGGACAGGTGTATTTTATAAAGGTAACAAACTGAGATTAGGAGCACTCCCTTTAAGAGTGTGCTCCTAATCTCAGCTCATTACCTGTATAAAAGACACCTGGGAGCCAGAAATCTTTCTGATTGAGAGGGGGTCAAATACTTATTTCCCTCATTAAAATGCAAATCAATTTCTAAATTCACATGCGTTTTTCTGGATCTTTTTGTTGTTATTCTGTCTCTCACTGTTCAAATAAATCTACCATTAAAATTATAGACTGATCATTTCTTTGTCAGTGGGCAAACGTACAAAATCATCAGGGGATCAAATACTTTTTTCCCTCACTGTACGTTTTAGGTGAAACGTAGTACACCATGAGGGAAGGAAGGAGACATGTTGGAACTGACATTTTTTAAGCTCTGGCAAATTCTGAAAGTATATCAACAGCTTTCAAACTGTCCTTGCTATCTGGAGTCCTTGGGAAGTCTCCACCACATTTGAGTTGGTATTTAAAATGATTAAGGTACAGTGGTTCTTCCTGTAAAAGTTGCGTCAAGCTGCAGCACACCTTGAGGGCTGACGCAGAATTCTATGGCACGGTATTTAATTGTCAGCCATTGTTGCCATTAATGCTAGTTAGTGCTAGTTTGACCACCAAAGGGCATCTTTGAGAAGCATTTGACAGTCTTTAATATTGTCTGTACTAGAGAATTTAAAAGCTTTTTTTGTAAGAACGGGATTGATTTTACGAAATTTAGCTGAATTAATTTGATTCATATTATGGTGTTTCTATTCCAAGAAAAAGGAATAGTCACGCTGTACAACGTGACCGGTCGGAAGTAGGCTACAGTACTAAGAGCAAAATAATCCTAACATTTTCACACCGTAATTGTAGTCTGACCAATACCCAAACTGAGATTTGGTGAAAATAGCAATCTCATTGATTTATCAAGACCAGTCCCCATGCTTGTCTCAGAGCAATGCGAATCGGTGCTGAAATAGTTGACCACACGCGGGTAGGCTATTGCTTCAAATCCTATTGCTTAGATCTTCAATATGATTTAAATGCCACAATGTCACAAATAATTGAACACAATTCTTAAAACTCTGAGAAGGGTAATAGGAGGTGATCTGCACTGCATATTAAACTGACATTCTTATTGCTACCGTTGAAGTCGGAAGTTTACATACACTTAGGTTTGAGTCATTAAAACTCGTTTTTAAACCACTTCACAAATTTCTTGTTAACAAACTATAGTTTTGGCAAGTCGGTTAGGACATCTACTTTGTGCGTGACACAAGTCATTTTTCCAACAATTGTTTACAGACAGATTATTTCACTTATAATTCACTGTATCACAATTCCAGTGGGTCAGAAGTTTACATACACTAAGTTGACTGTGCCTCTAAACAGCTTGGAAAAATTCCAGAGAATGATGTCATAGCTTTAGAAGCTGATAGGCTAATTGACATAATTTGAGTCAATTGGAGGCGTACCTGTGGATGTATTTCAAGGCCTACCTTCAAACTCAGTGCCTCTTTGCTTGACATCATGGGAAAATCAAATGAAATCAGCCAAGACCTCAGAATGGATGGCTTCTTTTGTATTCCAATGTATTGAATGAATGTATGTATTAATTACAGTCATTTACCATTCTCAATGTTGTTTGCAGAATTCACAATCTCATTTTCAAGTCCTTGTTTAAAAAAAAACGATATTTTGGAGATGATTTAGTTTTCAAATAACCGAAAGTGAGCGGTTGTAATCTGAGTAAAGGGAAAAAGGCCATTCTTGAACATGGGATTGAGGTCAGGGCTTTGTGATGGCCACTCCAAAACCTTGACTTTGTTGTCCTTAAGCCATTTTGCCACAACTTTGGAAGTATGCTTGTGGTCATTGTCCATTTGGAAGACCCATTTGCGACCAAGCTTTAACTTCCTGGCTGATGTCTTGAGATGTTGCTTCAATATATCCACATACTTTTCCTCCCTCATGGTGCCATCTATTTTGTGAAGTGCACCAGTCCCTCCTGCAGCAAAGCACCCCCACAACATGATGCTGCCACCCCCGTGCTTCACGGTTGGGATGGTGTTCTTCGGCTTGCATGCCTCCCCCTTTTTCCTCCAAACATAACGATGGTCGTTATGGCCAAACAGTTATATTTTTGTTTCATCAGACCAGAGGACATTTCTCCAAAAAGTACGATCAGACAATAGGCCCTTTTAATTTTGTCTGACTTGCCATTCCAAATAAAATCGAATATTTTTTGCTCATATAATCCTCTACAGGATCGGTGTCCACCCCCTACGGGACGGTGGAGCTAACGTAGGTTAATGTGATTAGCATGAGGTTGTAAGTAACAAAAACATTTTCCAAGACATGTGATATGAGCAGAAAGCTTAAATTTGTGTTCATCGAACTGCACTGTCCAATTTACAGTAGCTATTACAGTGAAAGAATACCATGCTATTGTTTGAGGAGAGTGCACAGTTATGAACTTGAAAATGTATCAATAAACCAATTAGGCACTTTTGGGTAGACTTGATACAACATTTTGAACAGAAATACAATGGTTCATTGGATCAGTCTAAAACTTACATACACTGCTGCCATCTAGTGGCCAAAATCGAAATCGCGGCTAACTTAGAATAATACATTGTGACATTAGTTTAATATTTCCACAAACTTCCACAAATGGTATAAAGAATATGCATATCCTTGCTTCAGGTCCTGAGCTACAGGCAGTTAGATTTGGGTATGTAATTTTAGGTGAAAATTTAAAAAAAAAGGGTCCGATCCTTAAGGGGGTTTTAAACAGGTCGCTCTCCGCCTGACTCTCCGCTTATCTTCAGTGACCGTGCTTATTTGAGACCAAAACTAGCGATCAATTGTAGAGTCATGTCTTTTTATAATCACTTCTATTTTCTATTTTTCACTACCAGACTATCAGAAAGAATGTTGGTACTTATTTATGTTGATCCAAAGCCATGAATGAGTGAGTCACTCAGTTTTATGTAGGTGCCGAGGCTATATGACTGCACCATCAATTTGATTATTTAGCAAACATCACTTGCTGCTTATATTCAGTCAACACATACACTAACCGATCAAAAGAACACCTACTCATTCAACGGTTTTTCTTTATTTTTACTATTTTCTACATTGTAGAATAATATTGAAGACATCAAATCTACGAATTAACACATATGGAATCATGTAGTAACCAAAAAAGTGTTAAACAAATCAAAATTGATCACAGCTTTGTACACTCTTGGCATTCCCACATATAGGAGTTCCCACATATGCTGAGCACTTGTTGGCTGCTTTTCCTTCACTCTGCGGTTCGACTCATCCCAAACCATTTCAATTTGTTTGAGGTCGGGGTCTTGTGGAGGCTAGATAATCTGATACAGCACTCCATCACTCTCCTTCTTGGTAAAATAGCCCTAACACAGCCTGGAGGTGTGTTGGGCCATTGTCCTGTTGAAAACCAAATGATAGTCCCACTAAGCCCAAACCAGATGGGATGGCATATCGCTGCAGAATGTTGTGGTAGCCATGCTGGTTAAGTATGCCTTGAATTCTAAATAAATCACAGATAGTGTCACCAGCAAAGCACCCCCACACCATAACACCTCCTCCTCCATGCTTGACGGTGGGAAATACACATGCGGAGATCATCCGTTCACCCACACCACATCTAACATAGACACGTTGGCTCAAACCAAAAATCTCAGAATTTGGACTGCAGACCAAAGGACACATTTCCACCAGTCTAATGTCCATTGCTTGTGTTTCTTGGCCCAAGCAAGTCTCTTCTTCTTATGTGTGTCCTTTAGTTGTGGTTTCTTTGCAGCTAAAATATGCCATAATGAAGGTTTCATCATTATACTTTCTCTCAAGCATGTGCTTTTCAATTTAAAATATTGTAGGCTACATTGACATTGTTTGGAAATAGATATAGAACTGCCATCGTTTACTTTTGATAGTTACTTTTTTAGTTACTTTTTTTGTTGCTTTTGTTAGTTTTCATTTTACCACAAGGACATCAGACATAGCATAACACCATCAGCAGACCAATTTAACAAAAGTATGTGCTCGAGTATAACCAACACTGAATTATACTCATCTATTGAAAGGGACGGCAGTCTGGCCTCACAATGAATAGACTAGAGCCTTGGAGAGTTTTTATTTTCTCAGCAAATAAACTCTTAAAGGGATTACGACACTGAGGTTGCATCGCAAATTGCATCCTATTCCCTATGTAGTGCACTACTTTTGACCTGGTCACATAGAGCTCTGGTCAAAAGTAGTCCACTATATAGGGAATAGGGTGCCATTTGGGACGCAAGACGAGTCTCACATAGAACACCATGGATTTATGAACCATGAAAAGAGGGAAGCGTAGTCTCATAAAGAGGGCAGACGGGAGTTCTTCGAAGGCTCCCGAGATAATTTCCCTATCATCCCTCTGGCGCTGTCAGGCGGTCTGATCTGTACATCTCTCTAGTCTCTCCATCACAGTTCAGGGTTAGATGGCAGCCCACATACTGTAGATGTCAGTCTGAGGCCCTTACAGCAACAGTATGTTATGGAGATGTTGTACTAACTGAGGCACAGAGCATGTGGTATTTACGTATGTAAAGCGCTATGTGTCGATATCATAGGGCCTTGGAGCATGTATCATATCTGTTTTACCTTGTCATTGTTATTTCATGTACATTAATGCAGTACCCTTGTCTGTCTGTCTCTGTCTTTTCTTTCCTCTCTCTCTCATTTCTCTCTCTCTCTCTCCCTCTCTCTTCCCTTCTGACTTCTCTCTCAGGGGTATGATGATAGGCTTGTATGAGGAGAGACAGCGGTATAATCACCCTCTAATTTCCAGCTGTTCTAATATTCTGATCATGGTGGAGAGTGATGGATGACTTGCACCAACCTGTCTAAGTGATTGGAGCGGCAGCACACAATGCTTCAGAGCCGTTTTATTCATGACCTGCCCTACTTTGAGCTCAAGAGCCGATTAAAACAGATCTGGTGTGGTTCTACAGTTGGGAATAGAAGTTAGGGAGAAAAACAATAATCACATATTTAACCACGCAAATTGAGTCTACCAGTCTTGGTTGAGCATGCCGGGCAATGCATTTCCTGGCATCGCCTTGGGATTTGTGTGTGTTGTGTTGTGTGTAAATGTATATATGTGTGCACCAAATAATCCCAAAGTATTTTATGTTGTGTGTTTTTTTTGCTACTCACTTTCTCTATTTTTTCTTTCTTCCTTCCTTTGTCTATCTCTCTCCCTCTTTCTCTGACAGTTGGGGGGTTGTGGATTACTGGGCGTGGGGGTATGGCTGTCAGTGACCCAGGGCAACTTTGCCACACTCTCCTCATCCCTCCCATCCCTCTCAGCAGCCAATCTACTCATTGCGGTAGGGACCATCATCATGGTGATTGGTTGCCTCGGCTGTGTCGGAGCTGTCAAAGAAAGTCGTCCGCTGTTGCTGAGCGTGAGTATCTAACAAAGAGTATCTGCCACTCTTGTTGACAAAAATACCCTTGATAATTAGTATTTATAAACATTCACATTTCTGCTGTGGCATAATGTTATATTCACACTTTTAAAATGGTAATTTAGCAGATGCTTTTATCCAAAGCAACATACAAATGTCAACAGAACAGACAGTGACACATTATGTATATTTGTTAAGGCTCAGGGGAAGACCCAGATGCAGACAGTTTCGAAGTAACAAAGGTTTATTACAAAAACAGGGGGGCAGGAAAACGACAGGTCAAGAGCAGGCAGAGGTCAGTAGTCCAGAAAGGTACAGAACGACAGGCAGGCTCGGGGTCAGGGCAGGTAGAATGGTCAAAAACCGGGAAAGCTAGAAAACAGGAACTAGAGAAAGACAGGAGCATGGGAAAAACGCTTGATGAAACAAAATTAAATTGCAACAGACAAACAGAGAACACAGGTATAAATACACTGGGGATAATGAGGGGAGATGAGAGACACCTGGTGGGGGGTGGAGATGAGCACAAAAACAGGTGAAACAGATCAGGGTATGACAATATTCAGTATATGCGGCCCATGCGAGAATCAAACCCACAACCCTGCTGTTGCTAGCATCATGCTTCAACACACTGAGTCATTGGAACCACACATTCATAACTCCAAACTCCATCTTCCCATTTAAAAACACTATTTCAAGTCAGAATTGTCTCTGGTTGATAAGAACAAGTCTCACATCGTATAACAAACCATATAGTTTTATTTACTTTGAACGACTAACAGTCTGTTAATTTAGCCTTTAAACCTAGCTTTTAAATAAAGTTTGTGACACCAGCGCAGCAGGTGGCTCAATTACTGGCCCCATGGGACCGACCATAAAACGTATTGTAGAGCTAACGCCTATCATTAGTATCAGACATTCTCAGCTACTGACAAATCATCTTGAGCCTTCACATCGATTTCAAAAGAGACAGCTCTAACCCTCTGTTTTCATTACAAAAGCAATTAGGGGCCTCCTGAGTGGCGCAGTGGTCTAAGGCACTACATCGCAGTGTTAGCTGTGCCACTAGAGATTCTGGGTTCAAGTCCAGGCTCTGTCACAGCCGGCCGCGACCGGGAGACCAATGGGGCAGCGCACAATTGGCCCAGCGAGGGAGTCGCACTAGTCGCATTAGCGACTCCTGTGGCGGACCGGGTGCAGTGCACGCTGAGTTGGTTGCCAGGTGCACAGTGTTTTCTTCCAACATGTTGGTGCAGCTTCCGGGTTAAGTGGGCATTGTGTCAAGAAGCAGTGCGGCTTGGCTGAGTTGGGTTGGGTTGTGTTTCGGAGGACGCACGGCTCTCGACCTTCGCCTCTCCCGGATCCGTACATGAGTTGCAGCGATGAGACAAGACTGTAACTACCAATTGGATACCATGAAATTGGGGAGAAAATAACTGAACTTATCATTGAGGGGGAAGTAGATGAAGATTTGACAGTGCTAATTGTTGAAGTGCTGTGGTGCTTCGTGCCTGATATCGAATCACCGAGCTGATAAGGTAAACGTCTATCGTTCTGCCCCTGAACAAGGCAGTTAACCCACTGTTCCTAGACCGTCATTGAAAATAAGATTTTGTTCTTAACTGACTTGCCTAGATAAATATAGGTAAAATAAAAATAAACATAAAGCTGTGGTGTCACGACTTGCGTAAAGGGGGGGGTACTGTCACAACTTCAGCTGAAGTTGGTCCCTCTCCTGGTTCGGGCGTCTACCGGCGGTCGACGTCACCGGAGTTCTAGCCACCATCGATCCATTTCTCAGTTTCTGTTTTGTCTTGTCATTATTCACACCTGGTCATCATTACCCTAATTACATGTGTTATTTAACTTCTTAAGGAGCAGCAAGGTGCGCTGGGACGCTAGCGCCCCACTCCCGACACTACCAGGTGAAATGCAAGGCGCCAAATTCAAAATCCAAAAGTTGAATTATTAAACATGCATCAATATACAAGTGTTCCCACCGGAGAGGAGAGCGGCGGGTGAATGCCTCTTCCACTTAAGACAGGGGACGAGGAGCGCACAGGATTTTGCCCTGGATTTCCGTACCCTGGCCGCAGGCGCAGGATGGAATGAGCGGGCCCTGATTGACCATTTCCGGTGCAGTCTGCGGGAGGACGTCCGTCGGGAGCTGGCCTGCAGGGATAATACACTCACTCTGGACCAACTGGTGGACATGACCATTCGCTTGGATAACCTACTGGCTACTTGGATAACCTACTGACGTCCAGATCGGGGCCTGCCGATTCCATCCTCCAGCGTCTCCGCTCCGACCCCTATGGAGCTAGGAGGTACTGCGCTAAGGGGGACCGGAGGAGGAGCCACTCCCTGCACCAGCTGTGGCCGCAGAGGACACACTGCTGGTCGGTGTTGGGGGGTTTTCAGGGAGTCGAGGAGGCAGGCAGAGCACTGTTGTGTCACCCCAGGTGAGTAAGCACCAAACTCACCCAGAGCTCCCTGTTGCTCACATGTTTGTGTTTGTAGAGTTTAATGAGTGTTCCCCGCATTCCCAGCATAAGGCGCTAGTAGATTCAGGCGCAGCTGGGAATTTTATTGACCGTACCTTTGCACTTAGTTTAGGGATTCCCATTGTGTCTCTTGATGTTCATTTCCCTGTGCATGCCTTAATCAGTCGACCATTGGGGTCAGGGCTGATTAGGGAGGCCACAGCTCCAATAAGTATGGTGACGCAGGAAGGAGCGTATCAGTTTTTTCCTTATTGATTCTCCTGGGTTCCCTGTGGTGCTGGGCATACCCTGGTTGGCCTATCATGACCCCAATATTTTGTGGAAACAGAGGGCTCTCAAGGGGTGGTGCCTCCTCAAGTGTCTTTTTCATGAAGAAGAAGGATGGGGGTCTGCACCCGTGTATTGACTATAGAGGTATCAATCAGATCACTGTGAGGTACAGCTACCCGCTGCCTCTCATAGCTAGTGCTATCGAGTCAATACACGGGCGGCGCGCTTTTTCACGAAACTGGATCTCAGGAGCGCTTACAATCTGGTGCGTATCCGCAAGGGAGACGAGTGGAAGACAGCATTTAGTACTACCTCAGGACACTATGAGTATCTCGTCATGCTGTGCGGGTTGAAGAATGCTCCATCAGTCTTCCAATCCTTTGTAGACGAGATTTTCAGGGACCTGCTTGGGCAGGGTGTAGTGGCGTATATCGTTGACATATTGATATACTCCGCTACACGCGCTGAGCATGTGTCTCTGGTGCGCAGGGTGCTTGGGCGACTGTTGGAGCATGACCTGTACGTCAAGGCTGAGAAGTGTCTGTTCTTCCAATCGTCCGTCTCGTTCCTAGGATATCGCATTTCCACGTCCGGGGTGGAGATGGAGAGTGACCGCATTTCAGCCGTGCGTAATTGGCCGACTCCAACCACGGTTAAGGAGGTGCAGCGGTTTTTTAGGGTTTGCCAACAACTACCGGAGCTTTATCCGGGGCTTCGGGCAGCTAGCGGCTCCCATTACCTCACAGCTGAAGGGGGGCCCAGTGAGACTGCGTTGGTCAGCTGAGGCGGACAGGGCTTTTGGTCACCTGAAGGATCTGTTTACCTCGGCCGCCGTGCTGGCTCATCCGGATCCCTCTCTGGCATTCATAGTTGAGGTGGACGCGTCCGAGGCTGGGATAGGAGCTGTGCTGTCGCAGCACTCAGGTACGCCACCAAAACTCTGTCCCTGTGCTTTTTCTTCTAAGAAGCTCAGCCCGGCGGAGCGGAACTATGACGTGGGGGACAGGGAGTTGTTGGCTGTTGTGAGGGCTCTGAAGGTGTGGAGGCATTGGCTTGAGGGGGCTAAACACCCTTTTCTCATCTGGACGGACCACCGCAATCTGGAGTACATCCGGGCGGTGAGGAGACCGAACCCTCGTCAGGCAAGGTGGGCCACGTTTTTCACACGTTCGATTTTACTACCTCTACACGTTCCACAGCGGCCGTGGTCCCACCTGTCGGTGGATTTCGTGACGGATCTTCCACCGTCACAAGGAAAGACGACGATCCTGGTTGTTGTGGATCGGTTTTCTGTCGCCTCCTTCCTTTGCCCGGTCTCCCTACGGCTCTACAGACCGCGGAGGCTCTGTTCACCCACGTGTTTCGGCACTACGGGGTGCCTGAGGACAGGGTGTCTGATCAGGGTCCCCAGTTCACGTCTAGGGTGTGGAAAGCTTTCATGGAGCATCTGGGGGTCTCGGTCAGCCTTACCTCAGGGTTTCACCCTGAGAACAACGGGCAGGTGGAACGAGTAAACCAAGATGTGGGTAGGTTTCTGAGGTCGTATTGCCAGGACCGGCCGGGAGAGTGGGCGGTGTTCATTCCCTGGGCCAGAACTCACTCCGTCACTCCTCTACTAACCTGTCCCCATTCCAATGTGTGTTAGGTTACCAGCCGGTTCTGGCACCGTGGCATCAGAGCCAGACCGAGGCTCCTGCGGTGGACGAATGGTTTAGGCGCTCTGAGGAGATCTGGGAAGCCGCCCACGTGCACCTGCAACAAGCCGTGAGGCGGCAGAAGGAGAGCGCCGACCGCCACCGCAGTGAGGCTCCGGTGTTCGCACCAGGGGACTGGGTCTGGCTCTCGACCCGAAACCTGCCCCTCCGCCTGCCCTGTCGGAAGCTGGGGCCGCGGTTTGTGGGGCCGTTCAAAGTCCTGAGGAGACTGAACGAGGTTTGTTATAGGTTACAGCTTTCCCCAGACTACCGTATTAACCCCTCGTTCCATGTGTCTCTCCTCAGGCCGGTGGTGGCTGGTCCACTCCAGGGACCTGAGATTCTGGAGGGCCCTCCGCCCCCGCTAGACATCGAGGGGGCCCCGGCGTATGCAGTCCGAGCGATAATGGACTCAAGGCGTCGGGCAGGGGGCCTTCAGTACCTCGTGGAGTGGGAGGGGTACGGTCCGGAGGAGAGAAGCTGGGAACGGGTGGAGGACATCCTGGATCCTTCACTGCTGCGGGAATTTCACCGCCTCCACCCGGAGCGCCCTGCGTCCCCGAGACCGGTGACAGTGCGCTGCTGGAGCCGTGCGTAAAGGGGGGGGTACTGTCACAACTTCAGCTGAAGTTGGTCCCTCTCCTGGTTCGAGCGTCTACCGGCGGTCGACTTCACCGGAGTTCTAGCCACCACCGATCCATTTCTCAGTTTCTGTTTTGTCTTGTCATTATTCACACCTGGTCATCATTACCGTAATTACATGTGTTATTTAATCCTCTGTTCCCCCATCAGTGTTGTCCGTGAATGTTTCATGTTTGTGGCTCAGGGTGTGAGCAGTTCTTATCTACGTTGGTAGATTTTTGTGCCTTATTAAAATAAGGAGTGTGTAAACCGGCTTCCTGCGTTTGTTTTCGAAAGACCTGCTGTAGAGCCACTACATGTGGCAACAGCAGAGTCCCAACACCTTACCACTGCTACACCTGGCTATCAGTGGAGGCAGTGAAACAGGAGGGGGAAAGGGACCAAATGATTAGGGTGAGGCACATGGGCTACTTACAGCTTACTGCACAACATACACTTACTATTATGTTCTTAGCTACAGTATACATATCTCCCTGGCATATTGCATATTACACAGAGGCCGAGTTCCCAACTTGCAATTCCGAGATGACCGTTCAAAACTTATTTTCCCAGTCTAAGATTTTTTTTCAGAGTTTCCAGTTATCTTGAACTCTCTGAAATCTGATTTCCCAGTTCTGAGTTTCCAGTTGTTTTGAGCACGGCATGCTGGATTGACACCATGACCAATTTTGAATGTTTATCCTTTTAAGCTTGGAAAATAGACCCTTAAACCCAGACTTGGACCACACACCCACTCCACTGAATAGCAGGCTAGTGATTGCTTTGCAACGCTTGCAGTTAGCCACCAATTCCTTCCAAACCACTCATTGTTGAATTTGTGATTTCCAACTTGTTGTGTAATGTTTATGTCCAATGTCCGATGAGCGCCGATACGTTTTATTTTTAATTTCTCTTCATTATTTCTCTTCATATGACAAGGATTAAAAAGGATTTGCAAGTAGATTGTCGACGTGATTCATGATGATGAGTGCTAGCTTGCAACTTAAGATTTCTAAAGTATGATGTTGACATGATCAGTCCAATCAAAGCTGCTATAGATATAACGTGATTTGACGTCATTTTATCTGTGGCCAATGACCTTGAGCCTTCTTGGATGTGCACTTCTAATGTAAATCTATGGCAGCATCCAAGGAGCTTGAATTTTCTAGCTCTACCTTTAGATTTGACGGTGACGTAGTGTCCCCATGAATGACAGAACACTGAGCCAATCACGGTGCAACTAGAGAACATTACCAACCCCTATGCTCCGTATTTTCCGCTGGCTGCTGATGGGTCGCCACTGAGCCTTGCCCTTGTGCACACATTTCAAGTGGTTTGCTAGTATGCATATTGGAACAAAGCTTTGGGCACACATTCTAAGTAGTGTACTAATATGGAACGTAGCCTAACAGCCATCTTGGACATTCCATTATGGTTAACCTGCAGCCAGGGCTCTAAATAAAATGTTTCATTGGTAGCACCAGAAAATAAGATTTCTTTAATTGATTGAGATACAGCATATATGAATTCTAGCTACTTTAAGCACATGTTGTTCCCTAGAAAGAAGAAACTATCCACTGGGCACACTGGTTGAATCAACGTTGTTTCCACGTCATTTCAATGAAATTACGTTGAATCAACGTGGAATAGACGTTGAATTGAGGTCTGTGCCCAGTGGGTAATATGTGACACTGTAAAGGCGTTTGTTTATAATAAAAGCTCAAATGTTGACATTGATATTTCAAAGTCGTTTGTGGAATATTAGGTTTCTGCATTGTGTAAAAGCACTGTTTTCCTATTGAGATGCATTACATTGAAAATTGTACACTGTCTCTTTTAAAAACGTCAGGTTGGTGATGAAGACGTGCAAGAGATCTGTCATTAATTCATTGCTATGATCTTTTCCTTTCTTTCTGTGCCCCCAAATGTTTGCAGATACTGATAATGTTACCAGGTTGTTAGCTAGCTAGCCAATGGGATGAAATGACTGAACAAAGTGTTAGCGACGCACAAGTAGTTTTAGAAAGGCCCAAGACATGGCTTAGGAATGTAAAATGTGGTCCCTGCGATCCACTATAGGTAGATAAAAAATATTGTGCCGGTAATATGGGTCGGACCGTTTGACCTAGTTGGGCTTTAAGCAAGCCGTTTTTCGCTGTAGTAATGGTGCAACCGCGACGCTATCGAATCTGCACTTGCCTTATTATTACATTATTATTATCTGGGCAATTTTTTTTCCTAGTCGCACAGTGCTCCCAAAATAAAACTCCTGGTCACACATAAAAATATTTTGTTGCATATGCAAACAAATTGGTCGCACTTTAGAGCCCTGCCTGCAGCAACAGCCTCTCTGGAAGCTTCTACCTCCACCGCAAAAAGTTACATTTCTACTAAATCTCTATGGGTGTGAAATGAGACGTGCAAGACTGGCCCGAGATCGAAGGTGATGAGCGGGAGGTTGGGTTTTAGTTAGTGCACCAAGGCCAGATTCTGGCCCAATCTTTAAAAACACCATTGCATTGTTTTCGCCTAGCCAATGGTTTCAGATCAGTGGCTACACAACAAAGCAAAGGGGCCGCCATTCGAGAGTAATTTGGGACCTAGCACAGTTGTAACCTCCCCACCACCCCAAGTTAGTTAGTTACCGGTCCAACGCAGCTGAATTCCTCAAGGTATTGATTTGGGAGGCATCGTCTGACAGTGGCACGCCTTCAGTTTCAAGCCGACGAGAGGAGAAACAAGTCATAACATAAATAACAGGGCTGGTTTGGCTACTGTAGTGGGGGCTTCCCTCACAGCCACGTACATGTGCACACACAGTACCAGTCAAAGGTTTGGACACAGCTACTCATTCCAGGGTTTTTCTTTATTTTTACTATTTTCTACATTGTAGACTAATAGTGAAGACATCAACACTATGAAATAACACAAATGGAATCATGTAGTAACCAAAAAAGGGTTAAACAAATCAATATTTTATATTTGAGATTCTTCAAAGTAGCCAACCTTTGCCTTTATGACAGCTTTGCACACGCTTGGTATATGTGTTATTTCATCATTTTGATGTCTTCACTATTATTCTACAAAGTAGATAATAAAGAAAAATCCTGGAATGTGTAGGTGTGTCAACTTTTGGCTGGTACGTTTGTTGTTTTTCCATGTACATACAGTCACCGGCAGTTGTGAGGCATTAAGTGGATGACAAAGGCTTTGGGAAACCAAGTCAGTTGCATTCAACAGAAATGTGTCTTCCACATTTAACCCAACCCCTCTGAATCAGAGAGGTGCAGGTGGCTGCATTAGTTGACATCCACATCATCCACAGTTGTTAGAGGTCCACTGTCTTGCTCAAGAGTGGATTTTTACACCTTGGGGATTTGAACCAACATCCTTTCGGTTACTGTCCCAACACGCTTAAAAAACTACTTAGGGAGCAGTGGGGCGCTACCACACCCGGTGAAATGTAAGGCGCCAAATTCAAAATCCAAAAGTTGAATTATTAAACATTCATCAATATACAAGTGTTGCATAGTCATCAAAAGCTCTGATTCTTGGCAATATCACAGCGTTGTCAGATTTCAAAAAGGCTTTACGGCGAAAGCACAACATTTGATTGTTTGAGGATAGCCCCTCTCATATTTTATGCATTAGCATAAATCCATAACCAAAGCGGGTCTCATAAAACGCATAAAATTTGTAATATAAAATCCCTTACCTTTCAAAGAACTTCTGCTGAGGGCTTCCCAAGTGTCCAACGAAGACATCCAATGGTTATTTTGTTAGAAAAAGTCATTTATTATATCCATAAATCTCTGTTTGGTTGGCGCGTTATGTTCATTAAATACGGCGTCCACTCGCCAATTGAACTGTGAAGAGAACACGTTCAACCTATACCTATACACTTGTCCAAGAACAATCAAACACCATTGATAATGTATCCTTAGGAACACTTTTATGTATATTTACTATAATATTTCAACCGGATTATAAACTGGACGATAGGAAAGGAAAAAACCACGTGCGCGCGAGCCCGTGAACGCAACTCCTCCTGTTTACATCCGGTGACTAGTTCGAAATTCTTCTTCTATTACCATCCAGAGCAACCTAACATCACCAAACACTGTCTAGAGACTGTTGACATCCAGTGGAAGCAATAGGTACTGCAATCTTACTCCCATATATGTCTGTTTTCAATAGGGAGGGGTTCAAAATGAGGCAATGTGTCAAAAACACTTTTTCCAGGACAGAAATTCCTCGGGTTTTCGCCTGCTATATCAGTTCTGTTATACTCACAGACAATATTTTAACACTCTTAGAAACTTCAGAGTGTTTCCTATCCAATAGTACTAATTATGTGCATATCCTAGTTTCTGGGCCTGAGTGGCAGGCCTTTTACTTTGGGCACACCAGACTCTCCAAAACCGACACCTCAGCTGCCGCTCCCTAAGAAGTTAACCACTAGTCTACCTGCCGCCCTAACGTTGGCTAAGCTCAATGTTGCTTGACATCCTTTCTAACTGACAGCCAATTGGTTTTCCAACTTCCATCTTAGTTGAAGCAACTCATTCTGTGTCTCTGATTCTAATTTCCTTAATTGATTAATTGCTTTTGGTTTCAATTTTGGTATATTGCAAGACTACTTTTTTGTCTGATGCCGGCTACAAATTACATTTGGTTTGCATGAGTCCAGGAGGAGAGAGGGAAGGAGAGAGTCAGCGAGAGAGACAGCGAGAGAGATGATTCAACGCTGATTCAAATAATCAAAGCTTGATGATTAGTTGATTATTTGAATCAGCTGTGTAGTACTAGGGCAAAAAACAAAACGGGGTCCCGAGGACTGAGTTTCGGAAACACTGGAGTAATACATTAATAAAGCCGGCACATGCAGCCTGTGTATCTGGAAACAAAGGACAAGCTCATAGAACAGCTTCTTCCTGGTTGGAGAGGAGAGAGCAGAGGCAAGGTCTTCACTAAGTCAGCCAATCTTTTATAATATGGATTTGTTTTTATCCTCCCTGCTTTGGTCTCCCATTCAAACAAGCTCTGCCAAGCAGTCCTTGAAGGCGACATCCGCCCAAACCTGACGAGGACTCTGAGAACCACTCTAACTAGCTTTTCACATTTAGAAAGGCCTGAAAATTGCACTTTAACGCTTAAAAAAAGACACCAAGACTGCAGTAAACCAAAGTCTGTTTTCACAGACTTAGTCGCACTCTTAAACTCACACTTTCACCCCCTTGACATTCTAAAACTCGCTGTCCTTCCATCACCCTCCCGTGTTGTCTCCTTTCCTCTCCGTTTGAGATTAGTCAAGGGGGACAAGCGTTTTTCTGCGAGAGGGACAGAACGATTGCTTTGCCGGGGGTAGGATGGATCGGGTGGTAACTTTTTTGAGCGCTCACGTGAGTCCCGTAGGGGGGAAACGTGTTACTCAGAAACCATCTCATCTAGCGAACGATCAAGGAGGTAGGGTCTGTTGATTAAAATATGTGAGCGTTTCCAAATCCGAAAGGCATACAGGTTAGGTTATATATCACGTAAAAATATTGGGACAGTTACAATTTCTGTTAGTGTTTTGGTTCTGTACTCCAGAACTTTAGATTTGAGATGATCAATGACTACGAGATTAAAGTGCAGACTGGCATCTTTAAATTGAGGGTATTTTAATCCATATCGAATAAACCGTATAGAAATTACAGCACTTTTTGCACATAGTCCCTTCATTTTAGGGGACCAAGAGTAATAACAAATTCACTTATGTGTATTAAAGTAGTCAAAAGTTAAGTATTTGGTCCCATATTCATAGCACGCAATGACTACGTCGAGCTTGTGACTCTACATATTTGTTGGATGCATTTGCTGTTTCAGTTGTGATTTAGATTATTTTGTGCCCAATAGAAATGAATGGTAAATAATTTATTGTGTCATTTTGTAGTCACGTTTATTGTAAATAAGACGCTCAAATATACGCCCAAGAAATGTTAACCTCACCATTACAGTAACAGGGGAGGTTAGCATTATTGGGGGGTATGATATTTGTAGAGTCACATGATGTAGTCACTGCGTATTATGAATATGGGACCAAATACTTAACTTTTTACTACTTTAGTACACATCTAAGTGAATTTGTCCCAATACTTTTGGTTCCCTAAAATGCGGGTACTATGTACAAAAAGTGCTCTAATTTCTAAACTGTTCACCCGATATGGATGAAAATTCCCTCAAATTCAAGCTAACAGTCTGCACTTTAACCTCATAGTCTTTGTATCAATTGAAAGTGCTGGAGTACAGAGCCAAAACAATAATAAATGTTTCACTGTCCCAATACTTTTGGATCTCACTGTATCACGGCCCAACCTGTCTCTCTGAGTTTTACTGTCCCACTCCTCTCCTTCTCTGTCAGTCATAAATATATATATATATATATATATATATATATATATATATATATATATATATAAGGCGGAATGATCCAAAGGCGTTCGATCTCCCATGTCTCTTCAACTCACTCTTCCTGACACGTTGTCTCTCCCGCTCTTTGTTTCTCAAGTTAAAGTTTTAATGCACTCTCTCTCTCCCCATCTATCTCTCTTCTCTCTCCACAGTTCTTCATCCTCCTTCTTCTGATCTTCTTCTTGGAGATTCTGTCCATCATGCTCTTCTTTGTTTACCAAGACCAGGTAAGGCGATGTCTCGCTTTTATTTATTTTATTGTGGTTGATTCCAGTACAGTTTTTAAGTATCACATAATAATAATCTAATATTTATATATTGATTTAAACTAATCCAATATGCTTTTTCCCTGTACAATAAGCAAGTCGGACTGAAAAGCAGAGGAGCAATGGCTTTTCAACATAAATAAATCTCTACACATCAGAGCATTTCCAACTTGGGAAGGGATTAATAAAACAATTTGCACACACACACATTCTGCTCCTACATACGCACGCATACGCTGGCACGCACACGCTGGCACGCACAGACACAATAATACAATTCACCGCATTCCAAATTCAATCCGTCTAAACAAGCTTCGCTCCAATGACAGGACACCCTCCAATTTATCGACCACGCCACTCCATTATGCATGACTTGTGGCATCCTCGCTACACCGAGGGCCAGGGCCAAGGCCGTTGGTGTCTATAGTCTCTGTCTGTACCTTTTCGTAAATAATGATCCTACCCTTTGATATTTTTCTCCCCCCTCTTTATTTCCTTTGAGTGTATTACATTTGTCCCACTCTCGTACTGTGTATAGCCTTTTATCTGGTTATGTAATAAAACCCATACAGGCTCTGTTAAATCTGAATCCTCTGCCCCACAGCCATTATAATCCTTCGGTTTGTCTCACTCGCTGTGTAATTCTAGAAGAGTTCCTGGATTGGTAGCATCTTCCTGGGCTCTCAGCCAATATATCCCATCCGTTATGAATGTGAATTTACCTCAGTACCCACCCTAGTCCCTATGTGTAACATTCCCCTGTTTCCCTATCCTCCATTCCGTGTCTGAATTATTCAGTTTCAGTTCTTAACTGTTCTACACAAAGCAGTGCAATGAGAAACTGAGTAAAAGAGTAAAAGTCAGGCGTACTGTAGATGTACTGTAGGACTTGTTAGGAAGGAAGACAAAGGGGGAATGGTCCTCTAGTGGCTATTTTAAATGGACTCTACGATGTTCTTGAACAGCAGGGAGTCATTCCACATGTACATAAGAGAGCTATATGTTAATGTTATTGTTGGGAAGGCTATGTTATATATTTTTTTAAACAGTGTTTTCCATTCCGGGTACTGGAATGGAGATGTGTGTGCTGGTTTTTATGGCAGCCCAGCACTAACACACATGATTAAGCAAGGTCTTGGTGATCAGATGAGTTGGTACATGACGTCAACGGTTATGTCAACTTGCGTTATAGCCAAATGTATCAGTTACCGCTGCAAATCTGAGTTACAAATACAATGTACAGTATGTTGATGCCTTTTTCAGAAATATTCAACCTACCAGCCACGTTGATTCAACATGATTGAGAAAGTACGATATAACGAGGTAACTTTGCCCAGAGAGCTGATTCCCTGATCCTTCATCAGTATTCTGTTGCCGGGTTTTATTCCCACAACACTCCCAGCTGTCTCATCACCACATCAGCCCGTGCCACCTAATGCCAGCCTAGTGCCAGCCTACAGTTGCCAACCTTGCCATCTTTGACTGACTTCAATCCCTGTAACTCCAGGCGGTCATGCCAGTACCACCTAGTCCAGTGTTTCCCAATCCTGGTCCTGGGGACCACAAGGGTTGCATATTTTAGTTTTTGCCCTAGCATTACACACCTGATTCAAATAATCAACTCATCATCAAGCCTTTGATTATTTGAATCAGGTGTGTAGTGCTAGCTAGGGAGGAAACTCAATGTGCTCCCCTCGGGGTCCCCAAGACCAGGATTGGGAAACGCTGACCTAGTCTCATCACCACCTAGTCACGTAACCACCTAATCAAATAGGATCACTAAAAAAGTTACTGCAGCCAGGCAGGGGTTCCTTTCCTACTAGGAAACCGTGTCGGTCAAACCAATTAAGTTACTGTAGGAAAATGGTAATCCGTCCGGTAGCCATAAACCCGTCTGCTTCTCAAACTAGACACTCTAGTTCAAGATGGCGGCAGGGCAATTTTGCTGACCGTGTTGTGTTACTCTGTTTATTTGTTTCAAGTGTTACAAGTTTTTATTACTTAATAACACCGTTATAAGCTGCAAGAGTTGTCATTAAACAAAAGGCTAAATCTAAAATCCTACCGGAATTAAAGTGTTAAAAAAAAGCAATTAAAGGAAACCAGGTCTGCTGGTTTCTACATGAGGAGATAAAGCCAGTGTGGTGCCCTCCCTGAAAGCCGAGAGAGGATACATCTGTGCTGTGACTGACTGTCTAGACACGTTGAGCCGGCTAGGCTTGGATACTCCTCGACGGTCAAGTTATTATCTGTGTTTCGCCATTCTACCGGAGTATTCTGACTCCTCTCCTACCCCGCTGTGCGGTGGAAGCCGGAAGTTGGTATCTGCGCTGTGACATAACGTCTAGATGCGCTGGGCTTCCTAGCCCAGGATACCCCTGCGGGTGGACTAGCCACCAGTGATTGGCCGGTCTACTGGGCCCGCTCTGCCTCACTGTGCGGTAGCCTACTGCAAGGCGACTGGGTGCATTGACCAGACCCACACACTGGGCAAAATCCCTGTCAGTACATTCCTGCAGCGGTTGTTGAACGCGCTGACCGCTCTAACTAACACGGAAACCCAAACCGGCTGCGCGCGTGCGCCATCGTGCGCCATCGTGCGCCATTGTGCATAAATGTATTTTGTCCCCCTACACCAAACGCGATCACGACACGCAGGTTAAAATATCAAAACAAACTCTGAACCAATTATATTAATTTGGGGACAGGTCGAAAAGCAGTAAACATTTAACATTATGGCAATTTAGCTAGCTTGCACTTGCTAGCTAATTTGTCCTATTTAGCTAGCTTGCTGTTGCTAGCTAATTTGCCCTGGGATATAACATTAAACATTGAGTTGTTATTTTACCTGAAATGCACAAGGTCCTCTACTCTCCAATTAATCCACACATAAAACTGTCAACCGAATCGTTTTTAGTCATCTCTCCCCCCTTCCAGGCCTTTTCCTCTCTTGACTTTATATTGCGATTGGCAACTTTCATAAATTAGGTGCATTACCGCCACTGACCTTGTTCGTTTTTCAGTCACCCACGTGGGTATAACCAATGAGGAGATGGCACGTGGGTACCTGCTTCTATAAACCAATGAGAAGATGGGAGAGGCAGGATCTGCGTCAGAAATAGAACTGACTTCTATTTTAGCCCTTGGCAACGCAGACACTCGTTGGCGCGCGAGCAGTGTGGGTCCAATAGTAGTCAGGGTATAAGACAACAATGCTCGGGCACACACTTGCTTTCTAACACTACTAGACCTGTAGGCTATATCTGAACATTTTGGGGGGAATTCAAGGTTTCAAAAGATTGACTCAGTGTATTTTAATTTTGTTTTCTTTTTGTTTTAGTGAACTGTTGGATTCAGTGGTTAAAATTGGTATTTTTGTACAAATGGTTTTAATTGCTGCCTATATGGATTATGGCTAAATGGGTTATGGCATAGTCTAAATTATCAAAAACAAAACTCATCTCCCTAACCCAGAGATACCGCTAAACCCTACTTTGACTGATGGTATAGCAGCTTTTATCTTTCAGAGGGATCCGATTGTGTTACCATTTGACTCCTACTGTGACATGCACATAAAACGTTCTACAGGGTTTGGTCTGGCTAGAAACTGTTTGTAGAATCGGATGACTGTAGTTTGGATTATTTTAAATCATCTAAGTGCAGAGATTTTAGTAAGAAACAAATCAAGGTGTTTTATTATTCTTCTGCTTTTGGTGTCAGGAAACATTCACCCAAACCCAGGCCCATTGGCTATGGATGAACTTTCCACTCCAAATGATTTTAAAACTAGATCAGGTTTGAGACTGATGCATATTAATGTGAGTAGTTTGATGCCGAAATTGGACATGGTAAAAGTCTGGGTTCACACTGCTGACCCAGATGTCTTAGTACTGTCCGAGACCTGGCTTAAGAAATCTGTTCTAAATCAGTCTATAGGCTTGCATGATTATAATGTTTATCGATGTGACCGACAAAGTACGGGGGGAGGTATAGCCATCTATATTAAAGACAGATGTGTGATTACTGAACTAAGGTCTTTATCTAAACCAAAACAGTTTGAGTTTTTAACATTGAAGCTGCAGTTATCAAAAGCTGTGAACTTAGATTTGATAGGATGTTATAGACCTCCATCTGCAAAAGTAGAATCCCTGGATTCTCTGGCTGAACTGATGCGTGGTTGGGGGAAAAATGAAATGGTCTTATGGGCGATTTAAATTGGGATTGGTTATCTCTAAACTCTGAGGCCATAAGAGGACTGTGCAATACAATACAAATTATAAATGCGGTTACAAGACTCAATCCCAAAGACATCTCTAAGCCAATCTATGGATGTTATTCTAACAAACAATCCGCATAGATACTCGGCCGTTGGGATTTTCGCTAATGATTTAAGTGATCATTTTGCAGTTGCTTGCATTAGAGACACCATAATCCCCAAAGTGCCCTCTTGGGTTCATAGTCAAATGAAATTGTAGGCAGTTCTGTGAGCAGGCATTCCTGCATGAACTTTATGCGTATAACTGGGATAGGATTGCGCTTATTCCAGATATCGAAGAGGCATTCTCCTATTTTCATTCTATGTTTTCTACTATCTGTGATAAACATGCCCCTCTCAAAAAGTACCGGGTAAGAGATGGAGACAATCCCTGGTTTACAGGAAAATTATCTGATTCGATCCTTAAACGAAATACACAATGGGACAAAGCCAGAAAGGGTAATTCCCAGATTGAATGGCAGTTATTCAGGGCACTGAGAAATAAGTGCACTTTGTTAATATGGAAATGCAAATCTAGCTTCTACTACGAATCTACCAAGGCAAACCTCAATAACCCGACAAAATGATGGATAACCATTAAATCCATAAATGTCATCACAAACTTCTCTTCTTCTGAAATAGACCTCAAATTCAATGGATGTGACTGACAAGAATCTACTGCTTGACATGTTTAATGAGCATTTTGCTAAAGCTGGGTATTTATTTAATAATGAACTCCTTCCTAACGTCTCGAATGAGGCGGTGAATGAAACTGCCACATGTCAGCCTATGGTTAATCTATTTAATTTTACCGAGATTGAGCTTTCAGAAGTTGTAAAGGAACTCAAATCTAATGATTTGGCCCGGATGAATTAAACCCATATTTTCAAAAAATTGGTGCAGAGATCATTGCTGCCCCTCTCACTCATATATTAAATCTTTCATTGGTGAGTAATACCATTCCAAAAGTCTGGAAAGCAGCCTATGTCACACCTTTACATAAAGGTGGAGATCCGTCCCAGTTGGATAACTATCGTCCCATATCTAAACTGTCTGCACTGGCAAAAGGTTTGGAAAACTTGGTGAACTCACAGTTCAGATTTTCTTTATAATAACTCAGTTTATCTCAATTCCAGTTGGGTTTTAGAGCCAAGCATAGTACAATTACTGCTGTAAGTAAGGTTGTAGGTGATATTCTAGATGCTCAGGACAAGAAAAATCACTTTCACTTTTTATTGACTTATCAAAGGCCTTCGACACAGTTTCTATGCCGTGCTGTTGGTTTAAGTGTTGATGCATTGGATTGGTTCCAAAACTACCTTTCTGACAGAACACAGTGTGTAGCTCAGTAGGGTATGGCATCTGAGTTTCGAAGACTTACAAAAAGAGTTCCCCAGGGCTCAATTTTAGGTCCGATCCTTTTTACACTGTATATAAATTATATAGGGAAGACTGTTGACTCTGCAAATCTCCATATGTATGCTGATGACACAATTATTTATTCTAGCGCGATAATATTGAGAAGGCTTTTCAGGACTTACGGTTGGCCTTTGATGTTATTCAAAGGCAACTTTTCCAATTGAAACGTGTGCTTAATGAAAGGAAAACAAAGATTATGGTTTTCTCTTCCCTGAAAGTAAACCGATGGAGTCACTTGCAGATTGGAAGTATAACAGGCCAGCAAATTGATAGGGTCACCTCCTATAAGTATCTTGGGATTTGGTTAGATGAAAAGTTTTATTTTAATTAAACAGCACATTGATACCTTGACGAAGAAACTGAAGTTGAAATTTGGTTTCTATTACAGGAACATTAATATGTTGATATTGTTTATATGTAGGCCTCAGCAAGTACCTTGAACATTTTGGACACAGTGTATCATGGTGCTTTAAGAAGTATTACAAACGCTAGATCACTTACCCATCACTGTGATTTGTATGCTATGGTGCAATGGACCTCTCTCTCCACCAGGAGGCGAAAGCACTTGTACACTTTTGTGTACAAAGCCTTGTTGGGACAACTCCCTTTGTATCCCTGTTCTTTAAAGACCAGATTAGTCTCTCAATATAGTCTTTGTTCACAGTTGCTGCTGTCCTTGTCTGTTCCTAAGGCTAGAACTGAGATGGGGGAAAAAAATGTTTTCACATGATGCCCCTTCATCCTGGAACATGCTTCAGAAGATTTTAAAGTTAGGGGAGTTAATGTCTTTCCCTGTTTTTAAGACTCTGATCGACAACACTGTTTGTGATAACTGCAGTTGTTTCTAATCTTCTTTGTCTTTTGTGTGTATTCTGTATTTTTCTGTAATGTTTTTTAGACACGCTGCTATTTCCCTGTTTTGCCTTCTTGCCAGGTCACCCATGCAAAAGAGGTTTTTAACCTCAATGGGTTTTACCTGGTTAAATAAAGGTTAAATACATTTTAAAAATAGGACAGACTCACGTCAATGGAAGTTGTCAGTCATTCTCAGTTAGTATACACATTATAAAATAAATAAATGATACATTAAATTGCTCAATTCACTGAGACACCCGTCAATATTATTCTCATATATATTTTTTACAATATGGTTTAATGAATGAATATTTGTAAAAGCTTCAATGATGACAACATCAGAATGTGACTCAAATGAAAGATAGTGATGTTTTCTTCAATGTCACTGTTTCTTTTAGAACTGATGTTGGCACAACTCAGTTTGTTGTATTTAATCTTAGTATGAATCATATTTCTTAGATAAACAAGGTGCACATTTTACCTCAGCAACATGGGACTTCTGAGGTTCAAAGTAACAATTTGAAATTGAGTCATGTAACCACTGCCTGAATGAATTTCAAGCATGGAAAGGTTTCATTTCACGCTGAGAGAAATGTTTAATTGGTAAAACGCACCACTAATCATATTGATTCACCCATCAAATTAATAGAAACATGAAATTACTAATTAATTGGACTACCCACAAAACATGTTAAATGTTCTGCTCTTAATGTGAAAATGAGGAACCCATTGGTGAAATCCTGTAGTGGTGTTGACAGTAAAAAACACACCTGCGTTCAAATGGTATTTGTTTTGTTTCGAAAGCTTTAGCTGGACTTCTGTCAGGATTAACTGGCAGGCAGGCTCAACCAAATGCGCAAAGTACAAATACTAGCCTATTTGAACCCACGTCTGTATCTGTTGATTCAAACTTCATATGCATAATTGTTTTTATTTTACTAGGCAAGTCAGTTAAGAACAAATTCTTGTTTACAATAACGGCCTACGCCGGCCAAACCTGGACGACGCTGGGCCAATTGTGGGGCGCCCTATGGGACATCCAATCACGGCTGGCATTAGGGTCGTCTAATTCAATATTGCAATCAGGTTGAGATGAAACCATAATACAAGAACTAGAAAGGAGCAAAGCAGCATTGAGGAAAATAGGCTGTGGATAACAAAATGTGAACAGCTTCTGTCAATGTTTTCCTATGAATACATATGAATGCATTTGAATGAACATATGAAATTAAGGGGAATGACTCCAGAGAGAATAGAACCACAAAAAGGCCCCATTTTGACACTATTCACCTCTTGCAGGGAGCTATCACAGACGAGCATAGATAAGCAGTTTGCCATTTTGGGACAATGCACAGAGCCTTCCCCTTCTCTTCATATTTCCTGATTCCTTGTCCAATAAACATGTTGCACAGTACAACGTCTGAAGTACAGTGCATTCAGAAAGTATTCAGACCCCTTGACTTTTTCAACATTTTGTTGTGTTACAGCCTTATTCTAAAATGTATTAAATAGTTTTTTCCCCCCATCAATCTACCCACATTACCCCATAATGACAAAGCGAAAACAGGTTTAGAAATGTTAGCTAATTTATTCAAATAAAAAACAGAAATACCTTATTTACATAAGTATTCAGACCCTTTGCTATGAGACTTGAAATTGAGCTCAGGTGCATCCTGTTTCCATTGATCATCCTTGAGCTGTTTCTACAACTTTATTGAAGTCCACCTGTGGTAAATTCAATTGATTGGACATGATTTGGAAAGGCACACACCTGTCTATATAAGGTCCCAGAGTTGACTGTGCATGTCAGAGAAAAAACTAAGCCATGGGGTCAAAGGAATTGTCTGTGGAGCTCCAAGACAGAATTGTGTCAAGGCACAGATCTGGGGAATGTTACCAAAAAATGTCTGCAGCATTGAAGGTCCCCAAGAACACAGTGGCCTCCATCATTCTTAAATGGAAGAAGTTTGGAACCACCAAGACTCTTCCTAGAGTGGGCCGGCCCGGCCAAACTCAGCATTTCGGAGAGAAGGGCCTTGGTCAGCGAGGTGACCAAGAACCCGATGTTCACTCTGACAGAGCTCCAGAGTTCCTCTTTGGGGATGGGAGAACCTTCGAAAAGGACAGCTATCTCTGCAGCACACCACTAATCAGGCCAGACGGAAGCCACTCCTCAGTAAACGGCACATGACAACCCGCTTGGAGTTTGCCAAAAGGCACCTAAAGGACTCTTAGACCATGAGAAACAAAATTCTCTGGTCTGATGAAACCAAGATTGAACTCTTGGGCCTGAATGCCAAGCGCCACATCTGGAGGAAACCTGGCACCATCCATACGGTGAAGTATGGTGGTGGCAGCATCATGCTGTGGGGATGTTTTTCAGCTGCAGGGACTGGGAGACTAGTCAGGATCGAGGGAAATATGAACGGAGCAAAGTACAGAGAGATCCTTCATGAAAACCTGCTCCAGAGCACTCAGGACCTCAGACTGCGGCGAAGGTTCACTTTCCAACAGGACAATGACCCTAAGCACACAGCCAAGACAACGCAGAAGTGGCTTCGGGACAAGTCTCTGCATGTCCTTGAGTGGCCCAACCAGAGCCTGGACTTGAACCATATCAAACATCTCTGGAGAGACCTGAAAATAGCTGTGCAGCGACGCTCCCCATCCAACCTGACAGAGCTTGAGAGGATCTGCAGAGAAGAATGGGAGAAACTCCCCAAATACAGGTGTGCCAAGCTTGTAGCATCATACCCAAGACAACTCTAGGCTGTAATTTTTTGCCAAAGGTGCTTCAACAAAGTACTGAGTAAAGGGTCTGAATACTTATGTAAATTAGTATTTAAGATTTTTTATTTCTAACAACCTGTTTTTCTTTGTCATTATGGGGTATTGTGTGTAGATTGAGAAGGGGGAAAAACTATTGAATACATTTTAGAAAAAGGCTGTAACGTAACAACATTTGGAAAAAGTCAAGAGGTATGAATACTTTCCGAATGTAATGTCTGATATAAAACTTTCTTCTCTCCTCTCCCTTCACTGCACTGACTGGAAAAGCTTTGAAAGGGGGAAAAAATATGGTGGAAGCTCGTTATTTGCGTGGCTTTCACCAGGTACATTCTTTCAGATCAGTGCAGATGAAGGAGCAGAGACGAGGACTGAGGTGAGGACAGATTTTTAGACAATGAGAAAGAGCAAGGTTTGGATTCAGACCTGGGACACCAGGTGAGTGGACTCTAGTTTAGCCTTAATCCATAAATTAACTACCAGGAAGAAAATAAACATGACAAAACAGCAAACATTGAGGCCAGGATAAATATTTCAATAGCTCTACTGCTGTATAATGAGCTGCTTTGGGAAGAGAGAAGGTTTGGTAAGCTGTTTTCAACTGCAGGGGAAAAACAGGCGTTTCTACATCGCCCATTTTATTACAACATGATTCAGGCTAATCCATAACAGTGTGTATAAAACAACAGTAGCTTCTGTAAGCAGCACCAAGTTGATTAGAATCACTCAAACCAATGACTTTCAGACTGTGAGGCCGCTGCGGTTGCCAGTTGCTGAAAAATTATTCAAAAGCCTTATTTGAATCTCTAATCTTATATGGCAGGTTTAGCTGTCTTGTGGTGACCCGGCATATTATGAGTCAGTGTGTTCCAAGGCAATACACAGGGGATATGCTAATGTCTCTCCCCCTACTGTATTTAAAGCCCCTTTTCCTTTCAATTATCTCTTACTTTCTGTTTCTTCCTGACTTGAGAGAAAATGTATATGTTTGTCTGTAGGGCTGGTTTCACTGGAAAAATACTTTTCCACAAGTGCTCTCCTTCTGTTGACCCGATGCCATGAATGTCTCCAAGGGGGCGTTTAAAAAAATAAGATTTTTATGGAATTTACCACGCCTACGACAATGTGTTTTCTACCCACATAATGCCAACTTTGTTTATGTTTACTTTCAGGTTGCAGCTGCAAAAGCAGTGAATTATGGTCTTCGTATTGTTTTTTGCATTTTTTGTGTACCTTGTCTTATGCTGCCTCTGCTATTAATTTATTTCCTGCTCTCTCTCCCATTCTCTCTCCCCTTTCTCTCTATCCCATTCTCTCCTTCTCCCATTCTCTCGCTCTCTCTGCCCTTCACCTACACTCTCTCTCTCTCTCCTTCTAAGTAATTGATGCCTCCCTCCTTACCTTGCCTGGTGTAGTCAAGGTGGCGACGGCAGTCCCAAGGTCAACATCGATATGGAGCTAACAGTGAAACAGCAGTTCACACTCCCTACTAATGAGAGCCTATTAGGCTCAGCTTCAAAAGTCAGACTTCGAGTAGAAGTTAAAAAAAAGATCAGATTCGATTAGTCTTTCGCCAGACAGATTTGATCATGCATTTTTAAGTTAAAGCAGTGTCAGCAGAGTCATGATTAGAAGTCTGAGCCAGTATCTGCTCAGGGCCATATTCTGACTAAACTCAAATTTCTCTCCCATTAACGTCAATGAATGACGCAAAAGTCAGAGTTAAGTTGCTCCTGTTATTTTCAGAAGGGAATACAAGACGAGAACAAAGCTAAAATCATGAAATTTTATTTTAGTAACACTTCCACTGAAGGCCTTACTCTTGCTCTTTTATCCTTTGTGTTACCTTTGCGTTCTACATTGTACCAGTTTATTATTTTGCTCAGAAAAATATCAGGTATAGTCTATTACTCATGCTACATTGCAGCTGTGTTGAAACGGATGTAAACAGATGTGATTTAGTCGAGTGGGAGAACCCTTTTGACAGTGGGTTGAACAGACCACTGATGGTGTCAGCCTGTAGCCCTCTACACAAACATGCGAAAAGACTACATTACCCTACTAGCACAGTTTTTGAGAGAGCAATGGCGATCAATCAGATTGATATCTTGTTTGTTGACTGTCTGAATGTGTAAATAAGGTTAAGTCGTGTGTTTCGGAGAGAGAGAGAGAGAGAGAGAGAGAGAGTGTGTTTGGGTGTGTGTTTTGCATGAGTAAGGAGGTTTATGTCTTCACCTTGATGTCTTTGTGTGTCTTGTATCCAGATTGATCACTATGCCCAGAGGGATTTGAAGAGGGGACTCCAGCTCTTTGGCACCGAGGGCGATGTGGGCTTGACCAACGCCTGGATGATCGTACAAACGGATGTAAGTCCTTAATCAGAGAGTGTTTGTGTGTGTGTGTGTGTGTGTGTACACAAGATGGCCGATAGAGATGGCAGCTTCGCTTCTAGTCCTTAGAAAACTGTGCAGTATTTCATTTTTTTATGTATTATTTCTTACATTGTTAGCCCAGAAAACGTTCAGTTTTTACGCTTCAAGATTGCTTCAATCACGTGGACTGGGATATGTTCCGGGTAGCCTCAGAGAATAACATTGTTATATGCTGACTCAGTGAGCGAGTTTATAAGGAAGTGTATAGGAGATGTTGTACCAACTGTGACTATTAAAACCTTCCCTAACCAGAAACCGTGCATTGGATGGCAGCATTCGCGCAAAACTGAAAGCACGTACCACCGCATTTAATCATGGCAAGGCGACTGGAAACACGGCCGAATACAAACAATGTAGTTATTCCCTCCGTAAGGCAATCAAACAAGCAAAGCGTCAGTATAGAGACAAAGTATAGAGACAATTCAATGGCTCAAACACGAGATGTATGTGGCAGGGTCTACAGACAATCACAGATTACAAAAAGAAAACCAGCCCCGTCGCAGACATCGACGTCTTGCTTCCAGACAAATTAAACAACTTCTTTGCGTGCTTTGAGTACAATACAGTGCCACCAACATGACCCGCTACCAAAGACTGTAGGATCTCCTTCTCTGTGGACGATGTGAGTAAAACAACCCTTTCCAGGGTTGTTTTTACAGACATATTCAATCAATCCCTATCCCAGTCTGCTGTCCCCACATGCTTCAAGATGGCCACCATTGTTTATATTCCCACGAAAGCTAACTGAACTAAATGTCTATCACCCGTTGCACTCACTTCTGTCATCATAAAGTGCTTTGAGAGACTAGTCAAGGCTCATATCACCTTACCCTACCTGTCACCTTAGACCCACTCCAATTTGCTTACCGCCCCAATAGGTCCACAGACGATGCAATCGCCATCACACTGCACACTGCCCTATCCCATCTGGACAAGAGGAATACCTATGTAAAAAGGCTGTTCATTGACTATAGCTCAGCATTCAACACCATAGTACCCTCCAAGCTCATCATTAAGCTTGAGACCCTGGGTCTCGCCCTGTGCAACTGGGTCCTGGACTTCCTGACGGGCTGCCCCCAGGTGGTGAAGGTAGGAAACAACATCTCCACTCCGCTGATCTTCAACACTAGGGCCCCACAAGGGTGCGTTCTCAGCCCCCTCCTGTACTCCCTGTTCACCCACGACTGCGTGGCCATGCACGCCTCCAACTCAATCATCAAGTTGCAGACAACACAACAGCGGTAGGCTTGATTACCAACAACGACGAGACAGTCTACAGGGAGGAGGTGAGGGCCCTCGGAGTCTGGTGTCAGGAAAATAACCTCTCACTCAGTGTCAGCAAAACGAAAGAGATGATTGTGGACTTCAAGAAACAACAAAGGGACCCTATCCACATGGCAACTGCACCACCCGCAACGGCAGGGTTCTCCAGAGGGTGGTGCGATCTGCACAACACATCACCGGGGGCAAACTACCTGCCCTCCAGGACACCTACAACACCCGACGTCACTGGAAGGCAAAAAATATGTTTAAGGACAATAACCACCCGAGCCACTGTCTGTTCACCCTACTTCCATCCAGAAGGCGAGGTCAGTACAGGTGCATCAAAGCTGGGACAGAGAGATTGAAAAACAGCTTCTATCTCAAGGCCATCAGATTGTTAAACAGCCACCACTAGCACAGCGGCGGCCGCCTACCAACAGACTTGATATCATTGGTCACTTTAATAAATGGAACACTAGTCACTTTAATAATGCCACTTTAAGAATGTTTACATATATCTCACTACTCATCTCATATGTATATACTGTATACTGTATCCTTCACTATCTATTCTTTACTATCTATTGCCGCTCTGTCACTGCTCATCCATATATGTTATACTTATATATTCTTATCCCATTCCTTTACTAGATTGTGTGTATTAGGTTTTGTTGTGGAATTTGTTAGATATTACCTGTTAGATACTGCTGCACTGTTGGATCTAGAAGCATAAGCATTTCGCTACACTCGCAATAACATCTGCTACCATGTGTAATGACCAATAAAGTTGTATTTTATTTGAAGCAAGGCACTTAACCCTAATTGCTCCTGTAAGTTGCTCTGGATAAGAGCTTCTGCTAAGTGGCTACAATGTAAGTCAGCTTGTCCTGCTTAGATTGCCCCCTGGTGGTCAACAGTAGAACAGTACAGTCCTCTTAAATTAGTCTGGTCCTAGATCTGTTCATGACACTGAATGACAATAGCCATAGGAGTTAGCAAGACAGCACAATCAGATCTGGGGCCAGACTAGTGTTAAAACAGGTCAAGCTTGGAGAAATACAGTACTGCAGGCTAATTCCATGATCATATGTACCACTTCATAGGGACAAGGGATTACGCAATCATACCTGATTCCAATCAATAACAATAGCGTTCGATTTTTTAAATAGGCTGTCAAACAGTAAGAGAAATGACAATTGGACCGCACGGCTCCCCGAAGAACAACACTGTTTGTTTCCACACTCACTTTGATGTGCTTGGCTTTGTATTATTCATGACCAAAATCCACAGCTCAAATCATGGGCAAAGGAAAGTAGGAAACACAAGGTGAGGAAAGATAGTAGAGGAAATATTGAATAAAATGAGCTAATAAGAATGCTGCAGGCACTGCTGGTGAAAGCTGCCGAGAGACATCTAAAGATACCAGATACAAGATATCAGACTTTGGGCTGTTTATCACAGAAGGGGCCACTTTTACATTATAGAGTCCAGTTTGATTGTTTGTAGTGTGCATTAGTTGTGTGTGTGTGTGTGTGTGTGTGTGTGTGTGTGTGTGTGTGTGTGTGTGTGTGTGTGTGTGTGTGTGTGTGTGTGTGTGTGTGTGTGTGTGTGTGTGTGTGTGTGTGTGTGTGTGTGTGTGTGTGTGTGAGAGAGAGAGAGAGACCATGTGTTCAAGATGAAATTCTAGAGTCAAATGTCAAAACCGCAGCAAGAAAAGTTCTCATTCCATAAAACCAAGCTTACCCTCTCCACACCCCACTGAATACATTACCACACTGCAAAATGTTGATCTATTTTCAATTCAGTAATGGCCTCTTTGGAGTGATGAGAGAGAACTACCTAAATAAAAGATGTGACAGATATGTTTAATATACATATGTCAGTGCCTGAGAATGATCTCTGTTTATGAATCATGCAGAATGGTTTTAGTGTGTGGCATGGTCGGTTTTCCTCTGTTCTGTCATTGACATGCAGTGTCCTTGTCTGGTGTAGTTCCGCTGCTGTGGCGTGACCAACCATACGGACTGGTTTGAAGTGTACAACGCCAGCCGTGTGCCTGACT
This sequence comes from Brachymystax lenok tsinlingensis, assembly GCA_030435695.1. Taxonomy (NCBI): domain Eukaryota; kingdom Metazoa; phylum Chordata; class Actinopteri; order Salmoniformes; family Salmonidae; genus Brachymystax; species Brachymystax lenok. The sequence continues at coordinate 7,576,157 of CM059800.1, forward strand.
CCTGCTGTCTGGAGTACAGCGACAACTGTGGCCTCGAGAACCCAGGAACCTGGTGGACTGCGGTAAGATGCACGAACACAAACAAACACATATGCACACACACACACTCTCTCTCTGACATGACACACTCTCTCTCTGTCTCTCTGACATGCACACTAGTTGTTCCCAAATGTTATTTTGTTGTTTTTGGTGCCCAAATGTAATTCTAAAAAGCCTCCCTTGTGACCAACCAGGTAAACGAAGCGAAAAATCTCAGACAATCCACACAGTCCACTGAGCTTTTGCTAAAACCCTACCCACGCTTTGGGAAACACTGCTCTGCTGTGCTGAGGAGAACTACCTGTTCACATATTCCTTATACCTGGGGTATTTCATCTTTTAAAGTGTGTGTGGGGAAGGGGGTTCTTTACTGCACAAGTAATAACACATTCTTAAATGGCAAAACAGACAGTCAAAAAATGTATAATAAAAATAAGGTTTAGATCTAGGAGAAAGCTCAGAAATAATTGTGTTTTTGGGGGGGACATTTTTTGGGGGGACACATTTAACCCCTTTTTTGGGGGCACAAAACGACTTCCATTCATTTTTTCAACTGGTACCGGGTTACCTTTAGACTAGTCCTGTGACACTTGTGGGAGTGGTAGGAAAAAAACGGAGAACACCATAGTGGGGTCATAGACCAGTTTTCGGGATGCCTCTTGGTCTGACAGTGTGGTATCTCTACCACTTTACCACTACAGATATATCTCTAGTTTAGACAGATTTTAAAGGGGATTTTTTTATTATGTTAATCAACTCTATGGGGTTTTTAAATCTAGGCTTTGAGGTCTGCAGCAGCAGTGCTGATTTTCTTTCGTTAGTTAATATATAATTACTTGATTGATACCCGTGTTTGGCGAGAGAATCCACTCAACTGGTGTCCCAGTTCTAAATCCCTGATTATAGGGAAGACTAAAAACCAGCAGTGCTATAGACTCTAAGGCATCAATTCTTTCTGCCTTGTACCATGCCAGGCTCATGCACTCTGTGCCCAGTCCCGTCACTGTCTGCCATTGTCTTTGCCACTACCTTTAATTATTACAACAACCACACTGAGGATATATAAACTATTCACCATTTTTTTTTTTTTTACAGAAAGACTTGTAGTTGTCTAGGGGTACATCATCCTTTTCACTGTGTTACACGTAATGAATGTTGAAAAGGGAGAGTTGGAGACACTTGGGTTGACGTCGCCTAACTGTATATCCTGTTCGCGTTGGCCATGAAAGATTCAGCCCAGTCACTTGTCGAAATGTTGTCCCAGCACAGAGCGATGGTATCTGCAAGTTACTCCCGTCCTTCCGCCCGTTGCGCTAGAAAGGGATGGTAGCTATCCCAGGGAACATTGGTTCAAAAGAGCAGAGGCGAGCGAAATGTGGAAGGCATCCATATGGGACCCACTTAGCTAACATGACAAGGAGATGATTTGCAGAGTAAAAGGCATGCATGGGATGTGTCACTTTGTTGTTGGGCGATGTAGAAAAGGGCCTGTGGGCCCAATACTCTTGTAAGTCTACCAAGACTAGCACCAGATGGAGTGAATGAGGAAACACATTAAATGTTATTTGTTTGTTTTCTCTAACCTTTAAGATAAAATCACTTTCTCTATGGCTGTTCTATAGACTGAAATGAAATGGAAGTGTTCCCAAACACTTTGGCAACTTATGCTATAAATGAGGGGGGGTTTTGTATAATGTGCTTTAAAATATTTGTTTCCATTCTTGTTTGTCTCCACAGCCATGCTACGAACGGGTGAAGGATTGGCTACAAGAGAATCTGGTAGCCTTGTGGATCTTTGCCCTGTGTACGGCACTCACACAGGTACAGACACTGGCGACACCATTGTACGGTTTACAAGCATTTCGCTACAACCCCAGTAACATCTGCTAAACACGTGTATGTAACCAATACATTTTATTTGGTTGATTTGAAGTGCACATTGAAAGTCCTTTGAATGTTTCCGTGGGTAGCATTTTATAGTGATGTCTATTGACAGGAAACCACAACATCTTAGCTTGGCACCAGAAGATCGGCATGTGCTTTTCCAACTTTGACCATTGTTGTCATTGCTATACAGACCCCATTCCAAATATCTGCGCATATGAATGTTTTACGGTAGCTTGCATTGGGGTCAGACTGAATGGCATGACAACAAAAGTCAGGAGTTGGTTAAAGCACATATTGTACAGATCTGGAAGCAGGCTAATATCACTAATAATTGATAAGAAATTAGATGATTTGAAAGTAAGCCACTATTGTTAACTATTACAGTGAATTCAAATTTATGAGGTTGTACCTTTTTTTCTCAATAGAGACAGTGGCCGTGTCTGAATACCCATACTAGCTTACTACATACTTAAACTGCATACTATGTACTCATCGTCGCATACTATTTAGCACGCAGCATAGTAAAAAGTATACAGTATGCCACGACCGGAACGTAGTAGTGGATCCTGACTGGCTGAGTACGTTGGGCGGGGCCGAGTGCGGGTGGATTTTTCATGCTTCGCATTAATTGTACAGAAAAATGTGGACAGTCGGGTGCATGGCAAATTCAGAACCGCTGGACAGCAGCATAATAAGCTAAAGCACTGATCATTGGGAAGTTAAGTTAAGTTAAGGCTTGATCCATACATTAAATAATTAAATAGGTAGCCTACAAAACTAAAAAATCCATATGTTCAACTCAAAAGGCCTGATTAACATGACATCAATAACGCAGCCACATCCCAAATCCCCGGTTCTGACACATTCAGAAATCAAAATATGTTTTAGTATTTAGTTTAAAAGCTCTGACGAAGGCCAAGAGAACAAGAAACACTTTATGAGAAAACAGAAATCCACTTTGGGTAAAACAAAACAAAAAGATGTAGCCTACGATGCAATACTCGTTGAAACACCACCGCAGGAGCTTCGCTATTCGGCATCTTCCCAATTAAGTAGCCTAGTTTTGTTGTTTGGTTACTTGAAGAGAACTTGGGCCCCATCACTCCGCAGCCCACTTCTTCCAATGCATTGTGGAAAAGTGTGCATCGAATTCTACTAGATGATGAGCTGAAATTAGTAAAACATCCTGGCATTTAAACCATACTAGATTCTCTTAAATGTACACTACCAGTCAAAGGTTTTTGAACACCTACTCATTCCAGGGCTTTTCTATATTTTACAATTTTTTACATTGTAGAATAATAGTGAAGACATCTTAACTAATGAAATAACACATATGGAATCATGTAGTAACCAAAAAAGTGTTAAACAAATCAAAATATTTTATATTTGAGATTCTTCAAATAGCCACCCTTTGCCTTGATGACAGCTTTGCACACTCTTGGCATTCTCTCAACCAGCTTCACCTGGAGTGCTTTTCAAACAGTCTTGAAGGAGTTCCAACATATGCTGAGCACTTGTTGGCTGCTTTTGCTTCACTCAATTTGGTTGAGGTTGGGGGGATTGTGGAGGCCAGGTCATCTGATGCAGCTCTCCATCACTCTCCTTGGTAAAATAGCCCTTACACAGCCTGGAGGTGTGTTGGGTCATTGTCCTGTTGAAAAACAAATGATAGTCCCACTAAGCGCAAACCAGATGGGATGGCATATCGCTGCAGAATGCTGTGGTAGCCATGCTGGTTAAGTGTGCCTTGAATTCTAAATAAATCACAGACAGTGTCACCAGCAAAGCACCCCCACACTATCACACCTCCTCCATGCTTCCCTGTGGGAAATACACATGCGGAGATCATCCGTTCACCCACACCGCATCTCACAAGACATGTTGGAACCAAAAATCTCAAATTTGGTCTTCAGACCAAAGGACAAATGTCCACCGATCTAATGTCCATTGCTCGTGTTTTATGGCCCAAGCAAGTCTCTTCTTATTATTTGTGTCCTTTAGAAGTGGTTTCTTTGCAGCAATTCGACCATGAAGGCCTGATTCACCTCTGAACAGTTGATGTTGAGATGTGTCTGTTACTTGAACTCTGTGAAGCATTTATTTTGGCTGCAATTTCTGAGGCTGGTAACTCTAATGAACTTATTCTATGCAGCAGAGGTAACTCTGGGTCTTCCATTCCTGTGAGGGTCCTCATGAGAGCCAGTTTCATCATAGCGCTTGATGGTTTTTGCGACTGCACTTGAGGAAACTTTCAAAGTTTTTGAAATTTTCCATATTGACTGACCATGTTTTAAAGTAATGATGGTATGTCTTTTCTCTTTGCTTATTTTAGCTGTTCTTGCCGGAATGTGGACTTTGTCTTTTACCAAATAGGGCTATCTTCTGTATACCACCCTTACCATGTCACAACACAACTGATTGGCTCAAACGCATTAAGAAGATGGCAAAAGGTGGCAATTTGAAAAATAAATATAAAAAATATTTTATTTGTTGAACACTTTTTCAGTTACTACATGATTCCATGTGTTATTTCATATTTTTGATGTTTTCACTATTAATCTACAATGTAGAAAATAGTCAAAATAAAGAAAAACCCTTGAACAAGTAGGTGTTCTAAAACTTTGGACCGGTTGTCTATATACTATAAAACGTTCTATTTCCGCATACTGATAATGTGTCTTATGCGATTGCATTGTTTTGCGTGATTGGTTAATTTCTGTAGCAAATCCCCATATCTGATTATCTGCTGTTGTCAAAGCCAAAATGAGTATGACATCCAGGCATTTAAAGTATACTAGATTTTCTGCTATAAAATGTAAAACTTTTTGCGTACTCAAACAGCCTACTATTTAGGATGCAAGTATGGGTATTCGGACACGGCCACTTTATTGATTATGTAGTAGTGTCACATTGATTTTGTTGTGCATGTGTTCCCTTTGTGTAGATTCTGGGTTTGGTCTTCTCTATGACGATGTTCTGCCATGCAGCCAAAGTGGAGACCTTCTACGCCTAGCAGTATCCCTTCTTTGCCCCAAAGGACTCTGGGAATGAGGGAGGCACACACACCCCTCCCCTCCCACAGACCCTCTCCCTCTACTCTTTCTCAGCGACACCCTCGCAGACCAATCCTCATGTAACATCTTCACAACAACCTGTACTGTACAACAACCACAATGTCATATCGGGAGCCAATGGATGGTTTTTGCTCAATTAAATGTTATTCGCTCATTTTGTGCTCAACATATACATGTAATATATAGAAATACGTATAGAGATATAGTCCTTTTTTAAAGATGTTTTAAATTATTTTGAATCATTCTATAATCTAAGTGTTTTGAAACAAGAGGAGAACTAAGGAATGCAGTTCAAGAGTGCATTTAGTAAGACAGGCCATGCAAGTACTAAAGTGCATGGCTTTTTTTAACAGTGTTTACTAAATGTTTGGCTCGTCCAAATCGACTTATCCTTGAGTTTCTTTTCTTCCAACATCAGTAAATACAGTACATTATAATCCATTGTAACAGTGAATATATAAAAATACTTATTTAATGAACTAGTTAATCTGGAGGGATTTACTATATATAACTAAATGTAAGTACAGTTGAAGTCGGAAGTTTACATACACCTTAGCCAAATACATTTAAACTCAGTTTTTCACAATTCCTGACATTTAATCCTAGTAGGAATTCCCTGTCGTAGGTCAGTTAGGATCACCACTTTATTTTAAGAATGTGAAATGTCAGAATAATAGTAGAGAAAATTATTTATTTCAGCTTTTATTTAATTCATCACTTTCCCAGTGGGTAAGAAGTTTACATACACTCAATTAGTATTTGGTAGCATTGAGGTCAGGGCTTTGTGATGGCCACTCCAATACCTTGACTTGATTGTCCTTAAGCCATTTTGCCACAACTTTGGAAGTGTGCTTGCAAACCGTAGTCTGGCTTTTTTATGGCGGTTTAGGAGCAGTGGCTTCTTCCTTTCCGAGCGGCCTTTCAGGTAATGTCGATATAGGACTCGTTTTACTGTGGATATAGATACTTTTGTACCTGTTTCCTCCAGGATCTTCACAAGGTCCTTTGCTGTTGTTCTGGGATTGATTTGCACTTTTCGCACCAAAATACGTTAATCTCTAGGAGACAGAACGCGTCTCCTTCCTGAGCGGTATGACGGCTGCGTGGTCCCATGGTGTTTATACTTGCGTACTATTGTTTGTACAGATGAACGTGGTACCTTCAGGTGTTTGGAAATTGCTCCCAAGGATGAACCAGACCTTGTGGAGGTCTAAAAAACAATTCTGAGGTCTTGGCTGATTTCTTTTGATTTTCCCATGATATCAAGCAACGAGGCACTGAGTTTGAAGGTAGGCCTTGAAATACATCCACAGGTACGCCTCCAATTGACTCAGATGTTGTCAATTAGCCTATCAGAAGCTTCTAAAGCCATGACATAATTTTCTGGAATTTTCCGAGCTGTTTAAAGGCACAGTCAACTTAGTGTATGTAAACTTCTGACCTACTGGAATTGTGATAACAGTGAATTATAAGTGAAATAATCTGTAAACAATTGTTGGAAAAATGACTTGTGTCATGCACAAAGTAGATGTCCTAACCGACTTTCCAAAACTATAGTTAACAAGAAATTTGTGGAGTGGTTGAAAAACGAGTTTTAATGACACCAACCTAAGTGTATGTAATCTTCCGACTTCAACTGTATATATACATACACACACACAAAACAATTATATGGGGATTGGAAATGATGCGGACAATTACATTGATGGAAACTACAATCTGCAATATTACACCTGATCTACCCCCCCAAAAAAAGAATTATAATAAATAAAAGGGAAAACCTCCATCTTCAGATGATACAGTTAAACACCACAACATCTTTGACTGGACAGGCGTGCACGCACACACACACGTGCACACACAAGTAGGGGAGAAATGATTAGAGTTAGATTTATATTTTTTTACATCAGCAACATACATATCTCTACGTTTCTAGGACTTAACAGGCTGTGGGGTTAACTATAATGTCTTCAATGGTAAAAATGAGTGGTAACTTAAAAATGTTATGATTTGACATTTGGATGAAAATACACTAAATTGACAAATATTTCCATTTAATCTTTTAGGCATGATATATTGACCAAAAATGGAAAATAGACAAATTCATATTTTATATTAGCATTCAAAAGTATTAATTTGACTTCATCCTCCCATTTTCCTAAGGTATTATTTATACAACATTTTGCAGAGGTGCACCATCATGTTCAGGTGTCCAAATAAACAAAACAAACAATACTTAGTAACAATAATAGTAAGGCAACTACTGGTTAGTAACAATTGAATAATAATTTAAAAAACTTAACAGCATAAAAATGTTTTGTACAACCACAGATTTACTTATATGAATTGTAACTCATTTTTTTTAAACTGTTGCATTTGAACAAAAATATAGTTTAACTTAAGGAAGTGACATGTAATCACCAAAGCGTGTTATAACTTACTACACCCTAGATCAGATATGTATAAATATGTATGCATGTAGGCTATATATTATAGGTACTTAGGTTTATTACGTTTTATTAGTAGTTTAGCAGTAGTTTTTATTCGTTTTAGGCCTATTAGTAGTTGTACAAAACATTTTTATGCTGTTAAGTTATAACACGCTATGGTGATTACATTTTACTTCCTTAAGTTAAACTATATTTTTGTTCAAATGCAACAATACAATTTTTTTTTTAGTTACAATTCATATAAGTAAATCTGTCAATTAAAATAAATGCATTAGGCACTTATCTATGGATTCCACCACTGGGAATACATATATGCATCTGTTGGTCATAGATACAGTACCTTTAAAAAAAAGGATCTGACTGGATCAGAAAACCAGTCAGTATCTGGTGTGACCACCAATTGCCTCATGCAGCACGACATCTCATTTGCATAGAGTTGATAAGGCTGTTGATTGTGGCCTGTGGAATGTTGTCCCACTCCTCTCCAATGGCAAAGTTGCTGGATATTGGCGGGAACGGTAACACGCTGTCATACATGTCAATCCAGAGCATCCCAAACATGCTCAATGGGTGGCATGTCTGGTGAGGATGCAGGCCATGGAAGAACTGGGAAATGTTCAGCTTCCAGGAATTGTGTACAGATCCTTGCAATATGGTGCCGTGCATTATCATGCTGAAACATGAGGTGATGGCAGCGGATGAATGACACGACAATGGGCCTCCGGATCTCATCACGGTATCTCTGTGCATTAACATTGCCATTGCTCATGAAATCAACACTTTACATTTTGCTTTTATATTTTTGTTCAGTATACATTTACTTTAGGGCCTCAAAACCCATTGCATGACCACCAAACTGCAGTACGCCTAAACCTCCCCCAGTCACCCTAAAGGTTATACTAAAATGTTTCACATATTAAAATGGCTAATGTTATTTCCTTTGAACAAATATCCACACATGCTTTTCTCCCCCTTACTCTCACCACCTCCGAGACCTCCTCTTTTGCACCTCGAGATCATCATAGGCCTACTTTCTGCAAACCTCTACCTCCACTCAGCGGATCCATAATTCATTCCCATGTTCGCTTGCTTTCTCCCTTCCCGCACTTGATCAATAAAACATATACATGCGCTCGCGGTCACCCTCTTTCACCTCTCCACTCCCTCGTTTTCTCCTCTCTGAAGCCGCTGACTGAGTTAATGAAACATTAAAGACGGAGAGCTGACTCGGAGTGCAAACATGACAATGGTTGAACTGGAGATATTTCACAGTCTGCTTGTATCTACAAAGATGATTGACCTGGGAGTACATCCGCTGTATTGTCCTGGAGACTGAGGTCATCTAGTAGAGTTGCTTTCCCAATTTTTTGTCAGTGTTCGTTAATTACAACCACTTAATTTGTAAAAAGGTGTCTAAAGGTAGTATATCCCTAGGGTACACAGTGCACAGCTCTGTTCCTTGATTGCTGCATGCAGATTTCCATCCTTGTTTTTTAATAGGGACTGATTTCTACATTTGAAACAGTGGTGCACACTCTCCGGCCAATCACAATACAGCACCAATTAAGTACCAGATAGAAACTAAAATCAGGTGCGCGTTCAGCAGGACTCACAATTTTGGAAGATAGACATATGTTATGTAGAACAAACATGCCTCTGACATGTAGAACGAGGAATCCTGTCGGCTCTATTCGAGGCATTTCTATCTGCAACTTTCGACAACTGAACGTGGTGCAGCCCTTGTGGACTTAAGGGCCTGAGTTGCGCTCCCCTGCTATAGAATAATGACATTTCCAATTGAAGGCTTTAACCGGCAGAATATCTTATTGTCAAAATGTATATATTGCCATGGCTGAATTTCTGTAGTTCAATGCTTCCCTTGTCTCCCGATTCTGGCTATTGGGATAAAATCCATAGTGCGGTGGGATTGTGGAGGGGCCCAAAATCCAAAATGTATATGGCAAGGTAAGCGAGATAAAATTAACAAACTTGCAAAGAGGGAAAGACGTAGGAGGACTATCCATACCAAACTTTAAATTGTATTTCCAGGCACTAGCATTTTGTCCCATCCTAAATTTGTTTAGACATGATTCTTCCGCCCCATATACTGAGCTAGCCACTAAAAAAATATGGTCCACAGATCTAAGTGAATCCAAACAACCCTTTAACTGGAACGGAATATGGAGAAATATGACCTTGGCATCCCGTAATCCGAATCGTCAACCTTATACATTTTAAGACTGTTCATAGGCTGTATTTAACACCAAGATAATGTTTTAGGATTAAAATGGCCCCAACTACCAACTGTTCACTGTGTCCCCTAAATCAGTTAGACAGACATCATATGATGTGAGAGTGCCATGTAGTTAAATGCTTCAGGGAAAAAGTTACAAAATAAATTTTCGAAGTGCATGAATGTAAATATTCAATGTGTTGCATCTACTGTGTTACTAAAGATGATAGCTCCTTGAATCTCTCAATCAGAGACAATTACTACTGGCAGGCAGCACTGAAACAAAAAATGATGTTGGCTCTTAGATGGCAATCAAGGAACTAGTTAAGGAACAATTTAGGCCTGGACAATACTTGACTCTGTAAAGAATAATCTCAGCTAAAGCCCAATACGTACTAATAAACAATCTACACTGAGGATTATTTCGGTCTGTACTAAAGCCCTTTTGTGGGTAAAAACTAATTCTGATTGGCTACGCCCTCCCAGGCCCAGCCATGTGAAATCCATAGATTAAGGCCTAATGAATTTATTTAAACTGACAGATTTCCTTCTAAGAACTGAAACTCAGTCAAATCTTTTGTTGCACGTTTACATTTGTGTTCACTATATAAAGCCCAACATATGCAGTGCCTTCTGAAAGTATTCATACCACGACTTATTCCACATTTTGTTGTTAAAGCCTGAATTCAACATAGATTTCTCACCCATCTACACACAATACGACATAATGACAAAGTGAAAACGTGTTTTGTCATTTTAGCAAATCTATTGAAAATGAAATTCAGAAATATCTCATTTACATAAGGATTCAACACCACTGTCAATACATGTTAGAATCCCCTTTAGCAGCGATTACAGCTGTCTTTCTGGATATGTCTCTAAGAGATTTGCACACCTGTATTGTACAAAATTTGCACATTCTTTTTAGAATACTTTAAGCTCTGTTAAGTTGGTAATCATCATTGCTAGAGAGACATTTTTAAGTCTTTCCATAGATTTTCAAGCTGATTTAAATCAAAACTGTATCTAGGCCACTAAGGAACATTCAAGGTTGTCTTGGTAAGCAACTCCTGTGTATATTTGTCCTTGTTATTGTCCTGCTGAAAGATGAATTAGTCTCCTAGTGTCTGTTGGAAAGCAGACTGAACCAGATTTTCCTCTAGGATTTTGCCTGTGCTTATTTATTTGTATCCAAGAAAAAAAAAACTCTAGTCCTTGTCGATGTGAAGCATACCCATAACATGATGCAGCCACCACCATGCTTTAAAATATGAAGAGTGGTGCTCAGTGATGTGTTGGCTTTGCCCCCAACATAACGCTTTGTAGTCAGGACATAAAGTACATTTCTTAGCCACATTTTTTGCAGTTGTACTTTAGTTTCTTATTGCATGTTTTGGAATATTTCTATTCTTTCATTTATGTTAATATTGTTGTTGATCCATCCTCAGTTTTCTCCTATCACAGCCATTAAAATCTGTAAACATTTTAAACTTACCATTGGACTCATCCCTGAGCGGTTTTCTTCCTCTTTGGCAACTGAGTCAATAAGGACACCTGTATCTTTGTAGTCCCTCACATTATTTGTTGTATATATACAGTATCTGTCAAAATCACACCTACTCATTCAAGGGTTTTTCTTTATTTTTACTATTTTCTACATTGTAGAATAATAGTGAAAAACTATTAAATAACACATAAGGAATCATGTAGTAACCAAAACGGTGTCAAACAAATCAAAATATATTTTATATTTGAGATTCTTCAAAGTAGCCCCCCTAAAGTAGCTTTGATGACAGCTTTGCACACCCTTGGCATTCTCTCAACCAGCACACTCTGCGGTCCAACTCATCCCAACTCATCCCACCTCATTTCCTGTGGCAGTCTTCATGAGAGACAGTTTCATCATAGCACTTGATGGTTTTTGCGACTGCACTTGAAGAAACTTGTTCCGCATTGACTGACCTTGATGTCTTAAGGTAATGATGGACTGTTGTTTCTCTTTGCTTATTTGAGCTGTTCTTGCTATAATATGGACTTGGTATTTTAACAAATAGGGCTATCTTCTGTATACCACCTCTACCTTGTCACAACACAACTGATTGCCTCAAACGCATTAAGGAAAGAAATTCCCCTATTTAACTTTTAACAAGGCACACCTGTTAATTGAAATGCATTCCAGGTGACTCCCTCATGAAGCTGGCTGAGAGAATGCCAAGAGTATGCAAAGCTGTCATCAAGGCCAAGGGTGGCTCCTTTGAAGAATCTCAAATATAAAATATATTTAGATTTGTTTAACACTTTTTTGGTTACTACATGATTCCATGTGTTATTTCATCGTGTTGATGTCTTCACTATTATTCTACAATGTAGAAAATAGTTAAAATGAAGAAAATGAAAAAGAAAATGAATGAGTAGGTGCGTCCAAACTTTTGACTGTTACTGTATATAGTGACTGAAGAAAGTATTTACACCCCTTGTACTAATAAGTCAAGGGCTATGAACACTTTCTGAAGGCACTGTATACACTGTCTAACTTTCTTCACTTTCAGGCCCACGGGGAAGGGGTGTAATGGGGATGGTTTTCTCTGGTTGCCTGGATGGGGTGTAGATCTGCGATCTAAAAAATTATAATAATCAAAAGCTGTTAAAAAAAAAAGAAATTCACCTAGGAGAACATTTAGGTTTAATAAAAATCTACTTACAGTTGATATGCCAGCTTGTGAGGATTAAAATAGCCCACAGTATGCTGCTATTTTAACAAATACAGTAGCTGCTGAAACCCAGCTGTGGTCACACCTGCAGAGCCATTTGGGCTGGTGAGTGTTTCTATCTCAGTGTATTACATAGAACAGTAGTTAGTGAGTGCATTAGAGTGTATTATGCAGTATTGTCATAATTCTGCTTCAAAGTTATCAAGGTTACATATTTATTTTATTTATTTTTTATGTAACTAGGCAAGTCAGTTAAGAACAAATTCTTATTTACAATGACGGCCTACCGAAAAGCCAAAGGCCTCCTGCCGGGACAGGGGCTGGGATATAAAAAAATATATATATCTAGGACAAAACACACATCACGACAAGAGAGACAACACAACACTACATAAAGAGAGACCTAAGACAAAATGTTCTAATCTCGCCAATGAAAAAATCAAAACCTATCATTATATATAGGTTTTGTGGTGAATGAGCCATCTGATTCAATGAATGATGGAGCTGAGTTTGCCTTTTTGCCCAAAATTTCATTTAAGGTTAAAGCTTTCTACTATGATTCTTTAGAGAATTAATTTTTGTTTCATAATATAATTTCTTCTTTTTATTCAGTTTAGTCACATGATACTCAATTTGCAGTACATTTGCCAATCGGTTGTGCAGCCAAACTTATTTGCCATTTCTTCTGCCTCATCCCTATCAACCATACAAGTTTTCTTCAAAAATCCACGGAGGTTCAACAGTTTATAGTCATTTTCTTTATGGGTGCATGCTTATTAGTAACTGGAATAAGCAATTTCATGAATGTGTCAAGAGCAGCATCTGGTTGCTCCTTATTACACACCACAGAACTTTGGTTTCCCTAGATATGGATACTAGCTTGTGATCAATACATCCGATGGATTTGGATACAGCATTAGTAAAGACGTGATAAATACATGTTGATTTCATTCCTGTGCCATTTGTAACTTCCCTGGTTATATTAACTGATAACTTGAACCAGGTTGTAGGTACTGGTTACAGTTTGAAGGCTTTTATTGAGTGGGCAGCTTGATGAAAGCCAGTCAATATTTAAAATCACCCAGAAAATATACACTATATATATAAAAGTATGTGGACACCCCTTCAAAATCAGTGGATTCAGCTATTTCAGCCACACCCGTTGCTTCCCAGAAGAGTGGAGGCTATTATAGCAGCAAAGGGGGGACCAACTCAATATTAATGCCCATCCTTTTGGAATGAGATGTTTCGACTGGCAGGTGTCCATATACTTTTGGTCCTATAGTGTACCTCTGTTGATATCAACCATTTCACACATATTATCCAGATACTACTGTTGGCACTTGGTGGTCTATAGCAGCTTCCCACAATAATGGGAATAATGATGATTGAGAAAGTTTGAGGCATAAATATCATATATCATACAACTACTTCTCAGAGTTCAGTGTGTCAAATCGGATGGCCTGTTGTCCGGACCTCTGGCAGTCTCTATGGGGGTGCCACAGGGTTCAATCCTCGGGAAGACTCTTTTCTCTGTATACATCAATGATGTTACTCTTGCTGCTGGTGATTCTCTGATCCACCTCTACGCAGACGACACCATTCTGTATACTTCTGGCCCTTCTTTGGACACTGTGTCAACTAACCTCCAGACAAGCTTCAATGCCATACAACTCTCCTTCCCTGGCCTCCAACTGCTCTTAAATGCAAGTAAAACGAAACGCATGCTCTTCAACCGATCGCTGCCCACACCTGCCCGGACGGTTCTGACTTAGAATATGTGGACAACTACAAATACCTAGGTGTCTGGTTAGACTGTAAACTTCCAGACTCACATTAAGCATATCCAATCCAAAATTAAATCTAGAATTGGCTTCCTATTTCGTAACAAAGCATCCTTCGCTCATGCTGCCAAACATACCCTCCTAAAACTGACTATCCTACCGATCCTTGACTTTGGCGATGTCATTTACAAAATAGCCTCCAACACTCTACTCAGCAAATTGGAAGCAGTCTATCAGTGCCATCCGTTTTGTCACCAAAGCCCCAAATACTACCCACCACTGCGACCTGTATGCTCTCGTTGGCTGGCCCTTGCTTTATATTCGTCGCCAAACCCACTGGCTCCAGGTCATCTATAAGTCTTTGCTAGGTAAAGCCCCGCCTTATCTCAGCTCACTGGTCACCATAGCAGCACCCACCCGTAGCACGCGCTCCAGTAGGTATATTTCACTAGTCACCCCCAAAGCCAATTCCTCCTTTGGCCGCCTTCCCTTCCAGTTCTCTGCAACCAATGACTGGAACGAACTGCAAAAATCACTGAAGCTGGAGACTCATATCTCCCTCACTAGCTTTAAGCACCAGCTGTCAGAGCAGCTCACAGATCACTGCACCTGTACATAGCCCATCTGTAAATAGCCCATCCAACTACCTCATCGCCATAATGTTATTTATTTTGATCCTTTGCACCCCAGTATCTCTACTTGCACACTCATCTTCTGCACATCTATCACTCCCGTGTTTAATTGCTATATTGTAATTATTTCACCACTATGGCCTATTTATTGCCTTTACCTCCCTTATCCTACCTCATTTGCACACACTGTATATAGACTTTTTCTATTGTATTATTGACTGTATGTTTGTTTATTCCATGTGTAACTCTGTGTTGTTGTTTGTGTCACACTGCTTTGCTTTATCTTGGCCAGGTTGCAGTTGTAAATGAGAACTTGTTCTCAACTAGCCTACCTGGTTAAATAAAGGTGAAATAAAATAAAAGAAATACCCCCCCCCCAAAATGCTAACCTCCCGTTGTTGATAATGGTGATAGCTTAGTATGTCTTGGGGGTATGATCATTGTGCCTCTAACTTTCTCACTCATCATTATTCACAATTAGTTCATGATTGTCTGTAGTCATGGTAGCATCCACATTAATTAAGTGTTTAATTGTAAATAAGAATAGAATGTTTCTAAAGTGATTACAAAATGACACGATACATTATTTACCATTCATTTTTGGTCACAAAATAATCTGAAACAACCTAAACAAACTGCAAATGCATTCAACAAGCTTCTAGAGTCACAAGCTTTTCATTGTTTGCTAGGGATATGGGACCAAACTAACAAAAATGTGGTTCCCTAAAATAGGGGGAGGTGGGCGGCAATGTACAAAAAGTGCTGTCATTTCTATGTTTTAGTCTTTTAGCAGATGCACTTATAAGAGCAATTAGGGTTAAGTACCTTGCTCAAGGGCACGTCAAAAGATTTGTCACCTAGTCGTTTCGGGGATTCTGACATTTCGGTTACTGACCCAACGCTCTTAACCATTAGGCTACCTGCCACCCGATATGGATGAAAATACCCAAAAATTAAAGTTTAAAGTCTGCACTTTAACCTCATAGTCACTATCATTTCAAATCAAAAAGGGCTGCAATACCTCAATCAAAATGGATCAGTTCCATTGCTTTCATCGGATGATAGACGCAACAAGGCTAGGATCACCCACTCCAGTTGCTGTAACCCATGTTCATCATCAAAACAAAGCACGGACAGACAAGCGAGAAACTGCCTAGTGAGAAAATAAATTAGGCATGCAGTTTGATTTAACAAGGTGGTCTGGTCCTGGTGGAGGATGTTAGGGACGTTCTGGTGTACAGCTGACATCGGCAGATGCCTCTCTGGGATTTCCTAAGAGCCTGTGTAACTACATATACATTTAAGTACCTCTCTTCAGCTACAGTGGACATGTGGTCCAGTTTCCTCTCGTGTCGGCAGTAGTGCTTCTCTGTTCTATGGCATCAGTTGGTTGCTGGCAGTCTGGCACCACCATCTTTGTAGATGTAATTGCGGCAAGGCCCTAGCCTACATCAGGGACCGTATGTATCAAGCGTCGGGGTGCTGATTTAGGATACGTTTTTCCTTTTAGACCACATTGAAAATAGATGAGCCGAAATGCTATATGAATACTGGCCTAGTGCTATTCAATTCCACCCGTCTCCCTGGCAGTTAATTAATCATATGATTGACCCGAGTTCCCCCACCTGGTAGCCCAGAAACTCTGTAGATGAATGTCATGTAATAACTTACGCAAAGTACTTGTCTCATAGCCCGAGCACAGCTCATTCTGGTTCCTTTGGAACCCTGAGGTCTCTTTCACCCCTTTCTTATGCCTTGTGACATATACGTGTCCCCATAGTCAAAACAGAGTTAAGAGTATGATTAATCTATAGGAGACAATGCAAAAAAAAAAAAAAGTTAATATAGTGCATTGTAGTGGTAATTTAGCACAAAGGACCATTACTGCACTCAGTGACATCGTTTAAGTCACGCAGTGATACATTTGTCATTTAGCAAATGCTCTAATCGAGGGCTATTTACAGTAGTGAGTGCATACATATTCGATAATATAATATGTAATTGTTGGTTGGCATGTACGCTTATATAAATTGCTTTTGAAATTATACTGTGGTGTAGGTCGATGGACATTCTTTGAAACAGACTTAAGTTAATGCTCAGAAGTGAAAATTAAATGTGTGGAAAGATCAGGGACCTCTGTGCACCATTCATGAAACACAAAGACCTGAACGCAGAGGTACACAGTACTAAAGCAACCTTTATTAAAAGAAACATGGAGAAACGCCAACGACAAAATAGCTTAGAAGGTATAGTTATCCTACTTTAGAGGATCCCTGTCAAATCCATGAGTCATCTCCCCCCCATAACTTATGGCCTTCTAGTCCCAGTCCCTTTGCTCGTCATCGTTATGGTCGACAGGCCATTTTGTTTATCCAAGCACCTGTGAAGTAATGATGTGGGATCGGATTTAAAAA
This sequence comes from Brachymystax lenok tsinlingensis, assembly GCA_030435695.1. Lineage (NCBI taxonomy): Eukaryota > Metazoa > Chordata > Actinopteri > Salmoniformes > Salmonidae > Brachymystax > Brachymystax lenok. The sequence goes on from CM059800.1 coordinate 7,593,384, forward strand.
ACATTGTCAATTAATTTGAAGACTGGAGGACGGTCATGCAAACACCTTTTTATTTATAAGTATTTACAGAGCCCTAGCCACCCCTCCCCCCGGTTCCCTCCCTCCACCCCACTCCGTAATGGCCGGGGTCTGAGTGGGAGGGGCTAGTGGATCCTTGTCAGCTCCTCCACAATCTTTATGACCTCGTCCACGGTGGCCTCGCGCTTCATGCCGCTGCCGTCGTCAATCTGAAATGCAGAAGAGGGTGTTATGTCAGCTCACTGTCCCAGCAGTTTGGATTAACCCGCACAGCTATGGGACACACACAGCTAAGTGGTACCTTTATCAAGTGTCACTGCAGTCCAAGAAGTGTGAGTGAGTGTGTGTGTGTGTGTGTGTGTGTGTGTGTGTGTGTGTGTGTGTCTGAGTGTGTATGCGTGTCCGTACCTGTAGCGTGCTGACCACCTCCTGCATCTTGGCGCGGCCCAGGTCCAGGAAGCTCTCGATGAGGTCCCCGTCGATGAAGCCTGTGGCCTGTTCAGTCTTACGCTCCGTATGGAAGGACCTCCAAGTGCCAGAGTCAAGGAAGACAAATAACACACACGCCTACAGCAAAGCCACTCCTCTTTCTGGGAACTCTGTCCTTTTGAGTACCAGAACCTACATTTTTGGGGGGTTTGAGTACTCATAGAATGTTCACTCTAAAATATGAGCACCTGTAATTAATAATTTAAATGAGTAGCAGCCCCTAAAATGAGAACTGGCACCTTTTTCAAAACAATTCAAGCTCAAGCTCTTCCACGTTATTCGTAAAAGGAAAGTGGAAGTGATTTTAGACCACTATAAGAGTCTGATTCTCAAATATGTGATTCTTAGGGCTGGCACAATTACTGTATAACCGTGAAACTGACGGTTATGGATGAAGACCGTCTTGAAAATAAAATAACAGAACGAACAGCTGACTGAAGACGGGACGGCTGGGAATTTGTGCGGTTGAGTCTGTTTCTGTGGTAACATGGACTCCTAACATGATGAGACTTTGTTGCTCCTTGCTGAAACAAGCAAGTGTTGTAGCAAACAAGTCTGGTTGCCTAGGCAACACCCCCTCCCTGCAGCAGCAGCAGAACAGAAATAGTGAACAGAAGTCAATAGAACGGGCTTGGAAGCTCTAACCCTTGCAATTTGACTAGTAAAATGATGGGTATACGTGTAACAGTATAGCTTCCATCCCTCTCCTCGCCCCTTGCCTGGCCGCACCACTACTTATCGCACTGACCTGAAGTCAGCTGCAACAATGTTTCGGAGGAACACCGTTTGACTGACAACTGAAGTTGGCTTGGTAGGTGCCCGGCCCTGCCACAAGGAGTCACTAGAGTGCGATGAGCCAAGGAAGGCCCTCTGGCAAAACCTTCCCCTACCCTGGACAGCTCTGAGCCAATTGCGCACTGTCCTATTGGGATCCCGGTCACGGGATCGAACCCCAGGCTGTATTGGCACCTCAGCACTGCGATGCAGTGCTTTTGACCGCTGCGCCACTCATTGGTATTGTGATGCAATAATTTCCATGGTAATATAGAAAGTAGATTCAAATGATGTTAACGGATGTTGCTCATGGAATGGAATGTCTTTTTTGTAATGTCAGTTGAGTTTAAATCAACAAATCACAGCACGTATTGATGGCTACACTTCCTGCTTTGCACCTCACAATGGCCGCCAGTCCACCCATTATGCTTTCATTGACTTGAATTGGGATGCCCGTTCTAGTCATTCTATTTTTATGGCAGCACATGGAGTCAGGAGCAGATGAGTGGCTAGTCGAACGGTTATTAGTGACTGCGGTCATTTGGCTGGCCAGTTACCGTTATCCAAAATTCCAAGGCCGTCAACCCTGTTGTTACTTCCCCGTGCCACATACACACGGCTACGTGTCAACTTCAGGCCGTCACTTCATTCACACATGACCCTGGTAAAACACAGGGCCTTGTCATTCATTCATTTACGGGCTAGGCACGTCATGACAACCATCGCCATTCTGACAAAGCACGTCAAGGTCGGCGGTACCAGGTTTTGCCACCCACGACAGTGATGCTCACCGGTTCTGAAAAGGCACTTTCAATGTGATACACAGGGGCAGGTCCACACACGCACACACACCAGAAGGAAAGGATATAAGCTGTGCTCGATCTTGCCCACGCTCTTGATGACCTTGTTGAGTCGGTTCTGCAGTTCCAGCAGCAGGCTGTACCAGCCCTCGGACAGAGAGGTCACAAGACCTAGACACAAGACAGATGGCCTGTCATTTAGGAGAGAAGATCAAAGGAGAACCGAAATAGATGATGTGTGCATAGAAAGGGTGGTAGCTGAGAGGACATTTGAGTGTAGGTTGTCTGAGGGAAGGTGACATTTTTCTCTCCAATTTGTGCCTACTGAACATGTTGTCGTCCACGAACACAAATGTGTTGTGCAGCTTTTTGCAGGGGACAAGTCATTGCAGAACTTCAGTGAACACTCCAAGCATCATTCCTCTTTCTTTTTTACCACAGCTATGAAAGAAATTAAGTAAATTGACTGATTTTGGACAGAGTCACTTGGAAATTACAAGCAGATGCATCCCCACTCCCACCTCTCATCCTTAAGATGGGTGCTTATGTAGTTGAGGAAAATCTGTAGAGCGGACCGCTTCACTGTAACAGTACATAGCCTAAAAAAAAAAGACACGAGGGCATTCGGGACCTTGAAATCTGCATCAGTACTGCATCAGTACTGGTTCAGTAGGCACCAGAAAAACAACATTTTGAAACCCAAGCGCTGCTACAGAAACATGTCCAACGAGAACACAGATCTCTCTCTTGCGGTCTCAAAATGTTTTGTGCTAATGCATGCTCTACGACCCTGGGGTGTATTCATTACGGCAAACTAACAACCATAGCAAAATGTTTTGCATAAGAAGTGCTCCTTATTGTACAAATTCAGGTTAGGCCCTCCCTATTTCATCCCGTTTGGTTTCTAGTGAATACACCCCTGGCATGTGGCACTGGGGGCCATTACCGATCATGCCGTTGACGGTGCCGAAGAGCACGGAGCCCTGCGTGGGGGTGGAGCTCTCGCCCAGGTTCTGCAGCACCAGTGACCCATGAGAGAAGACGTTGACAAACTCCCCCAGGTGGAACACGCCCACCTCCTGCAGGTGTTGTCGCTCCTCATCTGTGGTGGCCGCGCTGCCAAGGGAGAGAGAGGGGGAGAGAGCTAAACTTCTATTTTGGTCCTAATTATTTCACGCTTTGGCAATGTGTACCCATTTATTTCATTCAAAAAAAAAAAAAGCTACATTTCAGAGAGTCAAAAATATTTAACTTTTTGTGCTAATTATTGTACCCATTTATTTATACATTTCTGCTTTGGCAATGTGTACCCATTTATTTATACATTTCTGCTTTGGCAATGTGTACCCATTTATTTCATACCAATAAAGTAGCATTGAATTTATTATGATTGAGAGAAAGCGAACGATACAGAGTCAGGCAATATAAAATGGGAAAAGCAATAGCAGCAGATGAGTTGTAATGAATAAGAAATAACGAGCGCGTGAGGGAAGAGGTAGTAAGAAATAAGATAGTGACAAACAGAATACAAATTTGATGACAAAGCGAAACAGCACAGGAGGAAGATCGAGGGAGAGAAGAACGAAACGGTGGCATCAACAAACATGTGCGAGAAAGATAAAAGGTCAATGGAATTCAGTGATCATGGATGATTAACTCAACGGCTTATGGAGGATGGCGGTGAGAGTGAGAGGAAATGTCTAGGCCGGGCTCCATCTCAATTAGTCTTTCTGCGATTCTATGCATACTACTTATTTGCCTCCTAAACTGTATTAGAGGTCTCTTCCTTCTGAGGCCAGAGGATTCCAGAAAGAGGCCAGAATCCACCTCACCTGTCTTTTTGACACACAAAGAGGTTGAAGGCATTCTCCGCCCCAAGGAAGTTGTCATCATCCAGGATCTCCACAGCACTCATCCAGTTGGGATTGAAGTCACGGGCAATCTGAGAAGAGTGACAGGGGAAAAGCAGGCCTATCACCAGTGCCTCAATTCAATAAACTTTATTCATCTAAGACGTGCAATTATTGATCAACAATGGTTCCAACTCATCACTCAAGTTCTTATTCAATGTAAGTGTTTGGTGTTGAATCCTCCTTGATTAAGCCCATGAGAAATGAGCGCAACAAAATAAAAGCATTCAAATCTATATTTGGGAGAACACTGTAAAACCTGTATATGAGCAAAACCAAACAAATCGTCATTTAGACCTTATAAAGCCTGTCCTCTGTGTGTTCCAATTCCACACCCTCCTCCTTGAAGTGTGGCGTTGGGCACATCCACCATCCTCTTAAGGAAAAAGGGTGGAGAATTAGGACACCGACAGGGCCTCTCTTAGTATCATTCCTTACCTCCTCAAAGTTGCCCTCCATGGGTTTATAGGCCAGCAGCAGCACAGATCTCATCAGGTCTCCCACCAGGATGAAGTCTCCTTTGGTCTTTAGGTAGAGTGCCATGATGTTGTTGTAGTGGTTACACTCTGTCCTCAGCTCCTTCTCAGCGGTCCACTCGTATAGACGCACCTGGGGCGTGCGCACATTGATGATGCATTGATATTGACATGCACAATTGTCGAGGAGCAGAGTCTGGACGCTGCAGTGTAGTTTCGGAGTAACAAGGACTTGAAAGCACCAAGGTTGTTTTTGTAGGATGTACAGTGGAAGTCAGAAGTTTACATACACCTTAGCCAAATACATTTAAACTCAGTTTTTCACAATTCCTGACATTTAATCCTAGTAACAATTCCCTTTCTTAGGTCAGTTAGGATCACCACTTTAGTTTAAGAATGTGGAATGTCAGAATAATAGTAAGAGAGTGATTTATTTCAGCTTTTATTTCTTTCATCACATTCCCAGTGGGTCAGAAGTTTACATACACTCAATTAGTATATGGTAGCATTGCCATTAAATTGTTTAACTTGGGTCAAACGTTTCAGGTAGCCTTCCACAAGCTTCCCACAATACGTTGGGTGAATTTTGGCCCATTCCTCCAGACAGAGCTGGTGTAACTGAGTCAGGTTTGTAGGCCTCCTTGCTCGCACACGCTTTTTCAGTTCTGCCCACAAACTTTCTATTGGATTGAGGTCAGGGCTTTGTGATGGCCACTCCAATACCTTGACTTTGTTGTCCTTAAGCCATTTTGCCACAACTTTGGAAGTATGCTTGGGGTCAAGCTTTAACTTCCTGACTGATGTCTTGAGATGTTGCTTCAATATATACACATCATTTTCCTTCCACATGATGCCATCTAGTTTGTGAAGTGCACCAGTCCCTCCTGCATGATGCTGCCACCCCCATGCTTCACGGTTGGGATGGTGTTCTTCAGCTTGCAAGCCTCCCCCTTTTTCCTCCAAACATAACGATGGTCATTACGGCCAAACAGTTCTATTTTTGTTTCATCAGACCAGAAGACATTTCTCCAAAAAGTACCATCTTTGTCCCCATGTGCAGTTGCAAACCATAGTCTGGCTTTTTTATGGCAGTTTTGGAGCAGTGGCTTCTTCCTTGCTGAGCGGCCTTTAAGGTTATATCGATAGAAGACTCGTTTTACTGTGGATATAGATACTTTTGTACCCGTTTCCTCCAGCATCTTCACAAGGTCCTTTGCTGTTGTTCTGGGATTGATTTGCGCTTTTCGCACCACAGTACGTTCATCTTAAGGAGATAGAACGCGTCTCATTCCTGAGCGGTATGACAGCTGCGTGGTCCCATGGTGTTTATACTTGCGTACTATTGTTTGTACAGATGAACGTTGTTCCTTCAGGCGAACCAGACTTGTGGAGGTCTACAATTTCTTTCCTGAAGTCTTAGCTGATTTCTTTTGATTTTCCCATGATGTCAAGCAAAGAGGCACTGAGTTTGAAGGTAGGCCTTGAAATACATCCACAGGTACACCTTTGATAGGCTAATTGACTTCATTTGAGTCAATCAGAAGCTTCTAAAGCCATGACATCCTTTTCTGGAATTTTCCAAGCTGTTTAAAGGCACAGTCAACTTAGTGAATGTAAACTTCTGACCCACTGGAATTGTGATACAGTGAATTATAAGTGAAATAATCTGCCTGTAAACAATTGTTGGAAAAATGACTTGTGTCATGCACAAAGTAGCTGTCCTAACAAACTATAGTTTTGGCAAGTCTGTTAACAATAACATTTGTGGAGTGGTTGAAAAACAAATTTTAATGACTCCACCCTGATTGTATGTAAACTTCCGACTTCAACTGTATATCATACAACTACAAGAAATACCCCCTTCAATGTTCCTTTAGATTCCAACGTTCTATTTGAAAGAATACTACTGGATAGACTTAAATTATCCCTAACACTCTATCCGTATAGTTGTGGGTCCCATAACTACAGTTTCACTGTGGCAGCCATTATGGGTCAGTACGGTCCATTGTAGAGGAAGCACTGAATTTGACAAGGCAGCAACACCAAGGTTTTTTAAACTAATTTTAACATCAGGATTGATAAATAAAACTTAAACTGCGGAATGTCTCCTTTAATTTTCTTAGTTTTTTTATGCCAAGTACCATGGGGGCGATTCCTAACTTTCACTTAAATAAAATATTCACTTAGTGATGCATTAATGGCAATGAGAGACAAGTTTTAATTTAAGTGGACGTAAACACTTCCCTCCGTGTGAGTATCTACAACTATAGCCTGTGAAATAGGAGCTGGCCTTAAAAACATCTACTTTCAAACCATCAAAAGTGCAATACTCACTGTGCTGTTGATGCTGGCCAGCAGTTTGCCATTGAACTCCGCCATGGAGTAGACGGCTCCCTTCACCTCCTTCTCTGCAACCGTCTGCAGCTTACCTACACAGAAGGAGAAATAACAGTCTGGGTCAGGACTGGTGTTGCAGTAGCCTGAAATCCAAACTGATGTGTTTCGTTTAACCATTTGTTTCATTGTGAAAGAATGGTGAAACTGAGCATAATGGTTTGGATTCCAGGCAATTCTTTAAAATAAATGGTCAAAAGCAGCATTTTCAGGCTAATTTTTGGGATCTCTGATACAGTATTCACAGCATCTGTTCACTCTGAGTCATTCATCTTCATGACAGATGACTATCGATAGGAAGGTGCTATCAGGCACTATCAAGGGAGGAAGAGGCATGGAGCGAGTGAGGAAAAGGTGAGCGAGAATAAGTGAGAAAAAGACGAGGGGAAGAAAGAGACAGTAGAAGAAAGTGTGAGCAAAAAACAGGAGGATATGAAAGGCGGGGTGAGAGAATGACAGGAGAAGAATGATGGGAACGAGAGAGCGAGAACAATGAGAACGGAAGAAATAAAAAGTTTGTCCTAACCGTCAGTGTAGTGGAAGACGATGATGCGGCCTTGCTTGGGCTCCGCCTCCTCTGGGTAGACCATTGCTGTGCCAACGATAAAGTAGACCGAGAGGTCCCTGCCCAGGCGGCAGGACACCATGCTGAGGGCGTACTCACTCTGGAGGAACTGGTGGGCGTGGAGCACTGGGAGGAGGAACGCACGTGAAAAATCACGCAATTGAGGACAAATCACCACAAAAAGGTGAGAGTTTTGTGTGCTCCTCAAGAGTCCAATCACCAGCTTATCAATCACCAGTAACAGATCACATTAACGCACTTCAAAGACGTTTTTAAGAGGGAACTTGCCTTCGAAGGTGTGTTGGTCAACCACCAGGAGGCTGTGCAGCTCCACCTCCTCTCCGAAAGAGGTCTCGTGTGGGGAGGTGCTGCTGGGGAACAGCTTACTGGAGCTCACACTGCTAGACAGAGCCTGGGGAGAGGTAGGGAGAGAGGAGATGTGAAAGGCCGAGAAAGTGGGGAAATATGAAAACCCAGACTATGCACACCCACAGGGCTAGCGGAAAAAGGGAGTAGGTTCTTCCTCACCTACACGTTTTCTTGTAAAGCATGTTTTTTTTCTCACTTTTCTTATTTTTTGTGCAATAAACCTATACTAAACTAAGTAATCTGGACACATTGTCAGCCAAGCGATGTGCACCACTACCATTCAAGGCACACCCCCAAAAAAAAAACTATTGCACTAAAACTGCTTAATAAAATACAGTACCTCTCTGAATGCTGATGCTTAGTTCATATTGAGCGAAGATTACAGATATTTCCGGACTGTTCTTCTACAAAACACGCAGTTGCACTTAAGTCACGATGCATCATGAAAACACCGTTGAATACGGGAAACAAGGCTCATGGCCCAAATGCAAAAGGTCTTAATCCTTGATCAGCACTCCTACTCTGAGAAAATGAATACAGGCTCAGAATAGGAGATCTTGGCAGTGGTACACTGAAATACCAGATGGTGTGCGGCTACCTGAGTGCTAGCGCTGGGGCGCACTGCTGCCGTGGTCCCGCTGGCGTCCTGCATCTCCACGCGGCTGGACAGCACCCCGAAACACTGAGACACTTCCTGGTAACAGATCCTCCTGAGAGAGGGAGGGAGCGAGGATAAAGTGGAGAGACAGAAGGGGGGAGTGAGAGTGAAAGAGAGCGAGAGGAAAGGAGTACAAATAAACAAATAAATATTTCACTCTTGATTTTTGGATAGATGTACAACTACTCTGTGTAACTATTTCTACTGGTGTTGCTCCCTCTTACCTGGGAGACTCGTAGAGGGGAACTGTGCGAATGTGGAGCTTCTGGATCTCGTCGATGGTACCGATGGTGAGAGTGCTGTTGTTGGCCAGAGCCAGACTGCCAAAGACACAGAAACGCAGGTTACAACCACACACCAACAACAGACAAGTTACATATTTCTAGCTTTGTAATCATTCCTGTTCTTTCTTTAGAGTCGTTGAATGAGAAAAACAATCAACACACGACTCAGTCTCCTCTCCACCACTTGCACTGGTCTGAAAACACACCACACACACGACAGGGAGAAAAAAAAAAAGTTTCTGGTTAAACCTGTTGAATTCGTCTCACATCAGTCCGAAACGGAGAAGATGTGCTAAGGACGCCACTTTGGACTATTGAGACGCGCGTGACTGACTAACCTGTCGGGGTAGCCCTCGGAGTTGAGCGGACACATGTAGTTGACCTCCTTGAGGTTGACATTGGAGAAGACCAGCTTGTGGTTGGAGGAGTAGATGACGGTGGGCCGGTCGGAGCAGGCAAACACGTTGGAGGTGGACAGGGAGCGGAAGGTCCTCAGCACCGTGGGCTGGGTGCCGAGAGTCACCTTCTTACGCTCGCTCAGCACGCCTGTTGGCAACACAACAGGGTCAACGCCAAACAGTTTAACAATAAGATTGCAACCTGCCAGGGTTAAGTGCAATTCAGTCTATTCAGGAGATAAGCGGCAATTCCAATCCAAAACCCTGTCCATTTTCAATATACACTGATGTCAATAACATTAGGAACATCTGCTCTTTCCATGACATACAGTGACCAGGTGAATCCCTTATTGATGTCACATGTTAAATCCACTTTAATCAGCGCACATGAAGGGGAGTGTGTATTTGTCCCATTCAGAGGGTGGAGTCAACATGGGCCAGCATCCCTGTGGATGCTTGACACCTTGTAGAGTCCATTCCCCGACAAATTGAGGCTGTTCTGAGGGCAAAAGCGGGTGCAACTCAATATTAGGAAGGTGTTCCATTGTATTTCCAATGAAGAGATTAACATTTTCAATACATTTCAGAATTCTGTAACAGAATCGAACTGCAGCTGTGAAGACACAATGAACAGGCCTATGAACAGGCTCCTATTTGACACATCTTAACCTAATTTGTTCTATCAATGAATTAGATGGTGCAGTTAGCTGTCTAGAATTCTTTATGAAAATTTGACTCAATTGAAAGGCAACAGCAGTATGTGTTCCTCCAGCAGCCTGACCTGAAGTCAGGTCCAGGCCGAAGTAGAAGAGCGCTCCGTCTCCCAGGGCACACAGCAGGTAGTAGCTGGCCTCGAACGTCGTCATCAGGATGGAGCGAGGAATAATTTCTGTACACGCACGCACGCACACAAACACACGCGTCAACTGTGTGAAAAGCTTTGGAATAGCAGCAGAATTCCACTGTCAATTCAAAACAACTATTATTCATCCCCCGAGAACAAATAAGAAGGCATTGACAGCTCGGTCACACAATATCTTCGGCATGGTTGTGCAACATTGCAAATGGATCTAGGACGTGTGGAACCAGCAATGGAGTGCTTCTGTCCCTTAGGATTCCCTAACCTTTCATGGCCAAAGTTACACAGGCTTTGAATAGGAGGGGTTTATAAACACATCCAAAAATAACAGGAGAAGGACAAAGAGAAATGCTGATATATCATGATATTTTTATACAAATGTTAATAGTAGAGAAGCTTTATTAAAAGACCACGTTTGGGAGCAACAAAACAGTGGACGGACATTAGGGATGGGCATTTGAAAGAATGTCTGTGTTAGAGTACACTGGAAAATCATTTTCACATGTTAGCGTGAAATGGGGCTGTTCTGAAAACTCAACTAATATTTTCAATGACAGACTCCAAAACAATCAACACATCTTAGCATTAGAAATGTTGTCAGTGCTTATAAATTGAACCTGCTAAATAGTTGCATTTATTAAACTGTTGTCAATTAATAGTTACCAAATACAAAACCTTGAACAGAGTACTCGTACCCATCCCCAGCGAAAATTCGCTTTTTCTCAGTTACACAGACTTACCTGGCTACACAAAAGGTTCAAACCAGTTGCTCCATCTATTCCTCCCTCACGATCCCTTTAAGTACACAGTTGAATCTCTCACCTCCTCCGAGCATCTCCTTGTGCAGGGTGGTGAAGAAGGGCAGCTTCAGGACCCGTGCCGATATGTCCGTCCACAGGCCCACGGCGCAGAGGGGCGACTCTCCGCCCTCCCCCAGGGGCGTGATGTCTAGGCAGGCCACCTCATGCTCCATCTCCACCGTGCTGAGGGGGGACAGAGAGAAGGGCATGGGATTAGATTCATTTTTGTATTCAATTATTTCAACAACAAAACAAAAAAAATTACTATAGATTATTATTATTTTTTATAGCTAATATTTATTTTATTTTTACTCCAAATACTTACAGACGCGCACAAACAACGACTACATCTCACCTGGCCAGACCGACATGCTTACAACCCCCATCCCTAATGTCTGCATTATACGACTTAAAATTGCACCAATTTGTTTTTCCTCAGTCATCCATGCGATTTCAATAATAAATCATTGGATTTTTCCATTGTGTTAATGATGGAGGATTGATAATGATGGAGGATTGATTTACACGTTTTTTAATATAAATTTTTTCAAGATGAGTGATGAAGAGAATAGACCAACCCATTGGGTATCTCACTACATCCTCATATGGGATTGGATTTATGAAGTGCTTTTATAGGTGCTCAAAGCACTTTACGTTGTTTGCAGAGTTTTTACTTAATTGGATATTTGTTTTGTCCCAGTGTGTGGGTACATCCCACTCTCAAAAAGGCACAGCTTTTGCTACAGCTCAGCATCAACAGTGTTTGCTGGACCAGACCACATTAGTAGAGCCTTCCTTGGCCAGCAGTGTAAGACTAGCTCAGGCATGGTGATGACCTGTATAGTTGACTCCAACTGGGTTCAAAGGGGTGTGTGTGTATGTATGTGTACATACAGTGCATTCTGAAAGTATTCAGACCCCTTCACTTTTTCCACATCACACTTACATAAGTATTCAGACCCTTTACTCAGTCCTTTGTTGAAGCACCTTTGGCTGTGATTGCAGCCTTGAGTCTTCTTGGGTATGACGCTACAAGCTTGGTAAACATGTATTTGGGGAGTTTCTCCCATTCTTCTCCGCAGATCCTCTCAAACTCTGCCAAGTTGGATGGGGAGTGTCGCTGCACAGCTATTTTCAGGTCTCTCTAGAGAATTTCGATTTGGTTCAAGTCCAGGCTCTGGCTAAGCCACTCAAGGACATTCAGAGACTTGTCCCGAAGCCACTCCTGTGTTGTCTTGGCTGTGTGCTTAGGGTCGTTGTTCTGTTGGAAGGTGAACCTTCGCCCCCAGCCTGAGGTCCTATGCACTCTGGAGCAGGTTTTCATCAAGGATTTCTGTACTTTACTCCGTTCATCTTTGCCTCGATCCTGACTAGTCACCCAGTCCCTGCCGCTGAAAAACATCCAATGCATGATGCTTCCACCACCACCACGATTCACCATAGGGATGGTATTGACCAGTTGATGAGCGGTGTCTGGTTTTCTTCCAGATGTGCCACTTGGCATTCAGGCCAAAGAGTTCAATCATCATGGTTTCATCAGACCAGAGAATCTTGTTTCTCATGGTCAGAGTCCTTTAGTTGCATTTTGGCAAACTCCAAGCGGGCTGTCATGTGCCTTTTACTGAGGAGTGGGTTCTGTCTGGACACTACCATAAAGGCCTGATTGGTGGAGTGCTGCAGAGATGGTTGTCCTTCTGGAAGGTTCTCCCACATCCACAGAGGAACTCTGGAGCTCTGTCAGTGACCATTGGGTTCTTGGTCACCTCCCTGACCAAGGCCCTTCTCCCCCATTTGCTCAGTTAGGCCAGGCAGCCAGCTCTAGATAGTCTTGGTGGTTTCAAATTTACATTTAAGAATAGAGGCCACTGTGTTCTTGGGGTCCTTCAATGAGGCAGACATATTTTGGTACCCTCCCCAGGTCTGTTCCTTGACACAATCCTGTCTTGGAGCTCTACGGACAATTCCTTCAACCTCATGGCTTGGTTTTTGCTCTGACATGCACTGTCAACTGTGGGATCTTATATAGACAGGTGTGTGCCTTTCCAAATCATGTCAAATCAATTGCATTTAGCACAGGTGGACTCCAATCAAGTTGTAGAACCATCTCAAGGATGATCAATGTTAACAGGATGCACCGGAGCTCAATTTCGAGTCTCATAGCAAAGGGTCTGAATACTTCTGTAAATAAGATATGTCTTTTTTTTCCCCTCTTCTAAAAAACAGTTTTTTCGCTTTGTCATTATGGGGTATTGTGTGTAGATTGCTGAGGAAAAACATTTACTTAATAAAGTTTAGAATAAGGCTGGTATGTAACAAAATATTCACACCCTTTGACTATTCCACATTTAGTGTTAGACGGAATTTAAAAATGATTCAATGTAGATTTTTTTTGTCACTGGCCTACACAATATCCCATAATGTACATCAGTTGATTTTTTATTGTATTTTTTACAAATAATTAAAAATGAAAAGGTGAAATTTCTTAAGTCGATAAGCATTCAACCCCTTTGTTATGGCAGTACTAAATAAGTTCAGGAGTAAAAACAAGTCAAATAATAAGTTGCATGGACTCACTGTGTGTGCAATAATATTGTTTAACATGGTTTTTGAATGACTACCTCATCTCTGTACCCCACACATACAATTATCTGTACAGTCCCTAATGCCTCACAAAGGGCACCTATTGGTAGATGGGTAAAAATATAAAAAGCAGACATTGAATATCCCTTTGAGCACGGTGAAATTATGAATTACAATTTGGATGTGTATACATACACCCAGTCACTAGAAAGATACAGGCGTCCTTCCTAACTCAGTTGCCGGAGAGGAAGGGATTTCACCATGAGGCCAATAGGGACTTTAAAACAGTTAAGAGTTTAATGGCTGTGATTGGAGAAAACTGACGATTGATCAACAACATTGCACAATACTAACCTAACTGACAGAGTGAAAAGAAGGAAGCCTGTACTGAATAAAACATATTCCAAAACAAGCATCCTGTTTGCAACAAGGCACTAAAGTAATGTGGCAAAGCAATTCATTGTTTTTGTCCTGAATACAAAGTGTTATGCTTGGGGCAAAAATACATTACCAAGTACCACTCTCCATATTTTCAAGCAGAGGTGGCTGCATCATGTTATGGTTATGTTTGTAATCGTTAAGAAATGGGGAGTTTTTCAGGATAAAAAAAAAGAAACTGAATGGAGCTAAGCACAGGCAAAATGCTAGAGGAAAAACTGGTTCAGTCTGCTTTCCACTAGACACTGGGAGATTAATTAACCTTTCAGCAGGACAATAACCTAAAACACAAGGCCAAATCTACACTGGAGTTGCTTATCAAGAACACTGTGAATGTTCCTGAGTGGCCAAGTTAAAGTTTTGACTTAAATCTACTTGAAAATCTATGGCAAGACCTGAACATTTTTGTCAAGCAATGATAAACAACCAATCTGACAGAGCTTGAAGAATTTTGAAAATAATAAACGGGCAGATGTTTCTCAATCCAGGTGTGGACAGCTCTTAAGACATTTTCCCTGAAAGACTCACAGCCGTAATCACTGCCAAAGGTGCTTCTTCAAACTATCGACTGTGAATTACTTGTACTTCCTTATATTTCATTTTCAATACATTTGCTAAATAATTATACAGAAATGTTCCAGTGTCATTATGGGGGTATTGTGTGTCGATCAATTTACACACAATAATCCATCAATTTAAATGATTTTGAATTCAGGCTGTAATAAAATGTAAGTCAAAGGGTATGAATACTTTCTGAAGGCACTGTGTCATTTCTTCTGTTAAATAAAGTAGAACTGGATTTGAGTTGTGTGTACCTGATCTGTTTGAGTTCCCCAGAGAGGATCTGGAGATAGTAGAGGGCGCGGCCCACAGCCAGCACCACCTGGGAGGAGTTACATGCGGCCACGCTGATGTTCCGGCCCTGCGGCTCCTTCCACTCAGACACCAGGGCCTTGCTGTCCTGCATTACCAGACGCACACCGCCTGATGTGATCTGAATCGCACACACACACACGCGTACATAAATATATTGGCACCTTTGTACGATTCAGTATTTGAAAACTTTTAGTGTTCACACGTGTATTTGTTTGATTTACAACAGCACATTAAAAAAATTGATATATAAAAATGGTCTGGATTAAATTATTCAAAATTCAAATTAATTTGGTTTAAAGCAAGTGATTCTTGTTTATGTGTAATTTCTCACTCTTGGGTAAAAGAAATAGCCATTCAAATCAGTTTTGCGGAGTAAACAGAATATTCTGCTCCATTGAAAAATTGCAACGGTGCCCTTGCATTTGTGTGGGTGCGTGGCACAGGTTTGTGTGTCTGTGGCAGACGCACATGATGGAGCAGTGACTGTCTGATGAGGAACGGGCGGTCTTACCGTAGTGAACTAGGTTATAGGCCTACATCATGGGCTGGATAGAAGCAGTCTACAGTCTGCAGAACTGGATAACAATTGCTTTATTTGCCTCAAAATAATAGAACAAATAATATTGTTTGTTCCATCTCTCATAAAGATGTGATTGAGAAAAGCCTGTTCCTAGGCTGAGGCAATAGACTTTCATTCTTGTTATTTTTGAAAGCCACAACAACTTCAGGATATCTTCTTGGCTCGAATATTTGGGAAATAAGCTACCGTTCATAACTAACATATCTTAAAGCTTTTACGATAGGCCTGGTAGGAGGATAGGCCATTTGGTTTTCAACCTCTCGTGGAGGAATTTTCCCGGCCAGCATGGATCCCAAATCCAGATGTGCAAAGATGATAGACATACCCAAGATGACTCAAAGCTTTAAACGCCGTCAAAAGGTGCTTCTACAAAGTAATGACTCAGGAGTGTGAATAATTACGTAAATGAGATATTTCTGTAATTAATTTTCAATAAATTAGCCCCAAAAATGTAAAACATGTTTTCACTTTGTCATTATGGGGTATTGTGTGTAGCTGGGTGAGAAAAACAATCAATGTAATCAAATTTGAATTCAGGCTGTAACAACAAAATGTGGAATAAGTCAAGGGGCATAAATATTTTCTGAAGGCACTGTATTGCGATTCAATACTGCGATTGTATTGCGTTTCGATGTTCCAAACATATTGCTCACCATACGTCTGCCGCAGAAGGATAAGAGAGCCATGAGAAAAGTTTTGATCAGTCATGGAAATAAGAGTTTGTGCAGGAACAGCCAATTAGTGAAAAAAGAATATTGCGATAGTCAAAACTATACTATATATTGTCAAAAATAGTACCCCAATATGTAACTATCGATTTTTTCCCTCATCACTAGTGTGTGCGTTTGTGAATACCTGGATGAGCTGCTGGTGGGCCACGTTGCCACAGTAGAAGGTCTGCAGGTTGTCCACAAAGCCAGGCAGCTCAGTCTCCTCCACCTCCTCTCCGCTTAGCATCAGCACCCTGACACACACACAAACACGGAACAACTTATTATATACTAAACCAAAATCTAAAACTGTTGGTACCATGTTTCATGAGGTGAAATAAAAGATCCCAGAAATGATCCATATGCACAGAAAGTTTATTTCCCTCAAATGTTGTGCATCAATTTGGAATGTCCACCAGAGCTATTGCCAGAGAATTTAATGTTAATTTCTCTACCATAAGCCGCCTCCAATGTCATTTTAGAGAATTTGGTAGTACGGCTTTCAGGCATGTCAATCATTTGGCTTTTCCAACCAATAAAGATGCTTGGACGCAATGCAGGGCTCTGCCCTCGACACCTCAAGTTAGAAAGTGTTTACACGCTGTTGCAAGGAGGAGGAAGTGCTGAGCAACTGTTCACATGCTGTTTTCTAACTAAGTGTTGTGTGCGTCCATTGCAATAAGTGTAGTATCATTATTATTATTGCCACAAGTGTGTTTATTGAATGCAACTAGCATAATCATTAGTATTGTATTAGCAATGTTTATATTATATCCATACTACCGCTGCAATATGTTTATATCTGCAATATGTTTAGCCTTGTGTTACTTGTGTAGTAGCTGGTACCATTCTACAGTTTCCAGAATGTTCCAACTCTTTCTGTGCCACAGCACATGCGCAGTAGCCCATATGAAATACTTAATATGTTTATATTATGCCACAGTTTGCTCATCTGCTTATTGTTATACTGCATATGTAGATTTATTTTAGTATCTTCTAATGATTGTATCGTTTCCCCTTTTATAACCACAGAAAAATATAAAAAACTTTTAATGGAATCAGCTGTGTCTGTGTGGTAGTAAATGTTTTGTTTTGTCTGTCCATTCTCCCTTTTGTTATAATAGGTGTCAAATCAACAACTCAATTATATAAACAAGATACTGTGGCATTAGGCAAGGCTTCACCAGACTGGACAGGGAGTGATTGCATTGTCGTCAACACGTGCAGAACCTTTCTATAAGGCCACCACTGGTGGTCTCA